>CANTUQ010000066.1:11277500-13680000 GCA_947683425.1 Excoecaria cochinchinensis | reverse complement strand
TTTGGTCTGTGCTCTCTCTTTTATTTTCTATTTTCTTTGGTCTGGTTTGCCCTTGTCTGCCGAGAGAGTTCACTTCATTTTGTCCATCCTATTCTTTTTATATCCCCATATTAGGGTAAACTTGGTTCCTCTAATAATTTCCTCCATTTTTTAATTTAATTAATTTACCTAAATTATATTTTACTTAATTAGCCCCTATAGATTTATTTTCTTTCCCAACTTTAATTTATCTTAATTTTTAATTTATCTAATTAAATTAATCTAATCTTAATTTTTAATTTTTAATTTTACCTACATATTTTATATTATTTTTTCTTGGAGGAATTTATCAAGGAGCCTGGAGAGCCAAAATTACCATTTTTTTAAATGTTAACCTTGACTTAGGACCCGATGTTTACACCCTTAAAGTTCAAACATATAGATACATTCAATTATACATTTATAATATACTTTACTCATACTTTACGCATTTAATATTCTTGTGTTCAACGATTGCCTGCCTTTCTAAGGTGGTCGATAACGGGAAACGCATAGGTACCCGATGGTACAAGTGTCATATTATTGACACGCACACGGATCCAACAGGGATCCAAAACACATAGGGACCCAAACGGGGTCCAAGAATGCATAAGGATCCAAACACATAGGTTACAGTAACAGAGGTCCCTATAGGCACGCCTATCTATCCATGACTTGGTTAATGTAGGCTATACACATACTAATGTTTCGTTCTTATAGTTTTCATATTAATGTTATACTCATTAAGTTCACATCCTTTCATTATGATCATGTATTGACCATGACACTTTCAACTCATCGCACGTTATTAACGTATAGTATTTCTAACATTTTATATTTTGAGTTATCTCATTACATTCTTTGTTACTCAATACCCCTGTAATAATCATTCTCATGGAAAGTAAAACATAAACTCATGGAATATCATTTAGCAATCGCATATTCACTTAATATACATATTCGTAGCCATATAATATGCATAAAAATTCATAGTATTATCTTATGTACCATCACATATCTACGTACAATACTTACATCTATAAATATCTTATAGTGTCACTATAGCTCTTTTTAATATTTCAATCAAAGACATAATTATGCATTCCACAACATAATTATTGCTCACTCAATTTTATAACTTTCAAATTCTTTGCTTATGGTTATCATATAATATCTTCAATATTCAATAATCGAGCAAAGAATATTTCCTAATGCTTGTTATAAATTTAAATAAGATAATAGAATAATTCTATTGAACATTTTATACCAATGCCAGATAAATTTCATACTCATTTGATTTCATGCACATGTGCTCATATTTATCAATTTAGAGCAATTACTAGCAATTTAAGTTATACCTATACATATTCCATTAAACAATGTTAATTTATAATATAAGTTGCATTATCACCATTTATCTTATTTGTACTCATGTTATAATTTAATCATTCACATGTATAAATTATTAATTCCAAGTACTAATCGTTTACGTATTCATTACATGACCCTAGTCATGTGTAATGCCCCAATTTTTACCCTAATAGTTTTGAACATGTTGTGATTTGAGTTTTGCGTGTGTTGTTTTGGCTTTAGGATTTAATTGCATGATTTTTTTTAAATTTGGAGGGTAAATTACATGTTAGCTTTTAATTATGTTCTTGATTGAGTCTTATGGAGAAGAGAAAGGTTAGAATTGTTATTTGCAAAATCTATCACAAGTGAGAGACAAGTGTAAGGTTGAGATGAGGAAAGAGAAAAAGGAGTATAGTGATTGACTTATAGTCAATGGAGAGAGAACGTGAGGGAGAGTATGTCTGCCTTTCCTCTCTCTCGTTTTCCCTTCCCCGTTCTAGCTTTCTTCCTCCTCCTTGCTCATCTCAATTCTTCAAGCTGCTGTTGATTGTGAGTGGTTTGGCAAATTCAAGGGTTGATCATGTATTGTGTTAGTCTTCTTCTTCTTCTTCTTCTTCACGTTTTTCCCTTTAATGGTTGTGTGTGGGTTTTGAGTTTTGGATATGTTATTAGGGTATTTTGATTAGAAATTCCAGCTAAGGAGCCCAAAGGAAAAGAGAAGGTTGGGGGAAGTGCTGCCATTAATCCTTGAGGAGCCCAAGGTTTGGGAATTGTGTGAATTTGAATGTTTTTAATTTTGAATTTTTGTTATGATTTCTAGAAAATTTGTGGATTTAAGCATGTTTAAATGTATGATTGATATGGGTTTCGACTAATTTTCAGTAGAATTTGGAATTGAGATTGTTTATTGAGTGTGGGTTTGGAAGTAGGTGGATTTCGGGGAAAATTCTGGGTTTTTGAACTTTGATGTTCAAATTGTTTCTTTGGTCTTTTTGATTCTTGTTTAAGTGTAAAACTTAGGTAAAATTATGGGTAATGTGTTTTGAATATTGATTGATGCTTGGATTGAAATTATTTGGTTGTTGGGATGATTTTGGAGGGTTTTGGATTGAGGATATGTGTGCAAATCGGCAGCAGGAGCAGGAAGCTCGACTCTGTCGTGAGTGCGATAGAGCTCGGTCATCCAAGCTTCTACCGAAGAGCTCCTCTATCGCGAGCACGATAGAGAGCTCTGTAAGTTGAGCTTCTGTTAGGCTGAGCTCTGTGGCGAGCACGTTTTAGAGCACGACAATGGTCTACCCGCCCTCTTTCCCGAGCACAACAGAGGCCTGTTAGCTCTTTCTTGTGAGCACAGATGTCTGTCGCGAGCACAATGCAGTGGGCAAATTGCCTCTATCGCGAGCGCGACTGGCTGTCGCGAGCATGACCGTCCCTGTTGCTCAAATGTTTATTTTTGATCTCTCTTTGCATGGTTTCTCACTTGTGATCTATAGATGTATAAATGTATGTATGATAACATGCACAAATGTATGAATCATAACATGGTGCATTATGTGATCATTATTTTGAATTAGTGCCTAGCGTGTAATAGTCAAGTAAGTGGATAGATAGGCATGCCTATAGAGTTCTGTTAGCTGCAGCCTAATGCATTCTAGACCCTGATCAGGTCCCCGTTTGGATCCTCACGATCCTTATAAATTGGATCTTATTTAAGATCCCCCAATATGAAAATGTTTTTGAATAAAAAGGAAAGAAATTGCTTTTGTTGTACCTACGGATGCCAATGTGTTCACTCGTTATCCACCACTTTGAGTTTGTAGGGAAATCTATGTATTTGATATTGATGTGAAATAATGCAATTATTATAAGATATTATATGATATTATATGATGTTATCTAATGAATGCAAGTTATGGTTTAAGCTTATGATGCTTATTATTACGTAGGATCTATGTGTATGTGAATTTCATTTAACGGCCAATGTGAGTGGTCGTTCATCTTTTGTTTTTCCCCACTAAACATTATCGCTTAGGACGGGTGTTTCATCCATGCAGGTGTGGAAGCAGTCAGCGTTTTTGGAAGGACCGATCTGCTACCATCAGGGCCAACACAATAAAGAGGGCTTTTGTAGCCTAGGATTTTATATTTTGTATTTTGTACTCTAATGTAAAGCTTTTTGTTTTGTATCCGATTTTTTAATATTTTCAGTTATGTATTTTGTAGTTATGTCAAGAATTATTTATACTTTAACTTTGTAATGAATATAGTTTTATATATCAAAGGATGAGTATGGCAAGTTCCTCTTTGAGTTCAAATGTGTTTTCTTTCAAATGCATGGTTTTTAAAAAGAATTTTATTACCTCTATTTTTATTATTGAGTATGAATGTTATTCCGTTATGCATGCTTTGCTCTACTTGGTGGCAACCCTTGCCTAAGCGGTTACTCACTCCTCTATGAGGGTGAGCTCCTTTACGTATAGGTAAGGGGTGTTACAATTTTATTGGTATCAGAGCATAGGTTTTGGCATTTCTGGGCGATCGTAGAATAGTGATACATTTAGAATTATTTTGGCCTGATGCGGATATTTTTGCATTTTTTAGTTAGATAGAGTCAACGAGTGAATCTCTTGAGGGGTCAGCTGAAAGTGTGAATCCCCAAGAGCAAGATCTGTCTATTTTTAGTCCTGCTCAGCCACCTAAGGTGCAACTTGAGGCTCCAGCTATGCCTTTTGAGGCTATGCTCAAGATATTTCAGGACATGGCTAGAGTTTTAGAGAGGATGACTGCCCTAAGAGCTTCGATTGAGAGTATGAGGAAGTCTGGAATGGAGGATTTCTATGGGACGAGTTTGGATGAGTCCGATAAGGCAGAGAGGTGGATTGAGAAAGTGAGAAGGGTTTTGGAAGAAATCCGCTATCATCCGGATAGGGAAGTAGAGTGTGTGGTGTCGCTCCTACAAGGTTCCACCTACGATTGGTGGAAATTGGTTATAAGACACCCACATATTCCTGACCCAGTGACTTGGGAGTTCTTTGAGCGAGAGTTTCATAACAAGTATGTGACTAAGGCATACAAGGAGGCTAGATGGACTCAGTTTTTGAATCTCAAATCGAGGGCATTATCTGTGGTGAAATACGAAAAGGAATTCCACAGCCTTAGTAAGTATGCACCGCCGGGTATTCTTACTGAAGATTTTCGTTACCAACATTTTGAGGCTGGCTTGAATGAAACCCTTAAGGTTATGTTGATTTCCTTGATGAGTTCTCCGATAGTCAGCTACTATCAGATTGTGCAAGCGGCTATGCGAGCGAAATGCTCAGAGACCATTTTGAGGGAAAGGGCACAGAGAAGGAATCCCCCTCGAGGAGGCTCATCTTTCGGGAACAAATCAAGGAATCCCCAAGTAGATTCACTGGATGAGTCTTCCAACAATCTTGCTATGAGGCGAAGAAGACAGGGATCTTCTTATGTGTCTGGTGCTAGTGGAGGTGGCTCGGGTGGTAGAAGTGAGATTGTGCCGGAATGTTCGCACTGCAATAAGAGCCATAAGGGCGAGTACCGTTGGCTGACTGGAGGTTACTTTCGATGTGGTAGCACAGACCATTTTCTAGCTAATTGTCCAAGGATAAGTGAGAACACCTGGGATCAGCAGGAGGCCAATCGAGCGGGATTTAATGCCCTTCAGGCCAGCCCTGGTAAAGGTAGAGGACGAGGTTGTGGTGGACGGCCTAGAGATGGAGCTTCTTCAGAGACAGTGGATCGTCCTCAAGCAGCACCAACAAGGGCTTATGTAATGAGAGCTCGAGATGAGCAAGATGCACCTGAAGTGATTGCCGATAAGTTCCTACTCTTTGACACAGAGTTGTATGCTCTAATAGACCCTGGTTCCACACACTCATTTTTATGTTCTGATAAGTTGTGTGCTACATTGCCTGTTGTGGATCAGTTAGACTATGAGATTTGTGTGACCAATCCCTTAGGGGATAGTGTCAATATGAGCAGAGTGTATAAGAATTGTTCCTTAGTGGTCCATGGTAAGGAATTCCCGGTGGATTTAATTGGTTTACCTTTTCACGAGTTTGATCTGATTCTGGGTATGGACTGGTTGTGCAAGCACCAGGCTGTGGTCGATTGCCATAGGAAGATGGTTGTGCTTAAGGGTTGTGATCAGTCTCCAGTGGTTGTGAAAGGTTTGGGTTCTAATTATTTGCATAATGTGATTTCGGCTATGCAAGCGAGGCGATTTATAAGGAAGGGATGTGAGGCGTATTGGCTTTGGTTTTGGATTCTAGGCATAGTTAAGTTAAGATTCAGGACATTCCAGTAGTAAATGAATTTATGGATGTGTTTCCTGAGGAATTGTCGGGTTTACCACTAGAGAGAGAGGTGGAGCTATCCATAGAGATTCTGCTGGGTACTACCGACGGTTTATGAAGGGATTTTCGATTATTGCATCACCTTTGACGAAGTTGCTCAGGAAGGAAGTTAAGTTGGAGTGGACTAGTAACTGTCAAGCCAGTTTTGATCAGTTAAAGAGAATATTAGTTGAGGCTCCTGTATTTTCTCAACCTACTTCAAGTAAAGAGTATACAATGTATAGTGATGCCTCGGGTATTAGACTTGGTTGTTTTTTGATGTGAGATGGTAAGGTGATAGCATATGCATCTAGGCAATTGAAGCCCCATGAGCGAAACTATCCGACGCACGACTTGAAATTAGCTGCAATGGTTTTTGCTCTTAACATTTTGCGTCATTATTTATATAGGGAGACTTGTAGAATCTTCACCAACCATAAGAGTTTGAAGTATCTGCTCACACAGAAGGAATTGAATTTGAGACAACGGCGATGGTTAGAGTTATTCAAGGACTATAATTGTATTATGGATTATCATCCGAGAAAAGCAAATGTGGTCACTGATGCTTTAAGCCGAAAGTTGGCTTCGGCTCTAGCATTGTAGCGTGGAAAGTGGAGATTAGATTCTGATTGAGCTCTGATAGCCCAGCTGAAAGCTAAGCCTAGTCTGAAGCAAATGATTATTGATGCTTAGATGAGTGATCCTAAGTCGCAGTGTGCTTTATTAGTAGTTAACAGTGGAGAGCGGAAAGAGTATTCTATGAGTAGTGAAGGGGTACTAAGTTATAGAAATCGTGTGTGTGTGCCTAATGACAGTGAATTGAAGAGAAAGCTTTTGCAGGAGGCACACACTACGGTTTTTACTATACATCCGGGAGGTGTTAAGATGTATCGAGATCTCAAGTAATTCTATTGGTGGCCAGGTATGAAAAAGGATATTGTGGACTTTTTTTCCAAATGCCTAACCTGTCAGCAGGTAAAGGCTGAGCACCAAGTTTCGTCTGGGTTGCTCAATCCTTTACCCATTCCTCAGTGGAAGTGGGACAATGTGAAGATAGATTTTCTATCGGGCTTGCCGTTGACTCAAAGGAAGCACGATTTTGTATGGGTAATAGTCGATCGACTTACCAAGTCGGCTCATTTCTTATCGGTTTGACTTAATTACCTTATGGATTGGTTGGCAGAGATTTACGTGAATGAGGTAGTTCAGTTGCATGGAGTACCTTTATCGATTGTGTCTGATCGGGATCCTAGGTTCACATCGAAGTTTTGGAAAGAATTGCAATCAGCTTTGGGTACTCAATTGAATTTCAGCACGGCTTTTCATCTTCGATGTAACACCCCCTACCCATACGTAGGCAAACCCATCCCTAAGGGAGTGAGAAGCCGTATGAGTCAGGGTGTCACCAAGCAGATCAAACAATAAACATATATCATACATACAAAAATACAGCGAAATTTAAAACTTCAAAACCAAACGGAACATTCATTCATAGATGGAATAATAATATTCATTATAAAACTGTTCTGATATTACCAAAAGAATTACATCTTCAAAATTACAATAAGAGTTCACTATTACAAAAAGAATCTCAAAATAAATGCTAAGTTCTAACATCAACCTCTGTGTTGGTTTGACTTCGGCGACTCTCCCAAAAACTAAACACCTTCCGCATCTGCACTGATAAAACACCCGTGCTAAGCGATAACGCTTAGTGGGGAAAACACAACAATAATATGGACGGCCACTCACAGTGGTAGTAAAGGAAAAACACATACATATGGCATAAGCAGATAATCATATAATATAATTATAACTGAATAGACAATATACCTGCTGACTCACAATAGTGGATAAAGAACAAACACATGGCGGTACCTTACGGGTACAAATCGAACGCTTGGCGGTACCTTACGAGTACGAATCGAAAAGCAACATCACATTTTTCTTTCAAAAACATTTTACAAAGGGGATCTTAAAAAAGATCCAAACACATTGAGGTTCGCGAGGAACTAAATGGGGGACCTAATCAGGGTCCGAATGGAACAGAGGGCTGTAGCTAAAGAACTCTATTAGGCATGCTTAACTATCCACTAGATTGACTCTCGCAGGTCATGCATAATACAAATCATGTTCCGAAGCATAACATGTCATTTATCCTTAAAGAAACCATAGTATTGTTCATATAGAAGCATATTTATATCCATACAGTATAAAAAACCCATGTAGAAGAGATAAAAAATTCATTTTAGCCAAAACAGGGCAATTTCAAAAAATCTGGTCGAGTGGAGGTTCACTGTTGCGATCGCGACGAGAGTCATGCTCGCGACAGTGGCCAGAAGGCCAATTGCGAGAGAAGAAGCGAGGACACGAGTCATGTAGGTTGACACGACTCGTGTCGATGCTTCTTCTGCATGAGAAGCCGATCATGAAGGGGAGAGCGAGGGAGCACGAATCGCATTTCCTTCGGCGAGTTCCGGTCAGATCTCCAATCTTTCGTTCGGCAGTCAAGCACCCAATCGCGCAGACGACCGAGAGCCAAGAGCCGATCGAAAGGAAGAGCAAACAATCGGGAAGGGAGAATAGGGGACACGAGTTGTGCTTGGTCAGCATGACTCGTGCTGAAGCCCATCACCATGTCACGAGTCGTGCTCTCTTACACGTCTCGTGACCTGGCTTCCCAGCAAGGCACTAATCCATTTTCTCGATCGGGAACTTCCCGTCTTTCGACCGACAGCAGAGCGTTGTGCACTCAAGGCATTTTCGATCAGAAGATGATAGTTTGATCGGGACTTGGACACACTGATCCTGCATTCCAAATCTGCAGAAAATCTACAGAACTCCTTTATTCCAAACTTGCCCAAAGCTTCAAAACCATTTTTCAAAATCAACTTACCTCAGATCGGCATTTCCCAACACAAACAACAGCACAAATGCATAGTTATGCATTCAACATAATCAATTCAAGAACCAAACAAAACTCAGAATTTCAACAGTAGCAACCCAGAAAATCACAGTAGTATCAATCCAACTCAAATTTGCTCTCATAGTTCAATATTCATGCATTATAACTTAAATCAACCAAAACTCATCACATTTATTCCAACATGCATCACTAAAGGCATCAGATTTCCAGTAATCATTCAACCACAACAAACACAAGAAAATACAGAAATTCCCAAACCTGCAATTCCTACGCTCCTAATTACAAGTTCCACTCCCACTAGCCTTCTCTTTCCCCTTGGGATCACGAGTAGGCGCTTCTAACCCAGGAACCTAAGAAGAACACACACAAACATACAAAAACTCTAAGTTAAAATACATTCTAACAGACCACGAGAAGGAGGAAGAAGAAGAAAACTCAACCACTTACCCAATGAAACTTGAGAGACGATCAATTTTCACCAAAAACCACTTTGATTCACACTGGGGCACAATTGAAGGGAGAAAGAGGAAGAAGAGATAAAGAGGAAGAGAAAAACGGAAAAGAGGCAGTAGAAATGGCTGCCCTCTTCTTTCTCTCTTTCTATTTATACCCACTTCCTAAAACCCTAGCCACATGTCACCTATCCTTGGTGGATCTTGATCACTCACACCCTACAAACATGCATGACACCACACACAAGACTAACCTAACTAATGCACACACACTACTAATACACATGCATCCACACCCTATTAAAGCTCATAAAACATGCATTTAATCTAAAAATACCATAGCACATGCTAACACACTCACACATGCACACATACACATGGCTTAGACCGCTCATGAGGCTTCAACTGTCTCGATGCATAAGCTACTACTTTATTCCCTTGCATCAGAACACAACCTAACCCAATTCCCGAAGCATCACTGTACATAGTGTACTCTTGACCTGAAACCGGCTGTGTGAGAACAGGAGCTTTAACCAATAACTCTTTTAAACGATCAAAACTGGCTTGACACTTTTCAGTCCACACAAACTTGACATCCTTCTGTAGTAACCTGGTCAAAGGAGATGCTAACACTGAGAACCCCTGAACAAACCGTCGGTAATACCCTGCTAATCCCAGAAAACTTCTTACTTCTGGTACATTCTTCGGAGGCATCCAATTAACAATCGCTTCAATCTTGCTAGGATCAACCCGCACACCTTCTGCTGATACTACATGTCCAAGAAAGGCCACTTCTTTCAACCAAAATTCACACTTACTGAGTTTCGCATACAGCTGACGATCTCTTAACATTTGCAATACCAACTTCAGATGTTCCTTATGTTCTTTGCGGTCTCTAGAGTACACCAAAATGTCATCAATAAATACCACCACAAATTTGTCCAGATACGGTCGGAAAACTTGATTCATCAGATCCATGAAGGCTGCAGGCGCGTTGGTCAAACCAAAAGGCATCACTAAAAATTCATAGTGACCATAACGCGTCCGGAAAGCCGTCTTAGCCACATCTGCTTCCTTAACCCCTAACTGGTAATAGCCTGACCTCAAATCTATCTTAGAGAATACCCCAGCTCCTCTCAACTGATCAAAAAGATCTTCAATCCTTGGCAATGGATACTTATTCTTGATAGTCACTTTGTTAAGTTGTCGATAGTCAATACACATCCGAAGGGTTCCATCTTTCTTCTTAACAAACAGCACTGGAGCGCCCCACGGTGACACACTAGGCCGAATAAACCCTTTATCTAACAATTCCTGCAACTGACTCTTCAATTCCTTCAATTCCATTGGAGCCATTCTGTAAGGAGCCTTAGAAATCGGAGCTGTCCCCGGCAGAATTTCTACTGACAGTTTAACTTCTCTCTCAGGAGGTAATCCCGGTAATTCTTCCGGAAAAACATCTACAAAATCTCTTACAACCGGAATGTCTTGAATCTTAACTTGACCTCTCCGAGAATCTAAAACCACGGCCAAAAACGCTTCACATCCTTTCCTGATAAATCTTCTGGCTTTCATAGCTGATACCACATTATGCAAAGAACTACTTCCAATTCCCTTTACCACAACAGGCATTTGATCTTTATCCTTCAAAACCATTACTTTCCTATGACAGTCCACTACCGCGTGATGCTTATCCAACCAATCCATTCCCAGAATAATATCAAACTCATGGAAAGGTAAACAAATCAAATCCACTACAAAATCTGTACCCTGAATCTTTAAAGGACACTTCCGACATACACGATTAACCATAATACTCTGACCCAACAGACTGGATACACAAATCTCATATTCCATCTTCTCCTCACTACCCAAACTATCCCACAACTTACCAGAACACACATAAGAATGGGTAGAGCCCGGGTCAATCAAAACATAAACTTCAGAATCAAACAAAGAGAACTTACCGGCAATCACTTCAGGAGCATTCTGTTCCTCTCGGGCTTTCATGGCATAGGCCCTACCAGATGATGGCACAGGGCGATCTACTGATTCTGAGGCTTCTCTATCACGAGGCCGTCCACCTCGAGTCCTTCCTCTACCCCGATTACTACTTCCTTGGGGTACATTAGATCCAGCTCGGCTCCCCTCCTGTTGTCCCGAAGAATCTACAAATCGATTCGAACAATTTGCAAGTAAATGGTCCGTAGAACCACATCGGAAACAACCTCCTGTTAACCATCGACAGTCACCCCAATGTTGTTTGTTACAATGTGTACATCGGGGAGGACCATCTCCTCTACCTGAACCCGCTCCCCTGGAAGAACTCTGTCTCCTCCCTCTAGGGGCCGGACTAGCTGTAGACTCATCAGCAAAGTTTCCTTGTGATTCCCTCGGCCTCTTACCTGAAGAAGAGCCACCTCTTGCAGACTTCTTTCTTTGAGCTTTTTCTCTCAATATATTCTCAGAACGCTCCACCCTCAAGGCTGCTTGAACTAACTGATAATACTTCACATTCGGAGCCGACATCAATGAAATTAACATCACCTTCAACGACTCATTCAAGCTGGATTCAAAATGCTGACATCGAAACTCTTCTGTGAGAACTCTTGGCGGCGCATACTTACTGAGCTTATTGAACTCATCCTCATACTCAGCCACAGACATCATTCTTTGCTTAAGAGTGAGAAACTGTGCCCACTTGGCATCCTTATAAGCTTTGGTCACATACCGGTTCTGAAACTCACCCTCGAAGAACTCCCAAGTAATCGGCTCAGGAACTTGCGGTTGACTAGTCACCAACCTCCACCAATCATAAGCTAAACCTTGTAACAAAGACAAGGCACACTCCACTTCTTGCTCCGGTGGGCATCTTATCTCCCTAAGTACTCTGGATGTCTTTTCTAACCACATCTCTGCTTTATAAGATTCATCTATACTTGTACCAAAGAAATTCTCTGCACCATGCTTCCTTAACCTTTCAATAGGAGCACTAAGCGCCGTTACCCTTTCAAGTACCCTTGTCATACTCTAAAGCATCGCTTCCATCGGTCCCAAAGGCACCTCAGGATACCCCCTGGGAGGTTGAGCCGGACCAAAAACTGAGGGATCCTGCTCTTGGGGATTCGCACTTTCCGCTGAACCCTCAAGCGATCCACGAGCGGACTCCATAACTACAAAACATAAATGCAGTGCGCATCAGGCCAACACAACCCTAATGACTAACTAACACACTGAAACCCAGTAACATCTAAACCAAGAGCTCTGATACCACCTAATGTCACACCCCAACCTATAATATGGATACTTCTACTCGTAAATAGAGCGAGAAGGACCCAAGATAGATAGGAGTGTCACACCCCACTAGTACAAACATGCAAATATCACATACAGAATCACATATCTGGTATAAATAACAACTTTAATGGAAAGAAGAGGGATACAGAACAAAAATGATACTTTTATTACTATACAAAAGAAAGTCTTTACATGCTACAGTAGGTTACAAAAAGAACCCATTTACAAAATCCCAAGATACATTGTTCAAAGGGCTAACAAAGTATTACATCCATTACAAAAGAAAGGAAAGCCTATAATATAAAACTTCAAATCTTTAGTTGCGTTGGCCTTCCCGATGCGACACACCTAAACTACGCGTACCAAAACCTTCCACACCTGCACGGATAAACACCCGTGCTAAGCGAAATCGCTTAGTGGGGAAAACACAAATGCATAACCGCCACTCACAGTGACGATAACAGAAAACATATGATAACAATATAATTATGGGCATATAATCATACATAGTTAATTCAGATATTTGCATTCTCATCCAAAGATTCTTATACGAAACACAATGACACCTGCTTAATCATAATGAGTGCTAAATCATAATGAGTGGATAACGAGTACACATAGATACTTAAGAGTATCGGTTCCACATAATAGACACATAGATACCCGAAGGTATCAAACATTCTTTTTATTTTGTTTCCAAATTGATTTTCACATAGAATCTTAAGAAAGATTCAAACAAAGGGATCGCGAGGATCCAATCGGGGACCTGATCAGGGTCCAAATCGTACACATAGCTGCAGCAACACATAACTCTATTAGGCATGCCTAACTATCCACTTATCCGATATTAGCAGGTTATGCAAAAATCTTATCACGTTTACATACATATTATCCCGGCAAAAAGATAGTCAAAGCTTAAGGAAAACTGCATGCAAAGGAATTTAAGTCATCAAGCAAAAAGGAGAAGAAATCAAATTTGGAAGTCACGTCTGTCGCGCTCGCGACAGAAGCCAAGCTACACCTCCCCGCCTCGTCTCGCGATCGCGAGAGATCTCGTGGTCGCGAGAGGATGTAGGGACTGCTCTTCTGTCGCGCTCGCGAGGATTGTCGCGCTCGCGACAGAAGAGAGCCTCGCACAAGTTCGGAGCTCGAGCACTCTGTCGCGCTCGCGACAGTTGTCGCGCTCGCGACAGAGAGCTCCATCGAGTTCCTTGGCGCGACATCTCTCGCGCCGGCGCGAGGGTTGAAACCTCCGCATTCTGTCGCGCTCGCGACAGTGTCGCGATCGCGACAGACACGGGTTTTTCAGCTCTTACGCCCAAAATCTGCAGAATTCACACAATATTCACATCCAAACTTCCAAAATTGATTCCAAACCTCAAAATTCAGTAAGCCAAGCATTCACAACTCATAACATAAATAAAAACCCAACTTTATCACCATTTATCTCAATTAAATCAAGTCAATTACATGTCCAATTCTAAGAATTTCCAAAACAGCAAATTTGACAACAATTATCACTATTCACATAATTTCTCACAAATCCTTCAACAATATTCATTCTCTAGCATCTCATATCATAATTAATATGATTTAAATTACAACAACATAACTTACCACCACAATCAAAACCAAAAGCATAATTATCCAACCCAATTCACATATATACATAAAAGATGAACATTCCCAAACCTTCTCTCCTTAGCTCCTATTCGCGAGCTCCGCTCCCGCTAGCAATTTCTTTTCCTTTATCCGGTCTAGGAGCCTCCTCTGAACCACAAACCCACCATAACCAAGATCAATTCTAAAACAACCCAAAAACAAATACATATAAACTAAAACCTAGAGAAGAGGAAGAAGAAGAATCTAAAACACCCATAACCCCAACTCACCTTTGAGTTTCAAAATCAAAAGCCAAACAATTCAATCTTCTCAAGGGAAAGGAGAGGGAGCAAGATCGGGCCAAGAAGAAGGAAAGAACAAGAAGAAAGAAGAAGAAAAGAAGAACGGCGTAAGAAGAAAGAAGAACGGGAATCAAAGGGAAGAAAAGCTGCCTTCTCTCTCTCTCACCAAACTCATTAAATGTTACTCTATCCCCTTAGCCACATGTCATCCTCCCCATAAGACACATGTCCCATATCACACCCTACTCCTATACTTTAACATATACATTAAGCTATCCCTTATTCATACTTTAATTCTATACATCCACTCATACCCTACACTAGCCTATCTCCTCTTCTCAACTAATATACATAAATTAAATAAATAATCCAATTAAACACATACATGTAACACATACGAATACACACATACAGACACGGACAGGCTCAAACTACTGGGGTGGTTTTGGGGTGTTACAAAAGAGGGGAGAGTTGTATCACCCCGATTTTCACCCTAGTAGTTTTGAGCATGTTATGATTTGAGTTTTGTGTGTGTTATTTTAGCTTTACGATTTAATTGCATGATTCATTTAAATTTGAAGGGTATAATTGCATGTTAGCTTTTAATTATGTTCTTGATTGAGTCTTGTGGAGAAGAGAAGGGTTAGAATTATTATTTGCCAAATCCTTTACAAGTGAGAGACAAGTGTAGGGTTGAGATGAGGAAAGAGAAGAGGAGGATAGTGATTGACTTATAGTCAATGGAGAGAGAACGTGAGGGAGAGTATGTCTGCCTTTCCTCTCTCTCGTTTTCCCTTCCCCGTTCTAGCTTTCTTCCTCCTCCTTACTCATATCAATTCTTTAAGCTGCTATTGATTGTGAGTGGTTTGGCAAATTCAAGGGTTGATCAAGTATTGGGTTAGTCTTCTTCTTCTTCTTTTTCTTCTCCACGTTTTTCCCTTTAATGGCTGTGTGTGGATTTTGAGCTTTGGATATGTTATTGGGGTGTTTTGATCAAAAATTCCAGCTAAAGAGCCCAAAGGAAAAGAGAAGCTTGGCGAAAGTGCTGACATTGATCCTTGAAGAGCCCAAGGTTTGGGAATTGTGTGAATTTGAATTTTTTTTATTTTGAATTTTTGTTATGATTTCTAGAAAATTTGTGGATTTAAACATGTTTAAATGTATGATTGATATGGGTTTTGACTAAGTTTGAGTAGAATTTGGAATTGAGGTTGTTTATTGAGTGTAGGTTTGGAAGTAGGTGGATTTCGGGAAAAATTCTGGGTTTTTGAACTTTGATGTTCAAGTTATTTCTTTCGTCTTTTTGATTGCTTCTTTAAGTGTAAAACTTAGGTAAAATTATGGGTAATGTGTTTTGAATATTGATTGATGATTGGATTGAAGTTATTTAGTTGTTGGGATAATTTTGGAGGGTTTTGGATTGAGGAGATGTGTGCATATCGGTAGCAGGAGCAAGAAGCTCGACTCTGTCACAAGCGTGACTTCTGTCGCGAGCTTGACTCTATTACGAGTGCGACTTTCATCGCGAGCTCGACTCTGCTGCGAGCGCGATAGAGCTCGATCATCCGAGCTTCTGCCGAAGAGTGCCTCTATTGCGCGCGCGACAGAGAGCTCAGTAAGCCGAGCTTCTGCCGGGCTGAGCTCTATCGCGAGCATAACAGAGGCCTACCTGCCCTCTATCTCGAGCGCGACTTCACTCGTGAGTATGACAGAGGCCCTTAGCTCTTTCTCACAAGCGTGGATGTCTGTCGCAAGCATAACGCAGTGGGCAAGTTGCCTCCGTCGCGAGCGTGACCGTCCCTGTTTCTCAAATGTTTACTTTTTATCTCTCTTTGCATAGTTTCTCACTTGTGATCTATAGATGTCTAAATGTATGAATGATAACATGCACCAATGTATGAATCATAACATGCCTCATTATGTGATTATTATTTTAAATTAGTGCCTAGCCTGCAATAGTCAAGTAAGTGGATAGATAAGGATGACTATAGAGTTTTGTTAGCTGCAATGTAATGCATTCTGGACCCTGATCAGGTCCCCGTTTGGATCCTCGCGATCCTTATAAGTTAGATCTTATTTAAGATCTCCAAATGTGAAAATGTTTTTGAATAAAAAGAAAAAAAATTGCTTTTGTTGTACCTACGAGTACCAATGTGTTCACTCGTTATCCACCACTCTGAGTTTGCAGGCAAATCTATGAATTTGATATTGATGTGAAATAATGCGATTGTTATGAGATGTTATATGATATTATATGAAGTTATCTGATGAGTGCAAGTTATGGTTGAAGCTTGTGATACTTATTATTACGTAGGTTCTATGTGTATGTGAATTGCATTTCACGGCCACTGTGAGTGGTCGTTCATCTTTTATTTTTCCCCACTAAGCATTATTGTTTAGCACGGGTGTTTCATCCGTGCAGGTGTGGAAACAGTCAGAGTTTTTGTGAGGAACGACCCGCTACCATCAGGGCCAACACAATAGAGAGGGCTTTTGTAGTCTAGGATTTTGTATTTTGTATTTTGTACTCCAGTGTAAAGCTTTATTGTTTTGTATCCGATTTTGTAATATTTTCAGTTATGTATTTTGTAGTTATGTCAAGAATTATGTGTACTTCAGCTTTGCAATGAATATAGTTTTGTATATCAAAGGATGAGTATGGCAAGTTCCTCTTTGAGTTCGAATGTGTTTTCTTTCGATTGTAAAAAGAATTTTATTACCTCTGTTTTTATTATTGTGTCTGAATGTTATTCCGTTATGCATGCTTTGCTCTGCTTGGTGGCAACCCCTGGCTATGTGGGCACTCACTCCTCTATGCGGGGTGAGCTCTTTTACGTATAGGTAAGGGGTGTTATATTATGTGTTGGACAAGTATGGAGAATTTCTGGTGAAGTTTAGGGTCAAAACAGTGAGAAAAATTCGCTGCATAGGCTAAAAATTGAAGTCACACGGCAGTTAGACATTCTTGCCCGCCGTGTGGGGCGATGAACATAGGTTTTTAGGTCGTAGAATGATTTTACACAACGGTTAGGAATCCCTAACAACTGTGTAGACCCATTCTTCCCTACATTGCATAGGGCATATTCCAAGCACACTTCTGGTCCAACCTTACACTATATTTTTCACCTAGCTAGAGGTATTTCTAGGCACGACTTCCTTCTAGGAATTTGTTCCCCTATGTCTTAGGTTTCTAATGGAATACAAATCATATCATTTGGACTTATATTCTAGAATATATGGCCTTAAAATTATAGACTTTTCTAGAGAGATTTGCAAGGACAGAATTGTGTCCCAAATTTGAAAAGTTACTGGGAACAATAGGGATATATTTTGACCATACTCTCTTCATAAAAGTTGCTCTCCTAGATTTCTAGTTTAATTATAATTTTGATTCAAAATTCTTGGATCACTATAACTCCAGAAATGGCCCTGGGAATTGGACCCGCTCTCATTACCCGAGCAGAATATTTACAATAAATTTGGGCTCAAATTTAAGTATCCTAAAGCAAAAATTAGCTCACGTCTATTTCTAAGAAAAATTTAGTATGTGTCTTTCTTTATAACCCAACTAAAATCATACAATTTGGAGCTCTCAAGTTCAACTTATAACCAAAATAAGTACCAGAGGTCAGATTGAATTTGGGCAGAGTTCCCCTTTAAAACTCAACATGCCCAAATTAACCATTTCCATACAATCAATCACCATAATTCAACTCAATTCAACACAAATCATATATATACAATTCCAAATATACATTTCATCAATTTATGCATATAAACATGCAAAATTCCCAAACCTTATTTTATGTTCCCTTTTGCTACACTATTGCTTTCTTTCTTCTTCTTTCTCCATTTCTTTGAATCCATTAGCTTTTTCATCCAATTTACACATCAAATTCATTAACACATAAACAAATCACGTTCTTACCAATTCTAATGAATTAAACATAGAGAAGAAGAAAACTTAATATTTTCTTACCTTTATAAGCTTTCAATTACCCTAAAACCATTTCTTTTCACATGTATTCATTGGAGAAGGTTTTTAATGAAGTTAAGAGAAGTATATTTTGGTAGGAAGAAGGAAGAAGATGGCTGCCCTTTCTTTCCTCTTGTGGCCGGCCATCTTGGCCTTAAATAGGGTCAATTTAATTCATGAATATCATCATCTCAAAGTGTTAAGTTTTCATTGGTCCCTTTATTAGATTTTTATGGTCAATATCTTTCTCTTATCTTGACATATACCTTTTAATTAATCCATTCTCCAACATTTGGTCCACATGATTACTTAATTCATTCAATTTAATCCATTTAAGTTACCATTTAATAAATTACCAACATACCCTTAACTTTTCACTTAATACCGATTATGTGCTCAAAACACTCAACCATTTCAAGTACACAAATACACATTTTTGCTACCATTATACCCTAGCCATGGGTGAATCTGTCTAGGATACAATATTCCCTTAAAAGTCAGAAATAAAAATAAGTCACGGATTAGTTTGAATAGTAACGGTGTTGACGAATCTTTGACCAAGGTTGAAAAAAATACTGAAGACCTCCAAAACATTATTTGATCATATAGACTTATTGTAAATATTTTAAAGGTATTTTTGAATGGGAAAAATTAATTATTAGCTGAGACAAAAAAGTGAATTATCAAACCGGTAAAAATTACCGCAATGACATCGTTTTAACCCTAAAAATTTTTATGCACCCTAAGAAATATTTTTCAGTATTTTTAGATATATTTTCATAGAAAAATACAAAAAAAAAAGTATGGACCAATAGGAGGATGACAAATGGCACAATATAAGCCATTGAATTAAATAGTACTTGGACAAATCTTGGCCCTTCATTTGGGACTATATAAAGGCTGAAAAATCATATTTCTTTATAAAGGAATCACATTTTCTTCATCCACCCTCTTGGTTGAATTGTGCACCTTCCATTTCTCCTCCATTTTCTTCAATTTCCTCATTAAAATTTCTAGCTAATTTCATCTTTTAAAAGAATCTAGACCCCTAAATTAACCCCTACTATCTCAAGAGCTCAAATTAGTGGATAATTTCATAGAATTTGTGAAGAACAAGTTTATGGAAAAAAGTTTAAGTAACTACAATTTAAGGTTTTAATTGATTTTTAGGTAGAATTTGATGTAGAAAAATATAATTCATGTAAATTTTGATAAAATGAAAGATAATTTTGGGTGATTTTCCATGGAATGTATTCGGCCTAAGTAGAGATTTAAGTGAGAAAGAAAGAGAAAGGAAGGAAAAAGGCTAGAAAAAGGAGGCCTAGCATAGGAGCAAAGGAGAAAAGGTATTGGATACCTAAAGTTGTATATTTCAACTTATTCTTGTTAGGTATATGTGTGAATATATATGTAAGATGTATTAATTTGAAAATTAATGTTAAATAAGTTAAATTAGATAAAAATTAAATGAAATGATGAGGTTAAATGGATGAAAATGAACTAGAATGGTAAATTCCTAATATACAACCATTATGTAACTATGACAGAAAATAGATAAATGTGAGTTTTTGATGAAAAAATGATAACAAAGTATTATAAATGCCATAAGAACATGATTAAACTAAATAGAAGGTAAAAAGGAATAAATTTGAGTAGGTGCATCATGATGGCCAAATTTTATATGTATGACTAGCATGTGTACAATTTGATAGGAGTAACATAAAATGATGGGAAATGCTTAATAACGAATATTTGATGTTAATTAAGAGAATTTATAAAGTTAAATGCATAAAAAAGAAATGAGATTTGAATGAAAACTTCCAATAAGTATTTATTATGTGAGTATGGGAATTTATGTATACAAATGAAATTGTGAGAAATAATGGGTAAAAATATAATATATATGCTTTAAAAACAAGAATGGAACAAATTGTAGTAAGAAAAAGAAATAGAATAATTTTTGAACATGTTGACCGAATTATGTATATAAGGAAGATTGAATGTGAGTTGATAGAACATGATGGGATTTGTTGAAATATGATAAAATGTGATGAGAAATGTTGAAATTTGATGAAAAGTGATAAAAATAGTTGAAGGCTAAATTGTATCCATGAAGAAAAGTGTATTTGATGAGAAGAAATGTAATGAATTGTGATGAAATATGATGATACATGATGAAATGTATGATATGAAATGAATGTGAAGTATAGTACTTGGATTAGGTACCATTACTTAATGTCAAAAAATGGGAAACCATATAAATGATATCATAAAATAAGAAAATAACTTGATAAATATGTTGCCATTAGTAACTAGTAGAGAAATCGAGAGTACAAGATATATATAGCTAGCCATAGGGACATCGAGATAACGAGTCATGGCGCCTCGCATAGGTGGACCAAAGGCGGTTCCACACCGACGTTACACATAGAATTGATGTTGTACAGATGAGACATAGATTTCATGGGCTTGGACCTTTGGAGATCCTAGTTCCGCATATTCGATCCGGTCGTGCGGTTTCCTCTGGAATTACTGGGGCAAAATGTGAAATTGAGAAAAATAATGACATAAAAGGATAAAATTATAATTTGAAAATATTTTGTAATACAAGGTCAAAATGATAATGATACGATAAATTTGTGGTTTAAAAAGCTAACTTGTGAAATACAAATAAAATTGGTTCACTAAGGATAAAATCGTAATTATGAGGTAAAAATATCAAATTAGAGGTAAAACAGTAATTTTGACACGAAGTTGAATTTTAGGGACTAAACGGAAATAAAATGTAAAATTTGGGGCAAAACCGTATGAATGAGCATAATATGGAACTTTAGGGTTTAAAAGAGTGATTTTGAACAAAAGTTGAAATTTCAAAAATAAAATGATAATTTTGCCAGAAAAATAGAACTTTAAGGACAAAATGGTAATTTGGATAGAAGATGAAACTTTAGGGATAAAAATGTAATTTTGATTAAAAAAAAAAAGAACTGTATTACAAGTAAAGCGGGAATTTCGTGATAAAACATATATAAAAAGATAAGACAAAAATTTTAAAAATATAAGTGCAAAATGGGTAAAATAAAATAGTAATAATACAAAATTAAGGCTAAATGAGAAAGATCATAGATAATGGATGAAATTGGTATATTAAGGGTATAATGGTAAGTATATGTTAAACTTTCCCAAACTGGAGACAAAACAAGAAATAAATAAATAAATTGATTCAAATAGTGGTAAATCTACAATTATGGGATAAACATAGAGAAGTAATGGCAAAATGGTAATTAAGAGGCAAAATAGATCAATCAATGGCACAATTGTAAATAAATGAAAAAAAATGGCTAATGGTGTTAAAAAAACGTTAAGCTAAAGGCAAAATGGTAATTAAGCAGTAAAATGGAGGAATTAGTGGCATAACCTCAAATAAGAAGTAAAAGTGGTACTTTAGTGGCAAATTTGTAACTAAAAGATAAAATGAGAATCTAAGGGGCAAAATGGTAATTTTGATATAAGAATGGAATTGTAAGGGTATGTTGGTAATTTCAGTGAATAGTTGAAATTAGAAAGAAAAATTATAATTTTGACAAAAATAAGGAATGTCAGGGACCAAATTGAATTTTTAATGGCTTAATTAGACAAAACAAAAAATAAATAAATTTAATGAAATATACTCGTGTGTGTGTCTGTTGAAATATATTAGTTAGATATCCACCACTAGGTATGTTATGCTTAGCGTATAGTGTGCTGCGCGCAGATTCCGATCACACAGGTACGAGTAGTTGAACGGATAGACATCCAAAGCAGAAAAGAGTTTTAAAGTTAAAGAGGAAAATTTTGTATTTGTGTATATGGCATGTATATATGATCAAAATGTGTATAAAACCTTAAACAGTTGTAGTTGAAATTTTAAGTATGTAATAATATTCTCATGTAATCAAGGATTTATATGTGAATTGTGAAAGAATAATGACTAGCTCTATATCATAATGATTATTGTTGAGGAATGGCCATTTAATGATATTGGTGGATGATGTGGTTGATGTTGAGGTGATTGTGATGGTGTTAGACTTTGAAATTGTTGTATGATTACTTGCAAGAGTTAATTTAACAATTTGTTGGAAGGTAGGAACGATGGCAGCCGTTATGCTGCCGAAATTTTTACAAAATAAGTAACAATGCGGCACAGTTATGTGTTCGTAAAAAAAATGATAAAGTTATAAAGTAATTAACTAGTAATACAAGTAAAAACGCTAATGTATGTGACATTCGGTACTCAATCCAATAGTCGGGTGCAAGGTGTTATTGAGATACTTGGGAAGCACTTTCTCAAAATAATTTAAAAATTCCCAATAACGTAACTTTCATCAAAATGCAAATTAAGCTAGGGATCTTTAGTGTTTTTGAGTTCCAATTATTTAAAAGTAAAACATGGAATTGAGATAAAGAGTGGAAAAGAATTTGAATTTCAAGATGGTATAAAAGTAGATCAAGAAATAAAAAAAATATATTCAAATTAAAAAATTACATCTGTTTGAAAAAAAAAATTACATAACTAAAATTTCAACTTGCATATTACATTCTTAGTATGTAAGTCCATTATTCAGTTACATGTAGCTTTTTTTTCATATAGAAAATTGGAATAAAGGTAAAGTTTACCCGATTTTATCTTTCAATATGTTTTTTATTGGTTTTGCTTTTGAATTATTAAAAAAAATAATAATTTTATCCTTATCTTTTTTGTAAATTGATCACATAATGTTACGTGCAAAAGATAAAATTTTTTCATTTTAATAGTTTTAAAGATAAAAAGTAATAAAAAAAATTTTATAGACAAAATTGTTCTATTTTAATTAGGTGAGAGATAAAAATCACTTTAAAAACAAAAAAAAACAAAACATGAAGCCTTCTAATCGATTGCATAATTTTTCATTTTCGTTTTTATTATTGTATTACTTAGACGGAGTACTAATATAAAGAATAGGGTATAAATTTTGGTATTTCGGCCTTGTCATCTTCCATCTTTTTAGGTGCTGGTGGAAGAGAAAAAAACTTATAGGCCTGGGAATTCAGCCTATGGCTCTCATCTTCAAACACACAATCAGTCGTGGCAGCCAGGCTGTGGAGTCATGCTTTCCTTTCTGCAGTATATATGACGATTCTTTGTAATAGGGCTCAGCCCTTTGAGCCCTTGTAAGTGTAAGAAAGAGGCTTAGTCATCGTTACCTTCTGGGTAGATATTGTTAGGAACTTACCTGCCATAAAGCCTTCTAAATACAATCGTGAGAAACACAAACCTAGTAACTTTCAATTTTCTGAATCATATCTGACAAAGATCCCAAAGAATCCTGACAAATCAAATAATGTTAAAAAAATAAAATTTTAAAAACTCATATAGTATCCGGATAAGAATATGATTAAGTGTTTATTTTACAAGGTTCGGTTCTCGCTTTTAAGTTATAACGGATGAATTTCACTTACGGTCACTCAACTTATCACTTATCGCGTAAAAGTAACCGATTTTTTTTCGATCTAAATGTCACTGAATTTCTAACATTTTTGCAAAAAAGTCATGTACACCGGAATTCGGCGAGTACTCTTACCGGATTGATGACATGGCATGTCATGTCATATCAAAAATTACGTGTCGTTTAACAGTATTTACAACAAATGCTACATGTATTTCAATTTCACTTACGGTCACTCAATTTATCACTTATCGCGCAAAAATGACCATTTTTTTTCGACTTAAATGTTACTGAACTTCTAATATTTTTACAAAAAAGTCATGTACCGACTATTTATCGTCACATATCATATGCCATATCATCAATCCGGTAAGAATTTTCGCCGGATTCCGATTTACATGATATTTTTGCAAAAATATTAGAAATTCAGTAACATTTAAGTCGAAAAAAAAAATCGATTATTTTTACGTGATAAGTGATAAATTGTGTGACCGTAAATGAAATTCCCGCACTTGAGCACAACAGCATAACTAGCGATACACTTTAGCCGGCCATCCAAAATATCAACATTTTTATTTCATATTAAATTTCATTAATTACTATGCTATAACGTTGTTGTTCCCATCTCAGCAATTCTTTCAACATAACATTTTTCTTCTTCTATTTTCGTCCTTGTTTTGCATTCGAACAAGATGAACGACTTGCTCACGGTAATCTTTTATTTCTTTCTTTTCTTTTTTTCTCTCTTTAATTGTAATTGTTTTGTTGACATATGTGTTGTGTTTGTGTAAGTGAAGCGATTGATCTAGTTCTTTTTTAGTAATTGAAATTTTCATATCAAAATTTAATCAAAAGAGTTTCTTCATCATGGGTTTTCAATTTTCTGTTTAGTGGCCGTTTAATTTGAATATTTAAGTAATTTCAGTGATGACAAGAAGTAGAAGGGTTCTTGTCCATATTATATTATTTCCTACCATTTTAATGGCCTTTTTTTCTTTTTTTCTTTATTGATTCAAACTCAACTACCATTGTGTTATTTCATTTTCATTTGTTAGAATGTTTTGAAATGGTAATTTAATTTTCGATGATGTATTGATCCGCTTACAGGATTCATTTATTGGGGATGCCAAAAGGCCTTTGGGCAATAATGATATTGAAATGGGGATAAAGCTTCCAAGGACCAACTCTGATATGGGAATGGAAACTTTCAATAAGCAGGTATTTCGTTTTCCAACTTTTTGTGATTCAGTATTGTAATCGTCTCTTGAAGAAATACGGGGCCGAGCTCCCACAACACTGAGAAAATAAAACTCCGGTAGGATTCCGGTGGGAATAGAGAGAGAAAGTATCACTAGAACGAAGTTAGAGCTTAGTGTTTACCAGCGAGTTTTCAACTCTTTATGTAGTGTTATCTGCCTGTCATTAATGGTTGGGGTTAATAATATCCAGTAACAGTTGCAACGGTCAGTCATTGAATACTTGTAACGCATATAACGATTAGTCTGAACTTCTCATGAATGCAAACCGGATGTATAGCTCGGTTGTCCGAGCATAAGGCGTGGTAACTTAGTAGTTCGGTTATCATCTTCTGTTGCATAATGTATTTGATGACCATCATTAGTTATGCCTTCTTATCTTGTTCTTTCTTAATTTCTTAGATACAAGAAGTTGAGAAACAGGTTGATAAAGTCTCTAGACTCCTCAAGAATCTGAAGGTATGTTAATGCCATGAACCCAAAGATGATGCTTTTATTGCTTTCTGTGTTATATATGATTAATGATGCAGTAATCAAGCTGGCATCGATTCCTTTAGATCACCTATCATATCCAACAAACATTTTGTATAAGAAAAAGAATGTTTTGTTTCTATATGCTAGAGCCAAACAGTAGGTCACTTAATAAAGACTCAATTTTTGGGATAAACTAGACCTTCTCCTGATGATCAAGCATAATAACTTGTAGGATGCCAATGAGGAGTCGAGGTCTGTGACAAAAGCATCTGCTATGAAAGGTGAAAGTCTTGTGCTTGCTACTTTTTGCATGTTGAATTTTCCACTTCCAGTTATTAATTATTTGCAAATCAATGCAGCTATCAAGAAGAGAATGGAGAAAGATGTTGATGAAGTGGGTAAGATAGCTCGTACCGTCAAAGCCAAATTAGAAGCAATAAACAAAGATGTAATACTCACACCTCTCTTTTACCTTAAATTAGATTTGATCATGGACTGTGCTTGTACACGAAAAATGTTTAAAGAATCACATATATCCGGTAAAAACTCGGTCGAAACCCGGCAGAAACCCGCCCAATGAACAAGTCTACCTAAAATTTTCTGTTGATTGGTCATTAATTTGTTTTTTTTTGTTTTTTTCTTGTTCAGAATTTAGCTAATAGACAGAAATCTGGATGTGAAAAAGGAACCGGTGTTGATAGAGCAAGGATGAATGTTACAAGGTTTGTTAATTCATTATGTTCTTTTTCTGTAAAAAATTTAATTTATTTAGTGCCCATAAAAGTACGCGGGCTACAATTTCATAATTTCATGCACTATGTACCCATGCACCAAGCTGACCGAATGGTGCGCAGCCCTCTGTGTAGGGATACATGACGCATGAGTTTACAATCCTATATATATATATATATATATATTATTTATTACTTCTTCATTATATTGTATTACAGTGCCTTAACAAAAAGGTTCAAAGATTTAATGACAGAGTTTCAGGTATATCTCTATATGTCTAGCAGGTGGATCATTTAATATGTAGTTCAATGATTTGGTTTTTCAATTTATTTATTTATTTGTATCAGATTTTAAGACAGAAAATACAAGATGAATATCGTGAAGTTGTGGAAAGAAGGGTCATTACAGGTTTGGAAGCTATATATATATATATATATATAATTAACAAAAATGTTACAGGATGTTTTGATCTAGAACTTGTAATTCTCCATTGTAAGTCAGTATCTGCAGTTTCATTAATAACTTTTTCTACATTTTGCTATGGATGAATCAGCAGTTACTGGAAACAGACCAGATGAGGAGGTTAGCCTAAATTTTGAAACTAGAAATATGCTGTTTTTCATATGGAAGCTGTCATAATTGGAAAATTTTAATTTGTTAGACAATTGATCACTTGATCGAAACTGGGAACAGTGAGCAAATATTTCATAAGGCAATTCAAGAAATGGGCCGAGGGCAGGTATGCCTCTTCTAAAGTCCAGCACTTACTCGCCTATTAGGTTGGTGGCAGGAACGGACCTACTATGGAGGGCTTTGGTCCTCTCAAATATATATATATATATATATATATATATATATATATATATATATATATATTTTCGAAAAGTTCTTTTTAAAAATGCAGTTTGATTTTTAAAAAGGGGCCAAAAGTATAAATTTACCCTTTAATATTTGATAAAAAGTATAGTTTTATTCCTAATATTTCAATTGCTGCATTATTACTTTTTATGTTTTAAAATTAAGAGATTTTTGTGCTTGTTTTAACAATCTCAAAATTGAAAGATTTTTGTCTTTATTTTAATAATTTCTTAGACACGTCACTAGAAACAGGTAGATAAGTGGTATAAAAATATAGAGGATAACATTGTATCAATTGAAATATTATGGCTAAAATATCATTTTTATCAAATATTAGGAACAAATTTTCATGTCTGCCCTTGCTAACCTTTTTAGACCCTTCATGTATAATTTTGACCCATTCCTTTCATCTTAGATTAATCCCTGCCGAATAATCAGGTCTCTGCCTTAGTTTGTAATGTTTTGAAGCATGGACTCAGGTGCTAAATGCCTTGGAAGAAATCCAGGAGAGGCATGATGCTGTGAAAGAAATTGAAAAAAAGCTTCTCGACCTGCACCAGGTAATTAATCATCTGCAAGGCTAGAACTAAATGTGGACTAAACATTAAATTTCAAACTTGTCTTAATGTGAGAGTTTTATTTGGCAGATTTACGTTGATATGGCTGTTCTTGTTCAGGCCCAAGGAGAGATCTTAGATGACATTGAAAGTCAGGTTTGTTATTTATTTGAGTTTTGATTGTTTGTATGGACAAGGTTTAGAAAAGTCTTATCCAATCATAACTTAAGGTTAAAATTAAGAAAATACCTAATCATTAGACCCAATTATGTACCGGACTTATACATGAAAAATATTTAAAAAATCGCACAAGTCAAATAAAAATTTGGCCCAAGTCCAAAAAAAATCTAATCAATAACAAGTGTATTTTTTTCATCGAGTAGAGATAACAAATTATGAAAATTATGGAAATCACAGGTAACAAATGCAGTGGATCATGTTCAAGATGGTACACAATCCCTTCAAACTGCAAAGAGCTTACAAAGGAAGTCAAGGAAATGCATGATGATTTCCATTATTTTGCTCTTAATTATTGCAATTATCATTGTGCTCTCCATTTTGAAACCTTGGAAGAAGTAATTTTCTCCTTCCAAATACGCAAAATTCCTTTACAAAACCTCAATGCAATAGCTTTCTTTTTCTTTCATGCAGTTTTTCTCCTTCAGTTTGAGTGCTTTGATGCATTATAAAACAAATAATGCAACAGCTAATGTTGCAGGCCTCGTCCCTGTATTCTATTTTTTTCACTTACAGAAGAATAAAACAAGAAAGTTGGATTGCTAAGTATTTGAAAAAAACAAAATGGATGAAGAAAGTTCGATTGCCAAGTATTGCGAACATAAGAGAACATGCAAATTACTGTAAAACATAGACGTGCTTTAAAAAAAATAGAGTAGCTCTAGAGAGCTGAACCAGAAACCAACAACAATAAGAAGCCAAGTGGAAGTGGCTTTAAAATAAAGCGCAGAATATAGTCATTGCATATCAAATTATTGCCACAAATTATTAACTCTCCGGTTCCAGAAATATAGGAACTGGCTAATCTTCCACATTTAAGGACTGGCTCTTACATCCTAGCCCTTGCCATCACTTCATTTCTTGTGCTGCCCATTTCTGTTGCCCCTGGCCTAGTCCATGTCTCCTTGAATTGCTCCTCAGTCACTCCTGTAAAACAAGATTTAATTTAAAGCCAAACTACAAAAAATTTGGCCATAGAAGTCTATTGATATTCTTATTACCTTTGCTCATGGCAGCAGTGGAAAAAATGCCTCCCTAGACAGTCTTGAGGTACCGATCATAATAGTTAGCACCAGACCATTTCTGATGGGCTAGAGTATCAACTCCATTGTTTCTTTCTTCTCTCTGTATCCTCTCAACATATGCAAGCATTCCCCTCCTGGCAAAGTCTTTGGCAAATGTATCAACCACAAGAGCATCAGCATGGAAACCTGCCAGAGTTATAAACTGCCAACAGAAACCAAGCTTGGCAATTCTTGGAATAAAATCTATCATCTGCTCATCGGTCATGCCCGAAACATCCCAGTTGAAAGATGGTGAAAGATTGTAAGCCAACATCTGCTCAGGGTGCTTTGATTTCACCCCTTCTGCAAATTTTGTACACTCAACAAAATTTGGGGTTGAAGTTTCCATCCAAATAAGATCAGCATGTGGTGCAAAAGCCCAGCCACGAACAATAGCTGCCATTACAGATCCTTTGAACCTGTAAAACCCTTCTCTTGTTCTTGGCAAATCCCAATCCCAGAACAGATTATTCACCCCCAGTCTTTCTGCAACCTCTAGCTTGCTCATTTGAAAGACACTTGTCATAGCTAGAATAATTCATCCATTCATTCATTTTCCTCCTCTTCTCACCTTCACCAATTTTTATATTCTTGATTGCATCAATTACAGCTTCAGAGAACATCTTGAGTTGCGCCATTGCTAGCCAATTATCCTCAATAGCTTGAAGTTCAGCTCCAGTTTTACCATTTGCCATTCCGTCTACCAAAAGGGTAGCTAAACTTTTGCTTCTAATGTTCGGATTCCACTAGAAAAAACAGGGAATAATTTTCGTCGCTAATTCGGTAAATTCAGTTGATATTAACTTTTAGCGACAGAACGACTAACAGTCGCTAATATAGACGTCGCAAGGAATTTTGCGACCAAAACATAAAATAGTCGCTAAAAATAGCGACAGCAAATACCGTAGCTAAAAATAAAATATTCCGTTGCTAAATAATCCCTAAATTAGCTGCCCTCATATTAGCAACCAAAAATTCCGTCGCAAAAATTATTAGATTTTTTCATTATTTCCAATTTAATTTTTTATTATTATTATTATTATTATTATTATTATTATTATTATTATTATATCAAAAATTTAATTTATATAAATAATAATTATACAATATTATTAACAATACTATTAATTTAAAAAATATAATATTATAAAATTACATTAAATTATACAATACTTAAAAAGTACTAATTTAAACTAAATAGTGCTACTACAATACTATTCATTTTAACAATATAATATTATAGAACTACATAAATAACAAGTCAACTTCAATTTTCTACAACCTTGTGCTCTTCTCCAACAGAAAGATTCCACAGCCCTCCTGCAGCCTCTTCAGCAACCAATCTGTTCATTGACCTTGCCAAATTGGAAAGGATGTTAATTCCCCCAACTTCAGCGATAGCCTTGGCTACTTTAGAATCAACAGACAAATTTGCAATAGCCTGCAAAGGTATAGCAACAGGGTCAAGTCAAATTTCCAACCACGAGAAAATAATTTTCAAATTATTAGAGCACCCAATAATACTTTGATGGGGATACGTGGGCTTCTAATTAAGGCAATATCTGACCTTCATGTTATAATCTTCATTTCATGTTGCTGACTTCAAGAGTGAAACCAGCAACTTATATAGGTTCCAATTTAAAATAATAATAATAATAATAATAGATAAATAAATAAGCAAAAGACAACCAAACACAAAAACACAAAAAAGAAACTAACATGTGCCCTTCAAGGCCAATGATTAATTAGGCATAATTCATGCATGAGCAACAATTACAATCATCCCTTTTTTTTTTGAAAATCTGGAGCAATGACTTTACCTTATATAAATGATGGAGTAAGTAGACCATTCTCCAAAGTGAATTGTTCAGGCACCAAGGTCACAGCTTTTACAAATTCAAAACCTCTCAACTGCATCATTTAAAGAGAATAATTATGAATTAATGACACAATAGAATATGGTGGTTTCGAAAGCAAAACTCTTAGAGAAAAATACCTGGGCTTCTTTTCCAACCTCATCCATCTCAGCAAGAACAGCAGCCCTTGCTCTGGGATTATTGCACAATTGTCAATGGTATACTATACTTAAACTGGAATTTGAAGTAGGAAGAGAAGTAGGCCTAAAAATATCATTAAAAAAAGAAGATGTGTTTTACTAAAATTAAAAACCTAATTTGCATTTTATGGGAACACGTAAATAATATCAAAAAGCTGTATTCCTAATTCATTAAACTTTCCAACACTATAGATAAGATGGATTAAATTGTTTCATTATTGTAACTACGAGAAAAACTAAACAAATTAGACATAACAAATCGATATATTTAATATTTGATAATATAATTTGTACAGAGAGTATGAACATAATTGATTGGCATGTTCATCAAACCAACTCCTTTTTTCAGTATCAGCAAAAGTTTAATAACAAAATTGCTATCTCAACCAAGCTTCTCTACAAAGAAGCCATTGATCAGCTAAACGAGAATATCAAATTTCAATGTAATTCATCAAAACAGAACCTAACAAATACAAATTCAAAAAGCATTGAGGAGAAGAAAAGAAAAGGTATGAATAAGAACCTGTGTGAAATAAATCAAGCAAATCAGCCATAGAAAAGCTACGCCAAATGCATTTCCCAACCATTTTACCCATCCTATCATTTTTTTCTTTTCATTCAAAGCCCTGCGCTTTCTGTTATAAATATAAAAGTCGGCAAATTTCCATTTTCTGTTTTTCTTTTGTGTCATGGGTATCACCCTCTTCTTACCGAAATTGTCTCTTAATTCAACAGTTTATTTGAAATTTCTTTAGTATTTAATTGAAATTGCTTCAACAATTTACAATTCCAAAGATTAAAACCAAGCTAGTAAGACTAACTTCCCATTGTCAGTTCAAGCTTAAAAGTTGTAGTTAGCCATTCTTTGAATTAAATCCCAAATTCTAACATAACTAGTTCAATTCAAACACAGAATTGAAAACACAAACTAGTTTAAAATTCACCTAATCTCTTAGCCTAAGAAAATTAAACATAAAATCCTAAATCCCTAATTTAGGTAAATCTGCCACTCTTTCAAATCTCCCAAAAATTTCAGATTAAAACTCACCTTACAGCTGCCGTTTGAAGGGGATGAGGCTGGTGGCGTGACCGGTGGTCGGCGGCTGCAAGAAAACGTCGGAATGGAGCTGCAAACCCGGAGCAAAATGCAGTAAATGGAGGGAAGAAATGGGGCTGTCGTCGCGCGCAAAGAGGAAGAGAATCAGAGAAAGATCAGCGACAGCTGCAGTGAAAGGAAGGGAGGGCGAAGATGGTGGAGACGGCGAGGGCAGATGGCTGGAGCGACGGTGAGGGAAGGAGAGAAGCGTGGGCGGCTGGAAAAAAAGGGAGATCGGGGCAGAGACCACGAAAGGGATGAGAAGAAAAAGGAAAGAAAAAAAGAAAATATAAAAGCCAAAACCACGTAGTTTTGGGTTAGGACAGGGCAGATTTTTAATAATTGCGACAAAATTAGCGACGGCCAATTTAGTCGCTAAATCGTCGCAAATTTTTCCTCAAAATCGCCAAATTATTGAAAAATTGAATAATTTTTAGAAAAAAAAAAAAGTCCCAAAAAAAATAACGCAATGAATTAGCGCCAAAAATTAGCGACGGTTTATTTTTCCGTCGCTAAACGCAACGCCAAATTGAAAATATGCATTTACACTACGAATTCAAAAAATAGTCTCTATTTCGTCGCTAATTAGCGACTAAAAATATTCAGTCGCTAATTCGCGTTTTTTTTAAGTGTTCGTGGCACCCAAAATGAATTGATGGTCTCTGGTATCCACATTGGTTTGAATCAAATTAGCAGCAACCGCATCAGTTCTAGCCACCAAAAGTGTCTCTACACCCATAACATAAAATTGTAGCCTAGCTGCTTCAAGCCAATTAATATGTTAGCAACAAGCACTTTCCCTGCCCTATGTCCACATTTCTTAGTCACCGAGGACTGATCCTCAATATGAACACCAGCAGCGCCACGCTCGACAGATAGTTTACACAGCTTAACAGTAGCAGTAGTGCCACCAAACACAGTATCACCATCAGCTATAATTGGCTTCAAGTAATCAACAAAAGGAGTCCTGGCCCGTTCCTCGCGGCTCATGCTCATTCTAGCTTCTCTTTGCTTCCTGTCATGATATTGTTGGGCAAAGAATAGATGTTCCACTTTGTTAGGGACAGTGTCATAAGGATAATCAGCAAGATCAGGACCTCGTTCATGGGTGGTGCTGTGTGTAGAGGAGCATTGCCACCCAGAAACGTAAATGGAGTCCAAGTGTTTAGCCGTCATGGCAACTTGAACAGGTTCAAGTGCACCAAAGGTTCTTGAAGCAGTGCCATTGGCTTGGTGGGTTTTCAGTGTTCTCCATAGTTTCTTAGCCATTTAATTGGACCCATAGCTTCGTTTAAGATTGCCTCTTAATGCCACAACGTCTTTTGCGGTGTACGGCCGCTTGGTTAGCCCGAACCTCTCTGTGTTCCACCATGCTTGCACCTCTGCAACTTCAACTTCAAATCTCCCTTACTCTTCCATGATCTGACGATTCACCAAATTAACATATGTTAAAGAGTTTTTAACTTTAAACAAATTTTCTAAATAGAAGTTATAATTTGCACAACTTTTGTTGCTTTCCATAACCATAAGAATGTAAAAGTGTGAGAGATGGACAGTAGAGATACAAGTTTCTGTTTTTAGTTATAAACTACGAAAATTATTTAAAAATTTAATTTACCAAGATGCTTATAATAGGGAATCTATTGCCGCGGCCATATTCAAATTTCAAAGCACTTTGAGGTTCATTGCATTTGATTATAAATAATGATATTTAATTAAACATTTATTAAAAAAATATATTATATTTATGTTGGTTTCAATAAGAAAAGATTATATTTATGTTGTATATTATGTATATTTTCCTTACTGTATATTTATTTATAAAGATTAACAAACTACTTGCAAATAAAATTAAAAGAAAGTGTCAATTAAATTTAATCAAACAAATGTCTAAAATATTCTTGTGGTTTATATAGAACAAAATAAAATAATGAAGGAACATGCCATAATTTTATATATTTTTTTAATTACAAAAGAAGAAAAGTACATAGTTGGACTATAAATGTCGAATATTATCTTGATGGCGGTTAATTGTTGATTCAGTGGTCTTAATTATGGTGGTTAACATGCCGTGGTCCTTGGTGCAAATAACAAAAATAACAACCTCGGGAGAAGAAAAAAAGACCAATATAAAAGAAATTTGAAAAATCAACTGCAGATTATAATACCAAGATATATTATTATTCTTAATAATTAAATACGACAGAAAGCCAGCAAATCGTCTCCTACCTAATCATATATATCAAATAAGTCAGACTTATGAATTTAATTCTGTTCTTTTTGTTACTCAACATTTAATCTCTGATACTTGGTATATGGAAAAAAGTTTAATATAAATACAAAGAAGTTGCTACCGTCACTATAAGAATTCAGCGAAATAGAGACGAAAAATAGAGATAAAAGTCTGTCTCTAATAAAAAATAGAGACGGAAATATACCGTCTCTATTTTGGTGGTCTTTAAATTTAGAAATCGAAATTTTCTGTCTCTATTTTTAAAGATAAAAAATTTATTTCCTTCTCTAAAAATAGAGACAGAAATGATCTTTCCGTCTCTAAAAATAAAGATGAAAGCTTTCGGAAACGAAATTTTCGTCTCTATAGAGACGAAAATTTCGTTTCCATCTCTACTTTTAGAGACGGAAACGGAATTTTCATCACTAAATAGAAACGAAAATTTCGTTTCCGTCTCTATTTTTAGACACGAAAACAATTTTTCATCTTTAAAAATAGAGACGGAAACAAAATTTCAGTCTCTAAATAAATTTTTCGTCTCTAAATTAAATACATATTGTATTTTATTTTCATAATTGAAACCAAAAACCACATACAAATAATTCTATTAATTATATAATTGTTTTGATTTTAATTACTAAAATATATAAATTTCGACTACAATTATTACTATAAGAAATTTTCAATTATCAATTCGGTTAATTCTAAATTTTAATTTGGTATCAATTTATAATTTATAATTTTCAATTACTTTTTAATTACTTTGATCCTATTCAAATCCTAATCCAACCTAATCACCCTTATTCAACATGCGTATTCATTCACACCAAGGCAAAAAATCAGCAGCATTCTGTTTTTTGTATTTCAAATTATAAGCTGAAATTACATTTAAACAAAATACACATTCATGTAAATAAAATAACCAAAATAAAATACAAATAATAATAAACATACATAATCAACATAAATAAAATAATAAATTAAAATAATAAAAAATTACAGAAAAATAAAATTTGACTTACCCTTGAAGAACCCACCGGAAAGCTGCTACCGTTCCATCGGCGGGAGGCCGCACACCGGCGGAGGTTGGCGGCGAAAACGGAGGCAGCTCGAAGGCGGAGCAGATTCGCGCATCGATGGGATAAAACGGGGTGGATTCGCCGGCGAACGGACGAAGACTACTGAACGGTCGCGGGGATCGACGAACGGGGCAGTGCCGGCGCAAGGAGGATGGGGGTGAGAGGGTGGCTACACAGATCGGGAAAGGGGAGGAGAAGAGGGAGAGGAAGAAGAAAGAAAGAAAATGTTCCTTTTATACCCGCGAATTAGAGACGAAATTTTAATTCCGTCTCTAAATAGAGACGGAATGCAATTTTCGTCTCTATTTAGAGACGAAATTAGCATTCCGTCTCTAAATATAGAGAGGGAATGCTAATTCCGTCTCTAAATAGAGACGAAAAGAAAATTCCATCTCTAAATAGAGATGGAAATTGCATTCCATCTCTATTTAGAGACGGAATTAAAATTCTATCTCTATTTAGAGACGAAAATGTAATTTCGTCTCTAATTTTAGAGACGAAATGCTAATTCTGTCTCTAAATAGAGACGAAAATTGTATTCCGTCTCTATTTTTAGAAACGGAAACGCGTTACCGTCTCTATAAATGGAGGGAACTCAATCCCGCCATTTTTAGTGATCGAATTCAAATTTCGTCGCTAATGGTAAGCATTTAAAATCGAATTTAGAGATGGATTGCTTTTTCGTCTATAAATAGAGATGAAAACTGTTTTCCGTCTCTATTTAGAGACGGAATTCTTTCCGTCTCTGAAATTCTGTCTCTATTTAACAGTTTTCTTGTAGTGCGTCCTATACTGGAATTTGCTAGCACAATATAATGTATGCCAAACGATCTCAAAAGTAAGAAAATGATTTGAAAAACTTGGCTTTTTCTTAACGAAAAAAAGAACTTTCTTTTTCAACAAAAAATAAAATAAAATAAAATAAAATAAAATAAGATAAAGTCTCTGAACCGAACATTTACGCCGAGGAATATATGCAACAAAATATCTAGAAAATTCTTGAATTCTTGCACATAATAATAAGAGAGTTGGTGGTTTTTTTTTTAAGGAATGTAAAAAAAAAAAATAAATGAAAAAGAAGACTTGGTAACAAAAAAACACATAACAAAGAATGTGATGAAATTGATGATGGTGAGGCATACTGTGACGCGCGCCGAACCCCGTGGGCGCCCCTTGACCGCCCGCTTGAGGGCGATCGGGCAAGTGAAGTTCGTTGACAACTTGCGACGAATTGCAAGTGCGTCTATTTTGGGCAACAAAAAGGTTTCATGGAGTCGCCGCCCAATAAAACATTGGGAAAGTTTCTCTCACCTCGGAGAGCCTAAGACAGCCCAAGTATCCATTCTGGGCAAACCAAAAGGGGTATTGGAGGATGAACCTCTCTCCCTTGGAGCCTAAAATTTTTAATTAGGTCCTTTGGCGGGACACAAGAGGTGTCTTAGAGATCCCATTGGAATGGGTCTCTCGCCTTGTTGAGCCCAAAGACCAGAGATGGGTTCGGGACTTCTCATCTATTTCTACCTTGATTAATTTTACAATTGAATTTTGAGTTTATTAATTCGCTTTCTCTCCACACAATGCGATTTAACTAAGGCGCAATTATCCATGTTTGAAAGCGATAAATGGATAAAATAAAGAAAAACATTTAAAATGAAATACAATAACACTAGGAGCGGAATTCATTAGATAAAAAAAATAGGACATTGGTCCTTGGCTTTGTTAAAAAATCCCAATTAATCACTATAAAACGTTTGTTTATTTTTATTCGCACGAGATAAAATAATTTATACATAATGAAAACTAAGAATAAACAAATAAATAAATAAATAAACAAATGAAAGAATAAAGTTTCAGAATTAAACCAAAAGGAGTTCTCCCAGGATGTGAACGGCGATCGTTATCTCAAGTTCAACTCGCCAAAGAAAAACAAGAAAATGGCATTTCACAAAATAATAAATATGTTGGTAAAAGAGGGGTCTAAAATTAACTAAAAATCAAGATAAAGTTATGAGAATGATAAATAATAAAATCAAGTAAGATTAAAACAATATGAAAATAACTAAATAAATTAAATAGAACACATGTCCAGAATATTTACCCTCAGATTTTACCTTTTTGGATGAAAATTCGATTGGATTTGGTCCCACGCGTTTCACAAGAAGAAAACAGAACCAAAGAAAGAAATTTATTGAACCTTTTTGGAGTGAAAATCGGATTCTTCTATATATGGGTAAATGAGAATTTTTCCAAACTCTCAAAAGTGTAAAATTTCCCTTTTTATAGAAAAACATGACCGACTGGCGTCGGAGGCTAACTAACGGGCGTTAGTTAAATCCTATTTCCACCAGGAAATAAGATTTAACCGACGGGCGCCTGACCTACCGACGGGCACATGCCAACAGACACGTGTTCGCTAGTTCGGACACGTGGCCGTCGGTAAACTCACAGACGGCTCGTCCCTTGTGACGAGTGAGACGGGCTGCCGCTATGACCGACAGATGCGCCCGCGACAGACGGTCTGACCGTCCGTGGAAGAAAACTCAAAATTTAAGTAAAAATTCCCCCGATTTTCTGCTTCTTTCTATCGCAAATAAAAAGCCTTTAATTCTCGTGAACTCAAAGGACCGACATCTCCGAATTCCATCCATCTATTCAAAATCGGGCATTGGTTTCTTCATCAGGTAATCTCTGATCTGGACTGTCTCGGGACACGGTGCTTACAGTTGCCCTCAATTTTGGGGAGGCTAGTGCACAAGTGCCTAGGTGAGCCAAAATTCAGAGAAAAAAGGGAAAAAAAGTGTACCTGGAGCAATCCTTACCTTCGGGGTGTTCCCCCGGCAGATCTCGTCTCGACCCGTATGGTGTAGGTGCCCTTACCGGTCTCGTCTTGACCTGGCATGGAGCGAGGTGAAGTGTCTCTAACTCCATCCTCTGTTGCGATCTGTTCTATCGCTGGTGCCCCGCTAACCTCGTCTTGGTCTGCACGGTGGCTGGTCTATCCCGCTAGCCTCTTCTCGGCCTGCGCGGTGTGAGGTGAAGTGTCTCTAACTCCATCCTCTGTTGCGATCTGTTTTATCGCTGGTGCCCCGCTAACCTCGTCTCGGTCTGCATGGTGGTTGGTCTGTCCCGCTAGCCTCATCTCGGCCTGCGCGGTGTGAGGTGACATGTCTTTAACTCCATCCTCTGTTGCAATCTATTCTATCGCTGGTCCCCGCTAACCTCGTATCAGTCTGCACGGTGGCTGGTCTGTCCCGCTAGCCTCATCTCGACCTGTGCGGTGTGAGATGAAGTGTCTCTAACTCCATCCTCTGTTGTGATCTGTTCTATCGCTGGTGCCCCGCTAACCTCGTCTCGGTCTGCACGGTGGCTGGTCTGTCTCTGATCTTGAGGGTTGTAACGTCCGATTCGCTTATCCTTCATTGTAGTTGATGTATGTTCTTGAATCATCATTAAACAGTGTTCCTGTGTGCAAAGAATCTCTTTGGTTAACTTATATGTCAATTTGACTTGCTTAACAAATTTGTGAACGTCTTTATGATGTCATTTATTACTTTCTATTACTTTCTTATTTTTCATTCTTTTTGTTGTTTTGTTTTTCATTTCATTATGCAGTCATTTGGCTTTAACAAGAAATGAAGCAAAGATGATAGATATGGAAAAATAACACATAAATCTGATAATAAGTGTTTATCTACTACAGGAAAATAATTTTTGTACAATGTACATGCGAATATGATAATAACAAAAATGAATACGATAGAGATGACAGTCAAGCTCCCTGAAAACTAAAGAGGAGGATAGTCTGAGGGCTCTTCTTCTGGATCCTCATCATTTGATATATGGATCGCCTGGGGCTGCGCTGGAGGTGCCGAAGTCCCGGCCTCTGAGGCAGATGGATGACTAGCGGGATCTGTCGGTCCAGGCAGCTGAGATGCCTGAGCCCTGACCTGCGACTGGAACTGCACCCGAGCATGCCCATCTAAGAAGGGCTGCGCACATGTGGTCATGAACCGTAGGCTATCTCTGATAACCTCTCCCAACTCTCTGAAAGCTCTGCTCAGCTGATGAGTCTGATCACTAGAGGCGGTCCCCATACGGTCCAACCTCTGCTCCGTCTGCTGACAAAACTCCCTGATGTACTGGGTCATAGGATGGACGGTTCCATCTACTCCCTGTACCGTGGATCTGAGGGCATCCAATGACTCCTGTATCATCTGGAGCGTCGTATCTATCCCCTGGACTGCCTCATCCTGAGAGGTCCTCACCTTCCGTCTCAACTGATCCATCAGCCTCTCTTGCTGCTATGCCATCTGCTCAAGGAGCCCTGTATGCTCCTGCCTCAACTAATCTATGACCCTGGCCTGCTCCTGGATCACACCTTGCTGCTGCTCAAGCCTCTCCATCATAGCTCTATCCCGCTCTCCAACCTGAGCAAGGAGGGCCCTATCCCTCTCCTCTTGCCTACGCTCGAAAGACGCAATCATGGAAGTAATGATCTCTGATATGTCTGGCTGTGGTGCTGCTGGAGGTGGAACTGACTCAGGCATCGGCTCTGGTGGGGGAGCTGTAGAAGTAGATGTCCTCGGGTCTCCTCTGACATAGGGATGAAACCTCTCTGAAAATCGGGGAGTAGTCCGCTGTACTCTCGAAGATGGAGGGGGAGTCTGTGCCCTCGGCGCCGGAGGAGTCGCTAACAACTCATCCATGGTAAACTCCATCTCAAAATCGGAGGGCGTCCTGAGCTCCTCCTGCTCTGGTTGTGGCTGCGGCGGCAAAACATCCTGATGCTGGTACTGGGGAGGTTGAGCCTCCTGGTGCAGGTGCTAAGGAGGCTAACCTTGCTGAAACTGGTGTTGAGGAGGCTGACCCTGCTGAAACTGGTGCTGAGGAGGCACATCATCCCCGGGCTGATCCTGCTCTGGCTCTAAAGAGGGGAGGCCAAAGGCGCGTTTAGTCTCATGTATAGTGCGAAGCCTATATGCCTCGGCCTGTCCCTGCAGCGGCGATATCATGCCCATCTGAATAGCTGCCGGAGCGTCTACATATACACTTTCGTCCGAGGCATCCCTAAGCCTGTTTGGAGCAACTCCTAATCTCAGCAGCAGTCTGGTGATGACCCCTCCAATGATCACCACATCCCATCGCCTAATGGAAGGCCCATAGCCTCTGCCAACCGCTGGCGAGTGATGCTGAAGTGATATCCGTCAAACCAAAACTATATCACCCTGGGCTCTGTGTCTGATCTCTAGAACCCTCCATAATGCAGCATAGCCAAAACCTGCCACACCGCTTCAGGGTAAGTCGGGAAGGCATCCGACAGAAACTCCATCCATCCAGCGCTGGCTATCAATGCATCAACCTCATCTAACATCCCTAAGGCTTCCAGGAACGGCCTAGAGACGAAGTGGCTGGCTCGGAACTCCACTTGAGCCAATGCTCTGTATCTCTCTTGAGCCTCAGGGCTCATCCACTCAGGAGCCTGCAGCTCAGGCTGACCCTGCGGAACACGTCGATAAGGAGGCATCCTGAGATAATAATAAATAAAAAAAAGTAATTAGTTATAAAACAAATTGTATCCTGACAGGGACATGTCCCAGCCCCTTGTATAAGGAGGCAAGAAAATTAGCGTGGGATAAATTTCAAGTCCTTTCGGGCATAAAAAATGAAATAAGAAAATCGATATAAAGCCAAATTAAATCGATTAATTAAAAACAAAAATTTGGGCAGCACCCCGGCAAGGGTGTGCCCAACCTCCTGCGCAAAAAAATAAGAGAACAGGCCTCAGGCCCCAACAAGAGCATAAACATCTATCTTCAAATGTTTTAGAGCTAAGCATGCAAAAATCCCATTTTAGGCATATGAAAACTACCCGCAAATCATATCTAGTTCATTTAAAGATCATGCATTCCAAAAGATTAAAATTTAACTAATCTTTATCTAGTCAAGAGTGCACCTAATCTAGTCAGCAGCGCAATCCGACATTCATGCAAAACTGGCTAATAATCATATTAAAAATGACTATTAAAGCAATGTATATATACATGATAATAATAATAAGAATAAGAATAATTAAATAAAGAACAAGCAACATTTAGGCATTATAACTTATTTGTTGTTTTTATAAAAAACTAAAAGAAGTAGAAATAAATAAAGAAGTTATCTACTAACCTGTAGTATGCAGAAAACGGAAACTGGATAAAAAGAAAAAACCCCGGTAGATGCGCGGCAACACGAGGATCATAAAAAAGTAAATAAAAATGCAAAAAAGTGAAGAAATAAGAGAGAAAAAGCCAAAAAGCTGCAAAAACCGTCGGTTAGGAAGAGAAGAAGAGGAAAAGAAACCGCTGCCCTGTCGGTTACAGCCCCTTATATAATTTTCGTGACCGACGAGCTAGGCGTCTCTAAGAGCGAGCGACGGGCTACCCGTCTGTTGCTCCAGATTCCCGCATTAATGCGCAATAAATGCTCATGACAAATGTAATGATGATGCATGCATTCTCCCAGGTGTCATCGAGGGACGGGCGTGCCGTCTGTTATGAGGAACGGGCAGGCCGTCTGTGGAGCTTTCCTTCAATTTCCACCATTTTCTTGAGCTTTTCGACTTCTTCATTATTTCTTGCCTGCTTTTTCCAATTTTTAACTTTCAAGAATGACTCCTCCCTCTTTTCAAAGAATGTATCGCGTTCTAGACGATACACACACTTGGGAATATAGCGCTCTCACCCCACTGTCCGAGCTGAAATTCCTACGCAGGGTCAAAATAGACCACAACCTCCTCTTAGCTGCAGCTCATTTCTGGAATCCCCACTTTCACGTCTTCAAATTTACTTATCAGGAACTCTACCCCTTGCCTGAAGAATTCGCTGTCATCACTGGAGCATGGTATCCTCCCAATGCTCTACCCTGTATTCTTAGCTGTGGTCTGATTCTAACCCAGGACGTTGCCCTGTCTCTTGGCATAACTCCCCCCGAAGCTGCTCGGCTAGTCCCACTAGACTCTATATTTTCCTTGGAACTGCTGATTGAGGCTTTGGACAGATTCTCTGACGTCCCCATATATCGAGCAAGCATTGTATTTTTATTCTGGATGATGAGATTCTTGTCCGTAACCTTAGAGGATTTGGTTGGTGATCTTTGCCTGTTCAAGGTTTTGGATGGTTTTCATCGTGGACTGAACCCTTTTCCCCTCATCTTAGTTGAGACCATTCTGGGCTTAGACTCTGTCTGCTCTGGATCCGCTGCTTTACCTACTAGGAGCCTTTTATTACTCCAGGTACGTCATTATTTTAAAAGGTAGTGCGTCCCTTATGAATTTTCACACTAGCTTTTTTTAACGGGAGGTGCGTCCTTTCGGATTTTCACACTACCCAGTGCCTAACTTTTGCCTAAAGTAAACCCAACTTACTCTAGCGGCTTTTCCTTTTATTATTATTATTTTTTTTATTTATTTTTTGTTTTAGATTTGGCTGTAGGAGAAGATGAACTTGCTGTCGGAACCTCCTCCTCGAGTCATCCCTCAATACTCGCCAAGGCATTTTCTCCCACGTCAACGATTATATTCATTTGCCACTCCTGACGATGGCATTGCTAGACTCAGTGAGATAGCAGATGAGGGCGTCAGTTTCACTCATGCTTGGCTTCGCTTACCTCATGCAATCATCGATGGACCTTCAGGATGCGTTCCCCTATGCGGGCTTCGTTGAGCTACCTTTTATGTAGCTGCCTGGTGTGCTCGTCAACTCGGGATAACTCAAGATGTGGTGAAAGTCCCCTTATCCTTCCAAGAAGGGAATCTTTCTGCTGCTTTTGTTTCTCGTTACCACGAGTTATGGGGCCGCCAGCCGGCGAAGACTGTCATGCCTTCCTTTAGGACTCATTATGTGATTTCTACCAGTGAGTATAAGAGGTGGATACCTAGTCCAGAATCTGACAACAGAACACGATAACTCAAGCATTCGGCTGGCGAGAGTAGCAATAGGACGTAGTTTAACTTAAATCTATATGTTTTCCAAGCAATAGGTATCTTTTCAAAGCAGAACTGGAAAACGATGAGAATGAAAATAATAATTCTACATTTTTCACAAAATTGTGTACATTTCCATGCAATTTCGGCATACATGATCGCTATTTGTTACTAATTCAATTGCGTATACCATATTAATTCATGAAACCAAATATTAATAGCATCGGGCTCCTGTTACCAATCGGCCCTCTCGGATTTTCTGGATTGGACATTTTCTCTCATGCATTTAATTTTTGCACAGGATGCCGTTTTTTCGGTTTTCACCCTGTCGAGGCGCCCGATTTTAGCAAGGCCACCTTTTTTCGGTTTTTGACCCGCGGGGCATTTATTCTCTTCTTTTGATTTTGGTCTTAGCCATGGAACCTTTTCAACCTGTCAATGTTGACCGGCTCTTTGAACTCATTGCCATCGCCGTCTGCCAAAATCGCTGCTCCTTTCGATAACAACTTCTTGAGGATAAAAGGTCATTCCCATGTCGGTCTGAACTTCCCTCGGATGTCTGGCGCACAAGGTCTTATTTGTTTGAATACCAAATCTCCCTCCTTTAGTGGGTGCTTCCTCACCTTCCTCCCAAACATCCTGGCAAGTCTTTTCTGGTAAACCCGATTATGGTAATAGGCTCTTAGTCTACCTTCATCCAACATGTTCAAATGCAACAACCGATGTTGTATCCACTCAACTTCTGGGATTTGAGCTTCCATAACTACCCTTAACGACTTGAGCTCTATTTTAACTGGCAGGATCGCTTCCGTCCCATACACCAAGGAATACGGCATAGCTCCCGTAGACGTTCTGACTGCCGTCCTATAACCCCAAAGCGCGTAAGGCAATTTCTCCGCCCAGTCTTTATAACTCTGCACCATCTTAGCCAGAATCTTTTTGACATTCTTATTAGCGGCTTTGACTGCACCATCAGCCTGAGGGCGATATGGATATGATTTGTGATGCTCAATACCGTACTTCTGAAGCAACTTTTTCATTTCTCCCATGAATTGAACCCCGTTATCGAACACCACGTGATGCGGAAGGCCATATCTGCAGATGAAGTTTTTCTCAATGAATTTTGCCATATCACCTTTCTGAAGGACTCTGCTTCTACCCACTTGGTGAAGTAGTCAATTGCGACTATAATGTATCTGTGTCCGTTGGAGGCTGTAGGTCGGATCTCTCCAATAATATCAATTCCCCAAGCCGCAAATGGCCACGACGATGTTAAACTGTGTAATTCTGACACAGGCAAGTATCTCAAATCTGCGTACTGCTGGCATAGCTGGCAATTCTTCACATACTTCGAACAATCATTGTCCATAGTGAGCCAGTAAAATCCTTGCCTCATGATTTTCTTGGCTAGCATCAAACCATTCATATGGGCTCCATAGACACCGGCATGGGTTTCTTCCATTATTTTCTTAGCCTCTTTTTTGCCCAGACATCTCAATTTTATCCCATCAGCTTGTCGTTTGTACAACACTCTGTTTATGGATATGAATTGAGTAGACAACCTGTGAATCAATCTCTGGTCTTTCTCTGTAGCTTCCTTTGGAAAGGTCGCATTTTCTAGATAGTTCATGATATTGTAATACCACGGCTTCCCGTCTGCCACATCTATTTCTGTTACTGATGGTGCCTCGAAACTAGGTCTATCCGAGCTAGAAATCAAAATCGGCCTTATGATTACCCCTTCCGGATTGTCCCATATTGATACCAAAGTAGCGAGCGCATCAGCCAGCTGGTTTTCATCCCTCGGGATGAAATGAAATGCACACATTTCAAATTGATAGCTCAGATTCTTCAAGGGCTTGACATAAGGCACAATCTTTCTTCTTTAATAGCCCATTCGCCTCGAATTTGATTAATTACCAGGGCAGAGTCCCCGAACACCTCAACGGTCTTTACCCCCAAGGCTAACAGTGCTTCCAATCCAAACAAGCATGCTTCATATTCAGCCTCATTATTGGTAGCCTTGAACCTCAACTTCTTGTCCAGGGGGAGTTTCTCATTTTCTGGGGTTGTCAGAATAATTCCTACTCCTGCCCCCTTGTTGTTAACGGCCCCATTAAAATGCAACTGCCATCCCTGAACCGCAATTGCCCCGACATCCTCATCTGGGAAGTTGAACTCACATGAGTCTCCTTGAATCGGGTGCTCTGCCAGAAATTCAGCCATTGCATGCCCCTTGATGGTTTTTTGAGTGATATACTCCACATCAAATTCTTGCAATAACAACAACCATCTTCCCATTTTCCCGAGCAATGACGGCGCTTCCTGCAAATACCTTAGGGGATCCTGCTTTGCCACCGCTTGAACCTTATAAGAATGAAAGTAATGCCTCAACTTCTTAGATGTCCAAATGACAGCAAGACAGATCTTTTCTACTTTTGCATATTTGATCTCATAGGCGAGGAACTTTTTGCTGAGATAATAAATTGCAAACTCCACTCCGAACTCATCCTCCTGAGCCATCATGGCACCTACAGAGCTATCTTCTACAGCTAAATACATAATTAAAGGCTTGTTTGGCTGCGGCGGCCTTAGCACGGGTGGATTCAATAGGTATTCCCTGATGGTATCAAAGGCCTTTTGACAATCTTCATTCCATATCACAGGCTGATTCTTTTTAAGGAGCTTGAAGATCAGTTCACAAATCGAAGTCAACTTGGCAATGAATCTACTAACATACTGTAATTTGCCCAAGAAACTTCTTACGTCTTTCTCCTTCTGAGGCGCTGGCATTTCTCTGATGGCTTTCACTTTGTCCGGGTCAATCTCAATCCCTCTCTGGCTGACTACATGTCCCAACAGCTTTCCTGATGTAACACCGAAAATACACTTCTTAGGATTTAACCTTAGGTCGTATTTATCTATTCTGGTGAAGAACTTTTCAAAATGGCTCTCCCTGGTGGCTGACTTGATCATCATGTCATCCACGTATACCTCCACTTCTTTATGGATCAAGTCACTTAAAATCTTCATTTCCATCCTTTGGTAGGTAGCCCCTGCATTCTTCAAACCAAAAGGCATCACCCTGTAAGCATATGTCCGCCACTCTGTGATGAAAGCCATTTTGATCCGATCAATTATCTTGTTGAGGATCTGATTGTAACCAGCATAACCGTCCCTAAAGCTATACATCATGCAATTGGCAGCACTGTCTATCAGCACATCAATATGGGGTAGCGGGAAGTCATCCTTTGGACAGGCCTTGTTCAAATCCCAGTAGTCTACGCATACTCTCACCTTTCCATTCTTCTTGGCCACAAGGATAACATTGGCTAACCACGTGGGATACTGCACCTCAATCAGAAACTTGGCTTCGATCTGTTTCCGAATCTCCTCTTTTACTTTATTTGCCCATTCTGGTCTGAGCCTTCTTAGCTTTTGTTTCACAGGTTTATGATCTGGGTATGTCGGAATGGCATATTCTGCGATATTTCGATCGATCCCTAGCATGTCTTCGTAGGTCCAGGCAAAGACTTTTTCATATTTTTTTAACATTCTCTCAAATTTTTCTCTTTCCTCAGGAGTCACATTTGATGCTATTAAAATTTCTTTCGGGTTTTCCGAGGTTCCAAGATTAAATGGATTTGCATCAGAAGAATCAATACAAATATAGATGGAATATGATCATGATTATGCATGTCAAAATTGTCAGAAACATCACACAAATAAGCAAAATAATTCATTTCATTGATAAAATTAAAACTGTCATTTACATCATCAAAAAGTTCGGGAATGAAAAGACAATCTAAACCAGCTTCCTCCTCTTCCCTCGCCGGATCTGCTTTTGCCGACGGTCCTACATCAGTCGAGTAGAACGGAGGTTCTTCGTCCACCCCTTGAACTGTTTTTTTTATCTTCGCTTTTCCCTTGAAGTGAGCGGCTACCATGGCCTCAGTCACAACCTCCTCGGGCTCTTCTCTGTCTCAGATAGCTTTGTTGGTTAAGACCTCCTCATCCCAAAAGTCCTCAGCTGACCTGATCATCCCAACATCGCAATCATAGACGTCGTTGAATACTTCAAAACCTGGCACAAACTTTCCATTGACCCACTGAGGTTCGGCTTCTCCGGTGTACGCACAGACTGCTGCCGCAGGCACAAAACTTTCCCAAATATGAGGAATCTTCTTTGTTGGCTTCGCCCCTCTCTTTATTTCACCTTCATATCCTAGCCCTCTTCTATCTTTCTTACCCTTAGTAGCAATGATTCCTAGCAATCCTTGGGAATTCCTGTCTAACCCAGCCCCTGGAAGGAAGGACATTTTTTTCATCATGGCTAACACCTGAGGACTACCATCTATCGATTCTTCCTCATTGATCACAGCCACATGGAACCCATTAAAAGGCTGTCTTGCTATCTCAAGTATAGACACCTGATTCTCCCTTGCAGCCTTGATGGTCACCACTTGCCCTTCCTGTGGTATCTTGACCATTTGGTGGAGTGTAGAAGGAACATCTCCCAGTTTATGAAACCACGGCCTTCCCAACAAAACTGAAAAATTGACGGGGATAGGCAAAATAACAAACTCCACCTCGGTTTCTATTGGTCCCGTTCTGACCATCGCTTTGAAAGTTCCCGAAGCATGCCTGTGAGAATTGTCATATGCTGTGATGGTCAAATCAGACTTAGCCAACATATCTTTCGTTACGCCAAAAGCTGCCATTGCCACCTGCGGGCAAACATTGATTGATGAGCCATCATCAACCATCACGCAAGATGTGTACTTTTGGTTGACCTGAGCCCGAATATACAAAGGGCGATTATGGTTGCGACCCTCTACTGGCAGATCCGCGTTTGTAAACACCACATCCTCTCCGGTCCCTCTTTTCACTATCTCCAGCAGCTCGGTGGGCGAGATTGTTGTAGCCACAGTTGTCTGGCATAAGGCCTCTACCAATCTCTGCCTATGGGATGGGGATTGCCTCAAAAGATCCCAAATAGAAATTTATGCTGGCGTCTTCTGTAGTTGTTTCATTATCTGATCACCCACTGGCTCCTTCTCTCTTTCTTCTTGGCCTTCCAATGGCTCTTGAGGCCTGGTTACTTCTGGCACTACCCTTCCACTGCGAGTTACAGCTCCCACTTTCTTCTTGTCTTTCTTCTTTTCTGACCCTTCCTCATATGAACCCCATAGGTCAGGAAACTCAATGCCCTTTTCATCATCACTTCCACTCTCACTAGTGGACCAGCAATCAATTGCTGCAGTAGGCATCACTTTTTCACTCCCCTCACGGAGGTTTGTGATAGCAGTGTTTGCATTGCTTCCGTATAACTCTTTCAGAACAAACCCTTCCGGCAGGCTAGACCCTATCATGAACACAGGTGGGGGTACATTGTTATACCCGACTTTCTTCTAGCCCTCCCTCTTCTCAGGGTCTGTAATTTGCTTTGAATTGATTAAAAACTGAATGGCATGCCTCAAAGTTTTGCAATTATCAGTCAAATGTCCCGTGTGCTGATGGTAATCATAATATTCATTATCTTTGTGACCCGGCATCCCTTGAGTCCTGGCAGGTCTAGGCGGTAACGGCTGCAATTTCCCTTCTTTCTTCAACCTCCTCAATACCCATGATAAGGATTTTCCCAAATTCAAAAAATGCCTTGTGGTTTCATTAGCAGCTGACACCTCGACTGTGTTCCTCACGCTACCACTGGAACCCGCTGGCCTACTTGCCCCCTGAGGGTGGCTCCCTTTCTTAGCATAATTCTCGCCACTCGCCTTTCGAGCCAGATACTCTCCTTCTGCCTCGATGGCTATATCCTTCAAGGACTCCCAATCTCTCAACTCTTTCATCTTCAATCCATCTCTCAGATACGGGCTCGTGTTTTTAATGAATAAACGAATCTGGTCCTGAGTGTCGAGCTTCCTCTTCATCTCCATTACCCGGTTCCTCCAACGGGTCAAATATTCATGAAAGGACTCACCCACCTTCTGTTGCAGCAACTCTAAGTCCTTCAGGGTCACTTCCATCCTCGTACTGCAATCATACTGCCTCAGGAATTCTTCCGTCAACAAGTCCCAATCCTCCTTAGTCCGGCGATCTAAACCATGGTACCAATCCATCGCTGGACCAGTCAAGCTCAAATAAAAATATTCGACCTTTTGTCTCCTTGTTAAAGTAGTACCCTTCATTACTAACGAGTACTGCTTAATATGTGCGGCGGGATCAAAAGTACCACCAAACTTCGAAACATCTGGCATCTTGAAGTTCATTGGGATAGGGTCATCTCCATCCAACTCTTTATCTTCCGGGCTCATCCCTTGACCCTTCGTTAGAGTCCTGGCCATTGCCTCAAATCTCTCTTCTCAGTTTAGGGGGCCGCTCCTTTCTGAGACATGCGCTCTTCATGATCTTCATCTGAATCCTCATCCAAACCCAGAACTTGCTTTCCTCTCTGAACCCCCGAAGTTATAGCTCTAATGTGAACTGGTGGAGGGTGGCTTTCTTCTGTTGGATTTACTTTGACCTCTTCCATCTCATTGCTTCTTACCGAAAGAGGTGGTGGATTCTGCGGGGCCATCCGCTGGGCCATAGCAGCTATCATATTCATTATACGATTCTCAAAATCCTCAAACCGGCGTCCCACTTCTTTCGCAATCATTGCCCATGTGGCATCATTCCCCTTTGGCGAATTCGACATCTCTGAAGTAGTTCTACTGCTTTCTGAAGGAATCTTTGAAAGGCTTCCCCTTTCTGGCAGCTCAAGCACAGTATTTCGAATCAACTGTCCCCCGGGACCTCTTGCCCACCTAGGCAGATCTATAATGGCTGAAAATATAAAAAAGTTAGAATGATGCACGAATGCAATAAAATGCATGATCACGATATGCAACACCCACAAATCACATGTAGGCACATAGATCCTTCCATCCTTATTGCTCCCACACACGCGGTCATGCGGTCTCTTTCCTAGGTGGGATTAGCCCACGGGTCAACAGGGAACCCAATGGACGCGTATGGTATGAGGCGAAAAATCGGTAGCATAACACTCTTATACTAATGCACAAGCGCATGGAAAATGATCTTTATGTATTTAGGTAATCCAAGTACATTGACATGGCCCTACCGGGGCATGAAAGCCTTTGGTTAGGTAACCAAACAAGATATTTGGACTCATCCCATACATAAGGATCCATACAGTAGGCACGATATTACGGTTCATATCACCTAAGGGAAGTATCTATGGCCATTACATGAGCTTTAGTCAAGGGTGGTGTTACTTTAGGGCTACCCAACCATGGTCCCTACCAACGGGTCTAGCTCATCACGAGCGTAACGACTGATCGGGTCACCATTTGATATACCATATGGTACAAGGCTTGGGCTGGTGGTTATCCTTAACACTTCCCTACATTGAGTGAACATAGGGTCGTGCTTCAGGAATGCACCGGAGTTGATAGAGGGATCAAACTAACTTAATCTAAGGCTCTAATGGAATGTAATGCAAATTTGAGAGAAAGCGAATTTATAAACTAAAACTTAATTATAAAATTTAATCAAGGTATTTTCAAATCAAAGTCTCAAACCAGTCCCCAGTGGAGTCGCCACTGTGACGTCCGTCGAACCCCGTGGGCGCCCCTTGACCGCCCGCTTGAGGGCAATTGGACAAGTGAGGTTCGTTGACAACTTGCGATGAATTGCGAGTGCGTCTATTTTGGGCAACAAAGAGGTTTCATGGAGTTTCTACCCAATAAAACATTGGGAAAGTTCCTCTCGCCTCGGAGAGCCTAAGACAGCGCAAGTATCCATTTTGGGCAAACCAAAAGGGGTCTTGGAGGATTAACCTCTCTCCCTTGGAGCCTAGGATTTTTAATTAGGTCCTTTGGCTTGACACAAGAGGTGTCTTAGAGATCCCATTGGAATGGGTTTCTCGCCTCGTTGAGCCCAAAGACCAGAGATGGGTTCGGGACTTCTCATCTATTTCTACCTTGATTAATTTTACAATTAAATTTTGAGTTTATTAATTCACTTTCTCTCCACACAATGCGATTTAACTAAGGCACAATTATCCATGTTTGAAAGCGATAAATGGATAAAATAAAGAAAAACATTTAAAATGAAATATAATAACACTAGGAGCGGAATACAACTCCCATTTTAGAAATGCAAACCATACATAAAACCGGAAAATTAATTATGAGGACATTGGTCCTTGACTTTGATTTATTATGAAAACAATTTTCAGTGATGAATTCATTGGATAAAAAAATAGGACATTGGTCCTTGGCTTTATTAAAAAATCCCAATTAATCACTATAAAACGTTTGTTTATTTTTATTTGCACGAGATAAAATAATTTATACATAATGAAAACCAAGAATAAACAAATAAATAAATAAATAAACAAATGAAAGAATAAAGTTACAGAATTAAACCAAAATAAAGTTCTCTCAGGATGTGAACGGCGACCGTTGTCTCAAGTTCAACTCGCCAAAGAAAAACAAGAAAATGACATTTCACAAAATAATAAATATGTTAGTAAAAGAGGGGTCCAAAATTAACTAAAAATCAAGATAAAGTTATGAGAATGATAATTAATAAAATCAAGTAAGATTAAAAAAATATGAAAATAACTAAATAAATTAAACAGAACACATGTCCAGAATATTTACCCTCAGATTTTACCTTTTTGGATGAAAATTCGATTGGATTTGGTCCCATGCATTTCACGAGAAGAAAACAGAACCAAAGAAAGAGATTTATTGAACCTTTTTGGAGTGAAAATCGGATTCTTCTATATATGGGTAAATGAGAATTTTTCCAACCTCTCAAAATTGTAAAATTTCCCTTTTTATAGAAAAACACGACCGACGGGCGTCGGTTAAATCCTATTTTCACTAGGAAACAGGATTTAACCGACGGGCGCCTGACCTACCGACGGGCACATGCCAACGAACACGTGTTCGCTAGTTCGGACACGTGGCCGTCGGTAAACTCACAAACGGCCCGTCCCTCGTGACGAGTGAGACGAGCTGCCGCTATGACCGACGGATGCCCTCGCGACAGACGGTCTGACCGTCTGTGGAAGAAAAATTAAAATATAAGTGAAAATTCCCCCGATTTTCTGCTTCTTTCTACCGTAAATAAAAAACCTTTAATTCTTGTGAACTCAAAGGACCGACATCTCCGAATTCCATCCATCTATTCGGAATCAGGCATTGGTTTCTTCATCGGGTAATCTCTGATTTGGACTGCCTCGGGACACGGTGCTTACACATACCATTGTAGGAACTGAGAAAGATCCTGCCATGGTTAAAAAGCTTTATTTCTAAACTGAGAGGATCAAGCTTTAGAGTGAAAATAATACCCTAAGATAAGTTGTTCTTTATTGAAAAGGGTACCCTTCGGCTTCTTAATAGGGGTGTGGTTGGTTCGGTTTGCTTACCATCTCTTACCATATGAAAAGCAAGCTGCAATACAGGGTCATTCAACTGTACATCCACTATCTGTTACCTCAAACTCGGCCTAGCCTTTAACTGAGCAATCAATGCTCCTTTTAAATCAAACTTCCACCTTCCTCTACTCAGAGACAGAGCCGAAACTGATTTCCTACTTAGGGCATCTGCCACTACATTAGCCTTACCCGGATAGTAATCGATAATACAGTCGTAATCTTTGAATAACTCTAACCATCTTCGTTGCCTCAAGTTCAATTCCTTCTGAGTTAGCAAATATTTCAAACTTTTATGATCCGTAAAGATTCTGTAAGTTTCTCCATACAAATAGTGCCGCCACACTTTAAGAGCAAACACTACCACTGCTAATTCCAAGTCATGCGTCGGATAGTGCTATTCATGGGGTTTTAATTGCCTAGAAGCATATGCTATTACCCTGCCATCTTGTATTAGAACACGGCCAAGTCCTATACTTGAGGCATCACTGTACATAGTATACTCTTTACTCGATACGGGTTGAGTAAGCACAGGAGCCTTGATCAACATATTCTTCAACTGCTGAAAACTTGCTTGGCACTTATCAGACCAATTAAACTTGACTTCTTTCTAGAGAAGTCTAGTCAAAGGCGAATCGAACACCGAAAATCCCTTAACAAACTGCCTGTAATAACCAGCCAAACCCAAAAAACTCCTTACTTCCGGCATAGACTTAGGTGGCAACCAATTCACAATCGCTTCTACTTTAGATGGATCTACCCGAATACCTTTAGCTGAAACAAAATGCCCGAGGAAGGTCACCTCCTTTAACCAAAAGTCACATTTACTCAGCTTAGTGTAGAGCTGATGGTCTCTCAACACTTGCAACACCACGCGAAGATGTTCCTCATGCTCTTTCTCATTCTTCGAATAAATCAGAATATCGTCGATGAACACTACCACAAAACGGTCAAGATACTGTCGGAACACCCGGTTCATTAAATCCATAAAAGCTGCGAGCGCGTTAGTAAAACCAAATGGCATCACTAAGAATTCATAATGACCATAACGTGTCCGAAAAGCTGTCTTCACAACATCCGCATCCTTAACTCTCAGCTGATAATAACCTGATCTCAAATCTATCTTAGAAAAACTCCTGCTCCTCTCAACTGATCAAAAAGATCCTCGATCCATGGCAACAGATAATTGTTCTTTATTGTGACCTTGTTAATCTGTCGGTAGTCAATACACATTCTCAAGGTACCGTTCTTCTTTTTAATAAACAGAACTGGAGCACCCCAAGGTGACACACTCGGTTGAATAAAACCCTTATCTAAAAGCTCTTGCAACTGATTTTTCAACTCTTTTAACTCCATCGGAGCCATCCGGTACAGAGGCTTAGAAATTGGAGCTGTACCAGGCATAATGTCTACAGACAATTCCACTTCTCTTTCTAGAGGCAAACCCGATAATTCCTCTGAAAACACATCCACAAATTCTCTTACCATCGGAATATCTTGGATTCTTACTTGCCCTCGTCGAGAATCCAAAACTAAGACCAAATATGCTTCACATCCCTTCCTCATAAACCGTCTTGCCTTCATAGCCGAAATTATATTGTGCAGCGAGTTACTTCCCAAACTTTTAACAATCACTGGCAACTGATCACTGTCTTTAAGCACAACCATTTTCCTATGACAATCAACTATAGCTCGGTGCTTGCACAACCAATCCATACCCAAAATTAGGTCGAACTCGTGAAATGGCAGACTAATTAGATCAACCGGAAATTCCTTATCTTGCACTATCAAAGGACATTCCCGAAACACCCGATTCACTTTAACACAATGACCTAACGGACTAGTCACACATATCTCATAATCTAATTTATCCTCATTAGACAATTTATCATACAACTTATCAGAACACATATAAGAATGAGTCGAACCCGAGTCTATCAAAGCATACATTTTAATATTGAAAAGCAAAAACTTACCGGCTATTACTTCCGGCGCGTCCTGCCCGTCATGAGCTCTCATTGCATATGCTCTTGCGGCCATCAGCACTAGGCGATCAACTGTCTCAGAGGGTTCTCTTTCCCGAGGCTGTGCACCATGACCCCATCCTCTACCTCTACCACGACTGCCCTGAGGAGTATTCGACCCTGCTTGACTAATCTCTTGCTGACCTTGAATATTCTCTTGCAAATTCGGACAATTGGCCAGAAAGTGGTCTATGCTACCACACCTAAAACATCCCCGAGTCAACCATCGACATTCACCCCCCAATGGCAGTTACTACAATGGGAGCACTGAGGCGCTCCATCACCTCTACCACTCGAAGCTCCTCTACCCGTGCCATACCCTCTAGAGGATTCCTGTCTTCTCCCTCTAGTAGTCGGATTAGCATGAGACTCACTAGAAGGATTTGCTTGAGACTCGCGCGATCTCTTTCCTGAAGAAGAACCTCCTCGGGAGGTCTTTTTCCTCTGAGCCTTCTCTCTCAAAATATTCTCAGAGCGTTTCGCTCTCAAAGCTGCCTGCACTATCTGATAATAACTAATATCCGGTGAAGACATCAAAGAAACCAACATCACCTTCAGAGACTCATTCAGACCAGCCTCAAACTGTTGACATCTGGCCTCTTTAAATGCCTTATTTACATACTTACCCCGGAATTCTCTTTCAAAGAACTCCCATGTCATAGGCTCGGGAAGCTGAGGATGCCTAAGCACTAATGTCCACCAATCATAAGCTGAGCCCTGCAACAAGGACACCACACATTCAACCTCCCTCTCTGACGGGCAATGAATTTCCCTCAGCACCCGACTAACCTTCTCAATCCACCTCTTAGCTTTATTCGATTCATCTAAACTAGTTCCATAGAAATCCTCCGCTCCAAACTTCCTCATATTCTCAATCGGAGCTCTAGGGGCAGTAACTCTTTCCAAAACCCTGGCCATATCCTGAGATATCTTAAGCATAGCCTCAAAGGGAACCGTAGGGGCTTTAGGTTGCACCCTAGGTGGCTGAGTCGGACAAAAAACAGATGGATCTTGCTCTCGAGGATTCACACTCTTGGTTGACCCCTCAAGTGATCCACGAGCAGACTCCATCTAACTACAAAGCATACATAACAATCTGCATCAGGCCAACACAACATTAAACGTACACTCTATCTTACACTTGCCTAAAAACGCCTAAACCTAGGCTTTGATGCCACAAAATATAACACCCTTTACCTATACGTAGGGAGCTTCATCCCTTGAGGAGGAAGAAGGACCCCGATAGATGAGGGTTGTCACGCAAAACCTCATATAGAGCAAATAAAGTTTCTAATGGTCCATTAATCAAAGGATGAAATAAAATTTCTTAAAAAAAAAACAAGAGACAGAGGCTGAAAACAAAAGTACGATATTTATTAATTTACAATATAGTCTTTACATATCATAAGTACAAATGTGCCTCAGCACCAAAAGATCATATATATATCTGATACCAAGTCAAAATAACAAAATGGAGTTTACATCAGGGGTACATCATTACAAAATACTTAACCTAATACATATACAAAAAGTACATCTTCCTATGCTACAAAAACTCTCTCTTAGTTGCATTGGCCTTGATGATGCGAATCTCCCTGCCCAAAAACTTCAACATCTTCCACACCTGCATGGATGAAACACCCGTGCTAAGCGATAATGCTTAGTGGGGAAAACACAAATGCACAACGACCACTCATAGTGGTGTGAACAGAAAATCACATGCTCATGGCAGAAACAGCACAATAAAATCTTATAAAACAATTCAACGCATGAATGAACAATTGCAGTATCATGTTCATATCTTCACATATCATGATAAGGCTATAACATTATGTAATGCTTCAAAATCACATAATCAAATTGAAAACCCTGCCATGCAAAATAGTGGATAACGAGTACGCATAGATACTCGAGGGTACCAACAATATTTCTTAACACATGGATACTCGAAGGTATCAAAATCAATCTTTTCTTTTTGTTTGGAAATAATTTCACATGGCATCTTAAACAAGATCCAAGATAGAAGGATCACGATGATCCGATCGGGGGACTTGATCAGGGTCCAAATCACGAAAAGCTGCAGCTATAGAAACTCTATTAGGCATGCCTAACTATCCACTAGTGTGACTCTTGCAGGCCATGCATAATACAAATTATACTCAAAGTATAACACATGATTTAAAATAAAGAACCATGGACTTAAGACATGCATAATCCAATCCGTATTCAATACATACGCTCAATATACTTCACATATAATATAATTTGACAAATTAAAACGCAGTTAAAAATCCATTTTCTAATTGAGGAGACCCCGATTAAGATTAAAAACCAATAACATATGAAAAAGGAATGAAAAAGATAACTCAAAACTTTGCAAAAGTTCAAGACAGAGAGGCTTTACATGGCGGTATGACTTACCCTTACCGCCGTGTAAGACATCCTACATGGTGGTAAGGAAAAACCATACCGCCGTGTAACATGTTCAACATGAAATCCTCAATAGGCAGAATGCATTTACACGGCGGTATGGAGAATTCCTGACCCCCGTGTAAATACACAACCCAGAATTCCTTCAATGCAGAATGACTTTAAACGGCGGTATACAAAGTTCTTACCTCCGTGTAAAATCACAGACAAAGAATTCTAGAGGATAGAATGCAATCACACGGTGGTGAGGAACACCTTACTGCCGTGTAATCTGCTAAAAACCTATAAAATTCAGTCTTTATCATGTCTAAACCATACCAAATCTTCACCAAATTACAAGTCAATAAAGCACTTCAATAATACTACTCATAACACCCTAAAATACATGCTCAATTACATTTGCACACTCAATTCTCAACAATTCCACATAAAACACAAAATCACGCAAACATGCACAAAGAGCAAGAATTCCCAAACCTCAAACTCCTAAGCTCCAATCAAGGGGCTCCGCTTCCACTTGCTATATCCTTGCCCTTAGGCTCTCTAGGAGGGATTTCAAACCAACTTAGGGCTACCAAAACTCACCAAAACTTGCAGCTAAAAGAGAAGAATCACAAGGAAGCAAAGAAGAAAGGAAGAAGAAAATGAAGAAGATGAGGAATGGTTGAAGAAGAAGGAGAAACGGGAAAAGAGAAAAGAAAGAACATCTGTCCCTCACTCTCTCACTCTCCCTCTGTAAATATCTCCCCACTTATCACATGGCAACATCTAATTGGAGGCTACACTACAACACACTCTACTACCAAACATCACTACACACCTAACCTCTATCTCACTTGCACACACCCTAAAACCATGCAAACACCCACACTCAAGCAAAACCTCCAAACATAATAATAACTAGATTAAAATGATAACACATAATCAAGACAACATATGCCAAAATTATACATACAAAATCACACACACCACAAGGCTCAAACTACTAGGGTGGGAATGGGGTGTTACAGATATGGGTAGTGCGGTCAACCTCATCACCTTGCAGGCATATAAGGCGTTAAAAATATCTACCAACATTTTGGAACCAGTGTCTACCCCACTCATTGGGATATCTAGTTAGCCGGTCAAGGTAGAAGGGTCGGTGAAATTATCTTTACAGCTCAAGGAAGACAAGGTGGTTCGTACTTGTACTTGTTATTTCATGGTTATGGACATTCCACTAGCTTACAAAGTCATTTTTGGAAGGCCATTACTAGCTGGGGTGGATGCATACATATCTATGAAAAAACTGTTCCTAAAAGTTCCCGCTTCAGGAGGCATTGTGGTGCTTTGGGAAAATCAGAAGGTGGCTCAGGAAACATATGTCACAATACTGAAAGAAGCAAACCAAGCACTCCCGTTGGATGCCTTGGATTTTTCCACCAATGATGCTCGAAAAGCCGAGCAATTGGATTCATTTCAGGAAGTCGAGCTAGCACCGGGCAGGACAGTTAAAATTGGGGCAAGCAAGAAAGGGGAGGAGATGGTGGCACTAATTACAGTTTTGGAGAAATTTGTGGATGTGTTCACCTAGCAGCCTTCAAATATTAAGGGCATATCTCTTGAAGTATTGTGCCACTCACTCAGTATTAGCTTGGACTATAAGCTCGTAAAGCAGCAAAAGAGGAACCACGCTTTAGAAAGACAAATAGCAATGACGAAGGAAACGGATATCCTGCTGAAAAATGGATTTATACATGAATTCTTATATTCGTACCGGTTGTCTAATGTAGTTCTTGTTAAAAAAGCTAATGGAAAGTGGAGGATGTTTATGGATCTCACAGATTTGAACAAGGCTTGCCCCAAAGATAGTTATCCACTGCCTAACATTGACCTTTTAGTTGATTCAACAGCTGGGTTCGAAGAATATGCTTTTCTAGATGCCTCGTCTAGTTATCATCAGATTCCAATGAACCCAATAGATGAAGAGAAGATGGCATTCATTACTCATCAGGCTACTTACTGCTATAGGGTTATGCCTTGTGGGTTAAAAAATGCAGGGGCTACATATCAGAGGTTGATGAACAAGTTATTTGCTCCTTAGCTCGAGAGGACTATGGAAGTGTACATTGATGATATAATAGTTAAGAGCAAGGCATCCAGTGACCTACCCACTGAACTCATAGAGACTTTCTTAACTCTCACAAAGTTTGGTTTGAAGCTCAACCCAGAGAAGTGTGCTTTCGAGGTACAGTCCAGGAAATTCTTGGGATTTCTGATCTTGAAAAGGGGCATAGAGGCCAATCCGATGAAGATTCCAGCCATTTTAGAGATGGAACCGCTGAAGTCCATTAGAGAAGTGCAGAAGCTTAATGGAAAGGTAACAACCCTGGGCAGGTTTATTTCTTGTTAAGCTATATGATGTCTTCCATTTTACAGGGCACTCAAAAGTTTAAAGAAGTTCGAATGGACCCCGAAATGTCAGTAAGCTTTCGAAGAGTTAAAGCATTTTCTTAGCACACCACCATTGCTGAGCAGGCCTCAAGTGTGCGAGATTTTGTATATGTACCTTACAGTTTCCTTCGGAGCCATCAGCTCGTTTTGATTAGAGAGGAAGGTAGCTAACAGTTCCCCAATTATTATATGAGCAAGGTGTTGAAGGGTGCCGAATTGAAGTATCCCATTCTGAAGCAGTTAGCCTTGGCACTGGTTACATCATCCATCAAGCTTCGGCCTTATTTTTAGGCACATATTGTTGTAGTCCAGACAAACTCTAATCTCAAAAAAGTGCTCTAGAGGCCAGAAGCATCCGAAAGGCTTACAAAATGGGCATCTCATCTAGGTGAATTGGACATTCGGTATGAAGCCTGACAATCAATGAATGCTTAAATTTTGGCCGATTTTGTGGCCGAGTTGCATGCTCCACCTACCGAGCCAGCCACCCGCTCTTGGAAACTATTTATAGTCGTAGCTTGTTCATCTAAAGGGGTTAGCATTAGAATAGTCATTGTTGGGCCAGGAAAGATAACTATTAAAGGAATGGTGCACATTGCATTCCCAGCCTCTAATAATGTGGCAGAATACAAGGCTCTTTGTTTTGGACTGCAGCTCGCCATTGATGTAAAGCCTGATTCCTTAGTTATTTTTTCTGATTCGCAGTTGGTTTTGAGCCAGTTGCTTGGAAAATTTGAGGCCAACGAGAATGCGATGGTGCGGTACAAGGAGCTCGTTGCTATCTTACTGTTTCAATTGGAGAAAATGAGGTGTGCATGGTCGATTGAACAAATACCTTGAACAGAAAATTAGGGAGCAAATGCTTTAGCTAAACAAGCTTCTAGTCAGAACAAAATATCCTCCGTACACATTGTGTGGTTGGTTACAATGACACCAACATATGAAACATACAACATTCAAATACACGAGCCGATGGATGGTTGGCATCTGCCAATATATCAGTTAGTTCGAGAATTCTCCTTGATAATCAGGTTGGAGCTCAAAAAATTGTTCGGTGGTCAAGCCGGTATGCCATCCTTGATAATAAGCTATATAGGAGATCATTCTCAGATCCATGGACGCTCTGCCTGAGCACCGAAGAGGGTGATTATATACTACGGGAAATTCATGAGGGCATCTGTGGTGCGCATGAGGGTGCACAAGCAATAGCTCAAAAAGCTTTATTAGAGGGGTATTATTGGCCCACGATGGAAAAAGATGCCAAAGAGCTCATTCAGAAGTGTGACAAATGCCAGCGACTTGGCAACATATTACATTAAAAATCCACCCCTCAGGTTCTCATTCACAGCCCTTGGCCGTTTGCTCAGCGGGGAATTAATATTCTAGGACCTTTTTCGTTAGCCACCGAATAGTGAAAGTTTTTAGTAGTAGCAGTTGATCATTTCATGAAGTGGGTGGAAGCGGAGCCACTAGATTTAATTACTCCAGCACATATAATCAAGTTCATTTAGAAGGCAGTGATTATAAGATTCGAAATCCCAAATACAATCATCATTGATAATGGTAAGCAGTTTGATTGCTTTGTCTTCAAGAAATATTGTGTGGATTTGAACATCCAACTTTGTTTTACCTCGGTATACCATCCACAGTTAAACGGTATAACTGAGGTAATGAATCAAACCATATTGGCTGGGCAAATGAAGAGGCTGGATGATGCGAGGGTCTCTGGCTTGACGTGCTCAATAATGTCCTACGGGTTTACTGAACTTGCCCATGAGCAGCGATAGGGATTACACCTTTTTCCCTTACTTATAGAGCTGAAGCAGTTATCCTATGTGAGATTGGCATTCCCAGTGTCCGAACATCATCATATGATGTTGAGGAAAATTAGACAAATTTGTTGTATCACCTGGATAGACTGGAAGAGATCAGAGAGTCCACCCAGTTACAATCGGCAATATATAAGCAGCGAATGTCATCATATCTTGATCGAAATATTAAGTCCAGGTTATTTCGAGTTGGGCAACTCGTTCTGAAAAAAGTCGTTGCAGCTCATACGGCATTTGGAGTCGAGAAACTCAGTTCGAGTTGGGAAGACTCCTATATGGTGTATGAAGTCAATGGCAGCGCTTATAAGTTGAAGGATATCTCAGGGAAGCTACTCCCCCACTCTTGGAACATTTCAAACTTAAAGTTGTATTTTCAATAGTAAGCTCAGTTCGGCAGGTTTGCCATTTGAGTTCTTATTAATGTTTAAATTAGTTCGGTAGGTTGCCATGTGTTCTTTTATTTTATATTAAGTTCAGTTCAGCAGGTTTGCCACGAGCTCTCTTTTTTATTATTGTAACCTCACTACAGCTATATCGCTATTTGAGCATATGTCCTATTATCAATAAAAAGCCCAGTTCAGCAGTATCGCCACGAGCATTCATTCAAGTATTAGTTCACATTTTTTCGGATGAACTTGAATTGTTAAATTTTCAAAATGCTTTGCTCATAAAAGTTATATTGCTATCCAAGCACATGGTGTTATGCTGGTTTATGCAAGCAATTGTAATGAACTCGGGAAATTAATGCAATTATTCAGTTCAAAAAATGCAGAAATTTTATTAAATGAATATGTGGTTACAATCCAAAAATCGGCAATAGTCCTAGCTCTACTTATTCGTCTAGATAAACATCATCTAACCAAGACTAGTCTGCATTCGGATGCCGGTCTTTCACTGATTGGATGAGTTTAGCGCCGAACGCGACGCATTTGTCTGCTGCCAGGTCTGCTGCCTTATATTTGAGCTCTGAACACCTTTGTTCTAGCTCAGTCTTCTCTTTATTTGTTGCTTCTTGTCCATGCAGTGCTTGCTCCAAGCTGGATTCAGCATCCTGGCTCTTCTCCATCTCATGGCACAGATGGGCTTCGGATGCAGTGGCTCTTTCCTTGGCCTCGACACCTCGTCTTTCATGGCGAGCATTTTCGTTTCAGCCTCTAGAGCTCACTTCTTTGCTACCTTTATCTTTGACCCTGCCTCACCTAGTTGTTGTCTGAGCCGGGATGCTTCTTTTTCCTCCCTTTTCCAAGCGAGGATAAGCTTATTCATCTTCCCAATTGTCGCTCCTCCCATCATACACCCTTAAAAATGAGAAGTTATGATCTGAACAATTCTAGTTACTGAACACATAAAAAGTTCTTAGCTATATAAGTTACCTCCACTTCATGCCTCTTCATAGCGTGGCTCAGTTGCTCGGCACTTAGTTACAGCAGAGATGTGGCCTCCGAGGGAATACACGCTGTCTGATGAACGAATGTGGTGAAGTTTGGGTTCTCTTTCGTCCAAGACTTCCCTTGCCATTGCCAAAACTTGCGGATATCCTTGGCCAGAGTCTGTAGCTCCTCCGCCCATGACCTTGGGTTAGTAGTATGCGCCTGTTCCCTATTCTCGGAGGGGTGCTCGAAAGAGGTGGCTCGGGTATACGCTGATTGGGGAGAGTGATCAGGCACTACTATTAGAACAGGTGAGGGAGCCGCGAAAGTGGACAAGGGGCTCTAAGTAGGAGCGTTTGAGCTCGGCGAGGTGATGGGAGAGCGCAAATTTGGAGGTGCCAGGTGGCCTTCATCCGTTGCAGCGGTAGACAGGCTTCCTCTAGGTTTTTGCCTCTTAGCCTTTATGAGTTCGACCAAGCTTGGTTTAGAGCTCCTCTTCATGGCTGCAACAAAGCAAACAATAAGAAACAAATTAGAAAGCAAGAACCAAATATTAAGAAGTTTACACTTTTTTTGAGCTCGATTTTGGCAGTGGTAGAGGTATTCTGCATTGAAGCTATAGATTTATGTCGGTCTTCTCTTGAGCAAGCTCCCTCAATTGAGCAAGTGTGTTTTTCTTAGCATCACTGAGGCACAGAGGATTGTCATTGCGGTTGACAAACCAACCCCACAGAGTCTTAAAGGGGAAGTCTAACTCGCCATCTATAATGAAGAACCTATTCTTCTATTTCTTCAGCGATTCGGGGTTCCTAGCAAATACCCCATATCTAGGTCGGGCTTAGATGTAGTTATGATCCTCACCATTAGCTTCGAGTCTAACCACGTGTGCAGCTCAAAAAGTGCTGATGGTGAGATCTATACCATGCTTAGAGGCCCAGATTTGTAGCATTGAGAGAGTGCGCCAGGAGTTAGGATGCAGCTGCCCGAAGGTTATGTCATAGAAGTCCAGAAACTCGAGCTCAGAGGTTGTCAACAGAAGACTTACCCTGGCTTCAAAGTCTACCTCATAGACGATTATTGTTCTCCTCCCTTGAAATTTGGCGGTGGCCCTCAAGGAAGCGCCAGCAGCGTGAATCCTATATGCATAAGTGTGATGCGCGCTGAACACCGAGGGCCCCAAAAATCCACTTTTAGGGCATTCGAGAGAGGTTCATGGAAGTTGTAAGAGATCTATAAGAGCATCTATTTTGGGCAACAAGGAGGTATTTTGGAGTCGCCATCCAATAAAACATTGAAAAAGGTCGTCTAGCCTCACTGAGCCTAAGACAGCGCATGTGTGTCTATTTTGGGCAATCAGAGATATTTTGGACACCTCCTTCCAATAGAACATTGGGAGGATCGTCTAATCTTGTGAAGCTTAAGACGATGCATATACGTCTATTTTGGGCAAGCTAGAGATATTTTGGACACCTCTTTCCAATAAAACACTGAAAAGATCATCTAATCTCGTGGAGACTAAGACTATGCAAATTAGGCCTATTTTGGGTAACAAGAGATATTTTGGAGACCTCACCCCAATAGGACATTGAGATGGTCCTCTAACCTCGTTGAGCCTAGGACTAGAGAAGGTTCGGGACTTCCCATTTATTCATACCTTGATTAAGTTATAATTGAGTTTTTAATTTAAGATTTCATTCCTTTTCTCATACAATTTAATGCATTAATTAAAGCACAGATCATTCATGTAATAAAAACGATAAACAAAAGCGGTAAATAGAAGCAAGATTAGGACATTGGTCTCATTTTATTAGAAAAGCTCCAACTTAATGAATACAAATATTTAGCCATTTTCTATGTTAGCGGAATAAAATAACATTTATAATAAATGGTATATGAAAATTGAAATAAGAGGAAATAGGATAGAGAAATAAACCCGGTTAATGTCTTCAGATCATCGCAGAGTCCTCCATTTTTAATACCCCAAATCCCATAAAAAAGCAATAAAACTCACAAAAGCAAAAATCATGTTAGTGCAACAATTAAAATAAAATAAACATGAAAAATAAAATAAGGAAAAGAATCTATGAAAAAATATCATGAAAATAAAGAAAAGACAAAAAAGAATAAGCGACAAAAGAAAGAAAATGAAGAAAATGGAGGAGGAAGCCCAGGGACGGCCCATGTCGCGCGAGCGACGGGCGTCCTTGGGCTAACCAATGGGTAGAGGCAAAAATATTTGACAGCCTGTCGCTCAGCTGAGAGACGGCCGTTGGTGGAGCCTCTGCCCGTCGGTGGTCCCAGACCTAGGAAAAGAAAGAAAATTAACTGAAAAACTGTTTTATTTTGAATAAAATGGAATTTTATGTGTAAAATCAATATGAAAGGGTAAAAGGCAAAAGTGGTTGATCCAGAATGTTTACCCTCAGAATATTACCTTCGAAGGTGAATGTCGTGTGATTTTTGTCCCTTGAATTCTACAAGCATTGATCCGTAATGTGTAATTTCAGGAGATTTTTTACTGTAAAATCGCACTTTTTGAAAACAGATCAAGAAAAGAAAATTATATTTTTTCGTCTCAAGTTTTGGTAGCAATTATGGATGCTAAAAATGGTTGTATTGGATAGAAATGAATTAATCTTGTTCCCTCAGATTTGCCTTGATTTGAAGAATATTTGATGAAAAATAAAAGCAAGAACTTTTTATGAGAAAACTCTCTATTTCCTAAAAATTGCTAACCTTGAATAATGATCCTCAATCCCCTATTTATAGGTTAAGAAAAATCATTCAAATAAATTCAAATTTTGAATTTAAATTTGAAAAAGATTTCTGAAATTAGATTTAAATCCAAATGATTTGCAGAATATTCTCAAAATCAAATCAGAGATTTGAAAATATTTGAAGAGATTTGGAAGATATAGGAAATCTTGGAAATATATTTGAAAAGATTTGGAAATTATTGGAAAATCTTGGAAATATATTTGAAAAGATATGAAAATCTTGGAAAATCCCATCCAATATTGCAGCAGATCAATGACTGACGGGCGTCGGTAGAGGACCGACAGGCATTGCTCACGGGGGCACTCTCGATCTTCTGAGCGGCGGACCACTCCACGAGAGGCGGGTGCCGAGAGACTGCCGTTGCTCATGAGGGATAGGCGTCTCTTGCATAAACGACGGGCGTCACTCCCGAGAGAGACTGGCTCTCGCACGCGAGTGACAGCCAGTGCTCGCCATAAGAGATGGGCCTCTCACGCGAGAGACCAGCGTCGCTTCCATGAGGGACAGGCCCCTTACTTGCGAGCGATAAGGGCCGCTTCTCGCGAGGGAGGTCGTCCTTCGGAACGAATGACGGGCGTCCCTCCTGACAGACGGGCCTCCCGTCGGTGGAGCAAAAACAAGATTTTCCAAAGACAAACTCATCCTGATGCCCGGAAATCTCCTATCCTCAAGAAAAAAAACTTCAATTCTTGTAAATCCGAAGAGTGAAAGCCAACAACTTTCGTGCATTTGCCCGAAAATGGGCATTGATATCTTCATCGGGTAACTTTGATCTGGACTGTCTCAGGACCCGGTGTCAACAGTTGCCCCCAATTTTGGGAAAACTAGTACACTAGTGTCTAGATGAGCCAAAATTTAGAGAAGAAGGAAAGAAATACGTACCTGAGGCAATCCCTTAACTTTCGAGGTGTGTTTAAGCTGGTGACCCTTCGCTGCCGAGCCGTGGTATATCTTACCGCAACCTTTTGACGATTCGTTTTGCCACCTTCATTTTTTTGGCCTCCTCTCGGCCTGCATAATATCTGAATATCGTGAGATGCAGTGTTATCCAACTGCAACCAAATTGCAATTTGTTCTACCACATGTGTCCCGCTGGCCTTATCTCGGCTTGCATGGTGTCTGAATGTTGTGAGAAGTAGTGTTATCTAACTACGACCCAATTGTGATTTGTTCCATCACAAGTGTCCCGTTGGCCTCGTCTCGGCTTGCACGGTGTCTGAATGTCCTGAGAAGTAGTGTTCTCTAATTACAACTCAATTGTGATTTGTTCTATCACGTGTTTCCCGCTGGTCTCATCTCAGCTTGCATGGTGTTTGAATGTCATGAGAAGTAGTGTTCTCTAACTATAACCCAATTGCGATTTGCTCTATCGCATGTGTCCCGCTGGCGCTTATCCTGAACCTATTTTCTTATAAAAAGGGGCAAAAAAAATGTGCAGGGTATATAAAATAGATGCGTACCCATGGCAGTACATACCTATTGGGGTCGATATCAGACGGGTGCCCCATAAAGGACGATTGGTTGTTACATGGAGAAGGATTTGTTGAATATGAACATCTTCCCCTTGATTGCATCGAGTCATTTTCTAGACTTCCAAAGTGCGAATATCATCTTCTTGCAAAGTTCAGATATCATCCTCTTAGAGATCCCTTACCGACTGTGACATACCAGATACTGATCCCTCTATCATCTCCAACCGGAGCCTCTTTGTTGAAAAGACCTGTGTGCCTCTTAAGAGGGCTTTGTGCTCGAAGGGAGACTTTGAAAATCTATGCTCACTGAGAGGCTTAAATGCTCACTGAGAGACTTAGATGCTCACTGAGAGACTTTGATGCTCACTGAGAGACTTTAATTTTGAGCCTCCAAAAAGGAAAATAGGTTTGAGCCTCCTCAGAGGAAAATTACATTTGAGCTTCTAGAGAGGAAATTAGATTTGAGCCTCCTCAGAGGAAATTAGATTCGACCCTCCTCAGAGGAAAATTAGATTGGAGGTTTTGTTGCTTGCCTGCAGGCGGATAGATTTCAATGTCTTTGGTGTCTCTTAAAATAATTTTTTTTTGTTTTTTGTAAATGTTTGGGATTTTCACATTTTGGATGTATTTGAATTTTTACAGTATGTTAGATTTTCAAGGCCTTGAAAATATCTTTTTTTTTTTCTCTTTTTTTTGTGTTTTCATTTTTTGTTTGTTTTTATAGTTTTTGTTTGAGAATTTGTATTTTTTGTACATTTGAATTTGGAATTTTGTACACTTATTGTGTGATGTGTGTGAGAGTACATCTTATGATGGAGAAACTTACCTGATTGTCCTCGGTATGATGTGCATGAATAGGCTTGTTCTTCTGGGTTTTCCCCCTCTATACAAACACACCTGGTTTGATGCCGAATATAGTGTTCGACAATGTGGAGCTGAACCCATCTCTTGGATTATCTTTGCGCATGAGGTCTAGTCGGACCTTTCCCTCTGAGTCATGCACATAGCAACGTATATAAAATATTGTGTGGGCGTATGGAATCATATGTGTGAAATATATATACAAAGCTATATACAGGATTATGTGCAAAAATTATGCGTACACAACTATATGTGTAAAGGATTGAATGCATGTGATATGTGCTTGTGATATGCATGCTAAACATATGCAAAGAATTATGCGTTACATGTATAAAAACATTATGTGCAAGGGATGTGCGCGAAGAATTGCATATGCGAGATATATACAAAGTTCATGCATGTGTGAATGCATGTTGGGCATCGCGAAAGGCTATGCATGTGTAAGGTTATGCAAAGAGATATGCAAAAGATTGTACACGTGGGATGCACGTGATATGCAAAAATGGATAGACCACATCTGTAACACCCCTTACCCATACTTAGGCGATCCCATCCGATAAGGAGTGAGATGCCGTATGAGTAGAGGTGCCACCACGCAGTTATAGAATATACATACATCCATACATAAACGTCCATACTGAAATACAGGGTAATTTAAAATTTTACAAAACCATTCATGAAGTAAGCTGATCATGCATTAATATAACGGAAATCATTACATTACTATTAGATCAACCCAAAGATACAAAAGATAATTACATAACCAAAATTATACATATATATATGCGGAAGCTATTATAAAACTGAAGTAAGAGGGTTCTATACAAAAAGAATCATCGAGATACAAAATTAGGCCCTACACTAAAGACCCAGCTGTGTTGACTCCGATGGCTACGACTCTCCCAAGCAAACTCCCTCCGCACCTGCACGGGTAAACACATCGTGCTAAGCGATAAACGCTTAGTGGGGAAACACACATATAGCAAAGGACAACCATTCACAATGGTCGTCAAGGTAATACACATACAGATGGCATAATCAGAAATACTCATTAACAAAAGTATGAACATATGAACATGTAAACATATAAAGTCATACTTTTGATAAAGTACCACTGCCTTCATAACATCTCATAAATAACATATTCGGATAACATAATCTCATACATATCAAAGCAATTCAAAATGATAAAGCGCCTGCTAACTCAAAGTAGTAGATAACGAGTAAACAAACAGTACTTTACGGGTACAAGCCGATTACAAATAGTACCTTACGGGTACGAATCGAGAAACCAATTTTTACTTTTAATTTCCACAAAACATTTTCAAAAGGGACCTTAAACAAGATCCAAACACAAAGGGGTTCGAGAGGAACCAAGCGGGGACCTGATCGGGGTCCAAACTGAACAAAGGGCTGCAGCTAAGAGACTCTATTAGGCATGCCTAACTATCCACTAGACTGACTCTTGCAGGCTATGCATAATCCATTCAATTCATTCAATAACATTCCCAATTACATATGTACATATTTGCATACATAAAAACATATTCATATAATTCATAAGTTAATAGATATAAGGCTTATGGTCACCAAAGGAAATAGGAATTCAAAACCACACGCACACACCAAAGGAAACTCATTCAGCATAACAAGACTGTCGCGCTCGCAATGTCTGTCGCGCTCGCGACAGAGACCATAGTCTCTTCGCAGTGCGCGCGCGACGAGCTTCGCGATCTCGGGGAGGAGGGATCAGCCGGACTCTGTCGCGCTCGCGACAGAGACTAATATTTTGCCATCGCAGGCTCGTGATAGATCGCGTGCTCGCAACAGCACAGGCCAGCATTGCGCTCCGTCGCGATCGCAACGTCGTCGCGCTCGTGATAGAGAGCACATCAACTTTTGCTATCGCGAGCTCGCGACAGCACAAGCCAAGATCATTGGTCTCTGTCGCGCTGGCGACAGTGTCGCGATCGCATCAGAGTCGGGATCTGCAAAATCTGTAGAATTCTGCAGATTTCTTCCTCTTCCAAAACACACCCACAACACACAATTCACACTTAAATGGTCTCTTACCTCAAATCCAGCCACCCATCAACATCAATAGCCACAATATAACATTTATCAACAATTAATTTCACACCAAACATCAATTCAAACTCACAATACCAATAATTTCCAATACCCCCAAATTTGCAGCAAAACTACATCAATCCACAAAATCACTACAATAAACCCATGCTCATGCAAAATTACTTTACCCAAACACAAACCCATAACATACATGCCTTATCAAGAACATATCATAACCCAATTCCGGGAATCACCAAGAACACATGCATAAACACATTTACATACAAAACAATAAATTTCCCAAACCTTGAAATCCTTTGCTCCTAATGCTTAGTTCCACTAGATCCCACCTTCTCCTTGCCCTTAGGCTCACGCGGAGGCTCAACTAAGCATCAAATCAACAAAACACACAAACACAAAACCCACACTTCACACCCAAAACCAGAAAGTAGAAAAAGAAGAGAAGATGAAGAACTAAATGAAGAAAAGAAGGACAAATGCAATGGATTTACCTCAAAAATGCTAAAGGATGATCAATCCCCACCAACTAAGCCTTGATTCCAAGCTAGGGTTCTTAGAGGAAGAGAAAATGAAGAAGAAGAGAGTGAGGGGGAAGAAGAACGGGAAATGAAGACAGCCACTGTCCCCCTTCTCTTCTCTTTTCTTTTTCTTTTTCTTTTTCCTTAACCCTAGACAAGTGTCACTTCCCTATTGGTGGGATTTGATCACTCACACCCAAAAGACATGCATCACATACACACAAGACACTCCCAACTAATGCATACCCTACAAATGTGTGAACACAAACACTCTAGCACAGCCCCATAAACACACCCTACAAACATATGAGTAATCACACCCAAGTGCAACCCAACTAATTCACACCCTAACACCACACAAGCACCCACATGCTAGCAAAACTCTTAAATTATGCATTTCTACCCAAAATACCCTCAACACATGCCAAAACTCGCACAATGCACATGTACAAACATGGCTCATTCTTCTAGGGGGCAAACGGGGTGTGACAACATCCTAGGTGGTTAAGGGATTCGTTGAGGGTATTGCTCGTACCATCTGATGTCCCCAATGACCTAAAAAAGTATCACTGTAACACCCCCAACTCCCACACATAGCAAATCGATGGATGAAGAGGTACAGTGAGCGGAGGGTGCTACCAGACAAAGACACACATGGCAATACATAAATCAGAGTAATAAAATTTCTAACATCTAGAACCTCAACCACACACATCCTAAACTTATCTCACACACACACCAACATTCGCACTAAAGATTATTACATCTCATTACAAATGCTAAATAAATAACTTAATTACCGACAATTAATAAAAATGTTCTATAACTTCTATCGACTCGTTGGCCAAAGTCTCAAAGAATCGCTGCGCTACTCTAATCTCCTAACCTGCATGGACAAACAATCGTGCTAAGCGATAACGCTTAGTTGGGCGAAACAAATAATGGGCAGCCACTCACAATGGTTGCCGAGGCAAACACATGTAAATCAATATATATATATATATATATATATATATATATATATATATATATATATATATATATATACACACACACACACACACACATAAACATAAAGTACACCGGTTAAAACTATCATAAATTCATATTCTTTTTCTCATAAGAAACGTAAACAATTTCCTATATACATTTGATTACATACCATAACTAGATTTTACATTATTACCTTAGTAATATACAAGGACATTATGCATACTCATTGCTTGCTTAATTCATTTAATTAACTATATGAATAGTTATACCCCCTAGGTTACTAAAGATACATTTGCTAGCGGGGAAAAATAAGTCATATCGATTCCCATTATTATTAACATTTTCAAAATCATACAGATTACAGTATTAATACTTATATTAGAACATTTAGATTTTCAGATTTGGTTCGGGCTTGGAATATTGTTCCAAGCTTCCTATGTGTCCCTATGGTTAGGAAATCAGAACCACGTAGATCTACAGAAAAGTTTAACACACATGATATCACATCCCAAAAATGGCCTAGTAGAAATTGCATGTGTAATTGGATTATAAGAGAAGGGTATTTTGGTAATTGGTAAATAAAGTGGGATATATGTTAGGAATTATAGGAGTTGGTTGAGGGTAAGATGGTATTTGTGTGTCACTAGAGGACAAAAGAGCAAGAAAGTCAAAGGAAAAAAGTGAGGTCCAATGAATGAGTGACAAGTGGCTAGGTTGTTGGGTGCATTAATGGGGATTTGAAAGGAGTAGAGAGAGGGAAGGCTAAAAATCTTAGCTTCCCGTGGAAGCTATCTGGTTTTGCCCCTCTCCCTTTCTCTCTCACGTTCTTTTGCTCTTTCTCTTCTCTATTTCTGCTCTCGAGTCTTACATGTGCTGTTCTTCAATCTTTGAGCTAGGGTTTTGAGTTTTGAAGGTTCTAAGAGGTAAGTAGCTACAAGTACTTTGGGTTTTCTTCTTCTTTTCCTTCTCACGGGTTGGATTTGGGTTATGTGGTTGTTTGCATGGGCTAACTAAGCTTTGGTTTTGATTGGATTTGTGTAAGAATCTTAAAAGAGGAGGAAGGATAAAGGAAAAGGAAAGGTTGGATTCAGAAGCTAGCGGGTTGAGCTCCATACCAGCTTTGGGAGTTATTTGAGAGTGCTATGTCCATTCTTGTTTTGGATCCTGTTCTGAGTTCAAATGTTTCTATTATTTGTGTGTTTTGGAATATGAAAATGCATGAGTATAATTGATTTGTGTACATGATTTGTGATGAGATAGTTACAGTGGTTTGCATGCTGATTAGAGTGTACATACATGAATGTGAGATCAATTTCTGGGTTTTTGGAATCTCTGTAAATGTTGTTTTGATGTGTGATAATATTGTGTGACTTGTGTTATTACGATTGTGAACGTGATTTGGAGGCCAAAAAGGTAAGCTTTTACATGAAATTGCATGACATATGGTTTGGGTGAAGTTGGGTTTTGATTTCCTTCAAATTATGTTTCTGCATTTCTAGAGATCGAGGAGAATCGATTCTGTCGTGAGCGCGACGTTCATCACGAGCGCGACAGAACCGGCTCTTCTCCTTCTCGCGGTGGATTTCCGCTCAGCAGTCGTGAAGATGGCTTTGTGATGGGAAGGTCACGAGTCGTGAGCGAGTATCACGACTCGTGCCCCTCTTCCCTTGGCAGTCACGAGTCACGAGGGAGGATCACGACTCGTGACCGTCCCTTTTCTGCACGGCGGGACGCGTTAGCGCCACAAGTCGTGAGTGAGGATCACGACTCGTGACCTCCTCTTCCGTGAAATGTTGGCGTCACGAGTCATGAGGGAGGATCACGACTCGTGACCGCCCCTTCCCTGCGAGAAGCTAGCATCATGAGTCGCGACAGCATGTGGGACTAGTGACTGGCCTCTCTTCTTTAGCTACTATCGCGAGCGCGACTTCTTGTCGAGAGCGCGACAGTGAGCCTTTCCTACCCTATTTTGAAAATGAATTTCATAAGCTTCTTTCACATGGGTTTGCATTACATGACACATGATTTGTCTTATATGGCCTATTAATTGATAAATTATATGTTCTTAATTAGATTTGTACATGATTTATATGTCTTTATCTTGATTAAATACGCATGTATTCATAAAATAACATGATTATACTTGATTTATCCTCTATTATATGATAATCATTTTAGATCATGATTGAGTTGTTATTTGAGCCTGGTAGTTATAGTTAGTGGATAGATAAGCGCTTATCAAGGGTCAGGGTGTGAGTGCAGCTGTTGTATGTTATTTGTTTCATGCGGGCCCCGTTTGGGTCTTTGATTCGATCCCCGTTTGGGTCATATAAGATGTTTGAGACCTCGGTCTCCAATATACTTTCGGGTATACATGATTAGAAAAATATTTTGAGACCCATGTCTCCATATTGTTGGGATACTGTGTCCTATCAGTATCATTAGTACCCGTATCCACTAGTTAGCGAGTAATCAGGTTATTATTTGAGGTTATTATACGAGTTTGATGTATGAAGCTGTAATGTATATGAAATGGATATATGTTACATGTATATGTATTTGCGCTATGTCATGATGACATATAATACTTGTATTCGGACATAAATGGTTAATTGTTTGTATTGTAAAGATGCATATGAATACTTGTTATAAGCATTAGTATATGTTTATATGCTTTTGTTATTATTAAGCTTATATATATGTCTATTGCAATTATATATACATGCGTGTGTTGTTCCTCCCCACTAAGCATTATTTCTTAGCACGGGCTCTTTTCCCGTGTAGGTGGCAGGTTTATTTTGGAGTCGGACATCTGCAGGTCGGCCATTAGAAGTTTTTAATTGGAGTTATTTTGTCTTCCGCTGTATTTTGTATATGGAACTGATTTTGGAAATGTAATTTTGTAAAGGATGATTTTGTATATGTATATGTTTATCTTTTACAAATCCCTTTTTGTATAACTATATGATCATTTATATAAGGATTTGTTATCTTTATAGTTATATGTAATTGTTTCTAGCATGCTCGAGTATATGTTTGTGATTTGTGCACGTGGCGCCTCGGTATCCTTCCGACGGGGGTATCGGGGTGTTACACATGATCCATAATTAATCCTAACTTATTTCCTAAATCCAGTTATCCATATTATGCTTAACACATGATTATTCCTTACTTACCAATCAATATAACATCATCATCTTCATTACAACCAATAACAATGCACACGAATTACTTACCAATATACTTACAGTAATAATCCAGGGGTAGATAATACATAACATACCTGTATTCTCATATTAAACATATAAACGAATACATTCATAAAACTCATTCACTAAGTTCTTAACTATAGCAAAATGTATAACAAATATCTCAATAACTCATGACAAAGATTTCATGTAAAATATCATACTCTAAATTTTTGAACAGATTAGTAACATGCAACATCCACATATGAATTCACATGCAGTCAGTATACATTCATACACACTTATCAGAGTAACATTATCTGTTACATTTCTCTTCATTTAACTGACTTTAGGTTCAGATGCAAAGTATTTAGGTATCCGAAGATACCACACAATTCCACATACGAGACCGTGAAGGATTCAGAACACATTAATGCATGAAGCACAAGCTTATCATTTCAACAACCACTTTCAAACACTTGATTCATCTATCTCTTTGTACATTAGCACAAAAATTATCAATTCATTTAATTGCCTGCTAAGTCAAAGGGGTGGATAAGCGAGTGAACACATGGCGGTACCTTACGGGTACAAATCAAACTAAACGCATGGCGGTACCTTACGGGTACGAATCGCACTGAACGCATGGCGGTACCTTACGGGTACGAATTGAACTGAACGCATCACATTTTCCTCATTCAAAAACATTTTCACATTAGGGATCTTAAACAAGATCCTTACACATTGAGGTTTGCAAGGAGCCAAATGGGGACCTGATCAGGGTCCAAACAGAACAAAGGGCTGCAGCTAATAGAACTTTATAGGCATCTATCCATGACTCGACTAACGCAGGCTAAATTTTCCAAACCATTATTGAATTCATCACGTTCTCATATACATATACACGTTTCATTAAGTACATTGTAACACTCTTTTATGATTACATAGCCATATGCATTCATGTGACCATACTGAATTTGACTATATTATTGACATCATGCACTCATTTAGACTTAACAAATAAATTACATTACTTTACGCACATACAACCATTAAATAATAATGGTGCTCAAAAGTCTCATAATCTAATTATTAATATGCATAGAAGTATTTGAATAATTCATATCTTAATCCATAGATTAAAGTACTCATTTGAACATATTAAACATAATCATGTCATTAATCATCATGCCTTCATTTAAACTTAACCGATAAGCTTACACCTCACTACACGTATACATTTACAACTCAATATTGGTAGCTCAAATTCTTACATTTCAATAATTACTATGCATGGGGAATACATTAAATAATTCACATTTTAAATCACAGATGCATAACATAATTGAGAGGCCATGCAAAGAAGAAGACCTTTCAAAGGCTTTGAAGTAGAGGTGTCTGTCGCGCTCGCGATAAATGAGGCCCAGGAGGCGATCACGAGTCGTGCTCTCTATCGCGACTCATGAAGGCATGACATCAAAGCAAAATAGAAGAACAGCGTAAAAAGAGGTAAAGGGCCAAAACTTGCATGACTCGTGCTACACGTCTTGTGCAAGTTTGCAAGTCTCGTGCTGACTTGCATGACTCGTGCAAGTTAGCACGACTCGTGCTCACTTGCACGATTCGTGTAATCCTACTAACAGCGAGCACGAGATTTTGAATTTCTCGGCTCTATCTTGATCGCGACAAGCATCGCGCTCACGACAGAGTTGCGTTTTACAAATCTCTAGCGACACACCAAAAGCCCAGTTTTTCCAAAGTTCATCCAAACCTCCAAAATCAATCTAATTTCAACACCACTCAGTTTATACATTCAAATCATCAAAAACAACACAAAACCCAACTTTTATATCAATTATTACAATTAAGACATCTAATTAATCATAATCAAATTCTTTAAATTGACAATCAGCAAAACAACTTCAAAATTCCAATCAAAATACACTTTGGTTCAATAATCCACACACAAAATATCTTAACCCAAAGTTATTCAAACACATAACACTTGGAACATATCTAAACAATTTTAACTCCATAAAATTTCCAGAAGATTAAACAAAATCCCAAATCAAAATATATCTCAAAATAATAAAAACCCTAACCTCAACTCCTTTGGTCCCATTAGCTTCTTAAATGGTCTTTCTTGCTTCCAAACTCATTCAAGATCTTTCTCATCCCAAAATCCTCATCAATCACACAAACACAAAAGCCTAGATTAAGAACACATATTAACAACAAATGAAGAAGATGAAGAAAAGGAAAGAACTCAACAAAACTTACCCAAAATAATCTCCTGAGTTGATCAATTTCCACCAAACTCAGCCAAAAGAAGAGGGATCAATATGGAGCAAAGAGGAAGGAAGAAAAGAAGGAGAAGGAGGCGTGAGGGAGAGAGAGAACGGGAGGCTAGGGCAATTTTCTGCTCTTCCTTTCTCTTTCCTTTCCCTTTTATACCCCTTTCTAAATCCTTGCCACATGTCATCTTATAATTGGTGGAACTTGACCACTCACACACTAAACCCATGCATGAAACTACACACAAGACTAACTCCACTAACACATACACTACTTCCCTCTATGCATGCACACTCTATCAAAACCCACAAATAGATATTTATGTCAAAATCTCTTTTTAATCCTCAAACTCTTATAACCTCAAACATTAATATTTATAATTTACTAATCCTTCACATGGCCCACTAATTAATTCTTTATCCATTCAATCAAGTCCTAATTCCCTTTTCACAATTTACTATTAACCATTCTTCCCGAAACTTTCACTTAAATTCTTAAATGATCCATTCGACATATCTAACACTTCAACGTGCACAAATTTGGTCACTACCCCTTCTCAATACGCCCAATCCTTCTAGGGTACATTTTGGGGTGTGACAATCACCTTGGCTTAGGAATTTTGACCCGTAATCCTTTTAGAGAAAACTGTCCCGTGTGCATCTTTGCCCCCCGGTCAACGAGCGTACGGCTTTTGCCATGAGTTGTACAGCGTCTTGCCCCCAAGATTATGCACTATCTGTTTGAAGGGTGGTCATCCGAGGTAATGCCGTCTTATCGCTTCGGGCATCGAAAGTTATTGTTTTAAAGGTAGTGCGTCCTTTGTGGATTTTCATACTAGCTTTTCTTTGTGGGAAATGCATCCCTTTGGGGATTTTCACATAACCCTGTGCATAATTTTTGCCTGGAATGAACCGAACCCATTCCAGCTGCTTTTATTCATTTTATTTTTTGTAGGATAGACTGCCTGTTTCCAGGTTTTCATCCTGCCCTTTGGCCTAACTTTTGCTTAGAGAGCCAATTACGGTTTTCCATCTCTAAAGGCCTTTTTTTTAAGGGTATGACTGCAAGAAAAGTTAAAGTTACTATCAGAGCCCCCTTTTAGAGTAATCAGCAATTATTTATTGAGGCGCTTCCTTCCTAGACAGCGGTTGCATTCCTTTGCCTCTCCTGACAAATGTGTTGCTAGATTGGGTGAGGTGGCGGATGAGGATCGGGTTCTTTAAGGTGTGTTCCATTGTGTGGGCTTCATGAGGCTACCTTTTACATTACTGCTCGTTGTACTAAAAAGTTCGGGGAGTCAAGATGCAGTCAGGCATCCTCTATCTTTCCAAAGTGGACCTTTATCTTTGACTTTTACCTCTAGATACCATGGCCTCTAGGCAAGCTGCCAGTGAAGAATACTATACCATCTATTAGGGATTATTCTTTTACTCCCACTAATGCATTCAATAGGTAGGTGCTTAGTCCCGCAATTGATAACAAGACCTATCAACTTAGGCATCTAGCCGGTGAGAGCAGTAGTAAAGCATAGTTATTTAGATTAGGTGCATTCAGTAATGAACGACGTTTCTCTTTTTATAAAGGAACTAGAAAATAATGAACACATGAGTTGAATTTATTTTGCAAAGATTGTGTACATTTTGGTATGATTTCTCAATGCATGATCATTATCTAACATAGATTCAAAATGCAAAATTCACGTTTAATCTCAGAGTGGATCTCATAAGCATCAGACTCCTGTTTCCAATTAGCCCTCTTGGGTTTCTTGATTGAACATTTTCTCTCGAGCCTCTAATTTTTGCCCAGGATGCCTTTTTTCGGTTTTCACCTTAACGAGGCACCCATTTTTAGCAAGGCCGCCTTTTTTTCTATTTTTAACCCGCGGGGCTTTTATTCTCTTCTTTTGATTTTTAGTCTTTAGCCAGTGGAATCTCTTAAGTCTGTACACGTTGACTGGTTTCTTGAACTCTTTCTCATCACTGTCTGTCAGAATCGCTGCCCCCTTGGATAATAAACTTTTTAATAACAAATGGACCTTCCCTCGTATGTCTGGAACACTCAGTCTCATTTACTTAAGGACTAAATCTCCCTCTTTCAGTGGTTGCCTTATGAATTTTTTTTGATTGATCGAGCAAGCCTTTTCTGGTAGATCTGGCTGTAATAATAGGCTCGCAATCTATTTTCGGCTAGTATGTTTGGCTGCAGCAATCATTGTTGGGCCCATTCGGCTTTTGGAATCTCTACCTCCACAACTACCCTTAAAGACTTGAGTTCTATCTCAACCTACAGTACTGCTTATGTGCCATACACCAAAGAATAAGGTGTGGCTCCTGTAGAGGTTCTGAAGGTGGTTTTCTAGCCCCAAAGTGCAAAAGGCAATTTCTCTGCCCAATCCTTGTAGTTCTAAACCATCTTGGACAAGATCTTCTTGACGTTATTGTTAGCCGCCTCAACCGCCCCATTAGCTTGAGGGCAATATAGATAGGATTAATGGTGCTTGATGCCATGCTTCTGAGGCCACTTCCTAGTTTCAGCCATAAACTGCATCCCATTATCAGACACGATGTGGTGCGAAAGATCGTATCAAATTCTTCTCAATGAACTTGCCCATATCCACATATCAATTCTTTTTCTTCTTTTTTTTTCTTTTTTTTGGAATTATTTTTATTATTATTTTTTTTATAAGCTTTGTTCAAATCTTGATACTTTTTCGCTCTTCTCGACTATCGAGATGATGCTGACCAACCAAGTCGAGTGTTGAACTTCAATAAGAAATTTGGCCTTGATTTTGCTTGTGGATATCTTCTTTGGCCTTTTTTGCCCATTCTGGCCTGAGTCTTCTGAGCTTTCGCTTAACTGATATGTGATCGGGGTATGTTGGAATGGTGTGCTTGGCGATTACGCGATTAACTCCTAGCATGTCTTCATAGGTCCAGGCAAAGACTTTTTCATATTTTCTTAAATTTCTCTCAAGTTTTGATATCTCTTTAGGAGTTATGTTAGATGCTATTAAGATTTCCTTTGGGTTTTCCAAAGTTCCGAGATTAAACGGAGTAGCATCAATCAAATTAATGTCAAATATGAATGAGTCATGCTCATGATTATGCATAGTGAAATCATAAGAAATATCACACAAGTAAGCAAAAATGTTGATCTTATTAATGCAACTAGAATTAAAAATGTCATTATGAAGTAGTTCAAAAATAAAAAGAACATCTAAGTAGCTAATATCTTCCTCTGCTGCTCACATATATTACTTGAAAATCTTCTAACACCTCAGGCTCCCTTTTCTATGGATGGTGCCACCAAGATTAGTAATGTCATGGCCTTATAATTGCTTTATATCTTTCTCTTCTTCCTTGGACCCGAAATTTGATCAGCGTCAACCTATTTCTGTATACACTCTCTCAGAGCACGACAGTAATTTGTTTTATGCCCTGTGTGTTGATGATACATACAATACCAGTCCGTCCTATGTCCTGGCCTTCCTTGGCTCATGGCTGGCCTTTGCGGCAGTGGTTGCAATTTCCCTTCTTTGGTGAAATGATCAAGATACCGAGATAATGGTTTACCTGAGTTGGAATTGTAGTGCACATTTGTCTTAGCAACCAATGCTTTAACCCTCTTGTCACCATCATTCTCGTTATTATTACAAGAGCCCCCTTTAAGCTTTGCACCGCCATAGCCATAGTTGGCGACAATTGCCTTCTTTGCTAAATGCTCTCCTTCTGCCCCAATGGCTATGTCTTTAAGAGATTCCCAATCTTTTAATATCTTCAACTTGAGTGATTTCTTTAGATATGGGCTGGCATTTCTGATATAGCCTAATTTGATCTACAGTATCGGGCTTTTGCTTTATTTCCATGACCCTATATCTCCACTTGGTGAGGTACTAATGAAAAGACTCTTATGGCTTTTGGCATAGTAGTTCTAAATCCTTTAGGGTGACCTCCATTCTGATATTATAATCGTATTTTTTTAGAAATATGTCTGTCGATAAGTCCCAATCTTCCTTAATTATTCTTTCCAATCCATGGTACCAGTCGATTGCGGACCCCATCAAACTTAGGCAGAAATATTCTACCTTTTACCTCTTGGTCAGGGTTTTTCACTTCATTACTAGGGAGTATTGCTTCACATGAGCTGCGGGGTCTGAAGTACCATCAAATTTAGGAATGTTAGGCATCTTGAAGTTTTGGGGAATTAGATCTTTGCCATCCAGCTCCTTGTCTTCAGGACTTATGCCTCTTCCCACTGCCAGAAAGCAGGTCATAGCTTCGAACTTCTCATCCATCTTTCTCCACATCATCTCTTCAAGCTCAGGTGCCTTCCCCCTTATCATTGCTAGTTCATTGTTTTCTTCTACTACAAAGTCATCTTCAGGCCCATGAGCCCCGCCTCTTCTTTGCCCTACAGGTGTCGCAGCTGGTGGGTGTACTATTGCTGAGGGATTCTCCCTAATATCCTCCTGTTCATTTTGTCCTATAGGGGGAATGACTGGGTTTGGCCTGGCAGGGGCTGCCATAGCTGCTGGTAGATTGCCCATTATGGCCATCATTCGATTATCAAACTCCTCCAGCCTCCTACCCACTTCTTCGATAATCATAGCTCGGGTTGCATCTACCTCTCTCGATGAATTGGCCATTTCCAAATATTTGAGTTTCTATTAACTGCTTTTGGTCCTGATCCTGGCTATTCAGACAAAAGTCCTCTAATTAACTGACTGTTAGAACCCCAAAACCACTTAGGCATATGATCTATGATGGCTAAAACATAGAGGGGTTAGGATGATGCATTCAATGCATGAAAAAAAAATTACGTACAAGATAATACTACATGTGAAAATTATATGCAAAATAATAGAATGTACACACACACAAAATGAAATGCATATGCTTTTTTTTTATTCTTTCTTTTTTTTTACGTGCATGAATGACACGCAATGTATGAGCATGTTGTGCAACATTCACAACCACATGCAAGCAAGTAGATCCTTCCAATCTTATCACTCCCGCACAAGAGGTCATAGTCTCTTTCTTAGGTGGGCTTGGTTTATGGGTTAACAGGGAACCCGATGGACGTACATGGTGCACGGTGGAAAACCGGCAGCATAACCTTTCTTATCTAATATACATGCGTATGGGTTTTGAAGATTCTGTATTTAGGCAGTTCGAATAAATTGACATGGGCCTATCGGGGCATGAAAGCCTTTAATTAGGTGGCCAGTCAAAGTACCTGGGTTTGTCTAATACATAATGATCCATACAGCAAGTATAGTATTACGGTTTATACCACCTAGGGGAAGTATCTACTTTCATTACATGAGCTTTGGCTAGGGTCATGATACTTTTGGGCTACCCAAGCATGATCCCTGCCAACGAGTCTAGCTCATCATGAGCATAGCGATCGGTTGGGTTATCATTTGATATACCACATGGTAGTGGACTTGGGCTGGTGATTATCCTTAACACTTCACTACATTGAGTGAATGTAGAATCGTGCTTCGGGAATGCACTGGGGTTAAAAGAGGGACCAAACTAGTATAGATCTAAGCCTCTAATGATATGCAATACAATTTTGGAAAAGAGGTGAAATTTTAAATTAAAACTCAATTATATGTTTTAATCAAGGTACTTTTGAAGCGAAGTCTCAATAGTCCCCAGCGGTGTCACACCCCATTTTCCCCCTAGAAGTTTGAGCCATGTTTGTGCATGTGCATTGAGTGTGTTTTGGCATGTGATAAGAGTATTTTGGGTATAATGCATGTTTTGGAGTTTTGCTAGTGTGTGGGTGTTAGTGGAGCCTCCTCGTGATCCTAAAGGCAAGGAGAAGGCTGGTATTAGTGGCACCAAGTGATTTGGAGCTTAGGAGATTCAGGTTTGGGAACTTTCTTTGAAATTGATGTTTATATGTGGGTTTTGAGATATGCATGAATTTCTGGAAATTTATGATGTGTAAATAGGCTTATATTGGTATATATGATATGGGTTTTGAGTTTTGATGAGTTATGTTGCATAATTATTGAATTATTGAATCAAATGTGAAGTGGATTGAACCTTGCTGCAAAATTTTCTGGTTTTGTGATTTTTGAGATCTTAATTTGTGATTGATAAATTGATTGTAATTAATTGTGGAAAAATGTTGTTTTATGTTGGTTATGGTGTTTGAAAGGCCTATTTTGAGGTAAGTTGGAGTTTAAGTTTGGTTTGGGTGAAAATGGTTTTGATTTGACGTGAAAATGATTTCCTGCATTTTGTTGAGAAATGGAAATCTTGATGCTGTCACGAGCGCGACAGAACGGAATTTCCAGCTCTCGCGTGGAAGGCTGAGGAATTGTGAGCATCTCACGAGGCGTGAGCGAAGCTCACGAGTCGCGAGCAATGCTCACGAGGCGTGAGCGAGGCTCACGAGTCATGAGCAATGCTCACTAGTGTTAGCAAGGCTCACGAGTCGTGAGCAATGCTCACTAGGCGTGAGCAATGCTTACTAGGCATGAGCAAGGCTCACGAGTCATGAGCCATGCTCACGAGTCGTGAGCAATGCTCACGGCCATTTTGTCGCGAGCGCGACTTTGTCGCGAGCACGACAGTGACTCTGCCCTGTTTCTCTCACATACTCTGTTTGTCTAAAATGGATTTTAAACATTTTCTTTTAGCTTTTCATTGCTGTGTGCCATATTATTTTGCTTATATGTGTAACATCATGATTTCTTCATGACAAATAACATGTTATCCATGATAAATTAGATGTTATGTTTTGGAACATGATTTGGATTACGCATGACATGCAAGAGTCAGTATAGTGGATAGTTAGGCATGCCTAATAGAGTTTTTTAGCTGCAGCCTTAGTTCCGTTTGGACCCCGATTAGGTCCCCGTCTGGTTCCTCGTGAGCCCTTATGAATTTTGGGTCTTGTTTAAGGTCCCTCCGAAAAGTTATTTTGAATGTGATAAAATAGATGGTTTTGCGATTCGTACCCATAAGGTACTGTCTGTATTCGATTCGTACTCGTAAGGTACTATCTGTATACTCGTTATCCACTACTGTGAGTCATCAGGTGCTTTGTTTATTTTGGTCTTCTTTGATATGATTACAAGAATATGATATTTGAATACGCATAATGATAAGTATGAGAAATCAATTATTATGAATATGGAATTAGGATATGAACTTCTGAAGGTATGTTTCTATTATGCAAGTATGATTATCTATATATCTGACATGATTATCCGCATATGTCATATCGCATGTGTTATGCTTTGATGACCATTGTGAATTGCCATCCACTCTTCTGTTGTGTGTTTCCCCACTAAGCGTTTATCGCTTAGCACGGTGTGTTACCCGTGCAGGTGCGGAAGGCATTTTTGCTTTAGGAGAGTCGCCGCCAGTCAAGCCAACACAGAGGGTTTAGTGTTAGGGCTTATTTTTGTAGTATTTTATAATGATTCTTTTTATATTAAAACTCTAATTGTATCAGTAATTTTGTAAGCTTCCGCTCTGTATATTTTGGATAGGTAATTATTTTGTAATATCAGTTTGATCAGAACATTATTGTAATGAATGTTGTTATATTAATGCATGATCATGATGATGTTTCTCTAAAGTTTTAATTTCCGTTGTATTTCCGTTTGTTGGTGATGTGTGAATGTATGCTTTATATCGATCTGTTTGGTGTGACACCCCTACTCCTACGGCATCTCACTTCGATCCTGATGGGTTCACCTACGTATGGGTAGGGGATGTTACAAGCGGAGTTGCCACCGTAATGCGTGCCGAACCTCGGGAGCCCCGAAAACTCGCTTTTAGGGCATTCGAGAGAGGTTTATGGAAGTTGTAAGAGATCTATAAGGGCATCTATTTTGGGCAACAAGAAAGTGTTTTGGAGTCGCCACCCAATAGAACATTGGGAAAGGTCGTCTAGCCTCACTGAGCCTAAGACAGCGCATGTGTGTCTATTTTGGGCAATCAGAGATATTTTGGACACCTCCTTCCAATAAAACATTGGGAGGATTGTCTAATCTCGTGAAGCCTAAGACGATGCATATACGTCTATTTTTGGCAAGCCAGAGATATCTTGGACACCTCTTGCCAGAGATATTTTGGACACCTCTTTCCAATAAAACACTGAAAATATTATCTAATCTCGTGGAGCCTAAGACCATACAAATTGGGCCTATTTTAGGGAACAAGAGATATTTTGGAGACCCCACCCCAATAGAACATTAAGATGGTCCTCTAACCTCGTTGAGCCTAGGACCAGAGAAGGTTCGGGACTTCCCATTTATTTATACCTTGATTAAGTTATAATTGAGTTTTGAATTTAAGATTTCATTCCTTTTGTCATAAAGTTTAATGCATTAATTAAAGTGCAGATCATTCATGTAATAAAAGCGATAAACGAAAGCGGTAAATAGAAGTAAGATTAAAATAGAATAAAGAAAAAATCTAATAAATTACAACAAAACTAGGAGCAAAATACAACCCCCATTATAAATGACATGTAATCATACAGAAAACGGGGCATTTATTAGGAATGTGGACATTGGTCCTTGCATGCATATTCAAAAAAAATAATTTTAAAGTGATAATTTTATTTTGATAGGAAAAATTAGGACATTGGTCCCATTTTATTAGAAAAGCTCTAACTTAATTAATACAAATATTTAGCCATTTTCCATGTTAGCGGAATAAAATAGCATTTATAATAAATGGTACATGGAAATTGAAATAAGAGGAATTAGTATAGAGAAATAAACCCGATTAATGTCCTTAGATCATTGCAGAGTCCCCCATTTTTAATACCCAAAATCCCATAAAAAAGCAATAAAACTCACAAAAGCAAAAATCATGTTAGTGCAACAATTAAAATAAAATAAACATGAAAAATAAAATAAGGAAAAGAATCTATGAAAAAATATCATGAAAATAAAGAAAAGACGAAAAAGAATAAGTGACAAAAAAAAAGAAAATGAAGAAAATTGAGGAGGAAGGCCCAGGGATGGCCCATGTCGCGCGAGCGACGGGCGTCCTTGGGCCGACCGACGGGTGGAGGCAAAAATCCTTGACAGCCCGTCAGTCGACTGAGAGATGGCCGTCGGTAGAGCCTTTGCCCGTCGGTCGTCCCAGACCCAGGAAAAGAAAGAAAATTAACTGAAAAACTATTTTATTTTGAATAAAATGGAATTTTATGTGTAAAATCAATATGAAAGGATAAAAGGCAAAAGTGGTTGATCCAGAATGTTTACCCTCAGAATGTTACCTTTGAAGGTGAATGTCGCGTGATTGTTGTGCCTTGAATTCTACAAGGATTGATCCGTAATGTGTAATTTCATGAGATTTTTGACTGTAAAATCGCACTTTTTGCAAACAGATCAAGAAAAGAAAATTATATTTTTCCTTCTCGATATTTTGGTAGCAATTATGGATGCTAAAACTGGCTGGATCGGATATAAACAAATTAATCTCGTTCCCTTAGATTTGCCTTTTTTTGAAGAATATTTGATGAAAAATAAAAGCAAGAACTTTTTTGTGAGAAAACTCTCTATTTCCTAAAAATTGCTAACCTTGAATAATGATCCTCAATCCCCTGTTTATAGGTTAAGGAAAATCATTCAAATAAATTCAAATTTAGAATTTAAATTTGAAAACAATTTCTGGAATCAGAATTAAATCCAAATGATTTGCAGAATATTCTCAAAATCAAATCAGAGATTTGAAAATATTTTGAAGATATAGGAAATCTTGGAAATATATTTGAAAAGATTTGGAAAATATTGGAAAATCTTTGAAATATATTTGAAAAGATATGAAAATCTTCGAAAATCCCGTCCAATCTTGCAGCAGATCAACGACCAACGAGCATCGATAGAGGATCGACCGGTATTGCTCATGGGGACACTCTCGGTCTTCTGAGCGGCGGACCACTCCATGAGAGGTGGGTGCCGAGAGACTGCCATCACTCGCGAGGGACAAGCATCTCTTGCATGAGTGGCGGGCATCACTCCTGTGAGAGACGGGCTCTTGCACGTGAGCGATAGCTGGCACTCGCCATAAGAGACGGGCCTCTCACGCGAGCGACGGGCATCGCTCCTGCGAGAGACAGGCCCCTCACACGAGACTGACAGGAGCCGCTTCCTCGAGGGAGGTCATCCTTCAGAATGAATGACGGGTGTCCCTCTTGACAGACGGGCCTCCCGTCAGTGGAGCAAAAACAAGATTTTCCAAAGACAAACTCATGCTGACACCTGGAAATCTCCTATCATCAAGAAAAAAAATCTCAATCCTTGTAAATCTGAAGAGTGAAAGCCCACAACTTTCATCCATTTGCCCGGAAACAGGCATTAATATCTTCATCGGGTAAATCTAATCTGAACTGGCTCAAGACCCGGTGTCTATAATAGGGTATGCCTAGCCTCTCTCTCAGTGCATTCATATCGCTGGGTATAAAAATTGAGCTTATGCTCCTTACCCTAGGAAGTCTTCTCAGTTCTTTTCTTCCCTCTTTCCTTGGCTAGATGGTGCTAGGGGACTCTGAGCGATAAGCCGTTCCTCTATCCTCACTCTTTAATAGGAACTCTCGAAGGAACTCATGATGAAAATAAGGAGAAAAGGGGAATAGTGCAAACCAGAAATTTTAGAAAAAGCATTGAGGCAAAGTCTGGAATAGTGAACCAACGAATGCTTGAGGATGAAAACTGGCGAAAGGGAGATTAGATCCGAGGATGTGCAAATCTGGAACGATGAAATAGGAAGGAGGAAATAAACCAAAAAGGTGAACAGTAGAACGAAGGAATAAAAGCGTGAAAGCGACACAAATTTCTGAAAATAAAGTGAAATATATAGGCGAAGTAAACCAGTAATTATGGAACAGGTGGCGAGCATTGAGTGGTGGTGTCAGTGGCCATTAAGTGAAGTGCATAAATCGAAGCGTTACAATGATGGCATTTTGTAACACCCCAATAGAGACGCTACGTAACTTCCTCGACTGGAGAGCCACGCAACATCTCGATCGGAATGCCACGCTCGTACAAACACATAACATATATAAAAACAGCGGAAATAAAACTTGAAAATAAAACGATCATTCATTCATAAACATAATAATATCATTACAAACCATTCGAATATACAAAAATAATTACATCTTCCCAAAAATACAGAGCGAAAGCTAAACAAAAGAATATTACAAATTAGAATTCACAACTACAAAAGAATCATATTACAAGGTGCTAAGTCCTAACATTAAACTCTCTGTGTTGGCTTGACTTGCGGTGACTCTCCCAACAGCTAATCACCTTCCGCACTTGCACGGATGGAACACCATGCTAAGCGATATTGCTTAGTGGGGAAACAAACAATAAAGTGGACGACCATTCACAACGGTCGCCAAAGTAGAACACATACAATATAGTAGATGCTGATATTCATACAAACACATATGTATATATATATTCAAAACATAACTTGAGCTCATTCGTTCATTGAAGCTCACTAGATTCATAGGCACATATCCACATCCGTTTGGAATTCACATTCGCATTAGTATAATAGAACCTAGCAAAACATAACATAACACCTGCTGACTCACAATAGTGGATAACGAGTAAACGCATAGGGGGGTACCCGTGGGTACGATTCGAAAAGCAACTTCTTATTTTTCGCATTCAAAATGCTTTCGCATAGGGGTCTTAAACAAGATCCAAACGCATAGAGTATTGCGAGGACCGAAACGGGGACCTGATCAGTGTCCAGAACACATAGGGGCTATAGCTTCGAAACTCTATTAGGCATGCCTAACTATCCACTAGATTGACTCTTGCAGGTCATGCACAATTCATTTCACGTTCCATCTCAAAGCATAATTTATCATAGAGAAGTCATCATATCATACATATAAAAATAGGCTTACATTTCATGCAGTAGCAGCAACCCATGCAGAATGGATAGGAAATTTAGTTTAGAAGGACAGGGCAGATTGAAGATCACTGTCGCGATCACAATAAGATTCGCGTTCTCAACAGTGGCCAGAAGGCCAAGCTCAAAGACAAATACTTATCTCTCTATCGCGCTCCTGATCGGCTACTCACTTGGGGCTTCCGTTCAGAATTGCCTAGCTGCCATTCGGGCACACAACGGAGTGCTCGTGTTACTACCGATTGGTAGATAGCAGGTCAGATAGAACTACTTATCTCCCATTCAGCAGCAGAGCGCTTGGTCGGGACCTGGAATCACCAATCCCCGTTACGCTCGTGCCCGTCGGCCCGCTCGTAACAGAGTTGCGTTTCAATTCTGCAGGACACTTTGAAACCCAAAATCATGCCCACCAAAACTCATAGCATTTACTCACATAAACCTCATTAACAACAAATTCCCAGAAAATTAACCAAAGACACGAAACCAAGAGAAATGCATCCGAAACACATAAATTCCCAAACCTGCAAAAATCCTATGCTCCTAGTTGCGATCTCCACTCCCGCTAGCCTTCTCTTTCCCTTCTCTTCTAAACCAAGAAACCCAGAAATCACACAAATGCAAACCTTAAATTAAGAACACACATCCAACAAAATCGAGAGAAAAGAAGAAGAAGAAGAAGAGAAATCCCAACAGATCTTGCCGAAATAACTCTTGAGCTGATCAATTTCCACAAAAAGCTCGGCCAAAGGAAGAGATCACAAGATGGAACAAGGAGAAAGAAGAAATGAAGGAGAAGGCGGCGGTGGCGAAGAAAAGAGAACAGAAGAGTTACGGCAAAATGCTGCTCTTCTTTTCCCTTCCTTTGCCTTGCCTTTATATACCCCTTTCTAACCCTTGCCACTTGTCCTCTTGTGATTTGGTGGAACTTGACCACTCACACCCACACATAACACTACCACCCTAGCCCACAACTGATGCAATATGGCCCAACCTAAGACATCACATGCCAAAACACTCACAAACACACAGATGAACATGGCTCAAACTACCAGGGGGAAAACGGGGTGTGACAACTCTCCCCTATTAACAAGAATTTCATCTCAAAATTCTCACCTGCACTGAACAACTGCGGATACTGAACCTTTATTGTTGCCTCTGGTTCCCAAGTTGCTTCCTTAAACCCATAATGCTGCCAAAGAACTTTAACCAGAGGAACTTGCTTGCTTCTCAACTGTCTAACTTCCCTAGCTATAATGGCTTTCGGTTCCTCATTATAGGAATAATCCGACTGAATTCGAACGTCCTGAACTGGTAACACATGTGATGGATCTGATCGGTATCGACGAAGCATGGAGACATGGAAGACATCATGCATCTTAGCCAATTCCATCAGTAAAGCCAACCTATAGGCCACTAGACCAATCTTCTCCAAAATCTCGAAAGGCCCAATGAACTGAGGACTAAGTTTACCTTTCTTGCCAAAACGCAACGCTTTCCTCCAAGGTGACACTTTGAGGAATACTTTGTCCCCGACCTCAAACCGAGTATCTTTTCTTTTTAGATTGGCATAAGACCTCTGCCTATCCTTAGCCATCTTCAGATTTCGCTGCACAACTCTGATTCTCTCTTCGGTATCCCTGATAATCTCTAGCCTAATAACTGAATGCTCGGTCAACACTGTCCAACATATGGGAGTCCTACATGGCTGACCATACAAAGCTTCAAATGGTTACATCCCAATGCTCGATTGATAGCTATTGTTGTAAGCAAACTCCATAAGCTGCACATACTTGTCCCAACTATCAGAAAATTCCAAAGCACAAGCCCGAAGCATATCCTCCAAAATCTGGATAACCCGCCCGGACTGCCCATCTGTCTGAGGATGAAATGTCGTGCTAAAGTTCAATTTAGTACCTAAGGCCCGTTGTAACTCTTCCCAAAACTTCGATGTGAACCTTGGATCCCAATCGGACACTATAGACAACGACACTCCATGCAATCGGACCACCTCATCCACATAAATACTGGCCAACTTATCCATCGAATAGTCCATTCTAACCGGCACAAAATGAGCCGTCTTGGTAAGCTGAATCATGCTTCCGCTGGGTCAGTGGCAAACCTGATACGAAATCCATGGCTATGTTATCCCATTTCCACTGAGGAACAAATAAAAGAGTGAGCAATCCCAAAGGGACTTGGTGCTCAGATTTTACCTACTGACAAGTCAAGCACTTCACCACAAATTCCACGATATCTCTCTTCATCCCAGACCACCAGTAGAACTGCTTCATATCTCGATACATCTTCTCACTACCTGGATACATAGTAAAGACCGTAGTGTGCGCCTCATTCAAAAGCTTCTTCCTTAATTCATCACTCTTGGGCACACATAAACGATTCCTATACATAAGCACCCCATCCAAAATCGATAACTCTGACTGCTTACCCGATCGGATCTCCTGCAAAACTTGCTGCAATCTCACATCCTCCTTCTGAGCATCCATAATCAACTGTCTTAAGGTCGGCTTCACTCTCAATTGGGCAACTAAAGCCCCATCCAAATCAAACCTCCACTTACATCGTTGCAAAATCAAAGCTGACACTGACTTCCTACTCAAAGTATTCGCAACCACATTGGCTTTGCCCGGATGATAGTCCACAATGCATTCATAATCCTTGAATAACTCTAACCATCGGCGCTATCTCATATTCAACTCCTTTTGCGTGAGGAGATATTTCAAACTCTTATGATCAGTGAAAATCCTACACTTCTCCCCATATAGATAATGCCGCCAAATCTTCAAAGCAAAGATCACAACTGCCAATTCCAAATCATGCGTCGGATAGTTCTTCTCATGAGGCTTCAACTGATGGGACGCATAAGCCACAACTTTACCCTCTTGTATCAACAAACATCCGAGCCCGACACCTGAAGCATCGCTGTACATTACAAACTCCTTACCCGATCGGGGCTGAGTAATTACAGGAGCTTCAACTAACAATCTCTTCAACTTCTCAAAGCACGCTTGGCACTTATCCGACCACTCAAATCTAATTCCTTTCCTCAACAATCTCGTCATAGGAGCAGCAATGACCAAAAACCCTTTCACAAACCGACGGTGGTACCCTGCCAAACAAAGGAAACTTCTCACTTTAAGAACATTCCTACGTACTCTCAAATTCACAATCACCTCAATCTTAGCAAGATCCACTTGAATACCTTAGTTGACATAACGTGACATAAGAAAGGCACCTCTTGGAGCCAGAAATCACATTTGCTAAGTTTCGCAAACAAATATTCTCCCTCAAAACCTGCAGTACTATCCAAAGATGCTCTTCAAGCTCACTCTCATCCTTCGAGTAAACCAGAATATCATCAATGAACACTACTACAAATCGGTCGAGATATGGTCTGAACACTCGGTTCATCAAATCCATAAAAGCCGTAGGTGCATTAGTTAATCCGAACGGCATCATAAGAAACTCATAGTGGCCATATCACGTTCGAAATGCAGTCTTAACCACATCCGCATCCTTAACCCGAAGCTGATAGTAACCCGACCGGAGATCAATCTTGGAGAAAACACCCGCACCTCTGAGCTGATCGAACAAATCCTCGACTATTAGAAAAGGATACTTGTTCTTCACTGTGACCTTATTAATCTGCCTATAGTCGATGCACATCCTCAATGAACCATCCTTCTTCTTAACAAATAACACTGGAGCTCCCCATGGGGATATGCTGGGTTGGATAAACCCCTTATCCAATAACTCTTGTAGCTGATTTTTGAGTTCTCTCAACTCTACAGGAGCCATTGGATAAGGTGCTTTTGAAATGGGAGTAGTACCCGGCACTATCTCTATGGACAACTCCACTTCTCTCTCCGGAGGCAACCCAGGCAACTCACTTGGAAACACATCTCTGAACTCTCTAACCACTGGGATATCCTCAATCTTAACCTGGTCATGCTTGGAATCCAACACAACTGCTAAAAATGCTTCACAACCTTTCCTTATGAACCTCTTAGCTTGCATAGCGAAAATCACGTTCCCCATGGAACCCAAACCCATACCCTTAACCAAAACCGAAGACCGATCTCTATTGCTCAACACCACAGTCTTCCTATGACAATCAACCACAGCTCGGTGCTTACTCAACCAATCCATGCCCAAAATCAAATCAAACTCCTGAAAGGGCAACTCGATCAAATCAGCAGAAAACCCAACACCTTGAACCAATAGGGGATAGTTCCTAAACACTTTACTCACATTGACACTATGCCCTAAGGGACTGGTCACACAAACCTCATAATCTAACTGATCAACAACACGCAACTTATGAAATAACTTATCCGTGCATAAATATGAGTGTGTGGACCCAGGGTCAATTAGAGCATACAACTCAGTGTCGAATAGTAGGAACTTACCAGCAATCACATCCAATACATCTTGTTCTTCCCGAGCCCTCATAGCATACGCCCTCGCTGGAACCATCAAGGGCCGTTCGATAGATTCTGTCAGGGCTCCCTCTTTAGGCCGACCGCCTCAACCTCTACCTCTACTCTTAGTCCGACCGGATTGTAGTGCATTTGATCCCGCTCGGCTAGCCTTACGCTGATCCCTAGAGTTCTCATATGACTTCGGACAGCTAGCCAGAAAGTGATCAGTGCTCCCACATCTGAAATAACCACTCGTGAGCCACCTACACTCGCCCTTGTGGTGCTTACCGCAGTGAGAACACTCTGGCAATGTCTCCATCCTGTTACCAGAACCACCCCTTCCTGTACTAGAACCTATAGTATAACCTTGCCTCCTGCCTCTCGAAGCCGGACCCGAAGAAGTCTTATCCTGCGGGTTCCTACACCTCTTACTCGATGATGATCCTCCACGAGGGGGATTCCTTCTTTGAGCTCTCTCCCTCAGAACTGACTCTGACCTTTCTGCTCGGACAGCCGCTTGAACAATCTGATAGTAGCCAACGCTCGGAGTACACATCAGGGAAATGAGCATTACCCTCAATGACTCATTTAGACCGGCCTCAAAATGCCGACACCTAAACTCCTCTATCAGGACACCCTCTGGAGCATACTTAGAAAGACGATTGAACTCCTTCTTAAATTCAAAAACTGACATAGCTCGTTGCTTCAACCCAAGAAACTGAGACCACTTCGCATCCTTATACTCCCTAGTCACATACTTATTAGTAAACTCTCTCTTAAAGAACTTCCACATGATCGGATCGGGCAACTGGGGATGCCTAAGAACTAACTTCCACCAATCGTAAGCAGATCCCTGAAGCAACGCCACAACACTTTCAACTCGCTGTACAGGACCACTAAAGCATGCTCCACCTTCTCTGTCCACTTCTCAACATATTTAGATTCGTCCAAACTAGTCCCATAGAAGTCCTCTGCCCCAGCTCTTCTCATACTCTCTAAAGGGGCTCTCGAAGCAGTCACCTTATCTAAGACACGAGCCATGTCCTAGGAAATCCACAATATAGCCTCAAAGGGCATGGCGGCGGCCTTAGGCTGGACCCTAGCTGGTTGAGCCGATGTAGACACAGACACAGACGGATCTGGTGCTGGAGGGTTTACACTCTCAGCTGACCCCTCAAGCGACCCACGCACAGAATCGGAAGTCATCTAACAAACAAACACGAGGACAACCGCATCAGCCAACACAGTCCTAAGCATACTCCTATACACAACAGCACCCAGAAAATGCCTAAACTGGAGCTTTGATACCAAAAACTGTAACACCCCAATAGAGACACCACGTAACTTCCCCGACCTGAGAGCCACGAAACATCCCCGATCGGAATACCACTCCCATACAAACACATAACATACATAAAAACAGTGGAAATAAAACTTGAAAGCAAAACGATCATTTATTCATAAACATAATAATATCATTACAAACCGTTCAGATATACAAAAATAATTACATCTTCCCAAAAATACAGAGCAGAAGCTGAACAAAAGAATATTACAAATGAGAATTCACAACTACAAAAGAATCATATTACAAGATGCTAAGTCCTAAAATTAAACTCTCTGTGTTGGCTTGACTTGCGGCGCTCTCCCAATAGCTAATCACCTTTCGCACCTACACGGATGGAACACTGTGCTAAGCGATATCACTTAGTGGGGAAACAAACAATAAAGTGGACGACCATTCACAACGGTCGCCAAAGTAGAACACATACAATATGGTTGACGTGGATATTCATATATACACATATGTATATATATATATATATATATATATATATATATATATATATATATATATATATATATATATATATATATATATATATTCAAAACATAACTTGAGCTTATTCTTTCATTGAAGCTCACATAGATTCATAGGCGCATATCCACATCCGTTCAGAATTCACATTCGCATCAGTATAGCAAAACATAACACAACACCTACTGACTCACAATAGTGGATAACGAGTAAACGCATAGGGGAACGCATAGGGGGGTACCCATGGGTACGATTAAAAAAGCAACTTCTTATTTTTTGCATTCAAAACACTTTCACATAGGGGATCTTAAACAAGATCCAAACATATAGAGGATCACGAGGACCCAAACGGGGACCTGATCAGTGTCCGAAACACATAGGGGCTGCAGCTTCCGTACTCTATTAGGCATGCCTAACTATCCACTAGATTGACTCTCGTAGGTCATGCATAATTCATTTCACGTTCCATCTCATAGCATAATTTATCATAGAGAAGTCATCATATCATACATATAAAAATAGGCTTACATTTCACACAGTATCAGCAACCTATGCAGAACGGATAGGAAATTCAGTTTAGAAGGACACGGCAGACTGAAGACCATTATCGCGATAAGAACAAGAGTCGCATTCTCAACAATGGCTAGAAGGCCAAGCGCAAAGACAAATACTCAACTCTATATCGCGCTCCCGACCAGCTACTCACTTGGGGCTTCCGTTCGGAATTGCCTAGCTACCATTCGGGCACGCAACGGAGTGCTCGTGTTTCTACCAATTGGCAGATAGCAGCTCGAATAGAACTGCTTATCTCCCATTCAGCAGCAGAGTGCTCGGTCGGGTCCTGGAATCACCAATCCCCGTTACGCTCGTGCCGATCAGCCCGTTCGTAATAGAGTTACGTTCCAAGTCTGCAGAAATTCTGCAGGACACTTTGAAACCCATAATCATGCCCAGAAATCCAACCAAAACTAGCTTACCTCGGAGTGAGCATTCTCATCGCATCAAGCATCACAACACAACTTTAGCCCACCAAAACTTATAGCATTTAGTCACATAAACCTCATTAACAACAAATTCCCAGAAAATCAACCAAAAACATGAAACCAAGAGAAATGCATCCGAAACACATAAATTCCCAAACCTGCAAAAATCCTATGCTCCTAGTTGCGATCTCCACTCTCGCTAGCCTTCTCTTTCCCTTTGGGATCACAAGGAGGCTCTTCTAAACTAGGAAACCCAGAAATCACACAAATGCAAACATTAAATCAAGAACACACATCCAACAAAATCGAGAGAAAAGAAGAAGAAGAGAAATCCCAACAAATCTTGCCGAAATAACTATTGAGCTGATCAATTTCCACCAAAAGCTCGGCCAAAGGAAGAGATCACAAGATGGAACGAGGAGAAAGAAGAAATGATAGAGAAGGAGGTGGCGGCGAAGAAAAGAGAATAGAAGAGTTAGGGCAAAATGCTGCTCTTCTTTTCCCTTCCATTGCCTTGCTTTTATATACCCCTTTCTAACCCTTGCCACTTGTCCTCTTGTGATTTGGTGGAACTTTGTAACACCCCCATACCCCCGGCAAGGAATATCGGGGCGCTACGCGGACACTTACGTATACATGTACATGCATTAGTAGAAGCGATAGCATAACACATCCGTTTAAAAGTAATTAAATACTACACTAGGGCCCACTTGCATTTCATATTAACTACATATACATTTACATGTTCATATTACATCTGTTTCCATTTAGCTTTACATATACATTTACATTTACCTTTACTTGTGATTTTTCTACTTATATTACATAATGATGTTACTCAAAATGTAAAACTCTATTTCTAACTTGTAAAAAGATATGACAAAACTCCTAGTGGCCTTGACCCGCAGATGTCCACTCACTGCTCCGAACCTGTAACCTACATGGAAATAAACATCCGTGCTAAGCGATAACGCTTAGTGGGGATGAAAATACTACAAAGGACTTCTTTACGAAGTCACAGATAAATCACACAATCATATATCTCATGCATATAACTCTTATACGTCTATAGGTTGCATGCTTAAATATCAAATACTCTGAACTCACATATAAGTAACATCTACTCTTTCACTAATTCATGTACACTACATCTTGTACATTTCGTTTATTCAAATATACATTATCATGTAACCACATTCATGTCAATACACTCATGTAATCATGTACTTGTATACAGAACTGTAATGTACTTAAACATTACTTTCATATACTATAGCTTTATTCGAAGCAACACTATAATCATCTCAAGTTCACTGCACAACATTTAACAAAACAAGCCTGAGTTCCTCTCATGGTGGATACGGGACGCTCTATAAAAAAACATTTTCGGTAGACCGAAGTCACAAAACATTTTCATATATCTCTATTAATGACCATTCTCAGAGGTCGACCCGCTTCGCCCAAACGTGGCGGAACATGGGCAGCTGCACTCGGTAATCCCTTTATAAGCATGCTTATCTATCCACTATAACGATAATCAGGCTCAATACAAACTCACACACTATACACGGACATGAACTCATCAACTAAAATTCAAGTGCATTTATCAAATTTAGAGACATTTAATTCATGTACAATCTTTAATAATCATATTCAACAATTAAAAAGCATGTAACATTCAAATTCCATACATACACTCTTATACTACATCATCATATACATGCATTCATATATTCATGCATATTGATCATGTTATTTGCTATACTTCACACAATTGTACATTGTTACTTTATTAGTTAAATTACAAATCTTAAACATACTCAAATGTATTTTCCCATTCATATCTACTTTCTAATCATTTAGTAGTCCTAATCATGTATAAAACGTTAAGGGGAAAGGAAAGGGGTTGACCCATGCCAACCATGGGCTCAAAACGAAGAAAAAAGAGCTTAATATAGGGTGTTCTGTCACGAGGTCGCGACCTGTGTCGCGCTCGCGACAAAGGCTCCGCTTTGGTGCCTCACGAGACTGCTTTTTACCCTAAACTTGTATCGTCTAAATGAACCTCTAAACGTCATTTTTAGGCAAAATGTTCTTCTTAACAATTGTTCTCTAGGATGTTAAATTGCAAATGGGACAAGTTTCAGGTCGTTTGGACATTTATAACAAAAGATATGATCTAAACAACATATACTATTCCAGTGAACCCGCCAGAACAGGGTCACCTACGTTTTAATTACTTTTTGGGATACTTAGGGCCAGAATTAGATCAAGCACCCTCTTAGACATTTTTAGATACGGGTCTTATCTTTCATTTGCGATTAGAATCAACGCTATTGAGATCCTATAGCTCTACTTATAACAAATACCATACACTGGGGTCTAATGACAATAAGCAGAATTTCGCAATATCAAACTCTATTATCAACATAAACACTTAAATGATCAAGTTACATACTTTAAACATATATACACTTGTCATGAGCACTGTAAGCAATCAAAATGAACAATAAACCAATATACACTAAAAGAGCAATTGAGCTAGTTAAAGCTCATCATATACATCTACATCCAGTCATGGTTCCTTTTAAACACGTATCATTCAATCACATGCCAGGAAAACAAAATCGCACTCGATCCCTACCTCTAGGAACTCGATCACAGCTCTCTACTCGTTCCGATCTTCTCTTTGCCTCCAGCTTGTACCAAAACCACACAAAAACACTTGGGTTACTCTTCTTGTTGCTTTAAATCAAAATAGGAATATGCAAAACAAAAGATTAGGACCATCTAAAACACATGACTTACCCTCTTGGAAGATCAAACTCAACTCTTCACTTTACTTTCTTCAAACTATCCCAAATGAATCACTCAAAACAATCTAAGGGAGAAGAACAAAGAGAGAGCAAAGTAAGGAAATGGTAGAGAATCCAAAGAAGAAAGAAAGAAAAGAAAAGCTAATGTCCCAAGCAAATCCAACGTGATAAGAAGAAGAAAAAGGCAACCAACTTCATCCTCATCCCGAAATTACTACTTCCTTTAATGCTAACCACTTTAAATTAATTACAACTTTACCTTTAGTCAACCATGTTTATCCCCTTTAGTCCACTTAGTTTATCTTGTTCCTTTTTAACCAAACTAACTATTTTTTTCCATTCAATTCATATTAAATTCATCTCTTGCCACTTGTCTCTTTCCTACGACGCCAAGTGTCAACTCCCTACAACTCCAAGTCTCTTAGTCCCACTTCTACACACATCTCGCGAGAGGGCTCTGTCGCGCTCGCGACAGAACGCTCACGCCCGCACCAAGCAGCTGAAGTTCGAAAACCGCTGGAGGGCTCTGTCGCGCCCGCGACACTTGTCGCGCTCGCGACAGAACTCTCGCACATAAACTGACCTTTTTCGAACAAAACTCTGTAATTCTTCTAGGGCCATTTTGGGGTGTGACAAACTTGACCACTCACACCCACACATAACACTACCACTTTAGCCCACAACTGATGCAATATGGCCCAAACTAAGACATCACATGCCAGAACACTCACAAATACACAGACGAACATGGCTAAAACTACCAGGGGGAAACTGGGAGGTGTGACATATTTAACTGCCCTAGCCGTCACTTCGCGTAAAGCAACGCGCTGTCCTCTCTTTCAGCTATTACTTCACGTGAAACGAGGAGGTATCCTCTCCTCTTTTAATGCTTCAAGCGCCTGTTGGTTACCTTTTTGAATTTTTGGTTTGCTGCCTAAATGACATAAATGTCATATATTTGGGGGGGGGGGGGGGGCTTGTAATAACCTGACACTCCTTCTATGAGTTCGGTTCTACCTTCCTCCTAATTCCGGACACCCGAGCTGATCTGAAATCTCTCAATAACAACTCGGTATATGTTAATAGCTCAGAGAGAGCTCATCTCTGTGAGTTATGAGGATCGTTGGAATCCTTCAAAGACATCCATTCTATTACAATGCAGTTTCCTCGTGTTCAACCTTATCTAATCAGGAATCAACCTTATCCAATCAGGGATTAATCCTATCTAATTAGGAAATATCCTTATATAATTAGAGTCTTTGAGTTCTGTTCCAGTTAGAACTCCCAAGTCCTATCCTATTGGGAATACATATCCTATGCGGAAGGGAACTCCTTCTCCAACACTGATTCCTAACTCTATAAAAGGTGGAATCCAGGTATGTTTTTCTTCTTGATTCCTTTACAATTACAATACTCAAACCATTGTCAATCTTCCTGACTTGACCGTCGGATTATCCTTTATCAAAAATCCGTCGGAGTTCTGTGTTTTCAGGTGACCATTCCAAACTGCTAGCTCAGGAATTTTCGGTCTATCAGCAATACTGAATCACAAAAATTTTGAAAATGAAATACCTGCTTATTGAAAGTTTCCATTCCCATATCAAAGTTGGTCCTTGGAAGCTTTATCCCCATTTCAATATTATTATTGCCCAAAGGCCTTTCGGCATCCCCAATAAATGAATCCTGTAAGCGGATCAATACATCATCGAAAATTAAATTACCATTTCAAAACATTCTAACAAATGAAAATGAAATAACACAATGGTAGTTGAATCAATAAAGAAAAAAAGAAAAAAGCCCATTAAAATGTTAAAAAATAATAAAATATGGACAAGAACCCTTCTACTTCTTGTCATCACTAAAATTACTTAAATATTCAAATTAAACAGCCACTAAACAGAAAATTGAAAACCCATGATGAACAAACTTTTTTTATTAAATTCTGATATGAAAATTTCAATTACTAAAAAAGAACTAGATCGATTGCTTCACTTACACAAACACAACACATATGTCAACAAAACAATTACAATTAAAGAGAAAGAAAAAAAAAAAGAAAAGAAAGAAATAAAAGATACAGTGAGCAAGTTGTTCATCTTGATTGAATGCAAAACAAGGATGAAAATAGAAGAAGAAAAATGAGATGTTGAAAGAAAAAGAAAGGAATGAAAGAATTGCTGAGATGGGAACAAAAATGTTGATACTTTGGATGGCCGGCTAAAGTTTATCGCTAGTTATGTTGTTGTTGTGCTTAAGTGTAGGAGACTATCACAGCTATTACGTTATAACTTAAAAGCAAGAACCGAACATTGTAAAATAAACACTTAATCATATTCTTGTCCGGCTACTATATGAGTTTTTAAGATTTTTTTTAACATTTTTTAATTTGTCAGGATTCTTTGGGATCTTTGTTAGATATGATTTAGAAAATTACAAGTTACTAGTTCTGTGTTTCTCACGATTATATTTAGAAGGCTTTATGGCAGGTAAGTTCCTAACAATATTTATGGCAATCGATTAGAAGGTCTTATGTTTTGTTTTTTTTTTAACTGATTTTTATCTCTCACCTATTTAAAATAGAACAATTTTGTCTATAATTTTTTTTATTACTTTTTATCTTTAGAACTATTAAAATGGAAAAATTTTATCCATTGCATGTAATATTATTTGATTAATTGACCAAAAAGATAAGGATAGAATTGTTATTTTTTTGAATAATTCAAAAGCAAAACCAATAAAAAACATATTGAAAGATAAAATCAAGTAAAATTTACCTTTATTCCTATTTTCTATATGAAAAAAAGCTACATGTAAGTTAATAATGGACTTACATACGAAGAATGTAATTTGCAAGTTGAAATTTTAGATATGTAATTTTTTTTTTCAAACAAATATAATTTTTTAATTTGAATATATATTTTTTAATTTCTTGATCTACTTTTATATTATCTCCATTCCATATTTTACTTTTAAATAATTGAAACTCAAAAAAACTAAAGATCCCTAGCTTAATTTGCATTTAGATGAAAGTTAGGTTATTGTGAATTTTTAAATTATTTTGAGAAAGTGTTTTCCAAGGTATCTGTGTAACACCTTACACCCAACTATTGGATCAAGTACCGAATGTCACATACATTAGCGTTTTTATTTGTATTACTAGTTAATTACTTTATGACTTTAGCTTTTTTTTTTTTTTACGAACACATAACTGTCCCGCATTTCTAATTATTTGGTAAAAATTTCAGCAGTATAACGGCTGCCATCGTTCCAACTTTCAAGCAAATTGTTAAATTAACTCGCAAGTAATCATGCAACAATTTCAAAGTCCAACACCATCACAACCACCTCAACATCAACCACATCATCCACCAATATCATTAATTGGCCATTCATTAACAATAATCATTATGATATGCAACAAGTCATTATTCTTTCACAATTCACATATAAATCATTGATTACATGAGAATATTATTACATACTTAAAATCTTATACACGTGTTGATCATATATACATGCCATATACACAAATACAAAATTTTCCTTTTTAACTTTAAAACTCGTTTTTGCGCTGGATGTATATCCCTTCAACTACTCCTACCTATGTGATCGGAATCTGCGCTAAGTATAAAATGCCTAGTGGTGGATATCTAACTAACATATTTCAACAAAAACACACACAAGTATATTTCATTAAATTTATTTATTTATTTTTTGTCTAATGAAGCCATTAAAATTTAAATTTGGTCCCTAACATTCCTTATCCTTGTCAAAATTATAATTTGTCTTTCTAATTTCAACTATTCACTGAAATTACCAACATACCCTTATAATTCCATTCTTATATCAAAATTACCATTTTGCCCCTTAGATTCTCATTTTATCTTTTACTTACAAATTTGCCACTAAAGTACCACTTTTACTTCTTATTTGCGGTTATGCCACTATTTCCTCCATTTTACTGCTTAATTACCATTTTGCCTTTACCTTAACGTTTTTTAACACCATTAGCCACTTTTATCTTTTATTTACAATTGTGCTATTAATTTCTCTATTTTGCCTCTTAATTACCATTTTGCTATTACTTATATATGTTTATCCCATAATTTTAGATTTACCACTATTCAAATTAATTTATCTATTTATTTCCTGTTTTGTATCCAGTTTGGCGAAGTATATACCTACCATTATACCCTTAATAAACCAATTTCATCCATTATCTATGATCTTTCTGATTTAACGTTAATTTTTGAATTATTACTATTTTATTTTACCCAATTTGCACTTATATTTTTAAAATTTTGGTCTTATCTTTTTATACATGCTTTATCACGAAATTCCCGCTTTACTTGTAATACAGTTCTTTTTTTCTTTTTTTATCAAAATTACATTTTTATCTCTAAAGTTTCATCTTCTATCCAAGTTACCAATTTGTCCTTAACGTTCTATTTTTATGGCAAAATTATCATTTTGTTTCTGAAATTTGAACTTTCATTCAAAGTCACTCTTTTAAAACCTAAAGTTCCATATTATGCTCATTCATTGGTTTTGCCCCAAATTTTGAATTTTATTTCCGTTTAGTCCCTAAAATTCAACTTTGTATCAAAATTAACATTTTACCCCTAATTTGATCTTTTTACCACATAATTACTATTTTTTCCTTTGTGAACCAATTTTATTTATATTTCAGAAGTTTGTTTTTTAAACCTCAATTTTATCACATTATTATCATTTTGACCTTGTATTACTAAATATTTTCAAATTATAATTTTAAGATAAGGATAAAATTGTCATTTTTTAATAATTCAAAAGCAAAACAAATAAAAAACATATTGAAAGATAAAATCAGGTAAAATTTACCTTTATTCCCATTTTCTATATGAAAAAAAAGCTACATGCAACTGAATAATGGACTTACATACGAAGAATGTAATATGCAATATGTAATTTTTTTTTTCAAACAGATGTCATTTTTTAATTTGAATATATATTTTTTAATTTCTTAATCTACTTTTATATCATCGCGAAATTCAAAATCTTTTCCACTATTTATCTCCATTCGATGTTTTACTTTTAAAAAATTGAAACTAAAAAAACTAAAGATCCCTAGCTTAATTTGCATTTTGATGAAAGTTAGGTTATTGTGAATTTTTAAATTATTTTGAGGAAAGTATTTTCCAAGGTATCTGTGTAACACCTTGCACCCAACTATTGGATCGAGTAACAAATGTCAAATACATTAGCGTTTTTATTTGTATTACTAATTAATTACTTTATAACTTAAGCTTTTTTTTTACGAACACATAACTGTCCTGCATTGCTAATTATTTGGCAAAAATTTCGGCAGCATAACGACTGCCATCGTTCTAACTTTCCAGGAAATTTTTAAATTAACTCGTAGCTAATCATACAACAATTTCAAAGTCCAACACCATCACAACTACCTCAACATCAACCACATCATCCACCAATATCATTAAATGGCCATTCATCAACAATAATCATTATAATATGGAGCAAGTCATTATTCTTTCACAATTCACATATAAATTCTTGATTACATGAGAATATCATTACATACTTAAAATTTCAACTACAACTGTTTAAGGTTTTATACACATGCTAATCATATATACATCCCATATACACAAATACAAAATTTTCCTCTTTAACTTTAAAACTCTTTTCTGCGCTGGATGTATATCCCTTCAACTACTCCTACCTGTGTTATTGGAATCTGCGCTATGCATAAAATGCCTAGTGGTGGATATCTAACTAGTATATTTCAACAAACACACACACAAGTATATTTCATTAAATTTATTTTTTTTGTCTAATTAAGCCATTAAAAATTCAATTTTGTCCCTAACATTCCTTATTTTTGTCAAAATTATAATTTGTTTTTCTAATTTCAACTATTCACTGAAATTACCAACATACCCTTATAATTCCATTCATATATCAAAATTACCATTTTGCCCCTTAGATTCTCATTTTATCTTTTAATTACAAATTTGCCACTAAAGTACCACTTTTACTTCTTATTTGCGGTTATGCCACTAGTTCCTCCATTTTACTGCTTAATTACCATTTTGCTTTTACCTTAACGTTTTTTAACACCATTAGCCACTTTTATCTTTTATTTACAATTGTGCCATTCATTTCTCTATTTTGCCACTTAATTACCATTTCGCCATTACTTTTCTATGTTTATCCCATAATTTTAGATTTACCACTATTTGAATCAATTTATCTATTTATTTCCTATTTTGTCTCCAGTTTGGCGAAGTATATACTTACCATTATACCCTTAATATACCAATTTCATCCATTATCTATGATCTTTCTCATTTAGCCTTAGTTTTTGAATTATTACTATTTTATTTTACCCATTTTACACTTATATTTTTAAAATTTTGGTCTTATCTTTTTATACATGCTTTGTCACGAAATTCCCGCTTTACTTGTAATATAGTTCTTTTTTTTTTTATCAAAATTACATTTTTATCTCTAAAGTTTCATCTTCTATCCAAATTACCATTTTGTCCTTAAAGTTCTATTTTTATGGTAAAATTATCATTTTATTTCTGAAATTTAAACTTTTGTTCAAAATCACTCTTTTAAACCCTAAAGTTCCATATTATGCTCATTCATAGGTTTTGCATGAAATTTTACATTTTGATTTCCGTTTAGTCCCTAAAATTTAACTTCGTATCAAAACTACCATTTTACCCCTGATTTGATCTTTTTACCACATAATTACTATTTTTCCTCGGTGAACCAATTTTATTTATATTTCACAAGTTAGCTTTTTAAACCTCAATTTTATCACATTATTATCATTTTGACCTTGTATTACTAAATAGTTTCAAATTATAATTTTGCCCTTTTATGTCATTATTTTCCTCAAACTCACATTTTGCCCCAGTAATTCCAGAGAAAACTGTACGACTGGATCGGATGTGTGAAACTAGGATCTCCAAAGGTTCAAGCCCTTGAAATCTATGTCTCATCTGTACAACATTAATTCTATGTATCAAGTCGATGTGGAACCGCCTTTTGTCCACTTATGCGAGGCACCATGACTCGTTATTTCGGTGTCCCTATGGCTAGCCATATGCATCCTATACTCCTGGTTTCTCTACTAGTTACTAATGGCAAAATATTTATGAAGTTATTTTCTTATTTTATGACATCATTTATATCATTTCTCATTATTTGACATTAAGTAATGGTGCCTAATCCAAGTACCATACTTCACATTCATTTCATATCATGCATTTCATCATATATCATTATATTTCATCATAATTCATCACATTTCTTCTCATCACATACACTTTTCTTCATGGATACAATTCAACCTTTAACAATTTTTATCACATTTCATCATATTTCAACATTTCTCATAATATTTTATCATATTTCAACATATCCCATCACGTTCTATCAACTCACATTCAATCTTCCTTATATACATAATTCAGTCAACATGTTCAAAAATTATTCTATTTCTTTTTCTTACTTCAATTTGTTACATTCTTGTTTTTAAAGCATCTATATTATATTTTTACCCATTATTTCTGACAATTTCATTTGTATACATAAATTCCCATACTCACATAATAAATACATATTGGAAGTTTTCATTCAAATGTCATTTTTTTATGCATTTAACTTTATGAATTCTCTTAATTAACATCCAATATTCGTCATTAAGCATTTCCCATCATTTTATATTACCTCTATTAAATTGTACACATGCTAGTCATACATATATAATTTGGCCATCATGATGCACCTACTCAAATTTATTCCTTTTTACCTTTTATTTGGTTTACTCATGTTCTTATGGCATTTATAATACTTAGATATCATTATTTCATCAAAAACTCACATTTATCTATTTTATGTCATAGTTACATAATGGTTGCATATTAGGAATTTACCATTCTAGTTCATTTTCATCCATTTAACCTCATTAGTTCTCTTAATTTTTTTATCTAATTTAATTATTTACCATTAATTTTTAAATTAATACATCTTACCTACATATTCACACATATACCTAACAATAATAAGTTGAAATATACAACTTTAGGTATCCACATACCTTTTCTCTACATACTTCTTATTATGGCATTTATAATACTTAGATATCATTATTTCATCAAAAACTCACATTTATCTATTTTATGTCATAGTTACATAATGGTTGCATATTAGGAATTTACCATTCTAGTTCATTTTCATCCATTTAACCTCATCATTTCACTTAATTTTTTTTTATCTAATTTAACTTATTTAACATTAATTTTCAAATTAATACATCTTACATACATATTCAGACATATACCCAACAAGAATAAGTTGAAATATACAACTTTAGCTATGCACATACCTTTTCTCCTTTACTCTTATGCTAGGCCTCCTTTTTCTAGCCTTTTTCCTTCCTTCCTCATTCTTTCTCACTTAAATCTCTACCCAGGCCGAATATAATCCATGGAAAATCACTCAAAATTATCTTTCATTTCATCAAAATTTACATGGATTATATTTTCCTACATCAAATTCTACATTAAAATCAATTAAAACCTTAAATTGCAGTTACTTAAACTTTTTACCCTAAACTTGTTCTTCATAAATTCTATCAAATTATCCACTAATTTGAGCTCTTGAGATGGTAGGGGGTTAATTTAGGGCTCTAGAATTGTTTGGAAGATAAAATTAACTAGAAATTTTAGTGAAGAAGTTAAAGAAAATGGAGGAGAAATGAAAGGTGCACAATTCAGCCAAGAGGGAGGTTGGAGAAGGATGAAGAAAACGTGATTCCTTTCTAGAGAAATATGATTTTTCAGCCTTTATATAGTCCCAAATGAAGGGCCAAGATTAGTCCAAGTACTATTTAATTCAATGGCTTATATTGTGCCATTTGTCATCCTCCTATTGGTCAATACTTTTCCCTTTGTATTTTTCTATGAAAATATAACTAAAAATACTGAAAAATATTTCTTAGGGTGCATAAAAATTTTTAGGGTTCGATAATTCACCGGTCCGATAATTCACTTTTTTGTCTTAACTAAAAATTAATTTTTTCCATTAAAAAATACCTTTATAATATTTAAAAGGCCAAAGGTGCATTTTTGCCCCTATTGTTTGCCAAAATGGACAAATTTACCCCCAATATTTATTTTGGAGCAAATTTGCCCCTAGCATTTATAAAATTGGAGATTTTTTGCCCCTGTCGTCAGCTGTCAACTAACGCATTAATGATCAAAGTTATCGGTAATGGACGAAAGAAAAAAAAATCTCCTATTTTACAAATGTTAGGGGCAAATTTGCATATTTGGAAAAATATTAGGGGCAAAAATACACCTTTAGTACCCAAACGTTTGATTCACATGTCCAATGGATGTATGACACGTGTCCCACTTGCAGTCAACTAACGTATTAATGGTCAAAGTTAGCGGCAATTGACGGTAGGGAAAAAAATCTCCCATCTTACAAACGTTAAGAGCAAATTTTTCCCAAAATCAACATTCGGGGCAAATTTGCCCATTTTAGCAAACGATGAGGGAAAAAATGCACCTTTAGCCTATTTAAAATAACTCTATATGATCAAATAATGTTTCGGAGGTCTCTAGCATTTTTTTCAAGCTTGGTAAAACTTTGGTCAGTATTGTTACTATTCAAACTGATCCATGACTTATTTTTATTTTTGACTTTTAAGGGCCTATTATAAGGGCCCAAAATGTACCCTAGGCAGATTCACCCATGGCTAGGGTATAATGGTGGCTAAAATGTGTATTTGGGTACTTGAAATGATTAAGTGTATTGAGGACATAATCGGTATTAAGTGAAAAGTTAAGGGTATGTTGGTAATTTATTAAATGGTAATTTAAATGGATTAAATTGGATGAATTAAGTAATCATTGTGGACCAAATGTTGGAGAATTGATTAATTAAAAGGTGTATGTTAAGATAAGAGAAAGATATGGAGCATAAAAATCTAATAAAGGGACCAATGAAAACTTAACACTTTGAGTTGATAATATGAATGAATTAAATTGACCATATTTAAGGACAAGATGGCCGGCCATAAGAGGAAAGAATGGGCAACCATCTTCTTCCTTCTTCTTACCAAAATATACTCCTCTCAACTTCATTAAAAACCTTTTTCAAGGAATATATGTGTCAAGAAATGGTTTTAGTGTAATTGAAAGCTTATAAAGGTAAGAAAATATTAAGTTTTCTTCTTTGCTATGTTTAATTCATTAGAATTGGTAAGACTATAATTTGTTTATGTGTTAAAGAATTTGATGTGTAAATTGGAAGGAAACGCTAATGGGTTCAAAGAAATGGAGAAAGAAGAAGAAAGAAAGCAATAGTGTAGCAAAAGGGGACATTAAATAAGGTTTGGGAATTTTGCTTGTTTATATGCATAAATTACTGAAATGTAGATTTGGAATTTTATATGTATGATTTATGTTGAATTGAGTTCAATTAGGGTGATTGATTGCATGAAATTGGTTAATTTGGGCATGTTGAGTTTTAAAGGAGAACTTTGCCCAAATTCAATATGACCTCTGGTACTTATTTTAGTTATAAGTTGAGCTTTAGAGCTCAAAATTATGTAATTTTAGTTGGGTTATAAAGATAAGACACATACTAAATTTTCCTTAGAAATAGCCGTGAGCTAATTTTGGCTTTAAAATACTCAAAATTGAGCCCAAATTTATTATATTTGTTCTACTCGAGTAATAAGAGCAGGTCTGGTTCCCAGGGCCCTTTCTAGAGTTATAGTGATCCAAATATTTTGAATCAAAATTCTATTTAAACTATAAATCTAGGAGAGCAACGTTTATGAAGAGAGTATGGTTAAAATATGTCCCTATTGTTCCCAATAATTTTTCAAATTTGGGACACAATTCTGTCCTTGGAAATCTCTCTAGAACAATCTATAATGTTAAGGCAATATATTCTAGTATATAAGTCAAAATGACATGATTTTTATTCCATTAGAAACCTAAGACATAGGGGAAGAAATTCTTGGAAGGAAGTTTTGCCTAGAAATACCTTTAGCTAGGTGAAAAACGCAGTGTAAAGTTGGACCAGAAGTCTGCCTGGAATCTACCCTGTACAATGTGGGGCAGAATGGATTTACACGATTGTTAGGGATTCCTGACCACTATTTAAAAGCATTTTGCCACTTAAAAACCCATTTTTATTGCCCCACATAGTGGGCAAGAATGTCTGACTGTAGTGTGACTTCAATTTTCAGCCTATTAAGTGAATTTTTCTCAACGTTTTGATCCCGAACTTCACCGAAAGTTCCCCATACTTGTCCAACACATGACTAGGGTCATGTAATTAATATGTAAATGATTAGTACTTGGAATTAATAATTTATACATGTGAATGATTAAGTTATAACATGAGTACAAATAAGATAAATGGTGATAATGCAACTTATATTATAAATTAACATTGTTTAATGGAATATGTATAGGTATAACTTAAATTGCTAATAATTGTTTTGAATTGATTAATATGAGCACATGTGCATGAAATCAAATGATTATGAAATTTATTTGGCATTGGTATAAAATGTTCAATAGAATTATACTATTATCTTATTTGAATTTGTGACAAGCATTAGGAAAGATTCTTTGCTCGATTATTAAATATTGATGTTATATGATAACCATAAGCAAAGAATTTGAAAGTTGTAAAATTGAGCAATAATTATGTTGTGGAATGCATAATTGTGTCTTTAATTGAAATATTAAAAAGAACTATAATGACACTATAAGATATTTGTAGATGTAAGTATTGTACGTATATATGTTATGGCACATATGATAATACTATAAATTTTTATGCATATTATATGGCTACAAATATGTATATTAAGTGAATATGTGTTTGCTAAATGATATTCCATGAGTTTATGTTTTACTTTACATGAGTATGATTATCACAGAGGTATTGAGTAACAAAGAATGTAATGAGATAACTCGAAATATAAAATGTTGGAAATACTATACGTTAATAACGTGCAATGAGTTGAAAGTGTCATGGTCAATGCATGATCATAATGAACGGATGCGAACTTGATGAGTATAATACAAAAACTATAAGAACAAAATATTAGTATGTGTATAGCCTGTGTTAACCGAGTTGTGGATAGATAGGCATGCCTATAGGGACCTCTATTACTGTAGCCTATTTGTTTGGATAACATTTGGATCTTTTTGCATTCTTGGACCCGTTTTGGTCCCTATGTGTTTTGGATCCCTATGTATATGTGTCAATAATATGACACTTGTACCCTCAGGTACCTATGCGTTTTCCGTTATCCACCACCTTGGAAAGGTAGGCAATCATTGAACACAAGAATATTAAATGAGTAACATATATTATAAATGCATAATTGAACGTATCTATATGTGTGAACTTTAAGGGCGTATTATCATAAATGTTTATTTTAATGAGTATGTGCGTAGGACTTTTGACTGTACAAGGATGTGTATGTGTGTAATGTATACTTTTAATATGTTTAAGGGTTATGAATATAGTTGCTTATATGAGGTCATTATAGAAAATTCCTGAAAGTGTTTAATATCTGTATTTGTTATAATCAAGTAATCGGTATGTGACTTATTTGAATGCATTCATTTGCATGTATTGGAGCTGCTTATATGTGTGAAATTGAAGTGCATATTATGATAAGAGTTTCAGTAATTCAGGATTCATGCTTATGATTACTAATATGAGTATGTTTTGCAAGAAACCCATGTGTATTGAATATGTATGAACATTCTTATATTGTCCCTAGGTGAGTATGATAAGTAAATATGGAGTATTAACTCAAAGTAAAGCATGTCAAATAAGAGAGAGATATTGAGATTTGTAAAAGTTTAAAGAATGTGTGGTAAAATTGTATATGTTATGTTTGAATAAATGTTTAAGACAAGTATTAATTTTAAAAGGTACAGGATAGATACATAATATAGCTTTAGGCCTTATACGAATAAAACTTGTGCATGTGGATATTGTTTAAGCATATTACTGCAAGTGATTATTTTGATAAAAGAATATGTGTGATCAAATAATGGGGTAAATGTATTTATATGATTTACGTATGTACCCAACAAAAATATTTGTTATGATCTAATGAATTATTTATGACTCATTATTATGTTATCATACGTGTGTATTATTGATAAATGCTGTGAGTAGTCGTCCATATCATATGTGTTCCCCACTAAGCTATTAACTTAGAATGTGTAACACCCCAAAACCACCCCGGTAGTTTGAGCCTGTCCGTGTCGGAATGTGTGTATTTTTATGTGTTGCATGTGTGTGTTAAATTGGGTTATTTATTTATATTTATGTATATTAGTTTGAGAAGAGGAGTTAGGATATAGTATAAGTGGGTGTACGGAAATAAAGTGTTAGTAAGAGAAAGCTTAGTGTATACATTAGTGTATGGGATTAGGATATGAGCAAAGGATAATTAATGTGTATAGTAAAGTATGGGAGTAGGGTGTGATGTGGGGGCAAGTGTCTTAAGGAGAGATTGACAAGTGGCAAAGTGGATAGGCTAGCATTTATGAGTTTGGTGAGTGAGAGAGAGAGAAATCAGCCCTTTCCTTGTGGTTTCCCGTTCTTCTTCTCCTTCCCTCACGCCACACTCTCTTCTTTTCTTCTTCTTTCTTTGTTCTTCCTTTTTCTTTGCACAATCTTGCTCCCTCTTCCTTAATTGAGTAATTAGAGTTGATTAGCTTGTGGATTTTGGAAGTTTAAAGGTGAGTTGAGGTTATGGGTGTTTTAGATTCTTCTTCTTCCTCTTCTCTAGGTTTTATAAGTATATACGTATGTTTGGGTAGTTGTAAAATTGATCTTGATTGTTATGGGTTTATGGTTCAGAGGAGACTCCTAGACCTGATAAAGGGAAAGGAATCGCTAGCGGAAGCGGAGCTCGCGATTAGGAGCTAAGGAGAGAAGGTTTGGGATTGTTCATCTTTTTGTGCATTTTTGTGAATTAAGTTTAATGAATGTGTTTTGTTTTGATTGAGGTTGTAAGTTGTGCTATTGTAGTTTAACTTACATTAAGCATGTTATGAAATATTAGAGAAGGAATTTTGTTGAAGGATTCATGGGAAATTATGTGAATAGTTATAATTGTTGTTAAAATTGCTGTTTTGGATATTCTTAGAATTGGACATGTAATTGATTTGATTTAATTGAGATAAATGGTGATAAAGTTGGGTTTTATTTATGTTATGAGTTGTGAATGCTTGGATTGCTGAATTTTGAGTTTTGGAATCAATTTTGGAAGTTTGGATGTGAATTTTGTGTGAATTCTGCAGATTTTGGGCGTAAGAGTTGAAAAACCCGTGTCTGTCGCGATCGCGACACTGTCGCGAGCGCGACAGAATGCGGAGGTTTCAACCCTCGCGCCGGCGCGAGAGATGTCGCGCCAAAGAACTCGAGGGAGCTCTCTGTCGCGAGCGCGACAACTATCGCGAGCGCGACAGAGTGCTCGAGCTCCGAGCTTGTGCGAGGTTCTCTTCTGTCGCGAGCGCGACAGAAGAGCAATCCCTACGTCCTCTCGCGACCACGAGATCTCTCGCGATCGCGAGACGTGGCGGGGAAGTGTAGCTTGGCTTCTGTTGCGAGAGCGACAGTCGTCGCGAGCGCGACAGACGTGACTTCCAAATTTGATTTCTTCTCCTTTTTTCTTAATGACTTAAATTCTTTTGCATGCAGTTTTCATTAAGCTTTGACTATCTTTTGCCTAATAATATATACATGTAAACGTGATAAGATTCTGCATAACCTGCTAATGTCAGATAAGTGGATAGTTAGGCATGCCTAATAGAGTTATGTGCCGCTGCAGCTATGTGTACGACTTTGGACCCTGATCAGGTCCCCGATCGGATCCTCGCGATCCTTCTGTCTGAATCTTTCTTAAGATTCTATGTGAAAACAATTTGGAATAACATATAAAGAATGATTCGATACCTTCGGGTATCTAAGTGTCCATAATAAGATATTGATACTCTTAAGTATCTATGTGTACTCGTTATCCACTCATTATGATTAAGCAGGTGTCATTATGTTTTGTACAAGAATCTTTGGATGAGAATACAAATATCTGAATTAATTATGTATGGTTATATGCTCATAATTGTATTGTTTTCATGTGTTTTCTGTTACCATCACTGTGAGTGGCGGTCATGCATTGTGTATTTCCCCACTAAGCGATTTCGCTTAGCACGGGTGTTTATCCGTGCAGGTGTGGAAGGTTTTCGATTGCCTCGGGTTGGGCGTGTCGCATCGGGAAGGCCAACGCAACTAGAGATTGGGAGTTTTATAGTATAGGCTTTCCTTCCTTTTTGTAATAGATAAAATCTTTTGTTAGCCCTTTTGATCAGTATATCTTGGGCTTTTGTAAATTGGTTCTTTTTGTAATCTGATGTAATATGTAAAGACCTTCTTTTGGTATATTAATAAAGTATACATTTTGTTCAATATCATTTTTCTCTGTTTTAAAGTTTTTAATTATCTCTGATATGTCGCTCTATATATGTAATGTTTGCATGTTTGTACTAGTGGGGTGTTACACTCCTATCTATCCAGGGAGCCCTCTCCTCCAATCTGTATGGAAGTCTCCTTGGTATAGGTTGGGGTGTGACATTAGGTGGTATCAGAGCCCTTGGTTTAGATGTTACTGAGTTTCAGTGTGTTAGTTAGTGTGGGAGTTGTGTTGGCCTGATGCGCACTGCGTTTATGTTTTGTAGTTATGGAGTCCACCCGTGGATCGCTTGAGGGGTCAGCGGAAAGTGCGAATCCCCAAGAGCGGGATCCCTCAGTTTCTGGTCCTGCTCAACCTCCTAGGGGGTATCCTGAGGTGCCTTTGGGACTAATGGAAGCGATGCTTCAGAGTATGACAAGGGTACTTGAAAGGTAACAGCGCCTAGTGCACCTATTGAAAGGTTAAGGAAGCATGGTGCAGAGGATTTCTTTGGTACTGGTATAGATGAATCTAACAAGGCAGAGATGTGGTTAGAAAAGACATCCAGAGTACTTAAGGAGATAAGATGCCCACCGGAGCAAGAAGTGGAGTGTGCCTTGTCTTTGTTACAAGGTTCAGCTTATGATTGGTGGAAGTTGGTGACTAGTCAACCGCAAGTTCCTGAACTGATTACATGGGAGTTCTTTGAGGATGAATTTCAGAACCGGTATGTGACCAAAGCTTATAAGGATGCTAAGTGGGCACAGTTTCTCACTCTTAAGCAAAGAACAATGTCTGTGGCTGAGTATGAGGATGAGTTCAATAAGCTTAGTAAGTATGCACCGCCAAGGGTCCTTACAGAAGAGTTTCGATGTCAGCATTTTGAAGCAGGCTTGAATGAGTCGTTGAAGGTGATGTTAATATCATTGATGTCGGCTCCAAATGTGAGGTATTATCAGTTAGTTCAAGCAGCCTTGAGGGCGGAGCGTTCTGAGATTATATTGAGAGAAAAGGCTCAAAGAAGGAAGTCTGCAAGAGGTGGTTCTTCTTCAGGAAAAAGGTCGAGGGAATTGCAAGGAAACTTTGCTGATGAATCTACAGCTAGTCCGGCCCCTAGAGGGAGAAGACAGGGTTCTTCTAGGGGAGCGGGCTCAGGTAGAGGAGATGGACCTCCCCGATGTACACATTGTAACAAACAACATTGGGGTGAGTGCCGATGGTTAACAGGAGGTTGTTTCAGATGTGGTTCTACAGACCATTTACTTGCAAATTGTCCGAACTGATTTGGAGATCCTTCGGGACAACAGGAAGGGAGCCGAGCTGGATCTAATGTACCCCAAGGAAGTCGTAATCGGGGTAGAGGTAGGGGTCGAGGTGGACGGCCTCGTGATAGAGAAGCCTCAGAATCAGTAGATCGCCCTGTGCCATCATCTGGTAGGGCTTATGCTATGAAGGCCCGAGAGGAACAGAATGCTCCTGAAGTGATTGCCGGTAAGTTCTCTTTGCTTGATTCTGAAGTTTATGTTTTGATTGACCCGGGCTCTACCCATTCTTATGTGTGTTCTGGTAAGTTGTGGGATAGTTTGGGTAGTGAGGAGAAGATGGAATATGAGATTTGTGTATCCAGTCCATTGGGTCAGAGTGTTATGGTTAATCGGGTGTGTCGGAAGTGTCCTTTAAAGATTCAGGATACCGAGTTTGTAGTAGATCTGATTTGTTTGCCATTCCATGAGTTTGATATTATTCTGGGAATGGATTGGTTGGATAAGCACCGTGCGGTGGTAGATTGTCATAGGAAAGTCATGGTTTTGAAGGATAAAGATCAAATGCCTGTTGTGGTAAAGGGAATTGGAAGCAGTTCTTTGCATAATGTGGTATCAGCTATGAAAGCCAGAAGATTTATCAGGAAAGGATGTGAAGCGTTTTTAGCTGTGGTTTTGGATTCTCGGAGAGGTTAAGTAAAGATTCAAGATATTCCGGTTGTAAGAGATTTTGTAGATGTTTTTCCGGAAGAATTACCGGGATTACCTCCCGAGAGAGAAGTTGAATTGTCAGTAGAGATTGTTCCAGGTACAGCTCCGATTTCTAAGGCTCCTTATAGAATGGCTCCAATGGAATTGAAAGAATTGAAGAGTCAGTTACAAGAATTGTTGGATAAAGGATTCATTCGGCCAAGTGTGTCACCGTGGGGCGCTCCAGTGCTGTTTGTTAAGAAGAAAGATGGAACCCTTCGGATGTGCATTGATTATCGACAGCTCAACAAAGTGACTATCAAGAATAAGTATCCATTGCCGAGGATTGAAGATCTTTTTGATCAGTTGAGAGGAGCTGGGGTATTCTCTAAAATAGATTTGAGATCAGGCTATTACCAGTTAGGAGTTAAGGAAGCAGATGTGGCTAAGACGGCTTTTCGGACGCGTTATGGTCATTATGAATTTCTAGTGATGCCCTTTGGTTTGACTAACGCGCCTGCAGCCTTTATGGATCTGATGAACCGAGTTTTCCAACCGTATTTGGACAAGTTTGTTGTGGTATTTATTGATGACATTTTGGTGTACTCTAGAAATCGAAAGGAACATGAGGAGCATCTTAGATTAGTATTGCAAATGTTAAGAGATCATCAGCTGTATGCGAAACTCAGTAAGTGCGAGTTTTGGTTGAAAGAAGTAGCTTTCCTTGGACATGTGGTGTCAGCAGAAGGTGTACGGGTTGATCCTAGCAAAATTGAAGCGATTGTTAGTTGGAAGCCTCAGAAGAATGTGCCAGAATTGAGAAGTTTTCTGGGTTTAGCAGGGTATTATCGACGGTTTGTTCAAGGGTTCTCAGTGTTAGCATCCCCTTTGACCAAGCTACTTCGGAAGGATGTTAAGTTTGTATGGACTGAAAAGTGCCAAGCCAGTTTTGATCGTTTAAAGGAATTATTGGTTAAAGCTCCTGTGCTCACACAGCCAGTTTCGGGTAAAGAGTACACTATGTACAGTGATGCTTCGGGTATTGGCTTAGGTTGTGTTCTGATGCAAGGGAATAAAGTAGTAGCTTATGCATCGAGACAGTTGAAGCCTCATGAGCGGAATTACCCGACTCACGATTTGGAGTTGGCAGCGGTAGTGTTTGCGCTTAAAGTTTGGCGACACTACTTGTATGGAGAGACGTGCAGAATCTTTACCGATCACAAGAGTCTCAAGTATTTGTTAACTCAGAAGGAATTGAATTTGAGACAGCGGAGATGGTTAGAACTCTTCAAGGATTATGATTGTATCATTGACTATCATCCGGGTAAAGCTAATGTGGTGGCAGATGCTCTTAGTAGGAAGTCTTTGTCTGTGTTACTGGCTAGTCGAGGCAGATGGAGATTTGATTCTGAAGGTGCTCTAATTGCTCGACTTAAAGTTAAGCCAAGTTTGAGATCAGAAATTGCAAAGGCTCAATTAGATGATCATGTGCTTCAGCGTGTTTCTCAAGCAGTGAAAGAGGGCAAGCAGTCTGAGTACTTATTAGACAGTGAAGGAGTGTTAAGGCACGGTAAGCGGTTATGTGTACCTAATGTGGGTGAGTTAAGAAAGAAGCTGTTGCAAGAAGCTCATTCCTCAGTCTTCACTATGCATCCTGGTGGAGACAAGATGTATCAAGATCTGAAGCAATTTTATTGGTGGCCAGGAATGAAAAGAGAGATAACAGAATTTGTTTCAAGGTGTCTTACTTGTCAGCAAGTGAAAACCGAGCATCAAGTGCCATCGGGATTGCTTCATCCCTTACCCATTCCTCAATGGAAATGGGATGACATCACGATGGATTTTGTATCTGGTCTTCCTATGACGCAGCGTAAGCATGATTCTGTATGGGTTATAGTGGATCGTTTGTCGAAATCTGCACATTTTCTACCAGTGCGATTGGATTATTCGATGGACAAGTTGGCGGAACTGTATGTAGATGAGATAGTCCGATTGCATGGGATTCCGTTATCCAGTGTATCAGACCGAGATCCTCGTTTTACATCCAAGTTTTGGAAAGAACTTCAGGTAGCCTTGGGAACACGGTTAAATTTCAGTACTGCTTTTCATCCGCAGTCAGATGGTCAATCAGAGAGGGTTATTCAGATTTTAGAAGATATGCTCCGAGGTTGTGCTTTAGAGTTCTCAGGAAGTTGGGATCGGTATGTATCTTTGATGGCGTATTATCATAAATGTTTATTTTAATGAGTATGTGCGTAGGACTTTTGACTGTACAAGGATGTGTATGTGTGTAATGTATACTTTTAATATGTTTAAGGGTTATGAATATAGTTGCTTATATGAGGTCATTATAGAAAATTCCTGAAAGTGTTTAATATCTGTATTTGTTATAATCAAGTAACCGGTATGTGACTTATTTGAATGCATTCATTTGCATGTATTGGAGCTGCTTATATGTGTGAAATTGAAGTGCATATTATGATAAGAGTTTCAGTAATTCAGGATTCATGCTTATGATTACTAATATGAGTATGTTTTGCAAGAAACCCATGTGTATTGAATATGTATGAACATTCTTATATTGTCCCTAGGTGAGTATGATAAGTAAATATGGAGTATTAACTCAAAGTAAAGCATGTCAAATAAGAGAGAGATATTGAGATTTGTAAAAGTTTAAAGAATGTGTGGTAAAATTGTATATGTTATGTTTGAATAAATGTTTAAGACAAGTATTAATTTTAAAAGGTACAGGATAGATACATAATATAGCTTTAGGCCTTATACGAATAAAACTTGTGCATGTGGATATTGTTTAAGCATATTACTGCAAGTGATTATTTTGATAAAAGAATATGTGTGATCAAATAATGGGGTAAATGTATTTATATGATTTACGTATGTACCCAACAAAAATATTTGTCATGATCTAATGAATTATTTATGACTCATTATTATGTTATCATACATGTGTATTATTGATAAATGCTGTGAGTAGTCGTCCATATCATATGTGTTCCCCACTAAGCTATTAACTTAGAATGTGTAACACCCCAAAACCACCCCGGTAGTTTGAGCCTGTCCGTGTCGGAATGTGTGTATTTTTATGTGTTGCATGTGTGTGTTAAATTGGGTTATTTATTTATATTTATGTATATTAGTTTGAGAAGAGGAGTTAGGATATAGTATAAGTGGGTGTACGGAAATAAAGTGTTAGTAAGAGAAAGCTTAGTGTATACATTAGTGTATGGGATTAGGATATGAGCAAAGGATAATTAATGTGTATAGTAAAGTATGGGAGTAGGGTGTGATGTGGGGGCAAGTGTCTTAAGGAGAGATTGACAAGTGGCAAAGTGGATAGGCTAGCATTTATGAGTTTGGTGAGTGAGAGAGAGAGAAATCAGCCCTTTCCTTGTGGTTTCCCGTTCTTCTTCTCCTTCCCTCACGCCACACTCTCTTCTTTTCTTCTTCTTTCTTTGTTCTTCCTTTTTCTTTGCACAATCTTGCTCCCTCTTCCTTAATTGAGTAATTAGAGTTGATTAGCTTGTGGATTTTGGAAGTTTAAAGGTGAGTTGAGGTTATGGGTGTTTTAGATTCTTCTTCTTCCTCTTCTCTAGGTTTTATAAGTATATACGTATGTTTGGGTAGTTGTAAAATTGATCTTGATTGTTATGGGTTTATGGTTCAGAGGAGACTCCTAGACCTGATAAAGGGAAAGGAATCGCTAGCGGAAGCGGAGCTCGCGATTAGGAGCTAAGGAGAGAAGGTTTGGGATTGTTCATCTTTTTGTGCATTTTTGTGAATTAAGTTTAATGAATGTGTTTTGTTTTGATTGAGGTTGTAAGTTGTGCTATTGTAGTTTAACTTACATTAAGCATGTTATGAAATATTAGAGAAGGAATTTTGTTGAAGGATTCATGGGAAATTATGTGAATAGTTATAATTGTTGTTAAAATTGCTGTTTTGGATATTCTTAGAATTGGACATGTAATTAATTTGATTTAATTGAGATAAATGGTGATAAAGTTGGGTTTTATTTATGTTATGAGTTGTGAATGCTTGGATTGCTGAATTTTGAGTTTTGGAATCAATTTTGGAAGTTTGGATGTGAATTTTGTGTGAATTCTGCAGATTTTGGGCGTAAGAGTTGAAAAACCCGTGTCTGTCGCGATCGCGACACTGTCGCGAGCGCGACAGAATGCGGAGGTTTCAACCCTCGCGCCGGCGCGAGAGATGTCGCGCCAAAGAACTCGAGGGAGCTCTCTGTCGCGAGCGCGACAACTATCGCGAGCGCGACAGAGTGCTCGAGCTCCGAGCTTATGCGAGGTTCTCTTCTGTCGCGAGCGCGACAGAAGAGCAATCCCTACGTCCTCTCGCGACCATGAGATCTCTCGCGATCGCGAGACGAGGCGGGGAAGTGTAGCTTGGCTTCTGTCGCGAGCGCGACAGTCGTCGCGAGCGCGACAGACGTGACTTCCAAATTTGATTTCTTCTCCTTTTTGCTTAATGACTTAAATTCTTTTGCATGCAGTTTTCATTAAGCTTTGACTATCTTTTGCCTAATAATATATACATGTAAACGTGATAAGATTCTGCATAACCTGCTAATGTCAGATAAGTGGATAGTTAGGCATGCCTAATAGAGTTATGTGTCGCTGCAGCTATGTGTACGACTTTGGACCCTGATCAGGTCCCCGATCGGATCCTCGCGATCCTTCTGTCTGAATCTTTCTTAAGATTCTATGTGAAAACAATTTGGAATAACATATAAAGAATGATTCGATACCTTCGGGTATCTAAGTGTCCATAATAAGATATTGATACTCTTAAGTATCTATGTGTACTCGTTATCCACTCATTATGATTAAGCAGGTGTCATTATGTTTTGTACAAGAATCTTTGGATGAGAATACAAATATCTGAATTAATTATGTATGGTTATATGCTCATAATTGTATTGTTTTCATGTGTTTTCTGTTACCGTCACTGTGAGTGGCGGTCATGCATTGTGTATTTCCCCACTAAGCAATTTCGCTTAGCACGGGTGTTTATCCGTGCAGGTGTGGAAGGTTTTCGATTGCCTCGGGTTGGGCGTGTCGCATCGGGAAGGCCAACGCAACTAGAGATTGGGAGTTTTATAGTATAGGCTTTCCTTCCTTTTTGTAATAGATGAAATCTTTTGTTAGCCCTTTTGATCAGTATATCTTGGGCTTTTGTAAATTGGTTCTTTTTGTAATCTGATGTAATATGTAAAGACCTTCTTTTGGTATATTAATAAAGTATACATTTTGTTCAATATCATTTTTCTCTGTTTTAAAGTTTTTAATTATCTCTGATATGTCGCTCTATATATGTAATGTTTTCATGTTTGTACTAGTGGGGTGTTACACTCCTATCTATCCAGGGAGCCCTCTCCTCCAATCTGTATGGAAGTCTCCTTGGTATAGGTTGGGGTGTGACAGAATGAGTGTTTCATCCGTGCAAGTATCGAAGATTGATGTGTCACCGAGGACTTTCCGCATCAGTCAAGGCCAATGAGTTTGTTAGAGTATTTTAAACAGATTTTGTAATTGTAGCGTGCACTATATTTCCCGGAGGCCCGCTTTTAGGGTCCGAGAGGGTTCGCGTCTAGATCTTGGGTAACATTAGATATTTTTGAATCCCTACCCAATAGAACATTAGAGAATTTCATCTAATCTCATGAAACCATTAGGCACCTTTGAGGTGTTTTGGAGTTGCCACCTAATATAAAATTTGGACAGTTCGTCTAACTTTTGGGGTCTAAACCAGAGAAAGATTCGAAACTTCACTAATGCCTTGGTTAATTATAAATAAGCGTGTAAGAATTAATTTTTCACCTCTCATTTCACACGTCATGCAATTTATTTAAAGTGCACATCAAACATCTAAGAAAAGCAATAAATAAAATAATTAAAATACAAAATAAATTACAAAATAAAATTAGGACAAAAAATACAATCCCCCAAAATGGAACATTAAATAAATAAAATTAATTAAATAAATAATAAAAATAAATCGGGACATTTATTTGGAATAGAAACGTTGGTTACTTCATGCTCACTTAAAAATTGAAGAGTTATTTTGGGGTATTATTGAGAAAACAGGGTGAATGATCACATTTTATGAAAACTAACTCTTCTTTTGAAAGTAATATTTTATTAGCTAAAATTGGGATATTGGTCCTATTTTATTATAAAATACCCAATTTATTAATATAAATATTTTTGTGATTTTCTTTCGATTTTACGTGCATAAAATAAAATAATTTTATTACAAATTACATGAAAAATAAATAAAATGAAAAATAAAGAAAAATGTTAAAAAATGAAAATAATAAATCAAGCCAAATGAATCTCTTGGATCTCCTCCTTCGATCGCAAAAGTGCTCAAACAAGGAAAAAAACAAATATTGGAACTAAAACAAGCACAAATAAAACTAATATTAGTAATTAAATTAGCAATCAATTAAAACATATAAAATAAATAAAAAATAAAATAAAATGCATTATGAATGACAAATAAATTAAATGATATAATGAAATAAATAAATTAACATATTAATAAATTAACACACATAAAAGAATAAATAATAAAATAAAAAAATGTTAAAGAATGTTAAATCTATGACTAAAATCACATAAAATAAATAAATAATCAATGGATCCAAAAATCTACATGGTGTTAATTGACTGTAAATAAAAAAATATAAAAATATAAAATTGAGTCCAGAATATTTACCCTCAGAATTCGGAATCGATGGAGGGAAGAAAATGAATGATTTCCTTGTAAAGATCCGTAAAAATTAAATTAGAAAAATAAAAATAAAAACTTTTTCTTTAGAAAGAAAATTACAAAAAAGATTTGTTCAATGAAAAATTATGGAAGAAAATTTGAATTTTAAGAACAAATAATTAATTTTTTTTTATCTCAAGAATGATTTTTTTTATTGAAAAGAAATCAATTCTAAAACTTTAGAAATTCCCCTTCAAGAAGAAGAAAAATTAAAAGAATTGTAGCCAAATATTCTTTTTTGAAGAAGAAAAGAAAAAAATTGCAACCATAAATGTCTCTCTTGTCTCTTTCTTTTCTTTTCTATTTTTATGACTTTAGAAAAAAAACCTAGCTAATTTAGGAGAAGAAATTGTATTTAAATTAAATTCTTTCTTATTTAAATTTAAAAATAAAAAAACTTGAAAATCCCTAAACAAAAGGATTAAAAATCAAAATTTGCCCAAAAATTCTGATTTTTGGGTGAAAAACGCATTCTCGACAACCTGGAGGCAAGGGACGCCTGCCCCTGGCAAGGGGTGGGTAGGGCCGCGTGCGCATGCGCAATGCTGAGGGAGCACGCCTAGTGTTTTTTTTTTTAATTTTTTCTTTAAAAGCAAATTTGACAAGAACACCATAACTTCCAACCTTCCTTTTTTATTATTTTTTATTTATTTTTTTTTAAAAAGAAATTTTGATAAGAAAACCATCCCTTCCAACTTTTTTGCCTATGAATAGGCGTTAATTTCATCACTGGGTAATCCTTATTTTGGATTTGGGACTCGATGTTTACAGTTGCCCTTAGTTTTAGGGAAACTAGTGCATAGGTGCCTAGGTGAGCCAAAACTTAGAGAAAAGGAAAGAAGTGAGTACTTGAGGTTGCCACCCTCCTACTATGTTCATGGAGTCGTGGTGGATTTTTTATTAACGTCTGTTTACTGATGTGTTAAGCCACTCTCTTGGTGGTCGATTGACATCGTTTTGTTGGCGTTTCAAATATTTGTTATTTTGATGTTGGATAAATGCCCCCATGAGGAGCTGGTTGTTCCCTGGAGAATAGTTTTGTGATTTAAATTGTGAATGTCATCCTCTTGGATTACACTGAGTCATTTTCTAGACTTTCAAAGTGCGGATATTATCCTCTTTGATAGCATCGAGTTGCTATCTAGACTACAAAGTGATTATAATCCTCTTGGATTACACCAAGTGGTTATCTATACTACAAAGTGCGAAAATCGTCCTTTGGATTGCACCGAGTCATTATCTAGACTACAAGGTATGAAAATCATCCTCTTGAATCATTTCAGTGTATAACCAACTTTGTTACCGTGAAGGGACTTGGAATGTTTTGGAAAAAGCTTAATGCTCCGAAAAGACTTGAAATGATTTTAGTGTTTCGAAAAGGTTCCAAATACCTTGAAAAAAGGTTTTATGCTTCGAAAGGATTTGAAATATCTTGAAAAGGGTTTTGTGCTTCAAAAAGACTTGAAATACCTTAAAAAAGGGTTTGTGCTTCAAAAAGACTTGAAATACCTTAAAAAGGTTTTAAAGATAATGCTCTGGAGAGACTATGAAGCCTTGGAAAAAGGACTTAATGCTTCGAAAAGACTGAGAATGCCATGGAAAAAGGACTTAAAAGATAATGCTTTGAAGAGACTGAAAATCCCTTCGAAAAAGGACTTAAAAGACAATGCTCAAAAGAGACTGAGAATGCCTTGGAAAAAAGACTTAAAAGATAATGCTCCGAAGAGACTGAGAATGCCTTGGAAAAAGGACTTAATTGAAAAGGCAGAGAATACCTTGAAAAAAGGACTTAAAAAATAATGCTCCGTAGAGACTGAGAATGCCTTAAAAAAAGAACTTAAAAGATAATGCTCCGAATAGACTGAGAATGCTTTAGAAAAAGGGCTTAAAAGATAATGCTTCAAAGAGACTGAGAATGCCTTGGAAAAAGGACTTAAAGATAATGCTCCGGAGAGACTGAGAATGCCATGGAAAAAGGAATTAAAAGACAATGCTTCGAAGAGACTGAAAATGCTCGAAAGAGACTTGAAATGCCTTGAAAAAGGACTTAATCCTTCGAAAAGACTGAGAATGCTCAAAAGAGACTTGAAATGCCTTGAAAGAGGACTTAATGCTTCGAAAAGACTGAGAATGCTCGAAAGAGACTTAAAATGCCTTGAAAGAGGGCTTAATGCTTCGAAAGAGACTTAGAATGCTCGAAAGAGACTTGAAATGCCTTGAAAGAGGACTTAATGCTTTGAAAAGAATGAGAATGCTCAAAAGAGACTTGAAATGCCTTGAAAAAAGACTTAATGCTTTACCTCTTTATGGGCTCGCATGATTTCAACTTGCATAGGCTTCATCTTGACTTCATCTTGCCGAAGCTATCCCTTGGTTCATCTTTTTCCTATAAAGTTATTGGCACAAGAACATGTACAAAAGATTGTGTGTGCACAATGTGTGTTAAATGTATGTGCTATACACACAAAACATGCGCAAAGGATTATGTGTCACACCCCGTTTGCCCCCTCAGTATTTGGATCTTGTTTAAGGTCCCCTCCGAAAATTGTTTGAATGTGATAAGATAAATGGTCTTACGATTCGTACCCGTAAGGTATTGTCTGTATTCGATTCGTACCCGTAAGGTACTGTCCGTATACTCGTTATCCACTATTGTGAGTCAACAGGTGCTTTATTTGTTTTGTTCTGCTTTGAAATGGTTACGAGATTATGATATCTGAATGAGTTTGATGATTCTTATGGGCTATCAGTTAACAAGTATATGAATGGGTATATGAGCTTCTGAATGTATGTCTCTATTATGTATTCATGATTATATATCTGACATGGTTATCGGCATTTGTCATATCGAATGTGTTATGCCTTGACGACCATTATGAATGGCCGTTCATAATTGCTGTGTGTTTCCCCACTAAGCGTTTATTGCTTAGCACAGTGTTTTTACCCGTGCAGGTGCAAAAGGTGCTGTGTTTTGGGGAGAGTCGCCGCCAGTCAAGCCAACACAGAAGAGATTAGTGTAGGGCTTAGTTTTTGTAGTCTTTGATGATTCTTTTGTAATAGAACTCTCTGTATTAGTAATTTTGTATAGCTTCCGCATTTGTATATTTTGGATATGTAATCATCTTTTGTTTTCGCCTGTTGATCAGAACATTAATGTAACGGATATTGTTGTATTAATGCATGATCAGCCATTTGCTTTATTGCTTCGCAAAGTTTTTAATTACCTTGTATTTATGTATATATGTTTATGGATGAATGCATGATTTGTATTGTATCTGTGTGTTTTTGCGTGGTGACACCTTGACTCATACGGCATCTCACTCCTTATCGGATGGGATTGCCTACGTATGGGAAGGGGGTGTTACAGTTTTTGGTATCAGAGCCTAGGTTTTGGCGTTTTCGGGTGATTTTGTGGTTGTTGTGCATAGAGTTGTATATGCCTAGGACTGTGTTGGCTGATGCGGTTGTCTTGCTATTTGTTTTAGATGGCTTCTAACTCTGTCCGTGGATCACTTGAGGAGTCCACCGAGAGTGTGAACCCTCAAGCTGTTGGTCCTTTGGTTTCTGTGTCAGCTCAACCTGCTAGGGTCCAGCCCGAGGCCGCAGCCATGCCCTTTGAAGCTATGCTTAAGCTATCTCAGGACATGACTCGAGTCTTGGAGAGAGTGACTGCTCCTAGAACCCCTATAGAGAGTTTGAGAAGGGCTGGTGCTGAAGATTTCTATGGCACGTGTTTGGATGAGTCAGAGCTAGCTGAGAAATGGTTAGACAAGGTGAAGTGTACCTTGAGAGAGATTCAGTGTCCTCCTGACTAGCAGGGAGAGTGTGCAGTGGCTTTGCTACAAGGGTCAGCGTTCGAATGGTGGGAGTTAGTTTGCAGACATCCTCAGTTACCAGATCCAATCATATGGGATTTCTTCACTAGGGAGTTCGCGAATAAGTATATGACTCAGACCTATAAGGATACCGAGTGGGCACAGTTTTTGAGCTTGAAGCAGAGGGCTATGTCAGTTTTGGAGTTTGAACAAGAGTTTAATCGGTTGTCTAGGTATGCTCTGCAGGGTGTTTTGACAGATGAGTTCCGAATTAAGCATTTCGAGGCCGGGTTGAATGAGTCCTTAAGAGCTATGTTGATTTCCTTGATGAGCACTCCGGGAGTGAGTTATTATCAGATTGTGGAAGCTGCTGTTAGAGCTGAGAGGTCAGAGACCGTTCTCAGAGAGAGGGCTTAGAGGAGGAATCCTCCCCGTGGTGGTTCGTCTTCCTCGTCATCGGGTAAGAGATCCCAAAACCCACAGGATGAGTCCTCATCTAGTCCGGCTACAAGAGGTAAAAGGCAGGGTTCTGCAGCAGTATCTGGTTCTGGTAGAGGTGGTAGATCTGAGCCTATGCCCATATGTTTGAATTGCAGTAAGGCTCATCGGGGTGAATGTAGGTGGCTCACAGGTGGGTGTTTCAGATGTGGGAGCACCGAACACTTTTTGGCCAACTGTCCGAGGTTGAATGAGGATCCGAGTGCTCAGAGAGAGTCCAGCAGAGTTGGCTCCAATGCCACCCAAGCTACCCGTGGTAGAGGCCGACGTAGAGGTCGAGGTGGTCGACCTAGAGAGGGAGCTACATCGGAGACAGTTGAGCGACAGTTGCCTGTTCCAGCAAGAGTTTGTGCTGTAAGAGCCAGAGAGGAGCAAGATGCACCCAATGTTATTGCTGGTAAGTTCCTACTACATGACACTGAATTATATGCTCTAATTGACCCTGGTTCCACACACTCATATTTGTGCACAGATAAGTTAATTGATAAGTTGCATGAGGTAGATCAGTTAGATTATAAGATATGTGTGACCAGTCCATTAGGGCATAGTGTCAATGTGAGTAGAGTGTATAGGAATTGTCCCCTTGTTGTTGAGGGAGTTATGTTTTCAGCAGATTTGATTGAGTTGCCCTTCAGAGAGTTTGATTTGATTCTGGGTATGGATTGGTTGGGTAAGCACCGGGCAATGGTTGATTGCCATAGGAAGACGGTTGTGCTTCGGGATAGAGATCGGTCATCTGTGTTTGTTAAAGGTTTGGGTGCTAGTTCTTTGAATAATGTGATATCCGCAATGCAAGCTAAAAGATTCATTAGGAAGGGTTGTGAGGCTTTTCTGGCAGTGGTGTTGGATTCCAAGAGAGACCAAGTTAGGATTGAGGATATTCCGGTTGTGCGGGAGTTCAGTGATGTGTTTCCGAATGAGTTGTTTGGTTTGCCTCCTGAGAGAGAGGTGGAGTTGTCCATAGAGATAGTGCCGGGTACTTTGCCCATATTGAAAGCACCTTATCGGATGGCTCCTATAGAGTTGAGAGAGCTCAAAACTCAGCTGCAAGAGCTATTGGATAAGGTGTTTATTCGACCCAGCATATCTCCATGGGGAGCCCCGATTTTGTTTGTTAAGAAAAAGGATGGTTCGATGAGGATGTGTATCGACTATAGGCAAATTAACAAGGTCACAGTGAAGAGTAAGTATCCATTGCCTAGGGTCGAGGATTTGTTTGATCAGCTCCGAGGTGCGGGTGTCTTTTCGAAGATTGATCTTCGGTCGGGTTATTACCAGTTGCGAGTTCAGGATGCGGATGTGGCTAAGACTACATTTCGGACTAGGTATGGCCACTATGAGTTCCTTGTAATGCCGTTTGGTTTTACTAATGCACCTGCGGCATTCATGGATTTAATGAATAGAGTGTTTAGGCCATACTTAGACCGGTTTGTAGTAGTATTCATAGATGACATCTTGGTGTATTCCAAGGATGAGAGAGAGCATAAAGAGCATCTCCGGTTGGTTTTGCAAGTGTTAAGAGAACATCAGTTGTTTGCCAAGCTTAGTAAATGTGATTTTTGGCTCCGGGAAGTGTTATTCTTGGGTCATATTATCTCGGATAGGGGTATTCAAGTTGATCCGGCCAAGATTGAGGCGATAGTCGATTGGAAAGCGCCTAGGAATGTTCAAGAAGTGAGGAGTTTTCTTGGTTTGGCGGGTTACTACCGTTGGTTTGTTAAAGGTTTTTCTGTGATCGCCGCTCCGATGACAAGGTTGTTAAGGAAAGGGGTCAGATTTGAGTGGTCGGATAAGTGCCAGCTTTATTTTGAGAAGTTGAAAAGTTTGTTAGTTGAAGCTCCTATACTTACTCAACCCGTCTCGGGTAAGGAGTTTACAATGTATAGTGATGCTTCGGGTGTCGGTCTTGGATGTGTTTTGATGCAAGAGGGTAAGGTTGTGGCTTATGCTTCTCAACAGTTGAAGCATTATGAGAGGAATTATCCGATGCACTATTTAGAGGTGGCGGCTGTGGTTTTTGCTTTGAAGATTTGGCGCCATTATCTGTATGGGGAGAAATGTAGGATCTTTACGGACCACAAGAGCTTGAAGTATAAAGAGTTGAATATGAGGCAGTGCCATTGGCTTGAGTTGTTTAAGGACTACGACTGCATATTGGATTACCATCCGGGTAAGGCCAATGTAGTCGCTGATGCTTTGAGTCGGAAGTCAGTTTCAGCATTATTTTTGAGGCGGTTCAGATGGAGGTTTGATGCGGATGGAGCTTTGGTTGCTCAGTTGAGAGTGAGGCCTACCTTGAGACAGAGGACTGTGGATGCTCATAGTGATGATGAGAGGCTACAGCGGATTGTGCAAGAGGTTGGCTCGAGTAAGCAGTCAGATTTCTCATTTTTAGATGGGGCGCTTATGTTTATAAACCGCTTGTGTGTGCCCGAGGATGAGGAATTGAGGAAGCAGCTGCTGAGTGAGGCGCATTGTACGATTTTCACTATGCATCCTGGGAGTGAAAAGATGTATCGGGACATGAAGCAGTTTTATTGGTGGTTCGGTATGAAGAGAGATATTGTGGATTTTGCGTCCAAGTGCTTGACATGTCAGCAAGTAAAGGCTGAGCATCAAGTTCCTTTGGGATTACTTATGCCTTTATCCGTTCCTGAGTGGAAATGGGATGATATCACCATGGCCTTCATTTCTGGCTTGCCTTTGACTCAGAAGAAGCATGACTCAGTATGGGTGATTGTGGATAGGCTTATGAAATCAGCTCATTTTCTGCCAATTAGAGTGGACTATCAGTTGGACAAGTTAGCCAGTATTTATGTGGATGAGATAGTCAGATTGCATGGGGTGCCATTGTCCATAGTTTCAGATCAGGACCTGAGGTTTATGTCTAAGTTTTGGAAAGAGTTGCAAAGAGCCTTGGGTACCAAGTTGAACTTCAGTACGGCATTCCATCCTCAGACAGATGGTCAGTCAGAGCGGGTTATTCAGATTTTGGAGGACATGTTGAGGGCTTATGTTTTGGATTTTTTGAGTAGTTGGGACAGATATGTGTTGCTTATGGAGTTTGCCTACAATAATAGCTATCAGTCGAGTATTGGTATGTCACCATATGAGGCTTTGTAGGGTCAACTGTGTAGGACTCCGATTTGTTGGACCGAATTATCCGAGCGTTCCGTTATTGGACCAGATTTATTTAGGGATACCGAGGAAAAGATCAGAGTTGTGCAGCTGAATTTGAAAGCGGCTAAGGATCAATAGAAGTCTTATGCTAATCTTAAGAGGAAAGATGTGCAATTTGAGGTCGGGGACAAGGTTTTCCTTAAAGTTTTGCCTTGGAGGAAAGTGCTTCGATTTGGAAAGAAAGGCAAACTTAGTCCTTGCTTCATTGGTCCATATGAGATTTTGGCTAAGGTTGGTCCGGTAGCCTATAGATTGGCTTTACTGATGGAGTTAGCAAAGTTGCATGATGTGTTCCATGTTTCGATGCTTCGTCGGTATAGATCAGATCCTTCTCATGTTCTGTCAGTCCAAGATGTGCAAGTGCAGCCAGATTTTTCGTATGATGAAGAACCGAGAGCCATCCTAGCTCGAGAAGTTAGGCAGTTGAGAAGCAAGCAGATTCCTTTGGTAAAAGTGTTATGGAATCACCATGGAGTCGAAGAAGCGACTTGGGAACTAGAGGATTCGATGAAAGCTCAGTACCCGCATTTGTTCAGTTCAGGTGAGAATTTCGAGGACGAAATTCTTGTTAGTAGGGGAGAGTTGTCACACCCCATTTGCCCTCTAGTAGAATGAGCCATCTGTGTGTGCATGTATTATGTGTGTTTTGGCTTTTGATAAGGGCATTTTGGGTAAAAATGCATGTTTGAGGGTCTTGTTAGTATGAGGGTGCATGTATGGTGTTTTGGGTGTGAATTAGTTGGGTTATGTTTGGGTGTGCTTGAGCATATCATACTAGGGTGTGTTTGTGAGGTTGTGCTTGTGTGTGTGTGCTCACACACTTGTAGGGTATTATAAGTGGGGATTGCATTGTGTATGTGCAATGTTGGTTGTTAGGGTGTGAGTTATTAAAACCCACCAATCATGTTATGCCATGTGGAAAGGGGGAATAATGAAGGGTTCGATAATTGAGGAAAGAGAAGGGGAAGAACAGAAAATCTGTTCTTCATTCCCGTTCTCCCCTTCTCTTCTCTCTTTTGCTTTCCCTTTTACTCCCTCTTCCTCTTCCTTTCTTTGGCTAGTTCCTTATTGGTTGGAGTTGGTGGATTTTGATAATTCTTAGAAGTAATTGGTGAGTTTTCCGCATTTCCATTGCGTTCTTCTTCTTCTTCTTCTTCTTCATTTTCTGGGTTTGGGTTTTTAATCTAGGGTTTGTATTTTTGTGTGTTTGTTGGTTTGATGGTTAGTTGAGCCTCCCCGTGACCCGAAAGGCAAGGAGAAGGCTGGTTCTAGTGGAGCTCATTAGATTTGGAGCTAAGGAGATAAGGTTTGGGAACTTTCTTTTAAGTGATGTTCATATATGGGTTTGTTTTTGGATATGCATGAATTTCTGGAAATTTGTGGGTTCTTGATGTTCATTGTGGTTTTAAATGTTATGGGTTATGATTGAGATGTGTTAAAAAGGTTTAATTGTGGGTTAATGAACTTAATTGTGTTCTTGAGTGAGATGATGATGAATAGTGCTGATATTCCAATTTGTGTAAATTGATGTGGTTATTGGCATGATTTAATTGGAATTCTTGATATAGATGTTGTATTTTATGTTACTAATTGTGCTTGGGTTGCTGGAATTGAGGTAAGAAGAGGTTTGAGTTGAATGTGTGTGTTTGAGTGTTGTGAAGAGGGAATTTTTGCAGATTTTCTGGGCAAGGGCTGAAATTCACAACCCTATCGCGACCACGACATCGTCGCGAGGTCGCGACAGAGCCAAGTGAAAGCATCCCTCACACGCGTTTGAGCTCTCCGCCGAGCCGTGCAGCAGAGCCTCTATCGCGAGCGCGACAGAGAGCTCGGCTGCCGATCTGTTCTGGGATGGCAGCTCACTGTCGCGAGCGCGACAGCGAGATACCCTTGTTCCCTCGCGAGATCGCGATGAATGTCGAGGTTGCGACTTGGGAAAGACTGCCTCTGTCGCGATCGCGACAGTGCCTTTTGCTTGCCTTGCTTTTTGATTTTGCCTTTTCTGCAATAATGAATTTCAAATGTCTTGACCATGATTCATCCTTACTGTATGCTCTATGAATGTGCTTATATGTGTATTATATTACGAATTATAAATGTTGAATTATATGTTGTGCTAAGAAACATGAATTGGTTTATGTATGACCTGCTAGAGTCAAGTAAGTGGATAGTTAGGCATGCCTTATACAGTCTTTTAGCTGCAGCCTCAGTTTCATTTTGACCCCGATCCGGTCCCCGTTTGGTTCCTCGTGAACCCTCAGTATTTGGATCTTGTTTAAGGTACCCTCCGAAAATTGTTTGAATGTGATAAGATAAATGGTCTTACGATTCGTACCCGTAAGGTACTGTCTGTATTCGATTCGTACCAGTAAGGTACTATCCGTATACTCGTTATCCACTATTATGAGTCAGCAGGTGCTTTATTTGTTTTGTTCTGCTTTAAAATGGTTACGACATTATGATATCTGAATGAGTTTGATGATTCTTATGGGCTATCAGTTAACAAGTATATGAATGGGTATATGAGCTTCTGAATGTATGTCTCTATTATGTATTCATGATTATATATCTGACATGTTATCCGCATTTGTCATATCGAATGTGTTATGCCTTGACGACCATTGTGAATGGCCGTTCATAATTGTTGTGTGTTTCCCTACTAAGCGTTTATCACTTAGCACGGTATTTTTACCCTTGCAGGTGCGGAAGGTGATGTGTTTTGGGGAGAGTTGCCACCAGTCAAGCCAACACAGAAGAGATTAGTGTAGGGCTTAGCTTTTGTAGTCTTTGATGATTCTTTTGTAATAGAACTCTCTGTATTAGTAATTTTGTATAGCTTCTGCATTTGTATATTTTGGATATGTAATCATCTTTTATTTCTACCTGTTGATCAGAACAGTAATGTAACGGATATTGTTGTATTAATGCATGATCAGCAATTTTCTTTATTGCTTCGCAAATTTTTTAATTACCTTGTATTTATGTATATATGTGTATGGATGAATGCATGATTGTATTGTATCTGTGTGTTTTTGCGTGGTGACACATTGACTCATACAGCATCTCACTCCTTATCGGATGGGATTGCCTGCGTATGGGAAGGGGGTGTTATATTATGTATGTGAAATGTGCGGAAAAAGCAACAGAATTATATGCACGTGAAAAGTTGCATGCAAAAATGGATAGACCATGTCCCTGGTGGTTAAGGGATTTGTTGAGGATATGGCTTGGCTGCTCGCACTGTTTGATGCCCCTAAGGATCTAAAAGAGTGTCATCTTGGCTTAGGAACTTTGACCCATAATCTTTTCAAAGAGAACCTACTCGTGTGCATCTTTGCCCCCCGATCAATGAGCATTTTGCTAAAAGCTGTCACACCCCAAAGTGGCCCTAGAAGAATTACAGAGTTTTGTTCGATAAAGGTAAGTTTATGTGCGAGAGTTCTGTCGCGAGTGCGACAAGTGTCGCGGGCGCGACAGAGCCCTCCAGCGGTTTTCGAACTTCAGCTGGTTGGTGCGGGCATGAGCGTTCTGTCGCGAGCGCGATAGAACCCCCTCGCGAGATGTGTGCATAAGTGGGACTAAGAGACTTGGAGTTATAGGGAGTTGACACATGGTATCATAGAAGAGTGACAAGTGTCATCATAGAAGAGTGACAAGTGTCATTGTAGAAGAGTAATAAGTGGCGGCATATGAGAGTGACAAGTGGCATCGTAAGAGTGTGCCAAGTGTCATTGTAAGAGAGTGACACATGGCGGCGTAGGAGGTTGACAAGTGGCATCGTAGGGTTTGGACACATGGCATGAGTTAAGCTTATGTTATGGAAAGAGATAAGCATGTAATTAATTTGGTAAGTGGCATTAAATTGAATAGTAAATGTTGGATAGAGTTTGACCATTTGCCTTTTGCCTTCTTTTGCTCACGTTGGATTGTTATTGGCCATTTGTTCTCCATTTCTTTCTCTTTTCTTAGGCCTTCAGCCGTTCTCCCTCTCTTATTCTTTCTTTTTGTTCTTTTGGTTTGCTTTTCAAGAGAATTACTTGAAGTGGCTTAAAGAGAGCATAGTAGGACTTGATTAGGTCTCTTCTAAAGGTAAGTTGGATTTGTTTTCAGATCTGACCTCCTTTTTCTCTTTGTTTTTGATTTAAAGTAAAAGAAGAGTAACCCAAGTGTTTTCTATGTGATTTGTGAAAGATGTGGATAAGAGGCTAGTGAAGGAAAAGAGAAGATTGGAACGAGTAGAGAGCTGTGATCGAGTTCCTAGAGGTAGGGATCGAGTGCGATTTTATTTTCCTGGCATGTGATTGAATGATATGTGTTTAAAAGGAACCATGACTGGATGTAGATGTATATGATGAGCTTTAACTAGCTCAATTGCTCTTTTACTGTATATTGGTTTATTGTTCATTTTGATTGCTTACAGTGCTCCTGACAAGTGTATATATGTTTAAAGTATGTAACTTGATCATTTGAGTGTTTGTGTTGATGATAGAGTTTGATGTTGCGAAATTCTGCTTATTTGTCATTAGACCCCAGTGTATAGTATTTGTTATAAGTAGAGTTATAGGATCCTAATTGGGTTGATTCCAATTGCATATGAAATATAAGATCCGTGTCTAAAAATGTTTAAGAGGGTGCTTAATCTAATTCTGGCCATAAGTATCCCAAAAAGTAATTAAAACGTAGGTGACCTTGTTCTGGCGGGTTCACTGGAACAGTATATGTTGTTTAGATCATATCTTTTGTTATAGATGTCCAAACGACCTGAAACTTGTCCCATTTGAAATTAGCATCCTAGAGAACAATTGTTAATAAGGGAGTTTTTCCAAAAAAAGACGTTTAGAGGTTCATTTAGATGATACAAGTTTAGGGTAAAAAGCAGTCTTGTGAGGCACCAAAGCGGAGCTTCTGTCGCGAGCGCGACACATGTCGCGACCTCACGACAGAACAACTCATTTTAGGCTTTTTCTTCTTCTTTTTGAGCTCCTAGTTGCCACGGGTCAACCCCTTACCCTTCCCCTTAGCTTATTATGCATGTTTAGGATTAGCAAATGACTATAAAGTAGTTATCAACGGGGAAATGCACATGAGTATGAGTAAATTGGTCATTTAACTAATAAAGTATCAATGTATAGTTATAGGAAGTACAATAATTGACATGATAAATATGTATGAACTTAGGAATTGTTATATAATGCATTTGGTATCGAGTATAGAGCCTTTTTGTAATCTATCTTCTGTCGCGAGCGCGACCTCTTGTCGCGATCGCGACAATGAACTTGGCTTCTATCGCGAGCGCGACTTCTTATCGCGATCACGACAGTGAACCTCTTCGCATCCTGTTTTATTTGTTTTGAAGAGAGTGTTTTCTTCTGTCTTGCTTTGCATGATTTATATGTATATGTAAAGCTAAATGAAAACAGATGTAATATGAACATGTAAATGTATATGTAGTTAATATGAAATGCAAGTGGGCCCTAGTGTAGTATTTAATTACTTTTAAATGGATGTGTTTATGCTATCGCTTTCGCTAATGCATGTACATGTATACGTAAGTCCGCGTAGCGCCCCGATATTCCTTACCGGGGGTATGGGGTGTTACAAAAGCTGTACAACGTTTTGCCCCCAGGACTCTGACTCATGTCCTGAATTATATACTGTCTGCTTTAAGGGAGGTTATTCGAACTAATGCTGCCTTATCGCTCTAGGCATTAGAAGTCATTGTTTTAAAGGTAGCCCGTCCCTTGTGGATTTTCACACTAGCTTTTCTTTGCGGTAAATGCATCCCTTTTGGGGATTTTTATATAAACCTGTACCTTATTTTCGCTTGGAATGGACCCAACCCAATCCAGCAGCTTCTTTTTTCTTTTTTTGAAGGACAGACTGCCTGTTTTTAGGTTTTCATCCTGTTCTTTGGCCTAACTTTTGCTTAGAGAGTCAGTTATGGTTTTCATCTCTAACAGTTTTTTTTGATTTGTCACATGAAATGTTGCTATTACTGCCTTGCTCCTGCATATGTCCCTATGCATGCCATAGGTTTATCTTGACCATTCGATCGCATGTTTATGCCTAGCTTATGCATGCGTTCCTATCTATATGCACCATATGGCAATAATAATAATCACGACTACACATGTGATGCAAAAACACAGGTTTTATTCAATTTCAGGGAGTAACAACTTGGGCGCATTCGACTCTTATTATCAATCAGCTCTCTCGAGTTTTCTTGATTGAATATTTTCTCCCAGCCCCTAATTTTTGCCTAAGGCATCTTTTCAGTTTTCACCCTAACAAGGTCGCCTAAGGTGTGCCCAATTTTAGCAAGATTGCCTATTTTTGGTTTTTTACCTATGGCACTCTTTTTTTTTCACCTTTGCCTTTGCTATGGATCTTTCTTTAGCATGTAGGCATCTACTGGTTTCTTTGAATTTACTTTCATCATCATTTTTTTCCAAGATGGCTACTTCTTCTAACAATGCCTCTTTTTTAGCATCAAAGGCTTCATCTTGACCCTTGTGCAAACTGGCTGAGACGGTGAGTTCTCCATTTGGAACCTGACTATGAAATCCTGCACCTTGCTTTTGTCGGCTTTGGTGGCTCAATTTCTTAAGTAGCCCTTAATGGTTCAAATTGAGTTATGGGTTAGCCTCATATGGTTTAGGACAAAACTGTGGGGTTTTTTTTTTCTTTTCATTTTTTTTTCTTCTCTCTTTTTTTTTTATTTTTTTTTTGTGAAGGCCTAAAGCTTCGTTCATCTTGAATTTGATAGTCCAGCTTCTGAGACAGCCCCTTAATGATTGGAGCTTGGTTTCATTTGGTTGCATTATATACGTCCTAGAAGCTGAAAAAGTAAATGAGTGGCTTTTGAAACTTCAATTGCTGTTAGGTTGGCAAATTGAAGCAGGTTGTCCTAGCAATGCCCTTGTTAATTTTCAGCATGTCATTCCAGGTCCAGCCAAAGGCCTTTTCTCCTTTTTTTTATTATTACTATTTTTTTATCTCTCAAATTTTATCTCACTTTAGGAGTTAGGTTAGATGCAGCCAAGATGTTTTTTTCTTGAAATTGAATGAAATAGTGTTTGTTGAACCAATTCCTTAATAATGATTATTATTATGCATGATGCAATAATATATGACAACGCATACATAAGAAAAGCCCATACTATTAAAATAACTAGAGAAACAAGTGCATAACATAGTTCAAAAACACACTTTATATCATAAAAAATGGCATTGTAACAACTCTAATTCTTTCTTTCTTTTTTCCTCTGGGCCCAGCATCAATTCTTGAATGCGGTCTCTTAGAGGATGACAGTAGTCTGTTCTATACCCTATGTACTGGTGATATTCACAATACTAATATGTTTTATGTCTAGGCTGCCCTTGGCTTGGAGTAGGCCCCGTTGGCAATGGTTGTAACTTCCCTTCCTTGATGAGACGGGTGAAGTGCCAAGACAATGGCTTTCTTGAGATGGTGAAGTGGTGCCGAGTTGATCCTATGGCTGAGAATTCTGCTGTCCCAGCATTGCCCCTGTTACCACTGCTGCTTCTTTTGTTCTTGCCAAAGGCCAGGTTTGTAGATTTAGCTATTTTCTCCAAATGCTCGGCCTTAGCTTCGATTACTAGATCTTTAAGTGACTTCCAGTCTTTGAGTCCCTTTATCTTTAACCCTTCTCTCAAATACGGGCTAGCATTCCAGAGAAATAGCCTGATCTAATATGTGGTATCAGGTTTTCTTTTCATTTCCATGACCTGATTCCTCCATCTGGTAAGGTACTCATGGAATGATTTTTCCGACTTCTGTTAAAGCAGCTCTAGGTCTTTTAGGGGGACCTCCATCCTCATACTACAATCGTATTGCTTAAGGAATTCTTCCATGAGTAGGTCCCAATCCTCTTTGGACCTCCTATCTAGTCCATGGTTCCAATCGTTTGCAGGCCCTGTTAAGCTCAGGCAGAAATATTCTATCTTCCGTTTTCTAGTCAGAGTTGTACCCTTCATCACTAATGAGTACTGTTTTACATGTGCTGTCGGGTTTGAGGTGCAATAGAATTTTTGCATGTGGGGCATCTTAAAATTCTGGGTACTAGATCTTCACCATCCAACTCTTTGTCTTCAAGACTTATACCTCTCCCCACTGTCAGCAAACGGGTCATAGCTTTGAACCTCTCCTCCATTTTCCTCGAGATGATATCCTCTATCTTAGGGACTTTGCCTCTTATCATCACTGGCTCCTCTTGTTCTTCCTCCTATAAGTCATCTTTGGGTTTATGAGCTCTTATTTGCTTTACTGGCGCTACCACTCTGGGCTCAACTGCTGGTGGGTCTACTACTGGAGGACCCTCTTTAATCAATTCTTATTCATCTTGCCCCCCAACAGGAATAGCAGGTGGCTTTCCAGCTAGCGGTGTTAGAGTAGCGGTAAGATTCGCCATCATTTCTATCATTCGAGCCTCAAAATCTTTTATCCTTCTACCCACTTCTTCAGCAATCAGTGCACGAGTTGTATCGGATTCTCTTGGTAAATTGGCCATACTTGAAATTGTTCCGAATTCTTGTTAATTGCACATGATTTTGATTCTGGTTGCTCAGTCAAAAAATGCTCTGATAAGGCAGCTGTTGGAACCCCTAAACCAACTAGGCAAATGGTCTACGATGGCTAAAAAATTAAGTAGTTAGAGTGATGTATGAATGACATGTTGTAATGGACCAAGTTGCCATAGTCGTCATGTAATGGTCAGCATACTGGTATAGTATCGAACAGTGAATTTTGTAGAGTGTATAGTGTGGTTTGGATGTTAAAATACCTTTAATTATGTCTTGAAATTCAATGGAGTTATAAGGGTAAACGTGCTCGAGCCAGGGAAGCCTAGGGATGGGTAACCTCTCGGGAACCCGAAAGAGCAAAATATTTTATTGAGCCACTAGAAAGTACAAGTTATAAGGAGTCCGGTGGTATAATTTGGAGTGAAAAGGAGGTTAAATAAGTCCCTAAAGGTCAAAAAGAAGAAAAGCCTCTAGTTCGATTCAAATAGTAACCAGTTTGATTGAGGCTTTAGAAGTAGTAAATGACCTCTGAATATTTATCTAAAGGCATCAATAGACTCAGAATAGTGTGTAGAATAGTTTGGTAGTGAAAAACTAATTTTATGGTGATACTAAAAAATGGATAAATCGGATCGGTTTCATTGAACCAGACCGAAAATGGACCCTAAATGAGATGGAACCAAGGTCAAATGAGTTATTAAGAGTAAAAAGTAAGTTCATGATGAAAAGTGAATCGAACCAATTCAATTAGTGAATTAGATTGGTCAGACCAGTTTGACTTTAGTCTGATTAGTTTGACTAAGGTTTGACTGAGCTCTAAATGATGCTACGGACCTCAGAAAAATTATCTGAAAGCATGGATTTGCTTGAAATTTTATGGAGAATCAAATGTTAATGAAAAATATATTTTACAGAGAGACAGAAAATTGAATTATCGGACTGGTAAGAAATTATTGGACTAAGAAATGGTTTCCGATTAAGCTAAAATTTTACGTGGATGCTAAATTATATATTTTAGGAATTAAGGAATTGATTTTGGGAATAATTAAGCTTGGAAAGTGAGAGAAATCATTTTGGATTGGAAAATGGGCTTATTAACCTAAATTAGCTTAGAATTGGGTTGGCCTAATTGGTTGGACCAAGCCCAGCCCAACAAATCAGCTATAGGAACCTTGAAATGTCAGATTTCTTAGAGAACTATGAAAACCTCTCCATCTCTCCCCATCTCTCTCTTGGCCGAATGTATGTTCTTCCATTCTCTATATTTCTCTTCAAACTTCTTCTATGGTTTCCACTAAATCCAACATCCCTAAGTAAAATTCAGCCTCTTTTTTAATTATTAATGGTCTCAAAAGCCTATTTGAAGTGAGAGAAGTGGGAAAAAGTATGTGGCAAAGGTTATGTCCTAAAATTGAGGTATGTGTATTTGAGGTTTTTAATTTGATTCAATGGTTCAAATAGGTAGATTTAAGGGTGTAGAGTATATTTGTGTAGTTATATTACAAAAAGGAAGTAAATTTATGGTGATTTTCTTGATGTGTAATTTCAGCCACTAAAGGAACATAAAGGAGGTGATCGTGTTTCAAGGAGTTAAGTCAAGGAAAGCAAGTTTAAGGAGTAGAGATCAAGAATATAAGGTTAGTAGATACAATATCCTTCCTTTTCCATTGAAAAAGTATGATTTTAGGTTATGTTCATATTATACGTATGTGATTTATGCATCTTTAATTGAAATAAATTTAATAGACATGTTTAGAAAGGTTAAAAATGTGATTTTGAATAATTAAAATAAAAAGAAATGAATCATATACCATAGACATCATGTAGGCCAAATTGTATACCTTAGTAAGGGTATACTTTGGTGATTAATGTAAATAAATGGTATATTTGTGATAAATAACATGTAATCTAAATAAATTAGTGATTAATTGAAGAAAGATAAGTATTGGTAAAGAATTAAGTATATGGCTGAATTGTTATGTTTATATTCTGAAGGCATAAATTGATGTTTAAGGCATAATAACTATGTATACATGGTGATTAATATATAATCTAGTCAAATGAATGAATAATGGAAAGAAATTAATTATGGAGGAGGAAATGAAGTCTTGGCCGAATGTAAATATAAAGAATATTTAGGTACATTTTGAATGTTACGGTTAATTAAGTGCATATTTATGTTAATTAGCATGAAATGAAGTTAATTGAATGATAAAAGAAATTAAAATGAATTTTAATGAAGGAATATGTAACCTGGCCGAATGGGTATAAATGGAACCTAATGGTATATTCTGTTAGTTTAATGAAATAAATGGCATAATGAGAATGTATACTTAATTTGGAGTGTATGTTAATTTATTTGGAATTTTTGGATAATTATGGAATATTATGTATGTTGATAATATATTATGTATGTCATGAAAAATAATAGTAATTGTTATATTAAAATGAGATGATGATATAAATGGAATTAGAATTAAATAATAAGTGAATTAGAAATGGAAAATGATGGAAAAGATATTGTATGAGGAATGATGTGATAGATATTGTACATTATAAAATTATTATTGTGATAAAAGAAAGTGAACTGGAAATGAGTTGTAAATACATGATTATATGGTTATAGTGAATTATGTAATTGCCCTTAGTGTTCTGGTAGTGAAACTAGTTCAGGATATAGTTGGCTAGCCATAGGGACACCCTTACCGCGGTAGTGAGTCATGACGACTCGCATTGGTAGGTCGATGACGATCTACTGTACAGTTACTATCAATATCACTGCTACTGCTACTGAAATTTACTGTATACTATTTACTGTTATTGTAGTGGATTCGTGATGGTCCACGTCCCATGTATTTGGTCTAAAGATTTTTACCGGATTTGTACTAGGGGCAAATTAATGAAAATGAATTAAAGTGAGTGAATGAACTCTAATAAATGAAAATAGAGTGAAGAAGGACTAAAATGTAAAGATCTTAAAGCAATAAGGGCAAAATGGTAATTATATAAAAGATTGAATTAAAAGGGGAAATATGAAGTTATATGTGACTAAATGTTAAACGAAGTAAAATAGTAATGAATTAAGGACTAAAAAGGTAATTTGACATAAAAATGACATTTAGGGGTTAAATGGAAATTTTACATGCTAAGTAATGAATTTAATGTAAAAAGTAAGCAAGAAATGACATTAATGGCGTATTTGTAAATATAGTGAAAATAAAGGGCAAAATTATAATCTAGATGGAATTAAGAGGGCTTAAGTGTAAATTAGTATAAGAATGATATTATAAGGACTTATTGGAAATTTGTATGTCAAATAATGAGGGAAATGTAATAACTAAATTAGTTAATGGCATTATTGTAAATAAGTGGAAACGAAAGGCAGTACTACAAATTAGTGAAAAATTTAGGGACTAAATTGTAAATTGACGATAGTAATGTAAATTTAAGGATTAAAATGAAATTGGCAAGTATTATGAATGATAATTGTATAATTAAATATAAATGAAGAAATTCATTATTTAATAATAAGAATAATTATAATGATAGTATTAATACTAATATTTAAGTTTATGTCAATATGTAGATCAATGTAAATATACATGTATGTTACTGTTAATGTTAATAACAATAGTGGCAATAGTTAAAATAATATTAATTGTAATAATAAGTAATGAAAATGTTAGTAAAATGATGAAACAGGTATATAAGGTAAATAAATTATCAGAAATAAATAATGGCAGTGTTAGTAAACAAATGGAAAATGCTACTGTAATTATAATAACATAATTAATTGAATTTAATTAGACACTGAAGGTTTTATAATTGAAGTACAAATTGTAAAGAAGGAAAAGGGAGAAGGAAAAGGGTATTAAAGGAAAATAAATAAAAAAATAGTGTAATATAATTGACATAAGTGACATAATTATGGGCTAGTTATGTGGAAATAAAATATATGAAATTTAAAGTCCTTAGAATATTGTACACATGAAAGCAATAATGTTAATAAATAATTGAAATGTTATTGGAAGGTTAGGGTAGTATTGAATTAATTTAAAAAGAGGCCATATGAGAATGTTAGTGATAAACCATACACATGAAAGAAAATTAAGACTTTCAGTAAAACGTTAAAAGTTAATGAGGAAATAATGTTAATTGTTATGATGATAATATTAATAATATGAGTAATTTAGATTTTGCAGTTAATAATGGTATTATTAGTCACAGTAATAGTAAAATAAATTGTGAAATAGTTATTAATAGAAATATTAAGTATATAGATAAGTTAGTGTATTAAGTGATAGTATTGATAATTCAAGAGTATAATACGAAATGTAACTGATTGAAATTAAATAGGAAAAAAATGTAAATGTATGTTGATTACAGCTCTAATAATTGTACTGTAAAAGAAATGATTAAATGAAAAATAGTAACATGAACATAAAATGTAAAAAGGCTAGTATAACTAGAAAAGAATAAGTGAAGTGTCAGGAAACGATAACTGTTCTAGCAAATAATTCAGTAACTGATATTGTACCTAAATATAGAAGGTGAAGGAAACTAATCAATACATTAATAAGATATTAACAAAGATCGTTAATATGGCTGGATATTAAATGGTGGACTGAACATAAAAGTATTAATGTTAAGGATAACAACACAAGTAATAATAATGCTAATAACTGAAATGAAAATGTTAAGGTATAGTTACAAAAATGATACAAAAGGCATAACGATAAACAACTGAAGTAAAGGATTGAATAAGACATTATTGTATGACATAAATTAAATAAATTTAAAGATTGTAATATTCATATAGTTTAAATAAAGAAAAATGTTTGTGTGTTCATGCATGTAGATATAGTTATGGAAAATTTAGGATATGTATCCACCACTCGGGATTCAATGTTCAGTGCATAGTATTGTTGCTGCGAGGTTATGAAGATAGGAAGTATTAAAGTGGCCGAGATTTTGGTGACAGTTGTGAAGGAAAGCAAAAGCAGAGATGAAGGGTTAGGCATGGCATGTATATGGTCCTAATGGACGATAAGGGTTTATGTTTTATGTAAGATAAGTTTTTAATAGAACTAAGTATTAACTGTTGTATTATTATTGTTTGTTCTCGTGTATCATCGAGGTTTAAATGCAAAAATTTTTTACTGAACTATTTACTATAGCATGACATTGTGACTTTAGTATTAATGGGATAACTTAGGTATCCGGTTACTGTACGTATAGTATATAAAGCTAAGGTGTTACACATGCTATGTATGATCGTGCTATGCAACAAATGATCTACAATGGTTGAAAAAACAAAGAGGTTAGAATGATGTATGTAATGAATGGGAAATATTTATGTACAAAATGATATGTACGTGTGAAAATTATATGCACAGAATAGGATGTACACACATGAAATGAAATGTATATGTTTTTTCTATTTTTTTTATGCATGAATGATGCATAATGCATGAGCATGCTATGCAGCATCCACAACCACATGCAAGCAGATAGATCCTTCCAATCCTTATTGCTCCCACACACGAGGTCGTGCAATCTCTTTCCTAGGTGGGTTTGAACCAAGGGTTATCAGGGAATCCAATGGACGCGCATTGTAACACCCCGATTCCCACCCTAGCTGTTTTGAGCTTGTGTGTGTGTGTGTGTCAGAGTGTCATTGCATGATTTATTAAGTTTTAAGGGCATAATTGCATGTTATTTATTTTATTATGTGGTTTGTTTGAGTTTTGAGAGGAAGAGAAGGATTAGAGTGTAAGTTTGCCAAGACCCACCATAAGATCATGACATGTGGAGGAGAGAGAAGAAGGAGAATGCATGGGTTGACTTTTATTGAAAGAGAGACAGAGAGAGAGAGAGAGAGAGAGAGAGGAAAAGAACAGATTTCCCTTTCCTCATCCTCTCCCTCCCTTTTCTTTGCCCTAGCCAAGCTCACTTCTCCTCTTTGCTCCCTCTCTTCCCCCTATATGCTGTGATTCTTGGTGGGTATTGACAAATTTCAGAGCTTCGAGTAAGTTTTGCTCTTCTTCTTCTTCTTCTTCTTCTTCTTCCTCTTTCCTCTTTGTGTTTCCCATTGGTGTGTGTGTGTTTGTGTTTAGGGTTTTGAGTTTTGTGTGTTTTGGGTTTGATTGATCAGAGTTGCCTCCTAAGGATCCGAAAGGAAAGGAAATTGCTGGTAGTAGTGCCACCAATTGACGTTCAAGGAGCTTAGGATTTGAGGTTTGGGAATTTGTTTGTGATTATATAATTTGATCTATCATTGAATTGTTGTTTTAATTTTTGGAAATTGAGTGTGAAAGTGTATAAATATATGTTTGATTGAAGTGTGTATTGTGGAATTTAAGCAGGTTTGGTGATTTTGATAGTGAAAGTGAATTTAGGTATGATCTTACATGAGTTTGGGAAAAATTCTGGGTTTAAAGAACGTTTGATAGAATTGTTTATTTTATTGTATTAATCCATGATTAGTTAGTGTAAAATATGGGTTTTATGTTGTATAGCATGTTTTGAATGCCTATTAATGTTTGGGTTATGTTTGGATGGATGAATTGCATGTTGAGAATGATCAGGGATTGAGTTTTCTGCAGATTTTCGGCTGTAAGGGCTGGAAAATCGACTCTATCGCGGGCACGATAACTATCTCGAGCGTGACAGAGCTCGGTTATTCGAGCTCCTAATGTGAAGTACCTCTATCGCGAGCACGACTTCGGTCACGAGTGCGACAGAGGGATCGGCTGCAGAGCAAGGAGTCCGATCATCCGAGCTCTTGGTAAGAACCTTGCCTCTGTCGCGAGCACGACAGAGAGCTCGATTGCTGAGCTTGTGCAAGACAGATGGCTGTCGCGAGCACGACAGTGGTCTTCCTTGCCTCTCCTACATTCTCACTCGGGGTCGGACTCTATCTATACTCTACAAAACAAAAACAATATCTGCATTAGGCCACAACTCTAAACAGACTCTGACAATCAATCTATACTCTATATCTTATAGACCAGAACCTCTAACCCATGCTCTGATACCACTAAATGTAACACCCTCATACCCCCGGGAAGGAATATCGGGGTGCCACAAGCTAGATACACACATACACGTACACATGTATACACAAAGGCGAAAGTGATAACAATAAATAAAGGTAAGAACATTCTTTTGGGCCAAACATATACTATTAATAATATATAAACTGTACATATTACAAAAGTTTTATACTAATTACATGTTCATTTTTGGTACATAAACAAAACAGTTAGCATAAACACTATGCTTCTATATACATAATGATGTTACTCAAAACATCAAAAACTCTAACTAGTACAAAAAGTTCTTAATCAAGCTCCTAGTGGCCATGACCTGAAGATGCAAACTCTCTAATCGCATCCTGAAAACCTACACGGATAAACACCCGTGCTAAGGAATAATACTTAGTGGGGATAAACAGAAGCAAAAGACTTCGAACGAAGTCACATATATATCACATGCATATCAATAGTCATGTCATATACAAAGAATCATAAACACATCCTTGTAATCAAACTCCATCATGCTTTAACTCATTCATATGCAAAAATCCATATATGGCAAACGATATCAGTCACATGTCATGCTATATTCCTGTACATATACAATTCTCTACTTCACCTCTTGAACATTACAAAAATATACATTAGCCAGAATTCTCAATAACAGTGGATACGGGTACTGTGGGTATTGTATAAACTCTAGAGAACTAACTCAATTGCATTGAATACTTTAAGTATTCATCAAGTAGACACAACTAAGGTCACTGTTGCAGCCGCCTCTAACCCTTTATAAGCATGCTTATCTGTCCACTACTCGGACCATTCAGGCTCAACTCACACATTCGGAACATAACACTATCCATGATCACTTATTCAAGTATACATATTATCAACTCATTGTATAAACATATAAATCATGTATAGACCTTTTTATCAAGGGCATATAACTTGTATAACCACAAAAGGATTAAACAAATGCATATTCAAAAGTGATTGAAGTAAAAGAATCATGCAAGCAATTTAAAGAAAACAATTGAGAGAAAATAGGACTTACACGGTGGCATGTAAATACCTCAAAGCCATCTAACATTTTAAAACCAAAATCTCAAAATAGAAGGAAGTTACACGGCGGTATGGGTAAGCCTTACCTCCGTGTAAGCCACCCCACACAGAGGTAAGGAAAGGCCCTTACCGTCGTGTAACGAAGCCAACAATTAAAAGGGACAGAAGCAAGTTACACGACGATATGCCTCTTCCTTACAGCCGTGTAAACCTAGTTACACGGCGGTATGGGTAACCCTTACCGCAGCGTAAATCTATTCTGCCTCAAAACGTGAGATAGGTTCTGGCAGACTACAGGTCTATACTTGCAATGCATTTAACACATAGCTAACGACATTTTCAAACAAAATATCCTTACTACCAATTGATCCCTAAGATGTTATATTTCAAATGGGATAAGTTTCAGGTCAATTGGACATTTACAATATAAGATATGACCTAAATACCCTATACTATTCCAGTGAACCCGCTAGAACAGGGTCATCTATGTTTTGGCCACTTTGTGGGATACATAGAGCCATAATTAGCTCAAATACCCTTTATATATTTTTAGCTAAAGATCTTAGGTTTTAAATGCAATTTGAATCAACAAATTTGAAGCACTAGAGCTCAAGATATAACATAAACAGTGCCCATAGGTCAAATGAATCATAAGAACAGTTTTACACACTCAAGCTTATCAAGCCTCAAATCAACCTACTTGGCGAACTAATTCACCAATTCAACCTACTCATGCATAATTCTATGTAAATATCAAGTATCAATGAATTAACACATTCAATTTATACAATTTGTCTACTATCATTGAACCACTGCAAGCAATTAAAAAGAATAGCTACTAAAAGAGCAATTGAACTAGTCAAAACACAATATGCATCCCTACTCATCCATATCTCTATTCAAGCACATACTACTAGAACACATGCAAAATGACTTAAAATACACACGATTCCAACCTCTAGGAAGCTCAATAACTGCTCTCTACTCTGTCCCAACTTTCTCCTTACCTTTGTCCAATCTCTTGTCCACAGCTTCAACAAAATCATACAAGAACATTTGAATTAACCCTCTTTTAACTTTAAATCAAAAATAGGAACCAAGTAGAAGAAGAAGACCAATACTAATAAAATCACGTTACTTACCTTCTCAAGAATTTAACTAACCCTTCAATACACTCTCTTCAAACCAATCCAAGTAACTCACTTAAGGAGCAATCAAAAGAGATAAAAAGAGGTAAAAGAAAGAAGAGAGAGTTGGCAAGGAAAAGGGGCACCGCAAAGCCAAGAACAAAGAAAGAAAATGAAAGGTAAAAGGAAACCAAAAGCAAAAATGAAGAGGGAAGCAAAGAGGGGCCGGTTAACCCTCATCCAAAGCCAACTAAACCCAATTAATGCCACTAACTTCATTAAACACATTCATTCACCAATTATCCTAAGCCAAGCTAAGTGTCTCTTCCCTACAATGCCATTTGTCACTCTAAATTAGGCAATGCAATAAAGTCTCTTGCCATGTGTCCCACTCTCAAGCTGCCATGTGTCATTCTCCTATGGTGCCACATGTCAAAATCCTAATTAAACTGACTGTCCGCTGGAGGGTTCTATTGCGCTCGCGACAGCACTCTCTCACAGACAATCACTCTTAAACTTGATACAATGCAACTAAAATTTAAACAAAACTTCTAGGGTTAAGTCGGGGTGTTACAAATCTCTCCCCCTTAAGAAATTTCATTCTCGAAATTTCCCCCAATACCCAACAATTAACCAAACTATATTCTGCATAATCATTAAAAGGACTTACTAGAAGAATCGACCGGTGCCGCTATAGCTTCTGCAGTCATCGTATAGGCTCGTGGTTGTCCCTCGGTAGGAAATGGCTTTTCCACCGTTTTTGATGGCGGTCTATTAGCTCCACTTCTACCTCTTTCGCTTCTACCAATTCCAGATACATTCACTCTACCTTTACTTGCTTGTGAGGCTACATTCTCCCTCGACTTGGGGCACTTGGCGAGCATGTGCTCCATGCTACCACACCTAAAATAAGCTCTGGTGAGTTTCCTACACTCACCCCAGTAGTGCCTCTCGCAATGAACACACTTGGGTGCTACACTTCCTCTACTGGCAGGTGGCACTGCACTCCCCACTGACAGTAGCACTTGCATTGATTCTTGTTCATCTCTTCCTCTCATTACTTCTCTGGCTCTTTTACCTACACCTTCATCTCTCTCGAAAACTTTCTCTTTTGTTCTCTCTTCTGCTTCAATAACTCTGATTCCTCTAATTTAATAGCTGCCAATACTAATTGATAGTAGTTCACCAGTTACAAAGCAACCATGGTAGATAGAGATTCTCGAATGCTCTCTCATAATCCATCTTCAAACTGTCGGCACCTGAAATCCTCAGTCAACAGAATGTTGGGCACATATTTACTCAAACAGGTAAACTCTTTTTCATACTCTCCCACAGTCATATTCCATTGCTTGAGGCATACAAACTCTTTCCACTTTGCCTCTCTATATGCTTTAGTCACATATTTTTCCTTGAACTCATGAACAAAGAAATCCCATGACAATTCCACTGGTCTCTGGGGATTTCTCAACACTAATTCCCACCAATCATAAGCTGCACCCTGCAGCAATGATATAGCGCAAGCTACCCTTTGATTATGTGGGCAATTTTTCTCCTGCAAGATTCTTCCTATCCTCTCTAGCCAAAATTCTGCTATATCAGATTGATCCAATGATGTCCCATGGAATTCTTTAGCTCCTCTCTTTCTTATGAGGTCCGTGGGTGCCTTAGGAGTTGTCAATATATCTAGAATCTATACTAACTCTTGCATCGGTACCGGGTTATCCTGAACAGGATTGACTCTTTCCTCTCTGACATGCTCATGTACTCGCGGATGCCCACAAACCGGATTCACACTACCAGTCGTCTCTGCTACGTTCTCACTTGGGTCGGACTCCATGTATACTCTACAAAACAAAAACAACATCTGTATTAGGCCACAACTCTAAACAGACTCTGACATTCAATTTATACTCTATATCTTATAGATCAGAACCTCTAACCCATGCTCTGATACCACTAAATGTAACACCCCCATACCCTCAGGAAGGAATATCGGGGTGCCAAAAGCCAGACACACACATACGCATAGACATGCATACAAAAAGGCGGACGCGATAACAATAAATAAAGGTAAGAACATTCTTTTGGGCCAAACATATACTATTAATAATATATAAACTATACATATTACAAAAGTTTTATACTAATTACATATTCATTTTTGGTGCATAAACAAAACAGTTAGCATAAACACTATGCTTTTATATACATAATGATGTTACTCAAAACATCGGAAACTCTAACTAGTACAAAAAGTTCTTCATCAAGCTCACAGTGGCCATGACCTGCAGATGCAAACTCTCTAATCGCATCTTGAAAACCTACACGGATAAACACCCGTGCTAAGCGATAACGCTTAGTGGGGATAAACAGAAGCAAAAGAATTCAAACGAAGTCACAAATATATCACAGGCATATCAATAGTCATATCATATACAAAGAATCATAAACACATCCTTGTAATCAAATTCCATCATGCTTTAACTCATTCATATGCAGAAATCCATATATGGCAAACGATATCAGTAACATGTCATGCTATATTCCTGTACATATACAATTCTCTACTTCACCTCTTGAACATTACAAAAATATACATTAGCCTAAATTCTCAATAATAGTGGATACGGGTACTGTGGGTATTGTATAAACTCTAGAGAACTAACTCAATTGTGTTAAATACTTTAAGTAATCATTAAGTAGACACAACTAAGGTCACTGTTGTAGCCGCTCTAACCCTTTATAAGCATGCTTATCTATCCACTACTTTGACCATTCAGGCTAAACTCACAGATTCAGAACATAACACTATCCATGATCACTTATTCAAGTATACATATTATCAACTCATTGCATAAACATATAAATCATGTATAGACCTTTTTATCAAGGGCATATAACTTGTATAACCACAAAAGGATTAAACAAATGCATATTCAAAAGTGATTGAAGTAAAAGAATCATGCAAGCAATTTAAAGAAAAAAATTGAGAGAAAATAGGACTTACACGGTGGCATGTAAATACCTCAAAGCCATCTAACATTTTAAAACAAAAATCTCAAAACAGAAAGAAGTTACACGGCAGTATGGGTAAGCCTTATCGCCGTGTAAGCCACCCCACACGGGGGTAAGGAAAGGCCCTTACCACCGTGCAACGAAGCCAACAATTAAAAGGGACAGAAGGAAGTTACACGGCAGTATGCCTCTTCCTTACTACCGTGTAAACCTAGTTACATAGCGGTATGGGTAGGCCTTATCGCTGTGTAAATCTATTCTGCCTCAAAACGTGAGATAGGTTCTGGGCATACTACAAGTCTATATTTACAATGCATTTAACACATAGCTAACAACATTTTCAGACAAAATATCCTTCTTACCAATTGTTCCCTAAGATGTTAAATTTCAAATGGGACAAGTTGTAGGTCAATTGGACATCTACAACATAAGATATGACCTAAATACCCCATACTATTCTAGTGAACCCGCTAGAATAGGGTCATCTATGTTTTGGTCACTCTTTGGGATACTTAGAGCCAGAATTAGCTCAAGTACCCTCTTAGATATTTTTAGCTACGGATCTTAGGTTTCAAACGCAATTTGAATCAACCAAAGTAAAGCACTAGAGCTCAAGATATAACATAAACAGTGCTCATAGGTCAAATGAATAACAAGAGTAGTTTTACACACTCAAGCTTATCAGGCCTAAAATCAACCTACTTGGCCAACTAATTCACCAATTCAACCTACTCATGCATAATTCTATGTAAATATCAAGTATCAAGTATCAACGAATTAACACATTCAATTTATACAATTTGACTACTATCATTCAACCATTGCAAGTAATCAAAAAGAATAGCTACTAAAAGAGCAATTGAACTAGTCAAAACACAATATGCATCCCTACTCATCCATATCTCTATTCAAGCACATACTACTAGAATACATGCAAAATGACTTAAAATACACACGATCCCAACCTCTAGGAAGCTCAATCGCTGCTCTTTACTCAGTCCCAACTTTCTCCTTGCCTTTGTCCAATCTCTTGTCCATAGCTTCAACAAAATCATACAAGAACATTTGAATTAACCCTCTTTTAACTTTAAATCAAAATTAGGAACCAAGTAGAAGAAGAAGACCAATATTAATAAAATCATTTTACTTACCTTCTCCAAAATTTAACTAACCCTTCAATACACTCTCTTCAAACCAATCCAAGTAACTCAGTTAAGGAGCAATCAAAAGAGATGAAAAGAGGTAAAAGAAAGAAGAGAGAGTTGGCAAGGAAAAGGGGCACGGCAAAGCCAAGAACAAAGAAAGAAAATGAAAGGTAAAAGGAAACCAAAAGCATAAATGAAGAGGGAAGCAAAGAGGGGCCGGTTAACCCTCATCCAAAGCCAACTAAACCCAATTAATTCCACTAACCTTATTAAACACATTCATTCACCAAGTATCCTAAGCTAAGCCAAGTGTCTCTTCCCTACAATGCTATTTGTCACTCTAAATTAGGCAATGCAATAAAGTCTCTTGCCATGTGTCCCACTCTCAGGCTACCATGTGTCATTCTCCTATGGTACCACATGTCAAAATCCCAATTAAGCTGACTGTTCACTGGAGGGTTCTATCGCGCTCGCGATAGCACTCTCTCACACACAATCACTCTTAAACTTGATATAATCCGACTAAAATTTAACCAAAACTTCTAGGGTCAAGTCGGGGTCTTACACACACCCTATTTTCCCCCTAGTAGTTTGAGCCATGGGTATGTGTGCATGTGGGTGTAGGTTAGCATGTGTTAATTATATTTTGGGTTATATACATGTTTTGTGGGTTTTGATAGAGTGTGCATGCTCATTGGGAAGTAGTGTATGTGTTAGGGTTAGTCTTGTGTGTAGCGTCATGCATGGGTGTAGGGTGTGAGTTGTCAAGTTCTACCAATTATAGAAGGACATGTGGCAAGGATTTAGAGAAGGGTATAAAAGGGAAAGGAAAGAGAAAGAAAGAGCAGGAAAATTGCCCTAGCCCTCCCGTTCTCTCTCCCTCACACCTCCTTCTCCTTCTCTTCTTCCTTCCTCTTTGCTCTATCTTCATCCCTCTTCCTTTGGCTGAGTTTGGTGGAAATTGATCAACTCAAGAGATTATTTTGGGTAAGTTTTGTTGAGGTCTTTCTTTTCTTCATCTTCTTTATTTGTTGTTAAGATGTGTTCTTAATTTAGGGTTTTGTGTTTGTGTGATTGATGAGGATTTTGGGATGAGAAAGATCTTGAATGAGTTTGGAAGTAAGAAAGAACATCTAAACAAAGGAGTTGAGGTTAGGGATTTTTGGTGTATTTGATTTATTTCGTGATTTTGGTTTTTGATTTGGAATTCTGTAAAAGTATGTGATTAATGAGGTTTCTAATTGGTTTAAAAGTTGGGTTTGATATTGCTTTTGATGATTCAAAAGTTTGATTTGAGTTATGTTGAAGTTTGGAAAAACTAGGTTCTGCAATAATTTGGGAAATGTGACTCTGTCGCGAGAAGAACCTAGCAGCTGAGAGTTCGTGAGGGGGTGCACAAGTCGTGCACTTGGTGCATGAGTCGTGCATGTGGTGCCGTGCACTTATGCACAAGTAGTGCACATGGTGCATGAATAGTGCACTTGTGCACGAGTAGTGCACGTGGTGCACGAGTCGTGCACGTGGTGCACGAGTCGTGCACATGGAGCATGAGTCGTGCTGCTGAGCATGACTTATGACAGTCTCCTCTCCCTGTTGTGCCTGCTTTGCTCCTCTGTGATTTGCCTTCACGAGTCGTGTCTCTGAGCATGACTCATGCTCGGTTCTTTGTCCATAGAGCAAGCTTGGCCACTGTCGCGAGCGTGACCTTTGGTCGCGATCGCGTTGGTCCCCTCTCTATTTCAAAATGTTTTTGAAAGATCTTCTTCTTTGTAAGGTTTCTCATTTATGCTATGCATATATGATTTAAAATGTGAATTATTCAATGTGTTCCCATGCATAGTAATTATTGAAATATGGGAATTTGATATACTATTATTGTATTATAAATGTATATGTATAATGAAATGTAAGCATATCTGTTAAGTTTAAATGAATGTGTAACGCCCCGTTCCCACCCTAGTAGTTTGAGCCTTATGTGTGTGTGTGTTTTTGTATGTATAATTTTGGTATGTGTTATTTTGAGTATGTGTTATGGTTTAAGTTATAGTATTATGTGTTTTGGGGTTTTATTGGGTGTGAGTGTTTATATGGGATTAGGATGTGTTTAGTAAGGCTGATTTTAAGTGTATGAAAGAGGATGGTTATTGGGTGTGTCTTGGGGTAGTCTTCTAATGGGAGGCTGCCATGTAGTAAGTGGGGAGGATATAAATTATGGAGAGAGGAGAGAGAAGATAGCTGTTTTTTTTCCTTTTTCCCGTTTCTCCTCTCCCTCAACCCGTTCTTCATCTTCTTCTTCCTTTCTTCTTTACTTCTTTCCAATCTTTCCCCTTTTAGTTGCAAGTGTTAGTGAGTTTCAGTAATCCTCAGTTGATTTGGGTAAGTGGTAGCTAATTCTTCTTCTTCATCCTCTCTTTCTCTTTTAATTTGGTTATTGTGGTGTTATGGGGTTAAAGTTTGAATTCTATTTTGATGGGTGTTTTACTCAGAGATCCCTCCTAAAGAGCCTAATGGCAAGGAGATAGCAAGTGGAAGCGGAGCCCCATGATTAGAGCTCAAGAGTTTGAGGTTTGGGAACGTTTGTTACTTTTGTGTATTTTGTGTGATTTTTGTGTTTTTGTGGAAATTGTTGAAATTGATGACATATATTGTGTGTATTTTTATCTAATTGGCATGGGAGTTGATTGTTTTGAGTTGAGATGTATAATTTGTGAAGAATTGAACCTAAGCATGATTTTGTATAAGTTTCTAAGAGAAATTGCCGGTTTATTGAATTCTGGAATTTAATCTTGTTAATAGTGTGTTTTGATGGTAATAATTGGATTATAAGTTGGATTTTAGGTTGATTAAGATGTTGTGAATGATTAATTTGTGTGGGGTTGAGTTTTGAAGTCAATTGGAGGTTTGGGTGATTTTGGGAGTAAGAATTTATGCAGATTTTCGCGTAAGAGCTAGAAATCTCGACTCTATCGCGAGCGCGACACTGTCGCGAGATTGTGACAGAGTCCGGTGAATTCAACCTTCCACATGGCCAAGCATTGGGCTATCGAGCCGACGCAGCGAGAGCTCTCTGTCGCGAGCACGATAGAGCGCTCAGCTGCCGAATGGAATGAGAAGTTCTTTGTCACGAGCGCGATAGCTTTGGTTGGCTGCTCACTATCGCGAACGTGATGCTCATCACGAGCGCGAAAATGAGATGTGTTTCTATCTCCATGCGAGCGTGAAGACTGCCACAATCGCGACTTGGGGCATATTTCGACCCTGTCGCGAGCGCGACACCTGCTGGCTTCAATTTCAGTTTTCTTTTATGCTTTCAATGTTTAATTTTCGAACTTATGATGCTTTTAGAATTATGCATGGATAATTTTATGAATTTTATGAATGTGATTTGATGAATTATACATGACCTGCGAGAGTTAATAAGTGGATAAATAGGCATCCCTATAGAGTTCAGTTAGCTGCAGCCATGTGTATGAGTTCTGTACCCTGATCAGGTCCCTGTTCGGATCCTCATGATCCCTTTTAAACTTGAATCTTGTTTAAGATTCCATGATAAAACATTTTGAAACAAAAAGAAAAGAATAATTTTGATACCCTCGGGTATCCATGTGTTTTGAATGAATATGCGTTACTCGCTATCCACTTGTTTGAATGAGCAGGTTTACTATATTCATGGGTTATAATTCAATTCAGCATGAAGGATTGTGTGATTGACGTCATGAGTACGATGAATGGTTTATTTAGAATTGAATGCCAGTATATGCCATGTGTATGTGATTTGTTGCTGATGTCCACTATAAGTAGTCATTTTTCATTGTGTTTTTCCCCACTAAGCGTATTCGCTTAGCACGAGTATTTCATCCGTGCAGGTGTGAAAGTTATTGGAGATTTTTGACAGGGTGATCTACTTTAGCAAAGCCAACACAACTAGGAGAGAGAGATTTTGTAGTATATGATTGTACTTTTGTATATGTATTAGTTTAACATTTTGTAATGATAACTCTTGATGTTAACTCTACTTTTGTAGTTTGGGTTTGTTATCAGATATGTATATGATCTTCTGTGCTAAGGCACTTTTGTATTTTGGATTTGTAAAGACTATTATGTAAATTAATAAAATACTGTACTTTTGTTCTCAACCTCCATCTTCTGTTTCAATAAATTTTATTCTACCCTATTTGAATGAATGATTTGTAACTTTATTTGCTTTGTTTGGGGTTTGCGTGACAACCCTCATCTATTGGGGTCCTTCTTCCTCCTCGAGGGTTGAAGCTCCCTACGTATAGGTAAGGGGTGTTACATTTGTGGTATCAGAGCCTAGGTTTAGGCGTTTCTGGGCAAGTGTAAGATAGAATGTACGTTTAGTGTTGTGTTAGCCTGATGCGGAGTGTAATGTATGTTTTGTAGTTAGATGGAGTTTGCTCGTGGATCACCTGAGGGGTCAGCCGAGAGTGCGAATCCCCGAGAGCAAGATCCGTCTGTTTTTGGTCCGGCTTAGCCACCTAGGGTGCAACCTGAGGTCCCTGCGGTCCCCTTTGAGGCCATGCTCAAGATATCTCAGAATATGGCCAGGGTTTTGGAAAGAGTTACTGGCCCTAGAGCTCTAATTGAGAATATGCGAAAGTTTGGAGCAGAGGATTTCTTTGGAACCAGCTTAGATGAATCGGATAAAGCTGAGAGGTGGATTGAGAAGGTTAGTCGGGTGCTAAGGAAAATTCGGTGTCCTCCGGAGAGAGAGGTGGAGTGTGTAGTGTCTCTATTGCAGGGGTCAGCTTATGATTAGTGGACATTAGTGCCTAGGCATCCTCAGCTTCCCGAGCCTGTGACATGGGAGTTCTTCGAAAGAGAATTCTGGAGTAAGTATGTAACGAAGGCATTTAAGGAGGCCAGATGGGCACAGTTTTTTAGTCTTCGACAGAGAGTGTTATCTGTGGCTGAGTATGAGAAGGAGTTTAATCGACTCAGTAAGTATGCACCGCCAGGAGTTCTCACTGAGGAGTTTCGATGTCAACAGTTTGAGGCGGGTCTGAATGAGTCGCTAAAGGTGATGTTGGTTTCTTTGATGTCCTCACCGGATATCAGTTATTATTAGATAGTGCAGGCAGCTTTAAGAGCGGAATGCGCTGAGAATATTTTAAGAGAGAAGGCTCAGAGGAAAAAGTCCTCTAGAGGAGGTTCTTTTTCAGGAAAGAGGTCGCGAGAATCTCAAAGAAATCCTTCTGATGAGTCGCATGCTAGTCTGGCTTCTAGAGGGAGGAGACAAGAATCCTTTAGAGGGTCTGGCTCGGGTAGAGGAGCTTCGGGTAGTAGAGGTGATGGAGTGCCTCAGTGCTCCCATTGAAGTAAGCACCATTGGGGCGAACGTCGGTGGTTGACGGGAGGATGTTTTAGATGTGGTAGCACCGATAACTTTCTAGCCAACTGCCCGAACTTGTATGAGAATACTCAGGGTCAACAAGAGGCTAGTCGAGCGGGGTTGAATGTTCCTCAGGGTAGTCGTGCTAGAGGTAGAGGATGGGGTCATGGTGGACGGCCTCGGGAAAGAGAACCCTCTGAGACAGTTGATCGTCTAGTGTCGGCGGCCGCAAGAGCATATACGGTAAAGAGCAAGTATACGTTGCCACGGATCGAGGATCTTTTTGATCAGTTAAGAGGTGTGGGAGTGTTTTCTAAGATAGATTTGAGATCTAGTTATTACCAGTTGAGAGTTAAGGATGCGGATGTTGCGAAGACGGCTTTTCAAACGCATTACGGTCACTATGAATTCTTAGTGATGCCATTTGGATTGTAACTAAAACATAAGCAGGGGCAAAAATGTGATTTTGTGGCACTAATGTGAATAAGTGAAAGTGAGTAAAATAAAGGTAAATTGTTTGAATAGTGTTAATATAGGGATCAGATATTACATAAAATAAAAGACGAACTATTAATTAAAAATACTACCACATTAACTGTGGAAATTAACTCATAAGTGAAGTGATGAAAATATTGATTTGTATATACATTGGTAATCTAGGAAATGACACAGAAATTAAAAAACTAACAATATAAATAATAATGATAAATTTTAGTAAAGTTAAATAGAAAGGTAAAATTGAAATTGTGGTAATTGCAGACAACTAAATTGTTAATTATTATAGCAAGACTTTTAAAAAGAGGCTTGAGTGAACTAAGCTATAATATAAGATTACCAAATGAAAAGTTATAAAGGATTGACAAACTAATTGTGTAGGTTGATATTGGAGTGTTAAAAGTATCTAATTAAGTATAATGGAAAATAAGGATCTAAAGGTAATAGTGATAAATATTAGTGTGAATAATAGGGAGTGTTAAATAAAAAGAAATTAATGGATCCATTATAATGCTAGTTATATAAGTAAACGAAATTGCAAAGAAATCTATGTATTAATGGTAAAACTACAAGAACTACTATGATATAAAATGTGGATTAGATGATTGTTAAGATTTATGTTAAATTTGTAATATTGAATAGTTGACAAGGAATTGTTAAAATAAAGGGTAGGAGTGATAACTATGTTAGTAATAATAGAAATAGTGTTAATTAGGAAAGAAGTTAAAAAAACAAATAATAATGATAGGTTAGTAAGTATTCAAATAAGTTAGTGATTAAATTAAAGTGTAAACCATTCAAGAATAAATATTCCCATAATCTAAATAAAGGAAAATAATTATGTGTGCATGCATGTAGGATTAGTATGGAAAACTTAGGATATGTATCCACCAATGGGCATTTTAATGCTAGCACATAGAATGTTATGCGCGCAGGTTATGATATTTTAGTCGTGGCCGAAGGTGTGGTGACAATAGAAGAAAAATGGTCGACAGCAAGGACTGAAGGATTGTCATGGCATGTATATGACTGCAGTAGAGAGAAACATTGGAAGATGGTTTAAGTATGTGGTTTGTATGTTAGTGTATTGCTAAGATTTGATATATATATGTTTATGTTTATTATTTTGAAAAAGAAAATTCTATAGAATTATCGAGTGCATTGTAGTAGCTATCAGTTCAGTGCTGTGACATTCGGTATCCGTATCATTTATGGGTATAAGGGTGTTACATTGAGCATGTGATATTGTGATTTGAGTGTCGTTGAGCCTGATCGGTCAAGGTAGTGGATAGATAAGCATGCTTATAAAGGGCTAGAGTTTTGCAGCTACTCGTGTCGACCCATATGGGTTCAGCTTTTAGACCAATGCACCTGTGGCTTTTATGGATTTGATGAACAGAGTGTTTAGGCCATATCTCAATCGATTTGTTGTGGTGTTTATGGCTGATATTTTGGTGTACTCGAGAGATGAGAGTGAGCATAAAGAGCATCTTTGGATAGTGCTGCAAGTTTTGAGGGAGCATCATCTATTTGCAAAGCTTAGTAAGTGCGATTTCTGGCTTTGAGAGGTGTCTTTCTTGGGCTATATTGTGTCAGTTAAGGGTATTCAAGTGGATCCGGCCAAGATTGAGGCGATTGTGAATTGGAAGGCATCTAAAGTGAGAAGTTTCCTAGGTTTGGCTGGGTATTACTGTCGATTTGTGAAGGATTTTTCAGTCATTATGGCTCCTATGACTAGATTGTTGAGGAAAGGGATTAGATTTGAGTGGTCGGATACGTGTCAGGAATGTTTTGAGCAGTTAAAGAGATTGTTAGTCAAAGCTCCTGTACTTACTCAGTCCATCTCGGGGTAAGGAGTTTGTAATGTACAGCAATGCTTCAAGAGTTGGGCTCGGATGTGTGTTGATGTAAGAAGGGAAAGTTGTGGCTTATGCATCTCGTCAGTTGAAGCCTCATGAGAAGAATTATCCGATGCATGATTTTGAGTTGGCAGTGGTGATCTTTGCTTTGAAGATTTGGCAGCATTATCTGTATGGGGAGACGTGTAGGATTTTCACGGATCATAAGAGTTTGAAGTATCTCCTCACACAGAAAGAGTTGAATATGAGGCAGCGCCATTGGTTAGAGTTGTTTAAGGATTATGATTGTATTTTGGAATATCATCCGGGCAAAGCCAATGTGGTTGCGGATGCTTTGAGTAGGAAGTCGATTTCAGCTTTGTCTTTGCAGCGCTTCAAGTGGAAATTAGATTCGAAAGGGGCTTTGGTTGCCCATTTGAGGGTGAAGCCATCTATGAGACAGTTGATTGTGGATGCTCAGAAAGATGATGTGAAGTTACAGCGAGTTTTATAAGAGGTTCAGAATGGTAAGCGATCTAAGTTTTTTGTTTTGGATGGGGTGCTTATGTATAGGAATCGTTTATGTGTGCCCAAAGGTGATGAGTTAAGGAAGAAGCTTTTGCTAGAGGTACACACTACGGTCTTTACTATGCATCCTGGTAGTGAGAAGATGTATCGAAATCTGAAGCAGTTTTATTGGTGGTCTGGAATGAAGAGAGACATTGTGAAGTTTGTGGCAAAGTGTTTGACTTGTCAGTAGGTAAAGGCTGACCATCAAGTTCCTTCGGGATTACTCAATCCTTTGTCCGTTCCTCAGTGGAAGTGGGATGACATTGCCATGGATTTCATGACGGGTTTGCCGTTGACTCAGAGGAAGCATGACTCAGTTTGGGTGATTGTGGATCGGCTTACCAAATCGGGACATTTTCTACCGGTTAGAGTTGACTACTCGATGGATAAGTTGGCTAGTATTTATGTGGATGAGGTGGTCAAACTTCATGGTGTTCCATTGTCGATAGTGTCAGATCAGGATTCGAGGTTCACATCAAAGATCTGGAAAGAGTTACAAGCAGCTTTGGGCACTCGGTTGAATTTTAGTACAGTGTTTCATCCTTAGATAGACGGTCAGTCAAAGCGGGTTATCTAGATTTTAGAGGAAATATTTCGGGGTTGTACTTTGGAATTTTTGGATAGTTGGGACAAGTATGTACAACTTATGGAGTTTGCCTACAATAATAGTTATCAGTTGAGCATTAAGATGTCACCATTTAAGGCTCTTTATGGTCGACAGTGTAGGACTCCAGTTTATTGGACAGAGTTGAACGAGCATTCCTTTGTTGGGCCAGAGATGGTAAGGGATACGGAAGAGAAGATTCGAGTAGTTCAACAAAATTTGAAAGTGGCTGAGGATAGGCAGAGGTCTTATCCTAGTGAGAATGTGGACGAGACAACGGAAAGTGTGAACCCAATTAGTGCTGATAAAAGTGTTTCTGAGCATCCTTCGGTTGGAATTTCGGTCCTGCTTCCGATAATAGGACGTTAGTGCAAGGGTTAATTCGAATTTTGGATAGGCTGACTGCCCCTCGGATTTCTCAATGTTTGGTTCAGAGTATACCTCAGAAAAGGAAGGTGTCGGGTAGAGAAGTGTCAGCGGGAAAAAGGATTCGAGGACCACCGATGTGTCAACATTGTCAGGAGCAACATGGGAGCCAGTGTAAGAAAGTTAAGGGAATACCGGTATGTTCACACTGTCCAAAGCGACACCGGGGTTTGTGTCGAATGATGACTGGAGCTTGTTTCAGATGTGGCAGCTCGGGACACCAGATTGCTGGTTGTCCTAAGAAGATGAGTGAAAATCTAGCTCGGCAAGCTAGAAATGATGTAGAGGAATTGCCCCGAGCCGCCTGGTACCATCAGGATTTGTTGCGCACCGCAGTGAAGTGACGGAGTCTGCAGAGCCTCCCGGTAAGTCTTTTTTTGATATGTTTGAGTGAAGAATTATTTTAGTACTTTGCGAAAGAAGGGCACTTGGATTCTGTAAGGTTTTGGTAAATACTCTGTATACCTGTCAGCTCTCTCTAGAAAAGTGTTTGAATAGAAAGCATATTGAATCGTGGGAATTCTTTCCGATGTAAGTGAATTTCGAGGACAAAATTCTGTTAGGAGGGAAGAGTTGTCACACCCCAAATCGGGCCTAGTCGGAATCGGCAAGCTAAGTCGGATAAGTGAAGGGTATTTCAGTAATTTGTGCATGAGGGAATTTGATGATAAGGACTTAATTTCAAAGTAATTAATTAAATAAGTTAAGTGGGGGAAATCATTTGGTGTGCATGTGGTGTATGGATGTAGGGTGTTTTGGTTGTGGTTTTATCTAGTGGATTGTGTGTATGGTACTAAGGATGGAAAATATCTAGTTAAGAATTATCAAGTGAGATAGGAGTATGGTGCCATGATTTGAAGAGTCAATAAGTGGGATTTTGGCCCAATGAGAATTTGCCATATGGACTTAGTAGGTGTGTGCATTAAATGAGAAGAAAGAAATGGGGAAAAGAAAAGAGAGAGAGCGCAGGAAAGGGTTGCTTCCCGTTCTCCTCTCTTCTTCAGCTCTTTCATCTCTTTTCTTCTCTATTTTCTGCCCTTCCTCCTTGTCATTCTTGTGGTTAGTGATTATTAGTGCCTTGGTTGAGTTTTGGGTCAATTTTGAAGAGGTATGTGTTTTGGTTTTGGGGTTTCCTGCGTTTGGGTTTCTTCTTCTGGTTTTGTTTGATTTAAGTTATGGTTTGGATTAAGAATGGTGGGTTTTGTTTGTGCAAGTAATTGGTGATAAGAAGAAGCAAAGTAAAGGAAAGAGAAGATTAAAGATTGAAGCTTGAAGAGGGCAGCTGATTGTGCAACAAGAGGTTTGGGAGTTTGATTTCTATATTTGAGTTTTTAATTTATCTCTGCCCTAATTCTTCTTGGATCGTGGATGTGTAATTGTGTGTGATTTCCAGAAATTTGAGTGTGTTGGGTATGAGTTTATGCATGAATTAATTTAGGTAATTGTGTTAGTAATCCATGTTATTGACTGAGATAAATGTATATGAGGGTTGGTATTGAAATGCATGAGTTGGGAATTCCCTTGAATTTGATGTTTTATTGTGAGTTTGGCAATCCTGTTCAGTTCTCATCTGACCTCCGTATATTGTTTTCATCAGAAGTTGAGTTTTAGATCTCTAAATCATGTGATTATTGAGCCATTAGAACCATGGCTTCCATGCCTTTTAAAGTCTCAGAAATGACCTTGGGAAAATTCTTGCTCTAAGATCCTGAAAATTTGCCAAAACCGTAATGTCTCTGTTTGGGTCGGGTTACTTAAACACTATAGGTTGTTTAGATCATATCTCAAACTGTAGATGTCCAATTGATCTGAAATTTATTGCATTTGAAAGTTATCATCCTAAGGAACATTTGGTAAGAAGGAAGTTTTTCCTAAAAAGGTCGTTTACATGTTGGTTTAGGCTGAACAAAAACGTGTAGTGAAGCAGTCCTGAGTTTTGGCTTCTGTTTTGCAAATTTTTGGTATGTCACGGTAACAACCAAATTCATTGCCACCGTGACCAATGCCCAGAGAAGGCAGAATGCTTATTTTTGGACCTCACGGTCACAACGAATTCATTACCACCGTGACCCCTTCTGTTTTGACCATTTTATGTGTTTTTCTTCCTGAATTGAAAGTTAAGGGAATACCGGTATGTTTGCACTGTCAGAAGCGACACCGGGGTTCGTGTCGAATGATGACTGGAGCTTGTTTCAAATGTGGCAGCTCGGGACACTAGATTGCTGGTTGTCCTAAGAAGATGAGTGAAAATCTAGCTTGGCAAGATAGACAGGATGTAGAGGAATTGCTTCGAGCCGCCTGGTATCATCAGGATTTGTTGCGCACCGCAGTGAAGCGACAGAGTTTGCAGAGCCTCCCGGTAAGTCTTGTTTTGATATGTTTGAGTGAAGAATTGTTTTGGTACTTTGAGAAAGAAGGGCACTTGGATTCTGTAAGGTTTTGGTAAATACTTTGTATACCTGTCAGCTCTCTCCAGAAAAGTGTTTGAATAGAAAGCATATTGAATCGTGGGAATTCTTTCCGGTGTAAGTGAATTTCGAGGACAAAATTCTGTTAGGAGGGAAGAGTTGTCACACCCCAAATCGGGCCTAGTCGGAATCGGCAAGCTAAGTCAGATAAGTGAAGGGTATTTCGGTAATTTATGCATGAGGGAATTTGATGATAAGGACTTAATTTCAAAGTAATTAATTAAATAAGTTAAGTGGGGGAAATCATTTGGTGTGCATGTGGTGTATGGATGTAGGGTGTTTTGGTTGTGGTTTTATCTAGTGGATTGTGTGTATGGTACTAAGGATGGAAAATATCTAGTTAAGAATTATCAAGTGAGATAGGAGTATGGTGCCATGGTTTGAAGCGTCAATAAGTGGGATTTTGGCCCAATGAGAATTTGCCATGTGGACTTGGTAGGTGTGTGCATTAAATGAGAAGAAAGAAATGGGGAAAAGAAAAGAGAGAGAACGCAGGAAAGGGTTGCTTCCCGTTCTCCTCTCTTCTTCAGCTCTTCCATCTCTTTTCTTCTCTATTTTCTGCCCTTCCTCCTTGTCATTCTTGTGGTTAGTGATTATTGGTGTCTTGGTTGAGTTTTGGGTCAACTTTGAAGAGGTATGTGTTTGGGTTTTGGGGTTTCCTGCATTTGGGTTTCTTCTTCTGGTTTTGTTTGATTTAAGTTATGGTTTGGATTAAGAATTGTGGGTTTTGTTTGTGCAAGTGATTGGTGATAAGAAGAAGCAAAGTAAAGGAAAGAGAAGATTAAAGATTGAAGCTTGAAGAGGGTAGCTGATTGTGCAACAAGAGGTTTGGGAGTTTGATTTCTACATTTGAGATTTTAATTTATCTCTGCCCTAATTCTTCTTGGATCATAGATGTGTAATTGTGTGTGATTTCCAGAAATTTGAGTGTGTTGGGTATGAGTTTATGCATGAATTAATTTAGGTAATTGTGTTAGTAATCCATGTTATTGACTGAGATAAATATATATGAGGGTTGGTATTGAAATGCATGAGTTGGGAATTCCCTTGAATTTGATGTTTTATGGTGAGTTTGGCAATCCTGTTCAGTTCTCATCTGACCTCCGTATATTGTTTTCATCAGAAGTTGAGTTTTAGATCTCTAAATCATGTGATTATTGAGCCATTAGAACCATGACTTCCGTGCGTTTTAAAGTCTCAGAAATGACCTTGGGAAAATTCTTGCTCTAAGATCCTGAAAATTTGCCAAAACCGTAGTGTCTCTGTTTGGGTCGGGTTACTTGAACACTGTAGGTTGTTTAGATCATATATGAAACTCTAGATGTCCAATTGATCTGATATTTGTTGCATTTGAAAGTTATCATCCTAAGGAACATTTGGTAAGAAGGAAGTTTTTCCTAAAAAGGTCGTTTACATGTCGGTTTAGGCTGAACAAAAACATGTAGTGAAGCAGTCTTGAGTTTTGGCTTCTGTTTTGCAAATTTTTGGTATGTCACGGTGACAACCAAATTCATTGCCACCGTGACCAATGCCCAGAGAAGGCAGAATGCTTATTTTTGGACCTCACGGTCACAACGAATTCATTACCACCGAGACCCCTTCTATTTTGACCATTTTATGTGTTTTTCTTCCCGAATTGAATCCGTATTGCACCGAAACTTTCTAGGATCTATCCGATGCATGTTTAGGACTATTAAATGAGTATAAGAATAGTTATCACTTGGAAAGTAAACATGAATATGATTAAGATTAATAGCAAACTAATGAAGTAATGATGTGTAGTTGTATGTAATAGAATCAAGTCAAGTTTAACGACATTATTGAGGACTATAATACCTTAATCTATATGAGTCTGTATAATATGAACAATGTGTACATAATTATGAATTGAGATTAAGTTATACACACATGAAGGATATCAAATAAAATGGGTTTGCTTAATGTGAATATGTATAGATGTGATATGTAAATTATGCGCCATGATGTGAAGGGTATTTTAACTTAGCCAAATAATAAGTAATGTATGCTATATTGTATGTTATAGTTTATTGAATGTTATCGGGTTATGCATGTCTTATTTATGATTCATTGAGATGAATGTGAGTATAATGATGTATTACACTTGGAAACATGATCTGAATGATGCATGACCTGTTAGAGTCAAGTAAGCGGATAGTTAGGCATACCTAATAGAGTCTCTTAGCAGCCGCAACTTTGGACGTTTGGACCCTGATCAGGTCCCTGTTTGGTTCCTCGCGAACCCTTTAATGTATTCGATTCGCACCCGTAAGGTGATGTCAGTATTCGATTCGTACCCGTAAGGTGATATCAGTATTCGATTCGCACCCGTAAGGTGATGTCAGTAATCGATTCGCACCCCTAAGGTGATGTCAGTATTCGATTCGCACCCATAAGGTGATGTCAGTATTCGATTCGCACCCGTAAGGTGATGTTAGTATTCGATTCGCACCCGTAAGGTGATGTCAGTATTCGATTCGCACCCATAAGGTGATGTCAGTATTCGATTCGTACCCGTAAGGTACTGTCAGTTCATTCGTTATCCACTATTTTGAGTCAGCAGGTATCCTATTTGTTTTATCTGATATGATTAAGAGAATGTGATATTCGGATGAGCATAATTCTGGACATGTGAATCAATTAGGTACTCGAATGTGATTATGATTCTCTAAATGGGTTGAATGTGACTCAAGCATGTGTATTGTGCATAATTATCAACGTATATCATATTGAAAATGTGTTCATATACAATCAGTTATGAACATAAGTATGTGAATTGAATATGTACAACTGCGATCATAATCTCTTGAATGCCATGGTTATAGTTTATTATGTTATGCTGATGAGTGTGTGAATCCGATTAGTTATGTTTATAAGCATATGAATTAATAGGTATATGAATGCAAACTTGAATTACTGAATGCTATGGTTAATAAGTATGTACATGAACATGATTTTGTACTATTGACTGTTATGGTGAAGTATGTGAATCAAGATACGCATGAATGTGCTCTTGACCATGGAATGTTATGAATATTGTTTTATGTTACGTGCTCTCTCTCTAGTTTTTCCCTATTGTAGTGATTTCGGCGTGTGGTCATGTGTTTACATTTCAAGGCACGATATTTTATGTGATAGAGTGGTGCAGTGGAAGTGTGGTGTTTGACGTCTTCCCTTGGGTTTGGCCAATGTGTGTTATGGCATGACAAATGTATGTTTAGACAGCTAGTGTTCTTAGCATGATAGCTGGGTACGTTATTATATGGTAATTGTGTTACAAGTGAATGGGTTTTCCGTTAATGCATGGGTACCTTGGCATGATAGTTGCATGCGTAATATCTCTTGTGATTGTACACGGTAAGGTTCTGATGTTTAATACCTCCGTAAGTATATGGATGTGAGTTTTTGAATGAATGCCTTTACTATGCAAGCCTGACTATATATGTGTTATGAATGTCCGCATTTGCCATTTACATGTGTTATGCCTTGATGACCATTGTGAATGGTTATCCATATTGCTTGTGTGTTTTTCCCCACTAAGCGTTTATTGCTTAGCACGGGTTCTTTTCTCGTGCAGGTGGCAGGTTTGGTTCCGTTCAAGTCACGTCTGCAAGGTCGGCCACATAGGAGTTAGAAGTTTTGTATTTTTGCTCAACCTCTGTATTTTGGCTTTTGTTTTTCTCTAGTCTTATGTATATGTAATTATATGTAAGGATCTTATTGTAATTAAGTTTTCAGTTATTCCTTCATTTTATCTTTCGCCTTATGCTTCCGCTGAGTGATTGTATGTATGTTTTCGAGTTAATGTATGTTCAGCTATTGTTTTATTAAAGTTTTAATTTTCGCTGTATCTCCGTATGTTTTTATGTATGAATGTATACTTCCGCTCAGTGCATGTGCGCATGTGTGTGAGTGAGCGTCGGTAGCGCTCTCCAGCGTGCTTCTAATGGGGACGTAGGGGGTGTTACAAGTCCTCATTGATTTGGAGCTTAGGATTTCCAAGTTTGGGATTTATGTGCTTTTGATGTATATTTTTATGATTTTGTAATGTTGATTGGTTTTCTGGGTTCTAGTGATTAATGTGGTTTATGTGGGTCTTATTGCCATGGACTCTGTTTAATTTGTGTTTGGAATGCCTTGTTATTGAGCTATTGCATCAAATTGGGAATAGGATGAACCTTTGTAGTTTTTTGCGGGTTTTGTTAAATGTGGAATTTTGATCTTGTTATCTCTTGTTTTGATTGTGTTTATTTGTGTAAAAGTTGGGTTCATATTGTTTATAGTGTTGAGAAGGCTTGATTTGAGGTGAGTGGAAGTTTGGGTTTGATTTTATGAACTTTGAGTTTTCTGCGTTTTGGCTAAGATTTGGAAGACACGACACTGTCACGAGCGTGATAGAATCGAGTATTCCAGTTCTTGCATTTGTTGGATTTCCAGGTGCTTTGCTCCGAGTCGTGAAGGGCAGCACGACTCGGCAGGAGCGGCATGGCACTTTCATGAGTTGTGAAGACTTTCACGAGTCGTGAAAGTGGCCAGCACGACTCGGCTTGTAACACCCTCTTCCCATACGTAGGGGAACCCATCCGCAAGCGAGTGAGAACACGTATGAGCAAGGGTGTCACCACATAAAACGGTACAATAACATTCAACCACATATAATAAACATACATATATACAGCAGAAATAAAACATGGAAACCAACTGATCATTCATTCATAGATGCAATAATAATTTTCATTACATAACTGTTCTGTTAATACCAAAATAATTACATCCTTTCAGAGTTATAAAGCGGAAGTTGAACAAAAGACTAAATACAATGAGAGTTCACTATTACAAAAAGAATCATAATATAAAAAGAAGCTAAGACCTATCATCAATCCCATGGTGTTGGCTTGACTTACAGCGACTCTCCCAAAAGCTATACACCTTCTGCACCTACACGGATTAAACACCCGTGCTAAGCGATAATGTTTATTGGGGAAACAAACAACAATAAAATGGACGGCCATTCACAATAGTCGTCGAGGCAAAACACATTCATAATGGCATAAGCTGATAATCATAAGACATAATCATAAATGAATACATTCGTAAGCATTCAAAGGTTCGTATGCTCATAAATAGAGTCATTCAGATTCACAAACTTATAATCATAGTCATTGAATTCACATTCTCATAAGCATAACAAAATAAAGCACAACACCTACTGACTCATAGTAATGGATAACGAGTGAACGGATGGCGATACCTTACGGGTACGAATCAAAAAGCAATATCACATTTTTCTCGTTTCAAAACATTTTTACGGATGGGATCTTAAACAAGATCCAAACACATTGAGGTTCGTAAGGAACAAAACATGGACATGATCAGGGTCCAGAATAGAACTGAGGGCTGCAGCTACTGAACTCTATTAGGCATGCCTAACTATCTACTTATTTGACTCTAGCAGGTCATGCATAATTCATCATATCACATTCATATAATTCATAAAAATTATCCTTGCTTAATGCATCCAATATTATTCATATACTTCATAAAATAGTCCAAGTAAAAACCTAAAAGCATCACAAGTTCGGAAATTAAACATCGAAAATCACAAAAGAAAACTCAAATTGAAGCCAGGGGTGTCGCGCTCGTGACAGAGGCGACACTTGCCCCATGTCGCAATCGCGACAGTTTTCGCACTCGCACGGAGATAGAAGCACCTCTCACTGTCGCGGTTGCGACAGTGAGTGGCAACTAAAGGCTGTTGTGCTCGTGTACAGTGCGCGCTTGCGACAGAGGACTGCCCAGATCCGCTCGGCAACCGAGCGCTCTGTCGCGCTCACGACATGCTCGTCATTTCCAACTCTTACGCAAAAATTGTAGAAATTCACACTTCCAAAACACCCAAACCTCCAATCTCAAACACAAATCAACCCAAACTTTATCTTACCTCAAATCAACTTTCTCATCATCATAAATAACATAAAACACCACTTTTTACAACAATTAACACAATCAAAATCATGAATCAACATAATCAAACTCTCAAAAACAACAAACCTAGAAAATTTCAGCAAAGTTCACCAAACTTAGAAATTTGCCCCATAATTCATCATTCATGCATCCCAAATTAAATCAAACCAAAACCCATAACATTTGCACTAACATGAACCTCATCAAACCTCAAATTTCCAGAAATATCATTCAACATACCAAATCACAAAAATGCACAAATTCAAATAATTGCCAAACCGGAAATTCCTATACTCTTAGTGGCAAGCTCCGCTCCCACTCACCTTCTCTTTCCCCATGGGATCTCGAGTAGGCGCTTCTAAATCCAAAAACCCAAGAACCATACAACACACAAAAATCCTAAGTTAAGAACACATGCAATCAAATCAAGAAAGAGAAGATGAAGAAGAAGAGAAAACCCACTAACTTACTAATAAAGCTCTTAAGAATTACCAAGATCCACCAACAAATCACCCAAGAAAAGAAAGAATCAAGGTGTAGCAAGAGGAAGAGGAAGGAAGAAGAAGCAAAAGAGGGAAGGAGGAAGAGAACGGGAAAGCTAGGGCAAAATTCTGCCCTCTCTTTCTCTCTCCTCTCTTTATATACCCCTTCTTAATTTCCCTTGCCACATGTCACCTTGAGATTGGTGGGTTTTGATAATTCACACCCTAGTCCCATGCAAGACACTACACATAAGACCAACCCTTCACTAACACACACATTACTTCCCTATGAGCATGCACACACTAACAAGACCCATATCAAACACACCAATATTATACATACACTCACACTCTAATAAAGCTCATAAAAAATACATATTATCCAAGATAACCTTAACAGATGCCAAAACACTCACACATGCACACATACACATGGCTCAAACTACTAGGGCGAGAACGGGGTGTGATAACTCTCCCCCACTAACAAGAATTTCGTCCTCGAAATTCTGACCTGAATTGAATAACTGTGGATACTGAATCCTCATCATTACCTCTGGTTCCCAAGTCACTTCCTTGACTCCATGATGCTGCCCAAGAACCTTGACTAGAGGAACCTGCTTACTTCTTCACTACCTCACTTCCCGAGCTATAATGGCCTTCAACTCCTCATCATATGAATAATACGGCTAAATCCGAACGTCCTGAACTGACAACACATGCAATGGATCCGATCTATACCGAAAAAACATGGAGACATGGAAGACATCATTCATCTTAGCCAATTCCATCAGTAAAGCCATCCTATAGGCTACCGGACCAACTCTCTCCAAAACCTCGAAAGGCCCAATGAACCGTGGACTAAGTTTACCTTTCTTTCCAAACCGCAATACTTTCCTCCAAGGTGAAACCTGAAGGAAAACTTTGTCCCTGACCTCAAACCGAATATCCTTTCTCTTCAAATTGGCATAGGATCTCTATCTATCATTAGCCACTTTTAGATTCCGATGCACAACTCTGATCTTCTCCTCTGTATCTCTAATCATCTCTGGCCCAACAAATGATCGCTCGGTCAACTCTGTCCAACAAATCGGAGTCCTACATGGTCGACTACATAAAGCCTCAAATGGTGACATCCCGATACTCGACTGAAAGCTGTTGTTGTAGGCAAACTCCATAAGCTGCACATACTTGTCCCAACTGCCAAAAAAATCCAAAGCATAAGCTCGAAGCATATCCTCTAAAATCTGGATAACCTGCTCGGACTGACCATCTGTCTGAGGATGAAATACCGTGCTAAAGTTCAACTTAGTACCCAAAGCTCTCTGCAATTCCTTCCAAAACTTAGATGTGAACCTTGGATCCCGATCTGACACTATCGATAATGGCACAGCTTGCAGTTGAACAACCTCATCCACATAAGCACTGGCCAACTTATCCATCGAATAGTCCACTCTTACCGGCAGAAAATGAGCTAACTTGGTAAGCCGATCCACAATCACCCAAACTGAATCATGCTTCTATTGAGTCACTGGCAAACCCAATATGAAATCCATAGCGATATCATCCCATTTCCACATAGGAACGGATAAAGGAGTGAGCAATCCCGAAGGGACTTGGTGCTCCACCTTTACCTGTTGACAAGTCAGACACTTTACCATGAATTCCATAATATCTCTCTTTATCCTAGACCACCAGCAAAATTGCTTCATATCTCGATACATCTTCTCACTACTGGGAGGCATAATAAAAACCGTAGTGTGTGCCTCACTCAAAAGCTTCTTCCTTAACTCATCACTCTCAGGCACACACAAACGATTCCTATACTTAAGCACCCCATCCAAAACCGAGAACTCTGACTGCTTACCCGATCGGACCTCTTGTAAAACCAAAGCCCCATCCAAATCAAACCTCCATCTGAATCGCCTAAAAAACAAAGCTAAAACCGACTTCCTACTCAAAGCATCCGCAACCACATTGGCTTTGCCCGGATGATAATCCACAATGCAGTCATAATCCTTGAACAACTCTATCTATCAGCACTGTCTCATGTTCAACTCCTTCTGCGTGAGGAGATATTTCAAACTCTTATGGTCCGTGAAAATCCTACACTTCTCCCCATACAAATAATGCCGCCAAATCTTCAAAGCAAAGATCACGGCTGCCAATTCCAAATCATGCGTCAAATAGTTCTTCTCATGAGGCTTCAACTGACGAGATGCATAAGCCACAACTTTACCCTCTTGCATCAACACACATCCGAGTCCAACTCCTGAAGCATCGCTGTACATTATAAACTCCTTACCCGAGATGGGTTGATTAAGTACAGGAGCTTCAACTAACAATCTCTTCAGCTTCTCAAAGCATGCCTGACACTTATTCGACCACTCAAATCTAACTCCTTTCCTCAACAATCTGGTCATAGGAGCCGCAATGACTGAAAAACCCTTCACAAACCGATGGTAGTAGCCTGCAAAACGAAGGAAGCTTCTCGCTTTCGGAACATTCCTAGGAGCTTTCCAATTCACAATCGCCTCAATCTTAGTTGTATCCACTTGAATACCCTTAGCTGACACAATGTGTTCCAAGAAGGACACCTCTCGGAGCCAGAAATAACACTTACTAAGCTTCGCAAACAAATGGTGCTCCCTCAACACTTGTAGCACTAACCGAAGATGCTCCTCATGCTCACTCTCATTCTTTGAGTAAACCAAAATATCATCAATAAACACTACTATAAATCTATCGAGATATGGCCTAAACACTCGGTTCATCAAATCCGTAAAAGCGGCAGGTGCATTAGTTAAACCAAACGGCATCACAAGGAACTCATAGTGGCCATATCGCGTCCGAAATGCAGTTTTAACTACATCCACATCTTGAACTCGAAGCTGATAGTAACCCAACCGAAGATGAATCTTAGAGAAAACACCTGCACCTCTAAGCTGATCAAACAAATCCTCAACTCTAGGCAAGGGATACTTGTTCTTCACTGTGACCTTATTAATCTGCCTATGGTCGATGCACATCCTCAAGGTACCATCCTTCTTCTTAACAAATAACACCGGAGCTCCCCATGGAGATATGCTGGGTCTAATAAACCCCTTTATCTAATAACTCTTATAGTTGATTCTTAAGTTCCCTCAACTTTATAGGAACCATCTGATAAGGTACTTTCGAAATGGGCAAAGTACCCAGCATTATCTCTATGGACAACTCCAATTCTCTCTCGGGAGGCAACCCAGGCAACTCACTTGTGAACACATCTCTAAACTCACTAACAACTGGGATATCCTCAATCTCAACTTGTTCACACTTAGAATCCAACACCACTTCTAGAAACGCTTCACAACCTTTCCTCATGAACCTTTTAGCTTGCATAGCATAAATCACATTACTCAAAGAACTCGAACCCAAACCTTTAACCACAACAGAAGACTGATCTCTATCTCGCAACACAACCACTTTCCTATGATAATCAACTACAGCTCGATGCTTACTCAACCAATCCATACCCAAGATCAAATCAAACTCCTAAAATGGAAACTCAATTAAATCCGCAGAAAACTCAACACCTTGAACCAAGAGAGGACAATTCCTAAACACTTTACTCACATTGACACTATGCCCTAAAGGACTGGTCACATAAATCTCATAATCTAACTGATCAACATCATGCAACTTATCAATAAACTTACGCATGCACAAATATGAGTGTGTGGAACCAAATTAGAGCATACAACTCAGTGTCAAAGAGTAAGAACTTACTACCAATTACATTCGGGGCATCCTGCTCATCTCGAGCTCTCATAGCATACGCTCTAGTTGGAACCATCAAGGGACAATCAATCGACTTTGATGGAGTTCCCTCTCTAGGCCGACCACCTTGATCTCTACCTCGGCCTCTAACACGACTGGCTTGTGGTGCATTCGAACCCACTTTACTAGCCTCACACTGATCACCTAAAGCCTCACTCGACTTCGGACAGTTAGCAAAATAGTGATCAGTGCTCCCACATCAGAAATAACCACCCGTGAGCCGTCTATACTCACCCCAATGGTGCCTGCTACAGTGAGAACACTCAGGTAATGCCTCAGTCCTATTGCTAGAACCACCTCTACCCGCACTAGAACCCATGGCAGAACCTTGCCTACCTTGCCTCCTACCTCTCAAAGTCGGACATGAAGTGTAACAATCCAAAAAGGGCCTAATCGAAAATTGCGAGATAAGTCAAAAAAATTAAGGGTATTTTGGTAATTTGAGCAAGAGAAAATTTGGATAATAAGGATTTATTGCAAAAAAATTAATTAAATAAGTTTAGTGGAGGAATTATATGGTGTGCATGTAGTGTATGGAAGTAGGATGTTTGATGTGTAGTAATCTAGTGGATTGTGTGTGTGTGGTGCCTTGGATGTAATAATGTTAAGAGATTATAGTGTGTGGGTTGAGTATGGTGCTTTGGTATGTTAGTCAAAAGTGGGTTTTATTGGTCCATTGGGAAGGTGCCACATAGGATGAGTAGGTGAAGGGCATTAATGAGGAGAGAGGGAAGGGAAGAAGCAGATTTCTTGCTTCCCCTCTACGTTTTCCATTTTTCATCTTTTTCCCTCTCCTTTCTTCTCTCATTTTCTGCTCTTCCTTGCTTGCCCTAACGTGGATATTCAAGTGTTAAAGTGGATTTCTGAGTTTTGAGCTGGGTTTTGAAGGTAAGTGCTTGGATTTCTTGAGTTTTATCTTGGGTTCTTCTTCTACTCCTTCATCAATTCTGGTTTTGGATGTGTAATGCATGGCTTAACTTGAGTGTGTTCTTAGCTTTTGTGCAAGAATCTGAAGAACGTAGAAAGAGTAAAGGGAAAGAGAAAGTGGGGGTTTGAAAGAGAAGATTGAAGCTTCATTCCAGGTTTGGGAGCTTTGTTTGTTGTGTTTAAGTTTGGGAGTTCTGTTCTTGGATAAGTTTGGTTGGATGATTTTGCCCTAATTCTCATTTCGATTGTGTTTATGTTTGTGTCATTCTTTAATTCTGAAATAATTGAGTGATTTGCTTGGGTAAATGTATGTGTTGTTAGAGTGGGGAATATTGGTTCAAATGTTAGTGCTAGATGGATGTTTATATGTGTTATTGACAAATATGTACATGATATGTGATTAAATTCTAGGTTTGTTAATAGTTTTGATTTCAGAAGTTCAAAGTGTTTGATTAATGTGTTAATTGTGTTTTGAGCAAGTTTTGGAAGCTTGGGAGGTAAGAATTTACATGTGTTTGCATGTTAAATGATTTTGGGACAAATGAGTTTTGTTTTGGTTTGCTGTGAACTGCTGGTTTTTGGCCTTCAAAGTGAAAAATACGATGCTGCCGCGAGCGCGACAGAATCGCGTTGTCTACTCCATGAGCTGAGTCGTGATGTTGGCCGTTCTTGTGAGTGGGAAGTCACGAGTCATGATCAAGCATCACGACTCATGACCTCCCTCTCTTGTGAGGGAGTCCTGTCATGAGTCGTGAGGGGAGATCACGACTCGTGAGTCCCTTCTCTCGCGAGGCTGGGGAGAGCTGGGCCTCGTCACGAGTCATGAGCAAGAATCACGACTCGTGACCCTTCTCTCTGGTGGGCGTGAAGCGGCATTGTCACGAGTCGCCTCTGCGTGTGCGACTCGCGATTGGGCTTTTTCCCGCCCGGCTACTGTCGCGAGCGCGAAACAAGTCACGATCGCGACAGTGAGCCTTTTTCCTACCGTTTTGCCCTGTTTTGCCTATATGTCTTCTTCTTTCTGTTTCGCATAGCTTTTCACACTGTTCAAGTTAGGTTTTGTATTTTTATACCAGTGTATTAATGTTTTTGAGTCGTGTTAATAATTAATGGCATTGTCTAGCGTTAAGTGTTTATAATAAGTGTCTTGAGCCTGAAGTGTCAAGGTAGTGGATGATTAAGCATGCTTAAGAAGGGTTAGTGAGTGCAGCTGCCTGTGTTGGCCCTGTTTGGGTCTTTCGGCCGACCTCCGTGATGGTCACTCTCCGTGTAGTGATAAACTGTTTTGAGACTCCGGTCTCCCGCGCTACCTTCGGGTATAAAAACTGCTTTGAGGCTTCGGTCTCCCGTGTTGTGTACCCGTATCCTCCACCAGTGAAATTCAAGCTATTGTTTGAGGTGTCTAGTATTTATTTAGTGAAGTGTTATTGATATTGTGCATTTCTTTTTGTTAGTGTTATTGCTTCGTGCTTTCTATTATATTCTGATTTGATATAGTGATTCTTGATTTACTTATCTCTATCCTCTGATACTTAGTGAATTTTGTATGTTGATGCCTGATTACTTTTAAGTATTAATGCATGATATATTGCATAGTGTTCTATTGTATTGTTCCTCCCCACTAAGCGTTATCGCTTAGCATGGGTTCTTGTCCCGTCTAGTTGACAGGATTTTGGGAGTTTGCTCGTGTCGCGCATCTGCAAGTCGGCCACATAGGAGTAGAGTTATTTTTGTTATCTCCTCCTGTAATTCTTTTTGTATATGTAATATTTTTTTTGTAAAGGATTTAAGATGTAATATTTTGGATATTGTATATAACTCTATATTTTGATTATATGAGATTTATGTTTTGCCTTTATTATTATTCTTAGAGAATGCTTCTGCTTAGCGCATGTATACGTGTATGTGTGAATGTTGTGAGTGAGCATCGGGTAGCGCGTCCGCCGGCGTCCTTCCAACGGTTGCGGCGGTGGGGGTGTTACATGAAGAAGACTCATCATGCGGGTTCCTAGACCTCTTACCCGAAGATGATGATGATCCTCCACGAGGGGGATTCCTCCTGTGAGCACTCTCTCTTAAGACCGATTCAGACCACTCGGTTCGCACTGCTGCTTGCACTATCTGGTAATACCTAATACCCAGAGTACTCATTAAAGAAATCAGCATAGCCCTCAAGGACTTGTTCAAACCAGCCTACATCTGAACTCCTCTGTCAGAACACCCTCTGGAGCATACTTAGAAAGACGGTTGAACTCTTTCTCAAACTCAGAAACTGACATAGCTCTTTGCTTCAAACTTAAGAACTGTGCCCACTTAGCATCCTTGTAAGCCCTAGTCACATACTTACTGGTAAACTCTTGTTCAAAAAACTCCCAAGTGACCGGGTTAGGAAGCTCGGGATGCCTACGGACCAACTTCCACCAATCGTAGGCGGATCCCTGAAGCAAAGCCACAACACATTCTACTTGCCTATCCAGAGGGCACCGAATCTCATCCAGAACACATTCTACCTTCTCTATCCATTTCTCAGCATACTCAGACTCATCCAGACTAATCCCATAAAATTCCTCTGCACCAGCTTTCCTCATGCTCTCTAAAGGGGATCTTAGAGCTGTCACTCTCTCTAAGACACAAGCCATGTCCTGTGAAATCTTCAACATTGCCTTGAAGGGCATGGCTACGGCCTCAGGCTAAACCCTAGGTGTTTGAGCCAAAACAGACACTAAAGGATCTACTGCTCAAGGATTCACACTCTCAGTAGAACCCTCAAGCGACCCTCGCACCGAATTGGAATCCATCTAAAACAAACACAAAGACAACCGCATCAACCAACACAGTCCTAGACATATATCTATGCACAATAACACCCAAAAAATGCCTAAACCGGGGCTCTAATACCAAAAATTGTAACACCCGCTTCCAATACATAGGGAAACCCATCTGCAAGGGAGTGAGAACCCGTATGAGCAGGGGTGTCACCAAGCAAAACGGTACAATAACATTCAACCACATATAATAAACATACATATATACAGCATAAATAAAACTTGGAAACCAACTGATCATTCATTCATAGATGCAATAATAATATTCATTACATAACTATTATGTTAATACCAAAATAATTGCATACTTTCAGAGTTACAAAGCGGAAGCTGAACAAAAGATTAAATACAATGAGAGTTCACTATTATAAAAAGAATCATAATACAAAAAGAAGCTAAGTCATATCATCAATCCCACTATGTTGGCTTGACTTGCGGCGACTCTCCCAAAAGCTATACACCTTCCGCACCTGCACGAATGAAACACCCATGCTAAGCGATAACGCTTAGTGGGGAAACAAACAACAATAAAATGGATAGCCATTCACAATGGTTGTCAAGGAAAAACACATTCATAATGGCATAAGCAGATAATTATAAGACATAATCATACATGAATCACATTCGTAAGCATTCAAAGGTTCGTATGCTCATAAATAGAGTCATTCAGATTCACAAAATTATAATCATAGTCATTGGATTCACATTCTCATAAGCATGAAAGAACAAAACACAACACCTGCTGACTCACAGTAGTGGATAATGAGTGAACGCATGGCGGTACCTTACGGGTATAAATCGAAAAGCAATATCACATTTTTCTTTTTTCAAAACATTTTTACGGAGGGGATCTTAAACAAGATCCAAACACATTGAGGTTCGCGAGGAACCAAACAGGGACCTGATCAGGGTCCAAAACAAAACTAAGGGCTGCAGCTACTAAACTCTATTAGGCATGCCTAACTATCCACTTATTTGACTCTAGCAGGTCATGCATAATTCATCATATCACATTCATATAATTCATAAAATTATCCTTGCTTAAAACATCCAATATTATTCATATACTTCATAAAATAGTCCAAGTAAAAACCTAAAAGCATCACAAGTTCAGAAATTAAACATTGGAAATCACAAAAGAAAACTCAAATTGAAGCTAGGGGTGTCGCGCTCATGATAGAGGCGACACTTGCCCCATGTCGCGATCGCGGCAGTCTTCGCGCTTGCGCAGAGACAGAAGCACCTCTCACTATCGTGCTCGCAACGGTCATCGTGCTAGCAACAGTGAGCGGCCAACAAAGGTTGTCGCGCTCGTGCACAGGCGTGCGCTCGCGATAGGGGACTGCCCAGATCCGCTCGGCAGCCGAGCGCTTTCGCGACAGAGAGCTCTTGCTGTGGCCAATCGGCAACCCAAATCCGCTTAGCGCACGCAAGAGCTGAATCCACCGAGCTCAGTCGCGACCTCACGATAGTGTCACACTCGCGAAAGAGTCGTGATTTCCATCACTTATGCGAAAATCTGCAGAAATTCACACTTCCAAAACACCCAAACCTCCAATCTCAAACACAAATCAACCCAAACTTCATCTTACCTCAAATTAACCTTCTCATCATCATAAATAACATAAAACACCACTTTTTACAACAATTAACACAATCAAAATCATTAATCAACATAATCAAACTCTAAAAAATAACAAACCCAGAAAATTTCAGCAAAGTTCACCAAACTTATAAATTTGCCCCATAATTCATCATTCATGCATCCCAACTTAAATCAAACCAAAACCCATAACATTTTCACTAACATGAACCTCAGCAAACCTCAAATTTCTAGAAATATCATTCAACATACCAAATCACAAAAATGCACAAATTCAAATAATTCCCAAATATGAAATTCCTATGCTCTAGTAGCAAGCTCTGCTCCCACTCACCTTTTCTTTCCCCTTGGGATCTCTAGTAGGCACTTCTAAACCCGGAAACCCAAGAACCATACAACTCACAAAAATCCTAAGTTAAGAACACATGCAATCAAATCAAGAAAGAGAAGATGAAGAAGAAGAGAAAACCCACTAACTTACCAATAAAGCTCTTGAGAATTACCAAGATCCACCAACAAATCACCCAAGAAAAGAAAGAATCAAGGTGTAGCAAGAGGAGGAGGAAGGAAGAAGAAGCAAAAGAGGGAAGGAGGAAGAGAACAGGAAAGCTAGGGCAAAATTCTGCCCTCTCTTTCTCTCTCCTCTCTTTATATACCCCTTCTTAATTTCCCTTGCCACATGTCACCTTGAGATTGGTGGGTTTTGATAATTCACACCCTACTCCCATGCAAGACACTACACACAAAACCAACCCTTCACTAACATACACACTACTCCCCTATGAGCATGCACACACTAACAAGACCCTTACTCAAACACACCAATATCATACATACACCCACACTCTAATAAAGCTCATAAAACATACATATTATCCAAGATACCCTTAATAGATGCCAAAACAATCACACATGCACACATACACATGGCTCAAACTACTAGGGGGAGAACAGGGTGTGACACGACTGGGAAGCCTTTTCACGAGTCATGCACTCGGACACAACTCGTGACAGCTTTCACCTGTTGGGGGCGAAGGCGGGCTTCAACACGAGTCGTGTCATCATGCCGACTCGTGTCAGCCTTCCTTTGTGCGAATGGCTTCGACACGAGTCGTGTCATTATGGACGACTCATGTCAGCCTTCCCTTGCACCTGGCATATTTGGCTACTGTTGCGAGCACGACAGTAACCCTTCCTGCCTACCCTATTTTTTGAAAATGAGTTTCATGTTTTACTTTTATGGGTGCTCACTACTACATGTTGCATAACTTTTCTTTTGCATGTCTAATACTATGGCTTATGTATTATAAATTACATGTTATGTTTTGAATATGGCTTGTATTATGCGTAGCCTACAAGAGTCAATTTAGTGAATAGTTAGGCATGCCTAATAGAGTTCAGTAGCTGCAACCCCTTTGTTCTGTTCTGGACCCTGATCAAGTCCCCGTCTAGGTCCTCGCAATCCTCAATGTTTACGGATCTTGTTTAAGATCCCCAATGTGAAAATATTTTGAATGAGAAATAAATGATGTTGCTTTTCAATGGTGCCCTCGGGTACCCCCAATGCGTTCACTCGTTATCCACTATTGTGAGTCAGCAGGTGTTTTATCTTGTTGTGTTATAAGAATGTGAAATCTGAATGTTAATGAGTATGAGCACGTGAATCAGTTTATATATGAAGTTGATTATGAATCTTCGAATACTAATGTATATGACTCAGTTATGATTTGGTTATATTTAATTATAAGCATGTGCCATATTATATGTGTTTTGCCTTAACAACCATTGTGAATGGCCGTCCATTCTATTGTTTGTTTTCCCCACTATATGTTATCGCTTAGCACGGGTGTTTCATCCGTGCAGGTGTGGATGGTGGTAAGCTTTTGGGAGAGTCTCCGCAGGTTCAGCCAACACAGAGGGATTGAAGTGTTAGGGCTTAGGTTTCTGTATTTAGATTCTTTTGTATTTTGGGCTCTCATTGTATTTATTATTTTGTACCTCTTCTGCCATGTAATTCTGGAAGTTGATTCTTTTTGTAATATCAGTTTTTGTTCAGAACACTTTTGTAATGAATCTTTTATATTAATGAATGATCATTTTGTTTTCAAGATTTTAATTCCGCTATATTTCTGTATGTTGTATATGGGTTATAGTTTTGCCTTATTGGTGACACCCCTGCTCGTACAGGTTCTCGCTCCCTTATGGACGGGTTCTCCTACATATGGGTAGGGGGTGTTATAGCTACTCCTTAAACCTTTCCCATGCCTTATACAAAGGTTCGTTGTCATATTACACAAAGGTAGTGATATCTTTAATAATCTTTGCAGTCTTGCTAGGGGAAAATACTTAGACAAAAATGCTTGAGCTAATTGGTCCAAAATAGCAATGGATCCTCTAGCAAGTGAATTCAACCAAGCTCTTACTTTATCCTTTAATGTGAAAGGAAATAGCCTAAGCTTGATTGCATTGTTGAAACTCCATTGATTTTAAAAGTATCATATATTTCTATGAAATTTGCCAAATGAGCATTTAGATCCTCATTTACCAAACCATAAAATTGAATACTATTTTGAATTATTTGTAAAAGAGATAACTTAATTTCAAATTGATTGGCATTTACCGTAGGTCTTACCACTCCTTGTTGAGCCCCGCTTAATGCTAGCATAGCAAAATCCATCAATATTGGTAGATTCTCTTCTTCGGTCATAATTTATCTCCCATTCTTATTCTTCTTCTTATTGGTTTTACAGTTACTTGAAAGAAATCTTTAAATCTCTGGATTCAATGGTTCAAGTTCTTTTTGAGAACTCCTTGTACTTAGCATATACTTGAACTATCCAATCCTGTAAAAATGAAATAACACAAACAAACAAAACTAATTAAATATTGTAATCTAAAATCATAAATCAAGATTTATAATGGCAATAAATTCAATCATACATTCCCCGGTAAGGGTTCCAAAAACATGTTACGTGTATTTCTAAATGCTAAATCCGCAAGCATACGGTTTACCGATTATAGAACCTAAGATATCGTTCCCACGAGGAATGTAGATTAATATTACTCACTATTACTACTTGATTTTAATCTTGTTTACAATGTTCAATAATTTGAAGATTAATTTAAACTACTAGTGGAATGCAGAGTAATTAAACCTAATTAATGATGATCAAAGAAGACAATATAGATTATGAAGATGAATTAATAATCAATAGAACTTGAAGTAATTAATCTTGAGTGTTAGCGTATCCTTGTCATGCAAGTCAAGTTGGATAAAGTTCTAATCCATTCTCTCAACATAAATTAGAGTGCCTAAAATGTACATCTATAATTCTAACCCTTAATTCTCATTAATGAATTAGTTGATTATACATGCAAATATTAGGATAATTTAGCAACTTAGAGCAATCATCTAACATTATAATCTCTCAAATAACGCTTTGATAATTAATTTCTTTTAGTTTTAAATGAGAATCTATCTCTCAACTAAATTCTCACTTCTAGTGATCATGCATTAAATACTAATAGGAATTCTACAAGCAAGAATACTAGATTGATATGAATAATAAAACATAATATAAATATTCAAGTTCATAAATACATCATTTTATAATTACAAAGAAATAAAGGATTAGAAATAGAAATAGGAGATCTCTCAACCCTTTTCCTTTCACCAAGTGTGTTTTTCCTCTTTGTAATTGTCTTCTCTTCAAAACATAAATAAAAAAAAAACTCTAGAACTTCAACTACATAAATTGTTCTTCTTAAACTTACAGAGAAACTTAGTTAAAATTCCATCATCCTAAATTTACAACTAAATTTAATATATATATTGTTCCAAAGTTAATGTCTCTTGAAATGCCTCTTCAAAGGGTTACAAAACTTGGTGGGAAGACTTGACTTTTAAAATGGCTTTTCAAAATAACTATCCCAAATGGCTCTCTCTGTCGCGCTTGCAATAGGACACGGATTCCTCTCCTAGTTGACTTCTTTTGCTGCGTTGACCGCTTTTCTCTTGCTCACGTCTTGTCGCACTCGTGATAGTGCGTGGAATCTCCTCTTGGTGCTCCTCTTTCCCTTCTCTCTTCCTTGCTCTTAGGCGCCTTCTATTGCGCTCGCGACTCCCTCATGCTTGCGGCAGAAGCATTCTTTCCTTGATCGATTTTGCTACTTTCTCCACATTTTCTCCCTTTTCTCCTACATTCACAACACTTAACACAAAACATCAAACACACCTAATTCTAACACAATTAATCACAACTAAACATAAATTTTTATCACAAAACATAAACTAAATATGAACTATTTAGACTCATATCAACTTTGTAGTCTAGATAACGACTTGGTGTAATCCAAGAGGATCATAATCACTTTGTAGTCTAGATAATGACTTGGTGAGATTCAAGAATGTCTGCACTTTGTAGTCTAGATAATGACTCGGTGTATTCCAAAATGATCATAATCACTTTGTAGTCTAGATAATGACTCAATATATTCCAAGATGATCATAATCACTTTGTAGTCAAGTAATGACTCGGTGATTTTCAAGAATGTCTGCACTTTGTAGTCTAGAAAATGACTCTATGTAATCCAAGAGGATGATAATCAATTTGTTGTCTAGATAATGACTCGGTGCAATTAAAGAGTATGATATCTGCACTTTGGAAGTCTATAAAATGACTTGGTGCAACCCAAGAGGATGATATCCGCACTTTAGAAGTCTAGAAAATGACTCGATGCAATCCAAGAGGATGATATTCACAATTTAAATCACAAAACCTTTCTCCAGAGAAGAACTAGCTCTTTAGGGAGCATCTATCCAATATCAAAACAACAGTGATTTGAAATGCCAAAAAGAAGACGTCAAGTGACCACCAAGAGAGCGGCTCAACACATCAGCAAATGGGTGTTAATCAAAAATCCACCACGACTCCATGAGCATAGTAAGAAGGTGGCAGCCTTAGGCACACGCTCCTTTCCTTTTCTCTGAGTTTTGGCTCACCTAGACACCCATGCGCTAGCTTTCCCAAAATTGGGGGCAAATGTAGACACCGGGTCCTGAGACAATGTAGATCCCCAGTGATGAAATTAAGGCCTGTTCACCGGCAAGAAGGTTAAAAGTGATATTTCCTTGTCAAATTCATTTAAAAAAAATTGTGCATGCCGCCCTCATGCCCACGCCCCTCGCTCTGTACTCAGCCTCAGGGGTGAGCGCCCCCATAGGGGCGGGCCAAGCGAGAGAGCTGACCCTCGCACATGCGCCTGCCCCTCGAGAAGGGTGGTCTGCATGATGGAGCTACCCTTCGTGCATGCGTCTGCTCCTCGCAAAGGGTGAGCCAAGTGAGGGAGCGCCCCTCGCACATGAGCAGCGTAAAGTCGCTCCTCCCAAGAGGCAGGCCGAGTGAGGAGGCCGCCCCTCATCACCTCTTACCTCTAACTGTGTTTTGCCCCAAAATATCAAGGAATTTGATTTTTAATTGGATTATAACACTGATTTTTGGGATTTTTAGGGGATAATTATGGATTTTTATTTTAAAATAAAAAGTTTGGATTAAATCAATCTGATTTTTTCCTAAAATATCTAGGTTTAATTCAAGAATAATATAAATAGAATTTTTAGAGAAAGAGAAAGAGAAAGAGGTGCAACCTTCTATGATTTTGAGATTTATTAAGGAGAGAGAAAAATGATTTGTTTTCTTCTTGATTTTTCTTCTTCAAATTCTCAAATTTTTTATTAGAAAAACAAGACTCAAGATAGAGAAAGTGATTCTCTTTTCTTGAGATTGAAAAATCTCTCTTTGTTTAAAGAAGTTCTTGAATTTAGGAGAGGGAGATCTTAAATTCTTTTGTTTTAATTAGATTATTGTGGATTTTGATAAGGAAAACAATTCATAATTTAGCTCTTCCAGATTGACAATTATGAGGGTAAAGGATTATGGCTTATATGTTTTCTTTCAATTTTTATCTTAACCATTGTTGCATAATTGAAAAGCTTTCTAGTGTGTATTTATTTTGATTAATTTTATGTTTTGATTTCGAATGTTTGGATGTTATTTTGATTTTTCTTACATGAAAATCACATCATAGTATGTAAAATCAAATGAAATATTGTTGTTTTTGATAGAAATTTGATTAAAAAGAAAACAAAAACTTTTACTGTGGGTTCTTCACATTCCTGCCCTTGAGGGGCAGGAAGGAGTTGAGGGGTGAGCAGGGAGGCCGCCCCTCATCCCCTATTTTGTACTTTTGTGGATTTTGATTTATTTTATCCGGTTTTCAACGCTTTTAGATCCATATTCGCGTGATGTGTATTTTTGCATAGTTTTAATATTATTTTTCTTATCATGTAATGTTTATTTATTATTAATATTTTATGTGGTAATATTTATTTTTATTATTTTATTTGATTTAATTGATTTTTAGATTTATTTGCTAACATTAATTTTATTTTATTTTATTTTGTCTACAATCTTTGTTTTTCCTTATTTGAGTATACTTACGAGCAAATGGGGAGATCAAGGAGATTTAGGAGGCTTCTTTTTTGTTTTCTTATCAATTTTTTTTTCCATTTTAGCTATTTTTCTTTATTTTGCCATGTAATTTGTAATAAATTTATTTTATTTTATGCACGTTAAAACGAAAATCACAAAAATATTTTTATTAATAAATTATATTTTTTAATAAAACAGGACCAATGTCCTCATTTCAACCAATAAAATGTAATTTTCAAAAGGAGAGTCAGTTTTCATAAAATGGGATCACTCATCCCGATTTTCTTAATAATGCCTAAAAATAACTCTTCTATTTTTTAAGTATGCATGAAGGAACCAATGTTCCTATACTAATTAATACCCCGTTTTATGCTTGTTGTTTATTTATTTATTTTAGCTTTCTATTTTTTTGAGGGATTGTATTTTTGTCCCGATTTTCATCTTGTAATTTATTTTATAGCTTATTTTTATTTTATTTTATTTATTTATTGCTTTTTACTGCTTTTCTCGATATTTGATGTGCGCCTTAAATAAATTGCATGACGTGTGAGATGAGAGATGCAAATTTGACAATAAAAACCACCCATTTATAATTAATCAAGACATTAATAAGAGTGAAATTTCAAATCTTGCTCTAGTTTAGACGCTAGAGGTTAGACGAACTTTACCAATTTTAAATTGTGTGGCGACTCCAAAATATTTCAAAGGTGCCTGAAGGTTTCATGGGATTAGATGAACTTTCCCAATGTTCTATTGGCTAAGGATTCCAAAATATCTCATGTTGCCTAGGATCTAAAAGCAAACTCTCTCGAACCCTAAAAGCGGCCTTCCAGGAAAAACACACGGGTTTGGCGTGTGTCACACCAATTAATTATTTTTTTCTTCTTATTTAACCTTATTAAACTCATTTGTTAACAAAATTACCCTTTTATCCCTAAATCTTTCAATTTCTTGCCATTAAATCCTTTTTCATTCTTTTTCTTATATTAACTCCAAATTTCTCATTTTAAATCCATTTTTACGCTTTTGCTCCTAGTATCAATCTGATAGAAATATCTGAATTGGATACACGAGACGTGGACCCCACAGGTCCACTACACTACCAAGTGACTTCGAAGGACCATCCCAAACACTATCACTACAATTTACTGTACATTTTATCACTATATCACTGTAGTAGACCGTCATTGGACTATTGATGCGAGTTGCCATGACTCGCTACCGCAGTATAGGTGCCCATATGGGTATATCCTGAGCTAGATTCACTACCAGAACATTAAGGGCAATCATAGTCGTTATAATTTTTTTTACCGGCCAAGGTTGAATTTTCTTACTAAATTTTATTTATCACACATTTAGCTAGATTACACGTTAATTATTACAAATATACAATTTATATGCGTTAAACAACAAAGTATTCCATGTTATACCTAAAGTATACATTCGGCCTCACCTTTGGTTCATCTTCAAAATTTTAACTTTTCATTTTAAGCACTCAAATGATCATATTTAACCTCCCTAAACATGATTATAAGGTTTGATTCAATTTATCATGCATATTTCACATACTTTATATTTAAACATAACCTAAAATCATACTTTTTCAATGAAAAACGGAGGATATTGTATCCACTAACCTTATTTTCTTATTTTAGACCGCTTAAACATATTTTCATTGCCTTGGCTCCTTAAAGCACCATCACCTGAATTTTAATACATAACCTTTTCCACTTGCTTTTTCCCACTTCTTTCATTTCATATGAACTTTGGAGGCTACTATCATTGAAAGAGAAGCTAGAAATTCCATGGGAAGGTTGGATCTAGTGGAAACCATGGAAGCGAAATGAAGAAAATCCATGGAGAGAAAAAAAGGAACCATTTGGCCAAGAGAAGATGGAAGAGAGGTGGAGAGATTTCTAGGGTTTTCTTATATTTAGGGGTATTTATAGGTGATTTTGGTGGGTTAGGCTTGGTCCAACCAATTGGGCCAACCCAATTTTAAGCCAATTTAGGAAATTAGGCCCATTATGCACTCCAAAATTATTTCTCTCACTTCTTAAGCCCAATTTCCCTCAAATATAATTTTAAAATTCTCCAAATATATTTAGTAGGTTCCACGAATATTTTTAGGTCAATCGAAGACCATTTCCCAGCCCGATAGTTTCTTACCTGTCCGATAATCCAATTTTTTATTTCACCATAAAATTTATTTTTAATGAAGATTTTATTTTCTATATTATTTGAAGCAAATCCATGCTTTTACATAATTTTTTTGAGGTTCGTAGCATTATTTAGAGTCCGATCAAATCTTGGTCAAACTAATTAAACTGGTCCTACCGGTTCTATTCTCTAGTTGAACCGATTTGGTTTACTGTTCATCCTTAACTTCCTTTTTGCTTTTAATAGCTCATTTGACCTCAACTTCTTCTCAATCATGGTCCATTTTTGTCCAATTTAATTGAACCGGTCCGATTTACCAATTTTTCCATATTTTCGTAAATTTACTTTTATCACAATCAAACTGTTCTACACATTATTCTGGGTCTATATATACTTTCAGATAAGTTTTCAGATGTCATTTACTATTTTTAAAGTCTCATTCAAATTTCGGTCAAATCTAGTTACTATTTGAATTAAACTAGAGGTTTTTTCTTCTTTTTGACTTTTAAAAACCTATTTGACCTCATTTTCACTCCAAATTACATCACTAGACTCCTTGTAAATTTTATTTTCTAATGGTCTAACAAAATATTTTTTACTTACTGGTGCAATTTTTACTCTACGAGCACCAGGTCATCCATCCTAGAATTTCTATCACCCATGCACATTTAACCTCTTATTCCCTCTAAAATTCAGTGTACTAACGTTGTTATTTTCACACCCAAACCACCTTATTCACTCTACAGAATTTACTGATCACTACTAACCCAGTATTTAGGCCATTACATATTTTATTTTGAATGTATGAAAAAATTATACACAATACAATATGTATATGCTTTATTCTTTCTTTTTGTTTCAAAACTAACTAAATCTTTCTCTGCATGGAAAAAAATAAGGAGTGTTAGCAGCCTGAAAAAACATATGCAAGTAAAAAGCCCTTCCAACCTTTTTTTCTCCCACACAAGAAATTGTGCAGTTTCTTTCCTAGGCGGGTTTAGCCCAAGGGCTAGTAGAGAACCCAATGGGTGCATAGGGTGCGTAGCAGAAAGCAGGCAACATAATCTCTCTTTATTGAAAGAACATATATATGGGTTTTGACCATTATGCATTCGAATAATTCCAACAAATTAGAGTAGGTCTACCGGGAAATGAAAGCCTTTGATGGATAACCCTTTAATCTAATTGAATTTGTTTAATACATAATAGTTCACATAGCAAGCACAATATTATGGTACATGCCACATAGGGGAAGTATCTATTTGTCATTACATAGGCTTTAGTCAAGGTGATGATATTTTTGGGCTACATAAGCATGATTCATGCCAATGGGTATAGCTTATTATAAGCATAACAACCGGTCGAGTTATCATTTTGTAATGGCTAAAATACCGAGTTAATCATAAATAGTATGAATAGTGCATCCAGGACAGAAATTACACCCGAGGACGAAAAGGATTTTATTTGACCATCAAAAAATACTATTCACGATAAGTTCGAGGGTAAAATTTGGAGTGAAAATGAGGTCGAATAGGTCCCCAAAATTCAAAAATAAGAAAAAGCCCTAGCTTTATTCAAATAGTAACTAAGTTTGATCAAGGTTTGATCGGGCTACTAAAATTAATAAATGACCTCCAAAAATTATTTGAAGGGCATAGATAGACTTAGAACAATATTTAGAAATTTTTGATAGTTAAAAGGAAATTTTACGGTAATATTAAAAATTATTTAATTGTTAAGTAAACCCAACCGAAAATAGACTTTGATTGGGCTAAAATTTTTTATGGAGGCTTAATTGTATGTTTTAAGAATTATGAAATTGATTTTGTGAGGAATTGATATTGGGAAGTGGAGAAATAATTTAGAGTGACTTAATGGGCCATAATGTAAAAAAATGGGCTTGAAATAGTTGGACCAACTTAGTTAGATCAAGCCCGGACCAACTAAACCCCTATATAAGCCAGAAGAATTAGACTTCTCTAGAGAAATCTGCAGCAAACTAGTAGCTCCTCCTCCCTTCTCCTTGGCCGAATTGCTCTCTATTTCCTCTTTCTTCTTCTCTCTTCAAATTTCTCCTTTAATCCAAGCCTCCTAACTAAATTTTAGCTCCTATATAATCTAATAGTAGCCTTTACAGTCCAATTGAAGTATTTGAAGTGAGAAAATTCAAGGATTTAAAGTTAGGGCTCAAATTTAAGGTAAGAGAAATTAAAGTTTTTAAATTGGTTTAATGGTTCAAATAGGTAATTTAGGGTATGTAGAGTATATTTATGTAATTCTATTGCAAAAGGAAGCAAGATTTTATTGAAATTTTGATATGTATATTCGGCCTACCTTAGGGAATCAAGGTGAGCATCTTCAAGGGGTAAAGGCAAAAAAAAAACAAAGGAAGCTTGAGGAGCCTAAAGCAAGAATTTGAGGTTAGTGGTTATAAAATCCATCTATCTCCATAGATTTAGTTTGGTTTTAGGTTATGTTTGAATTGCATAAAAGTGATAAATGTGTTTAAAATTGAAATAAACCTTATAAACATGCTTAGGAACATTAGAAATGATGATTTAAATGCTTAAAATATGAAGAAATAAAATATATGGTATAGACATAATAGTGGCCAAATGGAATACCATGGCATACTAGGGTATACTTTATGTTTTAATGCAAAATAATGGTATATACATATTTATTTAGGTGTGAATTAATTAAATGAATGATACTTGAGTGAAAACTAAAATGGAGTGTGAAGATGGAACCTTGGCCGAATGGTATTCTTGGTGGTGATATGATGTAATTTGAGAATTTGCTAAGTATAATAACATAAAATGAATATAAAATGGAAATGAGTGTATGCTAATTTATTTGGAATTAATTGAGCATATTTGAATATTTTAGAGTATAATAATGTAATATGTTTATGTTGAAAATTGTGGTATATATGATACGTTAATGAAATTATTGCATGAATGATGTTAATATTAATTAATTAATGGGATGAAGTTGTTTTAGTAGAAAAAGAATGAATTATGTATGGTTTTATGATGTTGGCCGAATGGTATGCTACATTTAATTAATGGTATATTTAATTTAAGTTGAGAATTTAATGCAAATTGGAATAATGGAATATTGTATTTGCCCTTAGTAGTAGTTTGGTGGTTAAATCTAACTCAGGATATAGTTGGCGAGTCATAGGGACACCTACACCATGGTGTGAGTCATGACAACTCACTTAATATAGGCCAATGACAGTCTACTAAATGAATGATTATTGAAATGTCAAAATGTAAAGGAAATGAAATGTAAATGTATGGGTGGTCCTTTGGGGTCACTCTAAAATATTGTGGATCTTTGAGGTCCACATCCCGTGTATCCAGATTAGAGATTTCTACCGGATTGATACTAGGTCAAAACGGTAAAAATGAATAAATTGGGTAAATAAGAGTTGTTATAAGAAAAAGAATGAAAAAGGACTAAATTGTAATAATTTAAAAGATATAGGGATTAAATTGTAAAAATGTAAATGAAATAGTTAATAAGATTAAATAAAAGGAAATATAAATAAATTAGTAGAATAAGTGATATATTAATGTTTTAAGGACTAAATTGTAATTTAAAGGACTAATTGGAAATTTGTAAGTCAAATAATGAGTTAAATGTAGAAATTAACTTAATTAGTGGCACTTTTGTAAATAAGAGCAAAAAGAAGGGTAAATTTGTAATTTGATAAATTTTAAGGAATAAATTGTTGGTCATAAAAATGTTAAATTGAGGAATAAAGTGTAATTAAATAGTAATGTAAGAATTTATTTCAGTAATTAAGTGATTAAAGATAATTCAATGAATAATAATAATAATAATAATAATAATGCTAAGCTAGAACAATTAGTGAGTTAAATATTTATGGATTATTATTAGATTAAACTATAAAATGAGAAATTGAAATATAAACATAATGGAAAATGACAAAATTAAGTTTTAATGACTTATACGAATAAAATGTGCATGTGTGCATGAAATTTTAGGATAGTGAAAATTTTTGGATTTGTAACTACCACTGAGCATATTTAATGCTCAGCACATAATTTTTGTTGACTACATGTAGGTACACGTTAGGATATTGGACAAGCATGCCTCACTTTTGGGAGCAGATTGGAGAAAGATTAGGATTAAGCACATTTTGTATATTAAGAGTTATTGGCATGTATATGTATTGATATGGATTTATGGAAATGTATGGATGACATATATATGGACATATGAATATTATGGATGATGTTAGACAGTATGTGATGAATGGTATATTTGAATGTAAAATGAATATGTTGTGGATTGTATTATTGTTGTGCCCTTGAGTGGGATGTGGATTGTTTGGTTTGCAAGAAGGGTAGATTAAATTATAGCTGTTATACTGCCGAAATTTATACCAAATAAATAGTAAAACTGGATAGTTATAGGTCAATCGGCGAGAATGTAACATAGGTGATATTTTATTGAATTAGGCATCACAATATTTTTAATAAGTTTGAATTAAGCCAAATCAATTTTAAAGAAATTTTTTTTTACCACGTTTATGTATACATATCATTTATCAGTATCCAACAATCATGGTAATTGCACAGTAAACATCTTATCAAGTTATATGTATGTTTTGTAAAGGTGTTACATTTTATTTGTATCAGAGTACGATTTAGGCGATTCTAATATTAGTGTGGGGTTAAACGATTTGATTTAATGCATATATATGCCAATTGATGTATGAGAGGTGTTATAAAACTAATATATGCTTGCTCCTTTTTGTTGTATACTGAGAAATGGCATCTAAGGAAGGATGTCGTGAGGGTGACGTTGAAAATGCCACTTCTATCAGTTCTGGGCGAGCTGAGATGTTATAGCCACAAGCTACTCCTCCTGTTGCATCACCACCTCTTCCACCTCAGCCTAATTTTCTGAATTTGATGGCATACTATATCTAGCAGCAACTGCAGGTTTAGCTGCCACAGCCTTAGGAACCAGAACAACCCCCAACACCACCAAAAGGAAAATCGATATTAGAGCAGTTAAAAAAATTAGGAGCAGAAGATTTCTTTAGGAGTGACCCATTGACACCAGAACAGGTTGAAGAATGGTTGTTTAGAACAAAGAGATTGTATGAAATCACCCATAGCCCACCAGTAGAGATGTTTAAAGGGACAGTTGCGTTACTTTAGGGCCATACATTTGTATGGTGGGATTCAGTTCAAAAGCATACTCCAGTAGATCAGTTGACATGGGAGTATTTACTGGCCCAGTTTGAGAAGAAAATATTGGATCTGAGTATAAATCTTCTATACAAGATGCTTTTTGGAGTCTTAAACAGGGAAACAAGACAATTGCTGAGTATGAATGTGATTTTGAACGTTTGAGTGCTTATCTGGATGATAATTTGATAACAGAAGAAAGATTGATATAAAGATTTGAGCGGGGTTTGCATAACCGCATTAGACAGATTGTAGGTGCTCAAAGGTATCCTGATATGATATCACTAGTTGAAGCAATTCAGACAGATGCAGTAAAGAGATGGACTCGGTTCCAACAAAAAAGAAAACTAGGTTAATCCAGTGGTACAGGGAGTTAGAGTAAGAAATCTAAAAGGCCACCTCCTTCTTAAAGTCATGGATCTATAACACCAACTCATAGCCAAAAGAATCCAGCTGGTAGCAGTGTCCCAATTACTTTAGTGGGTAGTGCATCAAGAGGCAGAGGCGGAGGTACTATCCAGCAATGTGATCATTGTGGGAAATTCCATCCAGGTGAATGTAGATTTCTGATGAGGGCTTTTTTCAAATGTGGGTCAAAAGAACATCAAGTAAGAGATTGTTCGGAAGGCCAGACTTCCTCAGCTACTTTACCTGCACTCGATACAGGACCAAGTGCACCCAAAGGTAGGGGTAGAGGAGCAGCTTCAAATCCAGCTATAGCTAGACCATCTGCTCCACCTTTACAGGGCCGGGCCGGGCTACTGGCCATACTAATGCAATGAGAGCCAGAGAATAGGAGGATGCCCCAAATGTGATAGTAGGTAAATTTATGCTTCTATCTGATTCAGTTTATGCACTCATTAATCCTGGTTCCACACTTTCTTATATAAACACTAATGTTGCACGGGAGAATAGGTTGAGAGATTCACAATTAGATCAGGATATCCTTATGAGAAATCCTATGGGGCATAGTGTGGTAGTGAACCGAGTGTATAGAAATTGTCTTGTTAGTGCTCACGGTTATGTTTTCCTCCCTTTCCTAGAGTTTGATGTTATCTTATGAATGGATTGGTTATCCACCCACCAAGCAACTGTTGATTGTAAACGGAAGAGGATGACACTTAAAACTCCAGCTGACTAAGAGATTACTGTTATGGGTGAAAGAACAGGCTTTCTTTCTGATGTGATATCGGCTACAACTGCAAAAAGGCTTTTAAGAGAGGGAAGTATTGCTTACTTATGTTATGCAATGAAGGTTAAAAAGGAAGCCCCAAAAGTGACAGAGGTACCTACAGTGTGTGAATTTCCAGATCTCTTCCCTGAAGAACTACCAAGCTTACCATATGATAGGGAGTTCGAGTTCACCATTGATGTAGCTCTAGGCACTACACCTATTTCCATTGATCCCTACAGAATGGCGCCCACAGGACTCAAAGAATTAAAATTTCAATTACAGGAGTTGCTTGATAAAGGCTTCATCAAGCCTAGTGTTTCACCATGGGGAGCATTAATACTCTTTGTAAAGAAGAAAGATGGGTCACTTAGGTTGTGCATCGATTACAGACAGCTGAACAAAGTAACAATCAAGAACAAATATCCATTTCCAAGGATTGAAGACTTGTTTGATCAATTGAAAGGTGCAAGTGTGTTTTCAAAGATCAATTTGAGATCGGGTTACCATCAGTTGAAGGTAAAAGAAGCGGATGTGCCCAATACTGCTTTTCATAGTCGATATGGTCATTATAAATTTCTGGTTTTGCCTTTTGGACTTACCAATGCACTGGTAGCTTTTATGGACTTGATGAGTAGGATCTTCCACCCTTATCTAGATTAGTTCGTGGTGGTTTTCATTGATGACATTCTAGTGTATTTGAAGACTCTAAAAGATCATGATAAGCAACTTCAGATAGTTTTGCAGACTTTGAGAGAAAAGTAGTTATATGTAAAATTCATTAAATGTGAATTTTGGTTGAATGAAGTCTCTTTTCTAGGCCATGTGGTGTTGGCAGAAGGTATAAAATTAGATCCTAAGAAGATTGAAGCAATCTTACAATGGAGAACACCTAAAAATGTTACAGAAATCAGAAGTTTCTTGGGTTTAGCGGGTTACTACAAAAGGTTTGTAAAGGGTTTCTCCACTATTGCAGTGCCACTAACTTCAATTGTTACAGTAGAATGTTAAGTTTGAATAGACTGATAAGTGTAAAGAAAGCTTTGAGAAGCTTAAGAATATGTTAATAGAAGCTCTAGTGTTGACACAACCTTAATCAAGCAAAGACTTTATAATTTACAGTGATGCTTCCAAGAATGGGCTAGGTGTAGACACCGAATCCTGAGGCAGCCCAGATCAGAGTTACCCAATAATGATAAGATGCCTACTCACAGGCAAAAAGGTTAAAAGTGATGATTTCCTAGTCAAATTTGCATTTTAGAGCAAAAAAATAAAAATTAATAATAAAAAATATTTTAAAAATTAGATTTGAAAAATGGGGTTTAGAAATTATAATATTTTTAGTTAAATTTAAAATTTAAGAAAAAAATAGCAAATGTCGGCCGCGGTAGCGCGCGCGCTGTGCGGAGCGCCTGCGCACAGCGCCCCGTGCGCGAGCGATGCGTAGAGCATCACCCGCACGGGATCGACGCCCCTGTTCCGCCACAAAACGCCTAAATCAACCTAAAATCGGGATTTTCGCCCTAAAATCGGGATTTTCCCCCCAAAATCGTTTTTTTCGGGATTTTCTCACCAAAATCTGATTTTTTATCCCTTTTTTAAGGGTTTTATCATTTTTTTTCATTTTTAAAATAAAGGAAAATAATATTTGAATTAATTAAGGATTTTTTCCTTAATTAATTATTTTTCTTCTTTTTTTTAATATAAATAGAAAATGAAAGAAAGAGAAAAGGGCGGGGAATTTTTAGGGTTTATTTTTTAGGTTTTCTTAAATTTTCTTTTCTTCTTCTTCAACATTTTCTCTCTAGATTTTCAAAATTTTCCCCCAACAAAATAATAGAAATAGAAAAATTCAATTCTTTTTTCTTCTTTTTCCAATGGAATTTCTTCTAAGTATATTTTAAATGGAATTTTATTGATGGAAAGTTGATTTTTGAGACAAATAAAGTGATTATTTGTTCTTAAAAATTTAATTTTCGTACTTTTTTTCTTTCAATAATTTTTTCACTTAAGTTTTTTCAATGATTTTTATTCGAATCTTTTTTTGATGAAAAAGAGATTTTTGAGACAAACAAAATAATTGTTTGTCCTTGAAATCTAATTTTTCATTTGATTTTATAAAAAATAAGTTTTTTTTTTCATAAATAATTTTTTGAGACAAATCAAATAATTGTTTGTTCTTTAAAACATTTTTGTCAATGAAAATAATTTTTTTGTTCTTAAAGAATTTTTGATTTTCTCTCATTATTTTCTTTGCAATTTATTTTTCGGAACAAAATTCCAACATTTTCATCATATTCAATTCTAATCTTGCAAATTAAAAACAAGGAAATCAATCATCACTTTTACCTTCATCGAATCCGAAACTCTAAGGGTAAACATTCTGAGCCCAATCTTTTTATTCCTATTTTTATTATTTTATTCATATTTAATTTATTAACATGTATATTATTATTTTTTTTTATTATTTTCATTTATTTATTTATTTATTCTATTACTTTTATATTTGTCTCATTTAATATGTTAATATATTATTTTTGTTCATATAAATATTGATCTCTTATCATTTCTAACTTGTAAATATTGATTTCTTATTATTGCTAACATGTAAATAACTTATTTTTTGCTTTGATTTCTCATTATTTTTCACATGTAATTAATTAATTCATTTTGATTGATCTTTTTTTTTGCCATGTAAATATTTTAAGTTAATTGGGATAACATCAATTAATCACGTCATTCAATTAATTATTTTCATAATTGTTTTATTCATTTTTATCATTCTCTTTCATTGTTATTATCATATATATTCATTGTTTATTCATTTATTAATTTATTTTCATTATTCATTATTTATCATTATCATGTATATATTTTTATGTATTAATTCATTAACATTTTTTATTTATTTCAATCACATCATTTAATTCATTTGTCATTCATAACACATTTTTCTCATTTATTTTAAATTGTTAACATGTTAATTCATTTGTCATTTTGATGTCACCTTATTTTATCTTATTTTATTTTATTTTATCATTTATTGTGTATTTAATTGATTTAATTTGATTTAATTACTAACATTATTTCATTTGTGTTTTGTTTTTATTTCACATCTTATTTTTCCTTTTGGGCATTTTTGCGAGCACACAAGGAGATCCAGAAGACTCGTTTGGGTTAAATATTTAATTGCTTTATTTATAATATTTTTTTTATTTGGCTTGTTTATTTATTTTGCCATGTAATTTTCTTATAAAATTGTTTATTTTAGGCACGCTAAAAGGAAAATCACAAAAATATTTTTATTAATTAACTTGGAATCTTTCCTAATAAAAATGGGACCAATGTCCCAATTTTCTCCATCCAAAATAAAAATTGTCACATCAAAATTATTTTATAATAAATATGCATGCAAGGACCAAAATCCTCATCTTTAACAAATAGTCCGTTTTATGTATGATTTGTATTTTATTTACAATGGGGGTTGTATTTTGCCCCTAGTTTTATTGTAATTTATTTTCATGCACTTTACTTTAATTATGCTTTATTTATTTATCGCTTTCCCTGAATGGACAATCTGCGCTTTAATTTAACTGCATTAAATTGAATGAGAAATGAGATGAAACGATAAATTCAAAACTCAATTATAAACTTAACCAAGATATGAATAAATGGGAAGTCCCGAACCTTCTTTAGTCTTTGGGCTCAACGAGGCAAGAGGGCCATCTCAATGTTCTATTGGGATGGGGCCTCCAAGACACCTCTTGTGTCCCGTAAAAGGCTCAAAATTGCACAGTTCTAGGCTCCACGAGGCGAGAGGGCCATCCTAATGTTCTATTAGGGTGGATGCCTCCAAGACACCTCTGGTTTCTCTAAGCGTGAGGCTAGAGGACCATCCTATCATTAGGGTGGAAGCGTCTAAGACACCTCCGGCTTGCCTATAATGGACATAGCAGCGTTGTCTTAGGCTCATTGAGGCTAGACGACCTTTTCCAATGTTCTATTGGGTGACGACTCCAATAAACCTCCTTGTTGCCCAAAATGGACGCACTTGTAATTTCTTACAAGTTTTCACGAACCTCATCCCGAGGGCCCTAAAAGCGGGCGGTTCGGGGTGCCCGGGGTTTGGTGCACATCACAGTGGCGACTCTACTGGGGACACTTATAAGAGACTTCGCTTCGAAAGTACCTTGGTTATGACTTACAATTGAGTTTTAATTTAAAAATTTTATCCTTTTTCGAAATTGCATTGCATCTCATTAGAGCCTTAGATCTATGCTAGTTTGGTCCCTCTTTCAACCCCGGTGCATTCCCGAAGCACGACCCTATGTTCACTCAATGTAGGGAAGTGTTAAGGATAATCACCAGCCTAGTCTCGTACCATCATGGTATATTAAATGGAGACCCGATCGGTCGTTACGCTCGTGATGAGCTAGACCCGTTAGCAGGGACCATGCTTGGGTAGACCTAAAGTATCATCACCTTGACCAAAGCTCATGTAATGGAATAGATACTTCCCCTAGGTGGTATGAACCATAATACCTTGTTTGCTATATGGATCATTTTGTATTGGGCAAATCCAAATAATTCGATTGGTCACCTAATCAAAGGCTTTCATGCCCCGATAGGGCCATGTCAACTTATTCGGACTGCCTAAATACACAATGATCACAACTTATGCACCTGTGCATTAGTTAAGAGAGGTTATGCTATCGGTTTTCCGCCGTGCACCATACGCGTCCATCGGGTTCCCTGCTAACCCATGGGCCAAGCCCACATAGGACAGAGACTATATGACCTCGTGTGTGGGGGCAATAAGGTTGGAAGGATCTATCTGCTTGCATGTGGTTGTGGATGATGCATTGCATATCCATGTCATTCATGCACGAATAAAATTTTTTATTTCCTCCCTATGTATACATCTGATTCTTTGCATATAATTATTACATGTACATAGTATCCTATGTATAGTTTTTCAAATGTTTCACATGTATCATTGTAATCTCTTTTAGTCACTGTATACCATTTGTTGCACAGCACGACCATGCATTGCATATTATTCATGCATCATTCTAAGCCTTGCTTTTTAGTCATTGTGGACCATTTGCTTGGATGGTTAGGCGATCCCAACAATTGTCTAAAGAGTGATCAGAGTTTGGGTTGGCTGACAAAGATTTAGCATCCTTGCCAGAGCATCTAAAGGTAGTAGAAATGGCTGGCCCTTTGCAATAGACCGAAGAGACTCGTGCCTTGATTGCCCAGGAGATGGATAGAAGGTTTAAAGAGCTTGAAAAAAGGCTATTGGCTATGATCAAAGAAAGAATGGATGCCATGGCACTGGTTCTCTAAGCTCAACTTATGGCAACAGCTCTCGACCAAGTGAAGCCGGCCACAGTTGACAAGGCTCATACAGCGACGGCTACAGTACCTCCATTTTCTTTCTAAACCAGAGGCAAGGGGCCACTTGATTCACCAGTTAAGCAAGGAGGAAATAGGAAGCCTACTCTAGAATGTAGTACTATGCCTGAAGAGGATGGGGCCCTTGTAATCACGCATAAAGATGAAAGCTCAGGAAGCCATAACAATAGTAAGGCAAATGTTAAGGTTATAGAAGTCTCAACCACTAGAGCAGTTCAGTCCCACCTCACTGTTTCGGGTAGGCCATTATCCTAGCACTTCACCCGTCTCGTCAAGAAAGGGAAGTTACAACCCTTACCGGTCGGGCCTGCCCCAAGTCAAGGACGCCCTAGACATGGAGCAGATTGGTACTACACGTATCACCAGTATTCAGGGCATAGAACGGACTACTATCATACCTTGAGAGATTGCATTCAAGAACTGATTCCAGGCCCAGAAAAGGAAAAGATTGTAGAAGTGCCAATCACGAAAGTAAAGCAAAGGCATTTTTCTAATTTGGGCAGATCTTTGTCCTGGGTCCTCAAGAGGCTGATGAAGGAGGGGATATTACAGCCATTGCCAGCTAGGCCCGCCAGAAGCCAGGGATAACCCGATCATAAGGGGGATCAGTATTGTGCCTTCCACCAACACACTGGGCATACCACAGATGATTTCAAGACCTTGAGACATACTATTCAAGATCTGATTGACTCCAAGCAGATCTCCGACCCAGGAAAGTGAGAGGGAAAGAATAAGATGGACTAAGTGCTTAAGTGGAAAGGCAGGATGGTTTTTAGGGATGATAATGGACCATCAACTGCAACAGCTGTGTTGTCAAGAACGAAAGTTGATTAGCTGTTTAGAATGTTCTTTTTATTGTTGAACTCTTTAATAATGACATGTTAGTTTCATTAATAAGATGAACGTTTTTGCTTACTTGTGTTATGTCTCTTATGATTTCACTATGCATAATCATGATCATAACTCAGTCATATTTGACATTGATTCAGTTGATGCTACTCTATTTAATCTCAAATAATTTGAAAAGTCCAAAGAAAATCTTGATAGCATCTAATGTAACTCCTAAAGAGAGATCAAAATTTGAGAGAAATTCAACAAAATATAAAAAATGTTCTTTGCCTGGACATATGAAGACACGCTAAGAGTTGATTGTGGAATGACTAGGCACATCATTCAAACACACCACAATCACGAACCGGCCATGCAGAAGCTCAAAAGATTGAAGCTGGAAGGGGCAAAAAAGGTCAAAAAGAGGAATCCACAAGCGGAAATGAAGCCAAATTTTCTAGTCGAAGTTCAATGCCAGTCTTGGTTGGTCAATGTTGTACCAAATCGAGAAGAGGAGGAGTGCATGTATGTGTAAACTATTAAGATTTGAACAAAGCTTATCCTCAAAAGAACAAAAAGAAAAAAAAAAAGAAAAGGAAAAAGAACAAAGACAAAAAAGACAAGAATAAAATACAAAAAAGAGAGAAGGAAAAAAATCAATATGTAGATTGGAAAACCATCATGGGGGGCAAGCTTTGTTCAAATCCCGCTGATCTACACGTGCCCGTACTTTTCCATTTTTCTTGACCTCTGAAAAAGACCACAAGAATTATATCGACTTGCAATGGATATAGGTTGCTAAAACTTGGAAATAGACATCATAGGGGAGGTGCGCCCTACAGCCCCAACGGAGAGGTCATGTCAAGATGGTCTCTCGCACCACGTAGGGTTCAAGGATAGAAGGACACTGTAGACACCGGGTCCTGATACAGCTCAGACCAAGGTTACCTAATGATGATAATATTTATTCAAAAATAGACAGAGAATGAAAGCACTTTGGCTCTCTATGGACTGAGATTTCAGCAGGGTATTTTAGGCAAATCTTAATAATTTTTATAAATAAAATATAAAAAAATAAAATATAAAAAAATATAAAATATAAAAATTAAAAATTAAAATTAAAATTAGGTTAATTTAATTAATTGATATTATATGATAGTTAAATTAAAGAGAAAATAAACTAGAAGGTAAGTATAGAGACTAATTAATTAGAATATATGACAATTAGAAAAATAAGAATAATTTAAGATAAAGAAGAGGGCATTTAGGGAAACTTACCTAAAAACCTAGGATATAAAACCAAACTAACCTAGACCTAAGAAAGGGGGCCGGCAGATAAACAAAAAAGAGAAAGGAAAAACATTAGGAGAGAGCCGCCAAAAAGAGAACAGAAACCTGAAGAGCAAGAAATCAAAGAAAAAAAGAAAGAAAAAGAGAGAAGACCCAAAGAAAGAACACAGACCAAACCCGAGAGTAAGAGAGACAAAGAATAGACCGAAACCGAGAGAGCAAAAGAGTAAACCAAAACCCAGTCCAGAGAGAGCTGAAAGTGTTTGGATTCTCAATCTAGAAGCCATAAATCTGAAGGTAATATAAAACTCTGGATCTCAGAAGGCTATAAACCATGCGTTTGAACATGTAAACCTCTGTTTTTCATCTAGTTTTGTTGATTTTCGATTTTATTTGCTTTGATTTCTGGTTGGTGATATTATGTGATAACTATTTGCTTCATCTTGCCCTGAGTTTGCTTAACATTTGTTATTGTTTTATAAATTAAAAGAGCCAAAAACCACAAAAATGACTTTACTGTTCATCATCTTCTCTATGCCTCTGTTTTTCCTTTTTACATTCCTTGATTTTTGATTTTGTATTTCATGCATTAATCTTTGTTCTTTCTTGTTTAGTGATTAAGTTTGAATGGTTTTCTGCATAAATTAAGCCCTCCTTCCTCTGTTGCCCGCGCCTCATCTTTCTTGCCCCTGCTAATTTCCGCTCACGTCCCCTGCTCCAGTTTTGCATGCATATGATGAGCACTGTCACTGTAATCTTTCATTTTGCATTGCATTTTCCATGCTTTGGGCCAATCTACAGTAATTTTTGTCCTTTGGCCATCCTTTCCACGTGATTCATTTCCTTTTTATTGTAATTTTTATTTTGTTAACATATTTTGTGTCATATTAATTTACTAAATTTATTTAATTTGAATATCATTATTATTATTATTGTTATTTTATATTAATATGTTTCTTATTATTATTATTATTATTATTATTATTATTATTATTATTATTATTATTGTAGTTTGTTAAATTCCTTTTTTTTGCATGATTCTTCATTTTGCATGGTTTGCCTTCACCTATTTGAGTTCTGCATGTTTATTTTACATGGCCTCATTTATTTATTTGTTATTTATTTGTTTACCTTTTGGTCACGTTTCTTGATTTATGTATATATATATATATATGCTTACTAATGCATCTGTTACTTTGTTTATTCAATTATTCATTAATTTGTTAAATTTATGTGGAGATTATTATTATTATTATTATTATTATTATTATTATTATTATTATTATTATTATTATTATTATTATTATTATTATTATTATTATTATTATTATTATTATTAAATTTCTTATTATTATTAGGTTATTGTTATTACTATAATTATTATTATTTCATTATCATTATTATTCTTATTATTTTAGTTTGTTAGCTTTCATTTTACATGTATATTTTCATAGCATGGGCAATTGCTACAGTGGCCATCTTTGTTCCTGCTTCCTTTATTTTCCATGCACATTCACGTGGGACCAATATATTTTATCCGCACACACTTTTGTTCATTCATTATTACATTTGTTTTTTGTCCCTTTATTTATTTGATTTACTCACTTGATAGACTTAACTAATATATTCATTAGTTGTATGTATTTAATTTAATTTTGTTCATCATTTTATTTCATGTATTTAATTTAATTCATTATCTTATTTTATGTATTTAATTTAATTTGGTACATTATTTTATTTTATGTATTTCATTTTATTTGATTTATCTATTTATTTTATTTTATGTTATTTACTTGATTTGATTTGATTTAATTACTAACCTTAATTTTCTTTTCTTTTTTTTGCTACAATACTTGTTCTTTTTTATTTGAGCATTACCCATGGACGAAAGTGGAGAATCAAGGAATTGGGAGCCTCGCATTGGGGTTTGCATTTTTAAATACCGCATTTATTTTGTTATATTATTTTTATGTGTTGAATGTAAAAATGCATTTCAAAACTTGCCCACATCGCAATAAAATCACTTTATTTACAATAACTAAAATTGAGGATTTTTATTAATAAAATGGACCAATGTCCTAAATTTTATCCAATAAAATTTCACCATCAAAATGGAGAACCAATTTTCTTAAAATGGGGTCACTTATCCCTATTTTTACAACAAGTGCCTAAAAATAGTTCTCTAGTTTCCAAATCAATAAAAAGGAACCAATGTTCCAAAAATTCAATAAATGATGCGATTTATGTATGATTTATTTTATTTTAGTGTGCTTATCTATGTTGGGCCCTTGTAATTTAAGTGTTTGGGGCAAATTTTATTATTTATTTATTTATTTATCACTTTATTTATTATTCTCCAATATGAATAAAATGCGCTTTTAATTTCAATGCATGATCGTGTGTGGAGAGGAATGGAATCGCGTTTCATTAAAAACTCATTTATAAAACTTAACTTAACTCATTAATAAGAGTAAAGTTCCGAACACCGTCTTTGGTTTAAGACCATCGAGGTTTTAGAGACCTCTCCCAATTCTTTCGGTGGCGACTCCAAACACCTCAAGGTGCCTTTAGGTGTCATTAGACTAGGTGGTTTTTTCCAATGTCCTATTGGGAGAAATACACCTATGATGTCTTATGGCGCCCATGATCGAAAAAGACGCGACCGATCCCTCGAGCCCCGAAAGGCGGGCTCAACGAGGGCCTTGCTGGGTCCGGCGCGCGTCACAGTGGCGACTCCACTGGGGACGATCAAAACTTTGCTGCGAAAGTGAGTTAAGTTTTATAAATGAGTTATTAATGAAACCAAAGATCCATTTCTTTTCAAAATTGCATTACATTAGAGCCTTAGAATATGTTAGTTGGTCCCCTATTTACCCCGGTGCGTTCCTAAAATACGACCCAACTTTCACTCATTGTAAGGAAGTGTTCAGGATAATCACCAACCCAAGCCTCGTGCTATTAATAGCATATCAAATGGAGACCCGATCGGCCGCTACGCTCGTGATGAGTTAGGCCCGTCGGCAGGGACCATGATTGGGTAGACCTGAAGTAACACCACCCTCTGACTAAAACTCATGTAATGACTATAGAAACTTCCACTAGGTTACATGTACCTTAACAAATGTGCTTGTTACGTGGGCCTTTATATATTAAACCAGTTCAAGTATATTAACTGGGTACTCATCAAAGGCTTTCATGCCCTGGTGGGCCCACGGTTAAGGTGTTTGAAAGGTCCGAATATTTAATGGCCAAAATCCATACGCATGTGCTTTTAAATTAAGAGTGTTATGCTGCTGGTTTTTCACCATGCACCATACGCACCCATTGGGTTCCCCGTTAACTCATAGGTCAAGCCCACCTAGGAAAGAGACCGCACTACCGCGTGTGTAGGAGTAACAAGGTTGGAAGGTGCTATGTGCTTGCATGTGGTTGTCTCTGTTGCATTAACACGATCATGCATTATTACTGTCATTCATGCATCATGCTAACAATTTTGATTTTTCAGCCATCAGAGGCACGAATCCGTGGTCTAGAGGTCCCGACGGTCGATTAGTGAAGACAGATTCGCCTTTTGGATTGCTGGAGTTAGTGCTTGATTGGGATCCTGAGCCACTCTCAACGTCTAGTACTTCATCCTCCATGGCGGATGAAACTGGAAATTTAACCACTCAAGACTTTGCCCGGAGGTTGGATGAATTTGAACGAAGAATGCTAAATATGATGGGCGCTATGGCCGAAAGAATTACTCACCCCCCTGCTCCATAAGTACCAGCAGTCCCTCCTCGGGGGCAAGTTGAATCGCCTGCTGGTGAGGAGGCTCACTTCGCTGGAGTGGCCGCTCGTCAACCTATCAATGAAAATGAAGCTGCACCTTTTGAGTCAAGAAGGGCAAGGGTTCTTAATCCCAACAATGATTTTGTGATGAAAGAAAAAGAAGCGAAGAAAAAAAAAAGTAAGAAAAAATTCTGGCCTAGAGAAGAGGGGAAATAAAAGCCGATGGCAGATGAAAGACATTAGTTGCAGTGCCTGCTTTGCTACGAGATGTCTTTATATTTGAGCTTTTTAAATAATGGCATATGCGATATTGGTCATTTTAATTATATTGTTGCGTATTTGTATATTATTTCTAATGATTTCATTTTTTATGATCATGATACATTCATTCATTTTGACATTAATTCAATCAATACTACTGCATTTAATCTTGGAACTTTGGAAAATCCAAAGAAAATCTTGATGGCATCTGATATAACTCCTGAAGAGAGAGAGATTCAGAGAAAATCTAGTTGCAATTAGAAGATTGAATGAAAACTCACTAAGAGCACTAGAACCTTTCTGATTACCCGTCAAAGCGATCTCTGGATAAGACAGAATCTGGAAAATGATTTAGGCAATCTTTTCTTTGTATAGCTCTCTAAATGACTATTTCCTACCCTTGTTCTGCAATCGCTTGCTAGCCCATTGAGCCTTTATGCAGGTATGCTGAATGCGTACCAATTTTGTTGTTACACATATTAAAACTACCCCCTCGCCTAAAATGATTTTGGCTTCCCCTTAAAAGAGTGGCCGCTCTAAAACTGATGGATGTACATTTGAACAATTCTTTGGACTATTAAAAAATTGCCTTGATAAGAGCAAGTTCAGACTTTGGAAAGCGGGTTTAATCATGCATGAAGGCATGAGCTCAAAAAAAAAAAGAAGCGAAAGCAAAAAGAAGAAAAAGAAAAAAGAAAGCGAAAAATCCAAAAAGAAAAAAATGAATGAAAAATGAAAGAAAAAGAAGCAAAGAATAGAAAAAAGAAGAATAAAAAAGAGAGCTCGAAATGGTGACCAATTGACTAGTTTCAATGATTGCCCTTCTGATCTCAAGGAGCTAGAATGTTATCGAGTCCAAATTCAAGAATACTTTTGAGCCGAGAACGGTTCATCCATCAGTTGAGAAAATATCGCAGCCATTTTTTTTTTTAGCGACCTGATCTTTCTTTGACAGCCATCTACCCAAGCCTAACATTACAACCAAAGTAAGACCTTTTCATTCTGGGTTCAGTCTTATCCAATTAGCGGAGATGACCTTTTAATAAGGTTTGGTACGTAAGAAGAGGCCTATGGTGTTTCTTGAGCTTCAAGCGAGAAGCCATGAGTGCATTCATGCATTCGAGTTAAGTCTCGTCTCCGACGTTGCTTCTAGAATTTGCATTCAAAAGATTAAATGAGAGCAGAGAGAAAATATTCAATCATGAGAATCAAAAGAGAGCAGATTGATAACAGGAGTTTGATGCTTTCAAGATCCATTCCGAGATTGGATGAGGTTTTGTATCTTGAGATTAATGCCAAATAATGATCATATATTATAAAATCAAATTGAAATATGTGCATTTATGCAATGGTATTGATGTAACCAGAATAGTTCATCTGATGTACAAAAGAAAAAAAAAAAGAAAAACAAATAAGAGAAAAAAAAAGAGAAAAAAGGCCGTTAGAGATGAAAACCGTAATTGGCACTCTAAGCAAAAGTTAGGCCAAAGGACAGGGTGAAAACCTGAAAACAGGCAGTCTGTCCTAAAAAAAAAAAGCCGCTGGATTGGGTTGGATTCCTTCCAGGAAAAAATAAGGCATAGTGTCATGTGAAAATTCGAAAGGACACATTTTCCGCCAAGAAAAGCTAGTGTGAAAATCCACAAGGGACGCACTACCTTAAAATAATGACTACAGATTTAGGATGAGAACCTCATGATCCCCAAAGAGCATGAAATTCAAAGGCAATTCCAGAAGGCACTGATCTTACTGCAAATTGCAATCAAATCGGCTGTCGCCTCCAAATTCAATTAGAGGAATTTTTATATTGCATTGCTGCATACATACGCATCTCACATGCATGCTCACAATTTTTTCTGCATATTTGCCTTTCTAAGTCTTACAGAAAAAGAGACTCGATGCGGACACCGGCAGAAACCGAGTAACGACATCATTCCATCCATCAATCAAGATAATCAACCCAAGCCCTCTGAGGAGGCAAACCTCAAAGTCCTCTGAGGAGGCAAAATCCTAAAGTCCTCTGAGGAGGCAGAATCTCAAAGTCCTCTGAGAAGGCAAAATCTTAAAGTCCTCTGAGGAGGCAAAATCTCAAAGTCCTTTAAGGAGGCAAATTCTCCAAGTCCTCTGAGGAGGCAGAATCTCAAAGTCCTCTGAGGAGGCAAAACCTTAAAGTCCTCTGAGGAGGCAAATTCTCCAAGTCCTCTGAGGAGGCAAATTCCCCAAGTCCTCTGAGGAGGCAGAATCTCAAAGTCCTCTGAGGAGGCAAAACCTTAAAGTCCTCTGAGGAGGCAAATTCTCCAAGTCCTCTGAGGAGGCAAATTCTCCAAGTCCTCTGAGGAGGCAGAATCTCAAAGTCCTCTGAGGAGGCAAAACCTTAAAGTCCTCTGAGGAGGCAAATTCTCCAAGTCCTCTGAGGAGGCAGAATCTTAAAGTCCTTTGAGGAGGCAAATTCTCCAAGTCCTCTGAGGAGTCAAAATCTCAAAGTCCTCTGAGGAGGCAAATCTCGAAGTCCTCTGAGGAGGCAAACCTCAAAGTCCTCTGAGGAGGCAAATTCTCCAAGTCCTTTGAGGAGGCAAAATCTTGAGGAGGCAAATCTTGAAGTCCTCTGAGGAGGCAAATTCTCAAAGTCCTCTGAGGAGGCAAAATCTCAAAGTCCTCTGAGGAGGCAAAACCTTAAAGTCCTCTGAGGAGGCAAATTCTCCAAGTCCTTTGAGGAGGCAGAATCTCAAAGTCCTCTGAGGAGGCAAAATCTCGAAGTCCTCTGAGGAGGCAGGATCTCAAAGTCCTCTGAGGAGGTAAATCTGAAAGTCCTCTAAGGAGGCAAATTCTTAAAGTCCTCGGAGGAGGCAAATCCTCAAAGTCCTCTGAGGAGGCAGAACCTCGAAGTCCTCTGAGGAGGCAAACCTCAAAGTCCTCTGAGGAGGCAAAACCTCAAAGTCCTCTGAGGAGGCAAAATCAATCCAAGTCATCTGAGGAGGCAGAATCTCAAAGTCCTCTGAGGAGGCAAAACCTTAAAGTCCTCTGAGGAGGCAAATTCTCCAAGTCCTCTGAGGAGACAAATCCTAAAGTCCTCTGAGGAGGTAAAATTTTAAGAGAGATTAAACGCAGACACCGAACAATAGGCTAGACACCGCACAGGTCAGATGCCGCAGCAACAAGGGTTAACACGTTGACAAATAGACGGTAACTACCCCAAACAACTCCATTCAAACCAGGAGGACAGCTGTCTCAGGTACGCGTCTCTCTTTTCTTTCTTTGAGTTTTGGCTAACTCAGGCACTCAGGCACTACGTTCCCCAAAACTGGGGGCAACTGTAGACACCGGGTCCTGATACAGCTCAGACCAAGGTTACCAAATGATGATAATATTTATTCAAAAATAGACAGAGAATAAAAGCACTTTGGCTCTCTATGGACTGGGATTTCAGCAGGGTATTTTAGGCAAATCTTAATAATTTTTATAAATAAAATATAAAAAATATAAAATATAAAAAATATAAAATATAAAAATTAAAAATTAAAATTAAAATTAGGTTAATTTAATTAATTGATATTATATGATAGTTAAATTAAAGAGAAAATAAACTAGAAGGTAAGTATAGAGACTAATTAATTAGAATATATGACAATTAGAAAAATAAGAATAATTTAAGATAAAGAAGAGGGCATTTAGGGGAACTTACCTAAAAACCTAGGATATAAAACCAAACTAACCTAGACCTAAGAAAGGGGGGCGGCAGATAAACAAAAAAGAGAAAGGAAAAACATTAGGAGAGAGCCGCCAGAAAGAGAACAGAAACCTGAAGAGCAAGAAATCAAAGAAAAAAAGAAAGAAAAAGAGAGGAGACCCAAAGAAAGAACACAGACCAAACCCGAGAGTAAGAGAGACCAAGAATAGACCGAAACCGAGAGAGCAAAAGAGTAAACCAAAACCCAGTCCAGAGAGAGCTGAAAGTGTTTGGATTCTCAATCTAGAAGCCATAAATCTGAAGGTAACATAAAACTCTGGATCTCAGAAGGCTATAAACCATGCGTTTGAACATGTAAACCTCTGTTTTTCATCTAGTTTTGTTGATTTTCGATTTTATTTGCTTTGATTTCTGGTTGGTGATATTATGTGATAACTATTTGCTTCATCTTGCCCTAAGTTTGCTTAACATTTGTTATTGTTTTATAAATTAAAAGAGCCAAAAACCACAAAAATGACTTTATTGTTCATCATCTTCTCTATGCCTCTGTTTTTCCTTTTTACATTCCTTGATTTTTGATTTTGTATTTCATGCTTTAATCTTTGTTCTTTCTTGTTTAGTGATTAAGTTTGAATGGTTTTCTGCATAAATTAAGCCCTCCTTCCTCTGCTGCCCGCGCCTCATCTTTTTTGCCCCTGCTAATTTCCGCTCACGTCCCCTGCTCCAGTTTTGCATGCATATGATGAGGACTGTCACTGTAATCTTTCATTTTGCATTGCATTTTCCATGCTTTGGGCCAATCTACAGTAATTTTTGTCCTTTGGCCATCCTTTCCACGTGATTCATTTCCTTTTTATTGTAATTTTTATTTTGTTAACATATTTTGTGTCATATTAATTTACTAAATTTATTTAATTTGAATATCATTATTATTATTATAGTTATTTTATATTAATATGTTTCTTCTTCTTCTTCTTCTTCTTCTTCTTATTATTATTATTATTATTATTATTATTATTGTAGTTTGTTAAATTCCTTTTTTTTGCATGATTCTTCATTTTGCATGGTTTGCCTTCACCTATTTGAGTTCTGCATGTTTATTTTACATGGTCTCATTTATTTATTTGTTATTTATTTGTTTACCTTTTGGCCACGTTTCTTGATTTATGTATATATATATATATGCTTACTAATGCATCTGTTACTTTGTTTATTCAATTATTCATTAATTTGTTAAATTTATGTGGAGATTATTATTTTATTATTATTATTATTATTATTAATAAATTTCTTATTATTATTAGGTTATTGTTATTACTATCATTATTATTATTTCACTATCATTATTATTCTTATTATTTTAGTTTGTTAGCTTTCATTTTACATGTATATTTTCATGGCATGGGCCATTGCTACAGTGGCCATCTTTGTTCCTGCAATTCCTTTATTTTTCATGCACATTCACGTGGGACCAATTTATTTTATCCGCACACACTTTTGTTCATTCATTATTACATTTGTTTTTTGTCCCTTTATTTATTTGATTTACCCACTTGATAGACTTAACTAATATATTCATTAGTTGTATGTATTTAATTTAATTTTGTTCATCATTTTATTTCATGTATTTAATTTAATTCATTATCTTATTTTATGTATTTAATTTAATTTGGTACATTATTTTATTTTATGTATTTCATTTTATTTGATTTATCTATTTATTTTATTTTATGTTATTTACTTGATTTGATTTGATTTAATTACTAACCTTAATTTTCTTTTCTTTTTTTTGCTACAATACTTGTTCTTTTTTATTTGAGCATTACCCATGGACGAAAGTGGAGAATCAAGGAATTGGGAGCCTCGCATTGGGGTTTGCATTTTTAATTACCGCATTTATTTTGTTATATTATTTTTATGTGTTGAATGTAAAAATGCATTTCAAAACTTGCCCGCATCGCAATAAAATCACTTTATTTACAATAACTAAAATTGAGGATTTTTATTAATAAAATGGACCAATGTCCTAAATTTTATCCAATAAAATTTCACCATCAAAATGGAGAACCAATTTTCTTAAAATGGGGTCACTCGTCCCTATTTTTACAACAAGTGCCTAAAAATAGTTCTCTAGTTTCCAAATCAATAAAAAGGAACCAATGTTCCAAAAATTCAATAAATGATAGATTTATGTATGATTTATTTTATTTTAGTGTGCTTATCTATGTTGGGCCCTTGTAATTTAAGTGTTTGGGGCAAATTTTATTATTTATATATTTATTTATTTATCACTTTATTTATTATTCTCCAATATGAATAAAATGCGCTTTTAATTTCAATGCATGATCGTGTGTGGAGAAGAATGGAATCGCGTTTCATTAAAAACTCATTTATAAAACTTAACTTAACTCATTAATAAGAGTAAAGTTTCGAACACCGTCTTTGGTTTAAGACCATCGAGGTTTTAGAGACCTCTCCTAATTCTTTCGGTGGCGACTCCAAACACCTCAAGGTGCCTTTAGGCGTCATTAGACTAGGTGGTTTTTTCCAATGTCCTATTGGGAGAAATACACCTATGATGTCTTATGCCGCCCATGATCGAAAAAGATGCGACCGATCCCTCGAGCCCCGAAAGGCGAGCTCAACGAGGGCCTTACTGGTTCCGGCGCGCGTCACGGACACCTTATGGTTAAGGCTAGGGAGTTGCTCCAGATGTATGGCATTAAAAACCACAAGTCCTCTCTGTATTTCCCTCAAACCCATAGGGTAGGAGAGACTGCTAACAAGAAGATCTTGATCAAGATGGCTCGAAACTACAAGGATTGGGCAGAGAAATGGCCTTTTGCACTTTGAGGCTGGAGAACCACCATCAGAACCTCTACAAAAGTTACCTCCCAGTTCTCAATATATAGGGGACAGAAGCAGTATGGCCGTTCAAAGTGGAGCGCAAAACTTTAAGGACAGTCATGGAAGCCCAGATTTCGAAAGCCGACAGGGCGTAGCAATGGCAGCAGCAATCAAACACGTCAGACAAGGACTGGTCATGGGATTATTACCATAGTCAGGTCTATCAGAAGATACTCTGCTCGATCATCCTGGAAGAAAGACAGAAAGCACCACTGAAGGAGGGAGATTTAATCTTTAAGCAAGTGAGTCCGAATATTTCGGGTGAATAAGGCAAATTCAGACCAGTGTAAGAGGGCCCATTTATTTTTGAGAAGTTATTGTCCAAGGGAACAGCATTTTAGATAGACAGCGGTGAAGATGACTTAAAAGAACCGATCAGCATCAACAGACTCAAGAAGTTCATGGTTAAAGATTAAAAATCAAAAGAAGAGAATAAAAGCCCCGTGGGTTAAAAATCGAAAAAAGGTAGCCTGGCTAAAAATGGGTGCCTCTTCAGGGCAAAAACCTAAAAAAAGGCACCCTGGGCAAAAATTAGAGGCTTGAGAGAAAATTTCCAATCAAGAAAACTCGAGAGGGCTAATTGGAGACAGGAGTTTGATACTTATAAGATCTACTCTGAGATTAGATGTAGTTATGCATTTTGAATTGATGTTAGATAAATGATCATGTATAGAGAAATCATACTGAAATGTACACAATCTTTGCAAATACGCGTGTTTATTATTTTCTAGTTCATTTATAAAAAGAGAAATGTTGTTCATTGCTGAATGCATGAAATCTAAATGACTACACTCTGCTACTACTCTCACCATCCAGATGTCTAAGTCGATGAGTTTTATTATCAACTACAAGACTAATCACCTACCTCTTGAATGCATTAGTGGGAGTAAAGGAACGATCACTGAAAGATGGTATAATAATCTTCATCGGTAGCTTGCCCAAAGGCTATGGAATCTGGAGGTAAAAGCCAAAGATAAGGTCCATCTTGGAAAGATAGGGATGCCTCACTACGTTATTAATCCCTCTGAACTATCGAGCATAATAGATGGTAATGTAAAAAGTAGCCCCATTAAGCCCTAAGGAACCTGATCCTTATTTGCCACCTCACCCAATCTAGTAACACATTCAAAGGAATGCAGCTGATGCCTAGGGAGTAGATGCCTCAGTGAATAACTACTGATTACCCTAGGAAGGGGCTTTGATAGTAGTTTCAACTTTTCTTGCAGCCGTACCTGAAAGGCAAGAGAGTCTAAAAAAAAAGGGCCATTAGAGATGAAAACCGTGACTGGCACTCTAAGCAAAAGTTAGGCCAAAGGGTAGGGTGAAAACCTAAAAACAGGCAGTCTGTCCTTAAAAAAAATGAGTAAAAACCGCTGGAATGGGTTGGATCATTTCCAGGCAAAAATTAGGCACATGGTTATGTGAAAATCCCCAAAGGGATGCATTTTCCGCTAAGAAAAGCTAGTGTGAAAATCCACAAGGAACGCATTACCTTTAAAATAATGACTTTTGAAGCCTGGAATAATAAGGCGACATTACTCCTAATAACTTTCCTTTAGGCAAGTAGTGCATAATGCAGAACTTGATTCAGAATCCTGGGGGTAAGATGCTGTACAACTCATGGCAGAAGGTGTATGCTCGTTGACCGGGGGGCAAAGATATGTACGGGTCAGTTCTCCTTGAAAAGATTGTGGGTCAGAGTCCATAAAGCCAAGACAACGCTTTTCTACAACCTTAGGAGCATCAGACAATGTGAGCAGCCAAGCAGTACCCTCAACAAATCCCTTAACCACCTGGGATGTGGTATATTCATTTTTGCATATCACATGCATATCACGTGCATTCAGTCTTAGATATGCACACTGTAAGCACCATGTCCCAAGACAGTCCAGATCAGAGATTACCCGATGAAGAAATCGATGCCCGATTCCGAATGAATGGATGAGATCTGGAGATTTTGGTCCTCTAGCTTCACGAGAAATATGGATTTTTATTTGCAGTAATGAGAAAAAGAAAATTGGGGGTTTTTGGGCTTGAAAAGAAGGTTCTTCCTCAATCGGCGGTCAGCCCGTCGGTAATGGGCTGCCCGTCACTTGCTGGAGGTTTCGTCTCTCATCATGAGGGATGGGCCGTCGGTGAAATGGGCGACGGACACGTGTCCTTGCATAGACATCCGTCTGTTGGTCTCCAGCGCCCGTCGGTTAAATCCTGCTTCCTACAGGAAAAAGGATTTAACAGACGCCCGTCGGTAGACTTCCGACGGCCGTCGGTTTTAGGGTTTTGAAAAAAAAATAATAATATAAAAAGGGTTTTTTTGAACCATTTTGGGGGTTGGACGATTTTAGCTACTGTTTACCCTAAAAATCCTTTTCTGATTATTGATTCTAACCTTTTCATCTCATTAAAAAATTTCTTCATTTTCATCTTTATTTTATTTTGATTTGGTGAATCTAATTAATTGAAGGGAGCTAAAATCGATTAGTTTCCCATCAATATTTACAGATTCCAACACTTGAACACTTTTGTGATTATCAAGAAAGAAAAGCCCAAATCTATTTCCTTGATTTTTGGTCTTTTCTCGTGAAGCGTGCGAGATTCGAATCATCCGAAATCCATCCTAAAAGGTAAAATCCGAGGGTAAATATTCTGGACATACATTCTGTTTAATTTATTTTAAATATTTGCATTTATTTTCGGTTTTTGTGTTGGGAAAAATCATTTTTGTTGTGAAATTGTGAAAAGTTTTGTTTTTACTGCTTTTTTTTTTTTTAAGAACAGAGGTGACCGACGGGCAATAAGGTCACCTACGCTCGTCTCTCGACTGAGCAATGGCACGTAAGCGGTGCCCCTATTACCCGCTGGTCACCCCAACAGACGCCCGTCGGTAAAACTTTTATGGTCGTCCCTGGGTTCTGTCTCCATTTTCCAAGCTATTTTATCAACTTTTGTTATTTATTTCTTTTATTATTTTTCTTTTATTTTCCAAAATCTTTTCTTTTCTGTAAATAAGAAGAATATCATTAGTTTTTATTTATTTTGAATTTTAATCTTCATTTACATTTATTCTTGCTTTGTTTATAAGTATTAATATTATTGACTATTTTGTGAGATTGTAATTTATGGTCCTTGGGATGGTTTGAGCTTGAGAGGAAGTTGTCATGCACAACATGGAAGACTCCAATGGGTTTAATCCTTTATCCCTTTGCCATTTATTTATTTAATTACACGTTTCTTATTATCTTTATGTTTATGTAAATTGTTTTATTTTGCGTTAAATAAGAATGGACAAATGTTTTATATTAATTAATTTGGCGATTTTTTTTGCAAATAAAGGACCAAAGTCCTATTTTAGTCAATGAAAACGTCACATAAAAAAATCATTTTCATAATAAATGCATGCGAGGACCAAAGTCCTCAAAATCAATGAATTCCCATGTATGTATCGCACTTTTTATAAATGAGAGTTGTATTCCGCTCCTAGTATTATTGTAAGTTATTTTGGAATGTTTATTTTTATTTTTATTCTTATTTTATTTATTTATTAACGCTTTTAACGTGAATAATTGCGCCTTTAATTGCATCGTGTGGAGAGAGAGTGAACTAATAAGCTAAAAATTTAATCGTAAAATTAATCAAGGTAGAAATAGATGAAAAGTCCCGAGCCCATCTCTGGTCTTTGGGCTCAACGAGGCGAGAGGTCTATCCGATCACTCATTAGAACGAGACCTCCAAGACACATCTTGTGTTAAATGACTCAATAAATCCTAGGCTCCTTAGGGCTAGAGGGTCATTCCCAATGTTTTATTGGGGTGATTACCTCCAAGACCCCTTTGGCTGGCCCAAAATAGATATATGCACCGTCTTAGGCTCACTGAGGTGAGACGAACTTTTCCAATGTTCTATTGGGTGGCGACTCCATGAAACCTCCTTGTTGCCCAAAATAGACGCACTTGTAAATACCTTACAAGTTTCCAATGAACCTCTCCCGATCGCCCTCCAGCGGGCCCTCTGGAAGCCCACGAGGTTCGGCACGCGTCACACACACACAATTCTTGTACATTAATCCTTTGCATGTGCTTCTTATATATAGTTTTGCATATATATTTCACACACGTGATTCCATACGTACACACAATCTTTTGTATATATTGTTGTGCACATGACTCGAAAGGAAATGTCCGAATAGACCTCATGAGCAAGGATGATCCAAGGGATGGATTCAGCTCAACATTATCGGCCACTGTATCCGGCATAAAATCAGGTGAATATGTACAGAGGTGGAACGCCCAGAAGAACAAGCATATCCAGGCACACCATGCTAAGGGCAATCTAGAATCTCACAAATCTACAGAAAATAAGATCTTTTGAGAAGCCCACACATACTTTAGTTCAAGACAATCAGATGCAAAAATGGGCCGAGGTACAGTTTTAGCTCTACATCGGCGCTCATCCACGCCGAACAATCGGATCAAGATAAAGTCCTCATGAGAATGGAATTTCGTGGACCCGCTCCCAAGAAGACATTTAAAAGAGCGAGCCTACTCATGCATGCCATGCCGAGGAGCAACTAGGTAAGTTTCTCTATCAGAAGATGTATGCTCACACACATCACGTAAAGTGTACAAAACCCAAATTCAAATGTACAAAGAATACAACTCTTCAAAAAAAAAAACAAAAACAAAAACAACAAAAAAAAAAACAAACAAGTAAAAAAAAACAACAATGATAAACAAACCAAAACAACAAAACAAAAAGAAGATATTTTCAAGGCCTTGAAAATCCAATATACTGTAAAAATTCAAATACATCCGAAATGTGAAAATCCCAAAAAGACATTGAAACCTATCCGCCTGCGGGCAAGCAACCAAAACCTCCAATCCAATTTCCTCTCTGGAGGCTCAAATATAAATTTCCTCTGAGGAGGCTTAAAAATAATTTCCTCTGAGGAGGCTCAAATCCAATTTCCTCTCTGGAGGCTCAACATTAAATTCTCTCACCTTCTTAAGAAGTACACCGGTCGTTTCAATAAGAAGGCTACGTTGGAGATGATAGAGACATCGATATTTGGGAAAAAACCAACCGTCCTTTAGGGGGGCACCCGTCTGACATCGACCCCAACAGGTATGTACTGCCATAGGTAAGCATCTCTTTTATATACCCTGCACATTTGCTTTTCCCTTTTTTGTAGAAAAAAAAAGAAGAGGTTCAGGATAAGCGCCAGCAAAGAAAATGGTGAACGAGCCACCATGCCGATCTAAGAATGGTCGACAGTCAGATATTGCACTAGCCGAATGCAGATCAGACATTGTACTAGCCGGATGGGGGTTAACAGATCAGAATATTATACTAGCCAGATGGGGGTTAGCATATCAGAATATTGTACTAGCCGGATGGGGGTTAGCAGATCAGACATTGTACTAGCCGGATGGGGGTTAGCAGATCAGAATATTGTACTAGTCGGATGGGGGTTAGCAGATCAGACATTGTACTAGCCGAATGGGGGTTAGCAAATCAAAATATTGTACTAGTTGGATGGGGGTTAGCAGATCAGACATTGTACTAGCCGAATGGGGGTTAGCAGATCAGAATATTTTACTAGCCCGATGGGGGTTAGCAGGTCAGACATTGTACTAGCAGGATGGTGGTTAGCAGATTAGAATATTGTACTAGTCGGATGGGGGTTAGTGGATCAGACACTGAACTAGCCGGATGGTGGTTAGCAGATCAGAATATTGTACTAGTCAGATGGGGGTTAGCGGATCAGACACTGAACTAGCCGGATGGTGGTTAGCAGATCAGAATATTGTACTAGTCGGATGGGGTTTAGCGGATCAGACACTAAACTAGCCCGATGGGGTTTAGCAGATCAGATATTGTACTAGCCGGATGGGGCTTAGCATATCAGACACTATACTAGCCGGATGGTGGTTAGCAGATCAGAGATTGTACTAGCCGGATGGTGGTTAGCAGATCAGATATTGTACTGACCAGATGGTGGTTAGCAGATCAGATATTATACTGACCGGATGGGAGTTAGCATATCAGATATTGTACTGATCGGATGGTGGTTAGCAGATCAGATATTATACTGACCGGATGGTGGTTAGCAGATCAGATATTGTACTGACCAAATGGTGGTTAGCAGATATTACACTGATCGAAAAATGGTTAGCAGATAAGATGTTACACGGATCGGTTGAAGGTTACCAAGGTTATGCTGTGCAAGCCCATAAGCGGCTAGCAAAACAGAACGTTCAACCACATGCGGTAGAATAGATCGCAACCGAGTTGCAGTTAGAGAACACTGCATCTCACAGATACTGTGCGAGCCGAGATGAGTCCAGGAGAGCACATGCGGTAGAACAGATCGCAATGGGATTGTAGTTAGAGAACACTACATCTCACAGATACTGCGCGAGCCGAGATGAGGCCAGCAGAGCACATGCGGTAGAACAGATCGCAATGGGATTGTAGTTAGAGAACACTACATCTCACAGATACTGCGCGAGCCGAGATGAGGTTAGCAGAGTACATGCAGTAGAACAGATCGCGAACAAAGGTTGTAGTTAGAGTACTGCATCTCACAGACTCCGTACAGGCCGGACGAGGCTAGCGGGGCACCAGCAATAAAACATATCGTAAATAGAGGTTGTAGTTAGAGTACTGCATCTCACAGACTCCGTGCAGGCCGGGACGAGGCTAGCGGCACACCAGCGATAGAACATATAACAAAAAGAGGTTGTAGTTAGAGTACTATATCTTACAGACTCCATACAGGCCGGGACGAGGTTAGCAGCACACCAGCGATAGAACAGATCACAAACAGAGGTTGTAGTTAGAGTACTGCATCTCACAGACTCCGTGCAGGTCGAGACGAGGCTAGCGGGGCACCAGCGATAGAACAAATCGCAACGAGGTTGTAGTCAGAGAGTACTGCATCTCACAGACACCGTGCAAGCCGAGATGAGGCCAGCGGGACAGATCAGCCACCGTACATGTCGAGATGAGGACAGCAGGGCACATGCGATAGAACAGATTGCAACGACATTGTGGTCAGAGAGTACTGCATCTCACAGACACCGTGCAAGCCGAAATGAGGCCAGTGGGATAGACCAGCCACCGTGCATGCTGAGACGAGGACAGTGGGGCACACGCAATAGAACAAATCGCAATGAGGTTGTAGTCAGAGAGTACTGCATCTCACAGACACCGTGCAAGCCGAGATGAGGCTAGCGGGATAGATCAACCACCGTCCATGCCGAGACGAGGATAGTGGGGCACACGCAATAGAACAGATAGCAACAAGGTTGTGGTTAGAGAATACCGCATCCCACAGACACCGTGCATGCCGAGACGAGGACAGCGAGGCACACACGATAAAATAGATCGCAATGAGGTTGTGGTTAGAGAATACCGCATCCCACAGACACCATGCAAGCCGAGACGAGGCCAGCGGGACATATTAGCCACCGTACATACCGAGACGAGGACAGCGGAGTACACGCGATAGAACAGATCGCAACGAGGTTGTAGTCAGAGAGTACTGCATCTCACAGACACTGTGCAAGCCGAGATGAGGCTAGCAGGATAGATTAGCCACCGTGCATGCCAAAACGAGGACAGCGGGGCACACACTATAGAATAGATCGTAACGAGGTTGTAGTAAGAGAGTACTGCATCTCACAGACACCGTCCAAGCCGAGATGAGGCCAGCGGGACAGACCAGCCATCGTGCATGCTGAGATGAGGACAGTGGGGCAAACGCGATAGAACAGATCGCAACTGGACTGTGGTTAGAGAATACTGCATCCCACAGAAACCGTGCAAGCCGAGATGAGGCCAGCGGGATAGATCAGCCACCGTGCATGCCGAGATAAGGACAACGGGGCACACGCGATAGAACAGATCGCAATGGGACTGTGGTTAGAGGACACCACATCTCATACACGCCGTGCAAGCCGACCGAAGGCGAGCGGGACAACGTGATAGAAAAGGTTGCAAATGAGTCACAGCTGAATAACACTACAGCTCGACAGCAACAAGTCGCAACATTCTACACAGCAAAAAGGTAAGTGCTGCCTCAGGTACGCATCTCTTTCCTTATTCTCTAAATTTTGGCTCATCTAGGCATTAGGGCACTAGTTTCCCAAAAATTGGGGCAACTATAGACACCGGGTCCTGAGATAGCCCAGATCAGAGTTACCCAATGATGATAAGATGCCTACTCACAGGCAAAAAGGTTAAAAGTGATGATTTCCTGGTCAAATTTGCATTTTAGAGTAAAAAATACAAAAAATAATAAAAAATATTTTAAAAATTAGATTTGAAAAATGGGGTTTAGAAATTGTAATATTTTTAGTTAAATTTAAAATTTAAAAAAAAAAAATCGCGAATGCCGGCTGCGGCAGTGCGCCTGCGGGCTCGCTATAGCATCGCCCACGCTCGAGCGACGCGCAGCCCGCGCGCTAGGTGAGCGCGCGCGACCGACGCCCGTCGCTCGCGCCAACAGGCATCGGTCGCCCCTGTTCCGCCGCAAAATGCCCAAATCTGCCGAAAATCGGGATTTTCGCCCCAAAATCATTTTTTTCCGGATTTTCTCAGCAAAATCTGATTTTTTTATCCTTTTTAAGGGTTTTATCATTTTTTTTCATTTTTAAAATAAAGGAAAATAATATTTGAATTAATTAAGGATTTTTTCCTTAATTAATTATTTTTTTTCTTTTTTTTAATATAAATAGAAAATGATAGAAAGAGAAAAGGGAGGTGAATTTTTAGGGTTTATTTTTTAGGTTTTCTTAAGTTTTCTCTTCTTCTTCTTCGACATTTTCTCTCTAGATTTTCAGATTTTCCCCCAATAAAATAATAGAAATAGAAAAATTCAATTCTTTTTCTTCTTTTTTCCAATGAAATTTCTTCTAAGTATATTTTAGATGGAATTTTGTTATGGAAAGTTGATTTTTGAGACAAATAAAGTGATTATTTATTCTTAAAAATTCAATTTTCATACTTTTTGTCGTTCAATAATTTTTTCACTTAAATTTTTTCAATGATATTTATTCGAATCTTTTTTTGATGAAAAAGAGATTTTTGAAACAAATAAAATAATTGTTTGTCCTTTAAATCTAATTTTTCATTTGATTTTATAAAAAACAAGTTTTTTTCATAAATAATTTTTTGAGACAAACCAAATAATTGTTTGTTCTTGAAAACATTTTTATCAATAAAAATCATTTTTTTGTTCTTAAAGAATTTTTGATTTTATCTCATTATTTTCTTTGCAATTTATTTTTCGGAATAAAATTCCAACATTTTCATCATATTCAATTCTAATCTTGCAAATCAAAAATAAGGAAATCAATCATCACTTTTACCTTAATTGAATCTGAAACTCTAAGGGTAAACATTCTGGGCCTAATCTTTTTATTCCTATTTTTATTATTTTGTTCATATTTAATTTATTAACATGTATATTATTATTATTTTTATTGTTTTCATTTATTTATTTATTTATTTTATTGCTTTTATATTTGTCTCATTTAATATGTTAATATATTATTTTTGTTCATGTAAATATTGATCTCTTATCATTTCTAACTTGTAAATATTGATTTCTTATTATTGCTAACATGTAAATAACTTATTTTTTTCTTTGATTTCTCATTATTTTTCACATGTAATTAATCATTCATTTTGATTCATCTTTTTTTTGCCATGTAAATATTTTAAGTTAATTGGGATAAAATCAATTAATCACGTCATTCATTTAATTATTTTCATCATTCTTTTATTCATTTTTATCATTCTCTTTCATTGTTATTATCATATATATTTATTTTTTATTCATTTATTAATTTATTTTCATTATTCATTATTATCATTATCATGTATATATTTTTATGTATTAATTCATTAACATTTTTTATTTATTTCAATCACATCATTTAATTCATTTGTCATTCATAACACATTTTTCTCATTTATTTTAAATTGTTAACATGTTAATTCATTTGTCATTTTGATGTCACCTTATTTTATCTTATTTTATTTTATTTTATCATTTGTATATTTAACTGATTTAATTGATTTAATTACTAACATTATTTTATTTGTATTTTGTTTTTATTTCACATCTTATTTTCCCTTTTAGGCAGTTTTGCGAGCACACAAGGATATCCAGAAGACTCGTTTGGGTTAAATATTTAATTGCTTTATTTTTAATATTTTATTTATTTGGCTTTTTTCATTTATTTTGCCATGTAATTTTCTTATAAAATTGTTTATTTTAGGCACGCTAAAAAGAAAATCAGAAAAAAAATTTTATTAATTAACTTGGAATCTTTCCTAATAAAAATGGGACCAATGTCCCAATTTTCTCCATCCAAAATAAAAATTGTCACATCAAAATTGTTTTATAATGTGACATTTTTTTAAATAATGTGTTTTGAAAAAAAAATTTGGATTCTAGGGTCTTTTGAAACTTAATTTGAAGATTGGGGTGTTGGTGCCATTTCCACAACACCCTGCTGCGAAAATGGCAACCAATTTTTTTTTTATATTTTTTCTTGTGTGGCAGCTTTTCCAAATGGAAAAGCTGCCCCATTTTTATTTTTTTTCATTTTATTTTTTTTATTTTTTATTTTACATTTTTATTTGATTTATTTAGTTTTGGATGAAAAAAAATTCTTAAATTTATTAATATGTGGAATTTTTTTATCCAATTTGATAAATATGGCAATCTTTTATTAATATAATTTTTTTATTTTATTCAATTTAAAAAATATGGTAACCTTTTATTAATATTTTATTCAATTTGTACAAAATATTACTAATTTTAAAATTTAATATTAAAATATTATTTATATTTAATTTTAATTATAATTATAATTATTTAATTTTAAGTTTAAGTTTAATTTTAATTTTAATTATAATTATAATTATAATTATAATTATAATTATAATTATAATTATTTAATTTTAATTATAATTTGGCTACGAATATTAGTTCCAATGCTAGTCATATAATCTTTTTGAACATTATAATGAAGAAACTAAGTTTCCCAAGGTATTTTATACTAACTGAAGGCCGTATGCATACACAGGCAGTGATTCTAGACAGGGTAGTCAATATCAATTATAGTGAAATGACAGAACCAAACACTCGAGCATTCTTTTTCATCTCGCGGACAAATTTATTCACATATTTGATTGCATTAAAAAAATCAAATCACATGTTTAATTAAAATTATAATTATAATTAAAATTAAAATTATAATTAAATAATTAAAATTAAATATAAATAATATTTTAATATTAAAATTAAAAATTAGTAATATTTTGTACAAATTGAATAAAATATTAATAAAAGGTTACCATATTTTTTAAATTGAATAAAATAAAAAAATTATATTAATAAAAGATTGCCATATTTATCAAATTGGATAAAAAAAATTCCATATATTAATAAATTTAAGAATTTTTTTTTCATCCAAAACAAAATAAATCAAATAAAAATGTAAAATAAAAAATAAAAATAATAAAATGAAAAAAAAATAAAAAGGGGCAGCTTTTCCATTTGGAAAAGCTGCCAGACAAGAAAAAAAAAAAAAATTGGGTGCCATTTCCGCAGCAGGGTATTACGGAAATGGCACCAACACCCCAATCTTCAAATTAAGTTTTAAAAGACCCTAGAATCCAAATTTTTTTTTCAAAACACATTATTTAAAAAAATGTCCCTTTTATAATCAATATGCATGCGAGAACCAATGTCATCATCTTTAACAAATAGTCCGTTTTATGTATGATTTGTATTTTATTTACAATGGGGGTTGTATTCTGCCCCTAGTTTTATTGTAATTTATTTTCATGCACTTTACTTTAATTATGCTTTATTTATTTATCGCTTTCCCTGAATGGACAATCTGCGCTTTAATTTAACTGCATTAAATTGAATGAGAAATGGGATGAAACGATAAATTCAAAACTCAATTATAAACTTAACCAAGGTATGAATAAATGGGAAGTCCCGAACCTTCTATGGTCTTTGGGCTCAACGAGGCGAGAGGGCCATTTCAATATTCTCTTGGGATGGGTAAAAGGCTCAAAATTGCACAGTCCTAGGCGCCACAAGGCGAGAGGGCCATCCTAATGTTCTATTAGGGTGGATGCCTCCAAGACACCTCTGGTTTGTCCAAGTGTGAGGCTAGAGGACCATCCTATTATTAGGGTGGAAGCCTCGAAAACACCTCCGGCTTACCTATAATGGACATAACAGCACTGTCTTAGGCTCACTGAGACTAGACGATCTTTCCTAATGTTCTATTGGGTGACGACTCCAAGAAACCTCCTTATTGCCCAAAATGGACGCACTTGTAATTTCTTATAAGTTTTCATGAACCTCATCCCGAGGGTCCTAAAAGCGGATGGTTCGGGGTGCCCGGGGTTTGGCGTGCGTCACACTAGGCTTTGTATTAATGCAGGAAGGCAAGGTGATTGCTTATGTCTCCCGCCAGCTCAAGACACAGGAGAAGAATTATCCCACACATGATCTTGAGTTTGCAGCTATTGTATTTGCTTTAAAGATTTGGAGGCACTACCTATATAGAGAGAAATGTTACATCTACATGGATTATAAAAGTTTGAAATATCTACTCACACAAAAGAAGCTCAAATTACGGCAGAGGTGCTAGTTTGAACTTATCAAAGACTATGATTGTTTCATTGATTATCACCCAAGCAAGGCCAATATAGTTGCTGATGCACTTAGCAGAAAGTTTATGTCAGGTAACTCTAATTGTTACAAATAATTTCCTTTAATGTGTATATTAAAAATACAGGACTAAAAATAGTATGTACAGCCCTTCAGGCTATGAATGTCAGATTGGGAATGGCACAAAAAATGCAAGTGAAACCAGACTTCCTTTAACAAGTGAAAGCTGCTTAGAAACAAGATGATCATGTGTCGACCATATTGACTCTGGTGATGATGGTAACTACTCTTTGGGCACACATGGGAGACTATATTATAAATAGCAATTGTGTGTACTTGATCAAGCTGAATTGAAGGAGGACATTTTAACAAAAGCTCATCATGGTAGCTATGCAATGCACCCTGGTGGTAACAAGATGTATGTAGACACCGAGTCCTGAGGCAGTCCAGATCAGAGTTATCCTATAAGGATACTGATGCCTGTTTAATAGGTAAAAGGTAAAAAGAGGGTTTTTCAGCTAAAAATCTAATTTTTTCTTTGACCGATGCTTATCCCTTAGGCAAGTGAAGTAACGCCCTCCTCGACCGCACAATAACTTTGCCATGGTAGTAGCAGAGCATCGCCACACACACGCATAGCACATACACATACAATTACATTATAGAAAAAATCCAGAATTTACAAATTTCTTTTAAAAGCAACGGGGAACATTACAAAGCTCATACAATCAATTTATATATATATTGATCTAAAATTATGTTTACATGCAACCTTCAGTCATTATATTACTTCTTTTACATGACAATATTGACAGTTACATTATACATATTACAAAAAACCTACACAAAAAAAATAGCGAACCCTAGTTTGTTGACCAGAGAAGATGCAGGACTGTCATTCAAATGCGCTTTACTTCAGAACCTACACGGATTAACACCCGTGCTAAGCGATAACGCTTAGTGGGAAAATGACACATAATATCTATTCATAACAATCATTGTATAATAACAAATACAAGCCTTATATTCATGCTTCATAAATATATCAATGAACATACCTCGGTATACATATAACATCCTCAATAAATCATGTTCATATATTCTAGTATCGCACGACAATTTCATAATGCATCCTATTTACATTCTTAAAAATCATATCATTCATATCACGCATAAGTTCACATCGCTTAACTATCAATTCAGTATTCATTTAATTATTCTCATAACACATAAAGTTCACTTTACTTATATTTAATTTATAATTCATTATTTACCTTGCCTGCAACTCATAGATGTGGATAACGGATTTCGCATTAGAACTCATAAGTACCATAAATCACATTAATATCCGTAGATACAAAACTTTAGCATTAGTACCCGTAGGTACCGATATATATTCATTCATATATATACACTTATGTGAATCTAAACGGGATTCTATACGCATTGGGATTCCAAACGGGAATCAAAAAAGCTTCGGCTGCAGCACTTGACCCTATAAGCATGTCTATCTATCCACTACTCTACTTGCAAGCTAAATTATTAATTACAATTAATGTTCATTTTATCGCATTATATAACATCCATATGTCCACATGAAGCAAAATAATTTCATTAAGTATCTTATATTCACACATGGCTCATCAAACAAGCCCACACTTCATTATATATATTCACATAGATAAACATATTTATCATTATCATATACATAATCATTCATAAGCCAAATACAATAGTTCTCACAAATAAGACAACCAATAGGCATTCATAATACATAGCTTTGTCGCGCCCACGATGAAACTTACATACTCTTTTGTCGTGTATACCCGCGATTGATTATTGTGTATTTTCAGCCATTGAGGATAATTAAGGGGAAAAAGAGTTTACCAAGGGAAAGGCTAAGGAAAAGAAAGCTTGAGAAGGTTAAAGCATGGAATTGAGATTTGTAATTACCTAATCTAATTATTTTTATGTGAAAAATAGGGTTTTATATTATGTTTGTAAAATGGATATGGGTAAAATGCATGAGTATTTGTAATTGAAGTGATAATTGAGTTTAAGGAAGTTAAATAAGTTAATTAGAATGATTAAATTGGAAGAAAACTAATTGTAGTTTTCAGTGACAATGAGATATAATGGTATATTTAGGTATATTTAAGGTATACCTTATGATTTAGTGAAATTAAAGGATATACATATGTGAATTGAGGCTTAATCTAGTGAATTGAGCAATGATTGAGTAATAAATAAAGTGTTAGAGAAAAAAATTGTAATGAGGTCGAATGGTTTAATAAGAAGAATTTGATAGATTATATGGTATATAGAATATGTGAGTGATAAGTTAGATCAATGAGTGAATTAGAAGTGAAAAAAGAAGTTTAATAAAAAGAATTGCATAAAAATTGAATATTTGATTTAATGAATAAAAAATATATTTAGGTTAATTAATGATAATAAGACTATAAAATGCATATGTATATGATTTGAAAGTGTAAAAAGCTAAGTGAAATTATCAGAAAATTAATTAAGTACTTTTGAGAATGATTTCCCATTTTGTCCATGGTGGGAAATACTGACAAATATTGAAATGACTGAAATTAGATTTATATTTGATATAATTGTTGATTAAATGATCAATTAGAGTGAAATGACAAGAAAGGAACGACCGTGGCTTTGAAGTAAATTTCATGGCCATTTAATGATTTAAGCATACTTATTATGTAAAATAAGTATGTAACATGGAATGTATAACATTGGTGAAAATGTTGTGTAATTAGTGAAAAAGAAATGGAAATGAAATGAAAATGAAGTGTAAATGGAAATGTAAGTGCAAAATATGAAAAGTGGATTTGAAAGTCTTTTGAAAAGTATTGTCCTTAGTAGTGTTTGGCAGTCTAATCTAGTCCAGTATATGTGTGGCTAGCCATAGGGACACCCTTACTGATACTGCGGTGCAAGTCATGACGACTTAGTTTACTATGGCAGATTTGTGATGGTCTCCTATAGTGCATAGATACATTCACGTTCTATATTCAGTGTTCTGTTCTGTAATACTATTGGAATGGTCCTTCAGGGTCATTCCCTACTGTACTATACTATAGTGGGCTCTTGGGTCCACGTCCTGTATATCCAGTATGCAGATTTTTCTATCGGGATTGTGCTAGGGGCATAATTGCAAAAGTGATATGAAATCGTAAAAAGTAAAATAAAATGAGTGTTTAACTGGAAAAAGGACTTAAATGAAAAAAAATAAAAGTTTAGGGTAAAAAAGGGAAACTTATCCAAATGACAATTTAAAGGCGTAGTAATAGTAAAACGAATGGAAAGTGTGAAAAATGAACTGAGAATGATAATTTGACTAAGAAAGAACTCATATGAAAGAAAAAAAAGTTCAAGGACTAAAATGTAATTGTAACACCCCTTTTCCCCACCCTAAAAGTTTGAGGTTCTTGGTTGTTTGGGGTTGTTGGTTCAGATGTTCTTCCTAAAGATCCTAAAGGTAAGGAAGTGGTCGGTGGAAGCTCAGCCCCTTGAATTTTAGAGCTAAGGAATCAAGGTTTGGGAATTTGGTGGTTTTTGCATATTTTAACCTATTATTGTGTTATTATTTAATTCTTGAATTGAAGTGAGGTTATGCATCTTTATGTGTTTAATTAAAGGTTGTATTTTGGAAAATTATATGGGTTTGAGGATTTTGTTAGTGATATGAATTTTGGGGCATGATTTTGTTTGGAACTTTGAAATTGAGTTGCCTGAGATGTTAAATTTAAGTTTTGAGTTGTTCTAGTTGAGTTTTAGTGATATGAATTGCTTGGGGTATTGCAATTTTTGAGTGTTGAGTTAAGATTTGGAAATGGGTAACAGAGTTTAGCAATTTCTGGGTTTCTGTTGATTTACATGGCGGTAAGGGGAGAGCCATACCACCGTGTAAATCATAGTTTGCAGTTGAATTTCTGTTTCCCCGAGTTTTTACACGGCGGTAGGGCTTGTCATACCGCCGTGTAAATGTATTCTATTTTGATGCATTTTTGTTGTGCATGTTACACGGCGGTAAGGTTTTGTCATACCGCCGTGTAAATGCATTCTATTTTATGAAGGTGTTTTGGCTCGACATGCCACATGGCGGTAAGGTTATTCCATGCCACTTTGTGGAATGTCTTACATGGCGGTAAGGATTTACCATACCGCCGTGTAACCCCTTTTTATTTTGGAAATCTTCAGATTTTTGAATTCTTCTTCTTTTGTCTCTTTTAGTTGGCATTGGTATGTGTTTTATTTATAGTATTAACATGTACCTAATAAAGTTATATGATATTGAATTTGAGCTTATTACTTGAAAAATGTTAGCTCTTATATGATAATTATGAGGATTATTATTATTATTATTATTGTTGTTGTTGTTGTTGCCTAGCTTGCAAGAGTTAAGTAAGTGGATAGATAGGCATGCTTATAGAGTTTTGTAAGCTGCAACCTAGTGTTCTGGACCCTGATCAAGTCACTATTTGGGTCCTCGTGATCCTAAGTGTTTGGATCTTGTTTAGGATCTCCAGTGAAAATGTTTTTATGTGAAAAGGAAAGATGTTACTTTTGCTCGTACGTACGGGTACCTAGTGTTCACTCATTATTCACTACTCTGAATTTGCAGGCTTTTATGTTTGATTCTCCTATGATAGTAGCCTTACTTATTATTGACACTTGAACATGATTAATTGTATTATGTTATATTTGAATAATTGTATACTTTTGTTTGTGCCATATGTATGTGTTGCCTCGACGGTCACTGTGAGTGGTCGTCCATCTCTTGTTTTCCCCACTTAGCATTTATCGCTTAGTACGAGTGTTTAATCCGTGCAGGTGTGGAAGTTGTCCGAGTTTTGAGGAGTGCAGTCCGTAGCAGTCAGAGCCAACACTTTAGAGAGATTCTTTTTGTAATTGTCTATTGTATTGTGGTTTTTATGATGTAATCTTTTTGTAATGTATCAGATTTTGTATATGTTTCAAGTGTATCTCTATACCTATGTAAGGTTGCGGTACTCTTTTTTGTAAAAGAATATTTTGATCTATAAAATAAAATTTTCAGTTGGCCCATTTTGATTATCATAAGTTTTAATTTATTCGCTTATGAATGTTATTTTCCATCTTCGTTATGTATTTATGTTTGTTTGTCAGTAACACCTTATTTATACGGTACTCGCTCTCTTTGCAGGTGAGTTCCCCTACGTATAGGTATGTGATGTTACAATTTTATTGGTATCAGAGCGACGGTTTAGTCTTTTCTGAGTGTTAATATAATAGGATTTTGTCTAGGATTGTGTTGGCCTGATGGGAATCTTTTATGTTTTGTTGTTAAATGGAGTCTGCACGTGGATCCCTTGAGGGGTCGGCCGAGGGTACTAATCCCCAAGAGCAAGATCCATCCGTGTCCGGTCCTGCTCAACCAGCTAGGGTGCAACCTAAGACTCTAGCCATGCCTTTTGAGGCTATGCTAAAGATATCTCAAGATATGGCTCGAGTCTTAGAGAGGGTGAAGGCCCCGAGAGCTCTGATTAGAGTGTAAGGAAGTCTAGAGCTGAAGATTTTTATGGGACTACCTTGGATGAAGCTAACAAGGCAGAGCTTTGGATTGAGAAAGTGAAAAGAGTGCTAGAAGAGATTCGTTGTCTTATGGATAGGAAAGTGGAGTGTGCGGTTTCATTATTGCAGGGTTCTGTCTATGATTGGTGGAGATTGGTGTTGAGCCAATCCCAGTTGCCTGATCCAGTCACATGAGAGATTTTTGAAAGGAAATTTCATAATAAGGATGTGACTAGGCATATAAGGATGCTAAGTGGGCGCAGTTCCTAAGCTTGAAGTAGAGGCCATTGTCAATTGACTAGTATGAGAAGGAGTATAATAAGCTCAGTAAGTATTCGCCTCCGGGTGTTCTTACGGAAGATTTCAGGTGTCAGCACTTTGAGGCAAGATTGAATGAGTCCTTGAGGGATATTTTGATCTCTTTAATGAGTTTGTCAATAGTGAGTTACTATCAGATTGTGCAAGCGGCTTTGAGAGCAGAGCGCACCGAGACTGTCTTAAAGGATTGAGCTCAGAAGAGGAATGCTTCCCGTGGAGATTCATCCTCGGGGAAGAGATCTAGGGTTTCACAAGGGAATCCTCTAGATGAGTCTGCTCCGAGTCCTGCTTCAAGAGGTAGAAGACAGGGGTCTTCTTAGAGTTTAGGAGTTGGTAGAGGTGGCTCGGGAGGTAGAGGTGTTTTAGCCCCAGAGTGCTCTCATTGTAATAAGCGCCATCGGAGCGAGTGTCATTGGTTGATTGGTGGCTGTTCAAGTGTGGTAGTACAGACCATTTCTTGTCCAATTGTCCGAATATAGTTGAGAATGTTCAAGGAAGGCAAGAAGCGAGTAGAGCGGGATCTAATGCCCCTCCAGCCAGTCGAGGTCGTGGTGGCCGGCCTAGGGATGGAGCTTCTTTTGAGTCTTTGGATCTTCCAGTCATGGTACCAGCTAGAACTTATGCCATGAAAGCTCGGGAGGAGCAAGATACACCTGAAGTGATTGCTGGTAAGTTCCTACTCCTTGACACTGAGATGCATGCTCTAATAGACCCTGGGTCCACAAATTCATATTTGTGTTCTAATGAATTGTATGCTAAGTTGCCTAGTGTGGAACATTTAGATTATGAGATTTTTGTGACCAGTCCCTTAGGGCATAATGTCAATGTGAGTAAAGTGTATAGGAATTGTCCTTTGATGGTGCAAGGCATAGAATTTCATGTGGATTTGATTAGTCTGCCGTTTCACGAATTTGATTTAATTTTGGGCATGGACTGGTTGTGCAAGAACTGTGCTATAGTGGATTGCCATAGAAAGACGATAGTGCGTAAGAGGGATCAGTCTGTAGTGGTGGTGAAAGTTTTGGGTTTTAGTTCTTTGGGCAATGTGATCTCAGCTATGCAAGCCAGACGGTTTAAGAGAAAGGGATGTGAAGCATTTTTGGCTTTAGTTTTGTGTTGAGCATTTTTTATATATGCTTATTGACCGCAAGTATACAGTGTACCTCAATAGTACTTAAGATGTCGATCCCACGAGGAACGTTTTTTACACAATATTACTAATCAATTTTAATCTTGTTTACAATGATAAAATGATGGAAAAGTGATTCTAAACTAATCTAACATGTAAACTAATTAAATCGAGTTTATGAGAATCCAAGAGAATAGAAAAGATTAATGATGCTAAGTATAAAGATGGAATTTGAATTAATTGTTCCTAATGAGCCAAGTTGAATAAATTTCCTACTTACTCTCTCAATATAAATAGGACTGCCTAAAACATACACATTTAAGTCTAATTCCAAACTTTCATTTAAGAACTAAATGATTATACATGCAAATCTTAGGAACAGAACATAGCCTATAACAACCATTTCAATATTATGATTTCTCAAACAATATCTTGATGATGAATTTCCAATTAGATGTAAGAATGAATTTATTTCTCAATTAAACTCAAACTTATAATGATCATAAATAATGTACTAATGAGAAATTCTACAAGTAAGAACACTTGAATTTATATGAACAATGAAACATTTGATATTAAGTACTCAAGTTCAGAATTTACATCACAAAAGTTACAAAGAAGAATTTAAAGATAAGAAATGAAGAAGGAGATTTCTCAACCCTTTTCAAGTCACCCAATTGTAGTCTTCTTCTTTGTATGCTATCTTCTCTTTAACACATAAACTCTACTCAAGAAAAACTAAAGAAAAACTATTCTAACTTACAGAAAATTATTCAAATGTTCAATTCTTTTTTTTTTCTATCTCTAAATTACAGTTAGAAATAGCATTTATAATACCAACTCATGCCCCTTCAGATGCCCTTCTACAAAGGTTGTAATTATTGGTGGAAAGGCACAACTCTTAAAGTTCAAATTTGAACTTTAGTGTCTAACGGATCTCTCTGTCGCGATCGCGATGCCTGTCGCGCTCGCGACAGAGCACGCCTTCATTTTCGCTCGCCCTTCCTCGCGTGTGCCTTGTCCGCGCCCTGTCGCGACGCCTTCCCTTGGTCGCGACAGCTTCTCTTCTCTTTTTTTTCTCTTCTCTCTTGGTCTTCCCTTAGCGCGTTCTGTCACGCTCGCGACAGAAGCTTTTCTGCCTTGGCTCATTTCATTTTTCTTTTCTCCATTTACTCCATATTTTCTCCATTTTCCTCCTACATACAAAACTCAACAAAACACATAAAACATATCTAATTCCAACAAATAAAAACACTTAAAACATTACTTCTAACCACAAAATATAGATTAATTATGAGCTATTTAAGCTTATATCAAACCCCCACACTTAAACATTTGCTTGTCCCCAAGCAAAACACTTAAACAACACAAACACACAATACACTATAAACACAATATATTGGAACTTATTTAGGCATTTGACAAACATTTGAAAACACCATGTATAGACTTATCCTTCTAACACATTAGCCTCAATATGCAACCATTTAAACATTCCCATCATTCATTAAACTTTAACCTCTATACACATTTGGAAAACCATGAAATGGCAAAACACAAGGATGTTTGATCTCAAGAAATCAAATATCTTAACACATGTAGAGATTATTTCACACAAAGCAGTGCCTAAGATAATTTTCACTCAACACTTATTTTGATAAACACTCAATCACTCAAGTATATAAAGGTTAGTGTTTTCATAGCTATAGGTCAAACTATCATAGGCAATAATTTGGCTTTACATACCATAGGCTTGTAAGTAGTAAAAATTTCCACTACTAGTATAAGGTAGTAAAGAGGATCAAAGGGTCTTAAAAGGGTTGTAATGTGGCTTAGGTTAGGGTAGGAAACTTTTGGATTTAAGTAGCTAGTATTGTGTAGAGAAAAGCATCAATACAATATAGGAGATTTAACCAAAACAGAATATTAACAAGCATGATACTTTAGTCTAATTCCCTTCTTAAGAATACAAATTTTCTGCTAGCTCTTAATTTCTTACTTTTCTTTTTTTTTTCTTTTTTTTTCTTTCTAGGATAGCAAGAGAATTTAGCATGGGTGCGTTTTACACTCATCCCACACTTAAGCAATTTTTGATGTACATCTTGCTTGTCCTATTTTTTTTTCTTTTCTTTTATATTTTTTTTCTGTATAGACTAGCATGATTAATACTAAGTAAAACAAACAAGGGAATTTTAATTCTTGCTACTTCATGCTTGTCAATAATGACATCTCCAATACTATATCAATACTAAGCCCTCCACAATATGGGTAAGCAATAGAAATAGGGCCTTGTTTAAGCAAAAAGATTGGGTTATTTATATGTTTAAACAAGAAAAACAACAAAAATAGGATATAGGCTCAAAGTTGGCTACCTAAAGTCAAAAGGTAAGGAATTGAAAAGTAAGCCAAAAATAGTTCATTCTAAGTGCCCTTATCATATCCCGTGTACATCCCATACCAAAATGCAGTCTCAAAATTTACCAAAAACAAGTTCTGGAGGATATGGCATAATAAGGCTCTCATACAAAAGAAAAATTAGTGTATAAGGCTTAAAAAGCTTACATGGCTATAGGTCAAACTATCATAGGCAATAATTTGGCAAAACAATCTTTATTTACATGTAAAAAGATACCTAACTTAAAAAGAACCTACACCAAAGTGTTTTGCTAAGTCATACCCTTCACTACGTACAACAGAATGCTAAAGTAAAACAAATAATGAAAATGGTCAAAAATTTACTGTCTAGGCTCATGGCCAAAAATATAAAACCTATACATGCTCTAATTCCCAAATAATCATCAAATACTAAACTCCAAAACAATCTAAAAACATACAAGCATAACAATTCATAACTAAATCTAGCAATTCATGCAAAACACAAGCTACACTACTCATACATAAACAAGAGTATGTATATATACATGCATAACAACAAAAACAGAACAAAAAACTTCCCCCCCCACCCCACACTTGAAGGACACAATGTCCCCATTGTGTAAAAAGGAATAAACTAAAAGAACAAACTAACATAAAAAACACACAAATAAACACAAGAACAAACAAAACTAAGAAAAGGAATAAAAATGGAGAAAAGTGGATGAGACAAACTCAAAAACTCCCACTAGGGGAGCTTGGTGGGGATGGAGAAAGGTCCACGTTGTTCTTCCTAAAGAAACTTAAGAGTTTGCGACTCAAACTCTGTTGATTCTTGAGCACCACCCTCACATCATTCTCTATCAAAATCCATTCGCGCAGCAAGACTTTGATTGGTGGCTTCAATGGCATCCAAGCGTTGTAAAACTGGTTCCAAATCAACAGCAGTGCCACTAGCAGCTCCTCTCTCTGCAGAACCAACGCCAGCAGCTCCTTCATCCTCACTGGAGGAATCATGATCACCAGCGGCTGGGGTGGGTTCTTGTGCCCTGCCAGGAGGCACACTAGGGCCAGCCACATTAGAACCAGCGACATTAGGAGGTCATGCAAAACGATCCACAAACCTTGGGGGCCAAGCTCCCTTGGTTAAAATATTGGCTCTCCTAAGGTAAACAACATCAAGCATTGCAATGGATTCATTTTCAGACCGAACAAAATTAGACAAATCACCAAGGGATCCCAAAATTATACCCGTGACCATATGACACATTCCCACTGATTTACTACGAGCAATAGATGCATGGTAAAGACCATCTAAAATGAAATCAATGGAGTCAGGAGTTTTATGCGCATTCAAAAGATCTAACACAAACAAATCTTTAGTTTGAACCTTAGTGCTTTCAACTCTACCAAACATGGCATGACAAAGATATTTATGGAAAAGCATCAAAGCATCATCCCGAAATTGCCTATTAGTAGAATTTTTATTATTAAAATGATCCAAACAAGATAATCTATGCCAAACAGGGGAGGGCCTAAACTGATGAGAATCAAATCTTTTGCCAGTTTGAGGAAAACCAAACCATTCATGCAATTGATCATACCCAAAAGTATACTCTATACCTTGATGTCTAAATTTCATTTCAATTTTACGTTTATCAACATATTCCAAGGTTATAAAAACTCTATAGCCCACTCTTTCCTAACAGGTAAAGAAAAAGTAACAAATTTCCCCCACTTCATATAGCGAATAAAACTATTAATTTGATCACTTAAGCCTAAAGTATCCAGTATAGAAAAATCCAAATCCAACATACCAACATAAGTCTTTTGATCAAAATATTGGAATTTGATGCCCTCATCCTCAGAATAGATGAGAAAAGGACAAGCATACCTGTTTTGGAATACCCTAGGATCGGGAAGAGAAGAATCCCCTTGATTGCTAAATTCACCCATTGGTCGCTTCCCCTTCCCCTTGTCTCCAATGTGTTTAGTTCTCACCATGGTAAAAATAGATGAAAAAGATGAAAATAAAACAAAAAAAACCAGATGAAAACTTAGAAAAAGGAAGAAGAAAGAGTAAACGTGAAGACCTTTAGGAAAACGTGAGGAAGATTTTGAGAGAAAAGAGAGAAAATGATGAAAGAGATTTTGTAAAGGCAAAGGAAATAGAGAGAAGAAGGATTTATTAGGGTAGAAAAGAGGGAAGGTGAGGAAGTTAATGAAGTCCCAACGGTCAGATTAACCTAAAAATTCAAAATCTGCGTTCTGTCGCGATCGCGACAGAAGCTGTTTGCAAAATTAGCGCATCCCGATATACGTCGCGACATCGTGATAAATAAACCCCTGCGCCATCGCGACATCGTCGCGCTCGCGACAGAAAGCAATTGTGAAAAATCAAAAAGAAACTGTCGCGATTACACCCACCGTCGCGCCGTCGTGATGAAATTTATAAAACACCTTCCCCTTTCTGTCGCGCTCGCGACAGAAAGGAATTTAAAAAATCAAATTTTCTTCCCTTTAAAAAACATCACACGAAGGTACATGAAATGAACTTACATATTAAAAACATCTATAGAACAAAAAGAATTACATTAGTACATATAATTATCACATATAAAATACAATAATTAACTAAAAAGAACAATAAAACCAAGTAACCATCAAACCATTTTTAAAGAAAGAAATGAAACCTCCCTTCCATGAAATGTTTCCTCCAAATACACCTTACATCTTTGACCATTGGCTTTAAATAACTCCCCTTTTCCATTTTTTAGCTCTAAAAACCCTTGATCAAAAACTTGGGTGACTTCAAAGGGTCCACTCCATCTAGATCTTAATTTTCCAAGGAAGAGTTTCAATCTAGAATTATACAATGGAACCTTGTCCCCAATATTAAAATTTTTAATCCGTATATGTGCATCATGCCATTTTTTTGTCCTTTCTTTATAGATTTTAACATTTTCAAATGCAAGAAGTCTCAATTCATCTAGCTCATTTAATTGTAAACATCTTTTGACACTTGCATCTTTAAGATCATAATTCAAAGTTCTAATAGCCCAATATGCTTTGTGATCTAACTCCACAGGTAAATGACACGCTTTTCCATAAACCATCCTATATGGTGTCATACCAATTGGTGCTTTGAATGCTGTACGATATGCCTACAAAGCATCATCTAATTTATGTTCCCAATCCTTTCTAAAAGTAGAGACTGTTTTTTCTAATATCCACTTTAACTCCCTATTGGACACTTCCACTTGACCACTTGTTTGTGGGTGATATGGTGTAGCTACCCTATGATGCACACCATATTTATGCAATAAAGAATCAAAAGAACGATTAATGAAATGCTTACCTCCATCACTTATGATGGCTCTTGGCACTCCAAATCTTGAGAAAAGTTTCTTCAAAAATTTGATCACCACCTTTGAATCATTGGTAGGTGTGGCTTTGGCTTCAACCCATTTTGATACATAATCAACTCCAACCAAAATGTAGTTTTGACCAAAAGAAGTAGGGAAGGGACCCATGAAGTCAATCCCCCACACATCAAACACTTCAACTTCCAATATGTTATTCAAAGGCATCTCATCTCTTTTCCCAATATTACCAGCCCTTTGACATTTATCACATTTGGCTACATGCATCTTTGCATCATGAAATAAAGTTGGCCAAAAGAATCCACATTCAAGCACTCTAGATGCAGTTTTATTTGCACCATTATGACCCGAATACAATGCAGCATGACAATGCATCAAGATGTTTTGATAATCCTCCTCACCTATACAACGACGAATGATTCCATCCCCACCTTTCTTAAACAAGTAAGGTTCTTCCCAAAGATAATTTTTAACATCACTAAAGAATTTCTTCTTTTGTTGCCATGTCAAATTTTCAGGTACAATTCCAGCAACAAGATAGTTAGCAAAATTAGCATACCAAGGTACATGCATATTCAAAATTGACATTAATGATTCATCCGGAAATGATTCATTAATTTCAATACCATCACCTAAAGTTTGTTCATTGCTCTCTAACCTAGACAAATGGTCAGCAATAAGATTTTCACTTCCCTTTTTGTCTTTGATTACAAGGTCAAACTCTTGTAATAACAATACCCAACGAATCAACCTAGGTTTAGCATCTTTCTTTGCAAATAAATACCTCAATGCAGCATGATCAGTATAGATTATGACTTTAGATCCCAACAAGTAAGATCTAAACTTGTCACATGCATAAACCACAGCTAACATTTCTTTTTCAGTTGTTGTATAATCAACTTGAGGAGGAGACAAAGTATGACTAGCATAATAAATCACATGCAAATTCTTACCATGTCTTTGACCTAATACACAACCCACAACAAGATCGCTTGCATCACACATAATCTCAAATGGCAATTCCCAATTAGGAGCAGCAATAATAGGAGCACTTATAAGGGCCTTCTTCAAAGTATCATAAGCATTCATACATTGTTTAGAAAATTCAAAAGGAACATCCTTAACTAGCAAATTAGTTAGAGGTTTAGCAATTAAAGAAAAATCCTTTATAAATCTTCTATAAAATCCAGCATGTCCAAGAAAAGATCTTACCCCCTTAAGTGTAGTGGGTGGAGGTAACTTCTCAATTAATTCTGTTTTTGCTCTATCAACCTCAATACCCCTACTTGAAATTTTGTGCCCTAAAACTATCCCTTCATCTACCATAAAATGGCATTTCTTCCAATTAAGAACCAAGTTGGTTTCTTCACATCTAGCAAAAACTTTGTCTAAATTTTGTAAACAAAGCTCAAATGAATCCCCATATACAGAAAAGTCATCCATGAAAACTTCCATTATATCCTCTATAATGTCTCTAAAAATTGAAGTTATACATCTTTGAAATGTGGCTGGGGCATTACAAAGCCCAAAAGGCATTCGCCTATAAGCAAAGGTTCCATAAGGACAAGTAAATGTGGTTTTCTCTTAGTCACTAGGGTAGATAAAAATTTGGAAATACCCTGAATATCCATCAAGAAAACAGTAATGAGAATGGCCAGCAATTCTTTCTAGCATTTGGTCAATGAATGGTAAAGGAAAATGATCCTTTCTAGTGGCCAAATTAAGCTTCCTATAATCTATACACACCCTCCAACCGGTGGTGGTTCTAGTTGGAATTAAATCTCCATTCTCATTCCTCACTACCGTCATACCCCCCTTCTTTGGAACACAATGTATTGGACTCACCCAATCACTATCCGAAATTGGATAAATGATTCTAGCATCAAGCAACTTAATAACTTCTTTTTTCACTACCTCTTTCATATAAGGGTTAAGCCTCCTTTGTCTATCAGCCTTTGGTTGACATTCATCTTCCATATTTATCCTATGCATGACAACATTAGGACTAATACCCTTCAAATCAGATATTTGCCATCCAATACTTTTTATCCTTTTTCTAACAACTTCTAATAATGCATGCTCTTGTTCTTTATTGAGTTTATTAGAAATAATAATAGGCAAAGTATGATTAGGTCCAAGAAAGGCGTACCTCAAATAATTTGGTAGTTCCTTTAGATCAACATTTGGAGGACTTACAATTGAAGGTGGCAAAGGTGCTTCATTACGATAAAGAGGTTCACGTCTAAAGCTTTCTTGCTCTACCTCTTCATGAACTTCCTCTTCCATTTGGACTTCCTCTTCATCTGCATTTTCTAATACTTGCACAACACACGCATCAATCATATCTATTTTCATGCACACATTTTCATCCATTGGGTATTTTAGTGCCTTATCCATTTGATATTCAACACTATCATCCCCTACTCTTAAGACTAATGTGCCCTCATAGACATCAACTAAAGCCCTACCAGTCCTCATGAAAGGTCTACCCAATATCAAGGGACATTTCTCATCATATGCAAAATCTAAAATGACAAAATCAGCAGGCAAAATAAATTTATCCACTTTTACAAGCACATCTTCAACTATTCTATATGGTTTCTTAATAGATTGATCAGCTAATTACAAAACCATGAAAGTAGGTTTTACATAATCTAAACCCAACTTTTTAAAGATAGAATAAGGCATGAGATTAATACTTGCCCCCAAATCACACAAGCACTTAGGAAACTCAACATCCCCTAAGATACATGGAATGGTGAAACTACCATTATCTTTAAGCTTTGTAGGCAAATTATTTATGATTATGGAACTACATGCTTCAGTCAATGCAATAGTGGATATATCCTCCCAACTTCTTTTCTTAGAAATTAATTCTTTAAGAAATTTTGCATAGTTGGGAATTTGTGATATGGCCTCAATAAAATTCAAATTTATGTGCAAATGCTTCAATTTATCAATAAAAGATTGGAATTGCTTATCTTGGTTTTGTCTCTTTAAGCGTTGAGGAAATGGTGGGCAAGGTTGAAATGCTTTAGGAAAATTTTCCTTAGATGCCCCTTCTGTCGCGACCGCGATAGGTGTCGCGCTCGCGACAAAATGCTCCCCTTCTACTGGCTTACTCGCGACAGGTACCGCGACCTTGATATTGCTCGGTTTCTCCTCTGTCGCGATTGTAACAGGTGTCGCGCTCGCGACATAAGAGTCATTCTTCTTTTTATTTTCCTGAAATTCTCCATTCTTGTTAGTAATAACAAATTCATTGGTGTAAGATTTACCTGACCTCAAATTGATGGCTTTTAGATGTTCCCTTGGGTTCTCCTCCGTATTACTTGGTAAAGTACCTTGTAATCTTGAGGGTAAAGCCTTTGCTAATTGCCCAATTTGCACTTCTAAGTTATGAATGGATGAGGCTTGATTCTTTGTGATCTGATCAAACTTATTTTCCAGCCTCTTTTGGTTCTCCTCTTGTGAATTAAATTTAATATTAATCCCTTCCAAGAACCTATCCATCTTAACCTCTAAGGCTCCAAGCCTATCTTGAGGTGGCTGAAAACTTACTCCTTTATTTTGATTACTACTATTCCCCCATGAAAAATTTGGATGGTTCCTCCATCCAGGATTATATGTATTGGAAAATGGGTTTCCTCTTCCTTGCCCTTGGATAAAGCTAACTTGCTCCTCCATACTATTTATTCCCAAATTACATACCTCGCTTGGATGTCCTTGTTGTCCATAAATATTGCATCTATTTGGTTGACTACCTCCCATACCCAAATTATTGAGTTTGTGAGTCAATGCTTCCACTTGAGCTTGCAATGCAACCACTGAATCAAGTGCATGAACTCCTCTCACATTAGTAGAATTTGAATCTCTAATTCTCTCGGTAGGCCACATGCAGTTGTTCATGGACATCTCCTCCAACAATTCAAATGCTGCTTCAGTAGTTTTTCTCATCAAAGAACCTCCAGCAGCAGCATCAATAGTCCCTCTTGTGGTAGGGTTAACTCCATTATAGAATGTTTGCATCAACAGCTCTCTTGGCAAGTTATGGTGTGGACATATCCTTTGCAATTCCTTGAATCTTTCCCAAGCCTCATATAATGATTCATTATCATGTTGAACAAATGTCGTAATATCCTTTATGATTTTTGCAGTTTTGGCTAAGGGAAAATATTTTAATAAAAATGCTTGGGCCAATTGGTCCCAAGTAGTTATAGATCCCCTTGTTAATGAATTCAACCAAGCCTTTGCTTTATCCTTCAAAGTGAATGGAAAAAGCCTAAGCTTGATTGCATCAGCCGAAACCCCATTGATCTTAAAGGTATCACATATTTCAAGAAAATTGGCCAAATGAGCATTTGGATCCTCATTTGCCAAACCATAGAATTGTATACTATTTTGAATCATTTGTAACAATGAATGCTTAATCTCAAATTGATTTGCATTTACCGTTGGCCTTACCACTCCTTGTTGAGCACCACTCAAAGCAGGTGTGGCAAAGTCCATGAGTCTTGGTGGATTTTCGTCGGCCATGATAATTGATCTCCTATTTTTGTTCTTCTTTCTATTTGACTTCCGGTTACTTGACAAGAATCTTTCAATTTCAGGATTTAAGGGCTCAAGCTCTTCTTGTGAACTTCTTGTACTAGGCATGAACTTCTCAAATCCTATAAACCACAAACAAAACACAAAGTTACTCTAAATCAAACAAATAAAGTAAAACAAAAGAAAATATTGTAATCCAAAATCATAAATCAATTTTCATAATGGCAAAACAACCGTTCCCCGGCAACGGCGCCAAAAACTTGTTGAGCATTTTTTATATATGCTTATTGACCGCAAGTATACGGTGTACCTCAATAGTACTTAAGATGTCGATCCCGCGAGCAACATTTTTTACACACTATTACTAATCAATTTTAATCTTGTTTACAATGATAAAATGATGGAAAAGTGATTCTAAACTAATCTAACATGTAAACTAATTAAATCGAGTTTATGAGAATCCAAGAGAATAGAAAAGATTAATGATGCTAAGTATAAAGATGGAATTTGAATTAATTGTTCCTAATGAGCCAAGTTGAATAAATTTCCTACTTACTCTCTCAATATAAATAGGACTGCCTAAAACATACACATTTAAGTCTAATTCCAAACTTTCATTTAAGAACTAAATGATTATACATGCAAATCTTAGGAATAGAACACAACCTATAACAACCATTTCAATATTATGATTTCTCAAACAATATCTTGATGATGAATTTCCAATTAGATGTAAGAATGAATTTATTTCTCAATTAAAGTCAAACTTATAATGATCATAAATAATGTACTAATGAGAAATTCTACAAGTAAGAACACTTGAATTTATATGAACAATGAAACATTTGATATTAAGTACTCAAGTTCAGAATTTACATCACAAAAGTTACAAAGAAGAATTTAAAGATAAGAAATGAAGAAGAAGATTTCTCAATCAAGTCACCCAATTGTAGTCTTCTTCTTTGTATGCTATCTTCTCTTTAACACATAAACTCTACTTAAGAAAAACTAAAGAAAAACTATTCTAACTTACAGAAAATTATTCAAATGTTCAATTCTTTTTTTTTTTCTATCTCTAAATTATAGTTAGAAATAGCATTTATAATACCAACTCATGCCCCTTCAGATGCCCTTCTACAAAGGTTGTAATTGTTGGTGGAAAGGCACAACTCATAAAGTTCAAATTTGAACTTTAGTGTCTAACGGATCTCTCTGTCGCGATCGTGACGCCTGTCGCGCTCGCGACAGAGCACGCCTTCATTTTCGCTCGCCCTTCCTCGCGTGTGCCTTGTTCGCGCCCTCTCACGACACCTTCCCTTGGTCGCGACAGCTTCTCTTCTCTTTTTTTTCTCTTGGTCTTCCCTTAGCGCGTTCTATCGCGCTTGCGACAGAAGCTTTTCTGCCTTAGCTCATTTCATTTTTCTTTTCTCCATTTACTCCATATTTTCTCCATTTTCCTCCTACATACAAAACTCAACAAAACACATAAAACATACCTAATTCCAACAAATAAAAACACTTAAAGCATTACTTCTAACCACAAAATATAGATTAATTATGAGCTATATAAGCTCATATCATTTTGGATTCTAGACGGAATCAAGTGAAGATTTAGGATATCGCTGTTGTTAAATAATTTGCAGATGTGTTCCCTGAAGAGTTGCAGGGTTTGCCACCCGAAAGGGAAGTGGAGCTATCCATAGATATTATGCCAGGAACTAATCCTATTTCTAAAGCTCCTTATCGAATGGCTCCTGTAGAATTGAGAGAATTGAAAACTCAATTGTAGGAGCTGTTGGATAAAGGTTTTATCAGGCCTAGCATTTCTCCGTGGGGTGCTCCGGTGTTATTTGTTAAGAAGAAAGATTGTACTTCAAGGATGTGTATTGATTACCGGCAGATCAATAAGGTTACTGTGAAGAATAAGTATCCCTTACCGAGGATAGAGGATTTGTTTGATTAGCTTAAGGGAGCTGGAGTGTTCTCCAAGATAGATTTGAGGTCAGGTTAGTATCAATTGAGGGTTAAGGATGCGGATGTGGCTAAGACTGCATTTCAGACGAGATATGGTCATTATGAGTTTTAGTGATGCCATTTGGATTGATCAATGCTCCTGCGGCTTTTATGGATTTGATGCACCGAGTGTTTAGACCATATCTCGACCGATTTGTAGTTGTTTTATTGGTGATATTTTAGTGTACTCTTGGAATGAAAGTGAGCATGAAGAACATCTGCATTTGGTATTTCAAGTGTTAAGAGATCATTAGTTATTTGCTAAGCTTAGCAAATGTGAGTTTTGGTTGAAGGAAGTGTCATTTCTGGGATATATTGTCTCATCGGAAGGTATTCGAGTGGATCCAGCTAAGGTTGAGGCCATTATTGATTAGAAGCCACCGAGAAATGTACCGAAAGTTAGAAGTTTTCTTGGTTTAGCAGGTTATTATAGACGGTTTGTGATGGGATTCTCAGTCATTGCTTTACCATTGACAAGGCTTCTTTGGAAAGGAGTAAAGTTTGAGTGGTCTGACAAGTGTTAAGAGTGTTTCGATCGGCTTAAGAGGATGTTAGTTGAGGCTCCTGTGCTTACTCAACCCATTTTGAGTAAAGAGTATGTTATGTACAGTGACGCTTTGGGTGTTAGACTTGGCTACATTTTGATGCAAGATGGTAAAGTTATAGCTTATGCATCTAGACAGTTGAAACCCCATGAGCAGAACTATCCGTCGCATGATTTGGAATTAGCGGTAGTAGTATTTGCTCTGAAGATTTGGCGACATTATCTGTATGGTGAGACTTGTAGAATCTTTACGGATCATAAGAGCTTGAAGTATTTCCTAACTCAAAAGAGCTTAATCTCAAGCAGAGGCGGTGGTTAGAACTTTTTAAGGCTTACAATTGTATTATTAATTATCACCCAGGTAAGGCAAATGTAGTTACAGATGCCTTAAGTAGGAAGTCGATTTCGGCTCTATCTTTGTAATAGATTTGATTGAGATTTGATTCTGAAGGAGCTTTGATTTCCCAGCTTAAAGTTAAGCCTTCGTGGAGGCAGTTAATAGTGGATGCTCAAAAAGATGATTTGAAGTTGCAACAAGTGTTGAGGGAGATTCAGAATGGTAAGCAATCTGAGTTTTCTTTATTGGATGGGGTGCTTACGTATAAAAATCATTTGTGTGTGCCAAGTGACGATGAGTTAAAGAAGAAGCTTTTGTTAGAGGCATGCACTACAATTTTTACTATGCATCCCGGAAGCGAAAAGATGTATAGAGATTTGAAACAGTTTTACTGGTGGCCCATGATAAAAAGAGATGTAGTGGATTTTGTCTCCAAGTGTTTGACTTGTCAGCAGATAAAGGCCTAGCACCAAGTTCCATCTGGGTTGCTCAACCCTTTGCTTATTCCTCAGTGAAAATGGGATAACATTGCTATGGACTTTGTAGTGGGTTTGCCTTTGACTCAGCGGAAACATGATGCAGCTTGGGTTATTGTTGATCGGCTTACGAAATCAACTCACTTTTTGCCAGTTCGGATAAACTACTCGATGGATAAGTTGACTGAGATTTATGTGGATGAAGTGGTTAGATTGCATGAAATACCGGTATCTATTATGTCTGATCGAGATTCGAGATTTACATCGAAGTTTTAGAAAGAGTTGCAAATAGCTTTGGGTACTCGATTAAATTTCAGTACTGCATTCATCCTCAGACAGACGGGCATTCGAAAAGAGTTATTTAGATTCTTAAGGATATGTTACGAGGTTATGTTTTAGATTTTTCGGGAAGTTGGGATAAGTATGTGTCGTTGATGGAATTTGCCTATAATAATAGCTATCAGCAAGCATTGGTATGTCTTCATTTGAAGCTCTTTATGGAAGGAAGTGTAGGACTCCAGTTTGTTGGACTGAGTTATCGGAACATTCTTTTATGGGTCCAGATTTGGTCAAGGATACCAAAGAAAAGATTAAGGTGGTTTAGCAAAATTTAAAGATAGCCAGGGATAGACAAAGATCTTATGCTAATCTGAGACGGAAAGACATCCAATTTGAAGTTGGAGATAAAATGTTTTTGAAGGTTTCTCCGTGGAAAAATGTTTTGCGTTTTGACAAGAAGGAAAAATTGAGTCCAAGATTTATAGGACCTTATGAGATTCTAGAAAAAGTTGGCCCAGTTGCCTACAGATTAGCTTTGCTAATGGATTTAGCCAAATTGCATGACGTATTCCATGTGTCGATGCTTTGACAGTACAGATCAGACGCATCTCATGTGTTATCGGTTCAAGATGTTCGGGTTTAGCCTGATTATTCGTATGATGAAGAACGAAAGGCAATTTTGGCTAGGGAAGTGAGACGGCTTAGGAATAAGCAGATTCCTCTAGTTAAGTTGTTATGGCAATACCATGTAGTTGAGGAAGCTACATGGGAACTAGAATCTGCAATACAATCTCAGTATCTGCAGTTGTTCAGTGCAGGTGAGAATTTTGAGGACGAAATTCGTTTATAGAGGGGAGAGTTATAACACCCCGTTTCCCCACCCTAAATGTTTGAGCACTTGTGTGTGTGTGTGTGAGTGTCATTGCTTGAGTTATTATGTTTGAGGGCCTAATCACATGATTTTATAAGTTAGAAGGGTGTATTAGCATGTTTGACATTTTAGTATGGGTTTTGCTTGGGTATTCGAAGGAAGAGGAGAGTTTGGGTGTGAGTTATCAAGACCCACCATTGAATGTTTGAAAAGTGGCATGAGAGAGGGTTTTAAGCTTAGGAGAGAGAAAAGAGAGAGAGCACAAAAATCTGCCCTCTCCCGTTTCCTCACCTTCACATTCTTCTTCTTATTTTCTCCTTTTCTTCTCTTTTTCCCTAGCTTGGTTAAATGATCTTTGGTGGGATTTGATAACTCTTAAGCTAAATTGGTAAGTTTATACTCTCCTAGTTCTTCTTCTTCTTCTTCCTTTTTACTTTTCTTTTCTTTGATTTCCTCTAGTTGTGTTTTTTTTTGTTGGTATTGGGATTTTGATGTTCTTGGTTGCTTTGGGGTAGTTGGTTTAGAGGTTCTTCCTAAAGATCCTAAAAGCAAGGAAGTGGTGGGTGGAAGCTCAGCCCCTTGAATTTTGGAGCTAAGGAATCAAGGTTTGGGAATTTTGTGGTTTTTGCATATTTTAACCTATTATTGTGTTATTGTTTAATTCTAGAATTGAAGTGTGGTTATGCATCTTTACGTGTTTAATTGAAGGTTGTATTTTGGAAAATTATATGGGTTTAAGGATTTTGTTAGTGATATGAATTTTGGGATATGATTTTTTTTGGAACTTTGAAATTGAGTTGCTTGAGATGTTAAATTTAAGTTTGGAGTTGTTCTAGTTGAGTTTTAGTGATATGAGTTGCTTGTGGTATTGCAATTTTTGAGTGTTAAGTTAAGATTTGGAAATGGGTACCAGAGTTTAGCAATTTCTGGGTTTTTGTTGATTTACACGACAGTAAAGGGAGGACTATACCACCGTGTAAATCATAGTCTGCAGTTGAATTTCTACTTCCCCGAGTTTTTACACGGCGGTAAGGGCTTGTCATACCGCCGTGTAAATGTATTCTATTTTGATGTGTTTCTGTTGTGCATGTTACACGGCGGCAAGGTTTTGTCATACCGCCGTGTAAATGCATTTTGTTTTCTGAAGGAGTTTTGGCTCGGCATGCCACACAGCGGTAAGGTTATTCCATACCACCATGTGGAATGTCTTACACGGTGGTAAGGATTTACTATACAACTGTGTAACCCCTTTCTATTTTGGAAAACTTCAAATTTTTTAATTCTTCTTCTTTTGTCTCTTTTAATTGGCATTGGTATGTGTTTATATTTATAGGATTAACATGTACCTATTAAAGTTATATGATATTAAATTTGAGCTTATTACTTGAAAAATTTTAGCTATTATATGAGAATTATGAGAATTATTATTATTATTATTATTATTATTATTATTATTATTATTATTATTATTATTATTATTATTATTATTATTATTATTATTATTATTATTATTATTATTATTATTATTATTGTTATTGTTGTTGTTGTTGTTGTTGTTGTTGTTGTTGTTGTTGTTGTTGTTGTTGTTGTTGCCTAGCCTACAAGAGTCAAGTAAGTGGATAGATAGGCATGCCTATAGAGTTTTGTAAGCTACAGCCTAGTGTTCTGGACCCTTATCAGGTCACTGTTTGGGTCCTCATGATCCTAAGTGCTTGGATCTTGTTTAAGATCCCCAGTGAAAATGTTTTTATGTGAAAACGAAAGATGTTGCTTTTGCTCTTACCTACGGATACCTCGTCTTCACTCGTTATCCGCTACTCTAAATTTTCAAGCATTTATGTTTGATTCTCCTATGATAGTAGCCTTACTTATTATTGACACTTGAACATGATTAATTGTATTATGTTATATTTGAAGAATTGTATACTTCTATTTGTGCCATATGTATGTGTTGTCTCGACGGCCACTATGAGTGGTCATCCATCTCTTGTTTTCCCCACTAAACATTTGTCGCTTAGCACGGGTATTTAATCCGTGCAGGTGTGGAAGCTATCCGAGTTTTGAGGAGTGCAGCCTGCAGCAGTCAGAGCCAACACTTTAGAGAGATTCTTTTTATAATTGTCTATTATATTTTGGGTTTTATGATGTAATCTTTTTGTAATGTATCAGATTTTGTATATGTTTCAAGTGTATCTCTATACCTTTGTAAGGTTGTGGTACTCCATTTTGTAAAAGAATATTTTGATCTATAAAATGAAATTTTCAGTTGGCCCATTTCGATTATCATAAGTTTTAATTTATTCATTTATGAATGTTCTTTTCCATCTTCGTTATGTATTTATGTTTGTTTGTTGGTAACACCCTTATCTATACAGGTACTCTCTCTCTTTGCGGGTGAGTTCTGCTACGTATAGGTATGGGATGTTACAGTAATTTGCTGGAAAAATAATTATTTGAAAGACTAACCAGAACGTAATTTACCAGGAAAATAATTAATTGAAAGACTAAGTGGTAAATTATAAGTTAAGCAGTGAATAAAAGTGGAAATATAATTAATAAATGACATAAGTGTAATTAATTGCTAAAAGAAGCGTAAAGCTATAATTTCACAAAAGTTTGGGGCAAAATAGTAATTGAGTATAAAAATAAGTTAATAAGCGATATGTAAAAGAAACGTGGAATTAAAATGTCAAATATGTAAAGAACGCAAAGTCTAGGGACTAAAATATAATTTGACATGAAAGTGCTAGAATAAGGACTATTATGTAATTTGTAAGCCAAATAATGAATTTAAGATAAAAAAAGAAATAAGCTAGTGACAAAATTGTAATTATAAAGTAATGGTGGCAAATTTTCAATTATATAAAGATTACGGACCAAAGTGAACTTTTACCATAATGATGGTACCCAATATAATAAAATGAATAGTGAAGTAAAAATAGTGTTTAATTAAGTGAACAAATGAATTAGTGTGACACCCCCTAACCACCTGTAGAGATTTACTACGGTGACTATGGAGTGTTACAACACAAACACATGCGCATCAAACAGTTTTACAAACAAAGTTCCGAATTAATAAATTTCTTTCATTACTAAAACTAGATTATAAGCTGAGGATCCATGCATTGCATTACAAAACACTTATAACCTTTCTTTATTATCCACTTTACACAATACAGTTTTACTGATACAAAACTTAGTCTCTTTACACATTACCAACTATAATTACACATCTTGTAATATTACAAAACATCCTACATTCACAGCGATTCCTAATATGTTGGCCGTTGGCGATGCTGGACTGTCTTCCAAAAGCTCCATCTTCAAAAACCTACATGGATAAAATATCCATGCTAAGCGATAACGCTTAGTGGGGAACAATAACATAACATTCTTATACAAAACAATCATTTGATTAAGTCCTATCATGCCTTGAATTAACACATATATACAACATATAACTTTCTTATCAATGCAATCATAAGTAATTATGCATATACGTCCCATAATCAAGTTCTCTTATAGTATAATTCTTGCATCATGCATAAACTTACATTGCTATACTCATAACATAACATTCATTTTATACTTTATTTTCATCACTTCTAGGAATGGATAACGATATGTTACGATGCACATAAGAATACTTTTTCACATATATACCTGAACACACATACACTTTGGGATCAACTTAGTATAAACATAGCATATCACACATCTTGGTTTACTCATAGCCTTACTAATGAGTCATGTTCATATGGCTGTATCACAAGTCAGAATTTACCGCATCGCATTCACATTTCCAATAATATAACATTCTTTTAAAATGCTCAATGTTATCATTAACCTTGCCTGCAATTCAATGACGTGGATAACGGGTATCGCATTGGTACCATCGAGGTACTAAATTCGCATTGAAATCTCATTTACGCATTGGTACCCTAAGGTATTAGTATATCATTCCACATATAATAAAATCCAGCAAGGATTATACGCATTGTAATCGCATTATGATTCCCAAGGAATCAGATACATTGAACGCATTGGGCTGCAGCACTTTGACCCTATAGGCATGCCTACCTATCCAGTACTTGACTTGTAGGCTTAAGTTAATTAATTTCATTATCAATTTCATGTTTGCCATCACTCACAACACATCCATCAATCATTATCAAATTCTCTTTTGCATTTATTGACAATTCACTAACAATTCACATCACTTGTATACACATCATGCTTCTTATACCACTTTATACTTGATCATTAGTTAAGCAATTGATCATATTCAAGAATCATCATGGTTAGCATATTCACATGGCATAGTTCATTGATATTATTATATATTCGTATAGTAAGATACTCATGTACTTTCTTAAAACAATATCATGATACAAATCATCACGTAAGGTAAACTCACATTACCTCATGCCTAGCATATAAAAATGGCCTAGAAAGCATACTCACTTAAATATATACATCTTCATTAAACTCATATTATAACATAGGTCTTAATCATGTTGATAAACAAGTACAAGTTATGTTACTTACCATTGCATAATATTACACATTATTTTGTAAGAAATGCACATACACATGATTTCATAAGCAACCCATATTTACCCATCTCATACACTTCATCTTGCTTAGCCATGTTATTTAACATGTGATAATCCTCAATAAATGATGTATAACTTGATTAAATTATTGTTCGTACATGTATACAACATTTAGCCAAGTCTTATGGTTCATTATGCAAAACAGAGGTACCCCACGGTGACAACCAATTTGGTTGTGCCTGTGACATACTTCAAACTCCCAAAACAGAATGCAAACTTGCATTCCTCACGGTGACAATCAATTTGGTTGTCACCATGACCTATGTAAATTTGCCAAAACACAATTATGTTCTACCAGTGCACAGCTGTGCTTTCAATCCACTCCTTATATCAATTTTTCAAGTCTTCTCAATGCAATTTGAAGTAGCACTCTTAGTCCAATCATGCTTCTAACCATATGAAATCTTACACTTGTTCAAGCTATTTGTTTTTCCATGCCAAGTTCAATAATTAAAAAGCATACATACATTTAATTCCATATTTAAACTATTATGCTATTACATCATTTACATATAATTGCAATTAATATCATTGACATACTCATTTCGTTAAGCTAACTCATTCTTTTGATATCCTTCATGTGCATATAACTAAATCTCAATTTATAATTATTCATACTTTTTCATATCATACATGCTTATATATATTAAAGTATTATAATCCTCAATAATGTCATTATACTTGATTTGATTCTATTCCATACAATTAGACATGATTACTTCATTAGTTCGCTATTAATCTTAATCCTATTCATGTATATTTTCCAAGGGATAACTATTCTTATACTCATGTTATAGTCCTAAACATGCATCCAATAGATCCTAAAAAGCTTCGGCGCAATACGGGTTCAAATCAGGAAGAAAAACCCATAAAATGGTCAAAACAGAAGGGGTCACGGTGGTAATGACTTTGTTGTGACCGTGAGGTCCACAAATAGGCATTCTACCTTCTATAAACATATGTCACGGTGGTAATGAATTTGGTTGCCACCGTGACATACCAAACTTTAGCAAAACAGAAGCAAAATTGAAGACTGCTTCACTACTTCTTTTTGTTTGGCCTAAACCGACATGTAAACGACCTTTTTAGGCAAAACGTCCTTATTAACATTTGTTCCTTAGGATGTTAGATTTTCCATAGGATAAGTTTCAGGTCAATTGGACTTGTAAAACATCATTTATGAATTAAACAATACAGACTATTCCAGTGAACCCTCCAAGGCCGATACATGTCTGTTTTTGCTATTTTTAGGTGTCTTAGAGCCAGAATTAGCTCATGATCATTTCTGTGACTTTTAAATATGTGGAAGTCATAGTTCACATGGAATAATAAATACTCAATTTGGAGTTTATAAATGCAAGTTATGACCAAAACACTTCACGAAGGTCTGGTGACATATAAACAGAATTTTCCCTAAACTAGGGTTTATACTTTAATTAAGCTCATAACAATTCAATCATCAGTTTCAACACAAATCAACCATATATTCCAACTATATCATCTTTTAATTGTCATATGATCAACTAATTTACACACATATAACAATGGTTAGTTCCCAAACCTCTTCTCCTATGCTCTAAGTGTTCACTTTGCACTTGATTCAACAACTTTCTCCTTCCCCTTGCTACTTCTAAGTTCAACGGCTACAACAACATCCAATTTTCAGAAATTGGATCCATACATCAATTATCAATTCATTCACAAATCAACCACATGAAGGGAGTAGAAGATGAAGAAGAATCAATTACTAGATCACTTACCTTTCCATTTAACTCTTAATTCTTGATCTTTCTAACCATATGCATGCAACTAGTTTGATGCTCTCTCTCAAAACCACTCTCACGCAAGAAAGAAGAAGAAACACATAAAATGGCTCATTGAAAACTGAATGATCTTCACTCTCTCCTTAACCCAACATATGCATGCATTAGGAGGAGGTGGCAGCTTAAGATTAAGCCAGCAAATTCCACTATAAAAATATGCCTCCACCCACATAGTTTAGCATTATTTTATTCCTTAATTAATCCTTATTTTTCTTAATTAATCAGCCCCTAACTCACTCTTAATTCAGTCATGCATAATTGCTATTTGGCCACTAAACTTCCACTAATCTTTTCAATCAAGTCCTTCCTTCTTTTCAATTAAGTCCAACCCTACACATTCCATCACACATACACACAAGCTTGACCAATTACAACTAGGGTACATTTTCGGCCATTACAATTAGTGCCACAATAATAATTAAGTGAATGGTGAAAGGGCAAATTTGTAATAAGATGTAAAAAGAGATTATTAAGTTAAATAGTAGGATTAATGAATGAAAATAATCAAAGTAATGATTTAATACGGACTAACAAGTAAAATGTACATGAGTGTAAGAATGTGAGGGTTAAACCATAATTTCCCCATTAAATAAGTATATCAGTGTAAAATGACACTGATTAAGGTTTAGTGAGTGATTGAAATGAAATTGAGGAATTAGTTAAAGTAAATGTATTATAGAAGTGAAGAGCATAAGCGCAAAGTTTTGAAGGTTAGAAGAATAGAATGATGAGTTATAAGAAATGAAAAGCAAAGATGTTAAATGATAACCTCAGTGAACAATGTTAGAATGACAATTAGAAGAATAATAAGTCATGAATAGATTTAAAGGGCAAAATGAATAGTTTACAAGTAAGGTAATAGATTAAGAATGCAATGTAAAAAATAGTGTAAAATCGTAATTAAAGTAAAGCACAAAGTGTACATAGGAATTTAAGAATTATGAAGGAATAGATAGAAATATGACATTGTTTAGTCTAAAGTAAGGACTAAAGTGACCTACATGTATGTATATGTGTAAGTTAGAATTGAAAGTTTTTAGATTCGTAATCACCATTGGGCATTTTTAATGCTCAGCACGTAGTTATTTGACTGCGTGCAGGTACTGAGTAGGACGTCTAAAGAGTAGGCATGTTATCCGCTTTGAGCCTAGTGTGGACCTCCAGATTGAAGCTATGACTAGTATGTATTTTAGTACTGGCATGTATATGTAATATTTATAATTGATTATGTAAAATGTGTTATGTTTATAGTGAATGTTATGAATTATTGGAGTATGGCATGACATGACAAATGTGATGTTTAGACTGAATTAAATGCGATCTATTAGTGACATGATAGTTTTAAGAAAAAAAGGCCAAAGGTACATTTTTGCCCCGATTGTTTGCCTAAATGTGCAAATTTGCGCTTAACGTTTATTTTGGGGCAAATTTGCCCTTAATGTTTGAATTATGGGAGAAATATGCCCCCACCATCAGTTGGTGTTAAAGTTGACTGTCAAGGCGTTAGTTGACTAGTGACTTGGAATTACTTGGACATGTGTCGTGCTCTTATTGGACATGTCATCAAGAGCGTGAGTTACATGAACAAACTAAAAAAAACAATACTTTTCCCTTCGAGATTTCAGCTCTCTCATCTTCCATCTTCTGCCCTCGTCACTATTCCTTTCCATCATACCAAGCTTTGTTAGAAGAATTATCATAAGCATTGGATTGCTCCATCATCATCAACTCATTGTATGAAATTCTATAAAATCATGACCATCGAATCCTCCAAAAATTTCACTATAGTCAATAATGGAGATACGAAAATCAAAGAAAACCTCAGTCACCTCATCTTTGACCAATGGAAGATCGAGCACGAGAATGGAAGTGATGAGTTGTCACTATTACCACATATTTCGATGAGCGAAATGGGAGCAGGAGAGAATGAAATTTTTAAATATCAGCTTACAATCCATAGAAATCCTAAAATTAAAATAATTTAATTATTGAAAAATAGGAAGGGTCAATTGTAGTGTTAGAGAACAAATTCTCCCAAATCTCAGAGAAAGTATGAACAATAAGGTCATGGTAATCCCTAGAATTTAACGACAAGAAACATTGTAACAATTGCGCTAAATCTTCAACCTCATACATCTCCTTCTCCATTATCATTTCCATCATTGACTTTTTGAAATCTTTACATGGATCCTCTAATTTCTTCACCACCGCAAAGCTTTTGCTCACTTTCCCCTCCATCGCGCACGGCAGCAGTCACTGGAATCTCGACAACCTCGCTGGTGATGATAATCACTCACTACTCTTTCTCAATTTCCTTATACGATGCCGTTTTGCCTTTTTCACCTTCTTATTATAACAACCATGAACTTTCCTACTACTGATACTAAACTCAAGCGATGAGTAATCACTAAAGAAACTTCTGATTGATAAAACTAATGTTTATGTTTCTATTTTGTCTTCACTTTCTCTTTTATCCTCTTTCGCTTCGCTTTCAAAAACTAATGTTTATGTTGCTACGATGTGCCATTTCTCTTCTTCCTTCCAGTGGAACTCCGGTAGAGGTGATTTGGTGTGATAAGTTTCGGAGAGGGAATGTGCGGGGTTAGATCTTGATGGGAAGGCGCAGCTAATGAGATCGATCTCTGCAAGAGAAAATGGAAGGAAAGTTATGTAAGCTAAATAATGAATTTAAGATAAAAAGAGAAATAAGCTAGTGATAAAATTATAATTATGAAGTAACAGTGGCAAATTTGAAATTTATGGAAAGATTAGGGACCAAAGTGAACTTTTACCTTAGTGATGGTACCCAATAGAATAAAATGAACAGTGAAGTAAAAATAATGTTTAATTAAGTGAACAAATGAATTAGTGCCATAATAATAATTAAGTGAATAGTGAAAGGGGACATTTGTAATAAGATGCAAAAAGAGATTATTAAGTTAAATAATAGGATTAATGAATGAAAATAATCAAAGTAATGATTTAATACGGACTAACAAGTAAAATGTATATGAGTGTAAGAATGTGAGGGTTAAACCGTAATTTCCCTATTAAATAAGTATATCAGTGTAAAATGACACTAATTAAGGTTTAGTGAGTGATTGAAATGAAATTGAGGAGTTAGTTAAAGTAAATGTATTATAGAAGTGAAGAGCATAAAAGCAAAGATTTGAAGGTTAGAAGAATAGAATGATGAGTTATAAAAAATGAAAATAAAATTAAATGAAAAGCAGATATGTTAAATGATAACCTTAGTGAACAATGTTAGAATGAGAATTAGAAGAACAATACGTCATGAATAGGTTTAAAAGGGCGAAATGAATATTTTACAAGTAAGGTAATAGATTAAGAATGCAATGTAGAAAAATAGAGTAAAATCGTAATTAATGTAAAACATGGAGTGTACATAGGAATTCAAGAAATATGAAGGAATAGATAGAAATATGACATTGTTTAGTCTAAAGTAAGGACTAAAGTGACCTACATGTATGTATATGTGTAAGTTAGAATTGAAAGTTTTTAGATTCGTAATCGCCACTGGGCATTTTTAATGCTCAGCACGTAGTTATTTGACTGCGTTCAGGTACCGAGTAGGATGTCTAAAGAGCAGGCGTGTTATCCGCTTTGAGCCTAGTGTGGACCTCCGGATTGAAGCTATGACTAGTATGTATTTTAGTACTGGCATGTATATGTAATAGTTTATAATTGATTATGTAAAATGTATTATGGTTATAGTGAATGTTATGAATTATTAGAGTATGGCATGACATGATAAATGTGATGTTTAGACTGGATTAAATGCAATCCGTTAGTGACATGATAGTTTTTTTTTTAAAAAAAAAATATACCGCAGTTGTTATAGTAATTGTTTAAGTATTGTAACATATGTAATGTACAGAAGTGATAAGGGTGTTATGGAAGTTGCTTTACCTCTTGTGCCAATATTACTTTAGGCTTCTCATCATAAGAGAAATCTGGTTGCACTTGCACAACTTGGACTGACAAAACATGTGACTCATCAGATTGATATCTGCGGAGCATAGACACATGGAATACGTCATGAAGTTTAGCCAAAGCTGGAGGTAAGGCTAACCAATATGCCACTGTCCCAACTCTTTCCAGCACTTCATAAGGTCAAATGAATCTCGGACTTAGTTTCCCTTTCTTTCCAAATCGAAGCACTTTTCTCCAATGAGACACTTTGAAAAAGACTTTGTCACCCATATCAAACTCTATATCCTTTTTCTTCAAATCTGCATAAGACTTTTTCCTGTCACTTGCAGTTTTTAACCACTGCTGAATAATCTTTGCTTTTTCTTCAGTATCTCTTACCAAATCAGAACCAATTATCTCATGCTCGTTCAACTTTGTCCAACATATAGGAGTTTGACATTTCCTACCATAAAGAGCTTCATAAGGTGCCATGCCGATACTCACTTGATAACTGTTATTGTACGCAAATTCCATTAATGGAATGTACTTATCCCAACTTTTAGAAAAGTCCAAAACATAAGCTCGAAGCAAATCTTCTAATACTTGAATCAGTCTTTCTAATTGTCCATCAGTCTGCAGATGAAAAGCTATACTAAAATGTAGTCGTGTACCAAGTGCAGATTGCAATCCTTTCAAGAACTTTGAAGTAAACATCGGGTCTCGATTAGATACAATGGATAAGGAATACCATGAAGTCGTGCAATCTCATTTACATACAGCTTAGCCAAACAATCCATAGAGTAATCAAGTCGAATCGGTATAAAATGAGCCGACTTGGAAAATTGATCATCAATTACCCATACAGAATCGTGTCATTTCAATGTCATTGGAAGACCTGTGATAAAATCCATGGCAATGTTATCCCATTTCCACTGTGGGATCGAAATAGGATTCAACAAACTCGATAGAACTTCATGTTCTGCTTTCACTTGTTAACAAGTCAAACACTTAGAAACATACTCAACCACATCTTTCTTCATACCAGGCCACCAATAAAACTGTTTCAATATTATAAGAATTTGACCTTGAGATTAGAGATAAGAAGGACTCTGAAAACTTAGTGGCTGATCACTTATCAAGGTTAGAAAATGATGAAGGACCTATAGGGGATAGTAATAACATTAATGAATCTTTTTCGAATGAATCTCTAATGTCAATTGAACAAGTGCATGTACCATGGTTTGCGGATTTTGCTAATTTTCTTGCTATAGGGATTGTACCTCATGGATTGACATGGCAACAAAAGAAAAAGTTCTTTAGTGATGTCAAGAATTACCTTTGGGAGGAGCCCTATTTGTTTAAGATAGGTGGGGATGGAGTAATTCGTAGGTGTGTAAGTGAGGATGAGTTTGTGAACATTTTGACACATTGTCATTCATCTTTGTATTCGGGTCATAATAGTAGTACAAAAACCGCCTCTCGTGTACTTGAATGTGGTTTCTATTGGCCTACCCTATTTCATAATGCTAGGAATTTTGTCGCTAAATGTGATAGGTGTCAAAGGGTTAGCACTATTAGGAAGAGAGATGAGATGCCTTTGAATAGCATTTTAGAAGTAGAGATATTTGATGTATGGGGGATAGACTTCATGGGTCCTTTTCCTTCATCTTTTGGGCAAAGCTACATATTGGTTGGGGTAGACTATATCTCAAAATGGGTTGAAGCTAAAGCAACACAAACCAATGATTCAAAGGTGGTGATAAAGTTTTTGACGAATCTCTTTTCCAGATTTGGAGTGCCAAGAGCTATCATAAGTGATGGAGGTACGCATTTCATTAATCATTCTTTTGCTTCACTATTGCATAAGTATGGTGTGCATCATAGGGTAGCTACTCCTTACCATCCACAAACTAGTGGTCAAGTAGATGTTTCCAATAGAGAGCTTAAGTGGATATTAGAAAAAACAGTTTCTAACTCTAGGAAAGATTGGGCACATAAACTTGATGATGCACTATGGGCATATCGCACGACATTCAAAATGCCTATTGGGATGTCCCCATATAGATTAGTGTATGGGAAAGCATGCCATTTACCTGTTGAGTTAGAACATAGAGCCTATTGGGCCATTAGGACTTTGAATTATGACATAAAGGAGGCTAGTGTCAAGAGATGTTTGCAATTAACTTAACTTGATGAATTACGCCTTATATCTTATAACAATGCAAGAATATATAAAGAAAGATCAAAGAAATGGCATGATGCTCACATTAGATATAAAAGCTTTAAGGTTGGGGATAAATTTCTTCTATTCAATTCTAGGTTCAAATTACTTCCTAGAAAATTGAGGTCTAGGTGGAGTGGACCTTTTGAGGTAACACAAGTATTTGACCATGGTTATTTAGAGCTTAAAAATGATACAGGAGAATTGTTTAAAGCTAATGGTAAAAAATGTAAGGTATATTTGGATGGAACTTTTAAAGGAAGAGAGGTCTCAAGTATCTCTTTAAAGTTGGATTGAAGGTTATTTACACATGCTTTTTATTTTTATTTTTATGTATTGTATTCTTTTTATGTTGATTTTGTATACTAATATAGTTTATTTTTGGTTCTATAGGTTACATTAATTAGTAAGTCCTTATAGTTATTCAAATATTTTGTGTTTTCTTGAAAAAAGCAAATTTTTCGTTGAGTTTTTCCTTATTGTCACGAGCATGACAGTGTCAAGAGGTTGTTTTTACATGTTGCTGTCGCGAGCGCGACAGATCAAGGAGAAAATTTTTTATCATGAGCATGCTTGGTATCGAGAGTGTTAAATTGCGAGATTTCATTTCTGTCGTGAGCTCGCGACAACACGCGGGATTTCAAAAATTTGGGAATTCTAACAGTTGAAAACTGGTTTCATTACCCCCTATAAATATCTTTTATGCCCTAATTCTTCATTTTCACTTTGGTTTTCAGTTTTCTCTTTATATTTAATTTAGTTTTCTCTTAAAGTTCTTCTTTTCCTTTGATTTTCCTTAGTTTTATGCATTTTTGTCTTCGATCTTTGTTATATTTCTGCAAATTTCAAGATGGTGCGTACCAAAACTCTGGCTAGCAAGGGAAAAGGAAAGAAGGCCACTGGTGAGTCCAGTACTCAAGCCCAAGAATCTAACTCGATGTCTCTCCAACTCAAGTACAATTGCCCATTTCCTATTTACACAAAAGAAGAAGGTGAGAAATTTTTATATTTTGCTAAGAAAACCTATGTAGGTATGTGGCATGTGCATTTTCCTTTGTTGGATGATTTAGGCTTAACTAAGCAATTTGAGAAATTTAACTTTGCCTATTAGGAAGGATTGGGCTGTAGAATTTTTTGTCACTCTTGACTATGCGGATAAGAGGAAAATTAGGTTCAAATTTAGGCACCAAGGCACATAATATGTTTTTGGTTTTGATGAGATGCATGACTGGTTTGATTTTCCCTTAAATGGAAAACGATATGATTCTCATCTTTTCAATCCTACACCTGTTTGAAAAAAAAATTAACTAGTTTGGATACTTTTAATAATAAGAATTCCACAAATCGTCAATTTAAAGATGATGTTTTATTATTGTTTCATAAATATATTTGTCATGCTTTATTTGGACGAGTGGAGAGTAATAAAGTTCAAACCAAGGATTTATTTGTTTTAAACCTTATCCAATTTAGGAAGCCACCATGTTTTATTGATTTCATTTTTGATGGCCTATATCATGCTTCAATTGCAAGAACTAAAATAGTAGGAATGTGCCACATGGTGACTGGGATTGTATTAGGATGTTTAGGGGAATTGTACAATTTTGTCATGGATGAGCATAAGACTGTTGCCTTGCTTGATGCCAAATATTTGAGAAATGCTAACGTGTTAACAAGAGGCGGATGGCCTTAAGGTTTGTTGACCGTAGTGTGAAGGTTCAAGGTCCAAGTATGGACAAAGGCAAAGGCAAAGCCCCTAAAACCTCTACTACAGCTGCTGAAGAAGAAGATTTTGAGGACGAGGAATCTGATGAAGAAGCAACTGAAGTGCCTGCTGGTAGAGGGGATGCTTCTGTTGGTTGGCAGCAAGTTATGACACGCTTGGATGGTGTCAAGGCTATCAACCAAAGCATGGCAGCCAGATTGGATTTCATGGAGGCCACCATGAAGGAAATGTACAAGAGCCCAAAGAGCATGAATCGCAAACTTCTTTCTTTCTTTCGCAAGAAAAATGTCGAATTCACACCTTCTCCACCAAGTTCCCTAAGTGGGAATTGAGATCAGTTTTTCTCCTAACCCTTTTATTTTTTATTGTTATTTTTATTTTTAATTTATCTTGTGTTTTTTATTTTGATTGTTTTTAGTATGTATGTTTGTTTGTGTTTGATTTTCTTACACAATGAGGAAATTGTGTTATTTGAGTGTGGGGGAAACAATTTTTATTGTATGTATATTTGTTTGCTTGTTTGTTTAGAACAGCCTGTGGATATGCATGAGATGCTAGTATTATGTTTTTTTGTTTTTTGCTTATGAGTTTGTTTAATTTTGGAGCTTGTATATTTGATGCCTATTTTGGGAATATATGCATGCTATCGCTTGAATTTCTTTTAATTTAGTCTAGTTAGGCAAATTCTTAAGGAATGTCATTTTTTATTTTACTTTGACAATTTAAGGTACATAGTGAAGGTCATGACTTGGCAAAGCACTTTAGTGTAGGTTATTTTTAAGTTGTTTATCTTTTCACATGTATAAAAGGATTATTTTGGCAATTCATTGCTTAGGGTAGTTTGACCTATAGCTAAAGTGAGCTTTTGAGCCTTTTACATTAAAATTTTTCTTGTATGAGAGCCTTAATATGCCATATCCTCTAGAACTTATTTTTGGTAAATTTTGAGACTACATTTAGTATGAGATGTGCATGAAAATGATAAAAGCATTTAGAATAAACCATTTTGGCTTGCTTAAATAACTTACCCTTTTTGATTTTAGGTAGCAAATTTTGCGCCTTTAACCTATTGAAGGCTCCTAATCTCTTGATTCTCCAACTCGCACGAGAACATCGCTTAAAGCGAAACAAACAAGTTTAGTGGACAGCAAAAACAAGAATATAAATAATGTTAGTAAATTAGATCAAATAAACAAAATACGATATAATAAAAATAAACAATTCAATGAACCAAATAAAATAAATAATATGATAAAAATAAAGCAATATAAATCAAATGAACAAAATACAATACAATAGAAATAAACAATTAAATGAAGCAAATGCACTAAACAATCTTAATTGAGAAAACATTTATAATTATTGGAAGAAATAATGTTTGATAAAAATTATACGGGAAATTAATAGGAGGAAATAATGATCAAAAATAGAATTAAATGATAAGCAAAGTTATTATAGGATATTCTAAAGAATTAAATTACATTGCAAGCATTATGTAAATAAGTTAATCAAATTAACCTAAGTTTCATTTTAATTATAACAAACAAACAACAAATATATTAATAACAATTTACAGCAAACTTACAGTGGAGAAAAAAATTGAACGACAAAAATTGGAAACGGGAAGAATTAGCTCAAGCCCATATATTTACCCTCAGAGGTATGATTCTAGCTGCAAAATAAGGAAGTGATGATTTCCCATCAACTGTTTCACAAATGAGAATTAAGAAAACTTAGATCTGTTGCCAAAAATTTGAAATCAAACACTGTTATTTCTTTGAAAACAGATGATGAAAAATTGATTGTTAAACACAAAGAATTAATTTTTTTTTGGCTCAAGAACAATTAGAATTTTTTAATAAAACTAAGAAAATCTTTCTCTTTTCTCGGAGTTTTGGTCGCTGTTCTAAATGCTCTCTCCCCCCTCAAGGTGTTTAACTTTTCTTTTTATATGATCCCAAAAATTAGGTTTTTAGGAGTCTTTCCAGTCTCATTAAAACTCTAAATTATCCTTTTAAAAATAAATTTTTTCCATTTAAAAATCGGAAAAGAATTTGAATTTAATTAAAACTGAAATACAGTGAAAAAAACTAGGAAAAAATAGAGTCCGCGCGAGGAAGGAGAAGCAGAGGTGCGGCCCCCGCACTGGAGGCCCTGCCTCTCACACGCGAGGTGCGGCCTCACGTGAGGCAAGCCGCGCCTTGCGTTCGGCCTCGCGGAGGGCCGCACATCTCGAGGTGTGGGCTCCAGGCCGCACATCGCTTGTGGCCCTTATGAGGCTGCGTGCTGTTGAGCATTTTCTATATATGCTAATTATACCGCAAGTATACGGTGTACCGCAATAATACTTAAGATGTCGATCCCACGAGTAACGTGTTTACACACTATTACTAATTGATTTTAATCTTGTTTACAATTATAAAATGATGGAGAAGTGATTCTAAATTAATCTAATATGTAAACTTACTAAGTCAAGTTTATGTGAATCCAAGAAGATAGAAAAGATTAATGATGCTAGATAAAAAGATGGAACTTGAATTAATTGTTCTTAATGATTTTAGCATTCTTGTCTTGTAAGTCAAGTTGAATAAATTTCCTATTTACTTTCTCAATATAAATAGGACTGCCTAAAACATACACATATAAGTCTAATTCCAAATTTTCATTTCAGAACTAGAATATTATACATGCAAATCTTAAGAATAAAACACAACCTATAACAACCATTTCAATATTATGCCTTCTCAAACAATATCTTGATGATGAATTTCCAATTAGATGTAAGAATGAATTTGATTTCTCAATAAAACTCAAACTTATAATGATAATAAATAATGTACTAATGAGAAATTCTACAATTAAGAACACTTGAATAAATATGAACAATAAAATAATTTAATATTAAACATTTAAGTTCAGAATTTACATTATAAAAATTATAAAGAAGAATTAAAAGATAAGAATTTAAGAAGGAGATTTCTCAACCCTTTTCAAGTCACCAATTGTAGTCCTCTTCCTTGTATAATATCTTCTCTTCAACACATAAACTCTACTTAAGAAAAACTAAAAGAAAACTATTTTTAACTACAGAAAAAAATATTCAAATGTTCAATTCTAAGTCATCATATGTAAATTACAGTTAAGAATAGTATTTATAATATCAGCTCATGCCCCTTCAGATGCCCTTCTACAAAGGTTATAATTGTTGGTGGAAAGGTGCAACTTTTCAAGTTCAAATTTGAACTTTAGTGTCTAACGGATCCTTCTGTCGCGATCGCGACAGCTGTCGCGCTCGCGACAGAGCATGCCTTCTCTTCCGCTCGCCTTTCCTCACGTGTGCCTTCTCCGCGCCTTGTCGCGACCTCGCGACAACGTCTCTTGGTCGCGACAGCTTCTCTTTTCTTCTCTTTTCTCTTCTTTACTTATTCTTCCCTTAGCGCGCTCTGTCGCGCTCGCGCCGCCCATCGCGATCGCGACAGAGACTTTTCTGCCTTAGCCCATTCCTTCTTCTTCTCTCCATTTGCTCCATATTTTCTCCATTGACTCCATTTTTTCTCCATTTGTCTCCTACATACAAAACTTAACAAAACACATAAAACTCACCTAATTTTAACAACTAAAAACACATAAAACATTATTTATAACCACAAAATATAGTTTAATTATGAGCTATTTAAGCTCATATCACGTGCATCGAGAGGTACGGCCTGGAGGCCTTTGCAAGGCCCCGTGCGGCTTCTCGCGCGGGAGGCTGCATGCTATGTACGCGAGGCTTCGCGTGCTGCGCCTCGCTTACTGCCCGCAGTAGCCGCTTCGCACGCGCCGCCCAACCCAAGGTGGCGGGCCCCACAAACTTTAAAAACAAAATAAAAAATTTTATTCAAAAAGGAGGTTTCGACAAGGAAATCATCACTTCTAACCTTTTTGCCTAGGAGCGAGTATCATTTTCATCACTAGGTAACCTTGGTCTAGGCTGCCTCAGGACCCGGTGTCTACACTTCCCTTACTCTTTCTATTTATACTAATCTTTTTATGTTTTACGTTTATGTTACTATTTTTCATTAAATCGTTTCTTTTATAGTGCCATTATTAGAGCTATAATCAATATACATTTACATTATTTTCCTATTTAATTTCAATCAGTTACATTTTTTATTATACTCTTAAATTATCAATACTATCTCTCAATACACTTACTTATCTATATACTTAATATTCTTATTAGTAACCATTTCATAATTTATTTTCAGTATTACTGTAATTAATGATACCATTATTAATAGCAACATCTGAATTACTCATATTATTAATATTATCGTCATAACAATTAACATTAATTCCTCATTAGCTTTTAACATTTTACTAACAGTCCTAATTTTCTTCAATTATAAGGTTTTATCACAAATATTCTTATATGACATCTTTTTAAATTGACTCATTACCACCCTAACCTTCAAAAAACTTTTTGATTATCTATTAACATTATTACTTCCATGTGTTCCATATACTAAAGACTTTAAATTCCATTTATTTTATTTCCACATAACTAGCTCATAATTATGTTACTTGTTAATTATCTTACACTATCTTTTATTTATTTTCCTTTAATACCCTTTTTCTTTCGTTACAATTTGTACTTTAATTATAAAACCTTCAGGTTATGTTTGGTATGATATAATGTAACGTAATGTAATGGATTAAGAAATGTAATGTAATGGAATGTAATTATGATTACATTACTATATTTGGTTGGATTAGTAATGTAATGTAAATATTAATGCATTTCTATATTTGGTTAGATTATATACATATATTGAAATATAATTTCTCGTAAAAAAATGTGTTCATAATTATAGAAAAATATTTCTTAAGCTACACGAATATTTTTGGATCAATCAGACACCATTTACCAGTATGGTATATTTTTATCGGTCTGATAACTCATTTTTCTGTGTCACCATAAAATTAATTTTTCATTACCAAATAATCCCCCATATTAGTTAGAGTGAGTCCTTGTGATCAAATAATTTTTCAAAGGTGTCTAGTACTATTTATAGATTCGATCAAAGTTCAGTAAAATATATGTTACTATTTAAATCAAACCATAACTTTCTTTTTTATTTTTGATTTTTAAGGACCTATTTGATCTCAATTTGATCTCAAATTTCATCATTGGACTCGACATAAATAGTATTTTCCAATTGTAACATAAAATATTTTTTTCTCCCAGATGATACTATTTATCCCGAGTGATACTATTCATACCCAGGCAAATACCATTCATGATTTACTGATTTTTAGGTCATTACAGTAGCGGTGGCGGTAGTGGAGGCAAGAGAAAGAATAGTAAGACGAGACTTAGAAAATAAGTCGCGTATCGGAAAGCATTGTAATGATAAATACCACCAAATTTTAAGGATTAACAAATACATTAGCAAAAGTATTGAAGATTACAAATGTATTTAGCATTACATTACAATATAAAATTTTTATATTAACAAATAAGGGATTCATTATATCTTTAATTACATTACATTACAATACCACTTACCAAACATAACCTCAGTGTCTAATCAAATTCAATTAATGATGTTTTTATAACTACAATAGCATTTTCCGTTACTTTACGAACACTACCATTATTTATTTCTGATAATTCATTTACCTCATAGATATATTAACATGTTTCATCTTTTTACTAACATTGTCATTACACATTATTACAATTAATATTATTTTGACTATTGCCACTATCGTTATTAACATTAACAGTAACATGCATGTATATTTACGTTAATCTAAATGTTGACATAAACTTTAATATCAGTATTAATACTACCATTATAATTATTATTATTATTAGATCATGAATTTCTTCATTTATATTCAATAATACAGTTATCATTCATAATACTTGCCAATTACATTTTAATCCTTAAATTTACATTACTATCGTCAATTTGCAATTTAATCCCTAAACTTTTTACTAATTTACAGTATTACCTTTTGTTTTCTCTTAATTACAGTAATGCCATTAATTAATTTGTTATCATCTTTAGTTTATTATCTAACATGCAATTTACCACTTAATCCTTATAAAATTATTATTTTACTATATTACACTTATATCCTTTAAATATTACTAAAATTACAATTTTACCCGTGGACAATTATTTACTTCATTCATTTATTTACATATAATAATCTTTATTTAAATCATTTATGCACTTAGAATATTTAATCATCCACATTTGCATTAAGTCCTTGAACTTTCTTATGTTTACATAAATGCCACTAATTTATCTTATTTATTTATTTACTCCACTAGACTAAATTTACATGCATACTTCATGAATATAAATAATACATTTAATATCAAATAACCACTTATTTAATTTATTTAATTTCTATACATACAAAAATATTCATAGTTGCACTTAAATCCTTCATTTAGTGGTAAATATGCAAAATGTACACATAAAAATTCATATTTACGTTTTAGTCCCTTATTATGGTAAAATTACAATTTAGTCCTCAAACTTTACAAAATTTACAAAAATGCATCAATTTATTCTTTTTACCCTTTTTAATCATTAATTAACATACAATTTATCATTATGCCCTCAAACTATCAATTTCATGCCAAATTACATTTTAGTCCCTAAAAAGTGACAATTTTTCACCTTTAACCAATTAATTACATTTTTTTCTCTTATTAACCTTTATTCATTTATTTATGGTAAAAATTTCCATTATACCCTTAAAACTTTTTATTTATTTCAATTAAGTCCATTTCTCACACAAATATCATTTTAATCACAATTTAACCTTTATAAGCTTATTTTTACCATTTTGCCCCCTGTATAAAACTAGGAGAAATCTATGAACGGGATAAATGAGACGTGAACCCGATAAGTTCAATATAGAGTAGATGGACCCCGAAGGACTACCCCTATAATGCAAAAAATAGATAAAAAGATTAATACAGATTAAGACAAATCAATACAGACTAGTAGGACCGGCATTAGCCTACAGTAAGTGAGACGCCATACTCACACCCGTGATTAAGTGTCCCTATGGCCTGCCACTATATCCTGAGCAAGACTTGACTATTAGATTACTACATAGGGCATTCATTATTCCATTTTCACATTATTAAGTTTCTATGCAAACATTTCATGAAATTTCATCATACTATTCCATTCTTTTTCATCCGAATCAAGCATTATACATTTAATTTTCACTCATATGCCATTATATGCCATAAAGTTCATTAAATCATCAAAATACACATAGATATATACATGTATGTCATTCGGCCAACATGTCAATATTTCACCATAATTTCTTTTCATCTCTTTTATCATTCATTTAGGTAAATCTCATGCAATTTACTTATCTATGTCATTGGCTTGCATTAAAACACATTAAAATCACATTTTTACTCACATATTCAATTCGGCCCATGTGGTGCATCTTCACCAAAATTTTATCTTTTCATTTTAACCATTCATTTCATCATTACTAACATCCCTAAGCATGATTATAAGGTTATATTCAATTAAACATGAATTTTTTACATACTTTATGTTCAAATATAACAAAAAATCTTACCTTTAACATGGAAAAAGGAAGATATTGTATCCACTAATCTCATTTTCTTGTTTTAGACCTCTCAAGCATCCTTTACTTTCCTTAGATCCTTGAAACACCATCATCTCCTTTATATTCCTTAAGTGGTCGAATACAATCACCAAAGAAATAACCATAAATTTGCTTCCTTTATGCAATATAACTACATAAACATACTCTAAAATCCAAAAGTACCTATTTGAACCTTTGAACCAAATTAAAATCACCGAAATCACTTACCTCAAAATCACACCTTAACTTTCAAGTCTTGGTTTTCCCACTTTGAAACCTTCAAATGAACTTCTGAGACCACCAATAGATTACAGAGGAGCTAAAATATGTTTGGGAGGCTTGGATTTGAAGAGAGATGAGAAGAAAATTGAAGAAAAATGGAGGAAAAGTGAGAAAGCTCAATTATGCCTAAGGAGGAGGGAGGGGAGGGCGGTTGCAAATGGAGAACCCTATAAAATTCTAGGTGAATAGATGTATTTATATGGGAAAAATTGAATCGGACCAGGTCAAACTAAGGTGGTCAAAACGGTTTGGGTTAATTTTTGGTTTTTAGGTCATTTTTTATTGTTTCTAGGTATCTATAACTTCCTCAACTCATTTTCACTCCCAAATAATTCCATCATTCTTATAATATGGAAAATAGCCTCCAAAAAAAATTTCATCCTAATCGGAGTTCGTTTGGGGTCCGATTCACTTAAATCGATTCGATTCAACACTGTTCGGTTCTGTCGTAATTTACTAATCTAACACTGTCAAAAATTCCTAAATATTATTTTAAGCATTTACACTTCCCACATTACATCATTTTAACCTCAATTACTATTTTAAAAAATTCGGTGAAAGTTTAGTCAACCCTGATTACTATTTAAAGCGAACTAGAGGCAAACTTCAACTTAACTTCCAGGGACCTATTTGACCTCGTTTTCACTCCAAATTATACCACTAAACTCCTGACAGTCCATAGATCAATTTTATCAAATAAAAATTTTCTAGCAACTGCTATCATTTCCAGTTATATAGCTATCCCAAAGTCATCCCAGGATTACTATACCTCGAGCACACTTAACTTTTTAACTCTACTGCAGTTAAAGATACTCAAGCCATCACTCTATACCGGAATCAATTTTAGACTCTACAAGACTCACTGAATACTACTAAGCTAGTTTTTGCCTTGAATTTCACGAATGTTGGATTCATTTATAGTTAAAAATCCTTTTGTTATTAATTTAAAAAATGGGGAATTTCGGTAAAAAACTGTGAATTTTGGGTGATCGACGACCGTCCCTCACAAGAGATACCCGTCAGTTAGGGACGCCCGTCATTCCCTTTAGCGCCCGTTGGCAATTTAACGAACGATAGCAGTCGCTCGCGTTAAAGACACCCACTTCCTGATAACGGACTATCAAGAAGGCAAATCGTGGATTTTAGTGAGCGACGTCCGTCACTCAATAAAGCCATGTGCATCGATCGTGATCTGGTATCGGTTTTCCAGATTTCCCTCAACAAAAATCTAGAATTTTGATCCTAGAGATCCAATCTTGGATTTTCTGTAATCATTAAAGGATTTCAGGGGATTTTTATCTCAAAAGAGTGATTTTTCTCCTTGAGAATCCAGATTTTTAGGGTTTTGAAGCCTATAAATTAAGATGTTTTCTACCTAAAAGGGGGGTTCTGTGGAGGGGGGAAGCCAAAAAAAAATTTTATAAATTAAATTTCTTGGTTTATTTTTTTCCTTCAAATTCGTTTTTTAAAGCATCAAAGAGTTCAATTGAGGAAGAGAAATTAATTCTCTTTTCTTGGTTTACTCTAATTTTCATTGTGACATAAATCTTAGAGAAAATAGAGAGGAAAAGTGATTTTCTCACTAATTTCTTAATCTAATTGTGTGAAGTTCAAGGTAAGAATTGACGGTTTAATCACTCTCCAGAGATCCAAGCTCTGAGGGTAAACATTTTGGATCACAATTTGTTTAGTCATGCTTTAATATCAAAAATATGATGTGATGTGCATATTTTTGATGAAATATGAATTTTGGTTAATTTATGTTATTTTGTTGATAAGCCTTTGTTATGGACTAATTATGACATTATTCTGGTGTTTTGAGCTGAGAAATATGTGAAGAATGTGAAATTAGACCTTTGGAAATGCATCTATAGCGTTTCCCTGTCGTTTTTGAGTTCTGTTGATGACCGACGGGAAGGCCGTCACTCATGCTAGAGACGGGACATTGGGGAGACCTCTTTCCTCCCATCGGTCACCTTTCAGACACCCGTCATTCTGTCTTTCCTTCCTGTCTTTAACTCTTTTTTTATGCTTTGCTCCCTTTTTTCTTTAGAATTTCTTTTATCTCATCATGCCATATATTTTCTACACAAGTGATATTTCTTTATTATTTTTGCTTGTTTATTTTTCAATAATTTATATTCAATTTGTGTTTTTGTTCAACATTGCTAATTTTTTATAAATGATGGGTTTTGTGAGCTTATTTTGGCTGAAGATGATAAAAGAAAAGCAAAAATGGGCGACGCAAACATGACCTTCTGGTTCATTTTTTTTTTACCTTCTTTATGTACCGTTTAGCTTTTAACTCTTGGTTTAGCTGTAAATTAATGTATTTTATTTTACTTTATTATTTATGCCTAAATGGTTGATGTCTGCAATTTAATTGATTGCATGAATTGAATGAGAAAAGAACTAGAAGCTTAAGTAAAAACTCACTTATAACTTTAACAAAGGTATGATAAGAGCAAAGTTCCAAACTCTGTCTTGTCTTAGGCTTCATGAGGTTAAATGACTCTTTCAATGTTTTATTAGAAGGTAATTCCAAAATACTTTCATGATGGCCCAAAATAGACGTATTTACATGGTCTTAGGCTTTTTGAGGTTAGATGCCTCTTTCAACTTTCCATTGAAAGGTAAATCCAAGATACTCTCATGGCCCAAAATAGACACACGTGCATAGTCCTAGGCTTCTAAAAGGTTAGACGACCCTTCAAGTGTCTCATTGGAAGGTAATCTAATATGCCTCCTTGATAGCCCAAAAAGGACGTACATGCATAATCTTAGGCTCTATAAGGCCAGACGAAACTTTTCCAATGTTCTATTGGGTGACGACTCCAAAAAACCTCTTGTTTACCCAAAATAGAAGTGAACCCTCTTCTTGGACCCAAAAAGCGGGCCTCCGAGAAAACCATGCGATTTCGGCATGTGCAATAGTGGCAACTCCACTGGGGACTTCTAGAAACTTTTCTTCGAAAGTATTTTAGTTAATAATATATAAATGAGTTTTTAAGTCGAAATTCCATCTCTTTTCGAAATTGCATTGCATTTCATTATAGAGCCTTAAAACTACACTAGTTGGTCCCCTTTTAGCCCCGGTGCTTTCTTGAAACATGACCCTACGTTCACTCAATATAAGGAAGTGTTAGGGATTATCGCTAACCAAAGTCTAGTACCATTTTTAGTATATTAAATGATGAGTTGACATGTCGTTATGCTTATGATGATAGTTATGAAATATCAACCCTCGACCAAAGCCCATATAATGAAAGTATATACTTACCCTAGGTGGTATTAATACTGTGTTTGCTATGTGGACCATGGCGTATTGAATAAATTCAACCAAATTAGATGGTCAAACTTCGATGGGCCCATCTTATTCTCTTTGACTTATTTGAATATATGATGGCCAAAACCCCATACATATGTGCTTTACATGAGAGAGGCTAAACTACTGGCTTTTTGTCGAGCACCACATGCATCCATTGGGTTCCCCATTGACCCTTGCGCTAGGCTCACCCAGGAAAAGACTACACGACTTCCTGTGTAGAAGTGATAAGGTTGGAAAGATCTACTTTGCATGCATGTGTTTTATCTATGCTACATCAGCACGGCCATGCATTGTATCCCATTCATGCATCATCCTAACAGTGTGTGCTTGAAGCCATCACAGATTCCCCTAAGTGGTCTAGAGGTCTCAGCAGTTGCTTAACAAGGAATACAGTATTCGAATTAACAGAAAGGGTAATAGACTGGGGTTCTAAATCACTGTCGGATAGCAGCAAAACATACTCCTCAGACTTTTCATCATAAATCGATATGACTAACCCATTAAGAAAAGTTTATCCAACTCTTAATACACCCTAATCTATCATAACCTATAATCCTTGTTTTTCCTTGTTTTTTATCCATCAAATGGATACTAGAGGCTACTATACACTCCTAGAGGGGCTGAATTACATTTAGGAAGCTAGAATTTAGAGAGAAATCAAGCAAAATTTGAAGAAATTGAGAGAAAAGGGAGAGGGAGGGACTTCGGCCAAACAAGAGGAAGAAAAGGGCTGAGGAGATAAAGCTAATGCATCTACCAATCTACCATGTAATGGCTTTTAAAGTGGCCCAAATTGTTTCACCCATGGTCCAACCAATGGTCCACCCTTATAAAGCCCAATTAGCTATTTTAGTCCATTATGAAATTTTTCTATGGTTTTCTCACTTCTCAACTCCAATTTATTCCAAATTTGATTACATAATTTATATCATGTAAAAACTAGGCTATACACAAAATTTCACCTCAATTAGAGTCCGTTTCCAGTCCAGTTCAATCAAACAGTACGATTAACAAATTTTCAATGTCCTCGAAAAATTCCCTTTTCACTATCAAAAATTCCTACATATGACTTAGAGTCCATCTGAAAATTTTCATTAATTTTGGAAATCATTTACTATTTTAAAAACCTCGGTTAAACCTACTATTTAAATCAAAATCATGACTTTTTCCTCACTTTCTAAGTGTAACTCCTCATAAAAATGACTCCATAACACTTAACATATATTAATTAGACTCCAATAATATTTTTGGACCAATCGAAAACCATTTCTCGATCTAGTAATTATTTATCAGTCCGATAACCTAATTTCTTATTGTCATCAAAATTAAATATTTCAATACCATATGATTCTACTTATCAATACGAGTACGTCCATATTTTCATATCATTTTTCTGAGGTCCATAGCTCAAGATATGGTTCGATCAAACTCAAGTCAGAATCGGTCAAACTGGACTGAAAAAAACCTTCAGACGCTCGTCTGAAGATACAAATGGCCTAGCCATCTGTGGTGACAAATGCCCCGAAACCCCCTTTTCCACTATTTTGCACTTTTCGGACACTATTTGACCTCAACTTTTTGACTATGGACTCCGACTGACATGCTCTATCTAATAGTTTAATAAAATATTTTTCGACTTCGAGAAGTACTATTCACCCCGGTGTCACTATTCACTATCGAAAAATATTATTCACGGGTACCCCGGTATTGGGGCCGTTACAAATCTCCCCCACTAATAAAATTTCATCCTCGAAATTTATTTACATTAGATAGTCTATCTACTATATTTCATATCACTATCATCCTCATCCATTCCTATTACTTCAATACAGTCATATAATACTAACATTCTATACTTATAACCTATATACTTCACTCGTTTCAGTATACCTTCCTTTCTTATACTTTTCCGTTTTCATTTTTTTAACTCTCCATTTTCCTTGTTCCCAAATGCTGCTGTCCAAAAACAACGGTAGCCTACTTTGGGAATCGACTACATTGCTATCGAAATAGCAAGTCGACTCAAATCAGCATCAACTGTCATTGTCACAATATGCCACCTTGCATATTCACACAATCCAAATCATTCCTAATAGCATCATTCTATATCTTAAAACTTTCTCCAAAAGCAAGAATCTCTAAAATTTGAGTTATCGATCGTTTGCATTCTAGCAATATCATGTCCTTAATGTCATCCTCAATCAATCCTTCAAATATAACATCAAATTCACAGAAAAATAACTCAACCAATTTAGCTTAGAATACACATCCCTGTACACTATCTAGAAATCTCAATACACTATATTCACTATAACACTATGACCTCTAGGATTTATCACTAGAACATCCTGGTCTAACTATGCATCCTTCAGATGCTTTTCCTTAATTGGCATGTATATGAACTTAATCCAATTAGTTAACCCCACTCCGATCTTAGAATTGCCTAAACCCGCTCTGATACCAATAAAATGTAACATCCTTATCGCTTCCATACATTACATACATTACGTCGCGTATACTATTACTTATGTCAAAGGTGGTAATTTTTGTTTTCAACTTATTCTTGTAAACTATCATATCATTAACATATCACATTCAATGCAATCTAAACATTTTATTCATCACATCATATCATTCAATAACTATCAATCATATCCATAATACATAGCATTTACCAAATACTAAAATCTTACATATACATGCCACTAACAATAACAATATACTATTCTTAGCTTCAATCTGGAGGTTCGATCTGATCTTGAAGCTGGTAGCACACCTGCTCCTTAGATGTCCTAGTCGGTACCTGCACGTAGTCAAATAAACTACGTGCTAAGCATTAAAAATGCCTAGTGGTGATTACGAATTTAAAAATTTTCAATTTTAACTCAGGCACATATATACATGCATACACTTTAGTCCTCACATTAAGGCTTTACACTATTTTCTATTTTTCACTTTTAACTTATGATCTTACTTATAAACTATTCACTTCAATCCTTTAACCTACCCTTTTTTCTTATCACTCATTTAAACCGTACTTTAGCATTTTTCACTTATCTTATCTTATCATCTAATTTCTCTCCTTTCCATTTAACTTTCACTTCATTTCTTATGACTAATTATTCTACTCCTTTAACTTTTAAATCTCTACGTTTCAATCCGTTCACTTCATTTAATTAAATCAATACATTATTCACTATAATACTTTTACTTTAGTGCATTCACTTCCTTCAATCCATTTCACTTCCTATACTTCTATAATACATTTTACTTCAATTAATTCCTTAATTTCAGTTGAATCACTTACTAAGCTTGAATCAGTGTCATTTTACACTGATATACTTATTAATAAGCAAATTACGGTTTAACCCTCACATTCTTACACTCATGTACATTTTACTTATCAGTCCGCATTAAATATTTACTTTTATTGTTTTCATTCATTAATCCTATTATTTAACTTAATTATTTCGTTTTACACTTATTTACGATTTTGCCCTTCCACTGGTCATTTGCTTACTATTTGTGGCACTAATTCATTTGTTTCAATTAATTAAACACTATTTTCACTTCACTTTTCATTTTATTCTATTAAGTACCATCAATATGGTAAAGTTTCGCTTTGGTCCCAAATCTTTCAATTTATTACAAAATTGCCACTTTTACATCATAATTACACTTTTAACCCTAGTTCATTTCTCTTTTCAATTTAAATCATTATTTGGCTTACAATTTTGCATATTAGTGTAACACCCTTAACTTTATATACTATACATATAATGACCGGATATTTCAGTTATCGCATTAATACTAAAGTCACAATGTCATACTATAGTAAACAGTTCAGTAAAAAATTTTTGAATTTAAACATCGATGATACACGAGAACAAACAATAATAATACAATATTTAATACATAGTTCTGTTAAAAACTTATACTTATCTTACATAAAACATAAACCCATATCATTTATTATGACCATATACATGCCATGCCTATCTCTTCCTCTCTGCTTTCGCTTTCCTTCATGGCTGTCACCACTTTAATACTTCCTATCTTCATAACCTGCGCGCATCAACAATACTACTTGCTGATCATTAAAATGCCTAGTGGTGGATACATATTCTAAATTTTTCATAACTACGTCTACATGCATGAACACAAAAATATTTTTCTTTATCTATACTTTTTGAACATTAATTAATTCTTTAAGTTTTACTTAATTTATGTCTTAATTTAATGTCTTATTCATCTCTTACTTCAGTCGTTTATCGTTATGCCTTTTGTATCGATTCTGTAACTATACTTTAACATTTCCACTTCTATTATCAGTATCATCATTATCTGTATATATTAACCTTAACATTAATACTATTATGTTTAGTCCACCATTTAATATTCAATCATATTAACGATCTTTGTTAATATCTTATTAATGTATTCATCACTTTCCTTCCTTTTGTCTATAACTTATTTACTTATTTACAGTCTATATTTAGATACAGTATCAGTTACTGAATTATTTACCAGAACAGTTATCGTTCGTGGACACTTCCCTTACTCTTTTTCTAGTTATACTAACCTTTTTACATTTTGTGTTCACATTACTATTTTTCGTTTAATCATTTCTTTTACAATACCATTATTAGAGCTGTAATCAATATACCTTTACATTGTTTTCCTATTTAATTTCAATCAGTTACATTCCGTATTATACTTATGAATTATAAATACTATCACTCCATACACTGACTTATCTATATACTTAATAATTCTATTAATAACTATTTCATAATTTATTTTACTATTACTGTGATTAATCGTCCCATTATTAACAATAAAAATCTGAATTATTCATATTATTAATATTATCATTATAACAGTTAACATTATTTCCTTATTAACATTTTACTGACAATCCTAATTTTCTTCATGTATATGATTCTATCATGAATATTTTCATATGGCCTCCTTTTAAATTAACTCATTACTACTCTAGCCTTCCAATAACATTTCAATTATTTATTAACATTATTACTTTCACATATACAATATTCTAAGGACTTTAAATTTCATCTATTTCCACATAACTAGCTCGTAATTATGTTACTTATGTCAATTATATTACGCTATCTTTTATTTATTTTTCTATAATACCCTTTTCCTTCTTTACAATTTGTACCTCAATTACAAAACATTCAGTGTCTAATTAAATTCAATTAATGATGTCATTATAACTATAGTAGCATTTTACATTAGTTTACTAACACTACCATTATTTATTTCTGATAATTTATTTATCATATATATATATATATATATATTAACCTGTTTCATCATTTTACTAACATTATCATTATTCATTATTACAATTAATATTATTTTAACTATTACCACTATTGTTATTAACATTATCAGTAACATACATGTATATTTACATTGATTTAGATATTGACATAAACTTAAATATTGGTGTTAATACTATCATTATAATTATTCTTATTATTAAATCATGAATTTCTTCATTTATATTCAATTATACAATTATCATTCATAATACTTGCCAATTACATTTTAATCCTTAAATTTACATTACTATTGTCAATTTACAATTTAGTCCCTAAACTTTTCACTAATTTACAGTATTACTTTTCATTTTCACTTATTTACAATAATATCATTAAATAATTTAATTATCACATTTTTCTCATTATTTGACACGCAAATTTCCAATTAGTCCTTATAATACTATTCTTATACTAATTTACACTTAAGCCCTCTTAATTCCATCCAAATTATAATTTTGTCCTTTATTTTCACTATATTTACAAATATGCCATTAATGTCATTTCTTACTTACTTTTCACATTAAATTCATTACTTGCCATGCAAAATTTCCGTTTAATCCCTAAATATCATTTTTATGTTAATTACCTTTTTAGTCCTTAATTCATTACTATTTTAATTAGTTTAACATTTAGTCCTTTTAATTCAATCTTTTACATAATTACCGTTTTACCCTTATTACTTTAAGATCTTTACATTTTAGTCTTTATTCACTCTATTTTCCTTTATTAGAGTTCATTCACTCACTTTAATTCATTTTCATTAATTTGCCCCTAGTACAAATTCAGTAGAAATCTTTAGACCGAATACACGAAATGTGGACCATCACGAATCCACTACAGTAACAGTAAATAGTATACAGTAAATTTCAGTAGCAGTAGCAATGACAGTGATAGTAACAGTACAGTAGATTGTCATTGACCTACCAATGCGAGTCATTATTACTCACTACCGCGGTAAGAGTGTCCCTATGGCTAGCCAACTATATCCTGAGGTAGATTCACTACCAGAACACTAAGGGCAAGTACATAATTCATTATAACCATATATATAATCATATATTTACATCTCATTTCCAGTTCACTTCTTTTATCACAGTAATAACTTTATAATATACAGTATCTATCACATCATTGCTCATACAATATCTTTTCCATCATTTTCCATTTCTAATTCACTTATTATTTAATTCTAATTCCATTTATGTCATCATCTCATTTTAATATAACAAATTCCATTATTTTTCATGACATACATAATATATTATCAACATACATAATATTCAATAATTATCCAAAATTTCCAAATAAATTAACATACACTCCAAATTAAGTATACATTCTCATTATGCCATTTATTTCATTAAACTAATAGAATATACCATTAGGTTCCATGTATACCCATTTGGCCATATAATATATTCCTCCATTAAATTTATTCTAATGTCTTTTATCATTCAATTAACTTCATTTCATGCGAATTAACATAAATATGCACTTAATTAACCTTAACATTAAAAATACCTAAATTTTCTTTATATATATATTCAACCAAGACTTCATTTCCTCTTCCATAATTAATTTCTTTCCATTAATCATTCATTTAACTAGATTACATACTAATCATCATGTATACATAGTTATTAGGCCTTAAACATCAAATTATGCCTTAAGAATTTCAATATAACCATTCGGCCATGTACTTAATTCTTTACCAACATTTGTTTTTCTTCAATTAATCATTAATTCATCTAGATTACATGTTATTTATCATAAATATACCATTTATTTGCATTAATCATTAAAGTATACCCTTGTATATGAAGGTATACCATTCGGCCTACATGATGTCTATGGTATATATTTTATTTCTTTTCATTTTAATCATTCACAAGCTCATTTTTAACCTCTTAAACATGTCTATCAAATTTATTTCAATTAAACATGCATAAATCACATACATACAATATGTATATAACCTAAAATCATACTTTTTTAATGGAAAAAGAAGGATATTGTATCCACTGACCTTATATTCTTGATCTCCACTCCATAAAATTCATTTTTTTGCCTTAACTCCTTGAAATACCATCACCTCATTTATGTTCCTTTAGTGGCCTAAATTACACATCAATAAAATCACCATAAAGTTACTTCCTTTTTGTAATATAATTACACAAACATACTCTACACCCTTAAATCTACCTATTTTAACCATTGAATCAAATTAAAAACCTCAAATACACATACCTTAATTTTAGGACATAACCTTTGCCACATACTTTTTCCCACTTCTCTCACTTCAAATGGGCTTTTGAGACCATCACCAATGAAAAGAGAGGTTGAATTTTTCTTAGGGATGTTCAATTTGGTGGAAACCATGGAAGAAGTTTAAAGACAAATATAGAGAATGGAAGAACATACCATTCGGCCAAGAGAGAGATGGGCATAAATGGAGAGACTTTCAGATTTCTCTAGAGAAATTTGATATTTTAGGGTTTATATAGCTGATTTGTTGGCGTGGGCTTGGTCCAACCAATTGGGCCAACCCAATTCTAAGCCCATTTAGGTAAATAAGCCCATTTTCCAACCCAAAATAATTTCTATCACTTCTCAACCTCAATTATTCCCAAAATCAGTTCCATAATTATTAAAATATATAATTTAACCTCCACATAAAATTTTAGCCCAATCAGAGACCGTTCTCCGGTCTTGTAATTTCTTACCAGTCCGATGACTCAATTTTTTGTTTCACCATAAAATTTATTTTTCACTACTACATGATTTTACATATAATTTCAAGCAAATTCATGCTTTCAGATAATTTTTCTGAGATCTATACCTCTATTTAAAGTCCGGTCAAACTTTGGTCAAACTATCCTCAGTTGGTCCGACCGGTCCGGTTCACTAGTTGAACTGGTGCGATTCATTTTTCATCCTTTTTGCTCTTAATAGCTCATTTGACCTTGGTTCTATCTTAATCAGGGTCCATTTTCGGTCCAAATCAATTAAATCAATTCGATTCATGAATTTTCAGTGTCACCAAAAAATTTACTTTTCACTACCAAACTGTTTTACACACTATTCTGAGTCCATATATGCCTTCAGATAACTTTTCAGAGGTCATTTACAATTTTTAAGGTCTCAGTCAAACTTTGGTCAAACCTAATTACTATTTGAATCGAACCAGAGGCTTTTCTTCAGTTTGACTTTTAGTGACTTATTTGACCTCACTTTCACTCCAAATTATACCACCAAACTCCTTATAACTTGTAATTTCCAATAGTCTAATAAAATATTTTTCACTTCCGGATTCCTGGAAAGTCACCCATGGGGCTTTCCCTAACCTGAGCACAATTAACTTTTCTTCTCTACCATTTTTTAGGACACAATCACTGATATCTTCATATGAAATTCACACTATAAACTTTACAGATTTCACTGATCACTACTAACCCGGTATTCGAGCCATTACAATTAGTTCTTATATTAGCATTTTCATGTCAAATTACAGTTTAGTCCCTGAACTTTATATTCTTTACGTAAAGGTCATTTCAATTTCACTTTTCACTCACATATTACTTCTTAACTTACTTTTACATTAAATTTCTGTTTTGCCTCTAAACTTTTATCAAATTGCACTATTGTCCTTATTACGATTACTTACAATTTTGGCATTTAGATATTACATTCTCACATTTATCTACTTCTTAGCTTATGATATATTAATTAGTCTTTTAAATAATTATTTTTACGGTAAATTACATTTTAATCCTTAGACTTTATATCTTTATTCATGTGAGTCCATTTTCACTCCATTTATCATTTTCACTACAAATGTTTTTACAATTTTAAGTCATTTTACTATTATTACCCAATTAACTTATTATTTGGGTAAATTACTTTTTTCACTCTAAACTTTTTATTTCTTTCAATTAAGTTATTTTTCTTTTCAAATCTCATCTTCATTTTTTTACTTCTCACATTTCAAATCATTTTATCACTTCAATATGCCCCTAGTACAATTCCGGCAGAAAATCTACAGACTGGATATACGGGACATGGACCCAAAAGCCCACTACAATATAGTAGGGAATGACCCCGAAGGACCATTCCAATAGCATCACAAAACAGTATACTTGTAATGGCCCAAAATATAGCCTAGTAGTAATTGTCTTAATTAAGGTTGTGTGGGAATTTAATTATACAGTTGGACTAAATTGAAATAACAAATAAAAGACTAAATTGAATAACTAAAAGAAGTTAAGTGGCTTATTGGCAATTGTGAAGGTGGAATCCACGTGTGGGTCTAGGGAGTTAGCAGCTCTCTCTTTGCATGCAATATAAGGGTTGTAGAGAGAGAAGTTCACTAGTGCATTTGTTTCAGCCATTCCTTTTTCTCTCAAGGAATCTATTTGCCATTCCTTCTTTTTTCGTGTGTTCTTCTCAATTTCTCATTTTTAATTTTATAAATTCTGTTATGGTTATTAAGTAATTGGAGGGTAAACTAAGTTGTTTGATTTGGAAGGTAAGTGAATAGATTAACTCTTCTTCTCCTACTCTTTCTAGTTCTGTAAATTGTGTTGGATTGAGGACTGATTTTGTGATCTAATTCCAGAAATTGGACCATGTGTGTAGTTGAAAAATCAAGGCAAGATAAAAGGAAGGCCAATGTTAGAGAACCTAGCTCAAAAGGGACTCTATAGGAGCATAGAAAAGGAGGTTTGGGAAATTACCTTTATGTTTGAATGTTATAACTTAAATTGTGTTCTATTTGAATGTTAAAATGTGAATTTGAGAAGAATAGGGAATAGGTAAAACGTTGAAATGGTGAACTTATCTTTGGTAGGTTATGAGGGCATGCTTAATTTGATAATTGATGTAGCAAACTGAATCTTATGTTGATGCATAAATGGAACTAAGGTATTTGAAACTTAGTATGTATACTAATGAAGGGGAAGTGTGCTATAATTCTTATGGAATGAATAATATGCATTTAAGGGATTGCTAGTAAGTTAGTATGTAAAGGAACTTCTGGCAAAAAGGGGTGATTCTGTCTAATTTTGGGTTTGGGGTGTGTTACACGGCGGTATGAAATGGGCATACCACCATGTAAAACTATTCTGTTTTGATTATATTCTATGTTGAGCATTTTACATGGTGGTAAGGCTTTACCATACCGCCGTGTAAATGCATTCTATTTTGTGAGGGTTTTATGTACGGCATACCAGACGGCGGTATGATTTAAGATGTCTTACACGGCGGTAAGCTGTTTACATACCGCCGTGTAAATGTCCTCTGTCCTAAAAATTAGAAGTTTGATTTTTCGTTCTTTTTTTCATTCCATTTCAACTTGCTTTTGTCTAAACCTTGCTTATTAGCACTTAAGCTATTAAAAGGTGATTAACATGTGCAAGATTTGAATCTTAACTTAGACATGTAATTAAGATATATATATATATACATGAGAATTATGTTTGTATTTAGGTAAGCATGTGATTTCATGCCTATAACATGATGGAAGAATTGTGATGAGAACTATAATGCTATGAACAATGTGATAGGTTATAATAACTGTCACCATAATACGATACTTACTATAACTCTTGAATAACTGGACTTATTAATATTTAGACTGCAGGTCAAGTAGTGGATAGATAGGCATGCCTATAGAGAGTCTAAGTGCTGTAGCCCAATGCATCTGATTCCTCCGAGATCACAAGGTGATATAAATCCTTACTGGATTTCAAAGTGAAATTATGTTGATGTTTCGTACCTTAGGGTACTAGTACAAATGTGAGGTATCCACGAATACCAATGTGATTACTGTGCCCATGTGGTACCAATGCTATACTCGTTATCCGTATCTTTGAATTGCAGGCAAGATTAACTAATAGGAGTAATAAGTAAACCATGTGATATAAGAACAAGTTAAATGAGTTTAATGCAAATGTATACACTATTACGATGAGTATTGTGCATGAGTTGTAATTATATAAATACTTGAATACAGAATATGTACCTACATGATACATGAGCCTTGTTATACTGATTTAATTATTATCAAACTTGTATTAAGAAATGTCTTATAATTGAATAACTATTGTAATGTATGCTATAAAAGTATATACGTGTGTATGCTATTTTCCCACTAAGTGTTATCGCTTAGCATGAGTTTGCTAATCCATGTAGGTTCAGAGGCGAGGTGATCGCGAAAGATGGATCCGCATTGCCATTGGTCAACACTAGGAGTACTTATAGTGTAGGTTTTTGGGAAGTGGGCAATGAGTTTTGTGTATGTAATGTTTAATCCTTTTTGTATCAAAGCAATATGTACGGATGTAATAACTAGATATTATATCTATGTGTATATATGTGTGTAGATGTGTCAGTTCTAGCATATAATAACTGCTATGTGTGAATGCATGAGTTATGAAATTTAATGATTTAGATATTAGCATGCGTGTATGATGGTGTTATGTGCTTATGTCTGCTATGTGGTGACCGTTTTCGACTGTTGCAGCTGAGCTGATCCAGTGGTTGAGAACGGGCGCCACAAGTTGTGGTATCAGAGCCTAGGTTTAGTCTTTTCTGGATAACTGGGTAGCCAGGATGTGTATAGTAGTGTTGACCTAATGCGGATGTCCTTGTGTAAATTGTGTAGATTGATGGATCCTAGTGATAACCCTAGTCACCACTCAAGAGAGGAGACAGCCGAAAGTGTTAATCCTCGGGAAGTAGAAGTGACGGGGTCTGGTCAGTCAGGGCCAGTCAATTTTGGCAATGAGGTTCCAATGGTTCCAATGGAGGCCATACTAAAGATGTCATAGGATATGGCAAGGGTACTGGACCGAATGACGACACCAAAGGCTCCAGTAGAATCTTTCAGAAAGCATGGAGCAGAAGAGTTTAATGGTACAAGGTTGGATGAGTCGGAAAAGGCAAAATACTGGATAGAGAAGGTGCAGAGGGTGTTGGGAGAAATAAGATGTCCCCCGGACCAGCGAGTTGAGTGTGTAATATCGCTGCTTCAGGGTGCAGCATATGACTGGTGGAAATTAGTTTTGCAACATCTGATGCTCCTGAATCCAATTACCTGGGAATTCTTTGAAAGGGAGTTCCGGAATAAGTTTGTGACCAAGGCATATAAGGAGGCAAATTGGAAGCAATTTCTAAATTTGACATAGAGAACAATAACTGTAGCAGAGTATAAGAAGGAGTTCTGTCGATTGAGTAAGTATGCACCAAAGGGTGTGTGATAAGATGCCTAATGCTAAATGTTTAAAATATGACATATGTGTATCAGTCCTTTGGGAAATAATGTGAATGTGAACAAAGTGTATAGGGGTTATTCATTGGTAGTTCAGGATAGTGTGTTTCCTATCGATTTGATTGAGTTACCTTTTGATGAGTTTGATCTAATACTGGGTATGGATTGGCTAAGCAAATATAATGCGGTAGTTGACTGTAAGAGGAAGAGAGTGGTACTCCGTGATTGTAAGGGAAGTAAAGTGACAGTGAGGGGAGTTTGTGCGAACCCTCTTGTGAATGTGGTATCGGCAATGCAAGCATATCGATGTTTGAGGAAGGGATATGAGGCTTACTTGGCTCTGGTGTTGGATTCTAAAAGAAAGCAAGCAAAGATTCAGGATATATCATTATACGGGAGTTTCTTGATGTGTTTCCGGAAGAACTGAGTAGTGTGCCACCAATAAGGGAGGTTGAACTGTCTATTAATATTGTGCCTGGATCAGTGCCAGTGTCTAAAGCGCCTTACAGAATGGCTCCTACTGAATTGAAGGAGCTAAAAACTTAGTTGCAAGAATTATTGGACAGGGGTTTCATAAGACCTAGTGTTTCTCCTTGGGGAGCACCAGTCCTATTTATCAAGAATAAAAATGGGACCATGAGAATGTGTATTGACTACTGGCAGCTGAATAGAGTAACAGTAAAGAATCGATATCCTCTTTCTATAATTGAGGATTTATTTGACCAATTGAGAGGAGTAGGTGTGTTTTCTAAGATAGATTTGCGGTTTGGGTATTATCAGTTACAAGTGAAGAGAGAGGACATACCAAAGACTATATTCAAAACTCAATATGGACATTATGAATTCTTAGTAATGCCATTTGGGTTGACTAATATGCCTGCTGTATTCATGGACTTAATGAATAGAGCGTTCAGGCCATACTTGGATCATTTTGTGGTCATGTTTATTGATGACATTCTGGTTTACTCAAGAAATGAGGAAGAGCATGAGCAGCACTTGAGGAGTGTGCTTCAGACATTATGGGAACATCAGTTGTATGCTAAATTGAGTAAGTGTGAGTTTTGGCTGCGAGAAGTGTCTTTTCTGGGCCATGTGATATCTTCTGAGAGTATTAAGGTGGATCCGGCTAGGATTGAAGTAGTTGTGAACTGGAAACCACCTAGAAATGTGCTAGAAATTCGCAGTTTTTTAGGGTTGGCTGGGTATTACAGAAGGTTTGTGAAAGGGTTCTCAGTGATAGCTTCACCATTGACATGGTTGCTTCGAAAGGGAGTTAAATTTGAATGGTCAGAAAGGTGTCAAGCAAGTTTTGTTCAACTGAAGAAAATGTTGGTAGAAGCACCAATCCTTACACAGCCTATCTCCGATGAAGAATATGTCTTGTACAGTGATGCCTCAGGTATAGGTTTGGGTTGTGTGCTAATCCAAGGTGGGAAAGTAGTAGTGTATGCCTCCAGACAATTGAAACCGCATCAGCAGAATTACCCGACACATGATCTGGAATTGGCAGCTGTGGTGTTCGCTTTAAAGATTTGGCGACATTACTTGTATGGTGAGAAGTGTAAAATTTACACTGATCACAAGAGTTTGAAATATTTATTAACTCAGAAAGAATTGAACTTGAAACAGCATAGATGGCTGGAGTTGTTTAAAGACTATGATTGCATTGTGGACTACCACCCAGGTAAAGCTAATGTTATGGCAGATGCACTGAGTAGGAAGTCTGTCTCGGCTTTGCAGTTAAAGCAAGTTAAATGGAGGTTTACTACAGATGAAGCATTGCTGGCTCAGTTAAAGGCAAGACCGGTTTTAAAGGATGAAATGATAGATGCACAAAGGAGTGACTCTAAATTGCAACAAACTCTGCAGTCAATCAAAAATGGTGACAAGACTGATTATTCAGTGGGTAAAGACGGAATATTGCTTTATAAGAATCAGGTATGTGTTGCGAGTGAGAAAGAGTTGAAGAAGAGATTGATGTATGAGGCCCATAATACTATTTTTACTATGCATCCAGGCGGGAACAAAATGTATCAGGATTTGAAGCAACTGTATTAGTGGCCAGGTATGAAGAATGACATTGTAGACTATGTGTCTAAATGTTTGACATGTCAGCAAGTGAAGGCAAAACATCAAGTTCCACATGGGTTATTGAATCCTCTATCCATTCCACAATGGAAATGGGACAACATTACTATGGATTTTGTTTCTGGATTGCCTTTGACTTCAAAGCAACAGGATGCAGTATGGGTAATAGTGGATATATTTTCTAAGTCGGCTCACTTTATACCAATTCAAATGGATTATTCGATGGATTAGTTAGCTGAATTGTATGTGAAGGAGATTGTTCAACTGCATGGTGTACCCCTATCGATAGTCTCGGATAGAGATCAAAGATTCACTTCCAAATTTTAGAAGAGTTTACAAGCTGCATTGGGTACAAAGTTGAATTTCAGTATTGCGTTTCATCCACAGACCGATGGACAATCAGAAAGGGTTATTCAAGTATTCGAAGATTTAATGCAAACATGTGTTTTGGACTTCCCGAAGAGTTGGGATAAGTATCTTCCCCTTATGGAATTTGCTTATAATAATAGTTATCAGACAAGTGTTGGCATGGCACCATATGAAGTGTTGTATGGGAGAAAGTGTCATACACCGGTTTGTTGGACAGAATTGGGTGAACACAGAATTGTTGGACCAGAATTGGTATGAGATACAGAAGAGAAAGCAAAACTTATACAACAGCGACTGAAAGCAGCCAGTGATAGACAGAAGTCTTAAGTGGATTTGAAAAGAAGGGATATTGAGTTTGAAATTGTAACACCCCCTTCCCATACGTAGGCGATCCCATCCAATAAGGAGTGAGATGCCGTATGAGTTAAGGTGTCACCAAACAAAAGCAAAGTAAAACATATAACCATTCATAACATACATTCAGAAATACAGAATAATTAAAACTTTACATGCAGAAAGCAAAAGCTGATCATGCATTACTATAATAAACTATTACAATAATGTTCTGATCAACTAGCTGATACAAAATAATATTACATATCCAAAATATAATTACTAAAGCGGAAGCCGATACAAAACTGATACAGAGAGTTCTATACAAAAAGAATCATCACTGATACAAAACTGAGCCCTACACTAAAACCCTTCTGTGTTGGCTTGATGACGGTGACTCTCCCAAAGCAAAACGCCTTCCGCACCTGCACTGGTAAAAACACCGTGCTAAGCGATAAACGCTTAGTGGGGAAACACACATAAATAATGGACGGCCATTCACAATGGTCGTCAAGGTATAACACATTCACAATGGCAGAATGCAAAGGCTATAACATAATCCATATAAACATGCTCATATTTAAAAGCCATACAATCAGTATCTCATAATCATATCCATTACAGAATAATCCATCATATGTTTCATCATTAAACTCATTCAGATATTCCATTTAATAGCCAAATCAGATCAGAACAATTCCATTAACAATTAAAGAACACCTGCTGACTCTAGATAGTGGATAACGAGTGTACTGAAGGTACCTTACGGGTACGAATCGAATACTGAGGGTACCTCACAGGTACAAGTCAAATGTTATTATTTATCAAAACATGTTATTCATATACTGAGGGTACCTTAAACAAGATCCTAATACTGAAGGGTTCGTGAGGAACCAAACGGGGACCTGATCGGGGTCCAAACTGAACTGAGAGCTGCAGCTAAAGACTCTATTAGGCATGCCTAACTATCCACTTACTCGACTCTAGCAGGTTATGCGACATTCAAATCACATTTCAGAGTACGGAATATAATTCATCAGAAAATCATGGTATCACGCATATCGAAGCATCAAACAGTAAGACATGCATCATACAACAGTAAAGTCCATTCAGAAGAATTACCAAATTCATTTCTGAGTTAAAAACTAGGAAATTCTAGAACAATGAGCTGAGCGGAGAAACGGGCGAGATTGGCTGTCACAAGGCGTGACTGGCCTTCCCAACAGGCAGGTCACGCGACGTGACCGAGGGTCACGCGACGTGACTTGCTTGTTCCTCGCCGGTCACGTTGCGTGATCTTCGCAAATCACGCAACGCCGTAGCAGGTCACGGCGTGACTGGACGTCACGTCTTGTGACGTGCTACTCTCCTCGCAGATTACGTCGCGTGATCTCGCAGATCACACAATGTCTTCGCAGGTTGCACGACGTGACTGAGGGTCACGTCGCGTGACTTGCTTGTTCTTCAGCTGGTCACGCGACTGGCTTCTCAGCAGGCAGGTCACGGCGTGACCGAGGGTCACGTCTCGTGACTTGCCTTCTTCCGTAGCGAGTCACGCGAACAAAGAGAACTTCAACAGTACTTCAATTTTCCAGAATTTCCAGAACAAAGAATTCAATCCCAATTTGATTTAAAACCATACAAACCTGTTCTTACCTTCCAGAAATCATCTCAAACAACATAGGCAACAATTATACAACTCGATTCATCAAATAATTAATCAAATCAAATCAAGAACATATGCATTCAAACTTACAAGAACATAAACCCTAGAATTTTACAGTAAAATCACAATCACACAATTTCACGAATAAACATTCCCAAACCTGGATTCTAAACTTCTATCGCTTAGCTCCACTAGGTCCAGCAGCCTCTTTCCCCTTTGGATCACGAGGAGCTTCAGCTAGAACACAAACACAGTAATGCATATCAACATGCAACCCTAAATTAAAACTCAACCTACTCAAGGAAGAAGAAGATGAAGTAAATGAAACAACTAGATGAGAGAATTCAATTACTTACTTGAGAGAATGCAAGGAGAGGATTAATTTCACCAATAAGACCTTGAATCAACAATACAGTACTTGAAATAAAGAAAGTGAAGAATAAGAAAGTGAATGAAGAAAGAAACGTGAATCTGTAAGTTCCTTTTCTCTCATTCCCTTTTCTTTTTCTTTTCTTTATCCTAAATATGTATCAATTTCCTATTGGTGAAACTAATCACTCACACCAAAATAACCTACACTACACACACCTAAAACCCTCTCAACTTATGCATACCCTAAAATGATATGAACACATGCACACAAATATTTCTCCTTTAATTAACATACTAATGCCATGTATGCACCCACATACTAACAAAACCCCAAAAGTATACACTTTACTAAAATACCCTTATGAAATGCCGAACACATGCGAATGCTTACACATACAGACAGACAGACAGACAGACAGGCTCATTCTACTAGGGGGCAAATGGGGTGTGACAGAAATAGGTGACAGGGTGTTTTTAAAAGTGTCTCCTTGGAGGAAGGCATTGCGATTTGGGAAGAAAGGAAAATTGGGTTCGAGGTTCATTGGACTATATGAGGTGTTGGATAGAGTTAGTTCAGTGGCTTATCGGTTGGCATTGCCTCCGGCTTTATCTAAGCTTCATGATGTTTTCCATGTGTCTATGTTGAGAAGGTACCAATCGGATGAATCTCATGTGTTATCTGTACAAGAAGTGGAAGTTCAGCCAGATTTCTCTTATAATGAGAAACCGAAAGCAATTCTGGCAAGAGAGATAAGACAGCTTTGGAATAAACAAATTCCACTTGTGAACGTGCTCTGGCAACACCAAGGAATGGAAGAGGCGACCTGGAAACCAAAAACTGCCATGCGGAAGCAACATCCCCACCTATTTGATTCAGGTATGAATTTCGCGGAAGAAATTCTTTTTAGGAGGGGAGAGTTATAATGGCCCAAAATATAGCCTGGTCGTAATTGGCTTAATTAAGGTTGTGTGGGAATTTAATTATGCAGTTAGACTAAATCGAAATAACAAATAAAGGACTTAATTGAATAACTATAAGAAGTTAACTGGCTTATTGGCAATTGTGAATGGTTAACACTAAGATGGATTTATAAGCTTAACTAAAAATCAGATTTGCTGAGGTAAGGATTAAGGGAGAAGGTGAAATCTGTGTGTGGGTTTAGGGAGTTGGCAGCTCTCTCTTTGTATGCAATATAAGGGTTGTAGAGAGAGAAGTTCACTAGTGCATTTGTTTCAGCCATTCCTTTTTCTCTCAAGGAATCTATTTGCCATTCCTTCTTTTTCCGTGTGTTCTTCTCAATTTCTCATTTTTGATTTTATGAATTCTACTATGGTTATTAAGTAATTGGAGGGTAAACTAAGTTGTTTGATTTGGAAGGTAAGTGAATAGATTAACTCTTCTTCTCCTACTCTTTCTAGTTTTGTAAATTGTGTTGGATTGAGGACTGATTTTGTGATCCAATTCTAGAAATTGGACCATGTGTGTAGTTGAAAAATCAAGGCAAGATAAAGGGAAGGCCAATGTTAGAGAACCTAGCTCAAAAGGGACTCTATAGGAGCATAGGAAAGGAGGTTTGGGAAATTACCTTTATGTTTGAATGTTATAACTTAAATTGTGTTCTATTTGAATGTTAAAATGTGAATTTGAGAAGAATAGGGAATAGGTAAAACGTTTGAATGGAGAACTTGTCTTTGGTAGGTTATGAGGGCATGCTTAATTTGATAATTGATGTAGCAAACTGAATCTTATGTTGATGCATAAATGGAACTAAGGTATTTGAAACTTAGTATGTATACTAATGAAGGGGAATGTGTTATAATTCTTATGGAATGAATAATATGCATTTAAGGGATTACTGGTAAGTTAGTAGGTAAAGGAACTTATGGAAAAAAGGGATGATTCTGTCTAATTTTGGGTTTGGGGTGTTTTACACGGCGGCATGAAATGGGCATCCCACCATGTAAAACTATTTTGTTTTGATTATGTTCTGTGTTGAGCATTTTACATGGGGGTAAGGCTTTACCATACCGCCGTGTAAATGCATTCTATTTTGTGAGGACAAGGCGGTATGATTTGTTCTTACCACCGTATAGGATGTCTTGCACGGCGGTAAGCTATTTGCATACCGCCGTGTAAATGCCCTCTGTCCTGAAAATTGGAAGTTGATTTTTCGTTCTTTTTTTCATTTCGTTTGAACTTGCTTTTGTCTAAACCTTGCTTATTGGCACTTAAGCTATTAAAAGGTGATTAATATGTCCAAGATTTGAATCTTAACTTAGACATATAATTAAGATATATATATATATGAGAATTATGTTTGTATTTAGGTATGCATGTGATTTCATGCCTATAACATGATGGAAGAATTGTGATGAGAACTATAATGCTACGAACTATGTGATAGGGTATAATGATTGTCACCATAATACGATACTTACTATAACTCTTGAATAACTTGACTTATTAATGTTTAGCCTGCAAGTCAAGTAGTGGATAGATAGGCATGCCTATAGAGAGTCTAAGTGCTGCAGCCCAATGAGTTCGATTCCTTCGGGATCACAAGGTGATATAAATCCTTACTTGATTCCAAAGTGAAATTATGTTGATGTTTCATACCTTAGGGTACTAGTACAAATGTGAGGTATCCACGGATACCAATGGGATTACTGTGCCCATGTGGTACCAATGCGATACTCATTATTCGTATCTTTGAATTGCAGGCAAGATTAACTAATAGGAGTAATAAGTAAACCATGTGATATATGAACAAGTTAAATGAGTTTAATGCAAATGTATACACTATTACGATGAGTATTGTGCATAAGATGTAATTATATAAATATTTGAATACAGAATATGTACCTACATGATACATGAGCCTTATTAAACTGATTCAATTGTTATCAAGCTTGTATTAAGATATGTCTTATAATTGAATAACTATTGTAATGTATGCTATAAAAGTATATACGTGTGTATGTTGTTTCCCCACTAAGCGTTATCGCTTAGCACGGGTTTGCTAATCCGTGTAGGTTCGGAGGCGAGGTGATCGCGAAGGACGGATCCGCATTGCCATTAGTCAACACTAGGAGTACTTATAGTGTAGGTTTTTGGGAAGTGGGCAATGAGTTTTGTGTATGTAATGTTTAATCCTTTTTGTATCAAAGCAATATGTACGGATGTAATAACTAGGTATTGTATCTATGTGTATATATGTGTGTAGATGTGTCACTTCTAGCATGTAATGACCGCTATGTGTGAATGCATGAGCTATGAAATTTAATTGTTCAGATATTAGCATACGTGTATGATGGTGTTATGTGCTTATGTTTGCTGTGTGGTGACCGTTCTTGACTGCTGTAGCTGAGCTGTTCTAGTGGTTGAGAACGAGCGCCACAATACTGAACATAGAATATATTATATTCTATGCACTATGGGAGACCATAGCGAGTCTGTCATCGTAAAATAGGTCGTCATGACTTGCACAGCTATATTGGGGTCCATATGGCCAGCCACACATATCCTAAACTAGATTAGACTGCCAGACACTACTAAGGGCAATACTTTTCAACAGACTTTCAAATCCACTTTTTATGCTTAACACTTCAATTTACATTAATCTTTCACTTCCATTTCATTTTACCAATAACACAACATTTTCATCAATGTTGTACCTTTCATATTATATACTTATTTTTACGTAATAAGTATGCTTTGGTCATTAAATGGCCATGAATTTACTTCAAAACCACAATCAATCTTTTCTTATAATTTATGCTTCAATTATTTACTTAATCAAAACAATTTCAATATACGTATAGTTTTAATCATTTCAATTTTAGCATTATTTCCCACCATGGACATAATGGGAAGCTAATCTCAAATTATTCAATTAAATTCTTATAATTTCAATTAAATTCATATACTTTCAAATTATATACATATTCATTTTATGGCTTAAATATCATTAATTGGACTAATTACATTTTTTTATTCATTAAATCAATTATTCGATTTTTATGCAATTATTTTCATTAAACTTTCTTTTTCACTCCAAATTCATTCATTTGTCTAACTTATCACACATATTATGCAAACCACAAAACCCATCACATTTTCCTATCTAATCCATTCGGCCACCTTAAGCATTTTCCTCTATCACTTTATTTTTCATTCATTCAATACATATTCCACTAAATGAAGCTTCAATTCACAAGTGTATACCATTTAATTTCACTTAATCACTAAGTATACCAACAATATACCAAAGTATACCATTTTGTATCATTATGGCCAATACTTACCATTAGTTTTCTTTCAATCAAATCACTCTAATTAGCTTAATTAACTTCCTTAAACTTATCTATCACTTCATTTTCATTTACACATGCATTTTAGACATATTCACTATACCAACATAATACAAAACCCTAATTTTCAAATGAAAATTCTTGGATTAAGTAATCACAAACTTCATATCCATGCACTAAGTTCCTTAAGCTTTCTTTTCCCTAGCTTTTCCCTTAGAAATCTCTTTTTCCCTTACTTTTTCCTCCATGGCCGAAAATACAAATCAAAGAAACACTCATCAATTCGCTTCTTTTATGCAATATAACTTCAAAAATACTCTTAATACACCCTAATGTATCATCTAGAACCAATAAATAAAATTAAACTAATTTATTTCTCTTACCTCCATTTGAAGACATAACCTAGAATCCTTATTTTTCCCTATTTTTAATCCATTAAATGGATACTAAAGGCTGCTATACACTCCTAGAGGGGCTGAATTACATTTAGGAAGCTAGAATTTAGAGAGAATTCAAGTAAAATTTGAAGAAATTAAGAGTAAAGGGAGAGGGAGGGACTTCGGCCAAACAAGAGGAAGAAAAGGGATGAGGAGATAAGGCTAATGCATCTACCAATCTACCATTTAATGGCTTTTATAGTGGCCCAAATTGGTTCCACCTTGGTCCAACCAATGGTCCAACCTTATAAAGCCCAATTATCTATTTTAGTCCATTATGCAATTTTTCTATGGTTTTCTCACTTTCCAACTCCAATTCATTCCAAATTTTATTTCATAATTCATATCATGTAAAAACTAGTTTATACACAAAATTTCACCTCAATCTGAGTAAGTTTTGATTCCGATTCAATCAAACTAGTCCGATCAACAAATTTTCGGTGTCCTCAAAAAATTCCCTTTTCACTTCCAAAAATTCCTACATATGACTTAGAGTCCATCTAAAAATTTTCATGAATTTTGGAAATCATTTACTATTTTAAAAACCTTGGTCAAACCTTCGGTCAACCCAAATACTATTTAAACCGAAATCATGACTTTTTCCTCACTTTCTAAGTGTAACTCCTCATAAAAATGACTCCATAACATTTAAAAAATATTCATTAGACTCCAATATTATTTTTGGACCAATAGAAAACTATTTCTCGGTCTAGTAATTATTTATCAGTCCGATAACCCAATTTTTCAGTGTCACCAAAACTAAATCTTTCAATACATATGATTCTACTTATCAATACGAGTACGTCCATATTTTTAGATCATTTTTTTGAGGTCTTTAGCTCAAGATATGGTCCTGTTAAACTCAGGTCAGAATCAATCAAATCGGACTGAAAGAAACCTTTAGACGCCCTTTTGAAGCTACAGATAGTCTTGTCGTCCCTCATGACCGATAGACTAGCCATCTGTCAGCCCACAGATGGCCGTCTGTGGTGATAGATGCCCTGAAACCCCTTTTTCCACTGTTTGCACTTTTTGAATTATATTTGACTTCCGTTTCACCTCAAATTTTCTCTTACGGACTCCCGCTAACATGCTATATCCAATGGTCTCATAAAATATTTTTTGACTCCGGAAAGTACATTTCACCTCGGTGTCACTATTCACTATCGAAATATACAATTCACGGCTAGCCCGGTATTGGGGTCGTTACATTGTGTGACGCCCCAATACCCCTTGGAAGGATATCGGAGTCGCTACAACGCATGCACATACAGAACACTCATACGGAAGCGAAGATAAAATCATACAATCACATGCAGCGGAATAATGGTCTTTAACATAACAAAAACATGAAACCGTTCTTTTACATCATAACATTTACTTTACGTTTATATACTGTATACAAAATACACTTTGCTTTGCCATATACATGTCCTATACAAAAGTCGCTTTACTTTTACATATGCCAAGCTATACAAAACGCTAGAACATGTATACAAAACTATGCCATATACAAAAAGACTTCAATATATACTCCTAGTGGCCATGACCTTGCAGATGTGCAACCCTCCGAACCTGTAAACCTACACGGGAAAACACCCGTGCTAAGCGAAATCGCTTAGTGGGGATATCACATATAAAAGACTTCTAATGAAGTCACAAGCATAATCATCGAGCATATCATTAGACGATATGCCAATCATCTATAAGCATATAAGGATATAAGCATTTATCATACTTGTAACATACCAAACATATAGTCATTCTGCTATATAACATATCTACAAATCTCATGTAACCTATATCATGTTCATGTTCTTCTAACTCTAATTATCAGCTCATGTAACATATAGTATCATGTCATTGCATATCATGTCCATTTATTTACATATAAGCATAAAAGCATACTTATAGCATATCTTGTACAAATAGTAACTTCTCATATACATGTAAGCTCATATAAGCATTTCAGATATACGATAGTCATATACTTCTCCAGCCATGTACTATAGCTCTTTAGCATTTATACATCTCTTGTACATATAGACATCATTTCTTATACATATAACAGTATCATCTCTTGCACATTTAACATCAATTCATATACTTTTACATTTTACATTTAGCCCATTGTCATAACATAAGTGGATACGGGTACATGTAGATACCAAGTAATGGTACCAAAACATCTAGAGACCATAGTCTCAAGCCATCTAGAGACCGTAGTCCCAAACATCTAGATACTTTAAGTATCAACATCTAGACATCCGTCGATGCCAAACATATAGACACCCGTCAGTGTCAAACATCTAGCAGCTGCAAATCATCTAACCCTTTATAGGCATGCCTATCTATCCACTTGTATGAGCATCTAAGGCTTATAACCATTATCCCATATCAAAACATGTATGGTCATTCATATACATTTACTTAAACCCATGCTAGTCATGTAATCTACTTTATATCTTACTATACATACATACATATCATTCTAAACTCATTCACATGTAACTCTATATGCATATCATTGCATACATGGTTTACCATGCTCAAGATATTTTAAATATATGCTTGTTAATACGCATCATCATTCATGATTTATCATACTTAATTTACACATGGATATACGCATTCACATTTACACTTATCAAATTTACGTGTTCATGGTCATTAATTACATACTTAGTTAAGTTCAAGAATCACCATGTCATAGGCATATACACATCACTTGAGTTTAACATCGAGCTCAAACACATATATTTATCATTCCATTACTATTCTTTACATAATTATATGTATTGTTACTTTTGCTAATAGGTTTTATGGATTATTTTTATTAATCTTCAATGATTAATGAGTTAGGAGTAAAAAAAAATATCCATTGGAAACTTTAGAGATCCAAAAAGAGTGTTAAATGTTGAAAGAAAGCAACCAGAATGTTTCACCACCTAAGGCTGTGATATTTTGAGTGACAGACTATTTCACCACCTGAGGTAGTGACACTGGGCAGAAATCACCACGTGAGGGTGTGACAGATTATTTCACCATCTAAGGGTGTGACAGATTATTTCACCACCTGAGGTGGTGACACTGGGCAAAATCACCACAATTGTGTACAGCCCAAAACGATGTCTTACACCCAATTTTAGGCAAAGGTTCCTTCATAACATTTCTTCCTCTATGTCTTATCTTTCAAATGAGACAATTTTCAGGTCAATTGGATTTATAAAACATCAGATATGAATTAAACAATATAGACTATTCCAGTGAACCCTACAAGGTAGAGACACGTCTGTTTGTGCTATTTTTAGGGATCTTAGAGCCAGAATTAGCTCAAAGTCATTTCTGACAACTTTATAGGTACAGAAGTCATGGTTAAAATGAAGCAACAAAAACTCAATTTGGGGTTCTGAAACTCCAGTTATGCCCAAAATACCATACGGAGGTCTAGTAAGCTATAAGTAGATTTTTCCCTAACACTAGAGTTCATACTTTTCATGCTTATTCACTTAGTATGCTCATGGATTTTGTTCAATACTCATCACACATCATGTGTACACTTCAAGAACACCTCTATCAATTAACACATAATCATGCATCAATTACACATCAAAGTCATCTATCCATCACATTTACTCAAATAAAATTAACATAAGAACACATATATCCCAAACCTCTTTAAGCTCTCCTTCCTTTCTCTTCTATATCACTTTCTCTTTACCTTTGGCAGCTCTACTTGCCTCTTCAACTCACATACACATACAATACATATACAAGTTCATTAGACTATACTCATAGCTAACAATGAAATCATAAATAGAAGGAGATGAAGAGGATAAACCATATACTAACATACCTTTCCTAGCCAATTACTCAATCTTCTAAACTATCTCTATCCAACTCTTAGAACTTCATAGAAAATGAGAGCAAATGAAAGAGGAACAAAAAGGAGAGTGAGCTTTTGAGAGAAAGGCCGGCTCAAGGAAACAAAATGCAGATTTTTTTTACACACTTTACCACCTCATGCTTGCATGAAAAGAAGGAGGTGTCAAGTTGAGGTAACTTCAAGCTAGGTGTCATGACTCAAGCCATTCCCAAAGCTAGGTGGCAGCTCTAACAATGATACATGAATTTCCACTATCTCTTGATAATCATCACTAACTTTAATTGATCTTAATCCAGCAAATTACACTTTAGTTACTATAATATTTTAATTTTATACAATTAAGTCCCTAGATTTACATTTTCAATTAAGTCCAAATCTGTAAACCCTAATTAACACTCACTAATCCAACTAGGGTACACTTTGGGGTATTACACATTGACTGCTAGGAAAGGGATGAATCCAAAAGATAAGGAGTTGGATGGCAAAGACTTGAACCCTCATAATTTCAAACTACCCGATGTTCTGAAGTTTGATGGTACATTTGACCCCTCAGTGCATATTAAGCAGTACTCACTGGTGATGAAAGGTATGACATTACTAGAAAATAGAAGATAGAATACTTCTGCTTGAGTTTAGTAGGGCCTGCAATCGACTGGTATCATCAGCTCGATAGGAGAACAAATGAAGATTGGAACGTGCTGACCGAGGAATTCCTCAGATAATATGACTACAACACGAGGATGGAGGTCACTCTGAATGACTTAGAGCTCCTACAAGATAGGTTGGGAGAGTGATTACACGAGTACTTTATAAGGTAGTGGAATAGGGTTATGGAGATGAAGTGCAAACCTGACACTCCCGATCAGATTAGGCTGTTCATCAGGAATCCCAGTGTGTACCTAAAAGAAGGGTTGAAATGAAGAGGCTAAAGGATTGGGAGTCTTTGAAAGATATCGCTATAAAAGCTGAAAATGTGTACCTAAAAAAAGAGGGAGCAGTGACTATGCTAAGAAAGGGAATGCCAATCAGGGGGCGAGCAAGTTAGCAAGTTTCAGTGCCAGGGTTAGTAGTGATCAGTGAAATCTATAGAGTTTATAGTGTTAATTTCATATGAAGATATCAGTGATTATGTCCTGAAAGATGATAGAGAAGAAAAGTTAACATGGGTGTTGAAGAGATTGATGAAGGAGGGGAAGCTGCAACCCTTATAACACAGACCCGCCAGGAACCTAGGGTAGCTGGGGCACAATAGCAATGAATATTGTGCATATCACTATCATACAGGGCCCACAATGGATAATTGTTAAACTTTCTGAGATAAAATTTAGGATCTTATTAATACCAAATAGATCACTGATCCGGAGCGGAGGGAGAGCCAAAAGAAGTTTGGATATAATAACATGCCTGTGCCAGTTTTTGGGATCAGGTCTAGTCTGCCCGAATGGTACATGTTAAAAGACCTTTTCAAAAATGAGTATGTTGCTATCACACGCAAGGAACCGGAGGCGAATGAAGAAGGGATTCTTGTGGCGACCATTAACTGTTGGTCCACTAGTGAGAGTGGAAGTGAAGAGGAAAGAGGCGAGCCCTCTAACCTTTAGGGCTCAGACGATGAAAAGATTAGAGCAGATCAGAAGGGTAGTTCTAGAAGTTGAGAAGAATCAGGAACCAGAACAACCACTTACAAAGAAAGAGCCGAAAAAAAACTCGATAATCAAGCATTTGAAGAAACATCGGCTCATATGTCCATGTGGACTTGTTAAAACAATCACCACCGCATAGGCAAAAGCTAGTAGTGGCTTTATACGAGTCAATGGTACCGACCACCATCTCCCTAATAGAACTTTTAGACATTATAAAGGGGAGCTTCAGAGAAAGCCTGGCGTATTCAGATGCGGACTTACCAGCGAAGGGTCGTAATCACAATCGCCCATTGTATATAAGGGCACAGATCAACGAAAAGCACACTATATGTGTAATGGTTGATGACAACTCTTCTATAAACGTGTGCCCTTTAGTAGCAATCCCTGCATTCGGTCTAAATGAGGGTATATTGAGTAAGTCAGATCTCACGATCACTGCCTATGATAATTCTAGGAGACAAGCAATAGGAACCTTCAATGCTATAGTAAAGACAGGCCCAGTGGAGACAGAAGCAAAGTTCGTGGTCCTCTCAATTCCTACTAATTTCTCAGCATTACTCAGGAGGCCATGGCTTCACAAGATAGGAGGGGTGCCATCCACTCTGCATCATATGATCAAAATCCCTCATAAGGGGCAGGCTGTGACCATCCGAGCTCTAAGGGAAAACCAAGTCTCCGTGCTAGAAATTTCAAAACAACCCTTTAGCAGTTTCCACGTGGCTATAATCAGTGAGGATGAGGACACGACAGGAAGCCCCCAAGTGGTTAATATGATAAAGAAGATGTCCTTCCTTCTAGGGGCAGGCTTAGGCAGGAATTCTCAAGGACCACAAACAACCATCAAAATAAGGTGTTAAAAGGACAAAAAAGGTTTGGGTTATGAAGGTACCACCATGAGGAGTAAGAGGAATACAAAGGAGATCCCCCATATTAAGGAGAGTTTCGTGCCAGCAACCTCAATTTGTGCTTACACAGGAGAGGCTAAGACCTAATGGATGGATAGCGAGATCATTTTGGGGTTCAAAGTCTTCAATGATGTCTACGATTGGGACATCGGGGTAATCAAGCCAGTGAAAGATTTTTAGGATGAAGAAATTTTGACCCAAGCTGCTGTCTGGGATATAGATGCACCTAAGGAAATTATCACGGATAAGCTTCTGGCCACCCGGGTAAAAGGAAAAGGGAAGCTGGAAGATGAAGCTATGGATCAGAAGCAAGAGAGCGAGATTCAACCGGAGGCTATTGAACAACCTCCAATAAGCCAAAACACGACTCAACCGTCGACTGGGACAACTGCAACAGCGAGAAATCATCATGATAGTTTTTTATATGTTATTTTTATTCCTGAACTTTTTGATGCTAATGCTTCAAATTTCGTTATCAATAAAATGAATGATTTTGCGTACTTGTCTGATGTTCCTTATTATTTCAATATGCAAAATCACAAACATAAATCATCCATATTTGACATTAATTTCATTAATGCTACACCATTTAATCTCAGGACTTCGAAAAAACTGAAGGAAATCTTAATAGCATCCGATGTAAGTCCTGAAGAGAGAGAAAAATTTCAGAAAATAATAAAAAAAATATGAAAAAGCCATAGCCTAGGCCTACGAGGACATGCTAGGAATTGATCCAAAAATTACCGAACATGCCATCTTGACCTATCTCGAGTCTAAGCTGGTGAAGTAGAAACTAAGAAGATTCAAACCAGAATGGGCACAAGAGGTGAAAGAAGAAATACACAAACAGATCGAGGATAAATTCTTAGTGTAAGGAGCTGTGACGCGCGCCGAACCCGATAACTTCCCGGGATGCCCGCCTTTAGGGCCCGAAAGGGTTTGCATCTTTTGATCTTAGGCAATCATGAGATATTTTGGACACCTCCTTCCAATAAAACACTAGAAAGATCATCTAATTCCATGAAGCCTTTAAGCACCTTTAAGGTATTTTAGAGTTGCCACCTAATTTATAAGAAATTGGGAAAGTTCGTCTAATTTCGGGAGTCTAAACAAGAGAAAAATTCGAAACTTTACTCTTATTAATGACTTGGTTAATTATAAATAGTTTTTTAATTTTAAAAATTTTACCTCTTTTCTCATGCGGTTATTCATTAAAAATAAAGTGCAAATAAAGCAGTAAAGAAGGCGGTAAAATAAAGGAAACCACACAAAAATAAAGGAAAGATAAAATTGGGACAAAATACAATCCCCAAAAATAAAAAGGTATTAAAATTTGGGACAAAAAATACTATCCCCCAAATAAAATCAAACATAACATAAATAAATAGCAAACTTAAATAAGTAAATAAACATTCACAAATCGGGATACTATTTAGGATAGGAACATGAGTTCCTTCATTTTCACTTAAAAAGTCAAAAAGTTATTTTTGGTATACTTAAAAAAATAGGGATGAGGGATCCCATTTTGAGAAAATTAACTTTTTTTTTAAAAGTGAGTTTCTATGGGTTACGATTAGGACATTGATCCCATTTTATTAGAAAAAGATTTCAATTTATTAATATAAAATTTTTTTTTTGACTTTTAATTAACGTGTATAAAAATAAATAAATTTATTACAAATTAAATAATAAAAACAAATAAAATCAAAATAATAAAAAATGCTAAAAATGCTAAAGTATGACAAATCCCACCAAAATTGCATCTTCAAGTCTCCATGGGCTCCCATTTGCCATTGAAAAAGCTCACACATAAAAATAAGTATTGAAATAATAAAAAAAAAACACAAATAAAAGTGATATTAGTAATAAAAATGAATTTAAACATATAACCTATGAAAATGAATTAAAAAAATAAAAATGCATTATGAGTGACAAACTAATTAATTACATAATAAAATAACTTAACATATTAACATAAATAAAAGCATACATGATGATAACAATAGTAGTAATAATATTAATAATAATAATAATAATAATGATAATAATAATAATAATAATAATAGTAATAATAACAACAACAACTAACAATAAGAATAATAGTAAACAAGAATAACAATAATAATACCAACAGTAGTGATAATAATAATAATAATAATAATAATAATAATAATAATAATAATAATAATAATAATAATGATAATGATAATGATAATGATAATGATAATGATAATGATAATGATAATGATAATAATAATAATAAAAGAAGATGAACAATCAAGTAAAAAGAAATAAAATAAATAAAACATATCAAAATATATTAAATCTATGAACAAAATACACCAAAAATAAAAACAATAATAGATCTAAAAATCTACATATTGCTAATTAATCATAAAAAAAATAAAATAATAACAAAAAAATGAAATCAAACCCAGAATGTTTACCCTCGGATTTTGATTTGATGAGTGAAGATAAATGATGAATTTTCTTATCTTAATTTTACAAAAAATAAGATTAGAAAAATAAAATATAGAAGAAAATTTTTATCTCAAAAACAAAGAATTAATTCCTTTGTCTCAAGGAAAAATTGTTAAAAAGAAGAAGAAAATTCCTAAGAACAAAAAATTGTTCTCTTTGTCTCCAAAATTAACTTAGAAATTACTTAGAATATTAGGAGAATTTTTCTTGAAGAAGAAGAAGAAGAAAAATATTTTTCTTAAGAAAAGTCCCCCCCAAATCTCTCTCCAAAAATCATTTTATCTCTCCCAAAAATCAGATTTTTTTGTTGAAGAAATTAAATCACATTAATTCCCATAATCACAAAAAAAACTGAAGAATTTGAAAGATTAGAAAACAAAAGGTTTTAAAAATTAAATTCTAAAAAAATGGAAAAAAACATAAATTTGGGGTCAAAAAATGCATGTGGGGGCTACTGGGGGCATCGGACGCGCAACAGGGGCGAGCGACGCCTGTCGGTGCGCACGATGCGGGCAATGCCCCGCACATCGTTCGCATATGCTACGAGCGACGTCCCACGTTTGCACTGCGGGCGATGCCTCGCACGAGGGCGAGGGATGCCTGCGCGTGCACTACCGACGCGGCCGATGGCCGAATTTATTTATTTATTTTTTTAAATAATTTTAACAAAAATATTATCATTTCAAAACACCCCTTTTTATTTTAAAATATTTAAAATACTTTTTAAAATATATTTTTTATTTTTTTTTCAAAAGCAAACTTGACAAGGAAACTATCACTTCCAACTTTCTTTTTTTGCCTATAAACAAGCATCTAATTTTATCATTGGGTAACTCTGATCAGGGCTGCCTCAAGACCTGGTGTCTACAGTTGCCCCCAATTTTGGAGAGATTAGTGCATGGGTGCCTAGGTGAGCAAAACTTCAGAGAAAGGAAAGAGATGCGTACCTGACACTACCTCCTTCCATCTGCTCCCAGGAGAAGAGTGTTGTGATTTGAAAGTTATCCTTTCGGATCGCACCGAGTTACTGACAAGACTATGAAGTGCCGTTATTCTAGAATATCACCGAGCCGTTAAATAGACTACAAAGTTATTGCACCAAGTCGCTGACAAGACTACAAAGTGCGGGTGTTGAATATCACCGAGCCGTTAAATAGACTATAAAGTGATTGCACCGAGTTGCTGACAAGACTATAAAGTGCAGGGGTTGAATATCACCGAGCCATTAAATAGACTATGAAGTGATTGCACCGAGTCACTGACAAGACTACAAAGTGCAGGGGTTGAATATCACCAAGCCGTTAAATAGTCTATAAAGTGATTCCACTGAGTCGCTGACAAGACTATAAAGTGCAGGCGTTGAATATCACCGAGCTGCTAAATAGACTAAAAAGTGATTGCACCGAGTCGCTGACAAGACTATAAAGTGCAGGAAATGTCCTCCTCAGAGAACATTGGAAATTTGCCTTCTTAGAGGAACTGGAAATTTGCCTCCTCAGAGAACTTTGAGAATTTACCTCTTAAGAGGACTTGGAGATTTGCCTCTTAAGAAGTCTTGAAAATTTGCCACTTAAGAGGACTTGGAAACTTGTCTCTTAAGAGGACTTGAAGATTTGCCTCTTAAGAGGTCTTGGAAACTTGCCTCTTAACAGGACTTGGAAACTCGCCTCTTAAGAGGACTTGAAGGTTTGCCTCTTAAGAGGTCTTGGAAATTTTACTTGAGTAGCCGTCATCTTGACTTGATCGTCTTGCTCGGAGGAATGTTAATGTTAAGCTGAAGCTATCCTTGACCAGTTTTCGTGCGTGTGGTCATTACTTGGACTTTTCCTGCAAAGTTGTGTACACAAGAATATATACAATAGATTGTGCATGCATGTGTAAAAGGTCATATGCAGATGTTTGCTAAAGAATCGTATGAAAAAATTGATAGACCATGTCCTAGGTGGTTAAGGGTCCATTGAGGATATGGCTTGGCTGCTCAATCATGCGTCCTGAGGATCTAGAAATGTCACCTTGGCTTAGGGACTCTGACAAACTTTTCAGAAAGACCCGTCAAGTGTGCATCTTTGTCCCCCGATCAATGATCATACACACATGATTTGACTCATGTCTTGAATTATGCATTATCAGCTTGAAGGGAGATCATCTAAAGCAATGCCGCCTTATCGCTCTAAGCATTGAAGTAATTGTTTTAAAGGTAGTGCATCCCTTGTGGATTTTCACACTAGCTTTTCTTTATGGGAAATGCGTCCCTTTAGGGATTTTCACATAACCCTTTGCCTAATTTTTGCCTGGAATGGACCCAACCCAATCTAGCAGCTTTTATTCATCTCATTTTTTGTGGGACAGACTGCCTGTTTCCAAGTTTTCACCCTGCCCTTTGGCCTAACTTTTGCTTAGAGAGCCAGTCACAGTTTTCATCTCTAACGGCCTCTCCTTTTTTTATTTTTTATTTTATTTTTTTAAGAGGCTAAAATCCCTTCGCTTTCTGAATAGTGGCCATAGGGATTTCGATTTTCCTCATGAATGTGCTGACGAGTGGCTTGAAGCCGATGTCGAGGAAGGTCTGCTGAAGCGTCAGGATGACGAGGATAGCAATGGAGGCCATACATAGTAAATTGTGCATATGCAAAGAATAAATAATGCACTACTTTCTATGCCAGAACTTAAATCATTTTGAGTACGTAAGATAAAGTGCTCTACTTATATTAACATATTATTGCATAAATGTATATGTTCCACTCCGATTTCATTACACATGATCATCATCTGGCATTAATCTCAAAAATATAAGACCCTATCTAATCTCGAGATGGATCCTGAAAGTATCAAACTCCTGTTATCAATCAGCCCTGTCCGATTTTCATGATTGAACATTTTCTCTCTGCCCCTAATTTTTGCCCAAAGCGCCTTTTTTCGATTTTTGCCTTGATGGGGCACCCAATTTCAGCAAGGCCGCCTTTTTTCGATTTTTAACCCGTGGGGCTTTTATTCTCTTCTTTTGATTTTTGGCCTTTAGCCATGGGACCTCTCGAGTTTGTCGATGCTGATTAGTTCTTCGAACTTGTTTCCATCACTGCCTATCGGAAATGCCACTCCCTTGGACAATAACTTCTTAAGAACAAATGGCCCTTCCCATGTTGGCCCGAATTTACCCCGTATGCTTGGAACATCTGGTCTCATTTGCTTGGAGTCTAAATCCCCCTCTTTTAGTGGGTGCTTTCTAACTTTCTTTCCAAATGATCAAACAAGTCTTTTCTAATAGATCTGCCTATGATATTAAATCCGTAACTTTTTCTCGTCTAACATGTTTAACTGCTACCGCAACCGTTGCTGTGCCCAATGGACTCCTAGAATCTGGGCTTCCCTGACTACCCTTAAAGATTTGAACTTTACCTCAACCAGCAGTACTGCTTCTGCTCCATATGCCAAGGAATAAGGCATGGCTCCTATAGAGGTTCTGTGGGTGGTTCTTTAGCCCCAAAGTGCAAAAGGTGATTTCTCTGCCAAATTCTTGTCGATAAGGTGAAGTGTAAATCCCCCAACGCCCACACGCAGCATATCGACGGATGAAGAGCTATAGTGAGCGGAGGGTGCTACCAGACAAAGACACACATGCTAATATAGAAATCAGAGTAATAAAATTTCTAACATCATAACCTCATGATATGCACATTTTAAACTTATCTCACACACACCATCATTCGCACTAAAGATTATTACATATCATTACAAATGCTAAATAAATAACTTAATTACAAACCGACAATCAATAAAAACATTCTATAACTTCTACTGACTCGTTGGCCAAAGTCACAAAGAACTGTTGCGCTACTCTGATCTCCTAACATGCACGGACAAACAACCGTGCTAAGCGATAATGCTTAGTCGGGCGAAACAAATAATGGGCAACCACTCATAGTGGTTGCCGAGGCAAACACATGTAAATCAATATATATAAATATATATATATGAACATAAAGTACACCGGTTAAAGCTAACATAAATTCATATTCTATTTCTCGTACGAAACTTAAATAATTTCCTATATACTTTTGATTACATAACATGGCCAGAATTACATTATTACCTTAGTAATTTATAATGACATTATGCATGCTTATTGTTTCCTTAATTCATTTAATTAACTATGTGAATAATTATACCTCCTAGGTTACCAAAGATACATTTGCTAGCAGGGCAAATTAAGTCATATCGATTCCCATTATTACTATCATTTTCACAATCATGCAGATTACAGTATTAGTACTTACATTAGAACATTTCATTTGTTTAAATCATTCATTGTTCAAAGCGAAACAAAACATTTAGATTTTTATATTTGGTTCGGACTTGAAATAAATATTCCAAGCTTCCTACGTATCCCTATGGTCGAGAATCAGAACCACGTAGTTCTACAGAAAACCCTTATGCTTAATTAATCAAATTAACTCTAAGTCCTTTCTTAAATTCGGTTATCTATTTCATGCTTACCACGTTATTTCCATTTTACTATTACCCAATAAGCAATCATCATGTCCATCAAAAATTAACAAATATTACACAAAGATTTCCTTACCGATATACTTACATTGGTCATCCAAGCTAAAGTTCAGAAGACAAGCAAATACAAAACATACCTATGTTCTCAATTCAAACATGTAAACGAATATATGTATACATAGAATTCACTCATTGATTATTCAACTATAGAAAACATGCATATCACTTACTTCAATTATTCTTTACAAAAACTTCATACAGATAAGCATACTCTTAATTCTTGAACAGATTAATAACATGCATTATCCCCATATGATCTCTTATGCAATTAGGACTTATGCATACATGTCTATTAAAACAATCAGTACTTTTTACTTCTCTTCTCATTTAACAAATATTGTCATATTACACAAAGCACATAGGTACCCGAAGGTACCATACTTTTCCACATGAGTGTCCATAAAGGATCCACAATAGAGGAGTGCATAGATCACAAGTCAAATGACATTAATCACAAATGCATCAAATGCTTATTCACATAATCAATTTATAAATCATCACAGAGCTTATCAACTAATTTACATTATTTCACTCTTTAATTGCCTACTAAGTCATAGGGTGGATAAGCGAGTGAACACATGGCGGTACCTTACGGGTACGAATCGAACGCATGGCAATACCTTATGGGTACGAATTGAAAAGCAACATTTCATTTTCTCATTTAAAAACATTTTACAGAGGGGATCTTAAACAAGATCCATACGCATTGAGCTTCGTGAGGAACCAAACGGGGACCTGTTCAGGGTCTAAACATAACAGAGGGCTGCAGCTAACAGAACTCTATAGGCATGCCTATTTATCCACGACTCGACTAATGCAGGCCTAAAATCCATATTCATTTAGACTTAACGGATAAGTTCACATTTCGTTACACACATACATTTACAACATAATCATGGTAGATCAAATTCTTATATTTCAATAATTACTATGCATGGAAATACATCAATAATTCACATTTCCACTAGACTGACTCTTGCAGGTCATACATAATACAAATCATGTTCAAAGCATAACATATAGTTCATCATAAAGAAATCATAATATTATGCATATATAAGCATATTTATTCCCATACAGTAGTAAAATTCCATGAAGAAATGATACAAAAGTCATTTTAGAAGAAAGGGGCAAAATCGGAAAAACAGGGCAAAGAGGGATCACTGTGGTGATCGGAAAAATCCATGAAAAAGGAGATTTGAAACTCATTTTTAGAAAATAAATCACTTCAAAAAAATAGGGCAGGCTGGGGTTACTGTCGTGCTCGCGACAGTGGCCAGAAGGCCTTACGCGAGGGAAGGGAAGGCGACAGCACGAGTCGTACTGTGCCAGCATGAGACAACCTTCACGACTCGTGAAGGTTGTTCACGTCTTGTGAACCTTGTTCACGACTCGTGAATCTCTCATAGCCCAGTGCCGACGCGTGAATTGTTGCACCACTCGTGCACGCCAAAGCTACACGAGTCGTGCTGCCAATTCATGAGTCAGACGCTACACAACAACAGTGCAATTCTCATGAAAAACTGGAACTCACCATTCTGTCGTGCTCACGAGGATGTCGTGCTCCTGACAGCATCGTGACTTCCAACTTCCAACAACAATGCAGAAAATCCCAAACTGCCAAAATCAAACCCATTTTGACCCAAAACCAATCAAACCTCATCTTACCTTTAAATAAGCCTTCCATGCAACACAAACAACATAAAACATAACTTAATTCAACAATTAACACAATCAAAATCATGCATTAACAAAATCAAGCTTCTCAAGAACACAAACCTAGAAATTTCAGCAACAATTCATCAAACTTCAAAATCACTTCAATACTTCAACATTCATGCATTATAACTCAAATTAATTGAACAACCATAGCATTAGCACTATAATAAACGTCATCAAACATGAAATTTCCAGAAATCTCATACAAAGGCACAAATCACAAATTAACATAAAAAACAATCAAATTCCCAAACCTTTAACTCCTTTGCTCCAATAGCTCACTTAGATGATCTTTCTTGCTTCCAAATTCATTCAAGATCTTTTTCATCCGAAAATTCCTCATCAATCACACAAACACAAAACCTAGATTAAAACACATTCTAACAAAATCAAGAACAAGGGATGAAAAAGAAGAAGAAGAAAAAAAATCCACTAACAACTTACCAATCAAAGCTAAAGAGATGATCAATTTCCACCACAAAACACTTGGATCTAAGTTAGGGCATACATATGAAGAGAAAAGAGGATGAAGAAGCAAAGAGAAGAGGAGGAAACAGGAAAAGCAACAAGAATGGCTGTCCCCTTTCTCTCTCTCTTTTATTTATACCTCCTCCCTAAACCCCTAGCCACATGTCACTCTATGGTTGGTGGAACTTAACCACTCACACCCAACAAACACTCATGATACAACACACAAGACTAACCCTCTTAATTCACACACTACTTCCATATGAACATGCCCAAAACACCAAAACCCAAATACTCACATCCCAATATAATACATGCACGCACACTATAATAAAGCCCACAAAACATGCATTTTACCCAAAATACCCTTATCACATGCCAAAACACTCACACAAGTACACATATACTTGGCAAACATGGCTCAAACTACTAGGGGGAAATCGGGGTGTGACAACTCTCCCCAACTAACAAAAATTTCGTCCTCGAAATTCACTTACATCGAAAAAACCCGAAGGCCAAACTTTAATTCACTATCATTCTCATTGATTATTTCCATATCATCATTTAATACTTATACTCTACACTTGAAGCACATACATTTTACTTATTCTCATACACCTCACTCTTAACATACTCACTTGTTATTACTTATTCTTATCACTATACTCTCAAATCACTTCTTTAAAATCGAAAAGGTTACGCAACTCATAACTTTCTCTTGTCCATATCTAAACCCAAACTCATAAAACTGACTTAATTTAAACCTCATAATTCTTCTCTCTTAATCTTATGTCCAAATCAATCTTATCATCAGAACAATCATTACTTTAACCACCAATCAGAAACCAAAGTACATAACGCTCACATATATAAACCACTTAACTTACAACATCTTGCTGCACAATTCCTTAATACATCAAAAACATCCGATACACATGCTATTTTTCCTTACTAACGATACTCGTATCTTACCCTCAAAAATCCTTTCACATTCACTGGTACAAGATTCCAAAATACTCTTTCTATTCCGCTTTAACTATACACACAGTACACTCTCCTTAACAATTGCTATGCCCATAAATCACTTACTTAGTCTTAATATCAAATACTCAATGTGCACCCTGTCAGCTTGCTCTCCATCAAAATGCATATGCAAATGTTTCTCACATGTGATCAAAGGGAGGATGATGCAATGAGGATGCAATAGTTCATGTTTGCAAAATAATGCAAAAATACGATTGATGCTATGATAATGCACTTTTCCCATCCCCATGGTTCAATATGCTTATTTTCAATTAAATTTTCTGGAGATAGCTGACAGGCATACCGAGCAACACCATAATCTTACAAAATCCACATACTTTTCCATCTCAAAATACCAAAACATCTATTCTTCCAAGGCAACCACATATCAATACACTTCAAAACTTCTACAAACCTTCTCTTTAACAACATAGAATCGAAATAAAATTCCTAACAGAATCTTTGATAACTCATCTAACAAACACATTCCAGATTGCATAGACATAAAACAATTCAAGGCAGGTAGATCGTGACCTACCGAGCCAACACTTAACTAAACACTTTATCAAATCGGAAGGTTTTCCCTTCCCAAAACATATCTAAAGGACAAGGTTGTCCGCTTTGGCCAACGCAAAACTATACAGACACACTTGAACATACCTAGTTAACCAGAACCGACTAAACCGGAGCTCTGATACCAAATTATAAATCCCCCAACGCCCACACGCAGCATATCGATGGATGAAGAGCTACAGTGAGCGGAGGGTGCTACCAGACAAAGACACACATGGTAATACAAAAATCAGAGTAATAAAATTTCTAACATCATAACCTCAAGATATGCACATTTTAAACTTATCTCACACACACCATCATTCGCACTAAAGATTATTACATATCATTACAAATGCTAAATAAATAACTTAATTACAAACCGACAATCAATAAAAACATTCTATAACTTCTACTGACTCGTTGGCCAAAGTCACAAAGAACCGCTGCGCTACTTTGATCTCCTAACCTGCACGGACAAACAACCGTGCTAAGCGATAATGCTTAGTCAGGCAAAACAAATAATGGGCAACCACTCACAGTGGTTGCCGAGGCAAACAAATGTAAATCAATATATATAAATATATATATACATGAACATAAAGTACACCGGTTAAAGCTAACATAAATTCATATTCTATTTCTTGTACGAAACTTAAACAATTTCCTATATACTTTTGATTACATACCATGGCCAAAATTACATTATTACCTTAGTAATTTACAATGACATTATGCATTCTTATTGTTTGCTTAATTCATTTAATTATGTGAATAATTATACCTCCTAGGTTACCAAAGATACATTTACTAGCGGGGCAAATTAAGTCATATCGATTCCCATTACTACTATCATTTCCACAATCATGCAGATTACAGTATTAGTACTTACATTAGAACATTTCATTTGTTTAAACCATTCATTGTTCAAAGCTAAATAAAATATTTAGATTTTCAGATTTGGTTCAAGCTTGAAACAAATATTCCAAGCTTCCTACGTATCCCTATGGTCGGGAAGCAGAACCACGTAGTTCTACAGAAAACCCTTACGCTTAATTAATCAAATTAACTCTAAGTCCTTTCTTAAATTCGATTATATATTTCATGCTTACTGATAACTTCAATATAGTATTTAGTTTTGATAGTATTTTTTATATGATTTTTGGGTATTTAGTTGTGTTTAATGTCATGTTATGTTTCTTTTATGTTAATTTTGTTAATCTTAGCCAAATTGGAATTTTGATGCATTTTAGATAACTTTTTGATTAAAGTTTTGTGCCTTTGTAGACTTTTGCTCAAGGGGTCACGGTCACAATGAATTGGTTGTGACCGTGACATAAGAAGAATTGCAAACAGTAGCTGAAATCAATGGGTCACGGTCACAATGAAATTGGTTGTGACCGTGACATAATTTTTTATTGGGCAGAATGCAAGTAGGAAGCATGTCACGGTGACAATCAATTTCATTGTCACCGTGACATAAAAATCGTCAAGGCAGAATCAGAGCAGCACGTACCTCACGGTTACAATGGATTTCATTGTGACCGTGACATATTTATTTCCTGGACAGAAGCAAAAAGTGAAGACCTCACGGTGACAATGAAGTTCATTGTCACCATGGCCCCTCTCCTGTGCATGAAAGGAATTTGAAATTCTCGACTCTACACGGTGACAATGAATTTCATTATCATCGTGACCCATCTGGAACTATAAAAATGCACTTTTCTCTTTGGTTAGGGTTCCGATTTTTTTAGTTAGTTTTTGCTATTAGTTTTGGCAGCTGAGATTTTCAGAGTTATTCTTCGGTTCTAAACTTTAATTTTCATTCTTGCTTTGAGATTTTAATTAGAAATTGAGAGTAAATTTCATTAGATACATAGTAAATTTCCAAAGATAGTTAGTTTTCCAGTTTTCCAGAATTTTGGTTTTATTCTCCATTAAAGATCTGAAGAAGAAGACTGAAGAACGTGGGATTCAACCAGGATTTCTACCTCAATGAATTTCTAGGTTTATTCTTTCCTTTATTCTTTTGATTTTTTAATGGATTGTGAGTAGTTTCTTAGTTGTTTGGGGGATCTCTAAACCCATATCTTAGATGTGAACCCTAAACATATTTTGATATTTGATATATGAATGAAGGTTTATTTCACTGGTTATTATTGTCAAATCATGAGATGTATATTTTTAAGTTAATTTTCTTTTTTGATGAATGGATTAATTCATGTATCTTAATTGGTTATTGAATTGTATGATTAAATGTCATGATAATTTATCTTCAGATTTTCTGTCATATTTGCTGTAACATTCGGACTGCTCCGGAAGGGAATCCATATGTGCATGTTTTCATGGTTTAAGATTTGAGTGAGGAGTGAAATAAGTAGGTTTTGGGTTGTTTGGCTCCGGAATGGGAAAGCAAACCGAACCTAGGATTTTAGACCCGTGATTAGGCTAGTTGTATGACTTGCTCCAGAATGGGACGTCATGTAATTAGAGTAGTTTGCTTCGGAATGGGACGCTTGGGTTAAGAGGGTTATCCCGATTTCGTTCATATATGTTTTCTTTATGTGTTTTGATTCATATCTGGGTATGGGGTGGATGAGTGAACCTAAGCAACGTTTGTCCATTTTTGAATTCTTATATTGTTAATTTTTCCGTCATTTGGTTTCTTGCAATTGTTGCTGTCAATTTAATTTTGATTACTTCCGTTTATTCATTTTGGGTATTTAAATTCTTTGTTTTTAATCAGTAGTTAATTAAATCAATTCAACAACTGGGAATTCTTTAGCATACATTTAAGTGTCATAACTTGTGCACACAGTCTCTTGGGTACGATAACTCGGAGTCTTAAAATTACTCCATTATATTACTTGTCGATTCAGTACACTTGCTGAGGTCGCGTCAAGTTTTTGGCGCCGTTGCCGGGGACTGGCGTTGTTTTAAGTTTTGATTATTATTTGTATGTGTTTTACTTTTTATTTTATTTTATTTTATTTTATTCTTTATTCTTTTCAGGTAATTGTTGTGGTGCATGAGCAGATTGAGACAAGAGCAAACAGCACCCTACGTTCCTGAAATTGAGAGGACTTTACATCAACAAAGGAGAGCTAACAGAAATTATAACATGGAAGACAATCCTCTTCCTATTGGTGAAGTTCCTCCCAAGAACGAACAAGTGCCAAGGGCACAAGATGGAAATCAAGGGAATTATAGAGAAGAGGTCCCGAGGCACAGGACAATAAGGGATTATGCAGTACCAAGATGGAATGAGGATAATCAGACGATTGTGCTGCCAAGGGGAGTACAGTTTGAGCTTAAACCAGCCACCATCAATATGGTACAGAGGAATCAGTTTACGGGTTCAGAAGTGGAAGACCCCGCACAGCACTTAGACATATTCTTAGAGGTCAGTGATACGGTTCAGATTCCTGGAGTATCATCCGACTCGGTAAGATTAAAGTTATTCCCTTTCACATTGATTGGAAAAGCACGTGAATGGTTGCAAATGCTACCTAGACAGTCGATTAGATCATGGGACCAGTTACAAGAGATATTTTTGATGAGATTCTTCCCTCCGACAAAGACTGCGCACATCCGTAACAATATATTGGGTTTTAGTCAAATGAGTGAGGAGCCGTTTCATGAAGCATGGGAAAGGTTTAGAAGGCTGTTGAGAAGCTGTCCTCACCATGAGATAGCCATATACCACCTGATGACAACATTTTATTCTGGGGTTACACCACAGACAAGATCTTTATTGGATGCTTCATCAGGAGGGTCATTCATGAATAGACTACCAGAGGAGGCTTTTCATCTATTAGATGAAATGGCGGCGAATGATGCTTAATGGTCTAATCCTAGGTCAGTTCCTAAAAGACAAGGGATACATGCTGTGGATGAGGTGTCGATGCTGAAGGCACAGATCGAGTCCATGAGGAAGGAGATGAGTAGTCTGAAAGTGCAGAATGTAGCCTCTGTGGCTCAAGAGAGTGGATGGTATGAAAGTGGGCAAGCTGGTCAAGAGAGTGGGGCAATGGGAGATATAAATGCCATAGGGGATTACAGAAGGAATGACCCCTACAGCAACACATATAATCCGGGATGGAGAAATCATCCAAACTTCTCTTGGAAGGATGGAAATCCAAATGCTTCATCCTCTCAACCACAAGTTAGACCTCCCTTCAACCAGAACACTCATCAGAACCAAGGGCAGCCGTATCAACAACCATATCCACCCCATCACAACCAAGGGCAACAATACCACCCACCGGGATACCAACCGAGGCCACCTGTGCAAGAAAAGAAGACAAATCTGGAAGACATGTTGGCTACTTTCATAAACAGTCAACAACAGTTTATAAATAGCCAGCAGCAGTTCATGGCTAATTAAGAGTCAAGGTGGAAATCTCAAGAGCAGTGGAACCGGAATTAAGATGCTTCCATGAGGAATTTAGAGACTCAAGTGGGACAGCTAGCGAATTTCGTGTCTCAAAGACAACCGGGAACATTTCCTTCGAATGTGGACCGAAATCCAAAAGAGGAAGCTAAAGCCATCACACTGAGAAGTGGTAAGGAAATGGTACCGAGAGAAAGCCAAGGTAAAAATTCTTCATCATCAGAAAAGGAGGAGCCGACACGGACCGTAAGTAAATCTAACTCTAGAGTAGAAGTTAATGAAGATGCTCCTAAAAGTGATAAGGGTAAAAGTTTAGTGAATCCGAGGGTAGAGGATCTTGATATAAATAGAATGCCATTTCCTGCAATTGCTAAACAGGAAAAGAAAAATGAGCAAAAGGCTAGGTTTCTAAAGATGTTTAAGAAACTGCACATCAATTTGCCATTTGCTGAAGCTTTAGCTCATATGCCTAACTATGCTAAATTTATGAAAGAATTATGTTCTAATAAAAAGAAATTAGAAGGGCATGGAACTGTACAACTTACAGAAAATTGCAGTGCTATAATTATGAACAAGATCCCTGAGAAATTGGAAGATCCAGGTAGCTTTACTTTACCCTGCGCTATTGGTGAAGATTTTTATGGTAATGCTTTATGTGATTTGGGTGCCAGCATAAATTTAATGCCTTATTCTATTTGCAGGAAGCTCAATCTTGGGGACCTAAGGGAGACGGGAATGAGACTCCAATTAGCAGATAGATCAGTGAGGCGGCCCAAAGGAGTGATAGAAGATCTATTAGTAAAGGTGGGGAAATTCATCTTCCCAGTGGACTTTGTGGTGATGGAGATGGAAGAGGATGGGAAGGTGCCACTGATAGTGGGGAGGCCGTTTTTAAACACAACGAAGGCATTGATAGATGTTCATGGTCAAACGGTCACCCTACGGTTCAATAATGAGGAGTTGGTAGTAGATATGAACAAGGCTCAAAAGTATCCATCTGGGGATATGGAGGAGTCTGTTTATTTTGTAGATGTAATAGACGAATGTGTGGAAGAAGTGAAAGAAAATGCGGTTGGAGCTGATTCAGAAAATTTGAGTTTGTTACACTCAGTGGAAGGAGAAGATGTTGAAGAAGAGATGAGGGGAGAAGAAATAGAAAATGTGGAGATAGAAGATGAAAAGAATGAGTCACAGAATGAAGAGTCTAACCCTAAAAAGGGGGATTTAGATTCTGAACTTAAACCTCTCCCCTCTCATTTAAAATATGTGTTTTTAGAGAAAGAACATAAACCAGTAATCATATCTTCTTTGTTGTCAGGTGATGAAGAACAGCTGCTGCTAGAGGTGCTGAAGAAGCACAAGGGAGCAATCGGATGGGAAACCTCAGACTTGAAGGGGATAGACCCAAGCTACTGCACACACATGATCCCAATGGAGGAGGAATGCAAGCCGGTAGCTCAGCCTCAGAGACGACTCAACCCGGCCATGCAAGAGGTAGTAAAAAAGGAGGTACTCAAACTCCTTGATGCAGGTATAATCTACCCTATTTCTGATAGTAAACGGGTTAGCCCAGTGCAATGTGTGCCTAAAAAAGGGGGAATGACAGTGGTCAAAAATGAACTGAATGAACTGATTCTAACTCGTACAGTTACGGGTTGGAGAGTCTGTATTGATTATAGAAGGTTGAATATTGCCACTAGAAAAGATCATTTCCCTTTGCCATTTATTGATCAAATGCTAGAAAGGTTGGTAGGTAATAGGTTCTACTGTTTTTTAGATGGGTATTCGGGATATTTGCAGATTCCTATAGCCCTTGAGGATCAAGAGAAAACGACCTTTACCTGCCCATATGGCACATTTGCATATAGACGAATGCCCTTTGGGTTATGTAATGCACCGGCTACGTTTCAGCGGTGTATGATGGCTATTTTCCATGATTTTATAGAGAAATTTATGGAGGTATTCATGGATAATTTCACTATATATGGAGCTAATTTTATGAGCTGTCTAAAGAATCTTGATTTAGTGCTAGGGAGGTGTGAAAAGACTAACCTAGTTTTAAATTGGGAAAAATGCCATTTTATGGTGAGAGAGGGCATTGTGTTAGGGCATAAAATTTCAGAGAGAGGGATAGAAGTGGATAAGGCAAAAGTTGAAGTCATAGAGAAGTTACCGCCTCCAACGAGTGTTAAGGGCATAAGGAGTTTTTAGGACATGCGGGGTTTTACCGTCGTTTTATTAAAGATTTTTCAAAAATTGCCAAACCCCTATCTAATTTACTCATGAAAGATGCTGTTTTTAATTTTAATGATGAATGCTTGCTAGCTTTTGAAACATTAAAGCAACGGCTTATTTCAGCTCCGGTGATTATATCTCCGGATTGGACTATGCCGTTTGAACTAATGTGTGATGCTAGTGATTATGCAATGGGAGCAGTACTGGGACAGCGATAAGATATTCTGTGCAATTTATTATGCTAGTCACACTTTGACAGGAGCATATGTTAATTACACCACCACAGAGAAAGAACTTCTAGCAATTGTGTATGCATTCGAGAAGTTCAGGCCATATTTGTTGGGTGCAAAAGTTGTGGTGTGGTCGGACCATGCAGCTTTGAGGCATTTATTTTCCAAGAAAGAATCCAAATCGAGGCTGATTCGTTGGGTGCTGCTATTGCAAGAGTTCGATTTAGAAATTAAGGATAAGAAGGGTGCTGAAAACTTCGTGGCAGACCATTTGTCAAGAATGGAAAATGACCATATTGAAAAGGGGGAAATTTTAGATTTATTTCCTGATGAACACATTTGTGCTGTATTTGCTTGTGACACTTCTGTTCCTTGGTTTGCTAACATAGCAAATTTTCTTGCAGGAGGTTTTATGCCTAAAGATTATACTTGGCAGCAAAAGAAGAAACTGCGAGCAGATGCAAGACAATACATTTGGGATGACCCTTACCTTTTCCGATTTTGTGCGCATCAAGTTTTAAGAAGGTGCATCTCAGATGAGGAGACGGGTGCAATCATCACAGCTTGTCACAGTGGAGAAGCTGGTGGACATCATGGGCCAAATAGAACGGTAATGAAAATTTTGTCTTCTGGTTTTTATTAGCCTACAATGTTTAGAGATGTTCAATTTTATGTGAAGACTTGTGATAGATGCCAGAGGGTAGGAAATATATCTAAGCGAGATGAGATGCCCCTGACAAACATGCTTGAGGTAGAACTATTTGATGTATGGGAAATAGATTTTATGGGACCTTTTCCGGTTTCGTACGGGTTTGAATATATTTTGGTGGTAGTGGATTATGTGAGTAAATGGGTCGAAGCTATAGCCACTAGAACCGCTGATGCTAAGATTGTTTTAGAATTTTTGAGGAGAAATATATTCACTCGATATGGAGCCCCTAGAGCCATTATAAGCAATGGTGGTAAACATTTTGTGAACCACCAATTTAAGGCTTTATTAAAGAAATTTGGCGTTAGGCATAAGGTCACAACCCCTTACCATGCTCAGGCTAATGGTCAAGTTGAAGTGTCTAACAGGGAGTTAAAGGCCATCTTAGAAACAATGGTCAATTCATCTAGAAAAGATTGGTACCTTAAGTTAGATGATGCTCTATGGGCCTATAGGACAGCATTCAAGACACCGATAGGTATGTCCCCTTTTAGGTTAGTTTTTGGGAAGTCCTGTCACCTCCCAGTGGAAATAGAGCATAAAGCTTATTGGGCTACCAAATTTCTGAATTTTGACCTTGAGAATGCAGGTAAGTGCAGGTCTTTGCAGCTAAATGAACTAGACGAGCATCGATTTTGGGCCTATGATCATGCCATGAGATACAAAGATAAAACTAAGAAGTGGCATGATCGAAAACTGGTCAGAAAGGAAATTACACCTGGAATGCGAGTGCTTCTTTATGACAGTAGGTTGCGATTGTTTCCTGGTAAGTTGAAATCGAGATGGAAGGGACCATATGAAGTAGTGGCAGTTGATAAGTTTGGCGTGGTGACATTGAAGCACCCGCGGTTTGAGGATGAATTCAAGGTAAATGGACATCGTGTGAAGCCGTATTTTGAATCTAAATTTAATTGTGCTTCCACGATCGTCACTCTTATGGATCCTTGACGATTTTTAAAAGTCCAGCTGCGGACTTGTTAAATGCATAACTACTTCTTATCTTTGTTTCTTTTTATCATTTAATGGTATTTTGTTCAGGAAGTTAATCTTGTTTCATTTTGTAAATTTTAAGTTTAGAAGAGAAATTATGTTTTGTTGGAGAAGGTTCAAAACAATTGTATCAAGAGGTTTAAAGAAATTGATGAATTTGTGCAAGTATGCAGGTGGTCACGGTCACAATGAAACTCATTGTCACCGTGACCAAAGGAGGATGCATTATGGATTCTGGTTGGTGCATATGTCACGGTCACAATGAAATTCATTGTGACCGTGACCATCAGGTAAGTTACATTCTGTTTTGAGGTGTGCATTATATCACGGTGACAATGAAATTCATTGTCACCGTGAGATAAAATAAGTTACATTCTGTTTTCAAACTGGGTTATGTCACAGTGACAATGAAATTCATTGTGACCGTGACATAATGCACATTTAATTCTGTTTTCAAATTTGGTTATGTCACGGTGACAATGAATTTCATTGTCACCGTGACCCCATGGCGGTTCAATTCTGGATTGCAAATTTTGGATATGTCACGGTCACAATGAGTTTCATTGTGACCGTGACCCACGAAAAGAATTTTTAAAATCCCAGTTTTCTATTTGTTATTTCTAACTTTCCCACATCTCATTCACTCGCACCGTGCACCATTTCTTCTTCGCTGCATCCTCTGCGTTCTTTTATCTCTTTTAGACCATCATTCTGGATTATCTACAACAAGTAAGTATTTTTCTCTTCCTTTTTAATTTTATTTCAATTCATTTATTTTTACTTTTTTCCTCCCTGCGTTCCCTGTTCCTATTGATCTCCATGGCTGTGATTGATGCGATTCCTGTGCAGATGCTTTTGTTTTTCTTCTTTGATAATTTACGATTCTAGCTGTGCATCCCTTCAATTCTTACTTCCCCATTTCAATTTTTTTTCCTTTATTAAGAACGAGTTGGGTTGGGATGTTAGGGCAAGCGTGTGTAGATGATTTAAATTTAAATTTTTCTTCAAATTCTTGGTTCATAATGGAAATTACTGGTTTTTAATTGTTTACTATGTATTGTAATGCCTGATTTTTGAAATTGTGGGTTGTTAGTATGATCTTTGAGCTTCAATTTAATCAGTAAACTATCTGCATACCAGGTGTTTGACTAAATTAAAGAATGAATGATTTTCTTGTTTTTTCAATTCCTGCCAATTTGAAATGCCAAGATTCTTTCGCAATAATGTTCCAAATAGTTTGTTGTTCTCATTTATCAAGTTTTCGTTTTGACAGTAGCTCCAATGCTCTTAACCTTTTATTGCATTTGGTAAGCAGCTGTATTGCTACTAGTGACTCTGAGTTAACACTGTATATGCTCACCACTCTTGCTAAATTATAATTTTGTCATTTGAATTCTTCTTGCATTATTGCATCTTTTATGTAATTTAGTTGGAATTGCGAGATTGTTGACCAGGTTAGCTTAAGCTTGACATTATGCTTTATTTTCAAAATCCATTGCTATTGCTGCTATCGCATGTTATTGAAATTGGTTGTTTTCTTTCATGTAGTGGCTCCAAAACGAAAAAGCTCCGCTCTAGCTTCGAGCTCTGGCGGATTCAGTAGACATTTCAAAGGTGCCAGCCTGGGTTCCAGCTGCTAGAAAGGGTTCCATATGCTCGGTTCACCAAATGCTCGTTCATCCCAACGAGTTATTTGGATTTTGGACTGCTGGAGAAACTCGGCATCAAAAATGAAGTCCAGCAACTTATAGCCAACATTGGCTGGAAGCGGGTGTTCATGCTCAATGAGAAAGTCTATCCTACCTTGATAAGGGATTTTGTGTCCACTATCACGTGTAGACCAGGACGCGATCTCGTCAATGATCCAGGTTCCGTTTCATTTTTTCTGGACACTATTGAGTATAACCTCACTTTCCATGAATTTTCAGAATATCTTGGATTTCCACACTTGGTTTCGGATTGGTATGATGATTACTCTAAAGATGGCGCGTGGGCAATCATTCGAGACACTGTGACCGCCACACAGTATGTCTCAGGTCAAAAGAAGGCTCATCATCTGAACAGTCATATTCTGCGGATCCTCCATCGATTTTTTTTCATTATCCTTGTTAAGTCATGCAGATTCAGCGAGCCAAGTGAACTTACCGGAAGCCCTATTTCTTGCGTACATGATCCAGGGTGTCCGAATAAATGGCGCCACTCATTTCTGGCACAAATTGGAGGAGATGCAATGGAAGTCGAAGAAAGTTACCAAAATCGCACTTGGAGGATTTGTCACCGCCATTGCCAAGCGTGTCCGCCATCCATTGAAAAAGTATAGATCACTGCCTTCTATTGCCACGATTGATCAGAAGATGCTTATCAATATGAAGGTTCTAGTGAAGGATGTGACAATGGCTGATGGTTTTCGGTTGTCCACTCGGAATGAGTATTTGCACGGTGTAGAGCGCGGTTTGGGAGGCTTGCCACGCGACAATGAAGATGATCCTGAGGCACAAGCTCCCCCAGCCCTTGAGCCCCAGCCGTTTACTTCAGCGCATTATGACGTGATCATGGAGCAGATGGATACCATAGCTGCATCAGTGGACACCATATCCACCTCTCAGGCAGCCATTCAGTCCCAGATGGACCAGATGCTCATGACTTTTTCCTCCTGGTCTGCGCGATTTGATGCTCATTTCCCATCACCACCGCCACCACCAGAACAGTAATCAGGGAGATCTCTTATCTTCTGTTTTGACTTTTGTTTATTTTATGTTTATCTTTCTTTTTGATATGTAATATTATTACTTGCTGGGGACAGCAAGTTTTTATGTGGGAGGTATGAGACATTAATTTCATATTATATATGTAATTAACAGCCATTCCATTGATGTATGATGCATGGTTATTTCTTTTTTAGTTTCGTTGTACTTTATTGTCGTTGCCTAAATATCTTTATCTCAGCTTAGCTTAACCTCAGTTATTCCTGTTGTGAATGTTTTGAACTTTAATTGGAGAATAATTTATCTTAAAAACTGATCTTGGCAAATGAGTAGTTGGAAGTTTTAGAAGCAAATTGAATCTCAATCAGTCATATATCTTGCGATTTCCAATCTTTTATGCACTATAGGATTGTTTGTAAAATTTGAAAAATCCAGTGCGTAAGAGTTTTTGAGTGAAGGAATGTTAGGATAGTAAAAACCTTCCTCATCACCCTTCGAAACATAATAACAACTTAAATAAGTTTAGGACATGATTAAGGCAATTTGTTTCTTTGATAACCACTTTTAAATAGCTTTAGACCTACCTGTTTACGTTATTTCTATTGCTATCCCCGTTGAGCTGATTTAGTATGCTAAAAGCGTACTATGAAATTTTCTTGTTACACTGTTATTTCACCATTTAGCCTAAATGCCTTTGCCTACCCATTTCTAAGAATTGGCCACTCTAGAATTGGGTTGGAATATCATTGAAAGTTGAATAAGGATATCTATTGTTGAAATAGTGGAAGTGTGAGAAGAATTGTTGAATTTTGTGCAAGTTATTTAGTATGGTGATAAACTTTCCCTCATTAGAAAAAATGGGTATAAGAAATTCTAGACTTTGGGTACCCCAGAAGAAAAAAAAATCATGAAAAGAAAAGAAAAAAAAAGGAAAAAAAAAATCATGAAAAGAAGAAAAAAAAAAGAGAAAAAAAAAATGAAAGTTCAATGAGTTTTGTTGTTTCTTTTAGTCAATTTTGATGTATTGAATATAGAAAAATTCAAGTGTGGGGTACCTTTGAGTAGAAAAAGACATACTCATATTTACGGAATTGGGTTTAAAAGTGAATTAAAAGGGAAGTTCATCACGTTGTTGTTGTTGAGTTCAATGCATATTATGTATGGAGAAGTTTAGACAACATTGGAAATTATGGGTGAATTGAAGGTAGGATCTGGACAATCTGGTTCAGTTTTGGGTAGTTGAAACTTGAAGTAGAGTGGCTAATTCTTTGTTTGAATTCTTTAACTTTTCTTGTTAGCCAATACCTTAACCTAACATTACAACCCTGGAATAAGTCCTTTTGATTCTGTTCTTGATTTGAGTTGTTTAAGTGGAGATGACCCTTGTGGTTCCGGTGCTAAAGGAGAGGCGTATGATTATCGTGAGTTTTAAGCGCGAAACCTGTATGCGAATTCATTTGCATATTTAATTTCTTTGCTCAATTACTGGAATGCATTGGTTGTTTTGTTTTGAAAAGAGAAAATTGGTTTTGAGCCTAGCATACACACATGTGAAATTACTTGATATAAATTGATTTGAGGATTTGTAACTAAGACCCTTCTGCTTGGTGCTATGATTGTTGCTAAGTTTTCGTATTCCGAGTTAGAGTTTGAAATTTCAGGAATGTGGATAATTCATTTACTCGAGGACGAGCAAAGTCTAAGTGTGGGGTATTTTGATAACTTCAATATAGTATTTAGTTTTGATAGTATTTTTTATATGATTTTTGGGTATTTAGTTGTGTTTAATGTCATGTTATGTTTCGTTTATGTTAATTTTGTTAATCTTAGCCAAATTGGAATTTTGATGCATTTTAGATAACTTTTTGATTAAAGTTTTGTGCCTTTGTAGACTTTTGCTCAAGGGGTCACGGTCACAATGAATTGGTTGTGACCGTGACAGAAGAAGAATTGCAAACAGTAGCTGAAATCAATGGGTCACGGTCACAATGAAATTGGTTGTGACCGTGACATAATTTTCTATTGGGCAGAATGCAAATAGGAAGCATGTCACGGTGATAATCAATTTCATTGTCACCATGACATAAAAATCATCAAGGCAGAATCAAAGCAGCACGTACCTCACGGTCACAATGGATTTCATTGTGACCGTGACATATTTATTTCCTGGACAGAAGCAAAAAGTGAAGACCTCACGGTGACAATGAAATTCATTGTCACCGTGACCCCTCTCCTGTGCGTGAAAGGAATTTGAAATTCTCGACTGTACACGGTGACAATGAATTTCATTGTCACCGTGACCCATCTGGAACTATAAAAACACACTTTTCTCTTTGGTTAGGGTTTCGATTTTTTTAGTTAGTTTTTGCTATTAGTTTTGGCAGCTGAGATTTTCAGAGTTATTCTTCGGTTCTAAACTTTAATTTTCATTCTTGCTTTGAGATTTTAATTAGAAATTGAGAGTAATTTTCATTAGATACATAGTTAATTTCCAAAGATAGTTAGTTTTCCAGTTTTCCAGAATTTTGGTTTTATTCTCCATTAAAGATCTGAAGAAGAAGACTGAAGAACGTGGGATTCAACCGGGATTTCTACCTCAATGAATTTCTGGGTTTATTCTTTCCTTTATTCTTTTGAATTTGTAATGGATTGTGAGTAGTTTCTTAGTTGTTTGGGGGATCTCTAAACCCATATCTTAGATGTGAACCCTAAACATATTTTAATATTTGATATATGAATGAAGGTTTATTTCACTGGTTATTATTGTCAAATCATGAGATGTATGTTTTCAAGTTAATTTCCTGTTTTGATGAATGGATTAATTCATGTATCTTAATTGGTTATTGAATTGTATGATTAAATGTCATGATAATTTATCTTCAAATTTTCTATCATGTTTGCTGTAACATTCGGACTGCTCCGGAAGGGAATCCATATGTGCATGTTTTCATGGTTGAAGATTTGAGTGAGGAGTGAAATAAGTAGGTTTTGGGTTATTTGGCTCCGGAATGGGAAAGCAAACCGAACCTAGGAATTTAGACCCGTGATGAGGCTAGTTGTATGACTTGCTCCGGAATGGGACGTCATGTAATTAGAGTAGCTTGCTCCGGAATGGGACGCTTGGGTTAAGAGGCTTATCCCGATTTCGTTCATATATGTTTTCTTTATGTGTTTTGATTCATATCTGGGTATGGGGTGGATGAGTGAACCTGAGCAACGTTTGTCTATTTTTGAATTCTTATATTGTTAATTTTTCTGTCATTTGGTTTCTTGCAATTGTTGCTGTCAATTTAATTTTGATTACTTCCGTTTGTTCATTTTGGTTATTTAAATTCTTTGTTTTTAATCAGTAGTTAATTAAATCAATTCAACAACTGGGAATTCTTTAGCATACATTTAAGTGTCATAACTTGTGCACACAGTCTCTTGGGTACGATAACTCGGAGTCTTAAAATTACTCCATTATATTACTTGTCGATTCAGTACACTTGCTGAGGTCGCGTCACTTACCACATTATTTCCCTTTTACTATTACCCAATAAGCAATCATCATGTCCATTAAAAATTAACAAATATTACACAAAGATTTCCTTACCGATATACTTACATTGGTCATCCAAGTTAAAGTTCAGAAGACAAGCAAATACATAACATACCTGTGTTCTCAATTCAAACATGTAAACGAATATATGTATACATAGAATTCACTCATTGATTATTCAACTATAGAAAATACGCATATCACTTACTTCAATTATTCTTTACAAAAACTTCATACAGATAAGCATACTCTTAATTCTTGAACAGATTAATAACATGCATTATCCCCATATGATCTCTTATGCAATTAGGACTTATGCATACATGCCTATCAGAACAAACAGTACTTTTTACTTCTCTTCTCATTTAACAGATATTGTCGTATTACACAAAACACATAGGTACCCGAAGGTACCGTACTTTTCCACATGAGTGTCCATAAAGCATCTAGAACAGAGGAGTCATAAAGCACAAGTCAAATGGCATTAATCACAAATGCATCAAATGCTTATTCACATAATCAATTTATAATCATCACAGAGCTTATCAACTAGTTCACATTATTTCACTCTTTAATTGCATGCTAAGTCATAGGGGTGGATAAGCGAGTGAACACATAGCGGTACCATACGGGTACGAATCAAACGCATAGCGATACCTTACGGGTATGAATCGAACGCATGGCGGTACCTTACGGGTACGAATCGAAAAGCAACATGACATTTTCTCATTCAAAAACATTTTACAGAGGGGATCTTAAACAAGATGCATACACATTGAGGTTCGCGAGGAACCAAACGGGGACCTGATCAGGGTCCAAGCATAACAGAGGGCTGCAGCTAACAGAACTCTATAGGCATACCTATCTATCCATGACTCGACTAATGCAGGCCTAAATTAAATATTATTATTATTATTATTATTATTAGATTCATCTCATATCCACATACTTACACATTCCACCAATACGCATAACATTCTTTCATTTTTATTGGGCACATGCATTCATTTACGTATAAATACCTCATATGAACATATTAAACACATTTATGTTATTCGATATCATGTCCACATTTAGTCTTAACAATTAATTTACAGTTATCATATTCATTTAGACTTAATGGATAAGTTCACATTTCATTACACACATACATTTACAACATAATTATGGTAGATCAAATTCTTACATTTCAATAATTGCTATGCATGGAAATACATCAATAATTCACATTGTCACTAGACTGACTCTTGCAGGTCATACATAATACAAATCATGTTCAAAGCATAACATATAGTTCATCATAAAGAAATCATAATATTATGCATATATAAGCATATTTATTCCCATACAGTAGTAAAAATCCATGAAGAAATGATACAAAAGTCATTTTAGAAGAAAGGGGCAAAATCGAAAAAACAGGGCAAAGACGGGTCACTGTCGCGATCGAAAAAATCCATGAAAAAGGAGATTTGAAACTCATTTTCAGAAAATAGAGCTCTTCAAAAAAATAAGGCAGGCTGGGGTCACTATCACGATCACGGCCAGTGTCGCGCTCGTGACAGTGGCCAGAAGGCCTTATGCAAGGGAAGGGAAGGCGACAACACGAGACAACCTTCACGACTCGTGAAGGTTGTTGGTTCATGAGTCGTGAACAACCTTCACGAGTCGTGAACCTTTTTCACGACTCGTGAATCCAATTCACGACTCGTGAATCTCTCATCGCCCAGTGCCGACGTGTGAATTGCTACACCACTCACACACGCCAAAGTTTAACGAGTCGTGTTACCAATTCACGAGTCGGACGCCACACAACAACAGTACAATTCTCATGAAAAATTGGAACTCACCATTCTGTCGCACTCGTGATAGCATCGTGACTTCCAATTTCCAGCAAAAACGCAAAAAATCCCAGACTTCCAAAATCAAACCCATTTTGACCCAAAACCAATCAAACCTCCTCTTACGTTCAAATAAGCCTTCCATGCAACACAAACAACATAAAACATAACTTAATTCAACAATTAACACAATCAAAATCATGCATTAACAAAATCAAGTTTCTCAAGAACACAAACCCAGAATTTCAGCAACAATTAATCAAACTTCAAATTCACTTCTACACTTCAACATTCATGCATTATAACTCAAATCAATTGAATATCCATAACATTAGCACTATAATAAGCCTCATCAAACATCAAATTTCTAGAAATCCATACAAAGGCACAAATCACAAATTAACATAAAAAATAATCAAATTCCCAAACCTTGAACTCTTTTGCTCCAATAGCTCACTTAGATGATCTTTCTTGCTTCCAAATTCATTCAAGATCTTTTTCATCCGAAAATTCCTTGTCAATCACACAAACACAAAACTCTAGATTAAAACACATTCTAACAAAATCAAGAACAAGGGTTGAAAAAGAAGAATATGAAGAAATCCACTAACAACTTACCAATCAAAGCTAAGGAGATGATCAATTTCCACCACAAAACACTTGGATCCAAGTTAGGGCATGCATATGAAGAGAAAAGAGGGAGAAGAAGCAAAGAGGAGAGGAGGAAATGGGAAAAGCAACAAGAATGGTTGTCCTCTTTCTCTCTCTCTTCTATTTATACCTCCTCCCTAAACCCCTAGCCACATGTCACTCTATGGTTGGTGGAACTTGACCACTCACACCCACTCATGATACAACACACAAGGCGAACCCTCATAATTCACACACTACTTCCATATGAACATGCACACACTACCAAAAAAAATACTCACATCCCAATATAATACATGCACCCGCACTATAATAAAGCCCACAAAACATGCATTTAACCCAAAATACCCTTAACACATGCCAAAACACTCACACAAGTACACATATACTTGGCAAACATAGCTCAAACAACTAGGGGGAAATCGGGGTGTGACATGAAGACTTGTAATGATGGATTTCATATTTTAGAGGTATCTGTTAAGTTTTTGCCAAGAATTGTACCCCATTATCAGACACAATGTGATGCGAAAGACCGTATCAAATTCTTCTTATTGAACTTTGCCATATCCACATATCAATTCTTTTCCTTCCTTTTTTTGTTGTTTTTTTTTTACAAGCTTTGTTCAAAACCCGATAGTTTACACATAGTCGTACTTCTCTTCTTAGCTGTTAGTGAAGACGTTGACCAACCAAGTCGGGTGTTGAACTTCGATAAGAACTTGGCTTCATTTCTGCTTGTGGATCTCTTCTTTTAACCTTTTCTACCCATTCTTGCTTAAGTCTTCTGAATTTCTGCTTGATTGGTCCATAATTGGGATATGTCGGCATAGCATGTTCGGCAACTTTACGATTATCTCCCGGCATGTCTTCATAAGTCCAAGAAAAGACTTTTTCATACTTTTTTTATTTTCTCAAATTTTTCTCACTTTAGGAGTGGTATCAAATGCCAATAGGATCTCGAGATTAAATGAGGCAGTATTCATTAAGTTAATATCAAATATAAATGACTTGTGGTTGTGATCATGCATAATGAAATCATGAGAAACATAAGCAAAAAGTCATTAATATGATTAACATAAACAGTGCTACATACATCAAGATTGAAAAAAGTTCTAACATAAGAAGCACATCTACTAAAAGGTCTCCTCTCCTATTTCTTGTACTACTGTAGCCATCTTCTGGAGCACTTTATTAGCATCATGCTTTCTTCTTTCGATGCTCCGGATCAATAATCTATTTATTATCAATGAGATCCTTAATATGGTTCCTCAAAGTTTGGCATTCATCAGTATCATGCCTTGTATGCTGATAGTAGGCGCAGTATAGATCCACTCGATGATCAGGATGCCCCTGACTTCTGGCGGGCTTAGCCAGCTTTAGTTGTAGCTTACCTTCTTTCATCAACCTTTTAAGCACCCAAGATAATGACTTGCCTAGGTTGGAGAAATGCATTTAGTCTGCTTCGGTAGTCGCTACATCAACTGTGTTTCCAGCTCGATTCCCATTGTCAGGCCCTGCTGACTTTCCTGCTCCCTGATTGCCGTAATTTCGTCGGCCATGACTAGCATTGCTGGCCTTCCTTGCCAGGTACTCTCATTTAGCTTCTATGGCTATGTCTTTCAGGGACTCCCGGTCCTTTAACCCCTTCATCTTTAACCCATATTTTAGATATGGGCTGGCGTTCCTGATAAATAGCCTAATCTGGTCCGGAGTTTCCGGCTTTCTCCTCATCTCCATTACCCGATTTCTCCATCAGGTTAGGTATTTATGAAATGACTCCCCTGATTTTTGTTGTAGCAGTTCTATATATTTCAAGATGACCTCCATCCTCGTGTTGTAGTCATACTGCCTGAGGAACTCCTCAGTCAATAAGTCCCAATCCTCTTTAGTCCTTCTGTCGAGTCCATAATACTAGTCCACTACTAGACCTATCAAGCTCAAACAGAAATATTCTATCGTTTGCCTTTTTGTCAACGTTGTATCCTTCATCACTAACGAGTACTACTTCACATGTGTTGCTGGGTCTGAGGTGCTGTCGAACTTGGGCATGTCAGGCATCTTGAAATTCTGGGGAACTAAATCCTCTCCATCCAGCTCTTTGTCCTCAGGGTTCATGCCTCTTCCCACTGTCAATAAAACCTCTCCTCTATTTTTCTCCACATGGCCTCTTCTCATGCCTGGCTCCTCTTATTCTTTCTCATCCAAGTCACTCTCAGGTTTAGGAGCTTTTCTACGCTCAAAAGGTGCTGGCGCTCTGGGCTCAATTGTAGGTGGGTCAACTGTCGCAGAGGGATCCTCTCTAACAGCTCCTTATTCATCTTGCCCCATAATTGGAGCAGCAGCTTATTGCCCAGCATGTGGGGCTAGGGTAGTAGCCAGGTTTCCCATCATTGCCATGATTTTGGCCTCAAACTCTTCTATTCTTCTCCCTACCTGTTCGGTAATCATTGCCCGAGTTGCCTCAGACTCACCTAATGGGTTAGCCATACTTGTCTCTACTGATGATTCTGAAGAAAATATTTCACTACCTTCTGAAAAAGAATCTGAACTCCGATCTGACACTAGCTCCGATAATCCAAAGAATGGAATCCTTCTTAGCCGACCGTCGGGACCTCTAAACCACCTGGACGAATCTATGATGGTTGCAGAATACACTTTGCTAGGATAATGCATGATTGAAATGCAATACATGGTCGTGCTGATGTAGCATAGACAAACACATGCAAGCAGATAGATCTTTCCAACCTTATCTCTCTCACACACGAGGTAATACAGTCTCTTTCCTATGTGGGCTTTATTCAAGGGTTAACAGGAAACCCATTGGATGCGTATAGTGCATAGTGAAAAATTGGCAGCATAACATCTCTTGCCTAATGTACATACGTATGGGTTTTTGGCCATTATGTATTTAAACACCTCAATTAAATCAAGATGGGCCCACAGGAGCATGAAAGCCTTTGATGAAAGACCATTAATTTAATTGACTTTGTCCAATATATGATGGTTCACATAGCAAGCACGGTATTACGGTACATTTCACCTAGTAGAAGTATCTATTGTCATTACATGAGCTTTGGTCAAAGGTGATGATACTTTAGGGCTACCCAAGCATGGTCCCTACCAACGGGTCTAGCTCATCACGAGCATAACGACCGATTGGGTCTCCATTTGATATACTATAAGGTATGAGGCTTGGGCTTGTGATTGTCCCTAACACTTTCCCACATTGAGTAAACGTAGAGTTGTGCCTCGGCAACGCACCGGGTTTAAGAAGAGGGACCAAACTAGCATAGTTCTAAGGCTCTAGCATGAATGCAATGCAATTTTTCGAAAAGAGGTAGAATTTAAATTTATAAAAAACCCAATTATATTATTAACCAAGACCGTTTCGAAGCAAAGTTTCTAGATCCCCAGTGGAGTCGCCACTATGACGCGCGCCGGACCAGATCGCTTCTTGGTATGCCGGTCTTTAGGGCGCGAGAGGGTTTGCATCTTTTGATCTTGGGCAATCATGAGATATTTCGGACACCTCCTTCCAACAGAACACTGGAAAGATCATCTAATCCCATGAAACCTTTAAGCACTTTTGAGGTATTTTGGAGTCGCCACCCAATTTATAAGAAATTAGGAAAGTTCGTCTAACATCAGGGGTCTAAACCAAAGAAAGATTCGGAACTTTACTCTTATTAATGCCTTGGTTAATTATAAATGGATTTTTAACTTTAAAAATTTCATCTCTATTCTCACGCGGTTATGCATTAAAAATAAAGCGCAAATAAAGCAGTAAAAAAAGCAGTAAAGAAAGCGGTAAAATAAAGCAAACCACACAAAAATAAAGGAAAGATAAAATTGGGACAAAACACAATCCTCCAAAATAAAAAGGTATTAAAATTTGGGAAAAAAAATACATTCCCCCAAAAAAAATCAAACATAACATAAATAAATAGCAAACTTAAATAAGTAAATAAACATTCATAAATTGGCATATTATTTAGGATAGGAACATTAGTTCCTTCATTTTCACTTAGAAAATCGAAGAGTTATTTTTGGTATACTTAGCAAAATCGGGATGAGAGATTTCATTTTGAGAAAATTAACTATTCTTTTTTAAAAGTGAGTTTTTATGGGTTAAGATTAGAACATTGATCCCATTTTATTAGAAAAAGATCCCAATTTATTAATATAAAACTTTTTTGTGACTTTTAATTAAAGCGCATAAAAATAAATAAATTTATTACAAATTATATAATAAAAAATAAAATCAAAATAATGAAAAATACTAAAAATGCTAAAGTATGACAAATCCCACCAAAATGGCGTCTTCAAGTTTCCATAGGCTCCCATTTGCCATTGAAAAAGCTCACACATAAAAATAAGTATTGAAATAAAATAAAAGCCACAAATAAAAGTGATGTTAGTAATAAAAATGAATTTAAACATATAACATATGAAAATGAATTAAAAAAATAAAAATGCATTACGAATGACAAACTAATTAAATTACATAATAAAATAACTTAACATATTAACATACATAAAAGTATAAATGATAAAAATAAAAATAATAATAACAACTAACAATAAGAATAATAGTAAACAATAATAATAATAATAATAATAATAATAATAATAATAATAATAATAATAATAATAATAATAATAATAATAAACAAGATGAACAATCAAGTAAGCAAAAAGAAATAAAATAAATAAAACATATCAAAATATATTAAATCTATGAACAAAATCACACCAAAAATAAAAACAATAATAGATCTAAAAATCTACATGGTTGCTAATTAATCATAAAAAAATAAAATAATGATAAAAAAATGAAATCAAGCCCAGAATGTTTACCCTCAGATTTTGATTTGATGAGTGAAGATAGATGATCAATTTCCTTATCTTGATTTTGCAAAAACAAAGATTAGAAAAATAAAATATAGAAGAAAATTTTTATCTCAAGAACAAACAATTAATTTCTTTGTCTCAAGGAAAAATTGTGAAAAAAGAAGAAGAAGAAAATTCTTAAGAACAAAAAATTGTTCTCTTTGTCTCCAAAATTAACTTAGAAAATTCTTAGAATATTAGGAGAATTTTTCTTGAAGAAGAAGAAGAGCAAGAAGAAGAAAAATATTTTTCTTAAGAAAAGTCTCCCTCAAATCTCTCTCTAAAAATCATTTTATACCTCCCAAAAATCATATTTTTTTGTTGAAAAAATTAAATCAAATTAATTTCCATAATCACAAAAAATGAAGAATTTGAAAGATTAGAAAACAAAAGGTTTTAAAAATTAAATTCTAAAAAAATGGAAGAAAAACATAAATTTGAGTCAAAAAACGCATGTGGGGGCTGCTGGGGGTAGAGGTGGCAAGTTGGGCGGGTTGGGTGGGTTTAGGTTGGGTCACTAATGGGCGGGCCATAAATGGGCGGGTCACAAATGGGCGGAAAAGCATGGGTCACAAATGGGCCAAATATCCAAATGGGTTGGGCGGGTTGGGTCAACCCATGGACTAAAAACTCTTTGAATATACAAAAAATTTATAATAATACGCAAATGAGTCGGGTGCTCCAAACGAACTAATTTTGGTCCAAACGGATTGAGTGGCCCAAATGGGCCGTTTGAGACCCAAACGGGCAGAGATGTAATTTGATATTTTTAATCCATTTTTAATAAAAAATAATTTTCTATATAATAAAGGGATATTAAAGTGACTAATTTAAGATAATTTGGCCCAAATGGATTGGGTGGCCCAAATGGGCTGCTTGAGGTCCGAACGGGCTGAAATGTGATTTGACCCATTTAATCCATTTTCAATGAAAAATCATTTCCGATATAATAAAATGATATTAAAGTGACTAATGTAAATCAACTCATTTAATCAATTTTTAATAAAAATAACTCTATATAATAACATGTTATTAAAAAATCACAATAAAATTTTTTTTATTCCATGATCACGTGTTGACTGAAATGGATCGACAGTCCAAATGGGCCGGATGGAGGCCAAAATGGGCCGAAACGTGTGTTGACTCAAATTGGTCGGTAGCCCAAATCCAGCACAGCCACTTGTGATATGCGCAGCCTTGGCTTAACCATGTATAGATCCTTGACGATGTATTTTTTTTTTCCTCAAAAAGGTATTATTTATTTATTTACTTATTTATTTTTTTCTAAAAGAAAAATGAAAATGCAGCCAATCAGGATTTAAGTAAAGGAGAAGAGTCGGAATAAAATTTTATCAAAAGAATCTAAAATATTTTTTAACATCTCTTATAACAAATTTATTGGATTCGTATAAATTATTCTAAACTTTTAATTTAATAGAAAATATTATAAACTATATATTTTTTTCTGATATTTATAAATGATTTATAATTTGATAAATGTATTTGATTGATACATTGCAACTGGCCTGGGATCTCAAAACCAGAACTCTCCACCTCATCCTCACCGGAGAATTTTCTCTTTCTCTTGCGGTCAACGCGATTGGAAGATAATTCCGACGAGGCCGGCAAGTTCAAGTCAAAGTCACGTTGACTTATTGAACTCAAATTCCCACCCTCTAATCCCTTATTTTCACAACCGCTGATGCCACCGCCTTCATAGTGTCGCCGCTTGTGTCCGCCGAGTGCCTGACCCGAGGTAAAGTTTCTGTGGCAGATTGAACACTGATGAATCTTGCCACTTCCACTGGTGACCGGAGATTGTTTTCTTGAAATCGCAGGGGAGACGGAGGGAGTGGTTGACTGGTCATCGGCTCCGGTAAGCTTCCGGTGACTAGCCCTGTGTCCGCCCAAAGCTTGATAAGACGGGAAAGATTTGTTGCAAAGCTTGATAAGCCATTTTCACAATAAAATATTCCCAAAACAGCAAGTAATAGAGGTAAGAAGAAATGCCTGGGGGCATCGGGCGCGCAATAAGGGGGAGCGACGCCCGTCGGCTTGCGCGACGGGCGTTGCCGCTCGCGCACGGTGCGGGAAACGCACGCGCGCTCCCAGCGCACTGCTTACGGCCGAATTTTTTTTTTAAATAATTTTGACAAAAAAATACTATCATTTCAAAACACCCTTTTTTATTATTTTTATTTATTATTATTTTTTTAAAAAGCAAACTTGATAAGAAAACTATCACTTTCAACTTTTTTTTGGCCTACAAACAGGCATCTAATTTCATCATTGGGCAATTCTGATCTGATCTACCTCGGGACCCGGTGTCTATAGGACCCAAAATGTAGCCTAGATGGTTTTGTATATGTCTAGGGCTTAGTAGTGACTGAAAGTGCATAATTGGATATTTGAAATGGTTAAGTGTAATAAAGGACACGATCGGTATTAAGTAAAAAGGCCAAGGTTATTTTGGTCATTTTGCATTTATGAATCTAATTGAATGAAATAGGTAACCATGTGGGTTAATTTTTGAGAATGGATTAGTGTTATGACAAATTTATGTATGTTTGATATTGAGTGTGCCGAAAGGTCGAATTCAGCATTAACGTAAAAGTTTCGACAAGTGCGCCCATTTTATAGTTTAACATTTATGGACTAAATGGTATTAAATAAGTTATGATACATATGAATGCATTGATTAAGTTTAATTAAAAGGGGTTAATTCATAAATTAAAGGTGGTCAAAGGATTAAAAGTGAATTTTGACTCTTGAACCAATCATATAGTGGCATTTAGTTGAAGTGGATTGGGGGATGTTGGGAATGGATTTGCATGACTTTAAAGCCATGTGGGACGGTGTAATTGAGGGCATAATTTCGTCTTCTTCTTCCCCATTTTACTGCTTTTTCCTTCCCCATTAAGTCACCAAAACCTCCATTAAAATTATACTTAAGCTTTCTTTTGGTCAAGCAAGTTATTCAAGTGTTGTTCTAAGCTAAAGAAGTAAACTGGTTTGGTTTTCTTGTTCTCTTCTTCCACCGTGGGTCTTAAAAATATATAGTTGTGTGTATTATGTAAATGATGAATTCATGGTGTGTTTTGTAAGAGGAAGTGGAGCTAAGCAGAGGGAAAGGAGAAAGTTGGTGGAAGTGGAGTAATTGAGCAATTAGGGAGCAAAGGAAAAGAGGTTTGGGAAATTTGTATATCATTACATTATTGATATTCAATTTCTTGTTTTGAAGTGTACCTAGAATATTTGTGTTGAGTTGTTATGATAGTTTTGGTAGATTTGATAATTTGGGCAAGTATAGTTTATGGGGGAAACTTTGCTCAAATTTTGCCAGACCTCCGTGTATTGTTTTGGTCATATATGGAGTTTTGATTCTCTAAATTGCAAGATTTTTGTTGGGTTCAAAATCTAAGAGATATTCCTAAATATTTCTAGAAGGAACGCAGACCTAGTTCTAACTCTTAGTGCTCCGAAATTGGTCAAAACATAGGTGTCTCTACTTTGGCAGGTTCATTGGAGTAGTGCAGGTTGTTTAGATCTTATCTGACATTTTTAGATGTACAAATAACCTAAAATTTGTGCCATATGAAACTTAATATCCCAAGGAGAAATTTTTAAGAAGGGATTTGTGCTTAAAATTGAAGTTTAGATATTGGTCTAGGCTGTGCAAAATAAAGTAGTGAAGCAGTCCTGAGATTCTGCTTCTGTAAAGATAAATTTTGGGACCTCATGGTCAGTACAAATACATGTTGACCGTGACCAATGCCAATGGAATGCAGAATTTCCTAATGATTAGGGTCACTGTCAGTGCCAAAACCTTGCCACCGTGACCCATGCCCATAGGCTTCTGTTTTGCTTATTTTTGGGTGTCACGATCAACACCAAACCTTGCCCCACCATGACCCACGCTTTTGGACTTCTATTTTGATTATTTTTAGGTGTCACAGTTAGTACCAAAGCCTTGCCACCGTGTCCCTCCCCTGTTTTAACCATTAAATTGCTTAATATGCATTCTTTTATAAGTGATTAGGAATATTATTTCAAGTCCGAACCGAACTATAGAAAGTTAATATGTGTGATTAAAATGATTCGAGCCTCAAGTAAGCTTAATTGTTATTTGAAATTGTTATGAAATGATAAGTATGAATATGTAATATGTTATCATATGGAAGTGCATAAAAGCTTACGAAGGATAGCACCAGAATGTACCGTTACACAATGAATGTTGTGAATTGATTGTATATGTGTATATGATATATGCATAATTTTGTAAATTGATTACATGTTTGAAACATAATAAATGTACAGAGGGTTTGTAAAGGAATGTTGTTTGACAATATTGTTCTGAACTGTTTAACGTGAATATTGGATTAATATTCAGATTGTATGTCCATGTGTGAGCACATGAACTAATAAAGCGAATGAATCCTTTTTTTAAGAACATAAGAGTATTCCTCATTTGATTATTGAAGAATTAGATTTACATGAATATGAATTTTGTTCAGTATTTATGAGTTTTAAAGCGCTTTGTGAAGTGTCTGAAGTTAAAACGAATGATTCTTCTGTTTAAGAATATGGAGGTATTCTTTGTTTGATTATTTTATAATGAAATGACTAAATGGCCAATATATGTGATGTGTACATTTCTGACGAGTATAAAGAAAGAAAAGTAAATTATGAGTTTAACCTGCGTTAACCGAGAGTGGAAAGATAAGCCTGCCTTTAGGGACATCTAAGTGTTGCAGCCTATGTTTGTCTTGATGGCCATTCTGGATCAAGACTGGATCCCAAATTGGATCCTTATATGTTTGTGGATTGCGGTAGATACTTATGTGAATGTACCTTCGAAATGTGTTTTTACCCATTATCCACCCCCTCGTAAATGCAGGCACTTAATTAAAGGTTTAAATGAATATTTATGAATGCAACAAATGTAGAATTGATATAAATGTTATAAGCCTCTGTTCTGTGTCTTGATGGCCTTTGGGATCAAGACTAGATCCTGAATTTGGATCATTATGCGTTTTTGGATCTTAGTAGATCCCTTATGTATTGATATAATTGTACCTTCGGGTACCTACGAGTTTCTGGATCTCGCTAGATCCCCTCTGTTATTGAAATGAATGTACCCTCGAGTACTATGTGTTTTGATGCCTGCTATTTATTGCTTTGATAATACGGGCTGTAAATGAACAAAAGCATGTTAAATAAGTAATAAGAAATAATCTGAAATGTAAATGGAAAATTTTCTATGTAATTTATTGTATAGGTGTGATTCTTTGATAATTGCAAAAACTGATGTTTTTGGAAAATAAATAAAGAAATGGCTAGCCATTGGGTTATATTTAATATGTTAGTGATATAAATTAAAGAACATGAAAGATAAATTAAGATAAATGCCTAAAGAATGTTTGCGTAAGTGTGTTCATGAAGTGATATGCTATATTTTGGCTAGGTTAAAGTACTATGGTTATGATCAATTATATGCGGTTATTGTGTGAAAATTTGCATGTGTATTTAATACATGAATATATATATATATGTGTGTGTGTGTGTGTGTGTGTGTGTGTGTGTGTGTGTGTGTGTGTGTGTGTGTGATCTTATTGAATGCTTCCACTGTGTGGAATTTGTCGACGACTTGTAACACCCCAATAGAGACACCACGTAACTTCCCCGACCGGAGAGCCACGCAACATCCCAATCGGAATGCCATGCCCGGACAAACACATAACATACATAAAAAAAAACAGAAATAAAACTTGAAAGCAAAACGATCATTCATTCATAAACATAATAATATCATTACAAACCGTTCGGATATACAAAAATAATTACATCTTCCCAAAAATATAGAGCAGAAGTTAAACAAAACAATATTACAAATGAGAGTTCACAACTACAAAAGAATCATATTACAAAATTCTAAGTCCTAACATCAAACTCTCTATGTTGGCTTAACTTGCGCGACTCTCCCAACAGCTAATCACCTTCCGCACCTGCACGTATGGAACACCGTGCTAAGCGATATCGCTTAGTGGGGAAACAAACAATAAAGTGGACGGCTATTCACAACGATCGGCAAAGCAAAACACCTTGAACCGTTCGCACCGCGCCTGGTGCAAAAAGCTGTCTTAGGCACATCTGACTCTTTAATCTTTATCTGAGGTAGCCAGATCTTAAGTCAATCTTGGAAAACATGCCCGCACCTTTCAATTGATTAAACAAATTATCAATGTGAGGCAGTGGATACTTGTTCTTTATGGTGACTTTATTCAACTGTCTATAATCAATACATAACCGAAGTGACCCATCCTTCTTTTTCACAAAGTGGACTGGTGCTCCCCAAGGTGAAACACTCGATATGATGAAGCCTTTATCAAATAATTCTTGCAACTGAATCTTCAATTCTCTGAGTTCTGAAGGCGCCATTCTGTAAGGAGTAATAGAGATAGGTGCAGTACCAGGCACTAAGTCAATAGTAAACTCTAACTCTCTATTAGGTGGTAGACCTGGAAGTTTTTCAGGAAAAATATCCTGAAACTCCCAAATAGTGGCCACATCTGAAGCCTTAAGTTCATCCTTTTTAGTCTCCATTGCATAGCACAAGTAGGCAACACATCCTTTTCTGATAAGTCTCTTAGCTGCAGTAGCTGAAATCATATCAGAAAGAAAATCTGATCTCTCACCCATAATGACATTCTCCTGATCATCTGCAGTTCTCAAGTTACTCTTTTCCTCTTACAGTCAACAGTGGCTTGGTGAGTGGATAACCAGTTGTGACGCGCGCCGAACCCGGGTAACCCAGCAAGGGCCCTCCTTTGAATCCGCTTTAGGATTCGAGGTATGAAGGTTCGCGTCTTTTGATCATGGGCGCCATGAGACATCATCGGTGTATCCCTCCCAATAGAACATTGGGGAGAACAACCTAGCCTATTGACGCCTAAAGGCACCTTTGAGGTACTTGGAGTCGCCACCCAATTTGCAAGAAATTGGGAAAGGGTTTCTCACCTCTAACGGTCTAAACCAGAGATATGGTGTCCGGAACTTCCCTCTTATTTATGCTTTGGTTAATTATAAATGGGTTTCTAACTTCTTAAAATTATATCTCTCATCTCACGCGATCGATGCATTTTAAATTAAATAGCGCATTGCAAGCACTCAAAAAGCGATAAAGGAAAGCAATAAATAAAGCAGTAAAAGAAAGCGATAAATGAAAGCGATAAACACGCAAGCACGCAATTACAATAGAAATAGGGGCCGAATACAACCCCATTAAAAGGAGATTAAAGATGTAAGTGGGACGGAATACAATCCCCAAAAGATAAATAAAGTTGCCCAAAAAATTAATTACAAGGGCCCAAAGGAAAATAATGTACATAAATTTAAACACTCACACAAGATCAAAATAAAAGACATGCATAAATCGGGACATTATTTCAAGAACATTGGTTCCTTCGCGCCTATTCTAAGGTTTAGGAACGTTGATTCCTCGCGTTTACTTGAAAAAGGTTCGAAGAGTCGCTTTGGTTGTTTAGAAGAAAATCGGGATGAGTGATCCCATTTTATTGAAAATTGACTCTTCGTTTTGATTGTGATAATTTTATTGTTGGGCTAAAACGAGGGACATTGGTCCAAATTTTATTAGTGAAAATCCTGATTTAATTATAAAAGTATTTTTGTGACTTTTTATCGCACGCGCGCATAAATAAAATAAATATTTACAAATAAACACAACAAAAAGATAGAGAATTAGAGAGATCTCACCGAACCGATGTGACCCTCCGCGCGTTGCGACCCATCCAGGGAGCCGCGGGGATACTCACATAACCCGACTCAAATTAAATTTCAGACAGAAAATTAATAAAAAACATTAGTAATGATTCTAAATGAAATTGATCTAATAAAAACAAAATAAATATTGAACACCAGTATATAATGCTAATAATAATGATAATAATAATAATAATAATAATAATAATAATAATAATAATAATAACAAAACAAATAAAAAGCAATACTAATAATAATAATGATGCACACATAATGATGACAGTGAATATAAACATTAAAACCCTAATAATAATAATAATAATGGTAATAATAATAATAATAATAATAATAATAATAATAATAATAATAATAATAATAATAATAATAATAATAATAATAAACAGAAATGATACATAACAAATAGATAAATATAATAATAGCAACAATTAATTAATAATAAACACAAAATACATAAATATATAATAATAATAAAAATAATAAATGTAAAAAACAGAAAATAAGATAATAACAACCACTATAATGGTAATAATAATAATAGTGATAATAGGATGGTAATGATGCAAATAATAATAATAATAATGGAATATTAAATGATAATAATGCTAACTAATTAACTAATTAATAATAATAATAATAATAATAATAATAATAATAATAATAGATAGCAACAAATACTAAGAGATTAATGAAGTAATAATAGTAATAATAAACTTTGAAAATATATTAATATGCAAATATTAAAAATGATTAAGCTAAAATCTAAAATAGAATGAAATAGCAAGTTAAAGAGGAACCAAAAAAAACGATGGAAAAGGAAACCAACGTGAAGAATAAAAATGGTGGAAGTTAAGGAATAAAAGTTAAAGTATAAAAGTTTAGTGTCAAACAACATAATACTAATTGTGATAATAATAATAACAGTGGATGGACATAAAAATCAAATTAAAACAAAGCAATAATACATTATTAGTGATATTAACACATTAAAATGCTAAAAGTAAATAATAGACATAATAATAATAGCAAGAAATAATATTAACAACAATAAATAATATAAAAAAATAAATGAGAACGAGTCCAAGAATGTTTACCCTCAGAATTTTTAGATTGGGGAAACGGTGTCCCGATCGATTTTCCTTGTTGGATTTGTGGTGATAAATATTTGAAGAAAATGTAGAAATTAATATTTTGAAATAAAACCAAGAAAATACTTTGATGAAAATATTTTTGGTGGATGATTTGAGCGAAAGGAAATTAATTTTCCAAGCCCAAATCACCCAAGAAAATGGATTATGTATTTTGAAGAGTAATTAAGGATTAAAACTTGAGAAAGAAAAAAAAGAAGTTAAGAATATATTTTTTTTGAAGAAAAAAAGCTTGAAGAACCCCTTTGCTGGAGAGAAAAGGTTCAAAGAAAAAAAACCTAAAAATTTTTGCCGTCCCCAAAAATGAGGAAAAAATCCTCATTTAAGCTTGTCTTGGCCAAAAATGGCAAAAGACAAAAAATCATTTATTTTTAGTTAATCCAAAATATCACAAAATGGTGAAACAATGGAAAAAGTCAGACTGAAAAAAATTTAGACTAAAAACAGCGGAAAAAACGGACAGGCGAAGACCAGGTCGCGCGGAGAGGGCAAGGGCGCGCGCGGCAGCAGCCTGCTGCGCGCGTGGTGCCCCCGCACCGCGCGCGGCAGGCAGCTGCCTCGCGCGCAGGGGGGGCGCGCGGCGCCCCCTGCCTCGCGCGCAGGGGGGTGCGCGCGAGGCCCCTCGCCTCGCGCGCAGGGGGCCTGCGCGCGAGGCGCCTGCCTTGCGCGCAGGCGCCCCTGCGCGCTGGGCGGCCTGCTGCGCAAGCGCCCCTGCGCGCTGGGGCAGCCCCGCGCTGCCGCAGGCGGCCTTCGCGACTCTTTTTTTTTTTTTTTAAATTTTAAATTTTGACACAAAATTAATATATTTTTTTTTTCATTTTAATTTTAATTTCCCAAAAAATATATTTTTAATTATTTTCCGAAAAAACACATCTTTGACAAGGGAACGATCGGTTCTCACATTTCTTCCCGAAAATCGGTCTTCTATTTCATCATCGAGTAATCCTGATCTTGAACCGCCTCAGGACCCGGTGTCTACACCAGTCCATACCCAAAATCACATCAAACTCTCGGAAGGGAAGATCAATCAAATCGGTAGAAAATATAAAATTCTGAGCACTAACCGGACAATCTCTATAAACCTTGTTAACTACTACACTATGCCCCAAAGGATTACTCACTTAAATATCCTGGTCTAACGGACTATCATGCAACCCTTTATCCTGAGCAACCGCAGTACTAATATAGGAATGCGTAGAACCAGGATCAATCAAAGCAAAAACTGAATGAGAGAGCAATGAGAATTTACTAATAATGACATCTGGAGCATCATCCTGTTCACGGACTCTAACAGTATATGCACGTCCAGTGGTACGACCCTGAGGTGGCTATACTGAGGGGCCTAAAATTGCCTGTGAGGAACTGCTCCCCTACCACGTTCTCTCTGAGGGGCTGACCCTCTAACCAAAGCTGGTGATGCTGCAGTGGACGGCTGGCCTCAAGACAATCTCTGATCTGGTGTTCTCGGGACCCACATCTGAAACAAGCCCTGTCAAATATCTATACTCGCCCGGATGAAATTTATTACAATGAGGGCACTGTGGAAATGGATCTCGTCCTCTACTCCTGGGTGCACAAGCTACTGATGTGACTGAGGCACTGCTGCCGACTGGGTTCCTCTGAATAGTAACAGGTGCTGCTGATGCACAGCTTTGCGACTGAGGGTGCCCTCTAAACTTCTTACTCTGACCAGCTGCACCAAAAGGCTAACCCAGTTTCCTCTTTTGCTTTAAACGGGACTGTTTACCAGCCACCTCTGATATAATAGTCTCTGCTCTGAGAGCTGCTTCAACCAAGGACCTCATATCCATATGCCTCGGAGAACCCAAAGCCAATCTGATGTTATTATATAGATCACTTTCAAATCGGTGGCATAACTTCTGCTCAGTCATGGACCATCATCTAAATAAGCACTAAGCCGCTCGAACTCTCTCTCGTACTCTGCAACTGACTTACTTCCCTGTCTAAGCCTCCAGAATGCATCTTGCATAGCAAATTTATACTCAGAACCGACATATTTCTTCTCAAACTGAGTCTAGAAAAACCTCCAAGTAACTTGATCAGCTGGAGTGTGTTTACGGACTAAACTCCACTAGTAAGAAGGACCCTGAAGTAAGGCTACTGCTCCCTATAGCACCTCATCTGGCTGACTCTAGGTGGTCTCAAACATCCTCTTTAACTTAAACAACCACTCCTTTGCTTGAACCGGAGTTAAAGGATCACGACCATAAAAATCCTCTGCTGCCAATCTCTTAATCTGCTCCAAAATAGGCCTCCGTCGAGGTGGAGCTAACTGTTGTTCAGGACCCCGAGGCTGCTGCTGAGACTGCATAACCTGGTAGAAATTTGCTATCATGTTCATAAACTGAGGCTGCTGCTAAGGAGGAGGAGCAACCAGCAAAGTAACCTGATGCTGAGGCATCCTCGATCGACTAATACTAACAGATGCAGCACTCTCCACATCACTATCACAACGACCTTCATCCGAAGCCATACTCGCGATCTAACACAAGGAGCAAGCATACATTAGCCTCACATAACTATACTGTCCAAAATTATTTGGCATGTACATGTACTTATACTATTCCTATTGACCCACTCCGATCTTAGAACCAGCTAAACCGGGGCTCTGATACCAAAACTTATAACACCCTACGTTCCGATTAATTTACTATTCATTTTAATCCGATTAACTTAATTGAACTAGTTAGGTTATTAAATAGACAATTAATTAAAACCAGTAAAAAAAAATTTTGAATAGTACCCGTATGTATGAATAGTGCCATATGTATGAATAGTACCGTATGAATAGTGACGTATGAATAGTACTGTATGTATGAATAGACAATTTACTTAAGTCTATTAATAATTATTTAATTAATCAATAAACTTAAAAATCCCACCTTTTTATTCATTATCTATTTTGCCGATTGACCTATAACTGCCTAAGTTACTATTCATTTGGTCAGTTTTCTTTTAAGTTCGAAACCTACATTTTTACTTTACCAATAATATTAACTTAATTTCTACCAATTATTAGGCATGCCCAACACACATTCACAAACATTCAGTCACATGAAATGAAACTATTACACACATAACCTAGTGACGGTCATAATAATCTATTACAGACCAAAACCCAAAAGTAATATTATAAGACATATACATGCCAAACTTCTTAACATACTTAAATATTCCAATTAATTTCTTCCATACCACTTCCAAAGTGTGAAGTATGCTTTGCTCCAAAATCCTACGGAGTACCTACACGCAGTCAAATAAAACTATGTGCTGAGCATTAAATATGCCCAGTAGTGATTGCAATTCCAGAAATTTCCACTAAAACTAATTTCACACACATGAATAATATTCAATAAATAATAACATTTGAATATTCATAATTAAACATATTTAATTTAATTACCAATTATTCATGCAATATTATTTTTAATTATCTATAAATCACATAATTAGGGCAATTAGAAAATCAACACATAAATAATCTTATTTACTATTTTACCCTTAACTTATAGCAATATTTTATTTATACCCTTAAACTTTTTCAAAATAACGAAAATGCCATTTGTTCATTTTAATTTCATTAATATTATCATTTTGCTACTAGTTCATTTTAAATTTAATAATATTACCATTATGCCACTAGTTTAATTATTTTCACTAATATTACAATTTTACCATTAATTTACATGCCAAATTACGGTTTTACCCTCTAATTATAAATTTCATGCCAAATTACATTTTTACCCCTAAAAAGTGGCCAATTTTCACTTTTAACCATTTATTTACATTTTTACCCTTTTTAACCATTCTTAACACACATATGCACAAAATTACCATTTTGCTCTCAAACTTTTTATATAATTACATTTATGTCCTTTTTCCACAGAAATATTATTTTAATCACATTTTAACCATTTTAATCTTATTTTTACCATTATGCCCCCGTAACACACTGGCAGACTCTATATACAGGATAAATGAGACGTGAACTCCAGAAGTTCACAGAAATACCAGAGGAGTCCTGTGAGACCACCACTGTCTTTAAATACAGTACAGTACAATTCAGATATTCAGATACAGAGAGGTAGGACCATCATTGGCCTACTAATAAGTGAGACGCCATGCTCACACCCGCGATCTTATGTCTCTATGGCATGCCAACATATCCTGAACTAGACTTGACTACCAGATCACTACATAGGGCAATATTATTTTATTTTCCACATTATTAATGTGACATACATATATTTCATGGCATATCATCATAATATCTCATTCTTTTTCATGCCATTTCATCATTACACATGTGATTATCATCATTACATCATCACATGCCATGTAAATTCATCATTTCATCATGATACACATGCATACGGCCGACATACCAATTTATTTATATTAATTCTTTTTATCAATTTTATGATTTATTTAGGCCAATTACATGTTGTATATAATCACTATGCCATCAATTTCCATGAAAACACATCAAAATCATGACTTTACACATGACATACATTCGGCCATACATACATCACATGCCTCATGATATTTTCACATGCTCTAACAAATACCATTCATTATTTCACATGCCAAATAACATAGATCCATCATAAACATGCATAAAACATCATGAAAACACATGAAAATTACATGATTTCCATTCGTCCAAAGAAGGAACTTTTCATAAAAAATTTATTTCTTCATTTTAATCATCCATACCATCATTTTTAACATCCTTAATCATGAATATCATGTTATTTTCAATTAAACATGCATAAATCACATACTTTTTTAACAAATATAACCTATATCCATACTCTTACCATGGAAATAAATGGAATTTGCAATTACAAACCTCAAATCCATGTAATACACCTCTCAATTATCCTTTTCCTTGCCCTTAGCTTGCTTAAAGGTTCCTTCACCTAGTGGACATAATTATGTCCAAACACAAAAATTAAGATTTCATCAAAATCAAGCTTCCTTTCAAAACTCAAACTTAATAAACATCTTATTCACATCCTATATTACCATTAGGAACCTTAAAACTAAATTAAAAACACTTAAATCTCTTACCTCAATTTTACACTTAAACTTTCAAGTCTAGATTACACCCACTTTTACTTCTTCAAAAGAAATTATGAGACCACCAATGGATTTTAGAGGAGTTTTATTATGTTAGTGAGGTTTGATTTTGAGATGAGATGAAGGAAAAATTGAAGAAAAATGGGAGAGAAGAGAGGGAGAGTAATTCAGCCAAGGAGGAAGAAGGAGGGTGGCTGAAATAAAACAGAATCCAAGGGATTTCAAGATTTTTAGCTGTATTTATATGGGTCCAATTGGACCCAACTAGGTCCAACCAAAGTGGTTAAGCCGATTTGGAACGATTTTCAGTTTTCGGATCATTTTCCACTGTTTTGGTGTAATTAAAAATTCCTGAACTCATTTTCACTCCAAACTAATTCCATAATTCTTATAATATTAAAATTAGTCTCCCTGCAAAATTTCAGCTCAATCAGAGTCCGTTTGGGGTTCGGTTCACTTAAATCGGTCCAATTCGGTTCAATCTAATTTTGCCATAAAATACAATTCTAATGCTGTCAAAAATTTCTAAAAATTATTGTAAACCTTTAATCCTCTCAAAGTAGATCCTTTTATCCACTCTAACCATTTATAAAAATTCGGTCAAAGTTCAGTCAAACTTTGGTTCAACCGAACCGAACGAGAGAAAACTTCAGACTGATTTTTGGGGGTCTATTTGACCTCATTTTTACACCAGATTATACCATTATCCTCCATTTAACATCCTCTTTCTAATGGTGAAATAAAATATTTTCGGGTACTGTTCATCCTGAAATCACTATTTATGGAACCCACAGTTACTATTCACAGACCAAGTCAAAGATGTTGTCACTATTTATAGGGCTCAGTCAATGATGACATTACTATTCATAGGACCCAGTCAATAATAACATTGCTATTCATGGGTCCATCTCTACTATTCATGGGCCCCACCTGGGCCTACTTTTAGCTATTCATAGGCCCCACCTGGGCCTACTTTTACTATTCATGGGCCCCACCCGGGCCCACTTTTACTATTCACCAAAGTAAATATTTTTGGGCCATTATATAGCCTCTAAGTGGTAACTGTCAGGTATCAGGATAGGCAGAATAGCAAAATAATGCTGGAACGGTAGATAGGCACGTCGGGGAAGTCATCCAGTGCCTCAATTAATGGCTCCAAAGCAAAAAGTGCATCATAAGGCACCAATCTAACAGCTGTCAGTGGCAAAATGCCCAATGGCTGTGCTACATCCCGCAGTTCAAAATGCAAGGAAGGGTGCCGGGAGAAAATCTCATACCAATAATAATAGCAAACTCTTCATGTAGGAGGCATAGTTCTTGGTGGGAGAATCTGAAAACATGAAATCGAGGGTCCCAAAACCAGGTAGCGGCTAACAAAAGGTTTTTATCCAGTTTGACCCTCCGCAAGAATTTCATACCACAATAGGGAGCTAAACGGGATTTTTCCAAGACCGAGGGTCATCTATGATTTGGTAAATTTTGTTAAGGATTGACAAAGACATATTCAGATAGTCTGGGCAAAGTTTAAAAATAAGCAAAGGGAAAATAGCAATGGAAAAAGAAGAAAATAAGGAAAATACCTGGAAAAGAGCACTGATCAAAGATAGCACAAAATCCAAGGAGAAGAAGTCCTTATATAGAAGAGCGATGAGCGACGGGCATCAGTCGAGGCACGGCCAGCCCGTCGCTCGGCCCTGGATTACTTAGACCCCTTCTTTTTTGTATTTTGCCTACATATATAATGCATGTCACCTGCATAAATATATCTCTATACATGGATCTTATTTTTGCAGTATGGATGCCAAAAAGTTAAGAACTCGATATATTCAGGGAGTACCGTAAAAAAAAGGGTTTTGAATGACCGACGGGCTTAAAGCATTGCAAGTCGCTCGCTAAAACGATGGCCATCCCGTCAGTCACGGGAAACTATAAAAGGCCCTCCCGCCGCCTCATCTATCATTTTCTTCTTCTTATCCTTCAATATTTTCCACTTTTCTCCCTCATTTCTTGCTCTTTTTGCACGCCGTTCGCACTGTAATTGTGATGACCCCAATACCGGGTTAGTCGTGAATAATATTATTCAGTAGTGAATAGTGCTTTTGGGGTGAATAGTATTTTTCAGAGTTAAAAAATATTTTATTAGACCATTGAATAAATCATGTCAGCGGGAGCCCAAATATGAAATTTGGAGTCAAATGGAGGTCAAATAGGGTCCAAAAAGTGTAAAACAATGGAAAATAAAGGTTTCGGCGCGTCTGTCACCATAGACGGCCGTCTGTGGGCTGACACATGGCCATACCGTCAGACATGAGGGATGGCTAGGCCGTCTTTGGCTTCAGACGGGCAGCTAAAGGTCTTTTTCAGTCCGATTTGACCAATTCGAACCCAAAATTGACCAGACCATATCTTGAGTTATGGACCTCAAAAAAAATGATCTGAAAATATGTGCGTACTCGTATTAATAAGTAGAATCATATGGTATTAAAAGATTTAATTTTGGTGACACTAAAAAATTGGGTATCAAACTGATAAATAATTACTAATGAATATAGGTTAAGTGTTATGGAGTCATTTTTATAAGAATTTACACTTAGGAAGTAAGAAAAAAGTTATGATTTCGGTTTAAATAGTACTCGGATTGACCGGGGGTTTGACTGAGGCATTAAAAATAGAAAATAATGTCCAAAATTGATGAAAATTTTTAGATTGACTCTAAATGATATTTAGGAATTTTTGGTAGTGAAAAGAGAATTTTTTTTATAACACTGAAAATTTGCTGATCAGACCGGTTTGATTGAACCGAACTGAAAATGGACTCTGATTGAGGTGAAAGTTTGTATACAGCCTAGTTTTCACATAATATGAATTATGAAATCAAATTTGGAATGAATTGGAGTTGGAAAGTGAGAAAACCATAGAAAATTACATAATATGCTTAAAATGGCAAATTGGGCTTTATAAGTTGGACCATTGGTTAGATCAAGTTTGAACCAATTTTGGCCCACTATAAAAGCCATTAAATGGCAGATTAGTTGGTGATGATCATATCAGTTTGATTGAACCGGACAAAAAATGGAATCTGATTGAGGTAAAACTTTGTGTGCAGCCTAGTTTTCACATTATATGAATTATGGAATCAAATTTGGAATGAATTGCAGTTGTGAAGTGAGAAAACCATAGAAAATTGCATAAGAGGCTTAAAATGGCAAATTGGGCTTTATAAGTTAGACCATTGGTTGGACCAAGATTGAACCAATTTTGGCCCACTATAAAAGCCATTAAATGGCAAATTGGTTGGTGATTAACCCTTATCTCCTTCGGCTCCTCTCTCCCTCTTGTTGGCCGAAGTCCTCCCTTTCCTCCTTTCTCAAATTTCTTCAATCTTTGGTCCATTTTCTCGCTAGATTCAAACATCCTAAGTGAAATTTAACCCTTCTATGAGATCATAGCAGCCCCTAGTATCCATTTGATAGATTAAAAGCAAGGAAAAACAAGGATATGCATGCCTATCTATCCACAATCTAGACTGACTAGCAAGCACTCTAATAGTTCAAACTTTCAAGTAATCCGATAATAAACATGTCAATTTCATATAATATCATAATAATGATATATTCTCAATCTTCAAAGTATTGCTCATATAATAATTATTGTTCAAAATTTCGAATTATAACTAATCAATATATTAATTAATAACTCAACAGGAGTTTATTCCATTTCATAAGCCATTCAATCATATATTATCATTATATAATCATTAAACAAGTAATGTAGGATTTCAAGTAAAACTGAGTAAAATCAAGAATATAAAATGTTGAAAAAAGGGGTTACACGGTGGGCAAGAATTCCTACCCACCATGTAAATAGCATGAAATTTGAATTTCAAAACAGAAGCTATTTACATGGTGGTAAGGATTTCTTACACAGTGGGCAGAAATTTCTAACACCCATGTAAATCAGCGAATGTTAAAAGATTCCCAAAAGATGCTAAACAGAATGCATTCACACGACAGTAATGTTATTCTACACGGCAGTCAGACATACCACATGGCAGGCAGAAAACCCATACCCCCTTGTAAAACGATTGAAAAGCAAAATAAGCAATCCAAGATGCTTTTACACGGCATGTAGAAAAACCTGACCGCCGTGTAAAACAAAAGATAAGCAAATCTAAACCTCTAAAATACAATTACATGGCGGGCAGAACTCTCTGATCGCCGTGTAACTGGAAATTTGCAAAAATACAAATTTGGAGAAACTCATTTCCATTTTACAAGCCAAGTTATCATTAATAACCAACCTTTCCAAATTTAATTCTCTTCATAATAATTATATATATATATATACACACACACACAGAGAGCTTAAATTCATCAAAATATGACAATCCCAGAATTAGAACTCTTAATTCAAACATATACTAATTGATTCATAATATTTTTTAATATAAGAACAGATTGCATTTTAATCTTCATACCACATTTCACTTATCAATAACATAAAACTATTGTCCAATACCTTTAGTCATTCAAAAACCTCTAACAACAAATACATAATAACAACACCTGTTCATGGACATCAACAACCCAATTTTGAAGCTAAGCAATAGAAATTCTTTAAGTATATCAGAACAGAGATTCAATACTTCAAATCCTCATCCATATCAATATTTCATCAACCTAAAAACCCCTTTCCAGATTTTGTACACAACTTCATCTAAAACCAATTTATATTCATAAGTACAAAATTACAAAGATGAATCCCAAACCTGAATTGAAGTCAAAACCCCCAACTTGAAACCTGACTTCAACCAACAACTTTCTCCTTCCCTTTTCTCCTCTTTTTAGTTTCCTCTTTAACTAACATGCATATACAAGATTTCCATTATCTTCAACAATTTCCTCAACTCTAGAAACTCAATCACAAACCAGAGAATGAAAAAGTTGATAAAAGAAGAACGGAACTTCCCAATGGAACCAAATTATAAAATTTTAATCAACAAGTTAAATGATTTATGATTCCTTAATTTTAATTTTTGTGAGAAACTAAAGGAAGAGGTAAAGAGGATTTCCAGCAGATTGCTGAACAAAGCCACCGAAAATGGCTCAAAGAGTAGAATCCCACCTTTGCTACTGTGACGCGCGCCGGATCCCGATGCGCCGCCCTTTCGGACCGCCCGCACGTGGGCGATCGGGGCATTTGCGGGTCCGTTGATAGCTTGCAATAAATCGCAAGTGCGTCTATGTTGGGCAACAAGGAGGTATCATGGAGTCGCCACCCAATAGAACATTGGGAAAGTTACTCTCGCCTCGGAGAGCCTAAGACTGCGCTTGGTATCCATTTTGGGCCAGCCAGAGGGGTCTAGGAAGGTAAACCTCTCGCCCTAAGGAGCCTAGGATTAGCGCTAAAGTCTCGTGGCACAAAAAAGTGTCTTGGAGGGTAGACCTCTAGCCTCTTTGAGCCCAAAGACCAGAGCTGGGTCCGGGATTTCTCATCTATTTCTACCTCGATTATTTTATGATCAAATTTTAAATATCATTGATTCGCTCTCTCTCCACACGATGCAATTAATTGAAAGGCGCATTTATTCACATTTTGAAAGCGGTAAATGAGCAAAATAAATATCGAAAGCGATAAATTACAATAATACAAGGAGCAGAATACAACTCCCTCTTGTAAATGTGCGAAGCATACATAAAACGGGTTATTGCTTATTTTGAGGACTTTGGTCCTCGCATGCATATTTATTATGAAACAGTTTTAATGTGATGATTTATTTGTGTATGAAAAACTAGGACATTGGTCCCCTTTTATTTAGAAAAAAAAATGTCAAGTTAATTAATAAAAACGTTCTTGTGATTTTCTTTCTAGCGTGCCTAAATAAAGAATTTCACAAGAATATTATATGGCAAAATTAAATAAAATATTACAAATAAAGAAAATAAATATATGAACCAAATGAGCCTTTTTGGACCTCCCGATGTGCTCGCAAAAACGCCCAAGCGAAAAAATGAGTTTAGACATAAAAGCAAATACAAATAAAACAATGTTAGTGATTAAATCAATTAAATCAATTAAACATACAAAATAATGAATAACAAATTAAAATAAAATAAGATGATATGAAAAGAATGATAATGGAATAAAAAATATTAACAAACCAAAATAAAATGAGAAACATGGATTATATGTGATAAATGATTAAATGATGTGATGAAAATAAAATAAAACATGTTAATTAATTAGTACATGAAAATATATACATGATGAAAATAATGATGATAAGTGAAAAATAATGAATGAATAAATAAACAAATGATAATAAAGTCATGTAACAATGATAAAAATTAGTAAACAAAGGAATGATGAAAATAATAATGATATATAACAAGGTTAATTGATGTGTTCATAATTAATATAAACTATTCACATGGCAAAAAGATTAATTTAATTTAAATTAATTAATTATTTGCATGTTAAAAATAATGAGGAATCAAAATAAATTATTTACATGTTAGGAATTAAAAAAAACAATATTCACATGAATAAAAATCAAATCATATATAAACAATTAAATGGAACAAATATAGGATCAATACAACAAATGAATAGATGAAAACAATAAATAAATCAATAAAAACAATAAAATATATATGAATAAATTAAATAAAAATAAAATAAAATAGAAATGGAGCCAAGAATATTTACCCTCAGAATATTGGATTTGATGAAGGAAAAGTGATGATTTTCCGGAGAATTTGCTTGAAAGAATAATTTAGCAATAAAATTAATTCTCTTTGTTTATGGAGAAAAACAAAGGAATTGATTTGTATGCTTAAGATTAAAAAGAAATTGATGTCAAAGTGATGATTAATCTCTTGTGTTTATGAAGAAAAAACCAAGAAATTAATTGGAATAATTAAGAATTGAAAATTGATCTTTCAATTTCAATTAAACCTTTTTAATTAAAAAAAAATCTCAAAATGTTTAGAAGAAAAATCAAAGAGGAAGAGAAATGCTGGAAATTCTGATGTAAAAAAAATAGTAGTAGTGGAGGCTCCCTTGATTTTTCATCATAAAGTATTTAAAGAATAGAAAATGTTGCCCTAATTTAATTAAGGAAAACAAACCTAATTTTATTCAAATTCCTTTATTTTTGGGGATAAAATCAAGTTTTATTAATTAATAATCTATAAAAAATATTTTGGAATTTTATTTGAAGTCAAAAACCCTTAATTTTGGGATAAAAACGGATTTTTGGGTGAAAAAATCGGAAAAAAAGCTGAAAAAATGGAAAATAGGGTAACAGACCCTGTACCGACGGCCAGAAGCCCGTCGCTACAGAGGGACGCCGCCCGTCACTATAGAGCGACGGGGATTCACGTGGCGAGGCGCGCGAAATCCGCGCGGAGCTCGGGCGGGAATCGCGCGCAGAGGCGCGCGGTGCGGCTCGCAGCGCGCAACGCTGCGCGTCGCTCTTTAGCGACGCGCAGCATTGGCAACGCTGCGCGTCGCTAAATCGCGCCCAGCGCGCTGGGTGCCTGGGCGTCTGCGTGCTGGGCACCTGGCGCCTGCGAGCGGGGCGCTGCCGCGCCCGACACTCGCGGTCCGAAAAATTTTTTATTTTTTTTTATTTTTTCCTATTTTTTTAAATTTTTAAATTGACTAAAAACACCATAATTTTAAGCCCCCATTTTTCAAAATTAATTTTTTAAATATTTTTTATTATTTTCTAATTTTTCACTCTAAAATGCAAATTTAACGAGAAAACCATCACTTTTAACCTTTTTAAGCCTGTGAAGGCAATTATCATCATTGGGTAACTTCGATCTAGGCTGACTCAGGACCCGGTGTCTACAGTTGCCCCCAGTTTAGGGGAATCTAGTACACTAGTGTCTAGGTGAGCCTAAACTCAAAGAAGAAAAGGAAAGAGACGCGTACCTGAGGCGTCGATCTTCCTGCTTGATGGAATTGTAACGATAGCTGTTGCTGTCTTTTGGTTGTAGCTGGTAATGTTGTGGTCGTGCTAACCTCTTGTGGGTAGTGCCGCCATCGTGCTAACCTATGTGAGTTGGTAGTGCCGTGGTCATGCTAACCTCTTGTGGGTTGTGCCGCCATCGTGCTAACCGCTGTGAATTGGTAATGTCGTGGTCGTGCCAACCTCTTGTGGGTTGTGCCGCCATCGTGCTAACCGCTGTGAATTTTGGTAGTTCCGTGGTCGTGCCAACCTCTTGTGGGTTGTGCCGCCATCGTGCTAACCGCTGTGAATTGGTAGTGCCGTGGTCGTGCCAACCTCTTGTGGGTTGTGCCGCCATCGTGCTAACCGCTGTGAATTGGTAATGCCGTGGTCGTGCCAACCTCTTGTGGGTTGTGCCGCCATCGTGCTAACCGCTGTGAATTTTGGAACTGTGCTCCTTTAGATGTTTGGACTGGTGTCGTCACTCGGCTTTTGTTGGTGTTCCCCGCCGATTTCTCCTGCAAGATTGTATGCATAGGAATATACAAGAAATCACGTGTGCATGATATGGAATGCAAATGCTTGCAACAATGTATAGACTGTGCCCTAGGTGGTCCATGGTTCGCTGAGGTTGTAGCCTTCCTGCTCTACAATGCCCCCTAAAACCTGAGGATCGTCGACAAGTTTTCTGAAAGAGACGTCCGGTATATATCCTTGCCCCCCTTGGTCAATGATCATTTACCCGGGATTCTGTTTCATGTTCTGTATTGTATGTTACCTGATTGAAAGAAGATCATCTGAAGTAACGCCGCCTTATCGCTCTAGGCATTGAACGTCATTGTTTTAAAGGTAGTGCGTCCCTTGTGGATTTTCACACTAGCTTTTCTTTGCGGGAAATGCGTCCCTTATGGGATTTTCACACAACCCTTTGCCTAACTTTTGCCTGGGATGGACCCAACCCAATCCAGCGGCTTTTGTTTATTTTATATTTATATTTTTTTGTAGGGCAGACTGCCTATTTCCAGGTTTTCACCCTGCCCTTTGGCCTAACTTTTGCTTAGAGAGCCAGTTACGGTTTTCATCTCTAACGGCCTTCTTTGTTTTTTTTTTTTTTTTATCACCAAAGCTTCTGTTAAGAGCAAATAGCACATATCCAATGAAGGGACTGAGCAATAATCATTAGATGAACAATTGGTATATTTCTTTTTAAGACAGAACTGAAAGATCAATGAAAATGTATTCTTTTATTCATTGTAAAATTGTGTACATTTCTATATGATTTCATCATACATGATTTTCATTTGATAAGAATTCAAAAGCATATGACTACACCTAATCTCGGAGTGGGTTTTGTCAGCATCAAACTCCTGTTATTAATCGGCCCTCTCGGGTTTTCTCGATTAAATATTTTCTCTTATGCCTCTAATTTTTGCACAGGATGCCTTTTTTCGGTTTTCACCCTGTCGAGGCGCCCAATTTTAGCACAGCCGCCTCTTTTCGGTTTTCGACTTGCAGGGCATTTTATTCTCTTCTTTTTATTTTGGTCTTTAGCCGTGGAACCTTTTGAGTCTGTCGACATTGATCGGTTCTTTGAATTCGTTCCCATCACTATCCGACAAGATTGTAGCTCCCTTGGACAGCAGCTTCTTAAGGATATACGGCCCTTCCCAGGTAGGTCTGAATTTCCCTCTAATATCTGGTATGCCTGGCCTCATCTGCTTGAACACCAAGTCCCCTTCTTTCAACGGATGCTTTCTCACGTTCTTTCTGAAAGTCCTTGCCAATCTCTTTTGGTAAATCTGATTATGATAATAAGCTTTCAGCCTACTCTCATCCAGTAAATTCAAGTGCTGTAGCCTCTGCTGCGCCCATTCGGCCTCCGGGATTTGGGCTTCCATGACCACCCTTAGCGATTTAAGCTCTATCTCTACCGGCAACACTGCTTCTGTTCCGTATACCAGGGAAAATGGTGTAGTGCCTGTAGACGTCCTCACCATCGTTTTGTATCCCCACAGGGCAAAGGGTAACTTTTCAGCCCAGTCCTTGTAAGTTTGGACTATCTTGGACATGATCTTCTTTATATTCTTATTTGCGGCCTCTACTGCCCCATTCGCTTACGGTCGGTAGGGAGAGGATTTATGATGCTTGACACCATACTTCTCGAGAAGTTTTCTGGTTTCTCCCATGAACTGCACCCCATTGTCGGACACTATGTGATGAGGGAGGCCATACCTGCAGATCAAATTCCTCTCTATGAACTTGGCCATGTCCCTTGCGTCAATCTTCTTGAAGGATTCTGCCTCGACCCATTTGGTAAAATAGTTGATTGCGACTATGATGTATCTGTGCCCATTGGACGCCGTGGGATGGATTTCGCCTATGATGTCTATTCCCCATGCTGTAAATGGCCATGGAGATGTTAAGTTATGTAACTCTGAAACTGGCACATGCCTCAAATTCGCGTACTGTTGGCATAACTGGCATTGCTTCACAAATTTTGAACAATCTGTATCCATTGTGAGCCAATAAAACCCTTGGCACATGATCTTCTTTGCTAAGGCTAAGCCATTCATGTGAGCTCCACAAACCCCGGCGTGAACCTCTTCCATAAGTCATTTAGCTTCTTTCTCTGCCAGACATCTTAACTGGATACCATCAGCTTGCCTTTTATACAAAGTGCCATTAACACTGATGAATTGAGTGGATAACTTCCTGATCATTCTTTGGTCCTTCTCAGTGGCTTCCTCTGGAAAGACTGATCTCTCTAAATAATTCTGAACGTCATAATACCATGGATTTCCATCAATGGCCTCAATGTCCATCACCTGTTCAGCTTCAAAGCAAGGTTTTTCCGAACTATAAATCAGCACGGGTTTCATCGCAACTCTTGTTGGGTTATCCCACATAGACACTAATGTTGCTAGAGCATCAGCTAACTGATTTTCGTCTCTGGGGATGAAGTGGAAAGTGCAAATCTCGAACTGGCTGCTCAATGTTCTCAAGTGCTTTACATAAGGCAACAACCTTTCTTCCTTGACTGACCACTCCCTTCTGATCTGATGAATTACCAAGGAAGAATCTCCAAATACTTCTGCGGTCTCTGCCCCCAGAGCGAGTAATGCTTCCAATCCAAAGATGCAAGCTTCATATTCTGCTTCATTATTGGTAGCCTTATACCTCAGCTTCTTAGCCAATGGTAGTCTTTCACCATCTGGTGTCATAAGAATAACTCCTACGCCTGCTCCCTTATTATTGACTGCTCCATCAAAGAATAATTGCCACCCTTGCACTGCTATGGCCGTGACATCTTCATCTGGGAAGTTGTATTCAAACTGATCTCCCTCAATAGGATGCTCGGCTAAGAATTCTGCTACCGCTCTTCCCTTAATGGTTTTCTTGGTTATGTACTCAATATCAAATTCCTGCAACAACAGTAACCATCTTCCCATCTTCCCTAGTAGAGAGGGTGCTTCTTGGAGGTATCTGAGCGGATTATGTTTGGCAACCGTTTGTACCTTGAAGGAATGAAAGTAGTGCCGCAACTTCTTAGAAGCCCAGATAACTGCTAAACAAATCTTTTCTACCTCTACATATTTGGCTTCGTAAGGAATTTCTTGCTAAGCTAATAAACTGTAAACTCCAAACCAAAATCGTCCTCTTGAGACATCATAGCACCCACTGAGTTATCTTCCACAGCCAGGTACAGGATTAGTGGTTTGGCACGGCGTGGTGGTCTTAGTACCGGAGGATTTAGCAGATAGTCCTTAATGGTGTCAAAGGCCAGTTGAAAGTCATCGTTCCATATCATCGGCTGATTCTTCCTAAGAAGCTTGAAAATAGGCTCACATACTGAAGTTAGCTTGGCAATAAACCGGCTGATGTACTGAAGCTTTCCTAAGAAACTTCTGATGTCCTTCTCCTTCTGGGGCACTGGCATCTCTCTTACGGCTTTGACTTTATCGGGATCTACCTCGATTCCCCTCTGGCTTACTACATGGCCTAACAACTTTCCTGATGTAACTCCAAAAAGGCACTTCTTGGGATTGAGGCGCAAATCGTACTTGCTAATTCTTTGAAAGAACTTTTCTAAAGCCTCAAAGTGACCTTCCCTGGTAGCCGACTTAATCATCATGTCATCAACGTACACTTACACTTCTTTGTGGATTAAGTCATTGAGAACCTTGGTCGCCATCCTTTGATAAGTCGCTCCTGCATTTTTCAACCCAAAAGGCATAACTCGGTAGGCATATGTCCCCCACTCGGTGATAAAGGCTGTCTTGATCCGGTCCACTATCTTGTTAAGAATTTGATTGTACCCTACGTATCCATCCACAAAGCTATACATCATGCAAGCAGCAGCACTATCTACTAGCACATCAATATAAGGAAGAGGGAAATCATCTTTCGGACAGGCCTTGTTCAGGTCTCGATAGTCAATGCATACTCGAACCTTACCGTCCTTCTTAGCTACAGGAACCACATTAGCTAACCATGTTGGGTATTGAACCTCTATCAGGAACTTAGCGTCAATCTGCTTATGGATCTCCTCTTTCACTTTCTGTGCCCACTCTGGCCTAAGCCTCCGAAGCTTTTGCTTGACTGGTTTAAACTCTGGGTAAGTTGGGATGGCATGTTCGGCAACATCTCGATCTATTCCCGGCATATCCTCATAGGTCCAGGCAAAGACTTTTTCATATTTTTTTAATATTCTCTCAAATTTTATTCTCTCTTCAGGAGTTATGTCTGATGCTAGCAAAATTTCCTTTGGATTTTCCAAAGTTCCGAGATTAAATGTGGTTGTACCAGTTGAATTGATATCAAAAATGAATGCATCATGCTTATGATCATGCGAAATGAAATCATCAGAAACATCACACAAGTAAGCAAAGTTATTCATCTCATTAACATAATCAGAAACATTAACATTGTCCTCAAAGAGTTCTGGCATAAAAAGAGAATCTAAATGACTATCAACTTCAGTCAACGCCGATGCTGCAGCTGACTGTGCTTTGGCTTCCTGGCTTGGTGAAATCTTGAGATCTTCACTCTTCGGCTCTGGTTCCACTATCTTCTCCTTCCCCTTAAGTCTGGTGGCTAACAGCTTATCAGTTACAATCTCTTCGGATTCATCTCTATCCCAGATGCTGCATTGGGTCATAATCTCCTCATCCCAAAAGTTCTCTACAGCTTTGACAACTCCGATTTCCCAATCAAAGACATCATTGAAAATTTCAAAACCCGGGGTAATCTTCCCAACTACCCACTGCGGCTCTTCTTCTCCGTTGTAAGCACAAACCGATGATGATGGCACAAAACTCTCCGAAAGATGGGGAATTCCCTGACACTTTCTTCTTACCATACTTTCCTTTGTAGCCCAACCCCTTTCGATCTTTTTGACCACGTGTAGTGATAGCATCCTGCAGTCCTTGTGACTCTTTTCCCAAACCAGCCCCTGGGAGGAAGTGCATCTTTTTCAGCATATTCACCACTTGAGGGCTACCTTCTAAGCTTTGCTCTTCTTCGATCACTGATACATGAAAGCCACTGAATGGCTGATTAGAGATCTCCAAAGCAGACACTTGGTTCTCTCTTGTTGCTTTAATGGTCACTACCTCTCCTTCATGAGGTATCTTAATTATCTGGTGTAAGGTAGATGGAACTCCTCCTAACTTATGGAACCACGGTCTTCCAAGCAAAGCTGAGAAATTTGCTGGGATCGATAGAACCACAAAATCCGTTTCTGTCTCAATAGGCCCCGTCTTTACCAAAGCTTTGAAAGTTCCCAATGCTTGCCTCCTAGAATTGTCGTAGACAGTGATGGTCAGGTCAGATTTGCTTAACATACTCTCATCCAACCCAAAGGCCTGAAGTGCTACCAAAGGGCAAACATTTATTGACGACCCGTCATCAACCATGACGCAAGCGGTGTGTTTACCATTGATCTGTGCCTTGATGTACAAAGGTCAGTTGTGGCTGCGACCCTCTGTTGGTAGGTCTGCATCAGAAAAAAGCAACTTCTCCCCGGATCCCCCCTTTACAAGGTCTAAAAGCTCGGATGGAGAGATTGTTGTTGCTACGGTGGATACACTCAATGCTTCAACTAACTTCTGTCGGTGAGAGGGGGACTGTCTCAAGAGGTCCCAAATAGATATCTGAGCCGTGGTCTTTTTTAGTTGCTTCAATATTGAATTTTCTTCCGGCTCCTTCTCTGCGATTGCTTGTGCTGGGTCCTGCTGCTTCTCGGCTTCTGAAATGATCCTCCCACTTCTTGTTACTACTTCTACTCTTTCTTCTTCCTCTGAATCCCACGGATCCGTAAACTCTCCTTTTTTCTCATCTTCATCATCTCCACTCTCACTAGTGGACCAACAGTCTATTGCTGGCACGGAAACCCCTTCTCCATCCACTGCAGGGCGAGTAATAGCGACATACTCATTTCCATATAGGTCTTGCATCACATACCATTCTGATAGGCTCGATCCAATCATAAAGACTGGAGGTGGCACTGCATTATAACCGGACTTCTTCTTGCTTTCCCTCTGCTCAGGATCGGTGATCTGCTTGTTGTCAATTAGATCTTGGACCCGATGTCTTAGTGTTATACAATCATCCGTCAAATGCCCGGTATGTTGGTGGAATGCGCAGTATTCATTCTCTTTGTGCCCTGGCTGTCCCTGGGTCTTGGCCGGCCTAGGTGATAGGGGCCGCAGTTTTCCTTCTTTTATTAGCCTCTTCAGTACCCATGATAAAGGCCTACCCAAGTTGGAGAAATACCTTTGATTTACCCCGGTTGCAGACACCTCGGCAGTCTTCCAAACTCTATTACCACTGTTGGAACTTGCTGGCTTGGCTGTCCCTTGATTGCTGTATCCCTTCCTGGCATAGGACTCGCTGTTTGCCCTCTTGGCTAAATATTCTCCCTCTGCTTCTATGGCGATATCCTTCAGGGATTCCCAGTCTTTCAGTCCCTTCATTTTCAATCCATCTCTCAAGTAGGGGCTGGCATTTCGAATGAACAGCCGGATCTGATCAGAAGTGTCCGGTTTGCGTTTCATCTCCATAACCCGGTTTCTCCACCGAGTAAGGTACTCGTGGAAGGACTCCCCAGCCTTCTGTTGTAGCAACTCGAGATCTTTCAAAGTGACCTCCATCCGGGTACTGCAATCGTACTGCTTAAGGAACTCTTCGGTTAGCAAGTCCCAATCCTCCTTGGACCCCCTCTCAAGCCCATGGTACCAATCAATAGCAGCTCCTGTGAGACTCAAGCAGAAATACTCTATCTTTTGCTTTCTTGTTAAGGTCGTTCCCTTTATGACCAGCGAGTATTGCTTGATGTGTGCGGCAGGATCAGAGGTGCCATCAAATTTGGGAATATCCGGCATCTTAAAATTCTGGGGAATCAGGTCATCCCCATCTAGCTCTCGGTCTTCCGGGTTCATTCCTTTTCCCACGGTCATCATCCTTGCCATGGCCTCAAATCTCTCTTCCATTTTCCTCCACATTGCCTCATCCAGTTTCGATGACTTCTCTTTAGCTACTGTATACTCCTCTAGCTCATCTCCCCCAAACTCAGCTTCAGACCTGGGGCCCTCTCTGCGCTCAATAGGTGCAGGCACTCTTTGCTCAACAACAGGTGGGTCAACCACTGGTTGGTTAACTGTAGCAGGACGCTCTTCTCTTATAACCTCTTGTTCAGCTGGTACACGGATAGGGGCAGCAGCAGCTTGTTGCCCAGCTATTGTGGTGGCAAGATTGCCCATCATTGCAATCATGCGGGCTTCAAATTCCTCCATCCTCTTTCCTACCTCCTCAGCAATTATTGCCCGGGTTGCATCAGACTCATTTAATGGATTAGCCATGCTTACTTCTGTTGATGATTCGAGAGAAAACCCCACACTATTTTTTGAGATTGAATCTGAACTCTGATCCAACACTAACTCTGTTAACCCCAAAAGTGGCGTCCTTCTTAACCGTCCGTCGGGACCTCTAGACCACCCAGGAGAATCTATGATGGCTGAAATGCAAAAATTGTTAAGATGGTGCATGATTAAAATGCAATGCATGCTCATACTGATGCAACATAGACAAACACATGCAAGCAGATAGATCCTTCCAACCTTATATCTCCCACACACGTGGTAGTGTGGTCTCTTTCTTAGGTGGGCTTGATCCATGGATTAACGTGGAACCCAATGGACACATATGGTGCGCGATGAAAAACCGACAGCATAATACTCCTATACTAATGTACAAGCGGATGGATAGTGATCGTCATGTATTTAGACGTTCCACAAATTTCGACATGGCCCTACCGGGGCATGGAAGCCTTTGGCTAGGTTACCAAGCAAGACATCTGGACTCACCCAATACATGAGGATCCATACAGCAAGCATGGAATTAGGGTTCATATCACCTGTGGAAAGTAGCTATGGCCATTATATGAACTTTGGACAAGGGAGATGTTACTTTAAGGCTACCCAAGCATGATCCCTGCCGACAGGTCTAGCTCATCACGAGCGTAACGACCGATCGGGTCACCATTTTGATATACCATTAAGGTACGTGGCTTGGGCTGGTGATTATCCTTAACACTTCCCCAAATTGAGTGAAAATGAGGAGGTGCTTCAGGAACGCACCGGGGCTAAAAGAGGGACCAAACTAGCGTATTCTAAGGCTCTAATGATATGCAAATGCAAATTTGAGAGAAGGTGAATTTATGAATTAAATTTTAATCATAAATGTTAAAAGAGGTATTTTCGAATCGAAATCTCGAACCATAAACGTCCCCAGTGGAGTCGCAAGTGCATCTATGTTGGGCGATCGGGGCATTTGCGGGTCCGTTGACAGCTTGCAATAAATCGCAAGTGCATCTATGTTGGGCAACAAGGAGGTATCATGGAGTCGCCACCCAATAGAACATTGGGAAAGTTACTCTCGCCTCGGAGAGCCTAAGACTGCGCTTGGTATCCATTTTGGGCCAGCCAGAGGGGTCTTGGAAGGTAAACCTCTCGCCCTAAGGAGCCTTGGATTAGCGCTAAAGTCTCGTGGCACAAAAAGGTGTCTTGGAGGGTAGACCTCTAGCCTCTTTGAGCCCAAAGACCAGAGCTGGGTCCGGGATTTCTCATCTATTTCTACCTCGATTATTTTATGATCAAATTTTAGATATCATTGATTCGCTCTCTCTCCACACGATGCAATTAATTGAAAGGCGCATTTATTCACATTTTGAAAGCGGTAAATGAGCAAAATAAATATCGAAAGCGATAAATTACAATAATACAAGGAGCAGAATACAACTCCCTCTTGTAAATGTGCGAAGCATACATAAAATGGGTTATTGCTTATTTTGAGGACTTTGGTCCTCGCATGCATATTTATTATGAAACAGTTTTAATGTGATGATTTATTTGGGTATGAAAAACTAGGACATTGGTCCCCTTTTATTTAGAAAAAAAAATGTCAAGTTAATTAATAAAAACGTTCTTGTGATTTTCTTTCTAGCGTGCCTAAATAAAGAATTTCACAAGAATATTATATGGCAAAATTAAATAAAATATTACAAATAAAGAAAATAAATATATGAACCAAATGAGCCTTTTTGGACCTCCCGATGTGCTCGCAAAAACGCCCAAGCGAAAAAATGAGTTTAGACATAAAAGCAAATACAAATAAAACAATGTTAGTGATTAAATCAATTAAATCAATTAAACATACAAAATAATGAATAACAAATTAAAATAAAATAAGATGATATGAAAAGAATGATAATGGAATAAAAAATATTAACAAACCAAAATAAAATGAGAAACATGGATTATATGTGATAAATGATTAAATGATGTGATGAAAATAAAATAAAACATGTTAATTAATTAGTACATGAAAATATACACATGATGAAAATAATGATGATAAGTGAAAAATAATGAATGAATAAATAAACAAATGATAATAAAGTCATGTAACAAGGATAAAAATTAGTAAACAAAGGAATGATGAAAATAATAATGATATATAACAAGGTTAATTGATGTGTTCATAATTAATATAAACTATTCACATGGCAAAAAGATTAATTTAATTTAAATTAATTAATTATTTGCATGTTAAAAATAATGAGGAATCAAAATAAATTATTTACATGTTAGGAATTAAAAAAAATAATATTCACATGAATAAAAATCAAATCATATATAAACAATTAAATGGAACAAATATAGGATCAATACAACAAATGAATAGATGAAAACAATAAATAAATCAATAAAAACAATAAAATATATATGAATAAATTAAATAAAAATAAAATAAAATAGAAATGGAGCCAAGAATATTTACCCTCAGAATATTGGATTTGATGAAGGAAAAGTGATGATTTTCCGGAGAATTTGCTTGAAAGAATAATTTAGCAATAAAATTAATTCTCTTTGTTTATGGAGAAAAACAAAGGAATTGATTTGTATGCTTAAGATTAAAAAGAAATTGATGTCAAAGTGATGATTAATCTCTTGTGTTTATGAAGAAAAAACTAAGAAATTAATTGGAATAATTAAGAATTGAAAATTGATCTTTCAATTTCAATTAAACCTTTTTAATTAAAAGAAAAATCTCAAAATGTTTAGAAGAAAAATCAAAGAGGAAGAGAAATGCTGGAAATTCTGATGTAAAAAAAATAGTAGTAGTGGAGGCTCCCTTGATTTTTCATCATAAAGTATTTAAAGAATAGAAAATGTTGCCCTAATTTAATTAAGGAAAACAAACCTAATTTTATTCAAATTCCTTTATTTTTGGGGATAAAATCAAGTTTTATTAATTAATAATCTATAAAAAATATTTTAAAATTTTATTTGAAGTCAAAAACCCTTAATTTTGGGATAAAAACGGTTTTTTGGGTGAAAAAACCGGAAAAAAAGCTGAAAAAATGAAAAATAGGGTAACAGACCCTGTACCGACGGCCAGAAGCCCGTCGCCACAGAGGGACGCTGCCCGTCGCTATAGAGCGACGGGGATTCACGCGGCGAGGCGCGCGAAATCCGCGCGGAGCTCGGGCGGGAATCGCGCGCAGAGGCGCACAGCGCGCAACGCTGCGCGTCGCTCTTTAGCGACGCGACGCTGCGCGTCGCTAAATCGCGCCTGGCGCCTGCGAGCGGGGCGCCAGCGCGCCTGCGCGGTGCCGCGCCCGACACTCGCGGTCCGAAAAATTTTTTATTTTTTTTTATTTTTTCCTATTCTTTTAAATTTTTAAATTGACTAAAAACACCATAATTTTAAGCCCCCATTTTTCAAACTTAATTTTTTAAATATTTTTTATTATTTTCTAATTTTTCACTCTAAAATGCAAATTTAACGAGAAAACCATCACTTTTAACCTTTTTAAGCCTGTGAAGGCAATTATCATCATTGGGTAACTTCGATCTAGGCTGACTCAGGACCCGGTGTCTACAGCTATGTAACACCCCGAAATGTAACCTAGAAGGATTTGGGCATAGTGTGGATGAGTAGTGATCAAAGTTGTGTAATTTGATGGGTTGGGTATTGTCAAATGGACAAATTAAGGATTTGAGTAAAAGTTTCGGCTAGTGCGGCTAATTGTAAAATTGTGAAATATGGAAGTAGGACTTAATTTAATGAATAAAATTAGTTAAGTGGTTCAATGTGAAGAATTATTGAGTTAAGAATATCAATGTATGAGGTTAGTAGAGTTGGAGGATCAAAAAGGAGAATTTGACATTAAAATCTAATTTGGGCCAATGGGAATGTGACATGTGGCAAGAGGTGAGAAGGGGATATATAAGAAGAAAGAGAAGGAAAGATAGGGCAGAAATTTCTGCTCTCCCCTCTTATTTTCCCGTTCCTCTTCCCTTCCTCTTCCTCTTTTCCTCCTTGTTCCATGTTAATTGTTTTCCCTCAAATCAAATACCAAGAGTTATTGGATGACGTTGTTTAGCTCAAGAGAGTTAAGTGAAGAACTAATTAAAGAAAGGTAAGTTTAAGTTTTGATTCTTCCTTTCTTTTCTTCGATTAGCTAAAAACCCTAAATTTATGTATTGTATATTTGTGTGTTTTGATGAGGATTTTGGATGAGAAGGATCTTGGATGGGTTTTTGGAACAAGAAAGATCATCCAAGGAAGCTATTAGGAGCAAAGGAGTTAAGGTTTGGGATTTTGTTATTTTAATGAATATTATGGTTTGGGGGTTTTCATTTGGTTTTTTGGAAATGTATGAGGTTAATGTTATTTAGAAGTGTTCAAATGCTATGGGTTTTGACTAATTTGGGTTAAGGTACTTCGAATGTGGATTATTGAACCAAAGTGTATTTTTGATTGAACTTGTGAAGTTATTTTATTGGTTATCAATTTAGAGATTTTAATTATGTTAATTGCATGATCTTAATTGTGATAATTGGTTTGAAATATGGGCTTTATGTGGTATAAAGTGTATTGAATGTTGAAATTGAGTTATGTGAAAGTTTGGGGTTAATTTCCTTTGATTTTCTAGGTTTGGGATGATCTACACGGCGGTAGTTCAGTTTATTTGTTCGTGATTTTACACGGCATTAAGAACCTTTCATACCGCCGTGTAAAGTCATTTTGCTCTGAATGATTTTTGCATTGTGCATTTTACACGGGAGTAAGGTTCTCCATACAGCCGTGTAAATGCATTCTGTTTGAAGTTTTTCTTCTTGGCATGACCTGGCTGTCACGAGTAGTGACATTGAGCACGAGTCGTGCACTTGGTGCACTAGTCGTGCACGAGACGTGCACATGGTGCACGAGTCATGCACTTGGAGCACGAGTCGTGTCACTAGGCACGACTCATTGCAGACCCCTCTCCCTCTTGTGCCTAAATTGTTCTTCTGTGTTTCGCCTTCACGGCCTTGTCATTGAGCATGACTCGTGATGTCCACAGGGCAAGCTTGGCCACTGATGCAAGCGCGATATCCCATCGCGATCGCGACAGTCCCCTCTCTGCCCTATACTATTTTTGAAAAACTTCTTATTTGCATGATTTCTCACTTATGTTATGCATTTATGATTTAAAATGTGAATTATTTGATGTATTTCTCATGCATGGTAATTATTAAAATATAAGAATTTGCTCCACCATTACTGTATTTTAAATGTATATGTGCAATGAAATGTAAACTTATCTGTTAAGTTTAAATGAATGCATGATTAGTTTTAAATATGATAAATGTAATTAATACGTATAATGTGCCTAATAAAAATGAAAGAATGTTATGAGTATTTGATGAAATGTACATGTATGTGAAAATGTGACGAATTTAATAATGATATGGAAAATTTAGCCTGCGTGAGTCGGTCGTGGATAGATAGGCATGCCAATAGAGTTCTGATAGCTGCAGCCCCTTTGGATTTGGACCCTGATCAGGTCCTCGATCGGATCCTCGCGGTCCTTCTGTATCGGATCCTCGCGAACCTTCTGTATCGGATCCTTGCGATCCTTCTATCTTAGATCTTATTTAAGATCCCCCAATGCGAAAATGTTTTAAATTGAAAAGAAAAAAAATGATTTTGACATCTTCGGTTATCCATGCATTATGAAAGAATTGTTGGTACCTTCGGGTATCTATGCGTTTACTCACTTATCCACCCCTTTGACTTAGCAGGCAACTAAAACAATGAAAGAATGTGATTAATTGTTAAGTTCTGTAATGATTACAAAATGATATGTGAATGAGCATCAAGTGTGTTTGTTGATATATATATATATATATATGAGATTGTGCTTTATGCACTTATATGTTCTGGATCCTTTTTGTGCACCTATGTGGAAATGTACGGTACCTTCAGGTACCTACGTGTTTTGTATAATAAGCCAATGTCCATAAATGAAAAGAGATATAACGAATAATGTTTGTTCAAATAGGCTTGCTTGAATGAATCCTGATTGCATAAGAATTTGCATGTGAAAATGTATGTTATCAATCTATTTAAAAGTTATGATTATGAGTGCCTATATGATGTCTTGGTAGAGACTTACTGAAGTATTGGATATGCATATTTGCTATAATTGATTTGTCTATAAATGGATGTTATGAATATATTCGTTTATATGTATAAATGAGAATACAAGTATGTTGTGTGTTATCTGCCTTCTGGACTTTAGCCTAGGTAAGTATACCGGTAAGGAATCTATGTGCATTGGGCTCTTAATGAATACAGTAACTATATACATATAGATTGGTAAATAAGGAAAATAAAATGGTAAGCAAGATATAGATAATTGAATTTAGTAAATGAGTTAAGATTAATTTAGAATATTTATATATAAGGTTTTCTGTAGAACTACGTGGTTCTGATTCCCCACAATGGGGATACGTAGGAAGCTTGGAATGATTATTTCAAGCCTGAACCAAATCTGAGAATTGAAGGGTTTTGTTTAGTTTTGAATAAGTAATGGTTTGAGGAAATGAAATGTTTTGACTTAAGTAGTGACACTATATTCTACATGATTTTTGGAACTATTAGTAATAATGGGAGTTGGTAAGACTTAATATTTTCTGACTAGTAAAATGTATTTTTGGTAACCAATGAGGTATAACTATTAATATGGTTAATTAAATGATTTAGAAAAATAACGGGTATGTGTAAGGTATGAATAGTTAAAAAGCAATAAAATATTTTATGTTTTTTTTTGGTAAATAAGATGTACGTGACTATAAAATAGCTTCTGTTTTCAAATGAAGATAACAATCTAATATGTGCTAACTCTAACCATTACCTTTATGCTTACGTATATATATATTGCTTATGCATGTGTTCGTATCACCAATCACTGTGACTGGTTGGTTATTACTTGGTTATTTTTTCCTACTTAGCGTTATCGCTTAGCACGATGTTTTTCCGAAAAGCTTAGGAATTTGAAGTTTGGTTCGAGCGGTCCGCTGTGATTTTGGCCAACAAGTCAAATGGAAGTTTTATAAGAAATTTTTTATTGATTTTTGGAATGTAATTAAGTTTTATTTATTAGCTTTTGTAATGTGTTGTAATATTCTTTAGTGCGAATAATGGTGTGTGTCTGTCACTGAGGTTATAGATGTTAGAAATTTTATAATTTCATTTTTAGTATCTGATTCTTATGTAAGTATGTTTAATTCTGTATTTGTCGCGTAACATCCTTCACCTGTCGTGGTAGGTTGCTATGTACGGGTAAAGGGTGTTACATTTAGTGGTATCAGAGCATAGATTTAGTCAGTTCTGGTCGACTAGGTGTTTCGAGGTGTGTCTATATAGTTTAGCATTGGCCAAAGTGGATGATCTTGTTTTTTAGGTTTGAGTTGGGAATGAGAACCTCCTGCTCAGATAAAGTGTTTAGTTAAGTGTTGGCTCGGTAGATTGTTATCTGCCTGTCCTAGATTATTATGTGTGTGTATAAATTTCTAATGTGTTTGTTAGGTGAGTTGCTAAAGATTTTGTTAGGATTTCGCTTTGATGATATGTGGTTTTAGAGAGAAGATTTTGTGGAAGTTCTTGAGTGTATTGATATATGGCTACTTTGTGGGAATAGATAATTTAGTGTTTCAAAATGGAGGAGTGTTTGGATTTTGTAAGGATCTGGTAATGCTCTGTGTGCCTGTCAGCTATCTTCTGAAAATTGTTTGAACATGAACATATTGAACCATGGGGATGGGAAAAGTGCATTATTATAGCATCAATTGCATTTTTGCATCATCTTGCATACATGAGCCATCACATCCTCATTGCATCATCATCCTTTGATCACGCCTGAGAAATATCAGTGCATGCCTTTTAGAAGGAGAGAAAGCTGACAAGGTATACATTGAGTATTTGATATTAAGATTAGGTTTGTGATTTAAAAGCTTAGTAGTTATTAAGGAAAAAGCATAGTGTAAATAGTCAGAGTTAAGTAGAAAGAGTATTTTGGAATCTTGCATAAGTGAATGTGAAGAGATTTTGAAGTAAGATACGAGTGTTGTTTGTAAAGAAAGTAACATGTGTGTCAGATACTTTGAAATATTAAGGAATTGTGTAGCAAGATGTTGTAAGTTAAATGGTCTATTTATGAGGTGTATATGTTTTGGTTTCTGATTGGTGTTACGGTATTAATTATTTTGATAAATATGATTGATTTGAATGTAAGTCAATGAGAGGAGAAATATGAGTTTGAGTTTAGTTGTGAACAAGAGAAAGTTATGATTCGTATAGTTACTATGATTAAAAAGGAAATTATTAGAGAGTATAGTGATGGGATTAAGTAAAAGCAGGTAAGTATGTTAAGAGTGAAGTGTATAGGAATGAGTGTAATGTAAGTGTAGAACGTATGTGTTACATGATGATATAGAAATAATCTATATGAATGATAGTGAATTGAAGTATGGTTTTCGGATTTTTTTTTCTGATGTAAGTGAATTTCGAGGACGAAATTCTTTTAGGAGGGAAGATTTGTAACACCCCGAAATGTACCCTAGAAGGATTTGGGCATAGTGTGGATGAGTAGTGATCAAAGTTGTGTAATTTGATGGGTTGGGTATTGCCAAATGGACAAATTAAGGTTTTAAGTAAAAGTTTCGGCTAGTGCAGCCAATTGTAAAATTGTGAAATATGGAAGTAGGACTTGATTTGATGAATAAAATTAGTAGGACTTGATTTGATGAATAAAATTAGTTAAGTGGTTCAATGTGAAGAATTATTGAGTTAAGAATATCAATGTATGAGGTTATGAGAGTTAGAGGATCAAAAAGGAGAATTTGACATAAAAATCTAATTTGGGCCAATGGGAATGTGACATGTGGCAAGAGGTGAGAAGGGGGTATATAAGAAGAGAGAGAAGGAGAGATAGGGCAGAAATTTCTGCTCTCCCCTCTCGTTCTCCCATTCCTCTTCCCTTCCTCTTCCTCTTCCTCTTTTGCTCCTTGTTCCATGTTAATTGTTTTCCCTCAAATCAAATACCAAGAGTTATTGGATGACGTTGTTTAGCTCAAGAGAGTTAAGTGAAGAACTAATTAAAGAAAGGTAAGTTTAAGTTTTGATTCTTCCTTTCATTTCTTCGATTAGCTAAAAACCCTAAATTTATGTATTGTATATTTGTGTGTTTTGATGAGGATTTTGGATGAGAAGGATCTTGGATGGGTTTTTGGAACAAGAAAGATCATCCAAGGAAGCTATTAGGAGCAAAGGAGTTAAGGTTTGGGATTTTGTTATTTTGATGAATATTATGGTTTGGGGGTTTTGATTTGGTTTTTTGGAAATGTATGAGGTTAATGTTATTTATAAGTGTTCAAATGCTATGGGTTTTGACTAATTTGGGTTAAGGTACTTCGAATGTGGATTATTGAACCAAAGTGTATTTTTGATTGAACTTGTGAAGTTATTTTATTGATTATCAATTTAGAGATTTTAATTATGTTAATTGCATGATCTTAATTGTGATAATTGGTTTGAAATATGGGCTTTATGTGGTATAAAGTGTATTGAATATTGAAATTGAGTTATGTGAAAGTTTGGGGTTAATTTCCTTTGATTTTCTGGGTTTGGGATGATCTACACGGCGGTATGAAAAGGGCATACCACCATGTGATCATATTCTATTCTTCAGTTTCTTTGTTCGTGATTTTACATAGCATTAAGAACCTTTCATACCGCCGTGTAAAGTCATTTTGCTCTGAATGATTTTTGCATTGTGCATTTTACACGGGAGTAAGGTTCTCCATACCGCCGTGTAAATGCATTTTGTTTGAAGTTTTTCTTCTTGGCATGACCTGCCTGTCACGAGTAGTGACATTGAGCACGAGTCGTGCACTTGGTGCACTAGTCGTGCACTTGTGCACGAGATGTGTACATGGTGCACGAGTCGTCCACATGGTGCACGAGGGTGCACGAGTCGTGCACTTGGTGCATGAGTCATGCACTTGAAGCATGAGTCATGTCACTAGGCACAACTCATGGCAGACCCCTCTCCCTCTTATGCCTAATTTGTTCTTCTGTGTTTCGTCTTCACGGGCCGTGTCATTGAGCATAACTCGTGATGTCCGCAGGGCAAGCTTGGCCAGTGATGCGAGCGCGACCTCCCGTCGCGTTCGCGATAGTCCCCTCTCTGCCCTATACTGTTTTTCAAAAACTTCTTCTTTGCATGGTTTCTCACTTATGTTATGCATTTATGATTTAAAATGTGAATTATTTGATGTATTTCTCATGCATAGTAATTATTGAAATATAAGAATTTGATCCACCATTACTGTGTTGTAAATGTATATGTGCAATGAAATGTAAACTTGTCTGTTAAGTTTAAATGAATGCATGATTAGTTTTAAATATGATAAATGTAATTAATACGTATAATGTGCTAATATATGAATGCATGTGTAAAATGAAAGAATGTTATGAGTATTTGATGAAATGTACATGGATGTGAAAATGTGACGAATTTAATAATGATATGGAAAATTTTGCCTGTGTGAGTCGGTCGTGAATAGATAGGAATGCCTATAGAGTTCTGATAGCTGCAGCCCCTTTGGATTTGGACCCTGATCAGGTCCCCGATCAGATCCTCGCGATCCTTCTGTATCGGATCCTTGCGATCCTTCTGTCTTAAATCTTATTTAAGATCCCCCAATGCGGAAGTGTTTTGAATTGAAAAGAAAAAAAATGATTTTGATATCTTCGGATATCCATGAGTTATGAAAGAATTATTGGTACCTTCGGGTATCTATGCGTTTACTCACTTATCCACCCCTTTGACTTAGCAGGCAACTAAAAAAATAAAAGAATGTGATTAATTGATAAGTTCTGTAACGATTACAAAAGATATGTGAATGAGCATCGAGTGTGTTTGTTGATATATATATATATATATATATATATATATATATATATATATATATCTTGTGAGATTGTGCTTTATGCACTTATATGTTCTGGATGCTTTTTGGACACCTATGTGGAAATGTGCGGTACTTTTGCGTACCTATGTGTTTTGTATAATAAGCCAATGTCCATAAATTAAAAGAGATATAACGAATAATGTTTGTTCAAATAGGCTTGTCTGAATGAATCCTGATTGCATAAGAATTTGTATGTGAAAATGTATGCTATTAATCTATTTAAAAGTTATGGGTATAAGTGCCTATATGATGTCTTGGTAGAGACTTACTGAAGTATTGGATATGCATATTTGCTATAATTGATTTGTCTATAAATGGATATTATGAATATATTCGTTTATATGTATAAATGAGAATACATGTATGTTGTGTGTTATCTGCCTTCAGGACTTTAGCCTAGGTAAGTATACCGGTAAGGAATCTATGTGCATTTTTGTTGGTTCTTAATGAATACAGTAACTATATACATATCGATTGGTAAATAAGGAAAATAAAATGGTAAGCACGATATAGATAATTGAATTTAGTAAATGAGTTAACATTAATTTAGAATATTTATATATAAGGTTTTCTGTAGAACTACGTGGTTCTGATTCCCCACAATGGGGATACTTAGGAAGCTTGGAATGATTATTTCAAGCCTGAACTAAATCTGAGAATTGAAGGGTTTTGTTTAGTTTTGAATAAGTAATGATTTGAGCAAATGAAATGTTTTGACTTAAGTAGTGACATTATAATCTGCATGATTTTTGGAACTATTAGTAATAATGGGAGTTGGTAAGACTTAATATTTTCTGACTAGTAAAATGTATTTTTGGTAACCAATGAGGTATAACTATTAATATGGTTAATTAAATGATTTAGACAAATAACGGGTATGTGTAAGGTATGAATAGTTAAAAAGCAATAAAATATTTTCTGTTTTTTTTGGTAAATAAGATGTACGTGCCTATAAAATAGCTTCTATTTTCAAATGAAGATAACAATCTAATTTGTGCTAACTCTAACCGGTACCTTTATGCTTACGTATATATATATTGCTTATGCATGTGTTCGTATCACCAATCACTGTGACTGGTTGGTTATTACTTGGTTGTTTTTCCCTACTTAGCGTTATCGCTTAGCACAATGTTTTTCCGTGCAGCTTAGGAATTTGAAGTTTGGTTCGAGCGATCTGCTGTAATTTTTGCCAACGAGTCAGATGGAAGTTTTATAGGAAATTTGTTATTGATTTTTGGAATGTAATTAAGTTTTATTTATTATCTTTTATAATGAGTTGTAATATTCTTTAGTGCGAATAATGGTGTGTGTCTATCATTGAGGTTCTAGATGTTAGAAATTTTATAATTTCATTTTTGGTATCTGTTTCTTATGTAAGTATGTTTAATTCTATATTTTTTGCGTAACATCCTTCACCTGTCGCGGTAGGTTGCTACGCACGGGTAAGGGGTGTTACATGCTATGTGAACCATTCTGCTTTTACATGCTCACATTATATAAGTTAGGCAAATCTCACTTTTTATCCTTTAATTACTTTATAATACTCTTATTAGCATGCTCTTCAACTTTCTTTATTGAATTAAGTCCCTAATTCAAGTTATGAGCTTAATTCTCAATTTAGCAATTTACTAATTAACCACTTTAATCAAATGCATTTCTAATTATGCCCTTCTTCACATATTAATTCCTTAATCATGCTTACTTTACTACCTTAATTATGCAAAATACTACTAGGATAGGTTTCGTGGTCATTACATTTTTTCTTCTTTTCTCTCTTTTCTGGATCCATAATCTATTTACTGTCAATAAGATCTTGAATCTGATTTCTCAATGTCTTGCACTGGTCACCAATGTGCTGGTGGTAGGCGCAATACAAGTCCCCTCTATGACCATGTAATACCCCTTACCCGTACGCAGTAAATCGTACCATGATCCGACGGTTCATGGCGATCGTCAAGGACGTTACCAAAACAAATATTTAAAACTTACAAAACTTTATGCCAAAATCTGAGTTATAAAATTTCTTTCATTTTTAAATGCACCTATATAATTAACTATAAATTTATTATGCAAGCACCATACAAAATATACTTCTTCAGAACTTATTACAGATAGTTCAATTACATAGCTAATATTACTTTTACAAAACTTATATTTCAAAATTCCAAATCTTACATAAATTCTTAAGACTATACAAGTCCTACCCTAAGTCACTTCATAAACTTGCATTGGCCCCACCTGCTGCGGATGACCCTCAAAAGAGACTCAATCACATGCACCTACACGGATTAAAAGAAAATCCGTGCTAAGCATAAAGCTTAGTGGGAAACACATAATTATGGACGACCACTAGGAATGGTCCTCAAACAGATTCATTCATGAAAGCATTCTTTAAAGCATAATCATATAAATCATAACTATCTCAGTAAATCAAAGCATTCTTTAAAACATAATCATATAAATCATAACTATCTCAGTAAATCAAGGGAAATCTTAATAGTGTAAACACATATATAATCTTTCTTTTAAAGCATATTTTGCACATACAGTTCAATTCAAGAAGCATATACATTATTAATTCATGTATCAATCTCAAGATGCCAAATATGCAGTATATTACCAGTCTAATACTATTTCGTACAAACATATGTACATATACACATGTTCACTTTTCACTTTTATTCAGGTTCATAAACTTCAGTTATTACTATAACACCCCCTACCCATACGAAGGAGAACCCATTCTCCAGGGAGTGAGAACCTGTACGAGCAGGGGTGTCACCAAACAAAGCAGAATAATAGACAGATACTTATAATACAGAAAACATCGAAAATAAAAACTTAAAATTTATTCATTGATATCCAAAGGGTTCATTACAAAAATACAGTTAGTACATAACTGATATTACAAAATTACATTCTTCTAAAAGAATACATAGCGGAAGCAATATAAAAGAATAAATACAATGAGAGCCCAACATTACAAAAAGAATATTAAACACAACTAAGCCCAAACACTTCAAAACTTTTGTGTTGGCTGGACCTGCGGAGACTCTCCCAAAAGCTCAAACCTTCCGCACCTGCACGGATGAAACAACCGTGCTAACAGATAACGCTTAGTGGGGAAAAACACATGATAATATGAACGGCCATTCACAATGGTCGTTGAGACAAAACACATTCAAAATGATACATGCTTATAATCACATATATCTCTAATCATAATTGAAACTCATTCAATTGTATTCAAAAGCTCATAGTTAAATCATATATCAATTGGTTCATATACTTATAGTCACAACAACTAAACAAACGAAACAGACACCTACTGACTCACAATAGCGGATAACAAGTAAACACATTGGGGGTACCGGAGGGTACAATCGAAAAGCAACATCATCATTTCTCATTCAAAACATTTTCACATTGGGGGATCTTAAACCAGATCCGTACACATTGAGGATCGCGAGGATCCAAACGGGGACCTGATCAGGGTCCAGAACACATTGGGGCTGCAGCTACTGAACTCTATTAGGCATGCCTAACTATCCACTAAATTGAATCTTGCAGGCCATGCATAATTCATCAATTGATATTCATATTGCTCATAAAATCATCCATGCATAAGTCTAATAATATCATAAATTCGGAAAATAAATATCAAAAGCACAAAAGAAATCCCATTTTGAAAATAGAACCCGTCGCGCTCAAGACAGGGGCAAAGCTCCCTGAGCTCCGCGCTCACGACAGGCCTCGTATTCGCGAGAAGAAAAAGCATATTGCTTCTGTTGCGCTCGCTACTTGCGTCGTGCTCGCGACAGAGTGCGCCAAATATCGCTATCGCGATCGCGTGCTAGCACGCGCACTCGCAACAGTGCTACCCAGTTAGCACGGTACTTCGCGCTCCGTCGTGCTCGCGACAGCATGCGGGGTGTTGTACCTCGGTAGAACAAAGCTCGGCTGCAGGGAGGGCTGGAATCGCCTAGCTCTGTCGCGCTCGTGACAGGGTCGCATTTTCCAAATTTGTAGAAATTCTGCATAATTCCCTCATCTTCCAAAACACACCCAAACCTTTGTTTCAAACTGAACGTCAACATAACTCAATTCAAACATTCAAATCATCTTAAATAACATAAAACCTAACTTTAATGTCAATAATTACAGTTAAATCATGCCACAAACATAATCAATTTCTCTAATTTAATCAAACCAAAATTTTACTTTAAACTTTCAATCAAATGCACACTTTGATCCAATATTCCTCATTCAAAGCATCATAACCCACATGAGTTAAAACCCATAACATTTAAACCAATACAAACATCATAAACCCCATAATTTCTAGAAAAAAAAAAAACAAATCAAACACAAAATCATAAAAATGCATCAAAACCACAAAAAAAAATTCCAAACCTGGAATTCCTTAGCTCCTAATCACAAGCTCCACTTCCACAAGCCTTCTCCTTACCCTTGGAGTCTCGAGGAGGCACCATTGAACAAAAACACCAAACACACACACAACCAACAAAACCCTAGTTCAAAACCATAACTATCAAAATCAAAGAAAAGATGAACAAGAAGGGAAAAAAACCCAACCAAAACCTTACTAATCTCACTTGAGTTGATTAATTTCCACCAATACCCACTTGAATCAAGTCTAGGGCACAAGAGGGGAAGAAAAAGGAAGAAGAAGGGAAAGGGAGGGACGGCAGGGAGAGGGAAAACGAGAGAGAGCTGAATTGGTTCTCTCTCATTTTCTCTCTCCTAGCTATATATACCCTCTTTCCATTCTTTGCCACATGTCAACTAGGGATTGGTGGGATTTGATCACTCACACCCTACAATTATACTCTACACCATACCCAATTCTAGTCTCACTAATACATATACTAACTCCCTACATGCAACCTCACTATAACAAAACCCACTAACACACACACACTACTACCATACACACACTCGCACACTAACAAAACCCACAAATCATGCATATAACCCAAACCAAAATAACACATACCAAAACACACACATACACACCAGCACACAATATGGCTCAAACTACTAGGGGGAAAATGGGGTGTTACAATTACACTTTGCTTTAACAAATTGCCTGTACTTCCATAGTAATGGACAATAGGCATCAGAACACATAGGTACCTGAAGGTACATTCATTTATGTAATAAAGGAGGATCTACCACGATCCAGAAACATATAAAAATCTAATTCGGGATCTAGAAACACATATAAGGACCGCAAATCGGGTCCAACAAAGGCTTTATCATATAACATTTCCATATTATTCATTTATCCATAAACTACCTGCATTTTCGAATACTTAAACAAAATAATCATTCATACTGAATGAAAGTCATATTCATATAATATTATTTTTTGCACATTCAATCATATTAACATTCAAGGCATATCTGAGGTTTACATACTCATTTATTATGTTCGTACATGGCCCTTTTCATATTCATAAACTTAATAAATATCATGTAGCAATGTTACATGAATATCAAATTATTTCTATTACACTTGTATTCTTACTACATTGTTAGCATCTCTATGTTTATTCAATATTTAGGCAGTCATTTAAAAACCATTATATATACAAAAGATTCATTTCATTTTCAGATCATGTCACACTTAACAAAATCATTTAATTCAATCTTAACATCGCATGACAATTTTAAACAATAATTAAGCCTACTTGAGGATCGAATCACTAATAGCACTTATGAACTTTCTATACATAGGCACATACATGCCACATTCAGTTTTAGCAAGCACATAGGCATATCAGTGTTTCAGTCAATACATCATCTTTTATGCACGAATAAGTTTCTATAATTTGGTTTGAACTTGGAATAGTATTCCAAGCTTCCTACGTATCCCAAGGGTTAGGAATCAGAACCCCATAATTCTACAGGTTCAATATACAAATTGGAGTATTTTCGCTTACAAACCTATTAAGGGTGTCATGTCATGTCACTTTTGGGTTTATTCAGAAATGTTCGACTAATTATGCCTTTAAGTACCTTAGAATTATTCATATTTATAACCTTAGTCACTTGTATTCCTAAGTGGTAACCATTCATTTACTCTCTACAAGACTCTAAACATGTGTTGGATAAGTTTCGAAAAGTTCTGGTGAAGTTCGGGTGTGTTTCGGGAGGAAAACACACAAAATATACAAAACAGGGGAGGGTCACAGTGCAACCATTTGACTGTGACCGTGACATCCCAAAAATAAGCAAAACAGAAGCCTATAGACATGGGTCATGGTAGCAATGAATTGGTTGTGACCATGACCCCCAAAAAGAAACAATTCTGCCTTCTCTCGACATTAGTCATGGTGTTAATAATTTGGTTGTCACCGTGACATACCAAAATAAGCAAAACAAAAGCAGAATCTCAGGACTGCTTCCCTAACTCCAACTTATATCGCCCAAACAAACCTTTAAACTTCATTTTTAGGCAAAAATTACTCTTAAAAATTATTTCTTAGGATGTTAAGATTCACATGGGACAAATTTAAGGTCGTTTGGACATCTATAACGTCAGATATAATCAAAACAACCTGAATTGTTCCAATGAACCGGCCAAAGCAGAGACACCTCTATTTTGGCCAATTTTGGAGCACTCATAGCTAAAATTGGCTTATGGCTATTTCTAAGACAGTTTTAGGTCTTTATATTATCTTTCCAACGGAACTACTTTCATACAATTTGGAGTTCTAAAACTCCAATTACAGCCTAAGAACCGAAGAGGGGTCAAGTGTCCCAACATAGTTTTTCACCAAATTCTTTTCACGTGCACATTTTTAACAAATTAAAGCCAACACTCACTACCATCATCATACATCAACACATATCATTCAAATATATCTCAAGTTACATTATTCATTATCAAAACTCATAAAATTAACATAGTTTCCAAACCTCTTTATTTTGCTCCTTCTTCCTTTTTCTTCTAATTTGCTTTCCACTTACACTTACTTTTCTTCATCTAAGGCGGAATTTCCCTCAATCAAAACACCACAAAATACATATTAGCATCCCTACTAAACCATACTTTCCATATAAATCTTAAATCTTACAAATAGAGAAGAAGAAGCGATGCAACTACACAAACTTACCCCTTTTTAACCTAACTCGTGCACTTGAATTCCAAGACAGCCATTTGGGAAGTACAAACAAGGGAGAGAGAGTAGAATTTTGAGAAATTTGAAGAGAAAAGTGGCTGCTCCTTTTCTCTCCCTTATGGCCGGCCAACCATGGCCTAAAGGCAGTCAAAATGGCTTAAATATGGCCATTAATTTATAGTTATCCATATAATCCACTTGTCAAACATCTATTGGCCCTATCTTGATTTTTATGGTCAATTCCAATTTAGTCCTTTTCTCTTTTGTTTCTTCATACATTTGGCATACTACTAATCCATTCTCATACATTGGCCCACATAAATACTTAATTCCCTCCATTTGATCCATAAGTCTAAAATGACCAAATTACCCTTAACCTTTTAACTAATACCGATTACATCCTTTAATACAATTAACCATTTCCATACTTCAATTACATATTTTTGTCACTAAAATAATTCTTTTAATTTCGTTTAAGGTATAATGACATAATTGTCCAACTTGCTAAAACTTGCCGAAACTTTCGAATTAATGACGGTTGTGTCCTTTTTGACACTTCCGTCCCTAAAACAAACACATTCGATTTTCACTTCACCCTAAACATGCCTTAATATAGTTAGGGTGTATTTTGGGTTCTTACAGGCCAGGTAAACTATAATGACCCTGTAACACCCCCTACCCATACGTAGTAAACCATACCGTGAACCGGTGGTCCACGACGACGATCAAGGGCATTACCGAAGCAAACATGTAAGACTTATAAATTTTTAAGCTGAAATATGAGTTATAAAATTTCTTTCGTTTTCAAAAATACATTATAGTTAACTATAAGTTCATTACACAATCGCACTATAAAGGATACTTCTTCAGAATTCACTATAGATAGATCATTTACATAACCAATATCATTTTTACAAATACTTATAATTTAAAATTACAAAACTTGCATACATTCCGAAGACTATACAATTCCTACCCTAAAATCTCTTCATGATCTTGCATTGGCCTGGACTACTGTGGAAAGACTCTCGAATGGTCCGATTAATAGTAGCTACATGGATTAAAAGAAAATCCGTGCTAAGCATAAAGCTTAGTGGGAAACACTTAAATATAGATGACCACTGGGAAGGCCCGTCACACAGCCTCAGAGAAAAAAACATAATATCAAGAATATAATCATATCAATTATAATAAATCAGATGCTTTCAAAGAGGTCATCAAACGTATTTACTTACCTCAACAAAAGAAATTGCCATTACCAAGTCATTTATGTATTATTACACTTTTCCACATCTTGCACATATTACTTTGTTCACTTGTTTACAATTATTCAGATTACCATGATTCATTTTACTTATCTTGCTTATGACATAATCAAATGTAGAAATTTCATAAAATAAATCAATACTTGGAAACACAATAGTCACATTATTTCATATGTTCACATATTGTATATAAGACATCCCAATACATATCATTTCACAATCGTGACATTAACTCATGTTAACATTTCCAAAGGTGTTATCATAGTTTCGCATAAGAATACTTATCGGATCCAAAACACATAGACGCCCGAAGAACAAATTCATGTCACATATAAGTTATAGCGTACTATGTGATCACATTCTTATTGAGTGCATATAATTACACAATCTTCACATCTATATCAATTCACACTTATTGTTTAAGTCACATACTCTTGTTCATTTAATGCCTGCTAAGTCAAAGGGGTGGATAACGAGTAACACATAGATACCCGAAGGTATTAACACTATTCTCATAACACATAGATACCCGAGGGTATCAAAATAATCTTTTAATTTTATTCCAAAAATATTTTCGTGTAGATTCGGTACAAAGGGATCACGAAGATCCAGTCGGAGGACCTGATCAGGGTCCAAATCACAGACGTTGCAGCAACAGTAACTCTATTAGGCATGCCTAACTATCCAAGACTCGACTAACGCAGGCTAACACATACTTGTTTCCTTTAATGATGCACATGTTATATTTTAACACTTCTCATAAATACATACACTTATTATTGTCACATAACAATCTTACGCATTATTCATACATAGGCTAAAGCAATGGCATATATAAAATATAACCAACTATAAGCTTTAATTACAATCATCTTTTAATTTTACTACCTGCTTAACAATTTAATTCAACTGTAGCTTACATGGTATGTCATATCCTAGTTTATACTATATGTCATATGTAAATCACAAGTCAAAACTCATGTTCAAAAGCTCAAACAACATACATTTATAGCATAGGAAAGAGTCGCGCTCGCGACAGAAAACTAGATGGCCTCTGTCGCGCAAGTCGCCCTCACAACAGAGCCAAACATCACACTCCTGTCGATTCCCAATTGAATACAACTTCACATAAAAATATACCCACTCTTATATTGTCCATAAATAATTTCATAAACATTACTTTCCCCAAATTCATGCATTAAATTCAAGAACTTTAACGCAAGCATCTTAAACTATTCAATTTATTAAGGATCATTTATTATTTGGACAATCATATAAAAACCAGTTGAGGTACGAAATATTCATTTCCATCTTAATATCACATACAAATTTTAAGCTATAAATTATCCTACTAAAGACTTGAATCATTAATAGCTCTATAAACTTTTATAAACCGGCACATACATGTCACATTTCATTTTAACAAGTACCAAGGCATTTAACAAAATTCAGTCGATACATTATCTTCTATGTCTGAATAAGTTTTAATGCTTTGGTTCGGACTTGGAAGGATATCCCAAGCTTCTTACGTATCCCAAGGAATTGGGAATCAGAATCCTGTAGTTCTACGAGTTCAAAGTACAGTTTTTAGGATTTCGCTTCCAATTTCTTAACAGAATTTAGATCAGGTTAATGTTGAACGAATTCAAAGGTGTTCGACTCATTAGATTTTGAAATACCTTAGTCATTATTCTTATTTATAACCTTAGTCTCTTACATTCCTAAGTGATATCTACTTATTTCCTCTTTTACAAACTCTAAACATATGACAAATATGTCTCATGGATTTCTGATGAAGTTCCGGTGTGTTTCGGAAGAGAAAACATCATAAAATATACAAACTAGAAGAGGGTAAAGGTAGGAAAGGGTTCCTACCAACCAAAAGGTTCAAAAGAAGGAGAAAAACACTTGTCAAGCAGATTCTATCGTGCTCGTGACCATGGTCGCGCTCGTGACCATGGTCGCGCTCGCGACAGAAGCTCGCTTCAGGTTCCTCATAAAGACAGGTCACGAGACTGCTTTCCGCTTCAAATTTCAACCTCCTAAATTGACCTCTAAACCTCATTTTTGGCCAAATATCCTTCTTAAAGAATGATCCTTAGGATGTTAGCTTCCATATAGAACAAATTTCAGGTCATTTGGAAACTTAAATCATTAGATATGATCAAAACAACCTATACTGCTCCCCTGAACCCGGCCAGAGAAGATACCTCTACTTCATGACCATTTTTGGGACACTTAGAGCTATAATTAGCTCAAGCTTATTTCTACAACACTTGTAGAAATATGTCTTAGCTTTCAAACAGTACTGGTTTCATACAATTTAGAGTTACAAAACTCACAATACAACCTAATAATCGAATAAGGGTCAAGTATGTTCTAACACAGTTTTCACCCAAAATCCTATTCACATGCACGGTTTAGCAATTTAAACCAACACTCACTACCATCATCATATATCATCACCAAAACATTCAAATAACTCATATAACACATGAACATATTCAAATTCATATATATATATATATATATATATATATATATATATATATATATAAAGAGTTTCCAAACCTCTTTTCCTTGCTCCCTAATTGCTCAAATAATTGCACAATCCCCTTTTCTTTCTTACCCCTTTTTTAGGTTCTCTTGTTCCCTCCAAACAAAACAACCAAAATTCAAATTTACACAAACCCTTACTTATCTTTAAGGAGAAGAGGAGAGGAAGAGAGACAAACCAACCACTTACCTTTCCTAACTCAAATCTTGCATCTAATTTCTTGAAACTTGAACAAATCCACCTTGGCTTGAATTGCTTGAATTGGCGTGAGGAAGGAGGGGAGGAGCCCTCATTCTTTTCTTTCCCTTCTTGTTTCCCGTCCATCCTTGGCCCTAGAATAGTCAAAGGCTGAATTAAAGCCATTAACCCATCCTTATCCTCCAAATGCCACTCACCCTTTTATTGGTCCCATGAAGATATTTATGCCAAGTTTTATATTTTAACCCCTTAACTTACCTCCTTTTCTTCAATTGGCATAGCACTTTTCTATTTTATACATTAACCCATATAATTAACTAATTCAATCAATTTAATCCTTAATTACAAAATGACCAAAATACCCTACCTTATACAAATAAAACTAGTCACATTCTTTACTATGATTGATCACTTCCATCATCCAATTACACATTTTTAGTCACCAAAATAATTCTTTTCACGTCATTTAAGGCACGATGATATAACTGTCCAATTTATCGAAACTTGCCGAAACTTTCAAATTAATGACGGTTGCATCCTTTTTAACACTTCCGTCCCTAGTTCAACCGCATTCGATTTCTGTTACACCCTAAACTTACCCTAATCTGACTAGGGTATATTCGGAGCGTTACAGACCCAAAGAGTACCCTACTAGGAATTATAGTGCTAACTGCTATGTAAGTATGGGTTATTGTAAAAGTGTGGATGAAATTGAAAAGTAATTAAAGTAATTACAGTAATTGAAGGAAAGGGTTTATTTGAGGGATTAAAGAGCGAATTACAAAAGGATTAAGTTGGATATTTGCTATTAATAGGACACTTGTCAAGAGGTGGATATGTGGCAAGAGAAGAGAGTGCCACATGGGATCACACATGCAATAAATAGGGGTGAGTGGAGTCAAATCTGCCCCCACTCATTGCATGTGATCCATCCAGCCATCTCTTCTTCTCTCTTTGGTTTATTTGCTCTTTATTTTTGCAATTTCATTTCCTTATTTCTTCTTCTCTATTTGGTTTACTCAAAGTTTGATCTTGGATTGGTTTGAAGAGTTAAGGGATTAAATTGAAAAGGTAAGTGTGGTTGGATGTTCAAGTATCTTTACCTTCTTCTTATAATTCTGTTTTTGATTTAAAGTTGCCTAAGTATTGGCTTAAGTGTATGTATTTGGTTGGTTTTGTGCAAGAAGTGTCACACCCCATTTGCCCCCTAGTAGAATGAGCCTGCCTGTCTGTCTGTCTGTCTGTATGTGTAAGCATTCGCATGTGTTCGGCATTTCATAAGGGTATTTTAGTAAAGTGTATACTTTTGGGGTTTTGTTAGTATGTGGGTGCATACATGGCATTAGTATGTTAATTAAATGAGAAATATCTGTGTACATGTGTTCATACCATTGTAGGGTATGCATAAGTTGAGAGGGTTTTAGGTGTGTGTAGTGTAGGTTATTTTGGTGTGAGTGATTAGTTTCATCAATAGGAAATTGATACATATTTAGGATAAAGAAAAGAAAAAGAAAAGGGAATGAGAGAAAAGGAACTTACAGTTTCACGTTTCTTTCTTCACTCACTTTCTTATTCTTCACTTTCTTTATTTCAAGTACTGTATTGTTGATTCAAGGTCTTATTGGTGAAATTGATTTTCTCTTTGCACCCTCTCTAGTAAGTAATTGAATTCTCTCATCTAGTTGTTTCATTTACTTCATCTTCTTCTTTAGGTTGAGTTTTAATTTAGGGTTGCATGTTGATGTTCATTACTGTGTTTGTGTTCTAGCTGAAGCTCCTCGTGATCCAAAGGGGAAAGAGGTTACTGGACCTAGTGGAGCTAAGTGATAGAAGTTTAGAATCCAGGTTTGGGAATGTTTATTTGTGAAATTGGGTGATTTTGATTCTACTGTAAAATTCTAGGGTTTATGTTCTTATGAGTTTGAATGCATATGTTCTTGATTTAATTTGATTAATTATTTGATGAATTGAGTTGTATAATTATTGCCTATGTTGTTTGAGATGATTTCTGGAAGGTAAGAACAGGTTTGTATGGTTTTAAATCAAATTGGGATTGAATTCTTTGTTCTAGAAATTCTGGAAAATCGAAGTACTGTTGAAATTCTTCTTTCTCGCGTGACTCGCTACGAAAGAAGGCAAGTCACGAGACGTGACCCTCGGTCACGCCGTGACCTGCCTACTGAGAAGCCAGTCGCGTGACCAACTGAAGAACAAGCAAGTCACGCGACGTGACCCTCGGTCACGTCGTGCGACCTGCGAAGACGTTGCGTGATCTGCGAGATCACGCGACGTGATCTGCGAGGAGAGTAGCACGTCATGAGACGTGACGTCCAGTCACGCCGTGACCTGCTAGGGCGTTGTGTGATTTGCGAAGATCACGCAACGTGACCGGCGAGGAACAAGCAGGTCACGTCGCGTGACCCTCGGTCACGTCGCGTGACCTGCCTGTTGGGAAGGCCAGTCACGCCTTGTGACCAGCCAATCTCGCCCGTTTCTCCGTTCAACCTATTTTTTTGAAATTTCCTGGTTTTTAACTCAGAAATGAATTTGGTATTTCTTCTGAATGGACTTTACTGTTGTATGATGCATGTCTTACTGTTTGATGCTTCGATATGCATGATACCATGATTTTCTGATGAATACTATTCTGTATTCTGAAATGTGATCTGTTTGACGCATAACCTGCTAGAGTCGAGTAAGTGGATAGTTAGGCATGCCTAATAGAGTCTGTTGCTGCAGCCCATAGTTCTGTTTGGACCCCGATCAGGTCCCCGTTTGGTTCCTCGCGAACCCTTTTCTGTATTGGATCTTGTTTAAGGTCCCCTTCTGAAAATTTCTGTGAAAGTTAAAGTATAATGGTCTAATCGATTCGTACCTATAACGTACTGTCTGTAATCGGCTCGTACCCGGAAAGTACTGTCTGTATACTCGTTATCCACTATCTAGAGTCAGCAGGTGTTCTTTAAATGTTTAATAGAATTGTTCTGATCTGATTTGGCTATTAAATGGAATATCTGAATGAGTTTAATGTTGAATCATATGTTGAATTATTCTGGAATGAATACGTTTATGAGATTTTGATTGTATGGCTTTTAAATATGAGCATGTTTATATGGATCATGTTTAGCCTTTGTATTCTGCCATTGTGAATGTGTTATGCCTTGACGACCATTGTGAATGGTCGTCCATTGTTTATGTGTGTTTCCCCACTAAGCGTTTATCGCTTAGCACGGTGTTTTTACCCGTGCAGGTGCGGAAGGAGTTTGATTCGAGAGTCGCCGTCATCAAGCCAACACAGAAGGGTTTAGTGTAGGGCTCAGTTTTGTATTAGTGATAATTCTTTTTGTATAGAACTCTCTGTATCAGTTTTGTATCAGCTTCCGCTTTTGTATCTATATTTTGTATATGTAATATTATTTGTAATAGCTTGTATGATCAGCTTTTGCTTTCTGTATGTAAAGTTTTTAATTATTCTGTATTTTCTGAATGTACATTATGAATGAATGTATGTTATACTTTGTACTTGCTTGGTGGCACCTTTACTCATACGTCATCTCACTCCTTCTCGGATGGGATCGCCTACGTATGGGAAGGGGGTGTTACAGTTTGTGGTATCAGAGCATAGGTTTAGGCGTTTCTGGGTGTTGTTCTGATTGTTCTGAGTTTCTTAGATGTGTATGAGTCTAGATCTGTGTTGGCTGATACGGTTGTTTTCTGTTTGTTTAGATGGCTTCTAATTCTGCCCATGGTGCGCGTGAGGAATCCGCCGAGAGTGTGAATCCTCCAGCTGTAGATCAGTCTGTTTCTATTACTGTGTCGGCTCAGCATGCTAGGGTTCAGCCCGAGGCCGCAGCCATGCCATTTGAGGCTATGTTTAGACTGCATCAGGACATGGCTAGGGTTTTGGAGAGAGTGACTGCTCCTAGAGCACCTATGGAGAATCTGAGGAGAGCAGGAGTTGAGGATTTCTATGGCACTGGTTTGAATGAATCTGAGATGGCAGAGAAATGGTTAGATAAAGTGAAGCGTGCTTTGAGAGAGATTCGGTGTCCTCCTGATCAGCAGGCAGAGTGTGCACTAGCTCTTTTGCAAGGGTCTGCATTTGAATTGTGGGAATTGGTTTGCAGGCATCCTCAGCTACCGGATCCGATTACTTGGGAGTTCTTTGAGGGTGAGTTCACAAAGAAGTACATCACTCAGACTTATAGAGATGCGAGATGGGCACAGTTTTTGAGTCTGAGACAGAGGGCTATGTCTGTAGCTGAGTATGAGAAAGAGTTTAATAGGTTATCTCGCTATGCCCCACGGGGAGTTATGACTGATGACTTTAGATGCAAGCATTTCGAGGCAGGGTTAAATGAGTCTTTGAAGATTGCTTTGATTTCTCTGATGTGCATACCTGGGGTCAGTTATTATCAGATTGTTGAGGCTGCTGTGAGAGCTGAGTTATCTGAGACTGTGTTGAGAGAGAGAGCTCAGAGGAGGAGTTCTTCTCGTGGAGGATCTTCTTCGAGTAAGAGATCTAGGAACCCACAGGATGAGTCAGCATCTGGTCCGGCTTCTAGAGGTAGACGTCAGGGTTCTGCAGCTGTGTCAGGTTCCAGTAGGGGAGGTAGATCTGATGCCATACCTGTTTGTGAGAATTGCAGCAAGGCTCACCGGGGTGAGTGTAGGTGGCTCACTGGGGGATGTTTTAGATGTGGGAGCACTGAGCACCGTATGGCTAGTTGTCCCCAGTCGATTGAGGATTCAGGACCTCAGGGTGGAGCTAGTAGGGTTGGTTCGAATGCTTCTCAGGCTTTCCGTGGTAGAGGCCGAGGTAGAGGTAGAGGTGGTCGGCATAGAGATGGAGCTGCTTCTGAGACTGTTGAGCATCCTCCTCAGGGTGCTGTTAGAGCTTATGCCATGAGAGCCAGAGATGAGCAGGATGCGCCTGATGTTATTGCTGGTAAGTTCCTACTCCATGACACTGAGTTATATGCTCTAATTGATCCTGGTTCCACACACTCATATCTGTGCACGGATAAAATTGTTGATAAATTGCATTCTGTTTATCAGTTAGATTATGAGATTTGTGTGACCAGTCTATTAGGGCATAGTGTCAGTGTGAGTAGAGTTTTTAGGAGTTGTCCTCTGATTGTTGAGGGAGTTGTGCTTCCAGCGGATTTGATTGAGTTACCCTTCAGAGAGTTTGATTTGATTCTGGGTATGGACTGGTTGGGTAAGCATCGGGCTGTAGTTGATTGCCATAGGAAGACAGTGGTACTTCGGGATAGAAGTCAGTCTCTTGTGTTTCTGAAAGGTTTGGGTGCTAGTTCGTTGAATAATGTTATTTCTGCGATGCAAGCTAAGAGATTCATCAGGAAAGGTTGTGAGGCTTTTCTAGCAGTTGTGTTAGATTCCAAGAGGGATCAGGTTCAGATTGAGGACATTCCAGTAGTGCGGGAGTTTAGTGATGTGTTCCCGAGCGAGTTGCCTGGTTTGCCTCCTGAGAGAGAGGTTGAGTTGTCCATTGAGATTATGCCAGGTACTGCACCTATTTCGAGAGCACCTTATCGGATGGCTCCTGTAGAGTTGAGGGAACTTAAATCTCAGCTACAAGAGTTATTGGATAAGGGGTTTATTAGACCGAGCATATCTCCTTGGGGAGCTCCAGTTTTGTTTATCAAGAAGAAAGATGGATCCCTGAGGATGTGTATTGACTACCGGCAGATTAATAAAGTTACAGTGAAGAACAAGTATCCGTTGCCTAGGATTGAGGATTTGTTTGATCAGCTTCGAGGTGCGGGTGTCTTCTCCAAGATAGATCTTCGATCAGGGTACTATCAGTTACGGGTTCAGGATGCAGATGTGGTGAAGACTGCATTTCGGACTAGGTATGGCCACTATGAGTTTCTTGTGATGCCATTTGGTTTGACAAATGCTCCAGCGGCTTTTATGGATCTGATGAATCGTGTGTTTAGGCCATACTTAGATCGATTTGTAGTAGTGTTCATTGATGACATCTTGGTGTATTCTAAGGATGAGAGTGAGCATGAGGAGCATCTCCGATTGGTTTTGCAGATGTTGAGAGAGCATCAGTTGTTTGCTAAGCTTAGCAAGTGTGATTTCTGGCTTCGAGAAGTATCATTCTTGGGTCACATTGTTTCAACTAGAGGTATTCAGGTTGATCCAGCCAAGATTGAGGCGATAGTTGATTGGAAAGCGCCTCGAAATGTTCAGGAAGTGAGGAGTTTCCTCGGTTTAGCAAGTTACTACCGTCGGTTCGTTAAGGGATTTTCTGTGATTGCTGCTCCGATGACTAGATTGTTGAGGAAAGGAGTCAGATTTGAGTGGTCAGACAGGTGTCAGTCTTGTTTTGATCGGTTAAAGCAGTTGCTTGTTGAGGCTCCTATTCTTACTCAACCCATTTCGGGTAAGGAGTTTGTCATTTACAGTGATGCTTCGGGTGTTGGTCTTGGATGTGTGCTGATGCAGGAAGGAAAAGTCGTGGCTTATGCTTCTCGTCAGTTGAAGCCACATGAAAAGAATTATCCGATGCATGATTTAGAGTTGGCAGCTGTGATCTTTGCTTTGAAGATTTGGCGTCACTAACTGTATGGGGAAAAGTGTAGGATCTTTTCGGACCACAAGAGCTTGAAGTACTTCCTTTCACAGAAGGAGTTGAACATGAGACAGCGCAGATGGCTTGAGTTGTTTAAGGACTACGACTGCATTGTGGATTACCATCCTGGTAAGGCCAATGTAGTCGCCGATGCTTTGAGTCGGAAGTCAGTTTCAGCCTTGTTCTTGAGGCGATTCAGATGGCGATTTGGTTCTGATGGGGCTTTGCTTGCCCAGTTGCGTGTGAAGCCTACTTTGAGATAGAGGATTGTGGATGCTCAGAGAGATGACCAGAGGCTTCAGCAGATTGTGCATGAGGTTAGATCGGGTAAGCAGTCAGAGTTCTCAGTTCAGGATGAGGTACTTATGTTCAGAGATCGCTTATGTGTGCCAGAGTCTGAGGTTTTGAGGAGACAGCTCATGTGTGAGGCGCATAGTTCAATCTTTACTATGCATCCGGGCAGTGAGAAGATGTATAGAGATATGAAGCAATTCTATTGGTGGTCTGGTATGAAGCGTGATATAGTGGATTTTATTTCCAAGTGTTTGACTTGTCAGCAGGTAAAGGCCGAGCATCAGGTTCCTTCAGGTTTGCTTATGCCTTTATCCATTCCTGAGTGGAAATGGGATGATATCGCCATGGACTTCGTTTCTGGTTTGCCTTTGACTCAGAGGAAGCATGACTCAGTTTGGGTTATTGTGGATCGACTTACGAAGTCAGCTCACTTTCTGCCGGTTAGAGTGTACTACTCCATGGACAGATTGGCCAGTATCTATGTGGATCAGATAGTTCAGTTGCATGGTGTGCCTTTGTCCATAGTGTCAGATCGAGATCCGAGATTTACTTCCAAGTTTTGGAAGGAGTTACAGAGAGCTTTGGGCACTAGGTTGAACTTCAGTACAGCGTTTCATCCTCAGACCGATGGTCAGTCAGAGCGAGTTATTCAGATTCTGGAGGATATGATGAGAGCTTGTGCTTTAGATTTTCCGGGTAGTTGGGACAGATATGTATCGTTGATGGAGTTTGCCTACAACAACAGTTTTAAGTTGAGTATTGGTATGGCACCATATGAGGCTTTGTATGGTCGTCAGTGTAGGACTCCGATTTGTTGGACCGAGCTATCCGAGAGATCTATGATTGGGCCTGACTTGGTTAGAGATACTGAAGAGAAGATCAGAGTGGTTCAGCAGAATTTGAAGGCAGCCAAGGATCGACAGAAGTCTTATGCCAATTTGAAAAGGAAAGATGTGCATTTTGAGATCGGGGACAAGGTTTTCCTTAAGGTTTCACCTTGGAGGAAAGTGCTTCGATTTGGCAAGAAAGGCAAGCTTAGTCCTCGTTTCATTGGACCTTATGAGATTTTGGCTAAGGTAGGACCTGTAGCCTACAGATTGGCGCTACCGATGGAGTTAGCAAAGTTACACGATGTGTTCCACGTTTCGATGCTTCATCGGTACAGATCGGATCCTTCTCATGTTCTGTCAGTTCAGGATATCCAGGTTCAGCCAGACTTCTCTTATGATGAGGAACCACGAGCTATTCTAGCCCGAGAGGTGAGGCAGTTGAGAAATAAGCAGATTCCTTTGGTTAAAGTGTTGTGGATCCATCATGGAGTCGAAGAAGCGACTTGGGAACCAGAGGAGTCGATGAGAGTTCTGTATCCACAGTTATTCAGTTCAGGTGAGAATTTCGAGGACGAAATTCTTATTAGTAGGGGAGAGTTGTCACACCCCATTTGCCCCCTAGTAGAATGAGCCTGCCTGTCTGTCTGTCTGTCTGTATGTGTAAGCATTCACATATGTTCGGCATTTCATAAGGGTATTTTAGTAAAGTGTATACTTTTGGGGTTTTGTTAGTATGTGGGTGCATACATGGCATTAGTATGTTAATTAAATGAGAAATATCTGTGTACATGTGTTCATACCATTGTAGGGTATGCATAAGTTGAGAGGGTTTTAGGTTTGTGTAGTGTAGGTTATTTTGGTGTGAGTGATTAGTTTCATCAATAGGAAATTGATACATATTTAGGATAAAGAAAAGAAAAAGAAAAGGGAATGAGAGAAAAGGAACTTACAGTTTCACGTTTCTTTCTTCACTCACTTTCTTATTCTTCACTTTCTTTATTTCAAGTACTGTATTGTTGATTCAAGGTCTTATTGGTGAAATTGATTTTCTCTTTGCACCCTCTCTAGTAAGTAATTGAATTCTCTCATCTAGTTGTTTCATTTACTTCATCTTCTTCTTTAGGTTGAGTTTTAATTTAGGGTTGCATGTTGATGTTCATTACTGTGTTTGTGTTCTAGCTGAAGCTCCTCGTGATCCAAAGGGGAAAGAGGTTGCTGGACCTAGTGGAGCTAAGTGATAGAAGTTTAGAATCCAGGTTTGGGAATGTTTATTTGTGAAATTGGGTGATTTTGATTCTACTGTAAAATTCTAGGGTTTATGTTCTTGTGAGTTTGAATGCATATGTTCTTGATTTAATTTGATTAATTATTTGATGAATTGAGTTGTATAATTGTTGCCTATGTTGTTTGAGATGATTTCTGGAAGGTAAGAATAGGTTTGTATGGTTTTAAATCAAATTGGGATTGAATTATTTGTTCTGGAAATTCTGGAAAATCGAAGTACTGTTGAAATTCTTCTTTCTCGCGTGACTCGCTACGAAAGAAGGCAAGTCACGAGACGTGACCCTCGATCACGCCGTGACCTGCCTGCTGAGAAGCCAGTCGCGTGACAAGCTGAAGAACAAGCAAGTCACGCGACGTGACCCTCGGTCACGTCGTGCGACCTGCGAAGACGTTGCGTGATCTGCGAGATCACGCGACGTGATCTGCGAGGAGAGTAGCACGTCACGAGACGTGACGTCCAGTCACGCCGTGACCTGCTAGGGCATTGCGTGATTTGCGAAGATCACGCAACGTGACCGGCGAGGAACAAGCAGGTCACGTCGCGTGACCCTCGGTCACGTCGCGTGACCTGCCTGTTGGGAAGGCCAGTCACGCCTTGTGACCAGCCAATCTCGCCCGTTTCTCCGTTCAACCCGTTTTTCTAAAATTTCCTGGTTTTTAACTCAGAAATGAATTTGGTATTTCTTCTGAATGGACTTTACTGTTGTATGATGCATGTCTTACTGTTTGATGCTTCGATATGCGTGATACCATGATTTTCTGATGAATACTATTCTGTATCCTGAAATGTGATCTGTTTGACGCATAACCTGCTAGAGTCGAGTAAGTGGATAGTTAGGCATGCCTAATAGAGTCTGTTGCTGCAGCCCATAGTTCTGTTTGGACCCCGATCAGGTCCCCGTTTGGTTCCTCGCGAACCCTTTTCTGTATTGGATCTTGTTTAAGGTCCCCTTCTGAAAATTTCTGTGAAAGTTAAAGTATAATGGTCTAATCGATTCGTACCCGTAACGTACTGTCTGTAATCGGCTCGTACCCGGAAAGTACTGTCTGTATACTCGTTATCCACTATCTAGAGTCAGAAGGTGTTCTTTAAATGTTTAATAGAATTGTTCTGATTTGATTTGGCTATTAAATGGAATATCTGAATGAGTTTAATGTTGAATCATATATTGAATTATTCTGGAATGAATACATTTATGAGATTCTGATTGTATGGCTTTTAAATATGAGCATGTTTATATGGATCATGTTTAGCCTTTGTATTCTGCCATTGTGAATGTGTTATGCCTTGACGACCATTGTGAATGGCCGTCCATTGTTTATGTGTGTTTCCCCACTAAGCGTTTATCGCTTAGCACGGTGTTTTTACCCGTGCAGGTGCGGAAGGAGTTTGATTCGAGAGTCGCCGTCATCAAGCCAACACAGAAGGGTTTAGTGTAGGGCTCAGTTTTGTATTAGTGATAATTCTTTTTGTATAGAACTCTCTGTATCAGTTTTGTATCAGCTTCCGCTTTTGTATCTATATTTTGTATATGTAATATTATTTGTAACAGCTTGTATGATCAGCTTTTGCTTTCTGCATGTAAAGTTTTTAATTATTCTGTATTTTCTGAATGTACATTATGAATGAATGTATGTTATACTTTGTACTTGCTTGGTGGCACCTTTACTCATACGGCATCTCACTCCTTCTCGGATGGGATCGCCTACGTATGGGAAGGGGGCGTTACAAGAAGTTGTTGAGAAGAGAAGAGAAAAGGGTAAAGACAAAGTGTGAGCAAGAAGACAAAGTTGGTCAAGCTTCATTTGAGGTTTGGGATCGTGTGTGATTTCTGGTTAAATACATGTGTGTTAAGTTGAGATTGTACTTGATTTCTTACTAGATGCATGTTTGGTTAGTTGGGAGCTAGTGAGCTTTGATTTAGTTCAACAGCTCTTTTAGTTGTTATAATGGCATGTGGTTTTTAGTGATAAGTTGCATGTTGCTTCTTTGATGATTTAAAGTTGATTAGTTGCATGTTAGTTATATGCTAGTTACAAGATATGTAGAGAAAGTTACATGTATGTGAGTGTTTGTTTGAAGGCCCTTCTCGGCTAGATTTAGTGTGTCTATAATGCTAAATGTCATACATGTGATTATAAGAAAGTTTGTGTGAAGTATGTGTACGAGAGTTGTGAAGCTTAGATTTTGAATGCTGAGTTTGGGTTTCGTCGCGAGCACGACAGAATACTATGTGGACAAAGTTTGCCTTGCCTTGTCTGGTCTCAAGCGCGAGCTCCATCGCAGGCATGACAGAAGCCATTTTGGCATTCTTTTGCAAGTGCGACATTGCACGTGAGCGCGACAGTAGTGTATTTTCGGTTCTGTCGCTAGCGTGACACTACTTAGAGTTTTGAATGCAAATTATGATTCTTATATGTGTGCACTTTTGCATTGGATTATGTATGACCATGCATAGTAAAGTTTATATATGATAACATAAATGAAAATATGAATCATATGCTTAATGGTTTGTATAGATTTTGCATGAATTGAGTTGATAATTGCTTAGATACTAGAGTAAATGTAAAGTACACAATATAGTAAATAGATTATATGTTAAGCCTGAAGGATTCATAGTAGTGGATAGATAAGCATGCTTATAAAGGGTTAGAGTGCAACTGCCAGAGTGGCACTATTTGTGTCCAGATGTAGGATACCTTATGTATTCAGATGCTTGAGTTAGGTCTCTAGATATTTGTTACTGTTTGTCAGTATCCAGAGTACCTGTATCCACCACAGATGTAAATTCAGGCTTTTCCTTTGAGTTATTATGGTTGTGCAAGAGGTGAAGTGATATGTATATATGTATTGATTATGTAATAGAAATAGTGACATGTCATCGCTTATAGTTGGGTAATGTGTACTAAATCTGGAGAATTCGTGCATGTTCTGATAAATGTATACGATAGTGGCAGATTGATGCATTTAATTGTACATGTATATGAATAGATGTAGCAGCCATATACTATCACTTATTATTTGTGATGTGCACTAAGCTAGAGATTTTGTATATGTTGAGGTGATTGTACATGACTAAGGCATGTTGATATGTTCTTTATATATATATATATGTGTGTGTGTTTATGATTATGTGAAAGAGATAAAGGTTATGTGCATGAAGGGTTATATGCTAATGTATGTTATTATGTAATAGCATGTTATTGAAGTATGTTTATTGACTTCGTAAGAAATTTATTATTTTTGTTATCCCCACTAAGCATTATTGCTTAGCACAGATGTTTTCCCGTGTAGGTTATAGGTTCGGTTATAGGAGTTGTGTATCTGCTGGCCACTAGGAGCTTGTGTGGAGTTCTTTTGTTAAAGTATATGATTCTTTGGTCTCGATGTTATAGTAACTTCTGTAAATGAAATGTATATGTTTAGAAGTATGAGCGTGAATAGAAAAACGGTGATGTTTTGTAATATGAATATTATAAGTTATTTATAAGTATGTTTAGATTAATGATATTTCTTTTCCACTCATAAGTATATTATTCCGCTAAAATATATGTGTATGCGTATATGTGTGCGTGGCACCCAATATCCTCCCAAGGGGTATTGGGGCACTACTTAGACCATGACCTCTAGCTGGTCTAGGTGGTAGCAGTTGCAATTTACCCTCTTTCATTAGCCTCTCTAAAACCCAGGATAAAGGCCTGCCTAAATTCAAGTAATACTTCTGGCCCACATCGGTGGCTGAGACTTCTGCCATCTTCCCTGCCCTGTTGTTGCTACTTTCAGCACCAGCCGACTTGTTTACCCCTTGGTTTCCAAAAATCCTCCTAGTGCAGTTCTCATTGCTAGCTTTCTTAGCCAAGTATTCCGCTTCAGCCTCTATCGCAATATCCTTCAACGCTTGCCAATCTTTAAGCCCCTTCATCTTGAGCCCTTCTCTCAGGTATGGGATCGCGTTCCTATGAACAATTTAATATGGTCCGACGTCTCGAGTTTTTTTTCATCTTTACAACTCAATTCCTCCACCAAGTAAGGTACTTGTGGAAGGACTCATCATACTTATACTACAAAAGCTCAAGGTCTTTCAGCGTGATCTCCATCCTAGTACTACATTCATACAGTCCCATAACCCGAGGGATTATAGGCTCATCTCCCTCCTTTATCACAAAGTCAACTTTCGGGTCATGAATCCTCCCCCTTCTTTGTTCAGCTGATGTTGTCATTCTAGGCTCAGTGGCTGCCTGTTATGATGTAGCTACTACTAGGGGAACTCCCTACCGAAAAATGGTTCAGCTCGCTCCACAGTAGGGGGTTGTCAGTTGCTGTCCAATATTAGGTGCTATTTGTGCAACTAAATTACCCATTGCAGCCATCATTCGCCTTTTAAACTCCTCAAACCTCCGGTCCATCTCCTAGGTGATAAAAGTATTAGTTTCCACTGCCATCTTTAGTTTCAAAAACTGTCCCGAAGAAAAATCTGAGCTTTCATCCAATGAAACCAAATCTGAACCCGATGCAAGTACTAACTCTAACAGCTCGAAAAGTGGATTTCTGATAAGTCGGCCATCAGATCCGCTGAACCACTTAGATGACTCAGTGATGGCTGCAAAACTTAAAATGTTAGGATGATGCATGAATGCAATACATTACCGTATTTATACAACATCCACAGCATATACAAGCAATTAGATAACCTTCCAACCTTGTTACTCCTACACAAGAAGTTGTGCAGTCTTTTTCCTGGGTGAGTTTAATCCATGGGTCAACGAGGTACCGGATGGATGATATGGTGCAGGGGAAAAATTGGCAGTATAACCTCTCTTATTTAAAGCGCAGGCACAATAGTTTTGGCTATTATGTATTTTGACATTTCAAATGGATCAGAAAAGACCCACCGGGGCATGAAAGCCTTTGACGAGTGACCAATCAACCCATTTGAAGTTTCCCAATACATAATAGCCCACATAATAAGCACATTATTATGGTACGTATAACTTAGGGGAAGTATCTACTTGTCATTACATGAACTTGAGTCGGGTGATGATACTTTAGGGCTACCCAAGCATGGTTCCTGCCAATAGGTCTAGCTCATCACGAGCATAACGACTAATCGGGTCACCATTTGATATACCATGTGGTACAAGGCTTGGGTTAGTGGTCATCTTTTGCACTTCCCTACATTGAGTGAACATAAGGTCACGCTTTGGAAATACACCGGAATAAATAGGGACGTCTAGCATAATTGTAAGGCCCGAGTATAAATAATGCAATTTCAAAAGGAGATAGAATTTTAATTTCAAAAACTCAATTATATTTAACTTAACCAAGATACTTTAGGAGCAAGGTCTTTTATTTCCCAATTAGAGTTGTCACTGTGACGCTTGCCGAATGCCAGCGTGGCACCCGAGTCGCCCTTGAAAGTTCGCTTTAAGGACTCGAGGCAGAATGGAGGTTCATTTAAAAATCATAAAGGTTGGTTACTTTGCAATAAAAAGGGAATCACCCCTAACCCATTGTTGACGATCAACTTACGAAGGCATCTTAGTGGGCAACAAGAGGTAGGTTTTGGAGTCACTACCCAATAAAACATTGGGAAAGGTTTAGTCTAACCTTAAAAAGCCGAAACCAAAGAAGGTTTGGGACATCACTCTTACTTATACTTTGGTTAAATTTATATACGAGTTTTTAAGATTAAATTTCCATCTCTCTTCTCACACAATACATGTAAGTAAATTAAAGTGCATTACAAGCACATAAAAAAAGCAATAAAATGATAAATAAAATTAAAATTGTACAAAAAAGTACAAAGTCCATAAAAATAAGAAAATGAAGCGCATGCATAAATCGAGGTATTCATTTGGATGGGAAACATTGGTTTTTGCATATATATTCACAAAATAGATGAGTTTCTTAAGTAAATTTAGAAAATTAGGATAAGTGATCCCATTTTTATAAATAGGAACCCTTCTTTTGAAGTGATATTTTGTTGGGTAGAAATCGGGACATTGGTCCCATTTTATTAGGAAAATTCAAACTAATTAGTATAAACCTTTTTGATAAATTTTTATATTAACGTGCACAAGAAAAATCTTTATTATCACAAGACTAAGTTATAGTAAAGTAAAACAAGATAAAATAAATCAAGCAAATGCATAGAAACATAACCAGCCCAGATGTGACTCGAATGCTTCAATCTCCAAGTTTCCATTCTTGCGGAGAATACTCACAAAAAGGAATGAATTTGGGTCACAAAAATAAAGAAAAGAAAAAGCTCATTAGTTAAGTCATAAAAGCACTTAAATAAATAAAAACTATTACGAAATTAAAGAAAATAAAGATATTGAAGTACAAGAGATAAGAAATAAAGCTACATGCTTAAGAGAAAGAAATTAAGAAAAAACACGGTGAGAAGACATTAAAAGGCAAAGAGAAAATGCATTAAAACAAACAAAGATGGCTAAATAAGGCCCATAGACGAGCACATACATGAGAGACGGGCAAGGAAAGTAGCAACAAATGAGACAGATGAGCTTCCACCCTGTCCCATCTGTGGCTTAAGAGATGCCTATCTCTCAAGCCTTTTCCCCATCTATCGTACCCAGAACATGAAGAACACACTCAAACCTCCATTAAAATGTTTTCTTACTCAAAAATCAAGCGAAAGATACCTCAAACATGCATATTAAACCAAAAATGCATCAGAATTATTTTTAAGGTCCTAAGAGGCCATTTAAATCAATGAAAAAACCCAAAACCACAAAAATCACATATTTACAAATCACAACACATCACATATCATATTCAAATTTAAACATGGAATAATTATATTTGGGCCCGGAATATTTACCCTTAGATTGTTTTCTTAGCTTCTGGAGAAATAGAAAGTGTTTTTGCCTCCTTAAACTCCCAAAAGAAAGATTTGAAATTTAGAGAGAAGGTACTTTCTTTCTCTAGGAAATATCCTCCCTTTTAGTTGATTTCTAGAAGAGATTAATGCTCCAATAGAAGATCTAAAACTAGGGAAGTATTAAATATTGTGTTTTTAATCAAAAGCTTTTGAAGTCTTCTCTCAAAAACCAAAAAACCAAGTTTTTCCTCTCTACTGTTCTTTCTCTCTAAAACTCCTAACTTTCTTTTCTTCTAGAAAAAATGCTTTTTCTTTTTTCCTCCTCCTTTTTTATATCTTTTCTCTTTTTTTTATACCCAAACCGATAAGGTTAGGATTTGCCTTTTTGGTACAGATAAAACCTCATTGTTTGAACTAGGATCTACATGAATCAGGTGGAGATACCACCCAAATCCCTCATTTCCTGCTGCACTGATCCATCTGTAGATTTTTGCAAAAAGGGGTGGCAAACGAACTTCTGTCATCACAGATAGGAGTCTGTTAAAGGCATCTCCAAAAATTACAAAAATACCATGGATGATCGCAAGCAGTCAGTGATAGATGAGACAGACGGAGTCTGTCGATAAAAACCTAAGATTTTGCATATAATGCCATCATTTCATTTTTGGCAAACTGCAAAAGGCTAAAAGACAGTAAAATCACCAAAAATATGGAAATCAAGGGTTAGGATCAAGCACTTTCACTCCTCCAGTAATCTCTGATCTGGGCTATCTTGGAGCCCGGTGTCTACAGGTACCTATGCTTACAAGGTAATGCCATTTAGGTTAAAGAATATCGAGGCAACGTATCAAAGAATAGCCACGGAGATCCTCGATGACTTAATCCGCAAGGAGGTGAAGGTATATGTGGATGACATGATGATTAAGTCTGTGAAAAGAGAATGTCATTTTGATGCATTGGAGAAATTATGTGAAGAGAAAAGGTCATTTCGACGCATTGGACAAATTCTACTAAAGGATTGACAATTATATTCACCGCCTCAATCCAAAGAAGTGTGTGTTTAGGGTGACATTAGGGAAACTATTAGGCTATATTGTCAGTTAATGGGCAATTAAAGTGGATCCTAGTAAGGTTAAGGCCATTAGGGAAAGGACAATGCCTAAGAAGAAAAGGGAGATCCGAGTGTTCTTAGGATGGATTCAGTATATCAATCGGTTCATTGCTAAGCTCACTTTCATATGTGAGCTGATCTTCAAACTCCTATGAAAAGATCAATCGATTAAGTGGAATGGCGACTATCAAAAGGTCTGGGATACAATCAAAGAATATCTCTTGCATTATTTTATTCTTCAACCTCCTCAGCGGGTGAAATCTTTGATCCTTTACTTGGCTGTAAAGCAGAGTTCAATGGGTGCCATATTGGCTCAAGAGGATGAATTTATGGTGGAGTTTACCATGTATTACCTAAGCATGAAGTTTCTTCCATATAAGGCCAAGTATGTAGATATGGAAAAGATTTGTCTAGCAGTTGTGTGGGCTTCAAAGAAACTAGACCCTACTTCCATTCCTATTCGATAAAGGTAGTGGCTAAGTATAACCCCCTTAGATACCTTTAAATGGTGTATTCTCTCTTGAGAAAAATGGGAAGATAGCTTTGTCTCTTATAGGATTTTGAGGTGTAATATATAACAAAGAAAATGATTAAAGGCCAAGCAGTCATTGAGTTTTTGGCCGGTCAACCCTCGAAAGGAGATCAGATTGAATATGAATTCCTTGATTTTTCCATCTTAGCTATATTGGTGCAAAGCTAGCAAATGTTCTTCAACGAAGCCACCACCAACAAAGGTGCTAGGGAAGGAGTCATTTTTACTACTTTAATTGGTAAAAAGCTCCCTCCGACTAAGAAACTAGGGTATAAGGTGCAAATAACGGAGTAGAGTATGAAGCTTACATGTAAAAGGCACAGATAGCCTTAGGTGCAAAGTTGACTAAAGTATTTGGGGATTCATCTTTGGTAGTCCATCAAGCAAAAGGTAAGTGGTCTATTCGAGATGAGAAGTTAGTTCCTTAAGTGGAATACCTGAGGAGCTTAAGCGATTAATTTGAGGTATGCATTTTCAAACATATGCCAGGGATGAGAATCAGTTGGCGGATGCCTTGGCAATGTCAGTATCCATATGGGACAATCCACAAGGGGTAGCTATAAGACCAGTAGTGATCACTAGCTCGACCAAACCTTGCTTCAAAAATGAACCAGTGATGGATAATAAGGAAATTGATGGGAATCCTTGGTTTTATGATATCCAAAACTATTTAAACAAGTCACTGTTCCCGAAGGAGGCCACTGAAAAAGATCAAAGGATGATCAAGGAACTATCCACCTGATTCATTAGTATGGATGGAGCATTAACCTCAATTGAGGTGTTTAGAATAGAGGGAGGCTAAGAAGATAATAGAGGAAACATATGCTAGATCTTGCAGTGCTCACATGAAAATAAGATTATGCACCAAAGATTCTTCTTATTGACCATAGACCATGATTACTCGAAGTATGTAAAGTAATGTCATAAGTGCCAATAGTATGATATTTAAGCCATTTACCTATCTAGAAACTGTGTAACCTATCTTCTCCACAGCCATTTATAGCTTGAGGAATATATATTATTGGAGAAATTCACCCCATAACTTCTAATGGATAAAGATATATCATAGTGACCATCGACTATTTCACCAAATTGGTAGAGATTGAATCTTTTAAGAAGCTAAGGGGCACGAAAGATGGCTCAGTTTGTTGATAGGAACTTGATATGCAGATACAGAGTGCCTTACCCCATGTAGTGTTTGACAATCATGTCCAATTCCAAGTAAAAACTAAGCAGATGCTTTGAAAATATGGGGTTTAGCACCACAAGTCTTCCCCTTACCACAAGCAAGCAAATTGGGTGGTTGAGGTAGCAAATAAGAATCTCAAGAAGATTCTATCCAAAATAATGCAAACCTATAATAATTGAGTAGAAAAGTTATTGTATGTATTATAAGGATATAGAACTACTATCAGAACTTTAACAGGAGCCACTCCATTCTCTCTAATTTAAAAGATTGATATTATACTTTTAGTTGAGATCAAACTCCAGTCTTTGAGGTACGCTTTAAAGGCTAAGTTGCAAGAATCTAAATGGGTGAGACATAGGCTTCTGTAATTAAATTTGCTAGATGAGAGCTGGATGAAAGCCTACTATTACGATCAGGTCTATTAGAAAAAATTGACTTGGTCTTTGAGAAAGAAGGTTAAGGGTCACCATTTGAAAAAGGGTGACTTGATGCTCAAATAGCTGAGGCCTAGCATACCCGACTTTAGAGGCAAAATTAGGCTTAATCAAAAGGACCTTTTATGTTTAAAAGGCTATTGACAAAAGGAGTGGGTATCCTTACAGACAATGATAGAAATGAATTCAAAGAACTGGTCAAAGTTGATAGACTAAAGAGGTCTCATGGCCAAGATAAATAATTAAAAAAAGAGAAAATATAACCCCAAAGGTTAAACACTGAAAAAGGAGCCTTGCTAAAATTAGGCACCCCACTAGGGCAAAAACTGGAAAAAAAAAAAGCATCCTAAGCAACAATTAGGGGTTGAGAAAAAAATTTCAATCATGAAAACTCGCGAGTGCTAATTGATAACAAGAGTTGGATGCACTTAGGGGGTCACCCCCTGCGATTAAATGGGAACACGCATTTTTGCATTGAATGTCATATCGTGATTATTGCCATTGCCATGTGGTGTAGGTAAATACGAATGCATGAACAAGCTAGAACAAACATATGATTAATGTCACACCCCAAAATGTACCCTAGAAGGATTGGACGTATTGAGGATGAGTAGTGACCAAGGTTGTGCACGTTGAAGTGTTTGGTATGCCAATTGGACAATTTAAAAGTTAATGTAAAAGTTTCGATAAGTGTGGCTAATGGTAAAATTGTGGAGTATGAAATTGGGATTTGATTGGGGGCTAAATTGAAAGAGAATTAAACTTGGAAAAAGAAATAATCTTATTTAGTGACCGAGTGATAATTGTCAAGGATCAAGGGTGTAATTAGTCAAGATTTTTATTTGAGGACTAATAGGGGCTTGACATGTGGCTTGGCTGGTGTGGACATTTAGTGAAAAAGGAAAGAAAAAGAGAAAAAGGAAGAGAGAGATAGAAGGAGGGAGACAATCTGCTCTCCTTCTCCTGTTCTCCCATTCTTCCTCTTCTCTTCTTCTTCTTCTTTTTCTTCTTCTTGTCTCCATGCTATCCACTCTCTTTTAAGATCAAAGCCCAAGATTTGATGCTAGTGCTTGATAGATCAAATGATTCAAATGAAAAGTTTGTTTAGAGAGGTAAGGTTTAGTTTTGATTCCTTCTGTTTCTTTTGATTTAGATTAAACCCTAGATTTATGTTTTGTATTTATGTGTGTGTTATTGCTGAGGATTTTGGACGAGCAAGACTTTGGATGGGTTTTGGAACAAGAAAGATCAACCAAGGAAAGCAATTAGGAGCAAAGGAGTTAAGGTTAGGGATTTTGTTATTTTGATGCATATTCTGATTTTGGGGTTTTTGATTTGAGTTTTTGGAAATCTATAGGGTTTAAGTTGTTTAGATTTGTTCAAATGTTATGGGTTTTGAATGAATCATCTGAGTTGGGTTAAAGTTTTGAATTGATTAGGAGTTTAGGGTATGAGTTTTGGATGTTGAATTGCTACAGTTTTGGTCGGAGAACTGGAAAAGCACAACTGAGCCCAGTGATTCCAGCATCTCCCGATCGGCCAAGTGGAGGAATGCACAAGTCGTGTCAAGTTTCACGACTTGGCATGAGGATTCCGTTCGGCGTGTGAGATCTCGCTCGGCATGGCATGAGGAGCACGACCCGTGCTTGGGGAGCACGACTCGTGCTGGGAAGTACGATTCGTGCTGAGAGTCCGTTCGGTCTAGGGAGTTCTCTCGGCTGAGAGTCCGTTCGGTCTGGGGAGTTCTCTTAGCTGAGATGTCCATTCGACATGGTGAGCACGTCTCGTGCTGAGGATTTCTTTTTGGCATGAAAGCCATTCGGCTTGGGGAGCACGTCTCGTGCTTGGGAGCACGTCTCGTGCTTGGGAGCACGTCTCGTGCTGGGAAGCACGACTCGTACTGGCAAGCACGAGTCGTGACAACTTCCACCCCCTTTCTTTGTTCTTTTGTTATGCTCTGATGAGTTTGCCTTCACGAGTCGCAACAGTGAGCACGACTCATGATCGCCTCCTGGGACTCGCCTGTCGCGAGCGCGACAGACCTCTCTGTCCTAAAATGTTTTGAAAATCTTCACTTCTGCAGAGTTTCCCCCTTGTATTATGTCTCTATAATTAAAATGAGTGCCTTAATCTATGAATTATTCAAATACTTCTATGCATGTTAGTAATTGAATTATGAGACTTTGTCTATCATTACTAGTTAAGGGCTAGTTGTGCATAAAGTATTGTAATTATTTGTTAAGTCTATATGAGTGCATGATGTTAATAAGATAGTAATGTTCAGTATGTTCATACGAATATGATAAATGTAATTAGTCCATTTAATATGCAATAAGTAAATGCATGATGAATAATAATATGATTACGTTTAATACGATCATGCGAATATCTTAATTTATGAAACTACACATGACTAGTTTGAATACAATAAATGAAATTAGTGCATATGATAGGCATATATATATTGATGCATGTATCTATGTGATCATAAAAGAATAATGCAAGTGTTTGATGAAATGGGTACTTATGTGTAAAATGTGAAAGAATTTAATAATGATATGGGAATTTAGCCTGCGTTAATCGACTCGTGGATAGATAGGCATGTCTATAGAGTTCTGTTAGCTGCAGCCCTCTGTTCTATTTTGGACCCTGATCAGGTCCCCGTTTGGTTCCTCGCGAACCTCAATGTGTATGGGTCTTGTTTAAGATCCCCTCTGTAAAATGTTTTTTAATGAGAATATGTGATGTTGCTTTTCGATTCGTACCCATGAGGTACCGCCATGCGTTCAGTTCGATTCATACCCGTAAGGTACTGCCATGTGTTCACTCGCTTATCCACCCCTATGACTTAGCAGGCAATTAATGAAGATAAAAGTATGTGAATGAATTGATAAATTCTGTAATGATGTGCAAAAGTTATGTGAATAAACATTTGATGCATTTGTGATAAATGCCATTTAACTTGTGCTCTATGCACCCCTCTGTTCTGGATCCTTTACGGACACCTATGTGGAAATGTGCGGTATCTACCTATGTGTTTTGTATAATCAATCGATACCTGTGAAATGGAAAATGATAAAGAAAATCAACGTTTGCTCTAACAAATCTGTATAAATGAATATTAACTGTCTAAGAATTTGGATGTGGATATTAAGTTATGTCCGTTTGTCTATGAATGCTCCCGCTTATTGCGCATGTATGTAATGTGTCGAGCGTGTGTATGTCTGGTCGTGGCATTCCGGTCGAGGTGTTGCCGACTATTGTCCGGTCGTGGCGTTCCAGTCGGGGTGTCACCAATTGTTGCCCGGTCGTGGCGTTCCGGCCGGGGTGTTACATAATGCATGTTTGCTATGGTTGAACATTCAGTAAATAAACTTTGTATATGTGTATATATATATATATATATATTTTTTATACATTTAAATGAGAACACAGGTATGTTATGTGCTATTTACCTACGGAACTTTAGCCTGTGCAATTTCAGTAAGTATATTGGTGAGGAACTCATATGTATTTGTTTGTGGTTTTAATGAATACGGTGAATGATGTATTGATTGGTAAGTAAGATAGATAATAAGCATTACGCATGAGATAGATAACTGAATTTGGGAAAATGATTTAACTTAATTCTTGGATTATTTAAGTATGTAGATTTTTGTAGAACTTCGTGGTTCTGATTCCCAACCATAGGGATACGTAGGAAGCTTGGAATATTTATTTCAAGCCCGAACCAAATCTGAAAATCTAAATATTTTGTTTAGCTTTGAACAATAAATGGTTTGAACAAATGAAACGTTCTAACGTAAGTACTAATACTGTAATCTGCATGATTTGGAAATGTTAGTAATAATGGGAATCGATATGACTTATTTTCCCCGCTAGCAAATGTATCTTTGGTAACCTAGGAGGTATAACTATTCACATAGTTAATTAAATGAATTAAGCAAATAATAAGTATGCATAATGTCATTGTAAATTACTAAGGTAAGAATGTAAATTCTGGCTATGGTATGTAAACGAATGTATATCGGAAATTGTTTAAGTTTCGTATGAGAAAAAGAATATGAATTTATGATAGCTTTAACCGGTGAACTTTATGTTTATGTATATATATATATATTGATTTACATGTGTTTACCTCGGCAACCACTGTGAGTGGCTGCCCATTATTTATTTCGCCCGACTAAGCATTATCGCTTAACACGGTTGTTTTTCCGTGCAGGTTAGGAGATCAAAGTAGCGCAACGGTTCTCTGTGACTTTGGCCAACGAGTCGGTAGAAGTTATAGAATGTTTTTATTGATTATCGATTTGTAATTAAGTTTATTTATTTAGCATTTGTAATGAGATGTAATAATCTTTAGTGCAAATGATGGTGTATGTGAGATAAGTTTAGGATGTGCATGTCTTAAGGTTATGATTTTAGAAATTTTATTAATCTGATTTTTGCATTGCCATTTGTGTCCTTGTCTGGTGGCACCTTCTGCTCACCGTAGCTCTTCACCCTTTGAAATGCTACGTGAGGGAGTTAGGGGTGTTACAATTTGGTATCAGAGCCCCAGTTTAGTCGGTTCTGGTTAACTATGTGTTTTGAAGTGTGTCTGTATAGTTTAGCATTAGCTAAAGCAGACGACCTTGTCCTTTAGATATATTTTAGGAATGGAAACCTTCCAATTTGATAAAGTGTTTAGTTAAGTATTGGCTCGATAGGTCGCGATCTACCTGCCTTGAATTGTTATGTGTATGTGCAATCTGGAATGTGTTTGTTAGATGAATTATCAGAGATTCTATTAGGAATTTTGTTTCAATTCTATGTGGTTAAAGAAAAGGCTTGTAGAAGTTTTTGAAGTGTATTGATATGTCGTTGCCTTGGAAGAATAGATGTTTTGGTATTTTGAGATGGAAGAGTATGTGGATTTTGTAAGATTATGGTGTTGCTCAGTATGCCTGTTAGCTATCTCCAGAAAATTTAATTAATAATAAGCATATTGAACAATGGGGATGGGAAAGTGCATTATCATAGCATCAATCGCATTTCTGCATTATTTTGCATACATGAACTATTGTATCCTCATTGCATCATCCTCCCTTTGATCACATGTGAGAAACATTTGCATATGTGTTTTGATAGAGAGCCAGCTGACAGGGTGTACATTGAGTATTTGATATTGAGACTAAGTATGTGAATTATGAGCATAGCAATTGTTAAGGAGAATGTACTATGTGCATAGTTAGAGTTGAGTAGAAAGAGTATTTTAGAACCTTGCATGAATGAATGTGAAAAGACTTTGGAGTATGAAGGAATTGTGTAGCCGATGTTGTGAATTAAATGGTTTATGCGTGAAGTGTATGTGCTTTGGTTTTCGATTGGCGGTTAAGTGATGATTGTTCTGATGAATGTGATTGATTTAAGCATAAGATAATGAAAAGGGAATTATGGGATTTCTTTAAATCGATTTTATGAGTTTGGGTTTAGCTATGGACAAGAGAAAGTTATGAGTTGCGTAGCCTTTTTGGATTAAAGAAAAGTGGTTTGAGAGTATAGTGATGAGAATAAGTTATAGCAAGTAAGTATATTAAAGGTAAAGGTGTAGTGGGATAAGTGAAATGTATTCATTATAAGTGAAGAATGTAAGTGTTGTATGATGATACGGAAATTATCAGTGTAAATGCTAGCGAATTGGAGTACAATTTTTGGATTTTTCTAACGAAAGTGAATTTTGAGGACGAAATTCTTTTAGGAGAGAAGAGTTGTCACACCCCGAAATGTACCCGAGAAGGATTGGGCGTATTGAGGATGAGTAGTGACCAAGGTTGTGCACATTGAAGTGTTTGGTATGCCAATTGGACAATTTAAGAGTTAATATAAAAGTTCCGATAAGTATGGCTAATGGTAAAATTGTGGAGTATGAAATTGGGATTTGATTGGGGGCTAAATTGAAAGAGAATTAAACTTGGAAAAAGAAATAATCTTGTTTAGTGACCAAGTGATAATTGTCAAGGATCAAAGGTGTAATAAGTCAAGATTTTTATTTGAGGACCAATAGGGGGCTTGACATGTGGCTTGGTTAGTGTGGGCACTTAATGAAAAAGGAAAGAAAAAGGGAAAAAGGAAGAGAGAGAAAGAAGGAGGGAGACAATCTGCTCTCCGTCTCCCATTCTCCCATTCTTCCTCTTCTCTTCTTCTTCTTCTTCATCTTCTTCTTCTTCTTCTTCTTCTTCTTGTCTCCATTCCATCCACTCTCTTTTAAGATCAAAGCCCAAGATTTGATGCTGGAGCTTGATAGATCAAATGATTCAAATGAAAAGTTTGTTTAGAGAGGTAAGGTTTAGTTTTGATTCCTTCTGTTTGTTTTGATTTGGATTAAACCCTAGATTTATGTTTTGTATTTATGTGAGTGTTATTGCTGAGGATTTTGGATGAGCAAGACTTTGGATGGGTTTTGGAACAAGAAAGATCAACCAAGGAAAGCAATTAGGAGCAAAGGAGTTAAGGTTAGGGATTTTGTTATTTTGATGCATATTCTGATTTTAGGGTTTTTGATTTGAGTTTCTGGAAATCTATGGGGTTCAAGTTGTTCAGATTTGTTCAAAAGTTTTGGGTTTTGAATGAATCATTTGAGTTATGTTAAATTTTTGAATTGATTGGGAGTTTTGGGTATGAGTTTTGGATGTTGAATTTCTGCAGTTTTGGTCAGAGAACTGGAAAATCATGACTGAGCCCAATGATTCCAACATCTCCCGATCGGCCAAGCGGAGGAATGCATGAGTCGTGTCAAGTTTCACGACTCAGCATGAAGATTTCGTTCAGTGTGTGAGATCCTGCTCGTCATGGTATGAGGAGCACGACCCGTGCTTGGGGAGCACGACTCGTGCTGGGAAGCAAGATTCGTGCTGAGAGTCCGTTCGGTCTGGGGAGTTCTCTCGGCTGAGAGTCCGTTCGGTCTAGGGAGTTCTCTCAGCTGAGAGTCCGTTCGGTCTGGGGAGTTCTTTCAGCTGAGATGTCCGTTCAGCATGGTGAGCATGTCTCGTGCTGGGAAGCACGACTCGTGCTGAGGATTTCCGTTCGGCATGGGGAGCACGTCTCGTGCTAGGAAGCACGACTCGTGATAACTTTCGCCCCCTTTGTCTGTTCTTTTCTTATGCTCTGATGAGTTTGCCTTCACGAGTCACAACAGTGAGCACGACTCGTGATCGCCTCCTGGGACTCGTCTGTCGCGAGCGACGGGTCCCGTCGTGAGCGCGACAGACCTCTCTGTCCTAAAATGTTTTGAAAATCTTCTCCTCTGCAGGGTTTCCCACTTGTATTATGTCTCTATAATTAAAATGAGTGCCTTAATCTGTGAATTATTCAAATACTTCTATACATGTTAGTCATTGAATTATGAGACTTTGTCTATTATTACTAGTTAAGGGCTGGTTGTGCATAAAGTATTATAATTTATTTGTTAAGTCTATTGAGTGCATGATGTTAATAAGATAGTTATGTTCAGTATGTTCATACGGATATGATAAATCTAATTAGTCCATTTAATATGCAATAAGTAAATGCATGATGAATAATAACATGATTACGTTTAATACTATCATGTGAATATCTTAATTTATGAAACTACACATGACTTGTTTGAATACAATAAATGAAATTAGTTCATATGATAGGCATATATATATTGATGCATGTATCTATGTGATCATAAAAGATTAATGCTAGTGTTTAATGAAATGGGTACTTATGTGTAAAATGTGAAAGAATTTAATAATGATATGGGAATTTAGCCTGCGTTAGTCGAGTCGTGGATAGATAGGTATGCATATAGAGTTCTGTTAGCTGCAGCCCTCTGTTTTATTCTGGACCCTGATCAGGTCCCCGTTTGGTTCCTCACGAACCTCAATGTGTATGGGTCTTGTTTAAGATCCCCCCTGTAAAATATTTTTTTATGAGAAAATGTGATGTTGCTTTTCGATTCGTACCCGTAAGGTACCACCATGCGTTCAGTTCGATTCGTACCCGTAAGGTTCCGCCATGTGTTCACTCGCTTATTCACTCCTATGACTTAGCACGCAATTAATGAAGATAAAAGTATGTGAATAAATTGATAAATTCTATAATGATGTGCAAAAGTTATGTGAATAGACATTTGATGCATTTGTGATAAATGCCATTTGACTTGTGCTCTATGCACCCCTCTGTTCTGGATCCTTTACGAACACCTACGTGGAAATGTGGGGTATCTCCGGATACCTATGTGTTTTGTATAATCAACCGATACCTGTGAAATGGAAAATGATAAAGAAAATCAACGTTTGCTCTAACAAATGTGTATAAATGAATATTAACTGTCTAAGAATTTGGATGTGGATATTGAGTTATGTTCTTTTGTCTATGAATGCTCCCGCTTATTGCGCATGTATGTAATGTGTCGAGCGTGTGTATGTCCGGCTGTGGCATTTCGGTCGGGGTGTTGCCGACTGTTGTCCGGTTGTGGCGTTCCGGTCGGGGTGTCACCAATCGTGGCGTTCTGGTCGGGGTGTTACATAATGCATGTTTGCTATGGTTGAACATTCAGTAAATAAACTTTATATATGTAAATATATATATATATATATATATATATATATATTTGTTATATGTTTAAATGAGAACACAGGTATGTTATGTAACACCCTTATACCCTATACGTATACTGCCGGCCTAGCGCTACCGTGCGATTACCATGATCGATTAATTATTATTACTTAATAAAATTACGGGTCAAATTTTTTTTTTTTTTGCACTCATGTTTATTAACATTAAGTTCACTTAACACATTATTCACTTATTCATTAACACATCCTTCGCATTCACATTTCTTAGTTACCGATGACCTATAACTGTCTTAACTTACTATTCAATTGGTATAAATTTCGGCAGTATAACAGCTTGTAAAATGAACTACCCAAACCTGCAATTAGACATTTCCACAGCCCCGGCAAGGGCACAATAGCAAATCATCCTATAATCATACATATCCCATCCGCCTTTCATCACACAGCCAATATAAAATTTACACAGATAATATAAGCATAATAATATTACATGCCAAAACCAAATACTAATTTAAGTGTATATACATGCCAGATACCAAAACATAGAAAATATATGAAACAATTTCTACTTCATCCGCTTGCTCCGCCAAAATACTGAGGTTCGCTGCTCCAAGCCTAAAGGGTACCTACACCCAGTCAAAAACAACTACGTGCTGAGCATTAGAATGCCCAGTCGTGGTTACGAATTTATAAATTTCCTAACTAGTTTATATTCAATTAACATATTCAAATTACATAAACTTGTTAATTTCACATAAATATATTTACTATTGTTTTCTCTTCACTTTACCCTTTACTTAATTAATTCACTTAATATTATTTAACCACTAAATTACACTTATTCTCATTTAACATATAATTACCACAATGCCCTTGCTTATTAAATATTTACACTATTAGTTTCATTTATGCTTATTTTCCACTTTTGCACTTAGTTAACTTATTTAATTACAATTGTGCCCTTATTACACCAAATATTTTACTATTTACCCTACAGTTTGGTAAAATTACAATTTAGTCCCTATATTATCACTTTTTCACTATCTTTACTATTTTAACCCCATATTTCATCAAAATTACCATTTTACCCTTCCACTTACACTTTTAATTTATTTTCACTAATTTTTACCAACTTTTAGTAAAATTACCGTTTTACCCCTAAACTTTCTATTTACTTCATTTTAGTCCAATTTTCACTCATTTTTACCAATCTCATTATTTTAATCATTTTATTCACATATTTACCAGTATGCCCCTAGTATGGACCCGGTAGAAAATCTACTGACCGGATATGTGGGACATGGGCCCGACAGACCCATTTTACTATAAAATGATCTCAATGAGACCATTATCACTGCACTGTACTATTTTATACACTGAATTGCACTATACACTGTGATAAGCTCTCATCGGCTTATCAATAGTGAGTCGCCATGACTCATACCTCTGTGTGAAATCCCTATGGCTAACCATCTATATCCTGGACTAGATTTCACTACCAGACAGCTACTAAGGGCAATTTTTTTCTCAAATTTTCATTAAATATCACATTATGTCAATATATAAAATTCATTATACATCTCATTTTCACTTACCCCTTTACATATGCACTCATTTTTCAATATATAGTCACTTTATGCCATTACATTACATATACCATCAAAATACACATATATATAATCATACTCACCATTCGGCCAAAGGGTCAATTTTCCATTCCATGCTTTATAATTTCTCTTAGTCACTCAATTACACTTATTTCTTGTTATCATACCATTATTATGCCAAAAATCATCACATATCTCATTATTTCCCACCTATTACCATTCGGCCTCACTTTCATTTCTTCACTATGGTTTCTTTTAATTCTTTAATTTATCCCATCATGCAATACATTAATTATACATGTTATAAACATCAATTTCATGCCTTATGCCACTTTAGAATTCGATTAAATCCTTAATGTTCCATTCGGCCACTATTAGGTTTTCTATACCAATTTGATTTAATTTCTTTTAACCACTTTTACCCACTATATTTAGTCCATTAAACATGAATATCAAGTTAGATTTAATTAAACACATCATTTTCTCATACTTAACCTTAGACATAACCTAGAATTCAACACAACCATTAGGAAAAGTGTAGATTTAGTAACCACAAGCCTCTTTTTCAAGCTTTATATCACCCTAGGATTGGTTTTCTTCCACTTGGATGTGAGGAGCTTCCCTATCCCTTGAAGTACCTACCATGGCCGAATTCAAAGACATACAAATCATCAAAACCAAGCTTCAAATGAAAAATATAACCTCATAAACGTGTTCTACATGCCCAAAAACCTTAGGAGGGACCAAAGAAACAAGTTAAAACCCCTTGAATCAAAAACTCACCTTAAACTTTGCTCACTTGAGTTTTCCACTTCTAGTGCACCAAATGGACTCAAACCACTTCCAAAATGTTGTAGAGGAGCTGAAATTTGGTTAGCAAGCGAAGATTTGATGAGAAGATGGAGTAGAAGAAGAGAAAAATGAAAGAGAATTAGAGAGGAAAGGCTCGGCCTTGAAGGAGGGAGGAGATGCCGACTTTGGCTGGGTTTTTTCTAGAGAAATCCAGCCATTTCTTCCCTTTTATAGTCCTCTAATGAACCAAACCAGTCCAACCGAGGTGGTCCGACTGATTTAGACCAAAATTTTGGCTTTTTCAGTTCATTTTTACTTTTCTTAAGCATCTATATGTTTCTCTCATTATTTTCAATTCTAACCAATTCCATTGATCTTAAAACGTGAAAAATAGGCTCTCTGCAAATTTTTAGCTCAATTGGAGTCCTTTTGTGCACCGATTCACTTAAATCGGTCCGATTCGATCAATTTTTCTTCTGCCGTAAAATATCAAAATGCACAGAAATCACTTCCATTACATTATTTAACACACTTAATTTCTATTGGGCCACATAAACCTCTCATAACCCCTTGGTCAAACCCCGGTTCAAATTGAACCGAACCGGATGCTAACTTCAGAATGACTTTCGGAGGTCGATTTAGCTCCGTTTTCAGTTCCGATTTCACCACTATACCCCTTATGACTCACAGATCATTTTTGCGAATTTAAAATTTTTTGGGCTCCGAACAGCCGGGTTCGCAATATAGCCACCCCAGTGTCACCTGACCCGGAATCACTATATTTTTAACACGCTTAACACTGAAGTTTGACACTAGTAAACTCACTCCCTACACTGTTTGATGCTGCGATTATCATGGTAAAACTGAAATAATGCACTAACACTTGTAGACCGGTATTTGGGCCATTACATGTTATGTGTTGTTTACCTACGAAACTTTAACCTGTGCAATTTCAGTAAGTATATTGGTAAGGAACTCATATGTATTTGTTTGTGGTTTTAATGAATACGGTGAATGATGTATTGATTGGTAAGTAAGATAGATAATAAGCGTTACGCCTGAGATAGATAACTGAATTTGGGAAAATGATTTAACTTAATTCTTGGATTATTTAAGTATGTAGGTTTTTGCAGAACTACGTGGTTCTGATTCCCAACCATAGGGATACATAGGAAGCTTGAAATATTTATTTCAAGCCCGAACTAAATCTGAAAATCTAAATGTTTTGTTTAGCTTTGAACAATAAATGCTTTGAACAAATGAAATGTTCTAACGTAAGTACTGATACTGTAATCTGCATAATTTGGAAATGTTAGTAATAATGGGAATCGATATGACTTAATTTGCCCCGCTAGCAAATGTATCTTTGGTAACCTAGGAGGTATAACTATTCACATAGTTAATTAAATGAATTAAGCAAACAATAAGTATGCATAATGTCATTGTAAATTACTAAGGTAAGAATGTAAATTCTGACTATGATATGTAAACGAATGTATATAGGAAATTGTTTAAGTTCTGTATGAGAAAAAGACTATGAATTTATGATAGCTTTAACCGGTGTACTTTATGTTTATGCATATATATGTATATTGATTTACATGTGTTTGCCTCGGCAACCACTGTGAGTGGCTGCCCATTATTTATTTCGCCCGGCTAAACGTTATCGCTTAACACGGTTGTTTGTCCGTGCAGGTTAGGAGATCAGAGTAGCGCAGCGGTTCTCTGCGACTTTGGCCAATGAGTCGGTAGAAGTTATAGAATGTTTTTATTGATTGTCGGTTTGTAATTAAGTTTATTTATTTAGCATTTGTAATGAGATGTAATAATCTTTAGTGCGAATAATGGTGTGTGTGAGATAAGTTTAGGATGTGCATGTCTTGAGGTTATGATTTTAGAAATTTTATTACTCTGATTTCTGCATTGCCATGTGTGTCCTTGTCTGGTGGCACCTTCTGCTCACCGTAGCTCTTCACCTTTTGAAATGCTACGTGACGGAGTTGGGGGTGTTACAATTAATATATAAAGAAAATAACTATTTGATTCGTAAGTCTAAATGTGTGCCTGAACAAATTGATTTAAAGGCAATAAAAGCAGTGCTTCATACAAAGACAATATTCATATCTTCTATCTCTTGCTATCACCTTTGCCACTCTGGCATTTCAACTAGGATGATCTATTATCCCCTACAAGACTCGTCACCTAGACCTTATATCTAGTGGTAGTGCTAAAGCTTCACACTTCAAATTCCCAAATGTTAGGCTTCAGTGGAAGTTATCTCCAAAGTTAATGATAACTTGATGTGAATATGGCAGTCAACTTGTTACCCTAAAAGGATAATGGGTCCCTAACAATGCCCTGTGTTTCACTGAACTGTCGTGCACAACGGGTTGAAATGCAAAATGTGACCTTATGCAGTCCACTCAATAGTATGCAGTTTGAGCTACCATCTCAAGTGACATGAAAGAGCCTCAACCATGGACTCATAAAGCTAATGTCCTTAAGCCAGTATTCCCATCCAGGTAACTCCCGCATTAGAGGAGTTGAATTGGCATAGTTTGTGCTTGGCAATAAGTTTCTAAAAGAATAAAAAGATATCAAATTCTAAGGGGACTTGCTCAACAATCTCAGTTTCTCTTGCAACCATACCTAAAAAAAATTGTCGTTAGAGATGAAAATTGTAAAAGGCTCTCTAACCAAAAATCAGACCAAAGGTAGCGTGAAAACCTAAAAATAGGATGTCTGCCCTACAAAATAAATGAAATAATAGAAGCTGCTGGAGTGGGTTGGGTCCACTTCAGGCAAAAGTTAGGTATAGAGTCTTGTAAAAATCCCTAAATTGACGCATTTCCCGCTAAAAAAAGCTAGTGCGAAAATCCAAAAGAGGCACACTACCTTTAAATAAATGACTACAAATACCTAGAGTAATAAAGTGTTATTGGTGAAGGGAGTATATAGGTTAGCCTGCATAGCATTTAGGCTGAGTAAGGTTTTTGCTAAGATCAATGGAAAGGGGGTCAATCCAAGACGTATGCCATCGACGACATCAAAGAGCTTATAATTGCCAATGAGCCCCTCCCCGGCCAGTGTTAAAAATTGAGCAAAGAAGATCAACAACATCACCCTGATGCAATAGGAAATAATGTCTGTACACTACAAAAAAAATTCAAATTAGCGACGGACATATTTTCCTATCTAATTAGTGACTGATTTTAGAATTAGTCGCAAAAATTTATTTTTCCAATCTGGTGGTAAGTTTAGCGGCAGAAAGAAGAAATCGTCACTAAATTTTAGCGGCAATTGATGGCGCCTTTTTTGCGATTAAAATGGCGACGATTTTATCTGTCGCTAAAAACTATTCAATTTTACTATTCTAGAAAATAATTTTGCGACTAAATAGCGACGGTAATATTAGTCGTTAAATTTGGGTTGAAATTTTAACGCCTTTTGTGATGGTTGTAGCGATAAATTTTGTGTTGTCGCTAAAAATATAATAATTATTTAATCAAATATAGCGACAGTTGGTTTTAGTCGCTATTTGAAAAAAATAATAAAAAACTGTCCATTTTTTCCTCTAAAACGGCATCGTTTTGGTTTCCCTTTCGCTTTTTCTCCTTTCCTTTCCTTTCCTTTTCTTTTCTTTTCTTTTCTGTCCTAGTCTCGATCTCCTCCTTTGTTTTCCAGCCGCCCCCATCTGCTTCTCTCCTTACTTCACCGTCTCCTCCATCCACGCCCCTCCGTTTACCACCGCTAGTTGTCGATCTTCCTTCTCTCTTCTCTCTCTCCACGCATGACGGCAGCGCCGTTCTGCCCTCCTTTTCTCTGCTCCAACCTCCGCCTCAAGCTTCCGCCTACGCTCGCTGCTCCAGTCTCGTCGGTCGCCGCTCCTCCCTTGCCGTCGACGTCGCTACTCTTTTCACAGTGATGGAGCAGCAAGTTTAAGGTATGGCTCAAAGCAAACCTCTCATTTAATCCTATGTTTATGCGTTTTTGAGTTTTCATTTCCTCTTTGTTTTTCTTATGTTTTTTCTTAATTTTTTGTTTGAATTCATTCTCTCTTTCCTTATCTGTTCAAAATGATTCTCGAATTTGATTTTTCTAGGGTTTGATTTAGGTAATACTTGATTTTTCTAGGGTTTGATTAACTTTGGATATTTACCTAATTTTCGAGTCTGGATGCTAATGCGAGAAACGTTTGCTCAATTTGTCTTTATAATTCTGGTTCAGTGATAGTTGTGTTGTCCATTTTTTATTGCTGAGAATTTGGGGGAAATAGGAAGGGATGCCTCAAAGCTCCCTGTAGATGCTCTTCCTAACCTGAATGCACCACATATCTTTTTTTTTTTTTTTTTTGTGTGTGTGAAGTATCTGTGTGCTGGTTTTTGGATAATTCCATTTGGATCCGAATATAGATCAAACCATGCCCTTCTCCCAGGCCTATTCTAGCTTTAACTCTATATAGCACTGCTGCTTTCCCTTGCAGAATCAACTTGTCTACTGTGTAATATTAATGGATTCTCTGCAAATCATTGCGCTTTGTTTTTTACGTATATAAAGAATATGTACTTATATGCTATCATGCAAACTCTAAATTCATTGCGATACATCAAAAAGTTAAACTAAAAATATGGAAATTTGGCAAATATAAATCACTGAACTTATATTTGATTACAACAGTTATTTCCGGGGCTCTCAAAAAATTTTCAGTATTGGCTACTAGTACATCAACTTCTGAGTTAACCTAACACACAATTTCTAATCTATACTTATTCCTTTTTATTATTTTCTTAATTACTTTATTTTCTTTATGTTTCACTGTTGGCCATATAGTTTCTATAATCTCAAAAATGAAGGTTTTTGGAGTGGATTATTTTTTTTTTTTTTTCCAATATTAGCATACTATTTTCCAAGATGAAGTTAACTACTTTAAATTCTCCGCTGGTACTTGTGCTTGATTTGGAAGATTCAGTGAATATTGGAACACTAGGAAATGCAGGTGCATAACTCTTCTTGAGGTGATCAATATTTTTCTCTCTCTCTCTTTTTATTTTTTTTTTATTTTCTGTTTTCTTATTTAGATTTATATTTCATATATTTCACAAGTATCTGATTTGCAAATAACATCACATGGAAGACAAATACTTGTTGAGCAGAGAAAAAAGTTTCTTGCTGAAAGTAAATTGTTGATGGAACAATTCTCAAAGCTAGAGGAATTGTTGTCAAGCAGGCAAAACGTATTGCAGGTAACATAATTCAGAGATTATTTAGGCATTTTCATATAAGAAGAGGAGGCAAAAATAATATATGTATATATATATATATATATTTCGTTTGTTGAATGCATCTGATCTGATTTGATATACTGGTTTCTCTTTTTGTAATATGCCATCACAATAATTTTGTCAATCTGATAGTATATGGATATACTAGAAGTTTTATGCTTGCCTTTCAAGCATTTATGTTATCATTATGTTACCAAGCATTTATAAGTAAACGTTAATATTATTGGGTAGCCAACTTGGCCTACCTCTATCCATTACTTCTAATAAAGAAATATATCTGTATGTTTAATTCCAACTCTATATCCATTACTTCTAATAAAGAAATATAGATATATACTATATTTATTACTATATGGATAGAAATTTATTACTATATTTATGACTGTATGGATATTAGTGTAGGAAAATTTCTTTAAATTTCTCTTTAATTAAAGATAGTAATATTTATATGGATATTTGTCTTGAAGAGGATTGCTGATTTAATTGGCAAAGCAAATAAATTGCAACTTGAGCAATTGAGTAGGTAAAGATTAAGTGTGAGATTGATGACTAGCTTCAATCTGTTTTGCCTTGGTTAGTAGAATTGTATGGAATGCTTTTAATTTGAATTGTACGGGATGTTTATATATATTTGAATTTAAATTGTATGGAATGCTTTTAATTTTTTAAATACTTTTTAAGTACTGTTTCAATTTAATGTATTTCTATGATATTATGTTTTTTAAATTAATAATATTGGAGAATTATTATTTATAAAAATTAAATTTTGGATGTTACAATAATAATAATAATAATAATCATAATCATAATAACAATAAAAAATTAAATTGGAAATAGTAGTAGTATTAGTTGTATTATTATAATAATAATAATAAATAAATTGCGACGGTATTTGCACTATTAGCGATGGAATTTGTCTTCGTTAATTCCTCTTTTTCATGTGGCATTTTTGAAATTATTGTTTTGCAACAGAATTTAGAGGCGGAAAATTTCGTCGCTAATAATTTTTTAAATATCTTGCGATCAATTTTAGGAGTTAATTAGCGACGGAATTTTTTTTATTAGCGAAAGTTTTTTTAGTTGTTATTTTAGCAACTGTTTTATATTTTAGTTATAAAATTTCTTGCGACGGTTAGTTGTCGCGTCGCTAAAATTAATTAGCGACGGGATTTTCCCTATTAGCGGCAGAATTGCTGTCGCTAATATTTTTATTTTTTTGTGTAAGCTTATCTAGGACGCCAAAGAAAACCTCTAGGGACACAGGACTATCTCTCGACACTAAACTCGTGGCTGTAGAGGGTAAGATCCCCAATACGCGGACAACTTCACTTGGATAATCCAGCACTGGGTCCCAAGGGCAAAAGAAATGCCAACAATGGCGGCAAATTCTTGAAGCAAGGGACACATCTCCTGGCGCGTAAATCGAAATGCATGGAACTAGGGGTACCAATATTGCACAGCTGCCAACAAAAGGTGCATGTCAGGTTGAACTCTTCAGAGGAATCTGAAGCTAGAATAAAGGGCCAAGATGAGATTTTCACAGGTTGTGGAGGCATCAAGCAATTTATATAGTTTGTTGAGGAACGGGTCAGCTTTGGGCGAAAAAATAGTAAGAATGGACTATCTACCCTAAAAATACTACATGAAACAATCAAAGGATGATAGAGATAAGAAAAACCTGAGATAGGGAAGCCCATAAAAAAAGCAAGATGTGCCTTCAAATAAAAATGCAAGGGGGTATTTTTAGGTAACAGTCAAGTCAATGCTGTGACTTGATGAGTCACGCCTATAACTTGACTCCTTAACCACCTGCGATGTGTTCTGTCAAATTTGTAAGCCTCATGCATTTCACGTACTTTTTTTTTATGCCTGTGTGTACTTTTGCAGGAAAAAAAAGAGAATTCTTAGATGAAAGAGTGCGGTGCATGGATATTTAGGGAGTAAAAAAAAAATCCTTTGAAAATTTTTCGAAAAATTTTCTTTTTTGAGTTTAGGAATCTGGTGCAAGTCACGCCCATGATTGGCCAGTAAGGGGTGTGACTCCTTTGAGTCACAGCCGTTACTCGATAGTCATGCCCGTGACTTCCAAAGGGGCACTTTTTCGTTTGAAAATGACTCACGGACCATAATTTGACATTTCTTATAAAAATGCATTGTTCTTCTTTCTTTTCTTCTTCCTTTCTCTCGCCATTTTCACATTTTTTTCCATTCGGTTTCTTCATTTCTTAAGCAATTTTGATTCGTTTTCCATTTTTTTTTTCGCTTCTTCTATCTGTTGTGGCCGGTTATCTCCGATTTTGGGGGCAATTTGTTTGAAGTTTTGTGGCTAATCTTTTTTGCCATTTGCGTCTTCTGCCCACGGGTATGTTTTTATAACTTTATTCATTAATTTACACGCGTGGTGCCTACGAAATAATAATAATAATAATAATAAATGAAAAAATAACAATGAGTATATAATAACAATACAGTACATATAACACCACGTGCACACAATGCACAAATATAATGAGTGTACGTGTATTGTTGTTACAAAAAAATGTGTATGATTAGCGTTTAATTTTGAGCATGCTTGGTAGATACCTATAGATAGTTTAAGCTAGGTTGCAATGTTTTTAAAACCGGATCGAATTCGACTTGTCAACTGAGTTATAAGTCAACTTGATGGATCAGGTTGACTAAGAATTTTTATCTTTTTTTTTAAATATAATTATCTATAAAAATTAAAAATATGGTATATAAAAAACACATTTAAATAATATATTAATTATCAAATATTAATATATTAATCATTTTTCATTTATTTTACTATTTTTTTATAATAATAGTAAAAAATTAAATACTAGAGTTGGATTTTTTTTATTTAATATTTAAATTTATAAGAAAAATACATTTTTTAATTTTAATTAATTTCAATTGTAAATTTTATTTTTATGACGTTACCTAAACGTATTATTTTTATAATTATCATATTTATCTTCATTTCTTTTTTAATATCTATAAAATATAAAATAAAAATATAATGAAAATAATTTTACATAATTTTCAATTTTATCAAGTCTAATATTAATATAAATAGATTTTATCATCAAATATAAATTTTTAATTAAATAATATTCAATAACTATTAATCCGGATTATAAAAATAAAAAATAATAATTTAGGGCATATTAAATTTCTTTCGGTCCAATCAAAATTTTCAGTTCAACTCGGTTTTTCTAGTCCAATTCGATTTTTTCACTGTTCAAACTGGTTTGTGGTCTGTTCTGATTTTCACATTGAATCAAACCGAAATTTTTTGTCAGTTCGCAATTGAATCGGTTCAACCGGCCTGTCCGGTCCAGTTTTAAAAACAATGCTGAGTTGTGTGCTGCCTTGTTTTGGTGCCTTGAGTATGAATTTCCTTTGCAGGTTCGGCTCAACGTATGCTAAGCTGAAATGCTGTTGAAATTCATACAATGAGAAACATTGTATAATTTGAGTCGACCTTTTAAGGAGGAGCTAATTATTCTCTTTTGTTTTTTTGCACGATATATGGCTCCACGACATGCATCCGTACCTCCAGCTAATCAGCTTCCTCCCCCCAAATCAAGTTAAATTAATCTTGTTTTTCCATTTCTCTATTTTATATGTTATTTTGTATGTGATTGCGTGCAAAATCCATTATATATCACAGCAAAAACAAAACAAAATGTGCAATTAAAAAAAATGTTGCTACAAGTGCACAAATTTCACAAGTAAAAATAAGAAACAGAGAAGACAATCCCAATCAAAGGATTTCACTACTTTTTACAATCATAGTATATATAGTACCTGTTACTTATCACACAACACGCTAATTAGACCCAGACCGTGAAATTCGTGTATAATACTAATTCATAAGACGAAACAAATTAAAGAAGTAATAACAATAATAATTTTTTTTTTAAAAAGAGGCAATTGCATTAGTAGTGAAAGATCCAAGCCATTATCTTCTTGTCTCTAAATACCAATCTCTCTTCTATGTTAAACCCTTTTGAACAAACAGATGCCTAGAGATGAATGAATTAATTAAGAACAATTAATTAATTAATTAATTATGACATTTTTGTTGTTGTTGTTCTGAATTAGTTAGATCTCCCAAATGGTTGGTTCAATTAAAAGTGGTTCTTGGGCGGTATTTTGGGAGACAATTCTCTTGAGTCATTACTAGAAGTAGCAAGTTCAGCACTGCTCATAAATTCTTGACTGGATAAAGCAACTTGTCTAAATTTCTTCAAATCTGCATGATAAGAACTTGCATCGTAATCTGAACTTCCAGCTGAACTCCCAAACACTGAGCTCTGACCAGGCTTTGGTCCCTCGTTCAAGGCATCCAGTGATACATCTCCTTCCAAAGCACGTACTATCTGGTTTTTTACGTTCATAATACATTTTCAATGATAATAATGATAAAAAGCATTCCTCAATGTTTTTTATTACTGAAGAATTGATATTAAAAAGGTGGGTTGAATTTATATTCTTATAACGACTCGATCACAAAATAAATTTTTATTTCACAAAAATAAATTTCACTTTTAAAATATTACCACTAAAATCATTAATTGAAAAATAATGAATATGCCAGAATATTGAAATGGCAAGTCACATAAATTTAAAATATTTACATGTCATATTTTAAAAGATTTCACATGGCATTTTTTTGAAATATTCCAAGTTGATGAGGCTCGTCACGTCAGCATTTTAATGACGAATTTAATATTTTTGGGCTAATATTTAAAAAGTTTTGATACTTTTATGAAACATATTTTTTTTTAACCAAATCATTATTATGGTATCAATCCAAGAGTATAAAATTAATCCTAAAAATTGAAATAAAGTTGTTATAATAATTGGAAAATATTTAACTAAGATCTAATTCATGAATAAATTCATGAACTATCTCAAGAACAGGATGTATAGTGAATAAAAAAGCTGAAAAAGTACGTGTTTAATAACAATTGTCACATATTAGCTTAATTCATGTCTCGAATCTAAACAAAAAAGTTTTGGATAGTAATACCTGACTCATTTTGGGACGTTTTTTGGCTGAATGGCGAATGCTGGCAGCAGCACAAGCAACCATGCGTTGCATCTCTTCACGGTTATAGATATTCTCCAACTTAGCATCTACTAATTCAGAATACTTCCCTTCCTCTAGTGGTCCATTTACAAGTGGTCTAGCCTGTTTAATTAACGGAATTTTCTTATAATTAATAACAGATATGTTTCTAATCCAAAATTAATTAATTGTATACACTGATTAACATACCCAATCCACTAAGCTATCTTCCATCATATTTGAAGGATCCACAGGTTTCTTTCCAGTTATGAGTTCCAAAAGCATCACCCCAAATGAGAATACATCTGATTTCTCTGTCAATTTCCCACTTGATGCATATTCTGGTGCCAAATACCTGCATTTGTTGTTATGGAAATTTTATTAGGGAATTATTATTTATTAATGAAACGTAATAAAAGTAATGAAATTTAAAATGTTTAGAAAACAATGAATTAGAAATGTTACCCAAATGTACCCATAACACGGGTTGAGACATGAGTATAACCTTCTGAGGAAAGTTTGGCCAATCCAAAATCAGCAACCTTAATTGCAACAGAAACTTAATAAATTAACTACAACAAAAAATAATTAATATTTTTATATCATCAATTTGCAAGAACATTGTTGAAGTAGGTACCATGGCTTCAAAGTTGAAGTCAAGAAGAATGTTAGCTGCTTTAATATCACGATGAATAATCTTTGGATGACCTGGCATATAATAATATTTGTTTAAAAAGATTGAGAAATTAATGTGATTATCTATATATATATAGATATAGTAGAAGAGATAGAAGAGAGAAAGTCTCACAATCTTCATGAAGATAAGCAAGTCCTCTGGCTGACCCTAATGCTATACGAAGCCTTGTCGCAAAATCCATCACCGGAAGACCCTTTCCTGCAACCATAACATTATTTGCATCACCTTTTTTTTTTCTCAATTTAATTTCAATTATAGTTCAGGATTCAATATATTTTAAAGGTTTAAGTATTAAATAGACCCTTTAATTTTATCTAACTAGTCAATTAAACTTCTAATAAATCGACTGAATGAATTTCACTTTTAAATAATTAAAATTAGATCAAATAACTTAAAAATTCAAATTTAAGGCATATAGACCTTGATTGAAACAAAATATATTAACTATTTTTGCCATATTAAAATGTTTGTCATTTTTTTTCTCATTTTCAATTTATCACAAGTCTAATCGTTGAGTCTTTTTCATTAACTTGAGCTGGACGGATTACTAAATTACAATATATATTTAATACAATTTTAATCCAATTTAAGAGTGAAATTAACTTGATAAAATATTGAAAAACTTATTTAACTATTGAAATAAATTCGAAGGGCTTATTTATTCCTTCATCAATCTATACTAAATTATTTGTGGGAGTTGGATCCAATTTAAGAATTGAATGTAAGAAGAAGAATCTAGAAGCATACCATGAAGGTGATATTCCAAGGTTTTATTGGGAACAAATTCATAGACCAACATACGTTGTCCACCAGCAATGCAATAGCCAACAAGAGAGACCAAATGTCGATGATGGACACGGCTAATGATCTCAACTTCAGCCTGGAACTCTCTCTCGCCTTGTCCACTCCCTGACTTTAAGCTCTTCACCGCCACCTCTTTTCCATTGCTCAAAACACCCTTATGCACATACCCAAATCCTCCTTGCCCTAACAAATTCTCCTGAGCAAATCCTCCGGTGGCCGCCGCCAGTTCATCATATGTGAATGTGCTTTTGCTGAACCCTAGAGATAGCCCTGGTGATGGCGGTGGCAGCGGCGTTCTGTGTGGCCCTGAGTACGGTGATGTGCTCATATCACCACTCATCATCATTCCGGGAGGCAAAGGTGGCCCTCCGTGCCAGCTTCCCCCGCCGCCACCACCTGGTGATGCTCCCATTTGACCTGGTGATTGCGAGATTTTCATTATATGATCGCTCCCTAGTCCTGGACTGTTGTGCCACTTTGGTGGATGGACTGAAGCTTGGTAATATTGACTTCCTGCGTATAAAATTATTTCATACATTAATAACATAAATCAAGAAATAGAAAAACAATATTAATTTGAGTGCTTTTCAGTTAAAATTCTTCTCTTTTTGTTCATAGTTTGAATCCTAATCTACGAAGTTTCTTTTAATACAACTATCTAATTAGATTTTCATTAATTTGCTAACTATTTGGAAAAGTTTAGTAGTATTTTTTAACAATTTCGAGAAATTTAATGTTAAAAAATGAATTTAATGCAAAAAATTGCTATCTATCTTCAGATTTTCATTTTAAAGATAGGAATAACACCACCACATAATGCATTTATTGCAACACACTAGAGTAAAATTATTGTTTTTTATTTATAAGAAAATATATTTCTAATATTTTTAAATCGTAAAATAAAAAAAAATATGTTGCATCAGAATATTTAAACTGTTATAATAACTTGAAGGATTGACTGTAAAACTGTTACTATAAAATAATTGCAATATTTTTATTATATTTTGTAACAATTTTTTTTATCATTGTCATTGAACTGCTAGTGTAAAGACATATGCCATGTAGACCAGAGGTTTTTTTAAGAAAAAGAATAGGGTTTCATCTCTAAATCATATATAAATAAAAGAAAATGTAATTTTTATTTTGTCAAACGAATGAAAATATAATTACTTGAGGGTTGAATGATAAAGAAATTGTGTAGATAAGAGCTCATTAAGAAAAAAAATAGAATTACTTTAAAAAAAAATAAAAATAAAAAATTTTAATTGAAAAACAATAAAATATTATGACAATTGGTGCCACAGTGTTTATGTTTTTGAACTATTAATGATATGAATTTTAAAAGTAAAATTTTCATCTAAATATGTAAGAAAACTTAATGGAGGAATTAAAGTAAAATAAATTCTATAGATTAATGTTCAAATTGTTAAGAATAAAAGGGTTTTAATTGAAAAACTCACACAAATTATGAAATTATTTTCATAATTTTCTCTATTACCTCCGTGATAATCTCCATAATATTGGTGCTTTTTCTTCTTCTTTCTGCAAAATGTTGCACAACAAATGATCATAAGAATAATCAATAACCCGATTCCTACAGATACTCCGATTATAATCTTCAACTCATCTCCACCCAGACCACTTTCTCCATCTGAAGAAGAAGAGGAGGAGGAGGATGGTGGCGGCGGTGGTGATCGTGATGATGGTGATCTATGCGGCGGTGGAGGTGACAATGATTGAGACTGGGGAGGAGGAGGCGGCGGCGAAGGGTTGTTGCCACTGCTCGTAGGAGGCGGTGGTGAAGGGGAATTTGTTGGTGGAGAAGGTGATGAATTTGATGGCGGTGGTGGTGAAGATGAAGATGAACTTGATGGTGGCGGTGATTTTTCCGGCGATGGTGAGGTAGGAGGTGGCGGAGAAGAATCCGACTGGGGTGGCGGTGCAGCTGGTGAAGGTGGAGAATCGGAATTTGGCGAGGGAGGAGTACTAGAATTGGTAGGAGGTGAAGACATTTTCTTGTTTATCTCATTAAGGAATATTCCGGCCACCGGAAAATCAAGAAAACCTTAAAAACCAGCCGGAAACTCCACCTTCCCCAACTGCTCGTCTTAAAGCTTTTCAGATCCCTAGAAAATAATAAGGAGAGCTTATAATAAGATTTTCATGGAAAAAGAAAATGAAAATATTTCTTTATAATTCGGTAACTTAGAACCCAAGCATCTTTGTAGATGAGCTAAGGTTCAATGAAGCCTTCATTTTGTGTTGCTTTTAATAAAGCATATACAATTTCCTTGAAGCTCCTCCAATGTCTAATCATTAAAAGCTCCCACAAATTATGACCTAAAAATTAATTATAAGATTTGTTTATATGGTTAAAATAATAATAATAATAATAACTCTGATATTGAGAAGATTAATGTTATACCTGAAAGAAGATAGAAGGGATCTCAAAGGAAAGAAAGTGAAAAAATTCCACTGTAGAGAGGAAGTCCAGTCATTAATTCTCCTTAGCAAATCCTACAAAGGAGGGATTTCTCTCTCTTTTTCTTAGCCATTTGAGTGCTAGGCTTTGTTTAGTTTATTACCATTTCTAGGTTGTACTTATGTTTGCTTCTCTAAACCATTTACAACCTCTAATTTTGTTTTATTTGTTAACAACTAATAACTACAATTATCAACTTTAATCCACAATCCACGCTTCTTTTCACACTCATAACTAACATTTCTTTGCATTCCTATAATAAATTTGTTTTACCCCAAAATAGCTTTATTACTAACTTATATATTGAAGTTGAAATTCTTTGGAAAATTAACCTTTTTCCTCTGGACGGACAAATTAGTCTGTAAAATTCTCAAAACCCGTTAATTAAGCAAAATTGCAAAAAATGCTTAATTTGGCATGCAAAAAAGTTTCAGTATTTTGAACCAAATGTAACTGTTAATCAAATCAATTAGTCAACTATCAAGATAGCAATCTCGGACTAATTTTTTTGACGTTCCATAATAATAATATTTCCAGGATTTACTTGAGTTTATTGATATATATTAGGAAAAGACAAAATTAAAATAGAATTGGTAGGGGCCATTTTTCTGATCTTTATACGGATTGAAGATTCAATATATATTTTCCCTTTTTTTTTTTCTTTTTGTTTTCCAAAGTTGAGGTACTAAAGTGATTTTCACTTTTTAACCCGCGTATTGTACTCCAGATATCACTATTAACTGATCTGATGATTAAAAAAAATAAAAAATGAAAAGTACCAAATGCTTAGAAGGATCTTTTGCAGTACATAGAAATATAGTTGCAAGCACATTCCTAATTCCTGAAAACAAAATTATGCCCCCAAATTTCCTTCTGGCATTCTACTTTTTAATCCAGCCACTCAATTGCCATAATTTATATCATCCATACAAATCAATGAAAAACTAAATTATTTACTGCCATTGACAGCAAGAAACCTTTTTTTTTTTTATGAAAATTGATAGCAAGGAACTTAAGCAGTTTATCTTTCATCACTGCTAAAATATAATTTTAAGTAGTATATCTCCTTATGTTAAAAACAACACATTCAATTTTCAAATAAGTATTACTCTTTAAGGGTTAAAAAGAATTTTGAATCTAAACAACCAAAACTTCATGTATACCATACTGCAAAGAGAGAATGCAGGAAACACTAGTACAATTTCACAAGTATTAAGCATTTCATGCATAGAATTTCACAGGCATTAAGCATTTCATGCTAGAAATTTAATCAATTTCCCTAGCCACTGGGTTGGCCACTGCCACAAGGCTATTCACATATGGTAGATACTTTGCAAAACCTTCATTCCTTGCATTGCTTAACAATTCTACCTTCTTTGATCTTATGTGATAAGCAATGATTTTACCCCCAAGTTCAAGAATCAGCATGTGATCGTTCACAAAACACAGAGCACGGCATAACCCATCCAAACCCTCCACAGCTTGAGGACTAATGTGGACTACATGCCTCAGACTCATTTTCATTGTTCCATACACTTCAATTGTGTATTCATCTTGCTTTTGAGGCAAAAGATAGCACACACGACCGTGCATATCTGTCAAAGCACCAGTTGATCCACTGCCAGGGGGGAGACTGATAATCCCATATTGTTCATGAAAGACATTAAATGCCAAAACCACAGCTGACTGAGTTTCCCAATAGGCATACCCCTTCATGTAGAATCCGTCCCCATTCACTCCCGCAACATCACAGCATAGCGTTTCACTGATTCTCCAAGAGTTTGTCCTTGAAGAGTATATCTCAAAATGCAGAACAGGAAGATCAAGTGAATGGACAACACAAATGAGCTCATAATTTGCTGCAAAATTGAAAGTGGAAGGTTCAAATGCTAGTGCAACTCCAGTTCCGGGTGCATGATACAAATTTGGCTCAGGAAGCAGCCTCCATTCCTCAGTGACAGGATTGCAAATGTAGTAGGCTTGATTTCCACCACAGCCTTGGCAGCAGAGCAACCCATTTGAAGTGGCTCTAATGTTCACAAGTTCAGGCAAGAATCTTAGGGTAGTGCTACTAACACCAAAAGCTGCTGAATCCAGTGAAATAAAGGAAGGTGTTCCACCAGAAGGTAATTGACAGTACAGACCTGCAATGTCCTTGTAATGCAGAGTCTGCTGGTGGATGAAAAATGGATTGCTTATCCACTGATCCCACTCTTTTGAAACGGCTCTGAACTTGTAAAGCGACTTGGCTGGGAGGAACACAAGAGCATGTTCCTTTACAACATCTTCAATGCCAATGTCCTTTTTCAGCTTCACATGCTTATGACGTTGAGCAAAATATTCTGGATCTTGGTCAGTAATCTCAGGAGAAACAGATTCGTATTCACATGGAATCTGAAATTGAAGCAAAATAACAACCTTAGTGAGCCCTTATTGATAATGATGACAAGGATGATCAGAACTACTAGTCCCAATAACAACTCCTATGCCAACCAGAGGTTATATTTTTGGGAGAACACTAGAAACACCCAAAAGAAAATGCTTTCTGTGATCCATAAAAAATAAATAGTGTTTTTTAGGAATCCGGAGGGAATTCAGGACAGGAAAAATAAAACAGAAAAAGTCACTTAAGAGCTTATTTATCATTTCATATGAAACTAAAGCAGGAAGATCTCCAATCATATAAAAGAACCATTTATCTCACTTTGAGGCTGGAATTTAATATCTATACTAGATATCTGAAGCATATGATCAACAGGAAGAGGAATATCCCCAGAATGAGCATCACCAACAAAAGCAAGTCTCTCATTGTATTGAGAGCGGCAGTATAGCAATACCTGCAGCAGACTCACTTTTTCATAAGCGTTTTTTTTTAATATACTTTCAAAAACTCATGCCAATTTTTCATGAGCATCATGGTTTTGCAAACAGTTGAAGTCACTGATAAATGTTATAGTACATACGGTGTCACAGATTTCCTTGCCATCTGAATTTGGACCTGGCATATCCACCAGTGTTACGCTTTGCGAGAAATGATCTTCAAGATTAACGAAGACATAGTCATCATCCATTTCTTTCAATTTGTTAGATGGAGAATTTTCCAATATCCTTCAAAAGGAGATATCAACAAATCACTTTATATATATATATTCATACATATGGATGTATAAAAATAAAAAGATCTTTGCTGTTAGGAATACATCTACTTCATCCTTTTCTCGTCATAATTATAAATGTGAGAAACAGATGCATTAAAAATGCCGCATGCTAAAGCGCTTCATTGAAATTTACTTTTTGTGAATGATATATATATATATATATAATATATATATAATGCCTCACTTCTTTTTTAAGTACTGACAAGAAAAAAGCTCATGTAAATCAGGTTTCTATAATCAATTCATCCTTTATTATGGTACAATTAAAATAGCCAATTAAGTAGTTGAAAAAAGAGAGAGATAGGAGTCTCGGGTCATCATAGATTCTCATATCAACAACAAGTATAATTAATAAACAAAAACGAAAATGATTCCACAATTGACAGTAAATCCACCACTTCCCCCACCTCCAACACTCAAAAGAAGAAAAAAAGAATACAAATGGCATTATCTTTTTTGTTTCTTCATGTCCAAATAAACTTGTTCCGCAAGTAATTAAGGAACTTAATTTTTTACTGGAAAATAAATAATTGAAGCAAGAAACCTAATTAACGAAGTGCAATCAAAAGACAAAAATATATGCAACTAAAGTAAATGAAAACAAGAAATAAGAGATTTTCTTTTCCTAATCTCGAAGGCACGTTTCGCTCCTTTAACCGAGAAAAGAAATCCTTAATATCTTTTTGCTTCATTAATCATAAAAGACTAATTATACACAAAATTTGAATTTCTTCATTCACTTTTGGAACTTTCAATCAAACGCAAAAAGAGCAAGAAAAAAAATGCCCTAAAACCAATGAAACAAAAAAATCAGAATGCGATAAGAGAAAGAAAATAACCTGCAAAACAGAGAAATGAAAGACTTAGCAGAGAAGTATTTGTGGGATTGAGTGGTGGCCGGCTTGCGGGGGAGACTAAATAGTAAATGCCTTCCAGTGGCGTTAACTCCAAGCTAAGGTAAGACTTGCGTGGAAATTGTCTAAATCTCAAGGGTAAGTCTTGCTTTCCTGGAAGCCTACCTAGACGTATCAGATGGGGCTAGCGAGGCGGTTTCGAGCCATATCAAATTATATTGAATTTTTTTATCATATTGAATTTTCGAGTTAAATTCATATTATCTCAAGTTAGACTGATTAATTTATTTTTAAATTATTAAATTAAATTTTAATTTCATCTAATTTTTTGTACCAAAAAAATAAATACCTAATTTCTAGCAAATATCGACGTCAAACAAATTTATTTAATAATTATCTGTAAATAGAATATTATTGTAAAAAAATAAAAAATACCCCTTGCTACTTATACGTATAAAGAGAGTACAGATTACCCATTTGCATTCTCTTTTCAGTAGTTTCTTATAAAGTCGATTACAGTTACACTTACCATCTTTTAAATTGATGTATCAGTCAAACACTGAGGTAAAGCTACCTTTTACAAAGTCAATTTCACATTAGCTCCACACCAGTTATAAAAAAGCTAAATGAAATAAAATTTTAATTTATAAAAGTCAAGTGAAAAGTAAAGGTAAGTACATAAACAATTAAAAAAAAAAAAAAACATATATATGCATATAAAATAGCGCAATGAAAATCTCCAAAAGATAGATTAAATAGCATTAGTCATTTATCTCTTAAATAAAAATCTCCAATTTAAATTATAAAAATTGAGCATCTTCAAAATAATTGAAAGAAAAAATCTCTTTTTATGGATCTACCGATGTGAATTTAAATTAGTTAAATTAATGAATTTTAAATATATAAAAAGAGCGATAGTAGCAAAATAAAAAATTTTAGTGAGGACAAATATAAAAAAAATAGAGACTTGATAGAAATTTTGGAGGGAAGTGGGTGCAATTAGCCCACCTAGATTCGTCCATGGCCCTGTAGATTGTAGATGCAATCCTCCCAATTCTGAGAAGTTACTGTATTCTGATGGCCAATTGGGGCTCTTTCTAATGAAAGTTCCTTTCAATTTCAAAAATTTTTAAAAAAAAAAAATTACTTCCATGCAAGAAAGAACCTACTTCAAAGAGAATATTCTATCATGACTTGAAGTCATCATAACCTTGGACGAATGAATAACGAAAATGGAAAGAATTTCCTCAACTATTTCTTGATTGCAGAATCAATTTGCTAATTAGAATGTATGAAATAATGAAGAACTATAGCTTAAAAAATGAAAAACCAAATAATCATAAAATCTTGATTTCTATGGCCCCATACAACTTGATGCAACCAATTTATGATGAGTTACTAAAAAGCATCCTTTTCATAAATGTTGCAGGGCCATGAATCCTTCTAAAGGCCAAAATCAAAAAGGTTAAATCGCCATGAAACCTATAGGACTTCTGTAATGAGCTTCTCAGTAAGTGCTTTTGATAGTCCCATCACTGTGTCGGTACTCCCCACCTGCAAAGTATCAATGGCACAATTGTTAGAACTAGAAACATTAGAAGGCAAAGGTCAGATTCTTGCTCTACTGCCTTGCTAGTCACAAAGATCTCCATCGAATGAGGTGGGTACTGATCAGCAATAGAGAATAAACACTAATGGGTGCTACACTAGGTACAAGCCATCAGTACTGTAGAGTTCCAAACTAAAATGCCCACATGTACAGGGGATACTCATGTAGCTCCATCGGGTTGTTGATTTCCAAGGAAGAGATTGACAGTCAGAAATTCATTACTAAGAATATGAATTTTGTAAAATGAAGATTCCAACCAGTAGAATTGGATCTCTATAGGAGTGAGTGCATAATGGCTCATCTTGAGAGAGAGAAAGAACGAATTACCACTGCTTCAACAAAAGGCGATGTTAGTGGGTGCTCGAGCATGAGACCCCCAGCAACATTGAATGTAATCCCATCATCAATCTGAGACCACCAGAAAACAAGGTTGGATATATGATATTTGGAAAACATAACAGCTCAAGGTAGCATCCAATAGAGAAGAAGTATTTGCAAAAATTAATTACCAGGCTATCAATGATCTCATCTGGAATCTCATGGAAATAAACCTGCACCAAACAGCCAGTATTGTTGTTCAAAATCTCAAGGTAGTCAAATCAGATATACAAACAAATCATGATCATATAAAGAAAAATTAAACTTTGTAGTTGCAAACTATTTTTTTTTTCTTTCGATAAACATTCAATAAAAAGAGGAGCTAGACAAAATTGTAGATCAAGATACAAGAATATATTACCTCTGCTGTCTCCCAAGCTCCTTTTCTAGTTCCTGTAGAAAGGTTAGTTACTAGCACAGATCCAACAACAGCTGCATGATCTCCGGAATATCCTGCAACCAATAAGCGCATGACCATTAAACCCAATTTAAGAACTAGAACCACCTGTTGAAAAGAAGAAAAGCATTTTAGACAACCTTTGATGAAAGTTCGTGCTTCTTCCTCGCTGGTAGGCTTTTCTCTGATTGTCCCTTTATACACCACCACCTAAAATTCCATGAGATTTAGGAAAGGAGAAAACCTTGAATAATTCAATGAACCAAACAGCACTCTCTTTTGTAGTGTTTAGCATTTTTATTTTCTTTTGAAGGCCAAATCATGGATGTGCATCTTCTCCATTTGTGAATACTATCTAATTTTATCAATAGTGGGTGTGAAATGGCAATGGTATACCTAATTTAAGGAGTGCAACTACACACATATGAAACCTACAAAACAAGACTAATTGGGCAAAAAAACTGCTTTGCCCAATATGTTTGCCAATATATATGTGTGTGTTTGTGATACTTATTTAAGAAAGAACAAATCTTAAGCAAAAAAAGAAATAACTTTTACAATAAGCAATGCAAAGAAATTAAAAAATAAATAAATTCACCAAATAAGCCTGCCATGTAGATTCAAAGTAGACATTAAACCACTCCTTTGTAAATTAGTAAAAATTGTTACACGGCATAAATTTATAGTCAAATTTGTAAAAATTATATGAATTGGAAAAAGAAAATGAACAAAAAGTGCTCAAATGTGGAAATTTAAAGCAAGACTATCAACTTATTAAAATTCAAAGCAGTGAACCGAATAAGCAGAATGGGATATGAGATGTGTTCAGCATTTGCAAATTTGACTACAGATGTTTCAAGGAAGATGTATGGATAGGTTTGGCTGATTATGTTTATGAAGATAATAAATTAGAAATTGTATATTACTTTCATAACCATCCAAGTCATGTAACAATTCAAAGAAAAATAACTAACTGTACGCTTCTATCTTTAATTTTTCCAAGCGTGTGATATTTAAGAAGGATATGAAACAATCACAAGATAAAGGAGCAAAGTTAAATAAATAGATCAGTATATCCATTGCCCAATGGAGTAACTGTATGAGGCTACTGATTCTAGTTTTATAAGTAGCCCATGAGTAAACCCAGAATTACGGAGCATCAACCTCCTTCAGTAATACAAAATGAGGAAAAGGAAGATTAAGAATCATCAAAATTAAATTATTCATTTGGATTTTTTTTAACATTTTTCTCAACTATTTTCGAGTTCCATTGAGAGTTTCAAATTTCATAACCAGCATCATTTAATATACAAATATCCAGCCATAAAACAATCCAAGCAACGTTAGGCCTCACCTTTTTGGAGACAAGATATGCACGTTTATGAAAAAAGCATGTGGGATTGGATATAAAAAGCTAAAATAAGGACAAACCGTGTCTGCTGTAATCAACAAGGTCACACATTCATCCTCTTCCAGTTGACCAGTAGTCTGAAGCCTAGCAATGATGGCATCTGCCTAGGAAAGAAACAAATTGATTGATAAAGGCAGGAAACTATGCCCACAAAATAATTCTAACCCATAATTTCAATACAAGCAGACTACATTATAAATATAGTTGCATAACGCATTGATGTAGGTAAAAAGAACTACATTATGAATTAAACAGAACCAGTCTTTGCCTCACCTAATGTTCTGCAATAAAATTAAGTTTCCACATGAAAAAAACAAAACAAAACAAAAACAAAAACAAAAACAAAAACAAAACAAAACAAAACAAACAAACAAACTATAAAGCAGGGCAAACTGAAATAAAGGGCGCTTATTGCTTAATTATGTTTGCTTAAGTAGCAAATTGCAAATTATATAGGCCATTGATGGTAATTATTGTACGTAATTCAAGATAAAGAAGTCAAACCTTTGCCTGGGCCAAAGCCATAACCAATTCCTCTGGTTTATCTTTCCTTATGCTCTTTTCATCAATATCTGCAGTCTGAAAACAGCACCCATTCAAGTTCTCACTTCTCATATCCTTAACAAAAATGGAACGTTAGCTTCTTAGAATATACCATGATTGAGAATTCATGTCCCATATCTGCTAGAATTTGCCTCCGTGCCCTGGACGATGAACCCAATATTATCTGTCAAGAAATTGTAGTTGCAATTATGCATTAAAATCTCGAAATTATTAATGTAAATGAGAGGAAAAAGCAATTACTTAGTCTATAAAGCATACCTTAAATGAGGATTTGCAGATACCCATTTTACTCTGGGTAAAGCTGCACTTTGTCAAGGACGCTGAGCGTATGACAGGAGCCCTTAGCACGGTTGTCAAAAACGCAAGACGCAACATTGTGCGTAGAAATAGAATACCCAAAAAAAAAATATGGTCTAGGTAGTTGCACACCTGTGAAAAGAGAAATTTGCATTTATCAGATTTGCATAAGTAGAGCAAAGAATGAGCACAGTACAGACTAGATATTCCAAAAATAAAAGCACAGATAAAGAAAGAATCTGCAACTTCACCGACATTAATTAAAAGTTACCCACTGAGATCTTTCATCGAACAATGTCCACGCATCATTATTAGAAGTTTTACTTAGAAACCAAATGGAAACACAGGCAAAAAATATATATATATATTTGTGCTAACTATAAGCGTATCACATTTTTAATTTATCTTATCCCTGTTCTATAGTCTTCTTGTCAGGCGTTCACAAAAACCGTTTCACCCTATTAATCAAAAAATTCAATCCAAATCGGTCCGAAAAATAAATTAATCAAATCAATTTTTATAATTTTTTTAATTTATAAATTGATTAATAGAATCAATAATTGATACATGAATATTCAAATAGTTTATTAACTTTATTTTACCTTTTTTCTATTGCTATTTTTTTATTATTTTTATATTTTTTAATTTTTATTTACTTTAAAATATATTTCAGTATCACTTTAATTTTTTTTAAAGATATTTTAATTAATTTATTAATTTTTCATTATATCTATATTTAATATTTATTATTATTTTTTGATTTATTAATTTTTCTTTAATAAAAATCAAAATATATTCGAAAAGTTATATAACATTAATATATTAACTAAAATTTTCAATAATTTTCAAAAAAAAAAAAGAAAATTTTTAATATATGTGAAAATAATGTATATCAAGTTAAAAAAAATAAAGTAAAAAAATTGTTAGTATTGAATAGATTTATTTTAATAATTTTGCATTTTTGAAGTATTCTTACTACACTTCTTTTTTCATTATTCTAATTATTTTGAAATTTTTAAGTTTTTTTAATTAACAATTAGTAAATATAACCGTCAATCTAATTATATTGATTATAAACTGGTTAATTTATTTATTTATTAAGTTTTAATTATTAAAAATAAAGTTACTTATAATGCTTTTATTTTAACAACAATAATGTTGTATTATAATGGAAAAGTTTTACTTTTTAAGTACCTTGAATATTTCAATTTAACCGAAAAGATATTGGTTAACCAATCCGATAAATCGAAACCGATAGACTGATTAATCGATTATAACGGACTGATTAATGGTTAATATTTTAAAAAAACGATATTAATAGACTGATTTTTTTGGTCCATGAACACCTTTACTTCTTGTGCTAAATTGTAACAACCCAAAAAGGACCCTGGGAGGAATTACAGTGTTAATTGTGTGATTAAGGGTATAAGAGTAATTACATAGTATGATTTGTGGGTTGAACAAGGGTATAATTGAAAGAAAATAAAGTTAAATATGGAAAGAATTTATTTAGTAAGTAAGAGGATATTTGCCAAAGGACTAAAAAGATAAAAGTCAAGGATTTAATAAGTTTGACCTATAAGTAAGTGACACCTAGATGAGGGTAGTTGGGAGAATTAAATGAAGAAAAGAAAGAAAGGAATAGAGAGGAAATAAAAACATCAGATTTTGCTCTCTTCCTCTTCTTCCTGCATACGTTTTTCGTTCTCTCTTCTTCTTCTTTTTCATTTCTTTGCTTCTTGCTTCTCCTTCCTGGGTTGATCTTCAAGGATTTTGAGCTGAGATTGAAGAGATTAGGTGTTTAGTTGTTAAGGTAAGTGGATGTGAAGTTGATGCTTTGATTTCTTCTCCTTTTCTTTCTCTAGTTTTGGATGTGTGGGTTTTTTATTAAGTGTGCTTTGCATTGGTTTATACAAGAATCCGTGGACAAGAGAAAGGACAAAGGTAAAGAGAAGGTGTAATCTTGAAGAGAAGAGTTCTAGCTGCATTTTAGAGGTTTGGGAGTTTGTATTGTTGTTTGAGTTTTGTATTTTGAACCATGATAAATTTTCTGAAAATTTGAGTTGAGATGTATATTTATGCATGTTGTGAGTTGGGTTTGACATTGTGTGGAATGTTAGAATTATTTTGGTTATGAAAGTTGAAAAGTAGATTTGAATGATGTTAGGGCAAAATTTCTGGGTTTGAAGCATTGTCGTTTTAATTGTTGATTTTGCCAAATTTAATGGTATCTATTAAGTGTTAATTGTTGTTAATATATTTAAAAGCATGATTCGAGTGAAATTGATAGAAGGAATGAGGCTAAATGTATAATAGTATGATTTTGAGGGAGTTTGCATGAGAAGGAATTGTGTTTGGCGATTTCTGATTCTTGAGCTCGTCTCTATCCCGAGCGCGATAGAGAGCACGGGCTTCAGACTGTTAGCAAGAGCTCGGAATCTGATCTCCTACCGAGCATGCTCTATCGCGAGCACAACAGAGAGCTTGGAGGCCGAGCTTCTTCCAGGCTGTGCTTGGTGGCGAGTACATCTGAGTGCATGAACGAGATCGAGGCTTCCCGCCCTTCTGTCGCGAGCACGGCTGGTTGTCGCGGGCGCGACAGAAGCCAGTTAGCCTTCTATCGTGGGTGCGATTGGCGTCGCGAGCGTGACCTTATCCTGTTTTATGAATGTATGTTATGTTCCCTCTTTGCATGGTTTCTCTCTATTGATTCTTCGTGAGAACTAGTATATGATACTCCGAGTATGTCTTATGTGGATGATATATATGTATTATTTTGTCGGTCACTTAAATAATACAAATGTTTAAATGAAAAACGTTTTCAAGTTAAAGTGTTTATCTATATATTTGGCCTTTATCTTAATATTGATATTAGTTTTGAAAAGATAAAGAGAGCAATTACCCATATGCACAATGTACATCTGCCCATATTGCTGCCAAGTCAGCTTTTTCATTAGTTGTGACTAATATAAAAAAAAATGAATAGATAATAAGGTATGTTTCCGTGTCTTGAATGTCTATGATATCAAAGTGAAGTGTGATGTTGCGGTAGACATATAAAGGCGTTGCGGTGAACGGGGCAATTGACAACGAAAGATAGGAAGCAAAGGACTTACTGAGAAAGGCAGACCCTGCATGCATATAGATATCCATACATATTGGAAGGGTGAAGAAGGGATTGATAGTGTGGAAGCAATGTATATATAAGTTTAAAAATGTGGAAATGAAGTAAGAAAAATTACAGATATCGTGAATTTTAATAAGATGATGAAGTGAGAAAAATTCCAGACGACATATAGAGCTGCATATCTCAATAAGATTGAGCCTTTCATGTTAAAGAATTTTAACTTCTGATGATACGTACAAGTTAGGAGACCAAAGAAGAAGCGGAGTAGTGAGCCCACTGAACCTAGACTTAAAAGAACTTGATTACTAGAGGTAATAATTTTATTCCTAAGTGATAAGATGTGGGAGTCTTTATCTGAAAGAAGGAGAGAGAGCCGATCGGATCTTGGAATCTGCAAGAAAGAATGCCCGGTCGGACCAGGCGTGAGCATTCCAAAACTTAAGTTAATAGCTTTCTAGAGAGAGAGTCTCAGAAATTCAATACCTGGTGCCACTGTGCGTTGGGCTATTTATATGAGACATGAGGGATGCACTTGAGTGCCTGGGGCGTGATAACTGGTAGTCAGAGTAGGTGAGCGGAGAAGCGACAGAGAGCAGGTGAAGGGCGTGGGCGCTGCCTTGTGTCAGTGGACTGATAGGACTTGCTGTCCCATCAGTCCGATCGGACGTCACGCGACCGCCGTCTTGGCTTCTAGCTCATACTCGGTGCTCTTTGCTGATAGGCTTTGGGCCCTGCCAAGTGTATTGGGCTAGCTGTCTGGGCCTTGGCAAATGGCATTTCCATAGTTATCACTTGTCCCCCCTCAAAAGGGTCCGATCGGGAGAGTTTTACTCTGAGGTGCTCCGATCGGGGAGCAACCGTTGGCGAGATTTTCGAATTTTGAAAGGCGCTCATCTGAAAGACGCATCTGTTCTGACAGTTGTCTCATTTAATGTTGCGCGCACATTGAGAGCGACGCTTCGCTCTTCGTAAAGTAATAATATTTTGATGACATGTGGCGAGCATCCTCTGGCGAGACGATTGGCGTATTCAAGAAGTTTTTGCGTATAAATAGGTAACTTCTGGGTGGTTTTTTCTTCACTCTTCAACAACCCTTAGAGAAACTCTACCAAATTTCCTTCTCATTTCTTTCGTCTTTTATGTTTCGGCGGTTTCTCATTTTATATTCCTAGAGATTTTTTCAGAGTTCCTACAAGATTATCCAAGTAAGTAAGTAATTCCTCCTCGCTTGTCTTTGATTTTCCTATCGTTCTTTCTAGTTTTTAGCGTAGATCTTCAACGCCCTATTAGAGACTAAGACTATGCTTCTTCCCCTTTCGCTGAAAATGGCTTCCAGCAGTGGTCAATCAATAGGCAGGAGTTTCATGGAGGTGTACAGGGATAAGCCAACAGCTGATCATTTTTTTAGATTGGGCCCTAGAAAAGTGGCTGAGATTCCTTCTCGATATGGCTTCCTTGCAAAAGTGTTTGTGATGCCTTACCCTGATTCCATGGAGATGACAGAGGGACCTTTCGGCCCCCGGAAGAATGAGTGATTCATCTGCCACCTTTGAAATGAGGCTCCCGTTCGGTGCATTCGAAATAGCAGTATTGAAAGGTTATGGGATTGCCCCAAACCAACTACATCCGAAAGGGTGGAGATTGGTGGCCTGCTTCAAAATTCTCTGCAAGGTAGAGGGAGTGGCTCCGACTCTGGATCTCTTCACCCACTTCTTCTACATCTCAGGTCGAAGTGATGGGACGGAGTATTATTTTACCAGCTGACCGAAGAGGAAGCTCTTCAACGTCCCCTCCTCGATGAAAGGGTTCAAGGAGAGGCATTTTTTGGTGGGGATGGATAGTGGGTTCGAGGTGCAGCTTACCCGATCGGAAGGAGCTACCATTTTGAGAGACCAAGCTATCGGTCAGCCCTTGTACGAGGCCGACATCAAGAAATTGATGGACACTGTGGCGAGGCGAGGAGAACCCTATGACTCCAATTATCTTCTGGGAACGTTGTTTGGGTCTTCTAGCTCCGAGGCTGGCAAAAACGCAGAATGTGAGCATTAAGATTGGAATAGGGGAAGCAGCATAAGTTAGCAGTCATACATTACATGTGCATTCAATCTTAATTTGGATAGAAAGAATACTTATCTTGTTTGTCTCTGTGATGCAGCTGCGGATGCGATGGCTAGAGGAGATGATATGGCAAAGTAGCTTGCCGATCAGGCCAAGGCAAAGAGGGAGGCCGAGCGAGCTTCGAGGGAGGAGAGGAAGACAAAAAAATGGAAGATCTTACCCTCTTCAGAAGTCCACACTTCAAGGGGTCCAGCGGATGCTCCTTCCTCCGCTGCTATTGCTGCTGCTGTCTCCGCCTCCCGTCTAGCCTTGACTATCTCTGGGCCTGCGGCCTCCCAGTCTGGTGCCAAGGGTTGACATCCACTTAGGCAGTTGTAGCTGAGGGACAAGTCTGATTCTGAGGAATCGCAGCCACCCACCTGTCCTCTCAACATTCAACTTTTAAAGGAGGCCGCTCAAAAGAAGGCTGCTGAACTGGTGGCTGCATCGAATGCCCGAGTTGCAGTGAGAAGTAAGGCGCCTGTCTAAGGTGAGTCCGCCCAGCGAGCTGTAGGGGGAGGCCCTGAGGGGCGAACCGTGCCCCTAAAGGACCGGCTGAGGGAGAACTTCAGCAACGACTGATCAGTGGGCAATAATGTAGTTGCTAGTTATATTTGCAGGGGTATTTTTCAGGACAATGACTTCAAGGACATGGGAGATCCCAGCTTGCTTGCTCGGGAGTGCAGCATGTTTAATTAATAGAGCTTAGAGGTGAGATTTAGTCAGTTCATTTCATGATGTCTGAAAATTGGAGATGCCTTCTCTTACTGATGTTCTCCTTTCTCCTCTTCTCTTTTTTTTTAGCTGATCAAGAGGGGCCTGTGCTTGCACGGCATGGCAAGCTTCTTGAAGGCGAGGTCGGAGGATGCTGCTAAGGCGAAGGGGGAGGCAGATGCTTGATCTAATGCTGCTCAAAATGAGGCCTCCGTCCTTCGTTCGGAGGTAGCAAGCCTGAAGCAGGAGGCTTCTTAGCATGCCCAGGAGCTGAAGACTCTGCAAGGTGAGGTCGATCGGCTGAAGGGAAAAATTGCATGCCTAACTGCCGACAGTGCTTAATGCAAGAGATTTAAAGAGGAGGTGGCTAGACTGAGCGCTGAGTGCAAGCTTCTGGGCGCTGAGAGTGCCAAGGCCAACGAAGAGAAGGGCAAAGCTTTGGCAGAGTACGACCAGCTGCGTGCCGAATAGAACTCCCTGGAGGCCGCTTTGGCAGATAAGGAGGCTGTATGGAGAAAGAGGCTTGAGGAGGAGCTCGCCTCTCATAAGGAGCAACTTCTTGATCAATTGGGTGAAGCTCAAGGGAAGTTGCTGTCTCGGTTGATTTATGAGGCCAGGAAGCGCTTTCCTGAAGCTGAACTCGACTGGATGGAGGACCCAGGGGTTATGCCCGACCCTCCATCTAGTGATGATAAGGAGGAAGCTCCTAGAGAGGAGGCGACCGAAGTTCTGCCAGGTGCGCCTTCCGGAGCTGAAGTTGATGCTTTCTTGCCAGTAGAGCTTATCTCTGAGGCGGCTACCGAGTCTTCCCAACTTCCTACCGAGCCAAATGCAAAGCCTGCTGCTGATCCGATCTCGGCTCCTGCTAATGTAGAAATTGTAGATATATAAACTTAGATTTTTCTTTTTTCCCTTTGTAATGATTCTTGTAACTTGTACAATTTATCACTTTTCAATAAATTGCAAATTTCAATAAACTACAAGTTTTTCTTTCAGATACGGTTTGCTAATATGATCAAGCTAATCAAGCGGAGATACTTCCTAAATTTGAAGAAGCTTTTAAGCTTTGGAATTGATAACTTTTAAAATCAGTGATTAATTTGTCCGATCTTATTGGAAAAGTATAATCAGTTGGTCATCTGGCGTAAGTTATGAATTAAACTTTTGGAGATCAGGCCCCAAGACGTCAAGCATAGCGAATGACCTCTCAGCCTTGCGTTAACTTGGAATTGGGCAAACAATTTCGTACATCGAGTTAGCATTTCAATTTGCATTTTAATCCGTGATCATTGCATAACCCTTAACTCGGGAGAAACTGTTAGTCTAGTTTGACCCTTGCATTTTCAATTCGGGATTAGCGTCGAACCTAGTGGATGAGCTAATGGGAATTACGCGATTTTCGTATTTTCGGCTCGGGAATATCATCGAGCCTAACGGAGGAGCTTGACCTGCAAACAAATGGACTCCAACTTTTGCATTTTCGGCTTGGGATGAGCATCAAGCCTAGCGGATAAGTTATACCATGCATACTTTTTATGGAAATGAAAAATAATTTCTTTATTTATTGAATTCTGTTCCTGATACATTATTACAGGTGGTACTTCTTGAGTACTTCAACATTCTAGCTTCTAGGAATGTCTAGCCCTTCTAACGTTCTGAGCTTGTATGTACTTGGGCTTAAGACTTTGAAGACTTCGTAAGGCCCTTCCTAGTTCGGCATTAGCTTTCCGACTCCTGCATTTCCCGTGCCTATGTCCGCCTTTCTGAGCACCAGGTCACCAATGTTGAAAGCTCTAGACTTCACTTTCGTGTTGTGGTACTTTGTTTGTAGGCGGCGATTTTGGCGTAGGCATCCTCTCTCCTTTCCTCTATCAGGTCTAAGTCTTGGCATCTTTCCTGATTGTTCATCCGATCGGAATAAAATGCTGACTGATAGGATGGGAGGCCAATCTCTACTGGTATCATTGCTTCGGAGTCATAAACAAGAGAGAATGGCGTTTGATGAGTACCCGTCCTTGGTCAAATCCTATAAAACCATAGGACACTTTGCAGCTTTTCAGTCCAATTGCCCTTTGCCTCACCCAGTCATTTCTTCAGCCCTTCCAGAATGGTCCGGTTAGAGACTTCGGTCATCCCGTTGCTTTGAGGGTGGGTGACTGAGGTGAATCTCAGGTTGATGTGCAAGCCTTGACAAAAATTTTTGAAGATGGAGCTGTCGAACTGCTTACCATTATCTGTAATAAAAATGTCAGGCAAGCCATACCTGCAGATGATGTTTTTTCATGCGAAGTTTCTGACCCTCTCTGTTGTGATCGTCGCTAGAGGCCTGCTTCAATCCATTTGGAGAAGTGGTCGACTGCTACAACGAGGAACTTCATCTGCCTTTTGCCTTGAGGAAAGGGTCCCAGAATGTCTAGGCCCCACTGGTCGAATGGCCATGCAATTTCGATCGGCTGCTGGTCTGCTGCGAGTTGTCTTATGACCCTTCCATGAATCTGGCATTATTGGCATCTTCTCACTCTCTCCTGGGCATCTTTGAAAATGCTTGGCCAGAAATATCTGGTCTGGAGTACTTTTCTTGCCATGGCCCTGCTAGCTTCACGTGCCCCATAAATGCCTTCATGGACCTTTCTCAAGATGTAGTCTCCTTCTTCCTTCGTCATGCATTTGAGCCAGGGGTAACTGAAAGCTTTTTTGTACAAGTCACCATTAATTATGGATTTGTGTGATACCTTTAGGGCTTCAACTTTGTCTTCCGGTAGTTACCCTATTTGCAGGTACCGCTTGATCGGGCTCATCCAAGTTTTACCACCTTGCTCAATCTCCATCATCTCTGGCTCGTCTAAGGAGGGGAGGGCTTGGTCGACAATAGTGATATTTTCTTCTACTACTCCCAGTTCAGAGGTAGACATTTTTGCAAGCCGGTCGGCATCTGTAGTTTGGTCTCTTGGCACCTTTTGGAGAGTCCAATCTGATTCGGATTCCTCCAGTATCCTGAATGCAGCCTTGACCTTTGCCAAGTACTGAATCATGTTGGTTTCTCTGGCTTCGAAGGTGCCTCAGACTTGGCTGGTCACGAGCTGGGAGTCACTCTTTATAATTATTGACTCCTGTCGGATGGCATGGAGCAGTCTCAAGCCTTGAAGAAGTGCCTCGTACTCTGCCACATTATTAGAAGCTTTGAAACTGAGTTTTATCGTGTACCTTATTACAATACCCAAGGGGCCTGTGTGACATGCGCGAACCCCGCTCGGCATCCGGGTCGCTCTCGGGAGTCCGCTTTTAGGACCCGAGACCGGATGGAGGTTCATTAAAACTCGTGAAAGCTGATCGCTTCGCAATAGACAAGGATTCACCCCCATTCCATTGTTGGCAATCAACTTATGAGGGCGTCTACTGGGTATCATAAGGTAGGTATCACGGAGTCGCCACCCAATAAAATATTAAAAAATAAATTCTAACCTTATGATGCCAAAACCAGAGAAAGTTCGGGACGTCACTCTTATTCATACTTTTGGTTAACATTATATGAATGAGTTTTTAGAGTCAATTATTTTATCTCTCTTCTCACTCGATTCATACAATAAATTTAAAGCGCATTACAAGCACACAAAAAGGCAGTAAGTAAAGCAATAAATATAATTACAATTATAAAAAAATAAACATGAAATTCGTAATAGTGACAGAATGAAAATACATACATAAATTGGGGCATTCATTTAGACGAGAACATTGGTTCCCAACTACTTGTTTTACAAAAAAGGTACAGAGTTCTCAAACTGACTTTATGTAAAAAGGACAAAGTGATCTTGTTTTAATGAAAACGTAAACCTTTTATTTTTGGGATGAAAATGAGGACATTGGTCCAGTTTTATTAACAAATTTTAATTTTAGTAGAAAACATTTTGTGTGGTGATTCTTTTTAAAAGCGGTCGAAAATCCTTTATTATTACAGTCCTTAAGCAAATGAAAGAAAATAAAATAATAAATACATATTTCAGAATAATAAATAAATCCTAAACTATTCGCCCCGACCGTGCTCCGCCTAGCTCCACGGACGAGCCACATGCCCCTCGCGGTTGCGATCACGACAGAAAATAATATTGGTCAATAATGGATTAAATTAAACTAAATGATAAATAAATATTCGGATGAAATATATTGAGAAAAATAATTAATCTAATGGAGTAGAAATAAAATAAACTGACTGAATTAATGAATATGAAACACAAATGATATAATTATAATAATCACTGACAATAAAAATAAAAATTATAGCAATAATAATGATACCAAGTAATAACAGTGAAAACAACATTCATTCACATAATAATAATAATAATAATAATAATAATAATAATAATAATAATAATAACACTAAAACAAATACTAATAATAGCAATAAATAATAATAATAACAATAATAATAATAATAATAATAATAATAATAAACAACTAGCAATATTAATGACAATAATTAACAATAATAGCAATAATGCAATATAATAATGATAACATGAACAACAATAATAATAATAATGATAATAATTACATAATCACAATAATAATAATAATAATAATAATAATAATAATAATAATAATAATAATAACAACAACAACAATGGCAATAATCCCTATAATAATAAATACTAAAACAAATAATAATAATAATAATAATAATAATAATAATAATAATAATGATATAAAATAAATAAACATAAAATAATAATAATAATAATAATAATAATAATAATAATAACACCACAATGATAATAATGATAATAATAATAATAATAATACTAAAATAATAATAAAAATAATAATAATAATAATAATAATAAACATAAAATAAATAAACATAAAATTATAATAAATAAAATGATAATAATAATAATAATAATAATAAATAATATTAATTAATTAATTAATAATAATAATAATATAAAATAATAATAATATTAATATTAATAAAATAAAATAAATAAAAAAACCACTTACTGGTTTTTCCTCACCGGAGCCGCCGGAGGACGCCGGTGGTCGACACCTCCACAGCCGGAAGACAGATTGCCGCGCCCGGAGCTTGTCGCCGTCGGTCACACGCCGGAAGGACGCCGGAGTTGGTCGAAAAATGCCTTGGAACGCCACGGGTCCTTCCTCGCCGATCTTCTTCCCGCCGGCGAGTACCGCTGATTGGCGGCCACCGTCCGGTTCGTTCGGGCCTCCTCGGTCTGCCGGTGGGGCGCGTGCGGCGGTCTGGCGTTGTGGCTGGCCGGCGGCGCCCCTGCTTCCTCCTCTCTCTTTCTCCTTTTTTTCCGATTTCCTCTGTCCCGTTCCTGGTCTCCTTCTCTCTTTTTTTTTTTTGTTTCTTGCTTGCCTTTTTCTATTTGCTTTTTCTTCATTCTTTTGATTCCTTGGCTCTTTGTTCCTTGCTTTCTCTTTCCCTATTCTCTTCCTCTTTCTATTTGCTTTTCATTTCTTTTTATTTCTTCTTGGCTCGGCACCCTGTCCCCATTTTCTTGCTCTTTCGCTTTGTTATTTTTCTTCTTTTCTTGCTCCACTCATCTCATCTGCCGGCCTCCCTCTTTTTTCCTCATATTTTTCTTTTTATACCCCAAAATTAGGGTAGGGCTAACTCACCATATATATATATATTTTGACTTTAATTTACTTAAATTATTATATATTTTAACTAATTAAACACTACACATTATTTTCTTTTTCAATTTTAATTATCCTACAATATTAACTAATTAATTTAACCTAATCTTAAAAATATTTTTACATATATATTTTTTCTTACTTTTTCTTTTCTTTTTTTTAAAGTTTTTATATTTTTTTTAGAGAAATTATCAAGTTTGCTTGGAGAGCCAAAATTGCCATTTTTTGGACAGATATTACCCTTAACTCAAGACCCGGTATCTATAGTTGCTCCCAATTTTGGGAAAGCTAGTGCCTAGACGCCTAGGTGAGCCAAAATTCAAAATAAAAGAGAGGATCGAAGCGCGTACCTGAAGCGGTGACCTACCTACTGCGTTGTCATCCCCGATTGCGGTGATTAGTTCTTTAACAGCTTGTCGGCGTTCGAAACCATTGTCGGGTTATGTGATTGATGAATGTCAGCTTATTGACACGTGAAACCATAGTTGAGTTGCGTGATTGATAGACACCAATTTGTGGGCGTGTGAAATCACGGTTGGGTGATTGATAAACACCGGCTTGTAGGTGTGTGAAATCTCCAGATTTTGAAGAACGTGATTGATGAAATACCAGCTTGTCGATGTGTGAAACCACGACTGAGCGACTGATAAATACTAGCTTGTCGGTGTGTGAAGCCTCCAGACTTTGAAGAACGTGATTGATGAAACACCAGCTTGTCGGTGTGTGAAACCACGGCTGAGCGATTAATAAACACTAGCTTATCGGTGTGTGAACCCTCCAGACTTTGAAGAACGTGATTGATAAAACACCAGCTTGTCAGTGTGCGAAACCACGACTGAGCGACTGATAAATACCAGCTTGTCGGTGTGTAAAGCCTCCAAACTTTGAAGAACATGATTGATGAAATACTAGCTTATAGGTGTGTGAAACTACGGTTGAGCGACTGATAAACACCATCTTGTCGGTGTGTGAAGCCTCCAGACTTTGAAGAACATGATTGATGAAACACCAGCTTATTGGTGTGTAAAATCGCGGTTGAGCAACTGATAAATACCAGCTTATCGGTGTATGAAGCCCCCAGACTTTGAAGAATGTGAAACCACGGCTGAGTGACTGATAAACACCAGCTTGTCGGTGTGCGAACCTCCATACTTTGAAGAGCGTGATTGATAAAACACCAACTTGTCGGTGTGTGAAAGCACGACTGAGCGACTGATAAACACAAGCTTATCGGTGTGTGAAGCCTCCAGACTTTGAAGAACGTGATTGATGAAACACCAGTTTGTCAGTGTGTGAAACCATGGCTGAGCGACTGATAAACACCAGCTTGTCGGTGTGTGAAGTCTCTAGACTTTGAAGAACGTGATTGATGAAACACCAGCTTGTCGATGTGTGAAACCACGGTTGAGTGACTGATAAACACCAGCTTGTTGGTGTGTGAAGCCTCCAGACTTTGAAGAACGTGATTGATGAAACACCAGCTTGTCGGTGTGTGAAACCACGGCTGAGCAACTGATAAACACCAGGTTGTCGGTGTGTGAAGCCTCCAGACTTTGAAGAACGTGATTGATGAAACACCAACTTGTCGGTGTGTGAAACCACGGCTGAGCGACTGATAAATACCAGCTTGTCGGTGTGTGAAGCCTCCAGACTTTGAAGAACGTGATTGATAAAACACCGGCTTATCATTGTGTGAAACCACGACTGAGCGACTGATAAACGCCAGCTTGTCGGTGTGTGAAGCCTCCAGACTTTGAAGAATGTGATTGATGAAACATCAGCTTATCGGTGTGTGAAACTGCGGCTGAGCGACTGATAAACACAAGCTTGTCGGTGTGTGAAGCCTCCAGACTTTGAAGAACGTGATTAATAAAACACCAGCTTGTCGGTGTGTGAAACTACGGCTGAGCGACTGATAAACACCAGCTTATCGGTGTGTGAAGCCTCCTCATAAGACTTTGAAATTTTGCCTCCTCAGAGGACTTAGAGATTTTGCCTCCTCAGAGGACTTAGAGGTTTAGAGGTTTTGTCTCATCAGAGGACTTAGAGGTTTTGCCTCCTCAGAGGACTTAGAGGTTTTGCCTCCTCAGAGGACTTTGAAAGTTTTGCCTCCTCAGAGGGCTTAGAGGTTTCGCCTCCTCAGAGGACTTGAAAGTTTGCCTCCTCAGAGGGCTTGAAAGTTTGCCTCTTGAGAGGACTTCAGAAATGTCGACGTGTGAAGTCACAATTAAGACTGATGTACACCATCTAGTAGGCGCTGGGCACCATGTATGCAGGGAATGCCTATGAAAAGCTATGCATGTATGAAATGACATGCGAAGTTATGCATGTGTGAAATTTAGGCACAGAATCATTCATACGAAATATTAAACATATACAAAAAATTATACCTGTGGAGTTGTGTATGTGAAGTGTGTACTGTGCGTACTATGCATGGACTACGAAGATGAAATGCATGCAGAGAATTGTGCATATACCACAGTCACGCGCATGGCTTGTATATATGTAAAAGATTATGGAATGTGTGCGAAGAATAGTGTTTTGCAAAATATTTGCCAATGATCATGAATGAAAAGTATATGCAAAGGATCAGGCATGAGAAATATATGAAGGGGGATTTACGTATGCGAAATATATGCAAATGCTCATGCATGTGACGGGGGTAAAGAGTCATTCACCGGCATAGATGTAAAGAATCATATGCCAAGTGTGACGCGCGCCGGACCCCGATGCCGCCCATTGACCGCCCACTTGAGGGCGATCGGGGCATTTGTGGGTCCGTTTGGCAACTTGCAATGAATTGCGAGTGCATCTATTTTGGGCAATAAGGAGGTTTCATGGAGTCGCCACCCAATAGAACATTGGAAAAGTTTCTCTCGCCTCGGAGAGCCTAAGACTGCGCTTATTATCCATTTTGGGCCAACCAAAGGGGTCTTGGAGGGTAAACCTCTCTCCCAAAGGAGCCTAGGATTAACGTCTAAGTCTCGTGACACAAGAGGTGTCTTGGAGGTCTTAGTTCCAATGAGTGATCGGATAGACCTTTCGCCTCTTTGAGCCTAAAGACCAGAGCTGGGTTCGGGACTTCTCATCTATTTCTACCTCGATCATTTCAAAATTTAATCATAAAATGATCGAGGTAGAAATAGATGAGAAGTCCCGAACCCAGCTCTGGTCTTTAGGCTCAAACAGGCGAGAGGTCTATCCGATCACTCGTTGGAACTAAGACCTTCAAGACACCTCTTGTGTCACGAGACTTAGACGTTAATCCTAGGCTCCTTTGGGAGAGAGGTTTACCCTCCAAGACCCCTTTGGTTGGCCCAAAATAGATAATAAGCGCAGTCTTAGGCTCTCCGAGGCGAGAGAAACTTTCCTAATGTTCTATTGGGTGGCGACTCCATGAAACCTCCTTGTTGCCCAAAATAGACGCACTCGCAATTCATTGCAAGTTGCCAAATGGACCCATAAATGCCCCGATTGCCCTCAAGTGGGCGGTCAATGGGCGGCATCGAGGTCCGGCGCGCGTCACAGTGGCGACTCCGCTGGGGACCGTATGGTTCGAGAATTCGATTTGAAAATACCTCGGTTAACATTTATGATTAAAGTTTAATTCATAAATTCGCTTTCTCTCATTTCCATATATATCCCATTAGTGCCTTAGAATATGCTAGATTGGTCCCTTCTAAACCTCGGTGCATTCCCGAAGCACAACCATACGTTCACTCAATGTGGGGAAGTGTTAAGGATAATCACCAGCCCAAGCTTCGTACCTTTTGGTATATAAAATGATGACCCGATCGGTCGTTATGCTTGTGATGAGCTAGACCCATCGGCAGGGATCATGATTGGGTAGCCTTTAGTAATATCTCCCTCGACCAAAGCTTATATAATGGCCTTAGATACTCTCCCTAGGTGATATGAACCGTAATATCATGCTTGCTGTATGGGTCATTATGTATTGGGTGAATCCAGATGTCTTGCTTGGTAACCTAGCCAAAGGCTTCCATGCCCCGGTAGGGCTATGTCGATATATTTGGGATGTCTAAATACATGATAATCATATCCATGCGCTTGTGAATTAGCATAGAAGTGTTGTGCTGCCGATTTTTCGCCGCACACCATCCGTGTCCATTGGGTTCCCCACTGACCCGTGGATTAATCCCGCCTAGGAAAGAGACCGTACGACCACGTGTGTGGGAGCAATAAGGGTGGAAGGACCTATCTGCTTGCCTGTGACTTATGGATGTTGCATATCACGGCCATGCATTTCATTCGCGTTTCATGCATCATTCTAACACCTTATCTATACAGCCATCATAGATCTGCTCAGGTGGATGAGAGGACCGACCGGACGACTGATCAGAGTTTCTGTGTTTGAGCTGCAAGAAAGAGAGAGTCTTCTAGAAACCCATTCAGAAACCAGTGGTATCGTATCAGAGATGGCAAACTCACCAAGGGAAAATGATGCTACCAGGGCTTTGATTGCTGAAAAATTGGGTAGAAGGTTTGAGGATTTCAAAGGCCGTATGATGAATATGTTAGCTGCAATGGCTCAGCAGGCTGCTCTGTAAAATCCTCCTCCTCCTCCCATGAGATAAAATGAGCGGGAGGAGGAAAGAGTAGAAAGACAGGAGGAACCGATTCGACCACCATCTATAGATCTGAGATCAGTGGCTTCCGGGGTCTAGAGAAGGAGACAAGCACTGAAATTAGAAGATGACCGGGAGAATAAAGATGACAAAAGAGGAGGAAGGCACCCCAGACCGAAGAGTTCATCTGGAAGAAGATAGAAGAAAAGTTTGAGGCTATGGCCCGCATGTTGGGTAGAGGCCAGGGGATGAACCCAGAAGATAAGGAGCTGGAGGGAGATGACCCAATCCCGTACAATTTCAAGATGCCTGATGTTCCCAAGTTTGATGGCACTTCTGACCCGACCGCCCATGTAAAGTAGTATTCCTTGATCATGAAAGGGACTACCTTGTCCAAGAGGCAGAAAGTGGAGTACTTTTGCTTGAGCCTAACTGGCCCTACCATAGATTGGTACCACTGCCTCGATCGCCGAACCAAGGAGGATTGGGATATGCTCACAGAGGAATTTTTAAGGCAATACAACTGCAACACAAGGATAGAAGTGACCCTCAAGGATTTGGAGTTACTTCAGCAAAAGGCCGGGGAATCCTTCCATGATTACCTAACCCGCTGGCGGAGTAGAGTAATGGAGATGAGGAGAAAGCCAGACACTCAAGACCAGATCCGTTTGTTCATCAAGAACGCGAGCCCGTACTTGAAAGAAGGTTTGAAGATGAAGGGTCTAAAAGACTGGGAGTCTTTGAAGGACATAGCCATAGAAACGGAAGGGGAATACTTGGCCCCAAAGGCGAGCAATGACAATTATTCCTAAAGAGCTAATACCAGTCAAGGGACAAATAGGCCAGCCGGTCCCAATGGTAGTGCCAGAAGAACAGTTGAGGTGTCTGCTACTGACGCAACTACCCCGAAGAAGCTTTCGAACTTAGGAAGACCACTATCTTGGGTTTTAAGAAGGTTGATGAAAGAAGGGAAGTTGCAGCCATTGCCTCCCAGGCCTGCTATGAGTACTGTGCCTTCCATCAGCATACGGGCCATTTAACGGATAATTGTAAAGCGCTGAGGCACTCAATCCAGGATTTGATTGACAGCAAACAAATCACTGACCCCGAGCGGAGAGAGGAAAAAAAGAAGCCTAGCTATAATGCTGTGCCGCCACTCGTTTTCATGATTGGATCGAGTCTACCAGAATGATACTTGCTGCAGGACTTGTATGGGAATGAGTATGTTGCTGTTACTCGCCCTGAGGCCAAGGGGGGAAGGATGTCTATAGCGACAATTGATTGTTTGTCTAGTAGCAAAAGCGGTGAAGAAAATGAGGAGGAAGGTGAAATATCTTTAGATCTGTGGAAGTCAGATGAAGAGGGAAAAGAAGTAGGAGCTGTAACGAGAAGTGGAAGAGTAGTCCCAGAGATAGAAAGGTCACTGGAACCAGCAAAGGCATCAAAACAGAAAGAGCAAGAAGAGAACCAGATAGTCAAACAGTTGAAGAAGACCACGGCTCAAATATCTATATGGGATCTTCTGAGGCAGTTCCCTTCTCATAGACAAAATTTGGTAAAAGCTTTGACTGAGTCTACTATGGCTACTACAATCTCTCCATCAGAATTGTTAGACCTTGTAAAAGGGGGATCAGGAGAGAGATTAGTGTATTCTGATGCCGACTTGCTAGTCGAAGGCCGTAATCATAACCAACCGCTGTACATTAAGGCGCAAATCAATGGCAAGCACACTGCTTGCGTTATGGTAGACGACGGGTCATCTATAAATGTTTGCCCTCTGGTGGCGCTTCAGGCTTTCGGTTTGGATGAGGGTATGCTTAGCGAGTCAGATTTGACTATTACAGCTTACGATAATTCTAGAAGGCAAGCTTTGGGGACGTTCAAGACTTTGGTCTAGGCTGGACCTATTGAGACGGAGACGGAATTTGTAGTTTTGCCCATTCCGGCCAACTTCTCGGCATTGCTTGGGAGGCCCTGGTTTCATAAACTAGGGGGAGTGCCGTCTACGTTACACCAGATGATAAAATTCCCACATGAAGGCGAGGTGGTAACCATTAAGGCGGCCAGGGGTAATCAGGTATCGGCCCTAGAGATTGCTAATCAGTCATTCAGTGGTTTTCACGTATCGGTAATAGGGGAAGAGCAGAGGTCATTGGATAGCCCTCCAGTGGTTAATATGATGAAGAGGATGCACTATCTCCCTGGAGCTGGTCTTGGTAGAAATTCGCAAGGGCCGTAATCCACAATCACTACTCGAGGTCAGAAAGATCGGAAGGGTTTGGGATACAAAGGCGGACTTGGCAAGAAGAAGACGATGGGAAAGATCCGTCACATTTCAGAAAGCTTTGTGCCCGTATCCTCAGTATGCGCTTACACTGGTGAAGATGAGCCACAGTGGGTGAATGGAAAGATTGTCCCTGGATTTAAGATCTTCAGTGATATTTTTGACTGGGATGTGGGAGTTATTAAAACGGCTGAGGACTTCTGGGATGAGGAAGTTATGATTCAATGCATTGCCTAGGGTAGGGATGAGCCCGAAGTGGTTGTCACCGAAAAGATGTTAGCTGCCAGGCTGAAAGGGAAGGAAAAAATGGTAGAGTCAGAACTGAAGATTGGGGATTTGAAGATTTCCTCAGGGATAGCTGAAAGGCCTCTGCCAAGCCAGGAAGCCGAAGCACAAGCTGCTGCAGCATCGACCTCAACGGAAGCTGAAGAAGATACTAGCTTAGATTGTCTTTTTATTTCGGAACTTTTTTATGATGTAAATGACAATAATAATATTATTAGTAAGATGAATTATTTTGCTTATTTGTGCGGTGTTTTCAATGATCTCAACATGCATGAACATGATCATATCCCATCTATTTTTGATATTGATTCCACTGACACCACGCCTTTTGATCTTGGAACCTCGGAAAATCTGAAGGAAATTTTAATAGCATCGAATATAACTCCTGATGAGAGAGAAAAATTAGAGAGAATAATAAAAAAATATGAAAAAGTTTTTGCCTGGACCTACGAGGACATGCCAGGAATCGATCGGAATATCGCAGAGCATGCTATTCCGACGTATCCAAATCATAAGCCTGTAAAACAGAAGTTGAGGAGGCTTAGGCCAGAATGGGCAGACAAGATTAAAGAGGAGATTCGGCAGCAGATCGAAGCCAAATTCCTGGTTGAAGTGCAATATCCTACATGGCTAGCAAATGTAGTCCCTGTAGCCAAGAAGAATGGAAAGGTAAGGGTATGTGTGGATTATCAAGATCTGAACAAGGCCTGCCCTAAAGACGATTTTTCGCTACCCCACATTGACATATTGATAGATAGTGCCGCCAACTGCGCGATGTACAGTTTTGGGGATGGTTACGTAGGCTACAACCAGATCCTTAACAAGATAGTCGACCGGATTAAAACAGCTTTCATCACGGAATGGGGGACCTACGCCTACAGAGTAATGCCTTTCGGCCTAAAGAATGCAGGGGCTACGTACCAGAGAATGGCAATGAAGATCCTAAGCGACTTGATCCACAAGGAAGTGGAGGTGTACGTAGACGACATGATGGTCAAGTCAGCCACCAGGGAGGGCCATTTCAAAGCTTTAGAAAAGTTCTTTACTAGGATTGATAAGTACAGCCTGCGACTTAATCCCAAGAAGTGTATCTTTGGAGTAACTTCAGGAAACCTACTGGGGCATGTCTTTAGTCAGAGGGGAATTGAAATTGACCCGGACAAGGTGAAGGCCATCAGAGAGATGCCCGTGCCATAGAAAGAGAAGGAGGTGAGAAGCTTCCTAGGTAAGCTACAATATGTCAGCCGATTCATTACGAAGCTCACTTCGATATGCGAGCTAATCTTCAAGTTGCTCAGAAAGGATCAGCCTGTGGTTTGGAATGAAGACTGCCAGAGAGCTTTTGATAGCATCAGGGCATATCTGTTGAATCCGCCAGTGCTGAGGCCACCGCAACCGATCAAGCCGCTTATCTTGTATCTAGCAGTGGAGGATGGTTCTGTGGGAGCCATGATGGCTCAGGAGGATGAGTTCGGGGTGGAATTCGCGGTTTACTATCTCAGCAAGAAGTTCTTGGCCTACAAGATAAAATATGCTGAAGTAGAGAAGATCTTCCTGGTAGTGATTTGGGCGTCAAAGAAGCTTAGGCACTACTTCCATTCGTATAGAGTTCAGGCAGTGGCAAAGAAGAATCCTTTGAGGTATTTGCAAGAAACGCCGTCTTTACTTGGTAAGATGGGAAGGTGGTTGCTATTGCTACAAGAGTTCGATGTTGAATACATCACTCGCAAAACTATCAAGGAGCGAGCAGTAGCAGAGTTTCTTGCTGATCATCCCATTCAGGGCAATGCACCTGAATTCAATTTTCCTGATGAGAGTATAGCCACAATTTCTGTCCAAGGATGGCAGTTATATTTTGATGGGGCTGTAAATAACAAGGGGGTAGGAGTCTAAATCATTTTGATGACCCCAGATGATGAGAAGCTCCCGTTGGCCAAGAAGTTGAGGTACAGGGTCACCAACAATGAAGCTGAATATGAAGCGTGCACCTTCGGGTTAGAAGCCTTAGCTGCCTTGGGGGCAAAGAACGTAGAGGTTTTTGGTGACTCATCCTTGGTAATTTTCCAAATCCGGGGTGAGTGGGCTGTAAAGGAAGAATGGCTGGTACCTTATGTTGAATATCTGAAGGAGCTATGTGCGCAGTTCGAGACCTGTACGTTCCGCTTTGTGCCGAGAGAGGAGAACCGTCTGGCTGATGCAATGGCAACTCTAGTGTCAATATAGGATAATCCTAAAGGGATAGCTATGAAGCCTGTCCTGATTTCGAGTTATGAGAGGCCCAGCTTCGAGATCAAACCAATAATGGAAGTAGAAGTAGCAGATGGAAAGCCATGGTACTTTGACATCATGAATTATTTGGAAAATGCGAGATTTCCAAAGGAAGCTACCGAGAAAGATCAGAGGATGATCCGAAGGCCATCCACTCAGTTCATATCCTTAGACGGGGTGTTATACAAAAGGCAGGCAGATGGTATCCAGCTTAGGTGCTTAGACGAAAAGGAAGCCCGAAGGGTGATGGAAGAAACTCATGCAGGCATCTGTGGGGCTCATATGAATGGGTTAACCCTGGCGAAGAAGATCATAAGGCAAGGCTTCTATTGGCTTACGATGGACAACGATTGCTCAAAATATGTCAAGCAGTGCCAGCTATGCCAGCAGTACACAGATTTAAGGCACTTGCCAGTGTCAGAGCTGCACAGCCTAACATCACCTTGGCCATTCGCTGCTTGGGGAATAGACATTATTGGAGAGATCCGCCCCATGGCATCCAACGGGCACAGATACATAATAGTCGCAATCGACTATTTTACAAAATAGGTAAAGGCGGAATCCTTCAAGAAGATCGACGCAAGAGATATGGCCAAGTTCATTGAAAGAAATCTGATCTGCAGATACGGCCTCCCACCTAACATAGTGTCTGATAACGGGGTGCAGTTCATGGGGGAAACCAGGAAGCTTCTTGAGAAGTACAGAATCGAGCACCATAAATCCTCTCCCTATCGACCACAAGCTAACGGGGTAGTAGAGGCTGCCAATAAGAATGTGAAGAAGATCCTAGCCAAGATGGTCCAAACCTAAAAAGATTGGGTAGAGAAGCTACCCTTTGCACTGTGGGGTTACAGAATGACGGTAAGGACATCTACGGGCGCTACGCCGTATTCTCTGGTTTATGGGACAGAGGCAGTGCTGCCAGTCGAGGTAGAGCTCAAATCGCTGAGAGTAGTCATGGAAGCTCAGATTCCGGAAGCCGAATGGGCACAACAGAGGTTACAACATTTGAACTTATTGGATGAGAGTAGGCTGAAAGCTTACTATCATAATCAGATCTATCAGAAGAGGCTGGCCAGATCATTTGGGAAGAAGGTTAAGAAGCATCCATTAAAAGAGGGTGACTTGGTGTTCAAACAGATGAGACCTGGTGTACCTGATATCCGAGGGAAGTTCAGACCAACCTGGGAAGGGCCGTTCATCCTCAAAAAGCTGTTGTCTAAAGGAGTTACAATTCTATCAGATAGCGATGGCAACAAATTCAGGGAACCGATCAATATAGATAGACTCAAAAGGTTACACGACTAAAGACTAAAAATAAAAAGAAGAGAATAAAATGCCCTGCGAGTCGAAAACCGAAAAAAGGCGGCTTTGCTAAAATTGGGCGCCTCGACAGGGTGAAAACCGAAAAAAGGCATCCTGTGCAAAAATTAGAGGCATGAGAGAAAATGTCCAATCGTGAAAACCCGAGAGGGCCGGTTCAGGAGTCGATGCTGTTAAAATTTGATTGCATGATTAATAGGGCATGCACAGTCGAGTTAATGTCAAAACTGATCATGTATGCTGAAATTCTATGGAAATGCACATAATTTCGTGAAATAAAATAAGAATTATTCTTCTCATTTCCGTCATTTTCTAGTTCTGCATTAAAAAGAAATGTAATACTCAAAAAGTGTACATATGTAAACTAAGCTAGGTCCTTCTGTTGCTCTCGCCAGTCTGATGCTTGAGCCCTCGCGTCCTATTGTCAGATGCTGGGCTAAGGACCCATCTCTTGTACTCGCTAGTGGAAGCCACAGCATGAGCTCCGAACTGAGGAATGATAGTCTTCACCGGTAGTTGGATCCACAGTTCATGATACCAAGAAGCAAAGGCATCAGAAAGAGCTCCTCCCCGAAAAGATAGTGGGACCCTCACCACATCCTGGATCATCCCAAGCTGGCGAACACACCGAGCTGTGATATAGAAAGTAGCCTGACGGAGCCCACAGAGGGGAACACACCCCGATGGTCCATCGATGATCGCATGGGACAGAGGGAGCCAGGCAGACATGAAACTGGTATTGTCATCCGACAGCTCGCTAAATCTGGCAGCAGTGGCGCATGTATACAGCCGTCGACGTGGGAGGAAGTGTCTCGAGGAGTACTGCGCAATGACTCGGGGAGGTGGCTCTGACAACATTCTCAGCTTCTCTTGTAGCCAGACCTGAAAAAAAAAAAAAGAGCTGCTGGAGTAAGTAGGATTTACTTCAGGCAAAAATAAGGCATAGGGTTGTGTGAAAATCCGAAAGGACGCGCTTCCCGCCAAGAAAAGCTAGTGTGAAAATCCACAAGGGACGCACTACCTTTAAAATAATGACGTACCTGGAGCAATAAGGGGCCTCCCGTGAACGTGGGGGTGGATCCGGAGCATACAGCATCTAAGCCCAGGATCTCAGCCAGAATAAGTGGAAAGGGAGATAGCCCGCGGTGAAAGTCGTCCAAAGCCCCAAACAGGCGAAGATTGCTGGAGCCACAATCAAGAAGCTCATCATGCAAAATAAGAATATGATGCTTACCCGGTAGGTGGGGACATCAGAGAATCTGTCTAGAGCCTCGACCAGCGGCTCCAAAGAGAAGGTAGAACCCGGGGGAACCAACTGCATAGCCTCAGAAGGGGCTATACCTAAAGACAGAGCAATATCTCGAGTCTGGAGTAAACTGCAACGTGGGATACAAGGCAGAGCATTAGGGGGATACCAGGCACCGACAATAGCAGCTAACTCCTCAGGTAGGGGGCATAACTCTTGGTACGTGAACTTGAAAACGTGAAATCAGGGATTCCAGAAAGGGGTTGCAGCCAGAAGAAGGTTGTGGTCTACCTTAGCCCTGCGCAGGTGTTTCAGGCCGGAAAGAGGAGAAAGAGTGTCATTTTCCCAAGTGCGGTTATCGTCTAAGATGCGGTACATCTTCTGGAGGAGAGGAGATGACATCTTGTGAAAATCAAAGGATGAAAGCTAGAGAAATGTTGAGAAAATGAGAAGACATAAAAAATAAGAAAAGTTGACGAAATATATAGGGAAGCGCCACAGACGGCCTACCCGTGCCTCAAGAGAGACGGCCTGCCCGTCGGTAGTTTTCCACCTGGCAGTTTACATACGTCAGCATTGCATCATGTGCATTAATTTCGCATTTAATAGGGAATAGTGAGCGACAGACGCCCAGCCCGTCGGTGGTCCCTAGCGGCGCCCAGCCCGTCGGTCACGAAATCTATATAATGGCCTTGTGACCGACAGACAAACAGTTTTGCCATTTTCTCTTTTCCTCTCCCTCTCGGGTTTTTATCATTTTCTGCACTCTTTTTCTTTTTCTTTTTTCATTTTTCTTGCGTTTTGGCCTTTTTTCGCTCGACCGGTCATCCAAGGAAGTACTTTTCTTCATTTCCTACGATTTTCTGCAAATTACAGGATGCCTCCGAGACGACGAGTTCCCCAAGCCCGGCTCGAGGTAGAGGTCCCCAGGGGCGTAGCTAATGTATGTTGAGTGGGGTCAATTGACCCCACTCAACCATAAAAAAATTTCCAAATAGCCCTTATAGTTTCAATTTTTTTTTTTTAAAAATGATCCCACTTAATCATAAAAAAAATTTAAAAATCACTTTATAAGTTAAATTTTTTGAAATTGACTCCACTAAAATATTTAAATGAATTCATTTTTTTAGTAATAAAGTTTAAATTTACCCTTAAATTATTATAAATAGCATATATCTGTCTCTAAAATTTATTTTTTTTTTTAAATATTTTCAAGATATTAAATGGTACAAGTTTGCTTTTATTCCATAATTTAATAGGCAAATATGGATCATTTTAATAATTTGAGATAAATGTGATACATATTTTCATATTAACCATCAATAAAAATATCTATATATATTTGCTTCCATAAAATTAAATATGTACAATTTTCAATATCTTAATACATTTTAAAAAATAAATTTAAATAACAAATTTGTACCGATTTTAATATTTTTTTAAAAAATTTCACAATTATTCAAATTTTTATTTAAATAAATTTTTTATAAGATGTTGTAATTTTTGACCCCACTGAAGTGAATTCCTGCCTACGCCCCTGGAGGTCCCGGGCTGGATGGATGATGAGTCCGCCCAGAGGTACAGGGCGCTGGCCCAAGTTGAGTTCCGGGCTAGCCGTTTTATATCTAGGCCATTCCTAGAGGCCCTAGGGATGGCCGCCGAGGTAGACGCACTGATAGAGGGTGCTGGATGGACGGACTTTCTGACTCCCACGTTTCAGACGTTCCCCGAGGCTACACGATAGGTGTTAGCCACTCTACACTATGGAGGGTATCGGAGATCGGACACCGAGCCGGGCGTAGTGCAGTTTTGGTTTGACGGCCAGCATTTTAGTATCACGAGGCATCGGTTCGCGGAGGCGATGGGGTTCCCAATGGGTGATGGAGTTATAGCCCCGCAGAGAGCGGTGAGGCGCGCCCATTGGGCGGCTATTGCTTTGCCAGGAGTGCTGTATGATTACGATACAGCGAAGAGTACCGTACTGGTCTCTCAGGCACTCCGGTACCTGCACAGAGTGCTTTTCAGCTCATACCTTGGTCGGGCTGGTAATCCAGGGTCACTTAATGCGGCCGAGATCTGGAGCCTCTAGGCTATGGTGGCAGGCCAGTGCCTTAATGTTAGCCATGAGATCCTGTCTAACATGGTTAGAGTCGGCAGGGGGTCAGCCCCAGTGGTGATAATCGGAGGGGTTGTCACCAGATTGCTTTTGGGCTTAGGAGTCGCCCCAGAGGACCCCTGGATGAGGGGATCTATGCTGACGCATCAGCTGCAGTTCAGATGGGCATGGTCTTGCCGCTGCCGGGGCAGCCTGAGGCCTTCAGGCTGCTCACCATCCACGAGATTAGGCGCGCTTTTGCTCTTCTGCCTTTGGGACCAGAGCCAAAGCAGGAGCAGCAGCCACCTCCTCAGCCTCCGCAGTCCCCACAGCACCAGGCACCACCTCAGCCTCAGACCGCGCTACCGCCACCACAGCAGGAGCAGCCCAGGACTCCGTCGGATTTCGAAGTGGAGTTCACCATGGACGAGCTTTTCAGCACCCCACCAGCCTCCAGGGCACCGACTCCTGTTCCCTCACCGAGCACCAGAGTACAGCGGTCCACCCTCAGGCCCTCCGAGAGGTTTCATCCTTACTTCGGGAGCGACCCGGGGGCATCCACTTCTGCAGCTCAGCCACCAGAGCTGACTCAGGAGCCATCGCAGCCGCAGCCAGACATCTCGCAGCTCCTGACCTCCATGTTCACAGCATTTGAGCGTCGATTAGAGGAGAGGGAGGGGGCTACCCATGAGAGACTGGACAGACAGCAGGCTGCTATCCAGGAGCAGTCCAGGGTCATTGAGCGTCTGACCCAAGAGCAGGTCGAGCTCATTGACCATATGGTGCAGGAGCAGGCCCGGCTTATGGAGAACATCAGGGACGAGCAGGCTAGGCTTGTGGAGCAGGTTGTACAGGGACAGGGAGAGCTCAGAGAGCAGCTTGGTCAGGATCTGAGGACGTCCCAGGATCAGGCATCTCAAAGGATTGATGTTACTTTGCAGATGATTGATGAGTCACTTGATTCTCTTAGGTCTCGGGTCCAGGCGATAGAGGGGATCGTTCCTCCCCTGTCCCAGTCCATGAGAGAGTTCAGGGAGCACACTGAGCAGAGACTGGAGCGGATGAGGAAGGCCGCCAGTGAGCAGACTAGCCAGATGAGCCAGGCCTTCAAGCAGTTAGGGGGGACAGTTTCTGACACTTTGAGCTTCATGAGGACGTGCACCGAGCCCTTCCTGGATGGCTACGCTCAGGTTAGGTTCAGACAAACTTACGCTTCTGGGGCCGGACCATCTGCGCCTCAGCATCCACCTCCGACTCAGCCAGTTCCCCCTCCACCTCAGCCTGAGCTGATTCACCTCTCAGATAATGAGGACCCGGATGAGGAGCTCACGGACTACCCACCATCATAGTCATTCAGGGAGTTTGAATGACATTCTTTTTGTATTTTGTTCATTATTATCGCGGTTGTATATACATTGTACAAAAGCTGATGTTAGTGGAAAACTTTTATTTCCAGCTTTGTATATTTATTTATTTATTTTTATTTATGCTTTATTCGCATTAAAGATGATTGTATGCTCTTATACCCATTCACATCAAAAGTCAAAATGATCATATGACGAGAAAAATGATAAAAAGCAATACTATGATGACAAAACATGATAAAAATAATGATAATGAGATGACAAAAAGGATGATAAATAATAAAACCAAATCATTCATGAGCATATGAAAAGGGAATAACTCATACATGAATTAACAAAATCCTTTGCCATACAGGGACATTGCTTGACACCGGTCCAAATACGGACATCAACCACAATCTGAGGACAGACAGATCGAACTTCATGTCCTCCTGAATCACTCAGTCAAAGAGTACTCCTCACCTTACAGATCAGATGGGGGTTAACAAGGGAACTCCACCAACCGAAGTTGCAGTTAGAGAACACTGCTCTTCACACCGGGATTGTAGCCAGAGAGTGCTACATCTCCCAGTTCATGTTGTAGTCAGAGAGTACTACACACCTCGCAGATTGAATGGGGGTTAGTAGGGAAACTTCACAAATCGGAGTTGCAGTTAGAGAACACTGCTCTTCACACCGGGATTGTAGCCAGAGAGTGCTACATCTCATAGTTCATGTTGTAGTCAGAGAGTACTACACACCTTATAGATTTGGATGGCAAGGGAACTCCAACAAGTCGAAGTTGCAGTTAGAGAACACTGTTCCTCGCCTCGAGATTGTAGTCAGAGAGTACTACATCTCCCGATGCCGCATGAGCCGAGATGAGGCCAGCAAAAACAATCAAAGCTGCAGTTATAGAACACTGCTCTTCCCACCGAGGTCGTAGCTAGAGAACGTTGCATCTCACCAATGCCTTATAGGTCGAGACGAGACCGGTAGGGACGTTTCCATCCGTTGAGCAGACTGAGATGAAGTCTACCTGACGAGGGACACAGAAGGTAAGAATCGCCACAGGTACGCTTTTCTTCCTTTTTTGTTTCTTTCTCTGAATTTTGGATCATCTAGGCACTCGTGCACTAGTTTTTCCCAAAATTGGGGGCAACTGTAAGCACCGTGTCCCGAGACGGTCTGGATTATAGATTACCCGATGAGGAATCAATGTCCGAGTCTGTACAAACGGGTGAGATTCGGAGGTTTTGGTCCCCTGCTTCATGAGAAATGTGTTCTTTTAGCCTTCGTAGGAAAGAGGGAGGAAACAGGATTTTTTTTGGGTCAAAAGGTGTATTTTTTTCTCCACCGGTGGTCTGCCCGTCTGTCAAAGGCAAGACCATCGCTCGCTGTGGGTCACCGACGGCCTATGTGATTTTTCGATACCCGTCGGAGGGACCTGATTTTTCGGAGCACGCAACCTGATTTCCCTGAACATGCGACCTTTCCGACGCCCGTCGGTAAGATTTGTAGGCCCGTCAGTGGAATCCTTGTGTCAGTAGGATTAAACCGACGCTCGTCGGTAAGATTTGCAGGCTCGTCGGTTGAATCCTTGTGTCAGTAGGATTGAACCGACGCCCGTCTGTGTAACCAACGCCCGTCGGTCACCCCTGGCCTATAAAAGCTTTCATTTTCCACCTAGAAAGGGGTTGGAGAAATTTCTAAAGGGGGAAACTTTGTCAAAATTAACACTTGTCTCTCTCTCTCTTCCAACAAACATAAATCTTAAGAAATCTCTTTTAGTTTAAGAATCAAGCCATTAAAAAGGAGTTAAATCTAATTAGTTTTCCTAAGGGCTTTGGTTCCAAAACTCAGTCTTTTGAAGGATCAAGAAGGAAATAATCTATTTTCCTCATTCTTGGCCCTTCATTTTGTTTTCTCATGGAGCGTACGGGACTTTAATCGGCACCAAAAATCCAACCAAAGTATTATCTGAGGGTAAATATTCTGGACTTCTTCTCTGTATTATTTCATCTTTATTCTCATTCTTGCTTTTTTCGCCCTTTTTGCTTTTATCTTTCTTTATTTTGATCCTTTTCATCTCTCTTTTTTTTGGTAAAAATCTGTTTTTGCTTTGAAAAAATAGTATTGCTGTCGTTTTTCGAGACAACGGTGACCAACGGGTCATCTGTTTCACCGACGCCCGTCGGTCACCCCTCCCACAGATGCCCTCTCTCGAGCGAGCGACAGGACACGTTGGTCACCTTGACCGACGCCCGTCGGTCACTCGGCAGTGGCCGTCCCTGGGTTCTGTCTCCATATTTTCAAAACCCCTTTTTCTTTTCCTTTTTCTATCTCTCTCAAATCTTAGAGCTTTATTTACATTGGACTTTTTGTATGTTAACACCCATTAACCTTTTGTGAGCCTATGTGATTTCCTTGGACTGTTCTGAGCTCGAGGGGTGATCTACCATGCTCGGAGGATTCCGTCCGGTTTAGTTTTCTAACTTTTTTAGTTATTTCACTCATTTGTTTATTTATTAATTATTTTATGTACATGAATATACCTTTTTGAATCTCGCTAAATATAAAAATTGATAAATTTTTTATACTTAATAAAGGGAGATTTTCATAAAATTAAGGACCCAATGTCCTATTTTTCATCCAATGAAAAATTTTCACAATAAAAATATCACTTTTATAATAAATGCATGCGAGGACCAAAGACCTCAAAATAAATAATCTCCCGTCTTATGTATGTAGTGCACGTTTATAAATGGAAGTTGTATTCCGCTCCTAGTGTTATTGTAATTTTTTGATTTAATATTCTTTTATTTATCTATTGCTTTAACACGTGAATAAAATGTGCTTTTAATTAAATTGCATCGTGTGGAGAGAGAGCGAATTAATGAGTTCAAAATTTAATCATAAAATGATCGATGTAGAAATAGATGAGAAGTCCCGAACCCAGCTCCGGTCTTTAGTCTCAAAGAGGCGAGAGGTCTATCCGATCACTCATTGGAACTAAGACCTCCAAGACACCTCTTGTGTCAAGAGACTTAGATGTTAATCCTAGGCTCCTTTGGGAGAGAGGTTTACCCTCCAAGACCCCTTTGGTTGGCCCAAAATGGATAATAAGCGCAGTCTTAGGCTCTCTGAGGCGAGAGAAACTTTTCCAATGTTCTATTGGGTGGTGACTCCATGAAACCTCCTTGTTGGCCAAAATAGACGCACTCGCAATTTATTGCAAGTTGCCAAACGGACCCACAAATGGCCCGATCGCCCTCAAGTGGGCGATCAATGGGCGGCATCGGGGTCCGGCGCGCGTCACACCAAGATAGGTGGAAAGTCATTATGTACATGAAGGCCATGTAAAGAATTGAGTGTGTGTGATGTGTACATTGATAACTATGCATATGAAACAAATGCAGAAAAAATCATATGTATGTGTGTACCAAATGCATGCGAAAGATGTGCATGTGATATACATGCAACGGATATGCCCACAAAATGCATGAAAATAATTGATTAAAAAAATGAAGTTTAGATAGCTATGTACGCAGAAGTGTCTACAAACACTTATAATGTGAAAGATGCTCGCTAAAGATTTCATGCAAAAAGACATACATCAAAAGTTATACATGCAAAACTATTTATAAGAATATTTGCTACAATTATGTGTAAAAATATTTAAGGAAAGTGTATGTACAAAGAACATTGCTGGGAGTATGCAAAGCATCACTTTCATGAGTGGCAATAAGAAGTACCCCAAGATTGTGAAATGATTGCAACCTATTAGGAACCCCAAACTCGAGTTTCTATCTGTCCTTAAATGCACTGAACGAACCACATTCTCAACTGATTCAATCTTAGCAAAAGAATTTAGGAGTCATTCCCAATAAAATGCAAGAAGATAAACATGTGAATATCAAGGTTTACTAAACCAACATGCAAACACAAGGTATACCATGCAATCACTGTGCGTGTGTGCAAAAGGCCAAAACAGAATTTTTCACTATTTGAAAGCAAATTCTAGATGTAATGTGAGGATGGGACTCAACTCGAATGCACAAATGCACTCGTAGCTTCCTGCTTGAAGCCCAAGAAACACCATATACCTCTTCCTACGTACCAAACCTTATTAGAAAGTCATCTCCGATAATTAGATAAGACTGAACCAAGAATCAAGAGGTCTTACTTCGGTTGTAATGTTAGGTTTAGACATATGGTTACCAAGAAAGGATCAAGTTTCTAGAGAAAAATGGCCGCAATGTTCACTCGAAGGATGAAAGGACCATACTATTCAAGAATTCTTGAATTTGGACTTGGTAGTACTTTTGCTCATCAAACTCAGCATAACAATTAAGTTGAAAAAGACGACCACTGAAACTTATCAAGGGGTATTATCCTGAGGTCTACTTTTTCTTCTTTTTCTTTTTTTTTTCTTTTTTTTTACTTTTATTTTTTGTTCATTTCTTCTTTTTTCTTTCGCAATCTTACGTCTTTAGTTACACAAGGACAATGATTAAACCCCCTTCTTGAAGTGTAAACCCATCCTTATCTGGATGATTTTTTTGATAGCCTAAAAAATTATCAATGATTGAAACTCTTTTCCCCGAAGTGTGAACCCATCCTTATCAGGGCAATTTTTGATATCCTGAGGGAATTATCAATGATTGAAACTCTTTTCCACGAAGTGTGAACCCATCTTTATCAGGGTAATTTTTGATATCCCGAGGGAATTATCAATTATTGAAACTCTTTTCCCCGAAGTGTAAACCCATCCTTATCAGGGTAATTTTTGATAGCCCGAAAGAATGTCGTAATGTACATCCATCCCTATTAGAGCGGCCATTCTTCTAAGGAGAAGCCAAAATCATTTTAGGCAAAGAGCAGTTTTAACATGTGTAATAATAAAATCGGTACGCATTTAGCATACCAAAATAAAGGCTCAATAGGCTAGCAAGCAATTGCAAAACTAGGGTAGGAAATGGTCATTTAGAGAGCTATATAAAGAAATGGTTGCCTAAATCATTTTCTAGATTCAGCCTTATCCAGGGATCGCTTTGATGGGTAATCAGAAAGGTTCTAGTGCTCTTAGTATGTTTTCATCCAATCCCCTAATTGCAACTAGTTTTTTTCAGTTTATTTCTAAAATGGGCCAAAAGTGCTCTGAACTTAGAAATTACATGGTATAGTCAAATGTTTCCATGTGATCCAGCAATCAAAGACCAAACATATTTACCCTTTACTTAATTCGAAATGGAATGAAACACATATTTCTAGAACTGAGATCAAAACCATTCATAGTTGAGAACTACTTAGGCAGAGTCAGACTTTGAATCAAGGTGCAAACATGTCAGCATTTTAGGAAATAACTTAACACAAAAAAATTTATTCCATCAAAATTTATATACACAAGAATCATATAGGCATACAAAGAGTTGTTTGTAAAATATATGCAAACTATGTGCTAAGAATCATGTACAGGGAAAGATGCATGCAATAGTATCGTGCATATTAGTAATGCGTGTAAGGAACTATATGTGCAAAACATGTGTAAAAACATATTGTGTAGGAATGCATACATGAAATATGTGCAAGGACGTGTGTGCTCAAAACACCTACAAAAAATTATAAGCGAGTGTGTAAACACTGCATGACAAATGATGTGCATGCATAGATTTGCAGTGTTCATGCAAGTAGCATATAATGAAGGTATAAGTGCAAAATATGGCACAACATGAGAATGAATGTTCATGATACATGGTGCATGTGCACATGGCATGATTTAGACATGATAGGGATACGTGTGTGATGTAAGATGAAGATGATCTGGCATGATAATGTGTACTAATGAGTCGTGAGGAATGGCAAAATTCGCATAGATAAAAGTGCAAAATATATACAAATAATGCACATGACATGAGACACAGTATAAGAATGATTTTGTACAGTGAGTGGCATATGTGTGCGATACAAGACATGTGATGGAAGTGGTTGCAAGAAACGAATGACACTTACAAGGTATGTGTATTTACATGGCATGCATATACAAGACATGCACTGGTATATACAATGACTAACATACATGATGCAGGATTTATATGTGCATGGCATAACTCATGCATGACAATGCATGTGTATGATATGGTATACAATGTAAAAGATGCAAGGTGTCTGCCATGCATGATGTGTATAATGCCCGGCCTACTGATATATGTTAATATGTGTATGGTATGACATGCAACGGTATGTACATGCTATAGCACACAATGCTTATGTACATAAGCAATATGAGCACACTAAGACATATGTACATAATTAATTGATTTGATTTTTTTTATATGTCTATGTGTAGTTTCTATCCTACATGCTTGATGTAATAATTATGGTGCATGACAAATATTATGGATGTCATAATGAATGCTAATATGTATGTGTTGCGACAAGCATCGCTATGTACATGCATGACAAATACATGTTATATTTATACTCACAAATTATGATACAAGCAATTTTACATACAAAGTGCACAGGTTCTATAATTATACATGTGACAAAATGCATATTCTTTATTTACTATTATTGTTAATGAAAAATGCGCGAGCATGAATACACACGTACAAGAAAAAAAAACTCCTCCCATCCGTATTACTTTCACACAGGAGATCGTACGGTCTCTTTCCTAGGTGGGCTTGACCCATGGGTTAACGGGGAATCCAATGGGTGCGTACAGTGTGCTGCGAAAAACCAACAACACAAACTCTCATTACTAAAAAGTGCATGCAGATGAATTTTTGGCCACTGTGTATTTAAACAATCCGAATAAATCGAAACGCGCCCCTCAGGGCATGAAAACCTTTAATGAGCGAATATCTAGATTTATTTGGATTTGTTCAATACACGAAAACCCACTTCACAAGCAACGTATTATGGCGCATACCCTCTAGGGGAAGTATCTATTTCCATTACATGAGTTTTGGTCAAAAGTGATGATATTTTAGGGTTACCCAAGCATGATCCCTGCCAACAGGTCCAGCTCGTCATGAGTACAGCAACCGATCGGATCATCATTTAAGATACCGTAATGGTACGAGGCTTGGACTGGTGATTATCCTTAACATTTCCCTACATTAAGTGAATGTAGAGTCGTGCTTTGGGAATGCATCGAGGTTAAAAGAGGGACCGACCTAGCATAATTCTAAGGCTCTAGTAAAATGCAATGCAATTTTTTGAAAAGAGATAAAATTTCTTGATCCTAAATCCATTTACATTAGATTAACCAAAAGTACTTTCAGAGCAAAATCTCATGATGTCCCTAGTCGAGTCGCCACTATGACACGCGCGAATCCCGCTCGGCATCCGAGTCGCTCTTGGGAGTCCGCTTTTAGGAGCCGAGACCGGATGGAGGTTCATTAAAACTCGTGAAAGCTTATCGCTTCGCAATAGACAGGGATTCACCCCCATTCCATTATTGGCAATCAACTTACGAGTGCGTCTACTAGGTATCTAAGGTAGGTATCATGGAGTCGCCACCTAATAAAACATTGAAAAATAAATTCTAACCTTATGAGGCCAAAACCAGAGAAAGTTCGGGACGTCATTCTTATTCATACCTTTGGTTAACGTTATGTGAATGAGTTTTTAGAGTCAATTATTTTATCTCTCTTCTCACACGATTCATGCAATAAATTTAAAGCGCATTACAAGCACACAAACATGCAATAAGTAAAGCGATAAATATAATTACAATTATCAAAAAATAAACATGAAATTCATAACAGTGACAGAATGAAAATACATACATAAATCGGGGCATTCATTTAGACGAGAACATTGGTTCCTAACTACTTGTTTTACAAAAAAGGTACAGAGTTCTCAAATTGACTTTATGTAAAAAGGACGAAGTGATCTTGTTTTAATGAAAATGTAAACATTTTATTTTTGGGATGAAAACGAGGACATTGGTCCAATTTTATTAACAAATTTTCAATTTTAGTAGAAAATATTTTGTGTGGTAGTTCTTTTTAAACGCGGTCGAAAATCCTTTATTATTACAGTCCTCAGGCAAATGAAAGAAAATAAAATAATAAATACATATTTCAGAATAATGAATAAATCCTAAACTATTCGCACCGACCGTGCTCCGCCTAACTCCATGGACGAGCCACATGCCCCTCGCAGTTGCGATCACGACAGAAAATAATATTGGTCAATAATGGATTAAATTAAACTAAATGATAAATAAATATTCGGATGAAATATATTGAGAAAAATAATTAATCTAATGAAGTAGAAATAAAATAAACTGACTGAATTAATGAATATGAAACACAAATGATATAATTATAATAATCACTGACAATAAAAATAATAATTATAGCAGTAATAATGATACCAAGTAATAACAGTGAAAACAACATTCATTCACACAATAATAATAATAATAATAATAATAATAATAATAATAATAACAACAACACTAAAACAAATACTAATAATAACAATAAATAATAATAATAACAATAATAATAATAATAATAATAATAATAATAAAACAACTAGCAATATTAGTGACAATAATTAACAATAATAGCAATAATGCAATATAATAATGATAACATGAACAACAACAATAATAATGATAATAATTACACAATCACAATAATAATAATAATAATAATAATAATAATAACAACAACAACAACAACAACAACAATAATGGCAATAATCCCTATAATAATAAATACTAAAACAAATAATAATAATAATAATGATAATAATAATGATATAAAATAAATAAACATAAAAAGATAATAATAATAATAATAATAATAATCACAACAATAACAATAACACCACAATGATAATAATGATGATAATAATAATAATAATAATACTAAAACAAATAATAATAATAATAATAATAATAATAATAATAAATAAACATAAAATTATAATAAATAAAATGATAATAATAATAATATTAATTAATTAATTAATTAATAATAATAATATAAAATAATATTAATTAATAATAATAATAATATAAAATAATATTAAAATAAATAAAAAAGCCACTTACCGGTTTTTCCTCTCCGGAGGACGCCGGTGGTCGACACCTCCACTGCCGGAAGGCAGATCGCCGCACCCGGAGCTCGTCGCCGTCTGTCACGCGCCGGAAGGACGCCGGAGTTGGTCGAAAAATGCCTTGGAACTCCGCGGGTCCTTCCTTGCCGATCTTCTTCCTGCCGGCGAGTGCCGCTGATCGGCGGCCACCGCCCGGTTCGTCCGGGCCTCCTCAGTCTGCCGGTGGGGCACGTGCGGTGGTCCGGCGGTGCCCCTACTTCCTCCCCTCTCTTTCTCCTTTTTTCCCGGTTTCCTCTGTCCCGTTCCTGGTCTCCTTCTCTCTTTTCTTTGTTTCTTGCTTGCCTTTTTCTATTTGCTTTTTCTTCATTCTTTTTATTTCTTGGCTCTTTGTTCCTTGCTCTCTCTTTCCCTATTCTCTTCCTCTTTCTATTTGCTTTTCATTTCTTTTTGTTTCTTCTTGGCTCGGCACCCTGTCCCCATTTTCTTGCTCTTTCTCTTTGTTATTTTTCTTCTTTTCTTGCTCCACTCATCTCATCTATCGGCCTCCCTCTTTTTTCCTCATATTTTTCTTTTTATACCCCAAAATTAGGGTAAGGCCAACTCACCATATATATATATATAGTTTGACTTTAATTTACTTAAATTATTACATATTTTACCTAATTAAACACTATACATTATTTTCTTTTTCAATTTTAATTATCCTACAATATTAACTAATTAATTTAACCTAATCTTAAAAATATTTTTACATATATATTTTTACTTACTTTTTCTTTTCTTTTTCTTTTTTTTTTTTTAAGTTTTTATATATTTTTTTAGAGAAATTATCAAGTTTGCCTGGAGAGCCAAAATTGCTATTTTTTGGACAGATATTACCCTTGACTCAGGACCCGGTGTCTACAGCCTGTTATTACGATGCCCACGCCTCCTCAGGTGTCATTCGTAGCGTCGTCCACAATCATTTCCCATTTTCGACGTTTGGGCTGACTGTTCGACTCTTCGCCAGCGAACTCAGCAACAAAATCTGATAGAGCCTGGGCCTTTAATGCCATCCTAGGCTCGTACCTCACGTGCCACGATTGGAGTTTGATTGCCCATCCCACCATCTTGCCCTCTAGGTCGGGGGTCTGGAGGATTTTCCTGATCGGTTGACCCGACCTGATCACAATCGTGTGCGCCTCAAAGTATTGCCTTAGCTTCCTTGTGCACATCATGAGGGCGATGATGAGCTGTTAGACCAGGCCCTTCTTCAACTCTGTGCCCCTGAGCACCTAGCTCGCGTAGTATATGGGCAGCTGTTGGGTTCCTTCTTCCCTAACCAGGACACCTGCAACAGTTTCGCCAGTGGTGGATAAGTAAAGATACAAGTTTTCACCTGGAATCGGTCGGCTAAGCAGTGGTGGATTAGTGAGAAATTTCTTCAATTCTTCAAAAGCTTGTTGGCAATCCACTCTCCAGCTGAAAGCTTCATTCTTCCTCAGCTTGTTGAAAAAGGGAGTGCACCGTTTGGCTGAGGAGGAGATGAATCTTCCAAGGGCAGTGATTCTTTCATTCAGCTTCTGAATATCTTTTACGCTTCTCGGGGGTTGCATCTCGAGGATGGCCTTTATCTTTTCTGGATTGGCTTCAATCCCTCTTTGAGAAACCATGAAGCCCAAAAATTTTCCCGAGGGGACCCCAAAGACACATTTCTCGGGGTTGAGCTTCATCTGGAACTTGTTCAAAGTGCAAAAAACCTTCGTCAAATCGGCAGGGTGTTCTTCCGGGCTCTTGCTTTTGACGATCATGTCGTCCATATAGACTTCCACATTCTGCCCTATTTGGTCTTTGCAAATCCTATTCATAAGACGCTGATACGTGGCACCTGTATTCTTCAGACCGAATGGCATCGCCTTGTAGCAGAAGGTTCCGTCGTCTGTAATAAAACTGGTATTTTCCTAATTTGAGAGCTACATCAGGATTTAGTGATAGCCAGCATATGCGTCGAGGAGGGAGTAGATTACGTGGCCTGTAGTGGCATCCACCAGCTGGTCTATGCTTAGCAGGGGGTAGCTATCCTTCGGACATGCTTTGTTGAGGTCCGTGAAGTCCACACACATCCGCAACTTTCCTATCTTCTTTTTTATCGGGACCACATTGGCGAGCCACTCTAGGTAATTGACCTCTCGGATCGTCCTAGCCTTCAATAGCCTGTCAACCTCCTCGGATATGAACTTCTTTCGATCGGGAGCATGCCTGCACAGCTTTTGTCTGACTGATCGGTGAGTTGGACCCACATTAAGTTTGTGGGTGATCACTTTGGGATCAATTCCAGGGATGCCTTTTGGCTTCCAGGCGAAGGACGCCTGATTGATCATCAAAACCTGTATGACGACATCCTCAACTTCTGCACTCATGTTGGTCCCGATCTGGACGCTTTTGCCTTTCGATAATGCCCTTGCTTTTACTTCTTCGACAGGATCCATCCTTCACCTCTCTGCCTGCTCGGACTGTTCTACCCCTGGTTCTACTATCATGGCCTCTCTCTGCTGCCTGATCATGGTGACATACGCCTCGCGAGATGCCTTCTGGTCATCCCTTAGAATGGCAACGCCCCCTCTAGTTGGGGTTTTCATCACTATGTACCGTATGCTTGTGATAGCTCCAGTTTGAAAGAGTAGGGGCCTGCCAAAAATGGCATTCTAGGCAAACATTATGTCAATTACCATAAAGGTTATCTTGCAGGCGTGGGCGAGTGCCTCTTGGCCGAGCTCGACGAAAAGCTCGACAGATCCCACTACCGGGATAGTAGCGTTGCCAAGCCCGATCAATGAGGTGGCATTTGGCTTCAACTTCTCGATCAGCAGTCCCATGGCTTTGTAGGCTTGGAGGGTGAGCATGTTCACAGCGCTGCCGTTGTCTACCAAAATCCTTTTAACACCAAAATTGTTAATTCGAGCCCTAACGATGAGAGCATCCTCTCGAGGAAACATCACATCTCATGCGTCTTCACTGAATATGGTGACTGGAGCGAGCTGTTCGGCCTGACTGAAGAGATACACGCCTTTCCCCTTCTTCTTCCTGGACAGATCTTCTCCGTAAGACGATCCTCCAGTGATTATGTTTATAACCCCGGTGTATAGTCTGCGCGGGTCTTTATTTCTTAGATTTCTGTGCTCGTCGTCATCGTCTAAGCCAGAATCATCCTTCCTGTCTATAGAGACTTTTCCCTCTAACCAGACCTACGAATCTTTTGAGGGACCCCCTTTGCAGAAGCCGCTCGATCTCCTCCTTTAGAGAGTAACACTCGTCAGTTGTGTGATCGATGTCTCTGTGAAACTCGTAGTACTTGCTGTGATCCCTCTTGTTTTTGTGTCGATCGGATAGTTTCCTGGGCCAATTGACTCTCCTGTGTTTTTTTTTAATCTACATCAGCACCTGGGCTGGGTTGGTGTTAAGCAGAGTAAAGGTTCGGGCCGGCTGATTGTCTCGCCAATCGGATCTTCCCTGTCCAGCCTCCTTTCGTTTGCCCAAATTTTTCGAAGTGGAGGCTCTGTCCGGGCTCCTCGCTATCCACTCAGGCACGGGAGCTCTGTTGAACGACCGTCCGTCTGGATGCTGCAATCTGTCCATAACGTTAGTCCTTCTTCCTCTGCTGGCCCTCAAGGCATCATCCAACTGGATGTGCTGTCTGGCTCTTTCCATCAGATCAAAAAAGCTGATCGAGGGTGTTGTAGTTGTTGACTCGAATAGTGGGCGATCAATGGTGCCCCCGGCCAAGGCGATCGTTGCCATCTCCACGCTCACATTCCTCACCTCAGACATCGTGGCTTGGAATCTATCGATGTAGTCTCTAAGACTTTCCTCAGTTCTTTGGTAAAGATTGCACAGGTCGCTCACCGACTTCGGTGCTCATGTCTGCACAATAAATCGCGTGGTGAATAGCTCTTTGAGTTGTCTGAAGGAGGTGATTGATTCCTGAGGTAGCTCATGGAACCAATTTAGAGCATCTCCCCCTAGGGTGGTGGGGAAGATTCTGCAGGCGATTCTTTCGTCGTTGGTGTAAACCTGCACTTTACCTGTATACTTGTCCATCACCACATCTCTCCACATGGGAGGCAACTCGGACCCTGTTATCTCCCTACAAAATGGAGATGCAGTGTTTTTGCAGGTGTTCCCTTCAAACATACCTTTTTTGGAACCTGTCAGGCCAACTGCCTAAACTTTTGCTTGAACCACTTGTCCTCCCTACTTATGGCTATGGAGGTGGACTCGTCTTTCGATCTTCTAGAGCGGGTGTGGTTGGGCGTGCACATGAAGGACAAATCGTCTCCGATGGACGAGGTGAAAGATCTGTTAGGGAAGTAAGTGGAGTCTCTGCTTGAGGACATCGTCCCTTTCCCCTTGTCATACCTTCCTGGGGTCCTGACACCACATCTACCGCTGTCATGAGTTCGTGGCTCATTGATGGAGATTCCTCTGTTTCTCCTCCTTCTGAAGTCTTCGTCCATGAAGTACTCTTCATTGTCTCTTTCAGAAGTTCTAGTCATTTTGCCTTTCTTAATCGTCTGGACAAATCTCTTAGTGAAATCACTTAGGAGGGCACGCACATCCTTGACTGTGATGGGGGTGTTTTTCGGCCGTCGTAGGATGGCATCGTCAAATTCTGGGAGAAGGTTACCCCTGGCTGGGGACCTGGGAGATCTCTCTCATCTCCCTACGGGCCTAGATCTGCCCTGTCTATTGTCGTTACGATCATGTTATCCAGAAGCTGTGTGCTCATTGAATCTTGAACTTGCCATGCCTCTCAACGAAAGTACCAAATGATAAGACGTGGGAGTCTTTATCTGAAAGAAGGAGAGATAGCCGATTGTATCTTGGAATCTGCAAGAAAGAATGCCCGGTCGGACCAGGCGTGAGCACTCCGAAACTTAAGTTAGTAGATTTCTAGAGAGAGAATTCTTAGAGAGAGTCTCAGAGATTCAATACCTGGTGCCACTGTGCGTTGGGCTATTTATATGAGACATGAGGGATGCACTTGAGTGCCTGGGGCGTGATAACTAGTAGTCAGAGCAGGTGAGCGGGGAAGCGACAGGGAGCAGGTGCAGGGCGTGGGCACTCCCTTGTGTCAGTGGACTGATAAGACTTGTTGTCCCATCAGTCCGATTGGACGTCACGCGACCGCCGTCTTGGCTTCTAGCTCACGCTTGGTGCTTTTTGCTGATGGGTTTTGGGCCCTGCCAGGTGTTTTGGGCCGGTTATCTGGGCCTTGGCAAATGGCATTTCCATAGTTATCACTAAGGGTTGCACCTAACATTTTAGATTAAAAGGAATAAATTTAATTAAAATCAATAATAAAATGATAAATTTTAGTTGAAATTAATATTAAAGGAGGCAAACAATTAAAGTTAGAAAGATAAATTTGAAATTTATAAACTTTTTTAAGGGGAAAAATTTTACTTTTAAAAAAATAAGGCCGACAATTGCCCCTCTTTAACTCTACTTAGGTTCGCTCCTGTCTACAATATCCGTACTAATTTTAATTTACTGTGAATTTTATTCACACTAATTCACCCAAGAAACAAAAAATTGTTTTCCTTTCTTCTTTTAATCAAAACATAATATCATATAATTCATTTTTTAACAGTAATAGGCTAATAGCATATAATTTTATTAAGTGGTGATTTAATTATTATAATATCATAAATTAAATTATTATACTGTTAGACAATAAAAAAAATGTGAGAATTGGGCTAGGTGAAGTACAACAGCACTAAAGAAGATAATTTTGTGTATAAACCATTGTGAGGGATGATCTAGCCACATTGGAAATTCTTTCAATTTGTAATTTACATAAAATAATGATGCTCGTCCGCATATGTTATTTTATATATTCTCTTTTAAAAAATTAGACAAAATCCATTTTCAGCTCCCAAAATTTTTAAAATTTTTTACATTAAATCTCTTTATAAAAGAATTTTTTATTAAATCCCATGTTTTAATATGAGATAACACGAGCCTCTTACTAATGCGACTAACTTGCATGTATTTCAATTACCGTTAAAAGGTGCATTATTTATTTTTTTTTTAAGATATCAAATGTGAAAAATTTTAAAGTTTAGGAAGTCAATCGAGAATGGATTTTGTTAGAATGATACGTCATTAATGACAACTGAAATGCACGTACTAATGAACTATTTATGAGAGATAGCGTGTTGCGTCATATTAAAGTATAGCGAATAAAAAAAATTATAAAAGAACCCAATATAAAAAATTTCAAAAGTTCAAGAACCTGAAATAGATTTTGCCTAAAAACTATCATTAACATTTATCAAAAGAAGACTGCTAAACGGCTATATTATGCTTAAAATATCAAAAAAGCCCTTCTTTATTTACATTTTTGCAGATTTGGGCAACAAGAACATTTTATAAGTATGTCCACTTTTATGGCTATCAACCTTTGGCCATTTACTTTTTCCTTACCAAAAATAATTTTAGTTTACCTTAAAACACACCAAAAAAAAAAAACACTTAAATTTTGAACATGCAAGCAATTTCACGACTCATAATTAGTTAAAATTTGAAGATTCTTTTATATTGTAATAGATAAAATTTTGTTTGCAAATAGACAAAAATTAATGAAGAAAAATGTAATAAGTATTCAGGTTATGAAGTTTCTTAGTTATGCTTTTCTCCAAACGGTCCGTAGTACGTTCTACTGAAAGTTCCGCCCTTCGCTGTATATTTACTTTTTTTGGTTGCTTTAGCGAAATTTCCTGCAACATTTTTAATTTTTATGTTAAAAAGTTCATTACAAACAAAAATACATTAAAATGACTTTTCATATAAAAATTATAAAATTCAATTATTTTCTTGTTAAAATAAATTCTTTTATCACTTTCTAGTAATTAGTGTATAAATTCAGTGATTTCCGGTATAATTAACCCCATAAAATTTTGATTAGATTATGATCCATCAATAGATGGATTCCAAAATTAATGATTGGATATTCTCGTTTGATCCAGATGTAATTTTTATCAAAAAAATATTAAGGCCTAAACTTATTTTTTGTAAAGAACAGTTACAATAAACTTATTTTTAATTTTTGGACATTTTTTTTTCATTTTTTTTCAAAATGTTAAAGCTTGAATTATTTACATTAAATTTTTTTTTTTTTATAATACATATAGCTTTGAGACAGTAAAGGGTGGAATTTAAATTCTATTTAAAGGTAAAAGTAGCCAAATGTCAACGTTTGAACTACAAATCATTCTTTAAATTATTTACATTATTAATTATATATATAAATAGTAATAATAATTATTGTTGTTGTTAAATAACATCAGTACTACCAAATGTTAATCTCCATTTTGTATATTAAAAAAAATACAAAAATCAAATTTTAATTCCCTTCAAATATTTATTATCATTATTTTCATCTCTTATTTAAATATTAATCCGTTATTGTGGTAAGTACGTACTGAGTAATGGACAAGCTATGAAGCTTCATCTTTAACGAATACATGCTACTCAACTCTCTGTGACCTAAAATGGATTTTATTTAATTACAAATAATGGGTTGAAAGTGTACTAGGAATTACATGTATTCTTGCTAATAGTTAATTTATTTAACATCAAAAATAATTACGTGTAAATTTTGAAATAAATAATTGCAAGAAAAAAAAACATAAAGTAAAAACTTTGATTGTGTAGTGCATTCCCCCTTTCTTAGAGTTACAAATATATTGAGTATATTTGCACAATATATGCTCACTTATAAACTTTATATACATAGTCATAATACTTAAAAGTTTGAACGTGTTCTCTTTGGATCTATTTGATACGAATTTAAATTAATCGAACCAATAAATTTTAAATGCCATTATACGAAAGAAAAAAAATTAATTCAGATGACCCTATTTGTCAAGATTGGCGTAATTAACTCCTTTTTGTCAATGTAATTAGCAAGTCTATCATTTAACTTTGTTTTAGCCTATAGACACATACATTTACTTAATATTTTTATAAGAAAAAGAAACATATAATCTAATCACAACGGGTAATGCTGCTAAGAATTAAAACCAAATATTTTTTTTTTATTTTTAATCGAATTCTGACCACCAAATCAAATTTTAATAATTTCACTTGAATTATTAGATCTCATAATTAATATATAGACACTTGTGTTTGTTATTTCTTGAAATTTAAATACTTACTAGTTGATGTGGATAAGTAACGTTTTTTATTTTATTTTTTAGCCCATTTTAATGTGCACATATTATCTCTAAATACTTAGGAAGCATTGATGGAATATATATATATATATATATATATATATATATATATATATATATATATATATATATATATATATATATATATATATATATATATATTAAAATAGAGTGAAAGTTAAGTGCGCATTTGGACCATCCTAGATGGTGGCACGTGTGTTATTTTGCACCCCAACCACACTTTATTAAAAGATTCAAGAAAGTTTTTGATACAATTTAGTTTAGTAGTGTTGATTTAGTAACCAATGGGCTAAGATATTGAGTTTGGATCTGAGTTCGATTTTTCATAGTAAAAAAAATAAAATTGAAATAAGATGAAGATCCGATTAATTTCATTATTTTTTTTTATTGCAAGATAGATAATTATGTTTAGAAATTTCAATATAATGAATTGAATTTAAAATTTTTGGTACTTTTAATCAAGTGTTGCTACTAAATTAACTCCATGTGGTTTCAAAATTTCATTAATTTCTTACGAAAAATGCATTTTACAAACTCAAAATTTTAATATTTTCTACATTCATAAATACTTTAAATAGTTGATATTAAATTTATATACTTTTTCATATCAATCACATTAAATTCAATTTTGACGAAATTGGTGAAATTAAAATGTACAGTTTAATAATTTCATATGAAATTAACTTAAAATGATGATAAAACCTATTAAAACATAAAAAAGAAAAAAAAATGAAGCAAATTAACCATTTCAAAGGTTATGAGTTGATTTTTTTAGTGAGTTTCATGGTTATTTTAAATTGATTTTACGTGAAATTAACAAGTTATATGTTTCAATTAACAGTTTCGTCTAAATTGTATTTAATTTAAGTTAATTAAATAATTATAGAATCCAATGAAAATTTTTTGAAGTACAAAAATTTAATGTAAAAAAAATATTAAAATTGATGCATTGAAGGATGTGTTTTTTAATTTCTTAAAATATTAACAACACATAAATAAGGGGGGACCACGTAAGTAAAAAAAAATAGAAATAAAAAGAGAGAGAGAGAGAAAGAGCGTGTATGTTTATGTATATATGCAAACAATAGGCATGTACTTAGAGTAGTATCACCCGATTCTTGCTTGGATGCTCGTGTGCAGGATTAGCTTAGAGCAGAGAAGCAAACTGAATAAACCTAACAGTGGGAACCCACAATTACAAGTTCGTAAATCCAAGCTTTCTTTAATGCCCAAAATGGAGCTCATGAACCAGCACAGAAACTCATCAGTATCAGCACTGATTTTATTTGGTTTATTGATGACCAATTTAACTAATGCTGAGAGACTACTTATTAAAGAACAAAACCCTCAAGTTTTGGTTCATAATGATCAAGAAATCAACCCTAGTTTGCTCATTAAAATGGCCCATTTCCTCTGGCAGAACAAGTCCTCTTATGAGCCTGTTTGGCCGGTAAGCTATTTCTCCTTTTACATATACAATAGACATATTTTTATTTATTTATTTATTTTTTATATAAATAAATGATCTAACCGGAGCTTCAACTTGATATCTTACAATTCTGGCACATGGTTATCACTAAACTAAAACTTATTCTTATTATGCTTTTGCTTTTAATAAGCAGGAAATGGAATTTGGTTGGAAAATTGTGGTAGGATCAATAGTTGGATTTCTTGGAGCAGCACTGGGTAGTGTTGGAGGAGTTGGAGGTGGTGGAATTTTTGTTCCAATGCTCACTTTGATCATAGGATTCGATCCTAAGTCCTCTACTGCCATTTCCAAGTGTAAGTATTATTATTTGTTGTAAAAAAATAATAATAATAAGGCAAAATGTATAACAAAATTTCTGAACTTTTTCGAATTTTTGTTATTAAACTTTTATTTGAAAATATTAAACTCTTGAATTTTTATTTTTTTTACGCATTAAATTTTTATTGGTTGAAAAATATAAAATTGAATAGTACAATCCGTTTTACACACATTTATTATGTGCAGTTCAACCTCAATTTAATACATTGTAATTAATTTTATTGTCAATTTGAGATATAAATATCAATTAAAAATACCGATTAACTTAAAATTATTAAAACGTATGCGGAAGCATATCAAATTGAGGTTCAAATGCAAATACTAAAAATGTGTCAAATGAGATATACAATTTAATTTCATATTTTCCATTAATTAAGGGCTTAATATCTAAAAGAATAAAAATTCAATGGCTCAATATTGGAAAATAAAAATATTGGAACTTAATAGCAAAAACTCGCAAGGTTCATGAACTCAGTTATACATTTTTCCAAAAAATAATAATGATATTATTTTGAGTAAGTTAATTAACTCTAAAACAACTTATAATTAATTTTTAGAAATGTAACATTGAATTACTTAGGTTAATATTAATTGTGATTTTGTTGATTGTAGGTATGATAATGGGAGCAGCAGGATCAACAGTTTACTACAACATGAGACTGAGGCACCCAACGCTGGACATGCCACTCGTAGACTATGACATGGCATTGCTCTTCCAGCCAATGCTTATGTTAGGGATCAGCATTGGAGTTGCCTTCAATGTCATGTTTGCTGATTGGATGGTCACTGTCTTGCTTATTATCCTCTTCATAGGTGCATTAAACTAATTAATCTCTTACTAAACAATTACTCATTTCATTTCTTTTTATTTATCACTTTTAAATAAAATTTAAATTCCGTTTATCCGTTACTTTTAAATTTTCAATAAAATTTATTTTTTATTTTTTAATTTAATTTTCTTTTTCAATAAAAATTGACCAATCAAATTTAAATTTATATATTAAATCATTCAATTTTAACTTAAATTTAACTCTAATTAATATTTTTTAATTCTAATAAAAATAATAAAATTCACGAATAAAAAGAAATGAAGGGAATAATTAATTATCCGTTTCTGTATTGAATGCATATATTAAATATGAACAACATATAATTATTTGGATTCAGGGATAATTTGACACATAATATGTACTGAATGACATGTAATAATTATGGACTATTGAAAAAAAATAATATAAAGAATATTTTTCTTTATCTAATGTCCATATTTGGTAATTAACATATAGCACATGTCATGTACCAAAAATATACTCCATTTCTTTCCTATTATACTTTTATTATTTAAAAATTATTTCGGTTATTCTAATCCAGAAAGTATATATATATATAATGGCAGGCACATCAACTAAAGCATTGTTTAAAGGCATAGATACATGGAAGAAAGAGACATTGATGAAGAAGGTACGTAGAATTTTCCATTTTTATCTGATTCTTGAGTGTATTGTTTATTTATTTATTTATTTATTATTGCTAAATTGAATGATTTGTGGTTTTCTTGCAGGAAGCAGCTAAACAATTGGAATCAGAATCCAAACAAGGTGGTAGCTTCTCATAATTCTGTAAAAAAAGTTCGATTTTTTTTTAAAAAAAAAAAAAATTGAATTGATGATTGAAATATCGGCTAATTCGTGATCAAAAATTCAAAATTATTTTAAATTGTAGGAATTTATATATAATCAATATTTTTCATAAGAAAAAAAAATCGATTATGGAGCAAGTTTAATTATCAGTTAGTTGGTTGTAGTAATTAATTAACTTGATTTTTGTAATTTTATAGATGGCCAGGGACAAGAATACAAGCCACTGCCAAGCGGTCCAATTTCTGTAACAGATGAAAATGTGAGAAAAAGAAAAATGTTTTTTTTTTTTCTTTATAATAGCAGAAGCACTATTTATTTTGGAAACAATACATGAAATTACAATCATTTTTTTTATTTTTTAAATTATAATTATATTCTCTTTTTCAGTCTATTAATTATTTACATTTTATTGTACATTCAGGTCTCTTTATTGCAAAACATTTACTGGAAAGAGTTAGCACTGCTGATGTATGTTTGGGTGGGCTTTCTAGTTGTTCAAATTGTTAAGGTAATATATAAAGTTATTTATATACATTTCTTTTAAATTACCCATTTAAATTTATTAAAAATTTCATATTATCTCCCTAAACGCATACTTGGCACAACGTGATAAGAACGTAAAAAAAAAAATGAACATATAGAATGAGAACGACTAAATTAAAATTGATTTTTTGTGTTTTTAAGGAATATTTCATATAATTTATGTCATAGATAATACAATATTTTATTAATTGAAGTGTGCAATATTTTTTCTTTTTTATTAATAATTTGTGGGTATTTTATGTACTATCTCTATTTACCTAATAAATTCTATGTATAATTTAAAGTTAAACTACTGCCGTTTAACATATTACTTTGAATGAATTAATCGAATGTTAACAAATCAACTATATATGCAAATGGTTACAATTTCACCTTCATTGCCAAATTCTTTTCTTATTATATCAATTTTTACCTTTTTTCTTTTTGCCAATAAAGGAAAATTTTATTGCCAAATATCAATCATATACAGACACAACTGCATTCACTTTATAGGATGTTAATTCATTTCCCAAAAATTAATAAAAAAAAGGTCCAATTATATATATATGTCTACATGTATTCTTGCAGTTATTGCCATGGTTATTAAAACCGGACCGGACCGGCCGGTTCAACCGGTTGAACTGTGAATCGGTTGCCTAACCGGTTGGTTCAACTGTATAAAACCGGGAATAACCGGCTTGAACCGGCCAAAACCGGGTCTAATTTAAAAAAATTAATAAAATAAGTATTTTTTTCATAAAAATAAAAAACAAATAATCTAATAAGTTTTATTTAACAAATAATTGATTTTTTTACTATTTAATTACATTTGAACTTAATAAAAATAATATAATGATTTAATAATTCAATAAAATACAATAGAATAAAAATTGAATAAATTATTAAAATTGGTGAATTTAAAGATAATTTTCTATCATTTTTTTTAATTTCATCTATAGTTATTGAATTATTTAATTTTTAAATTAAAACTCATAAAATAAAATATTTTAACAAAAAATATCTAATCAAGTAATAATTTTAAAAAAAATTGTGAAAAAATATTATTACTAGTATATTTGAGGCATATGTTAAATATTTTGATTGATTTTTTTTTTTAGTAATAGTATTTATAAAAATTATACTAATTAATAATATTTTAAAAAATAGAAAAAAATCCGGTTGAACCCGATCGAACCACGAACTCTCAGCCTTGCCCATTTTTTGTCCAATCCAGTTTCAATAACATTGGTTATTGCTGTACAAGGAAAACTCTTTCATATACCCCTTTTAGGAAAGTTATCATTCCGCTCTTTTTTTCAACCAATTTTGCATATATGGCTAATCATTATAAATTTGGTGTATAAAACTTGCCTCAATTGGATCTGAATAAGAAGAACTTGCCATACAAAAGCTTATGCTTAACATTTAAGTTTTTCTTTTCCTTATTATATATGAGCTTCGTATTTGAAACTAATAATTTTATATCAATTTTTACATAATTTAAGTTTTTATATTATGAGACCTAAATATTTCGATTTCTTTCATATCTATTAACTGGATGAAATATTTTTTAAATAACCCTTTTATTTTATTTTATCCCTAGAACAAAGATTACTCAGCATATTTTGCAATATGCATTTCTCTTTTGCAGTCGTATGTTAGGACCTGCTCCATCGCGTATTGGATTCTAAATTTCTTACAGGTAATGTTTGCTTTGAATTGGGTGGATTACCATAATACTTATATTTAATTTATATAATATATTTTTTGAATCGGTATGTAGTTTAAATTCATTTTTTTCTTTTATATTAAATCTAATCGTAATTCATTTAACTTATTTTTTAACGCAGCTAATTTGCAAGCGTGAACTGATTAACTTGTTAGATGCTAACTTAAAGACAAAAAAAAAAACTTGTTTAATGCTAGTTAAAAAAAAAATTGTTTAATGCTGAATAAAGTTTATGCCTTGGAGTCTTAATTCGGTATGTTGACATACCATACGTTAATGAATGGTATTTTTGAATTATTTTTTTTTTATTTATAATTCAATAATGGACTAATTAAATTCATTTAGTTTAAAAAAAAGCCACATAGAAATACATCGACTTTTTTTAAGTATTACAAATAGAAACATTACTTTAAATTATGAATATGAGAATATTAAGGTGACAAGTCATGTCAATTTAAAATATTTCAAAATATGCCACATGAAATTTTTCAAAATATATGATATGAATGTTCCAAACGAATATGACCTTATCATATCAATATTTTCATGTCAAATTCATGATTTTTTGATAAAAGTAATTTTAATTATATTTAAAGACTTCAATTATTTTTGTGGACAAAAAACTGTTTTTGAGAACTAATTATTAAGGTATATATGTTTTGTAATCGTGGATGAAATTAGTTCTCTAATATTTCATGTTTGGTACATTCACCAGATTCAATGTACCGAATTATCTTATTATATTGCATAATTTGAAATTAGAAAAAAAGATAAGGATAAAGAGACAAATTAATAATTGAATGGGATGCAGATACCTATTGCGGGATCAGTTACAATATTTGAAGCAATATGCCTAAGTAAAGGGACAAGAGTAATAGCATCAAAAGGAAAGGAAATCACAAATTGGAAGTTCCATCAGATTATGGTTTACTGTTCATGTGGGATTGTTGCTGGCATGGTTGGTGGTCTTCTTGGACTAGGTGGTGGCTTTATTTTGGGACCTCTTTTCCTTGAATTAGGAATTCCTCCTCAGGTATTACCTATTTCAATTTCTACTACAATCACCATGCATTTACATATATCTCAAATGAAATAATACATAAATTTCCATCTAAATTATCAATGTTTAATATATTATCTCCCTTAACTAATCGAGTGTCAGATTACTTTATAAACTTGATAAAAATATAAGTTTACCTCATTCTATAGATATATGGTACTTTATGAAAGAGCTTGAAAATTACAAACTTTTAGTATGTGAATAATGACAAAAGGGGTAATATGACATTTTTAAACATGTTTGGTGAGTAATCTGACAATTTTAATATTATGGAGGGTATTATTTATATTTTAAATAAGTTTAGGGGCTAATATGACATTTGATAAATTCAAGAGGGTAATCCATTAAATTGTGATAGAAATACATGATAGAGAGTGTAATATGATAGTTTTTAAGAAGTTCGGGGCTAATCTGACAATTTTAATAGTATAGAGAGTATTACTTACAGTTTAAATAAATTCAGATAACTAATCTAACATTTAATTAGTTTAAGAAGGTAATGTGCGAAAAGTTGATAGTACAAGAGAAAAATTATGTGTTAAACCCATTTTAAATAGATATAAATTATAATCATTTCATCACTTTGAACTTTTTGACAAATCATACTATATACTTGAATTTGTCTATTTTTTCTAATCTTATACACCTTTTTGCTAATAGGACACTTATATAATGTTAGTTACAAGTATTACAGTCATGTCAGCGCTCAAATTGACTATATTTCTTATGAACAACAATCATATGGCACTACGTTACTAAAATGTAGGGGCACAAGGAAGATGACAAGGTGAGAGGAGTCAAAATTTAAGATTTAGAGGGACTAAATTGAATAACATATGAACATTTAAGGGCTAATGCATAAAATTTGGTAGTCAAACCCTCCTCATCAATGCTTTCATCAACTCCCTGCTAAAATGTATTCAAACCCAATGAAATGGACAAATACATGGGTTTAAATGATAAAAATTCTTGTACAGATCCGATTTAGATAAATTTTATAAATTAAGTCAATAATATATTGTTGCTTATACATATTAATTATCATTTTACCCATTTATCAACCAACTTTTTGCATATATAGCAATGCATTATTGGTCTGATCTATAAATTTTCTTAGACTGGATCTATACAGGAAGAATTATAAAATTTAATGCGTCCACGTATATGAGATCATAACTCTAATTATGAAAAAAATTTATACAAAAAATATGAGTTTTTTTTATTAAAAAATGACTCATATGATATAAATTCAAATTGATTGTTCAAGTAAATTTCAAATAGAAAATAATTACATATATAAAGAAAAAAGAAAAGTAACAGAATGGTTTGTGGGTGAATTTCAGGTAGCAAGTGCAACATCAACCTTTTCGATGGTATTCTCATCTTCAATGTCAGTTGTACAGTACTATCTTCTAAATCGATTCCCTATTCCATTTGGTTAGTTTTTTATATATATATATATATATATATATATATATATATATATATATATATATATATTTATTTATTATTCTTGTTCAAGATAATAAATTTCATTTATATCTAATTTTACTTGCATTTACTGACAATTAATTAAGTCAGGTCATCTTATATTTTTTATTTTCTTTATTTTTTTTGCAGCTACATATTTTGTTTTAGTGGCAACAGTTGCTGCCTTGGCTGGGCAACATGTAGTAAGAAAGATAATTGCAATTGTTGGAAGAGCTTCGATCATCATCTTCATTCTCGCTTTGACAATTTTTGTTAGCGCAATCAGTTTAGGTATATTAGTTGTGGATAAAGAGCATCACTAACCCCTCACCTTTTTGAATTTTTTTATTAAATTTCTATATTTTTAATTTACAACATTAATTTTCTGAACTTTTATTTTTATTTTTTTATACATCAAGCTTTCAACATATGAAAAATAAAATTGAAAAGTGAGTCTCATTTTACATGTTTTTGTTATTGTTATATGTACCTCAACTTTATTTTGATGTGCCGTAATTAACAATTTTGTCAATTTAAGTTTAAAATATTAATTGAGAATGTTATTTAACTTAAAATTGAAAAGAAGTATGCGGGAGAACGTCAAATTGAGGGTCTAACGTATAATTTAATTTCACGTTCTCCATCAATTGACAGCTTAATGTGTAAAAAAAATACAAGTTTAGGAATTTAATAGTTAGAAATAAAGTATAGAAACTTAGTAGCAAATATTCAAAAAAATCAGGATCTTATTATTATTGTTATTATTAATTGATTCATTAATTAATTAACTAACTAACTACTTATGAGCGCAGGTGGGGTTGGCATAGCAGACATGGTTGAGAAACTGGAGAACCAAGAATACATGGGATTTCAAAATCTATGTTATGTAGGTTAATTTTGTATCAAAATCGCAGACTGGGATTTCTCATCGCTGGAGCAGTTTTCAATTCTCTTTTTATTTTTCAACTAAGAAATTATATATATTTCAAACATTTTTTTTGAAGAATGTGTCAAACATTTGAAGAATATGTCAAACATTGTTATGTATAAGTTGTTGCTAAAACTTATCCCGCTGAGATTTTATTTTATTTTTTCTTTTTTTTTTCCTTCCATCTTATTATGAGTAATATTTCTTCATCCATTCAAATTTTGCAACTACTAATTCCTACTCCAAAAGTAATCACACTTCACTTAATCTTATTATTTTATTACTCAAAATCAAACTAATTGTTAAATATCTCACGTCAGTTAGTTATAAAAATATAATATTTTTTATAAAAAATTGAGAAATCATCACCTCACAAACTAATTTTTGGAATTAAGTTGAATCCAAGTTTATTTTATTCACATGGTCGCTATTAAGCCTTAATGTTGGGCCACCCACATGTCCAATCCTGCAAATTTCACACCATATGTGTTCGGCTTGGGAAGTTACAAAAATATAATGTTTCTTAATTATAAAAATATGAACAATTATCACTTCACAAATTAACTTTTAGGATATGGCCGGTTTTGAAATAGCCCACTAAGACAGCGGCCGAAGGCTCCCACAAAATCAAGGCCCATATATATATATATATACATATTGTTAGAAAATTGTTAAATAAACAATAGCCCATAAATCGATCATGTCAAAACATTAAAAATAGAATAAATGCGGAAGCATACCTGAATGCATAGCCATTAAAATATGTTGAAAGTTTTAGGGTTTCTAGTTGATACAGAAATCTGAATTTTTCTCTGACGCGATGGGATACTAGAGAGAAAATTAGGGTTAGGGTTACTCTGTGCAACCAGGACCATAACCTATTTATAGAATGACTTATTTACTAATTTGCCCATCATAAATTAGTTTAAGTCCTTTAGGTTTCTACACATTAATAATATAACCTCCATATTTTAATAAGACGACTATTAAGTCCAATTTGACTTTAACTTAATCAGATCACTTTTATTTGGACTAAAACTCTAATAGCTTATAATATACAATATTCACATATTTAATTTATATAAGTCCATAAATTCCAACAATCTCCCACTTGGACTTTATACATATAAATATGCGATAACCTCATTAGTTGTATATTATATAATACTTTATGAGCTCAAAAATGCTATCATAACTAAAATCGTCTTTGACAATCCCGTTCATGAATTATATCAACATAGGATTAAAGAGATTTTCGTTACATTTATCGTAACTAAACCCAACAATGGTCACATATATTAATATAACCAACAACATGGATCAAATATGGATGTGTAGCATGGAAATATCATGTAATGTGATCTTTAACATGCCTATTTCCAACTGGTCCAACCTTATTGCTTAATGAGATCAAACAAAGTAGAGAGTGGAAACTGTATAACTGAATGATAAACTTTATGTACCCATAAAAATATCTATATGACATGTCAACCAAAATAAATTCAAGCATCTGTAAGTACAAACTCCCACTAAATTGATATATCATCTAATAGTATAACACCCATGTGAGCAGTGTGCTCATGAAAGACCTTGGGTATTAATCCTTTAGTAAGCGGATCCGCAATCATGGAGTTTGTGCCAATATGCTTTATAGATATTTGACCACTCTGAACTCTTTCTTTAACAATCATGAACTTAATGTCTATATGTTTAGACTTCGAAGAGCTCCTATTGTTGTTGGAATACAACACTGCTGATTTATTGTCACAAAATAACTTTAATGGTCTTTCAATACTATCCACAATTCGCAGCCCTGTGATAAAATTTTTCAACCATATCCCTTGATTTGATGCCTCATGACATGCTACAAATTCAGCTTCCATGGTGGAAGAAGCCGTGAGTGATTGTTTCACGCTTTTCCAAGAAATGGCTCCTCCAGCCAGCAAGTAAATGTAGCCTGAAGTGGATTTTCGACTGTCTTGGCATCCAGCAAAATCAGAGTCGGAATACCCAATGATCTCTAACTGATCCGATCTCTTATATGTGAGCATGTAATCTTTTGTTCTCTGTAGATACCGCATAACCCTTTTGGTTGCTTTCCAATGATCCATGCCTGGTTCACTTAAATATCTGCCTAATATTCCAACAATGTATGCAATATCCGGACGTGTACAAACTTGAGCATACATTAGACTTCCTATAGCTGAAGCATAAGGAATGTTTTGCATTTCCTTAGACTCGAGTTCATTCTTAGGGCACTGATTGCGACTAAGCTTATCTCCTTTAGCTAATGGAGTATCTCCTGGTTTACAATTTTGCATGCCAAACCTTTTGAGAATCTTTTCGATATAACCTTTTGTGATAATCCAAGAATGCCCTGAGAGCGATTCCAGTATATCTTAATTCCTAATACAAAAGAGGCGTCGCCAAGATCTTTCATTTCAAATTTCTTTGATAGAAATCTCTTGGTTTCGTGCAATATGCCTATATCATTGCTGGCAAGCAATATGTCATCAACATATAATACCAGAAAAATGTACTTACTCCCACTGAACTTGTGATATATACATTCATCAACTGCATTTATATGAAAACCGAAAGAAATGACAATTTGATGAAATTTGTGATACCACTGACGAGAAGCCTGTTTGAGTCCATAGATGGATTTCTTTAATTTACAAACCATTTGCTTTGAATGTTCTGAAACAAAGTTTTCTGGTTGTTCCATATAAATCGTTTCATCAATGTCGCCATTGAGAAACGCTGTCTTAACATCCATCTGATGCAACTCAAGGTCAAAATGTGCCACAAGTGCCATTATTATTCTAAAAGAGTCTTTCGATGAAACTGGAGAGAAAGTCTCTTTATAATCAATGCCTTCCTTTTGAGTAAAGCTTTTAGCAACAAGGCGAGCCTTATATCTCTCCACATTACCTTTTGAATCCCTCTTGGTTTTAAATATCCATTTACAACCAATAGGTTTCATACCTTCAGGCAATGGGACAAGATCCCAAACCTCATTGTCTTTCATAGACTTTATTTCCTCATTCATGGCATTGATCCACTCTTGAGATTTTGAGCTTTCAATGGCCTGACGGAAGTTGATTGGATCATCTTCCATCATTTCATTGTCTACCTCATGCTCTTGGAGAAATACAATATAATCATCTGAAATTGCACTTCTCCTTTCTCTAGTGGATCTTCTTAATGGCATTTGTTCTTGAGGTTGTTGACTTTGTTCTTCAGGAATAACCTGTTGAACAGGATCCAGGAGATTTTCGACATTGTCTTGTGGTTCTGGTGTTGCTTCTTGAACCATGTCAGGAAGAAAATTTTGATCCTGATCATGGTCAATCACAACTGTAGGAAGAGAAATAAATTCCTCTTCAAAGACAAAGTTTCTAACCTTATCTCCCCCTCCAAATTCAACATCCTCAAAGAACTTAGCATTTCCCGTCTCAAAAAATGATCTTTTAGTGGGATCATAAAATTTGTACCCCCGAGACCTTTCAGAATATCCAACAAAATAGCTACTGACCGTTCTTGAGTCCAATTTTGTTTCATTTGGCCTATAAGGCCTTGCCTCAGTTGGACAACCCCAAATGTGTAAATGTTTTAAGCTAGGTTTCTTACCCGTCCATAGTTCATAAGGGGTTTTGGTCGTTGCTTTAGTTGGAACTCTGTTAAGGATGTAAGCTGCAGTCTTTAATGCCTCTCCCCAGAGTGAATCTGGCAAAGTAGTATGATTGATCATACTCCTTACCATGTCCTTTAATGTCCTATTTCGTCTTTCAGCTACACCATTCATGTTAGGACTTCTTGGCATGGTGTACTGTGGGACGATTCCACATTCCTCTAGGAATTTAGCAAATGGCCCTGGACGTTGTTCACCTGATCCGTCATATCTACCATAGTATTCTCCACCACGATCAGATCTAACTGTTTTAATCCTTTTATTTAGTTGATTTTCAACCTCAGCTTTAAAGGATTTGAACACATCCAAGGCTTGGGACTTCTCATGAATGAGATAAAGGTACCCATAACGTGAATAATCATCTATGAACGTAATAAAGTATCGTTGACCATTCCAAGAAGCAGTAGGGAATGGTCCACAGATGTCTGTATGTATTAGTTCTAAGACTTCTGTAGATCTGTTAGCACCTAGTCTCCTTTTGTTTGTTTGTTTTCCTTTAATACACTCAATACAGATTTCAGAATCTGAAAAATCAAGAATTCCATTTGACACAAGCCTTTCAATTCTTTGTTTAGAAATGTGGCCTAATCTCTTGTGCCAAAGTGATACAGAATTCTCATTAGTTAATTTTCTTTTAGTACCCACATGCATGGTTTCATTATATGAAGCAATCGTATCAAGCAAATATAGGTTATCATTACTTGATAAAGAACCAGAACCAATAAGATTTAAACTTTGAAAAAGACTAAACTGACTGTTTCCAAAAGAACAACAATATCCTGATTTGTCCAATACAGAAACAGAAATTAAATTCCGCCTAAATGACGGTACAATAAAAGTCTCCTTCAAATCTAAATAAATTCCAGTCTTTAATAATAACCTAAAAGTGCCTATTGCCTCAACTTCAATTTGCTTGCCATTGCCTACATAGATGTATCTTTCATCATCACTCGGCTTTCGGCAGCTCAGGCAACCCTGCATAGATACACTTATGTGAATAGTGGCACCTGAATCTATCCACCAAGTGTATCTAGGTACTGAAATTAAATTAACTTCAGAACAAACAAAAGCATGAAATGTACCTTTCTTTGCACGCCAAGCATGATATTTGGTACAATCCTTTTTCTTATGAGAAGTTCCTTTACAGAAGAAGCAACCAGATTGTTGAATTTTATCTTTATTTTCCTTACGTTGCTTCTTTTGTTCAGCAGCTTCTGTATCCTTCTTCCTTTTCTTATTGTAGTCCTTGGAAGATAATGCCAAGTGAGCACTTTCTGCTTTTCCAAGCTTTATCCTATCTTCCTCATTCACCAGATGAGAAATGAGCTCATTAAGAGTCCACTTCTCCCTTTGAGTATTATAACTCACTTGAACCTGACTGAATTGTGAAGGAAGAGAGATAAAAACTAAATGCACCAATAAATCCTCAGAAATTTCTAATTTTAGTGCCTTTAGCCTGGATGCAATCTGCTCCATTGCCAAAATGTATTCCCTTATGCTCCCATTGCCCTTATACCTCATGGAAACAAGTTTGTTTATCAAACTACTTGCTTCCGCCTTTTCGCTTTTAGCAAAGCGTTTTTCAAGGGTTTCAAGGAACGATTTGGCATTTTGATTTTCGGACGCAGTGCCCTTGAATGTATCTGGAATTGCACGCCTCATGATCATTAGACTTAAGCGATTTGAGCGCTCCCACTTCTCAAAGTTCCTCTTTTGTTCTAAGGAACTTTCAGCTGTAAGAGGAGCAGGAGGCTCAACCCGAAGTGCATAGTCTAAATCCATGCAACCTAGAACGATAGTAACGTTCTCTTTCCATTTCTTAAAATTTGTGTCATTCAGCATAGGAAGTGAATTAATATTTGCAGATATTGAACCAGTAGAGGTATTTTTTGAATTCAGAGAACAACAAAAAATATATCAAGCTCACAATTAATACTTTAAATTTCATAAAATAATAGATTCAAAAATAATGGCCAATCCCATCACTAGACACCTAACACAACATTGAAATTTAGTCTTTGGACAGAAAAATCAATTTGTAAGTGGTAATCTTGGTGCAGTAATCAAATATTGATAATAAATTCCTGTCAAATATCAAGCCTTTATTTGGACCGACTCAACATTCACATGGAAACCCAAATAATTATCACATATTTATTACCACAAATATGTTCTAATTTTGGCCAGACAATAATAACCTTCCTTTGGGCCGGCTATTATCCGCATAAAATTTCGAACATAAATATATATTCCTTCCTAATATTTTGATTTAATTAACCTACACAATAGAGGTTACTTTGGCAACATATTGCTTCAATTAAATAAATTAAAATATCAGTAATTAAAGATTATGCCAATTTTGAATCTAAACTTTAATTATACAAATAAATATAAAAATATTAATCATAATACTGAATAATTAATATTTTCCATTAAAATTTTATGACACAAAATAATAATATCAACAGAATTTATTCATAGCTATGAAAGTATAATAATTCATATGAATTATTGCCAAAAGAACACATAAATTCTGTTACATGTTATATACTAAAACAAGCTACTAGCACTTAAGAGAGGTTGGCCTAATGGATGGGGGCTTGTCAAAAATATGCTAAGGTAATGAGTTCAAGTCCAAGCACGGTAAATAAATCACAACCATTTTACCATACAATTGCCATGTATCCTAATAGTGGAATTACCGAATCGTCCCTGTGGAAAGTCATTACTGCCCAGTGGGCCTTTTATATGCAATGACAATAAACCCCTCATTAAAATAACAAAATTTACAATTATGCCATCATCTTCAACCTCACCTCTCATCTGTGCAACGGGATTCCCTATTTATATTACTTTTTTTTTATTCAATAACAGTGCATAACATTGTAATTCAACTGTGCCGGGAAAGCTAAATCCATAGCAAACATAATCAAAATTAAAATAATATTATTATTATTATTTCCATTGAAATCGGAAGCCAAACACCCATGGCAAAAAGAAAAAACGAAATCCATTAATGGCCAATTCCTCAACCAGCCAAGGATAACAAAACATGATATTAACAATATCAATTACAAACAATAAAAGCAAAATCGAAATTCATGGCCACCGCACAAAATGACAAAATCATAAATCCCAAATTAAGCAAACTGAATCATTCGGCCATAAATAACAAAAATAATATTGAATAAAATCTTTAATCAATTTAAAAGAATTGAAACCTAAAAATCAATTCTTAATGATTCAACACGAATTAGGCTCTGATACCGATTGATAGAAAATTGTTAAATAAACAATAGTCCATAAATCGATCATGTCAAAATATTAATAATAGAATAAATGCGGAAGCATACCTGAATGCATAGCCATTAAAATATGTTGAAGGTTTTAGGGTTTCTAGTTGACACAGAGATCTGAATTTTTCTCTGACGCGATGGGATACTAGAGAGAAAATTAGGGTTAGGGTTACTCTGTGCAACCAGGACCATAACCTATTTATAGAATGACTTATTTACTAATTTGCCCATCATAAATTAGTTTAAGTCCTTTAGGTTTCTACACATTAATAATATAACCTCCATATTTTAATAAGACGACTATTAAGTCCAATTTGACTTTAACTTAATCAGATCACTTTTATTTGGACTAAAACTCTAATAGCTTATAATATACAATATTCACATATTTAATTTATATAAGTCCATAAATTCTATTGAGTAAACCTATGACGAGAGATGTGTTTTGAGAGACACATTAGATCTCGAGGTTTGCGTAGAATTTAACTGGTATTGTTATATTTTATATAATCCCTTAACGTTATTATTTGCGAATAATAACTAAAGTTCATTGTTGGCAATACATGAGTGTGAATGTTTATGTGTAAATATTTACTGTTATTGATATGAGATTGAGCATGTCGGACAGAGAAGTAGCCCACTCACAAGGGTGTTTACCTTCGTTTTGTCAATGAGTTGGCAAAGACTAAGATGAGGCGATTTTTGATCATATGAGAAAACTCGAGAGCCTGTTCAAAATAAAAGTGCCGTCTTGCAGAAATTACAAAATGAGTCTTGTTAAGGTGCGAGATAAAGACATACATAAAGTTGTATGCTTTGAATTGAGATCCAAAATAAGGATTGTATGAAATCCGATGGTCAGTTATATGTAACTACCATGTTCTGTCTGAAAAGCCAGAAGTAGTCCTTAAGTAAGCGGACTAAAGTTGGGTGATTCGGTGCATCGCAACCTTACGCTTCTGTATGGTGTTTAATATACACATTATCAAAATGTGAGACATGCGCTCCTTTAAGGGAAGGAAAGAACACCATAGCACATATTTTATACCGTGTGTGCTTATGCGACCACAGGGATGGGAATTTAATAATATTACTGATCTCAACTTTCCCTATTGTGAGACCCTATTTATATTTCGACCCTCAGAACCCTTAACTTATCCCTGAAGTATGGTTCAATGTGGCTAGCTTAGTTAGTTTCCAAGAGGTCCGGAAAAAATTTAGGCCTGGCGGATCTAACTAGAAAAGAGAGTTGAATCATGATAGATGGCATACAGTAAGAGGGGAAGATAGCCTTCTGATCACTTTCATAAGGTTTCGTGGTTCACTGACCGGTCTATTATAGTTTCTATGAGTAGAAATATAATAGTGAACACGAAAATTATTTTATGAGATCATGAGTTAAAACAGTGAATGTGAGAAGGCAATCTAGGGTTAGGCATACGTGAAGAAGAGGATCTTGTTTTCCGAGACGCTATATATCCCTAACAGGTGTATAGTACTAGTGCTCTCGAGGTATGCTGGTCACACAATCTATTTGCCAGTATAACTGAAGATTAAGACTGGAATGCGTTCCGTCATGTGCGAGTGGGAGATGATAGAGTTGGGATACGCCCATGACTCTATAAAGGATTGAGTTCCTATCAAGATTAAATTGAGTTATTTAATCTAAATTAAATTACCAAATATTATCTCAGAAAGAGTCTGAGTTAAATTAGAGTTAGGTCTCTAGCCATTAGGACCTCTATAAATAGAGGTGAGGTCCTCATAATTTGGTAACGAGAAAACGTATACGCCGCAAGGCTGCTCGTTCCCACTCACAGTTTTTTGTCTTATTTTCAGGGGCATTTAGATTGTTATATTATTTTTTTAATGGCGACGGTAAAAAAATTCCGTCGTTAAAAAAAGCGGGAATAATTTCCCTCCAATTTTAATGACGGATTTTCAATTTCCGTCGCCAAATTTAGCGACGGATTCTAAATTTCCGTCGCTAAAATTGTTTTAAAAAATAATATCTTTTATTAGCGACGGATATTGAAATCCGTCTCTAAAATTAGCGACGGAATTTAAATTCCGTCGTTAAAATTGGAGGGAAATTATTCCCACTTTTTTTAGCGATGGATATTTGAAATCCGTCGCTAAATTTAGCGACGGAATTCAAATCTCCGTCGCTAAAATTATTTTTTTAAAAAAATATCTTTTATTAGCGACGGATTGAAATATCCGTCGCTAAATTTAGCGACAGAAATTGAAATTCCGTCGCTAAAATTAATTAAAAAAATAAATAATATCTTTTATTAGCGACGAAAATTTTTTCGTCGCTAAAAGTCCCCTTTTAATTCTATATTTTCCCTCTCCTTCCCCTCTCTCCTCCCTCTCCCCTCCCTCCCGGTCCCCCCTCCTCTGCGCCTCTGCCCACTGCCGCCCTCCTCCGGCGTGCCTCCACCGGCAGATCCGGCCTTCCCACCGACTTCCGCCGCCGATCCGAGCCGGACCACCCACCTCCGGTCTCCTTCTCTCCCTCCCCTCCCTCTCCCCTCTCTCTTCTCCTCCCTCATCTCTCTGCCCAGCGACTGTACCGCCGTTGCCCTCCTTCCGGCAGCCATTCCGGCTCCCCCTCCCCTCCCCGGCGCCGATCTCCCCTCCCCTTCACCTCCGGCGCCGGTTTCCCCTTCCCCCCTCCCCCTTTTCCTTCCCTTCCTCCCCCGCTCCCCTCTCACGTTTTCCCTTCCCCCCGCCCCCGATCTCCCTTGCCGGCGAGCTGCGGTGGGTGCTGCGGTTGGCGACGCGTGGATCTCCGCCTCCCCCTGCCGTTCCGTCGCCTGTGGTGCCTCCGGTGGCCTCCTGCTGTGGTGACCGGCGAGGAAGGTAAGGTTACTTTATTTCTTTTTTTTTCTTTATTTATTAATTATAAATTTTATTATTATTATTATTAACATTATTAGTATAATTGTTATTATTATTATTTAATGGATATATTAATTATAATAATTATGAGTATTATTAAATATTTATCTTAATTATTATTATGATTATTGTAATGTTGTGCTAATTATTATTATTATTATTATTATTATTATTATTATTATTATTATTATTATTATTATGTAATGGGTAGGTTAATTAGTATTATTAATAGTTTTATTAAATAATTATCTTAATTATTATTATTGTTGTTATTTTTATTAAGAAGTTGTGTTAATTTTAGTTATTATTATTATTATTATTATTATTATTATTATTATTATTATTATTATTATTATTATTATTATTATTATTATTAATTGGGTATGCTAATTGGTATTATTATTAGTATTATTAAATATTTATCCTAATTATTATTCTGATTATTATAATTTTTATTAAGTAGTTGTGTTAATTATTATTGTTATTATTTAATGGGTATGTTAAGTAGATATATTATTAGTATTGTTATTATTTTTATTAAGAAGTTGTGTTAATTTTAGTTATTATTATTATTATTATTCAACATATTATTATTATTAAATTAAAATCAGTAAAATTTGTACCTTAATTAATATTATTATTATTATGTTAATTTGTATTGTTATTATTATTATTTATTTATGTTAATTGGTATTGTTATTATAATTATTATTTTTTTTAATTTGTAAAAATTCCCGACGGAAATTGAATTTCCGTAGGCAAATTTCCCGACGGAGACGGAAATTCAATTTCCGTCGGTAATTCCCGACGAAAATAATTTCCGTCGGTAATTTTTTCGACGAAAATTTAATTTATGTCGGGAAAATTCCTGACAGAAATTAAATTTTCGTCTGGAATTTTTCCGACGGAAAAAATTCCGTCAGGAAATTTGCCTACGCCTAATTTCCTGACGAAATTTTATTCCGTCGGTAATTTTGTTTCCCGACGGAAATTCCTTATTTTTCGTCGGGAATTTCTGTCGGGAAAGCGTTTTTTTCTTGTAGTGAAAAAAGTCATCAGATCAGCAAGCAGATCAGTATGACAGATTTAGAAATTCGTCTGGACAACTAGAAGCAGATCATCCAGCAGAAAGCCTGGCAGATCAATATCAAGAAAACCAGACAGAACAGTCAATAAAAAGATTAATATATCAACAGAATACAGAACAACCAGCAGAAAGAATGATGACCAGAAGAGCAATGCGCGAATACTGTGGTAATGTAGCTTTTGTTTCTCAACTAGAACCCAAAAATTTTATTGATGCTCAAAATGATGAAAATTGGATTCTTGCTATGCAAGAAGAATTAAATCAGTTTGAGAGAAATAAAGTTTGGTATCTAGTTCCCAAACCTTCAAATTGTTCTATTATTGGTACTAAATGGATTTTTAGAAACAAGCTTGATAAACAAGGAAATGTAGTGAGAAATAAAGCAAGATTAGTTGCTCAAGGCTACAATCAAGAAGAAGGTATTGATTTCATTGAAACTTTTGCACCTCTAGCCAAATTAGAAGCAATAAAAATTTTGTGTGCATATGCATGTTTTAAGAATTTCAAATTTTATCAAATGGATGTGAAAAGTGCATTTTTAAATGGTGTCTTAAATGAAGAAGTTTATGTTGCTCAACCCCCTAGTTTTGAAAATCCAGAGCATCCAGAATACATTTACAAACTCAAAATGGCTTTATATGGTTTGAAACAATCTCCTAGAGCTTGGTATGAAAGATTGAGTTGTTTTCTTCTTACTCACGGTTTTAATAGAGGAAAAGTTGACAATACACTTTTTACAAAGCATGATTCATCTCACATTTTATTAGTACAAATTTATGTTGATGACATTGTTTTTGGTTCTACTAATATTTCTATGTGCAAAGATTTTGAGTCTATTATGAAGCAGGAATTTGAGATGAGTTTAATAGGAGAACTCACATTCTTTTTGGGATTACAAATTAAACAATGCAAAAGTAAATTTTTCGTAAGTCAGGTGAAATATACAAAGGAGCTTATTAAGAAGTTCAAAATGACAAAAGCTAAGTCTGCTAGCACCCCTATAAGTCCCTCAATCAAGCTGGAAAAGGATAAAAAGGCAAGAGTGTTGATGAGAAAATGTATAGAGGCATGATCGGATCATTGCTCTACTTGACAGCAAGCAGACCAGATATTCACTTTAGTGTGTGTTTGTGTGCTAGGTTCCAATCTTCTCCAAAAGAGTTACATTTGTCCTCTGTAAAGAGAATTCTACGTTATCTAGTTGGAACTCCAGAACTGGGGTTATGGTACTTAAAGAATGGTTCTCTTGATCTAATTGGATATTCTGATGTAGACTATGCTGGGTGCAGAATTGACAGGAAAAGCACTTCTACTGCTTGTCACTTTCTTGGCAATTCTCTAATTACTTGGTCCAGTAGAAAACAAAATTCAGTGGCTCTATCTATAGCAAAAGCAGAATACATTGCAGCTGGAGGAAGTGTTGCACTAGTTCTATGGATCAGACAACAATTAAAGGATTATGGAATTGGATTTGATCAAGTTCCTATTTTCTGTGACAACACCGGTGCAATTAATCTTATAAAAAATCAAATTCTGCATTCTAGAACGAAACCCATAGAAATCAGACACCACTTTATCAGAGATTATGTTCAACGTGGTGATATTGTGCTAGAATTCGTTCCAACAGAATAACAACTAGCTGATATCTTCACCAAACCTCTAAAAGAAAAGCAATTCTGCCAAATTAGAAGAAAATTGGGCATGTGTGCTGCTATAGAGTAAGTTTTCTAATGAAGTAACTTTCTGTTCTATTTAATCAGGAATATACTTATAAATTTTTTGTTACTTGATATATTCTCTATTGAAAACAGGACAGTTACTAGTTCTGTTATGCTTTCTGGTAATATAGAAAAGTTACTTGTTTTGATATGTCCTTTATTTTATTTGAAAAGTAATATGACTTTCTGCAGTGTTATTTTATTGGGTTTAAATATTAATATTTGTCAAATATGAATTTTTAGGGCTTATATTATTATATTATTTTTTTAATGGCTAAAGATAAAATAGTCGTTTTGTTTTCTCTCTTTGATTTTTCAAAACTGTCAGGGACACAGAGAAAATTTTATTTTTAGATAAAAAGAAAATTTTATTTTATTTGAATTTTTTTTTCTTCCTCCCGTTTGAAACCCATTTCCTGCAATTTATTCAGTATGCTTTTACAAATTACCAGTGTGTTTATGAAAGGAGTGAGAGCAATTTTAATTTTTAAGATCAAAATTGGTGCTTATCTCTTTGGAAAGGTAAATTACTTTTTGTGTATTGTCTATTCAAATGGCTTTGCAAATACCTTTTCATTTAATGCAAAGCTATTTTTACACTCCACCTTTTTTAACTTTATTTGAAAGCAATTTGCTCTCTCTTCTTGTTCTTCTTCCTCTCGTCATTCTGTTTTTATCTTTGTAAAACCCATTTTTATCATACTCAAATGGCGTGATTCAAGTTCAAAGCACAATAAAATCTTCCTAAACCCAAAACCACCTAAATCAAAAACCAAGCAACCTATGGTGACAAAATCCTAAATTGAAACCCACACCCAAAACCTAATTTGTGTTTATTCCTTCAAAAATGATTGATTGGGCACTAAAATAGAATTTGCTCCGAAATTAGTTTCGTGGATGGAATCCCAAGGGTGAAAATCATTTCTAACCTATACGGGTAGCGTGTTTTAGCCAAATTTGGTGAAAGAATTTTATGGGTTAACGGGCAACATTACATCAAAAAACTTTACTGATCAAAATGGGAAAAGGAATTTCAAATCACTCCGATTTTGCTCTCTATCAGGTATTTTTTCTGTAGGAACTTAGTGTTTTGAAAACTATTTTTGTTGTTGAGTTTGCTTTGAAAACATTTGTTGCTTTTTTGTTTGAATATTATGTTAAACACATTGTTTACCTCTTCCCTTTTGCTGATGACAAAAAGGGGAAGAAAAAGAAAAATTGATAAATTTTTAAGGTTATATTTTTTATTGAATCGATATTTTTGATAGATAAATGAGTAAATATTTTGATATTTTTTTGATTGAATTTTATTGACTCAAAATTGGGATATAACTTATTGGCTAAATACATGTGATATATTGAGTTGATATATTAACTACATTTTGTTGGAGAAAAAATTGGAAAGTTGGGAATACGTCAAAAATTAAAAAATTGAGATATGCTGATATATGTTGATATGTTGAGTTAAAATGTTGATATATTGTGCTAATATGTTTTGTGATAAATTAAATTACAAATCTGATATGTTTATGTGGATATTTATGTGATATGTTGGGTTATGTGATATGTTAAACCTTATTGGTAGATAAATATTTTCTTGACAGTTGCAGATCTGATATTTTATGTGTTAATGATATATTTTATTGACAGGTGTAGATCTAATAGTAAATAATATTTTCTGGTCTGATACATTGTGTACAAAACTGCCTTATTGTTGACAGTTCTATTGAATTGATATATTGATATCATAACTGCTTTTATTGCTAACAGTTTTGTTCTGAATTACAGTTCATATACATATATCTTTTTACAGGAATTATACTTGTATATATCCCCCGGGCAAATAGTAAGGGGAAGCATACACACTCTAACCAAGATAGACTTTTAGCCAAATTTATCAAGGTTTTGTTATCATCAAAAAGGGGGAGATTGTTGACTCAATGCTACATCTCAATTTTGATGATAATCAAACCTTGTATAAACTTTATATAAATTCTATTTATTTGCTTATGTTTTAGCTCATTCTCCACTAAAATGTGCAAGAACGTAGTTAAGTATGCAAGCCAATTGCATGAAGATCTTAGAGATTTTAGTTTTGCTAGAAGTTAGGATATTGATTATGTAAAATCTTTTGAGGAGCTTCTTGTACATCTTCATGCATTAAAATCTCTTTCATTGCATAAAAATTAATTTTAATAAGCTAAAAAATATTCTAAAAGTAATTTTATGTTGTAATAGAAAAAGTGTCAAAAATTCTTTTAGAAAATCTGTTAAAAAGTACTTTGAAAAGTTAAGCAGAAAGGATACTAGAAAATATTTTGGAAAAGTTTTCTGTTCTGTCATAGCAGAGCAGTTGAACAGAACAGCATATCTGCTTTTCACTAAAAGACAAAATAACGATTAGTTTTCAAAATTAACTAGTTTATCTTTCTTCTAATGGCTATATTCTTATCTCTAACGCCTATATTGAGTTTTTGGCTATAAATTGAAGCTGTTTTTGGTTCCAAAAGGTTTAAAGAAGCTAGAAATCATTTATATCTCTTGAGATACAAGCTTTTATCTTATTCAAGCTAATTTTCACATCTTGCACTTCATTCATTATCATCCTCCTCAACTAGATTATAGCATTTTTATTGTAATTTTTGTGTGAGGCATCTTTGTAAAAGATTGTGAGAAAGGGTTGGCTAGAACCTTAAGGAATTCTAGTAATTGTTTACATCTTTTACTTAGAAAAAATATTGTGGGTAGAAAATATACGAGGATTGTATATTGGCTTAACTCTTGCCCATTAAAAGAGTTGTTAGTGGAGAGAAAAGCTCAAGACGGTGTTTTGTGGAGTGGATGTAGGCAGCTAGGTCGAACCACTATAAATCATTTATGTTGATCTCATTCTTCTCCCCTCTTCTTTGTTCTGTTTCTAAATGATTTCTACTGTTCTGTCTGTGCTAAATTTTATGTTGATTTAAAAGAAATCTTTCAAAACCATTTATGTTATTTAACATTGATTTACTGCAAGTTTTAAATCTGTTTTACAAGGGATTTATTGCATATTTTGTTAACTATCACATTTTGCATTCATCCATTGCATATCTATCTATTCTGCTCAAATTAGGAAATACCTCCAGAACACTTCTGTTCTATTCCGCCAGAAATTAAGGAAAATTTTAAAACTTGCTTTTATAGTTTCCAAATTATCAACCCCTTCACATTGTGCTGGATCCTCAAACTGTGTATCAAAATCGGATCGACTTCCTCTTGTAAAATTCAGATTATCACCAAATACATTTCTTTCGTTAACAGTCGGTATGGAATCTCCATCAACATTGGTATTCAACTGATCAACATTATTCAACACATTTTGTTCGTCTCCAATTACAATTTTTTTTTCAGTATTAGCAATTAACTTCGCAACAGTATATTCAGGAAATGTAACAAAATTTTCAAAAATTTGATCAATGTCATCGTCATCAATTACATCCATAAGCGCCAAAGAATATGACCCCTGATTGTTAATAGGACACTTATATATCACTCTACTAACCCTCATATCCATAGCTAAATCTTATTTAACTGATATCTTATGAACAAGTTTTGCAAATATCGGTTTGCTTCTCAGCTTCAATCTCCTCGATCTTCTTGAGGAGTTTGAAGTATCATACTGATAACCAACTATGTATTGATTGTCCTCCAGTATGAATTATAAATGTTGCTGGAATCGACATTTTCTAATTCATACATTAAATGTAAATATTTTATAATTAATGCATCATTTTACTATTTTCGAAATTTAAAAACTTTTCACAAATTTTAAACTCATTGATAAATTTAATCATTTTATGCAACTATTTTTTAAATTTTTATTCCCTTAACAAAAAAATTTTCTATAAATATTTTGTACTAATTAGTCCACTAACTCTCCAAATTAAAATTTTAATTCAATTCTTAACTCCTTAAATTTATTTTTTTCTTCCAAATTTACAATACTTTTTAAATATAATATAATATTATATATATGGACTACATATACATATCTTCATAAATATATCAACTTTTTAAATTGATTACTCTTTTAATATTCTAAATTTATATCTTAATTGACTTCTAAATTTTAATTTTAATTCACTTGTAAAAACTATATATAATAAATTTATATATCAATATAGTTTTATATATTCCTAAATATCAGAAAATGACAATATAAAAGTAAAATAATATAACTTAATTTGGAGAACTAATTGCTTTATAAATATTGACGATTATAATTTATCTAAATAAACTATAAAATAACATGAGCTAAATAATTATCTTAGTTTAGGTTAAACTAAATTTATTTTTCAAAAATAAAATAAATAATAATAACTTGCCTTTTAAAATATTGATTGAAATTATATTGTAAACTTAACAGCACCTGCAATTTAAAAATAAAAATAAAGTTAGTCATAAATTAAATTTTGATTTTAACTATATTAACATAACAATACCTTTTGTTTAACCTTGAACAAATAAGGAGGTGTTGGCTTAATTATATATGAATTAAAATGAGGATGGGTAAGTGAAAAAAAGAAATAGTGGAGGAGGAAGGAAATGAAAACGAAGTAATAAGGAGGAGGAAAGGATATTAAAATGGCAATGAAATAAAGACACAAGGTGAGATTGGTTTTGACTTTTTAAAGCAATTTTTTTTAAAAAAATAAAATTATTTTACAGATCCGTGCCTACAGCGGACAGGGGTCACTGTGTGCTGCAGCGCACAGTCTTTGACCATATATAATATAAAAAAATAATGTTAGAAAACGGCAACTTAGATTGCCATTTTCTGTTAGTCCGGGTCCCACCCAGACTGACTTGAGTCAAACAAAAAAAATTAAAGTCAGAAAATGGCAATTTAGATTACCGTTTTCTGTCAATCCGGGTCCCACCTCAACTGACTTAATCTGGCTAAATTGGATGGGTTCCACACTGACAAAAAACAGCAATTTAGGTTGCGATTTTTTGATACTCCATTTTCCTAATTACTTTTCATGTAGCACCATTTTTCTAATTCCTTTTAATTTTTACACCAAAAGTAAAAAAAAAAAGACCCCTAAATATAACTATATATTTTATTTAAATTATGATGATTGTCTAGCTTGTTCGACCTGATTGGTCACCTGAAAAGAAGAATTTCGAAAAAATACTCCACCTGTCAAATCAGTCTTGTGAGAAAATGTGCCTTACACGTAACAAATCATTTATATAAAATATAATTCATCTATATATATAACTATATATTTTATTTAAATTATGATAATTGTCGAGCCCGTTCAAATTGATTGGTCACCTGAAAAGAAAAATTTTGATAAAATATTCTAACTGTCAAATCAGTTTTGTGAGAAAGAGGAACACATGATAAACTGTAGAACTTATAAAATTTGACTTGCCTACGTGCTCCTTTAAAGCTTTAGAAATGCTATTAATTGTTACTAACCTCGTTTATCTGAACTTATAAAATTCTATTAAGGAAGCTTGGTTATCAAATTATTTATATGGTTATTATTTATTATTTGCCATCTTTTAATATTGCTAAAAGAACTATATATTACAAACCAATTCAATATATCATATAGCACATATATTCACACAACTCATAGTTATAAATTTTAATATATCCTATTGTAAAACAAATACAATAATAAAAGATAAAAATAAGCACATTTTAATGAAAAAAACCAAATTAAGATGATCAGGTCTAAAATTTTATTTAACTTTTTCACAAATAAACTTATTTACTTTGTTGAAAGCATTAATTAGAATATCTTTTTGTAAAATTCGGTCATAAAATAATAATAAATTTTAATTCAAGAGTGGGATTTAGAATAACCAAATCACATAAAATAAAACTTCAATCAAAGTATTTGAGATTTTGTTGTGCAAAAGCTATAATTATATTTCTAAGGGCACGTTTGGTTCGTTATATTGTATTAGACTGTATAGTATTAGCCTGTATAGCATTAGTCTGTATAGCATTAGCCTGTACAGTATTAGTCTGCATTATAGTATACAGTGTTTGGTATAATATCGTATTAGCCTGTAATATTTTATACTGTATTTGGTATACAATTATGTACTGTATTATTTTTAAACAAAATTAAAAAAAACATGCAATTTTAAATTATTTTTAATATTACCATTTTGACAAAAAAAATTAATGTAAAATATAATTTTTCATACATGCATCATATTTATTTAAAAGAAAGTGAACAAATTTCTTGAAATATGAATATATAATAGTAGATAAATTAACAATCAAATAAATAACTTAATTAATAACATTCAATTACATAATTGAAATTTATTAACAAATGTGCTATAATTAATAATTTTATACATGGTCAAATAACACATCAAAATAAATAAACTTCATCATTATTATTGTAGACATAATCCAAATAATCAATGAATACGAAAAGTTCATATATGTTTGTGAAACACGAAATCTAATTAAAAATATAACTGATGCATTTAAAATTCACTCAATCACCCTTTATTTGTCTAAGTAACCTCTGAACAAACATCTCCCTAATTTCGGGTTCCAGTGATCTGAATGATGCCACATGCTGAGGTTTATCTACTATTGCTTGAAAAACATCAAGATGATTCTCATGAGAAAGACCCATTGCCTTAAGCTCTTTAGAAATAATAGAACGGTCATCATTTGCTCTAACAAATCTTTCAGTAACAGTAGCAATTTGCTCAACACTTTCTTTAAACATTTCTCTAAATAATTTCATACTATTGACATCAGAGTCATCACCTACCTTGTTTTTCTTTCTCTTTCTTGTTCGAGATGTATTGGTAGATACGTTTGGAACTGACATTGGTGAAGTCTCATCAATATCAATCCCTTGCATTAGGGGTGAGCAAAAAAACCGATGGACTTGGTTAACCGAAAAAAAAATCCGAAACCGAACCGATGGACTGGTTATTCGATTGTAATGGACTGGTTAATGGTTAGTGTTTTGAAAAAACCGATATTAATGGACTGGTTAATGGTTTTTGACTCATGTAACTGGTTAACCGAACCGAAACCGAATTTTTTAGTTAATTTATTTATTTTTTAATATTTTATAACAATTTATCCTAATTAAAAGTGATCATGTACTTTTTTTTATTATACTAATTATTTTTAAATTTTTAAATTTTTTTAATTGGCTATTAGTAAGTATAATAATTTATCTAATTAAAAGTGATTATGAACCGGTTAATATATTTACTTATTAAATATTAATTTTTAAAAATAAATTTGCTTATATCCACCAAATATTTTTATTTTAACAACAATAATGTTATATTATAATGAAAAAACTTTAATTTTTAAGTATCTTGAACATTTTAATTTTATTTATGAATATATTTATAATTATAGTGGTTAACCGAAAAATATTGGGTAACCGATCCGAAAATCCGAAACCGATGGACTGGTTAACCGATGGTAATGGACTGGTTAATGGGCTGTAATTTCAAAAAACTGATATTAATGGACTGAGACTAATGGACCGATTAACCGACCATGCTCACCCCTACCTTGCATAATATCGTCATTAATATTATCTAAATTTTCGTCTTCACGATCAATTGCAGTTGCGATATCAGCTGGTATTTCTGCTCCCCTACCAGTTGCTCTTTCTTTTCCGAATATATTAGCAAGGTGATCAAATATAGGAAAGTGTTTTCCTCTCCATCCCACTGCATCAGTATTGTGCTACAACAATATAAAAAATATAGTAAATTAAATTTTAGTTAATATTTCCTTTCATATTATTTCCAAAGACTATAATAATAGTTTTGTACTTTAATATATAAAGACCTAGTTTTAATACAGTACTTTGTTATACACTTTTGATTTTAGATGAATTTATATTACAAAGTCTATTTTTTTCAATGATAATTGTCGTAGCTATGTTTGATTCCAATTGCAATTGATCTATTTTTTATTAAAAATAAATAAATAATTAATTTAAATGATAATAATTAAAAATTATATAATCATATAAAAGGTGGCAAATTGGGCTGGTTGGGTGGGTTTGGGTTGGGTGACAAATGGGCGGGTCATAAATAGGTCAATGCCCAAATGGTTTGGGCAGGTTTGGATCGATTCATGGGCTAAAAATTTGATTAATTTTTTTTAATAAAAATAACTCTTGATATAATAACGAAATACTAAAAGAGCTACCAATATTAGCTTAAATGGGTCGGATGATGGTCCAAATGGGCCAAGATATGGATCAATTCACTTGATACATTTTTTTAATAAAAATAACTTTATATAATAACGTGATATTAAAAAACCGCAATAAAAAATATTATCCCAAATGGATCGCTTGTTTGCCCAAATATGTTGGATGGGTTGAATGCTGGTCCAAACTGGCCAAAATATGTATCAACCCATTTAATTCATTTTTAAAAGAAAAATAATTTTGATAGCGGAATACTAAAAATTAATCTGACAAAAATATTGGATATATAAATAGTAAATAATTGTTCATTTCAAAAAATTAGTCTAACAAAAATATTAGATACATAAATAGTAACTAATTGTTCATTTCAAAAACTTAGTCTAAAAAAATATTGGATATACAAATACTAAATAATATATTAATCTATTTTCCAATTTCAATTGATGATTCTGGTTTTGAAAATTTAATATCTTTTCCTATGTGATCTTGACTCCTCCTCAGCTGTAATAATAATAGATATCTAATAAGAATATTATAAGAATGCGCAAAACAACCTATATACACATGTTCAAATAAATAAGTACATTTATTTTATCTTTAAATCCAAATAACCAATTACGAGTGGTAATCAAAGCCTTCGCATTTTCAAATAAAAATTAAAAAAACATGATAAATAATGTATATTGGCTACTGATTAATTTGTGACTATAGTAAAAACATAATAACATCCATTAATTTCATCTACGAAACAAAGATGTTGGACAATAGGATAAACATAATCCTATGATGTATAGGCCAAAACAATAGAATAGGTGCGAAGAAAAGAAACTTTATTAACACTGCATATGAAAATAACATATATGCATCAAGCATCACAAAATTATAAACCATTATTGTACTTAGAATTGTGCCCTATATCACCAATCATGAATGTGCGCAAAATCTAATAACATCCATTCAAATAAGATTGCATTGCTCATCCTACGTTCCAAGGAAAAAAAAAATCATGCTAAGCAAACATGAGTAATATTGTGTATTTGGTTTTAAAATGTTAGTTTGAAAAGGCCATATATATCTATCTGGTTTCTCACTTCTAACTAAGTTCCAATCATACATTCTCCTCTCATCTTTTATTGATAATAATGTGTATGAAAAGGCCATATATATTATTTAGTTGTTCACAAACGTTACTTTCATTGACTCTAATCTCTTTCAAATTTAATAAAAGAAACGGTTAATTAATCAAATATTGACTTTTACAAGTTCCATTTTCTTCCTAACTTCTTCTTCATCTAATCCTTGACTCAACAATTCTGCAACTTTGTTCTTATAAGCAACTATAACTTCCTCATATGAACATCCTTTTTTAATACCAAGTCTCCCATAGTTATCTACATCTGTAATTGCTGTATCCTAAACCAAAACCTTATTAATTTTCTTCAAATATTGTATCAATTTCTTTAAGAAAACAGGAGAAATCAAAGGTTAAGTAATTACGTATGCTGCAAAGCGCCCTTTCTACATTAAGAGTAGAATTCAAAGAGGGAGGTCCATCTGGGATTTCAATGGATATTTTTTATTCTTCTAACAACAATAAATCTTTTTGGTTCTTACATTTGGAATATATAAAGATTTTGTTAGATTAATTTGGTTACATGCATCTCATACATATGTGAAATTTAAATTTTTTAACTAAACTAAATTTAGATATTTGCCATGAAATTATATTTCTAATCTAAAAGATGAAAAATCACCTGTGGATTTTGTTGATCAGTTGATTTTCCTTCACATCGGGTTGTCGCAAACCACAGTTTCTAAATTTTCAAACACCTCCAAATTGTCTATACCAGAGAAAAGAGAAAATGAACCAATGGAGTACAAAGGGGCTGCCGAAATTCTATGGAGGCTAGTGATAGATTTTGGCTAGGGTAGGAGGAAAAAATAGAATTAGGTTAAATCCCACTTTTATTAGGTATTTATACCTAGGTTAAAATCCTATGTCCAATAGGATTAAACCTCTTAAAAATTATGGAAATTAATTTCAGATTTTATAATTAAATATTTAATTAATTTGGCTTAATTAAATCAGGTATGGGCCTCCACCTTAAGGCCCTGCGCAGAAGTCCGCAGACTGGACTTTTCTGTGCGAACTTAGATTTAATTAATCAAATGGATCCCAAATCCAACTAAATTAAATATGTAGGATTGTCCATAACACTTATTGATCATATTTAATTTAACTTAGCCCAAAAAATAGGCAATTAAGACCTTCTAGAGAGACCCTGTACAGAAGCCACTCCTAGAATGCTTATGTGCAGGACTATTTCCTTCTGGGCTTGAATTTAATTCTCTATTTAATTTAAAAATATTATTTTAGTCCTGTAACATTTATAATCCAATGATATTTTATTTTGGATCAAAATGGACCAGCTCTATTTTACAGACCATGTATAGAAAATTCTGTGAACTTTTTCCTATGCATGCATAATTAATTAAAACTCTTTTAATTAATTATTTTCTTATAATTTCCTCTATCAAAATGTGATTAAGACTCTAGGGCATATATTCAGTAGATTTTACATGGCCAATGCTTCTTGAATTTACACAAAAGCATTATAGAACCGATATGAATACACTTGAAATCTTCTCTAATTTGGTTCAATAGAGAAAGTAGCTCAATAAGTGGGGTACTAGCAATCACTCACCAATAGACCTCAGCATGTTTTTATTTTTCAAAAGGAAAGTGACATTTGTGGGAGAAGACATGAAAGAAAGATAGAAAAAGAAATAAGATATTTGTGATTTGGGGGAGGAAAAACAAATACCAAATGCCACTTTCCATGTTCATAGGTTTGTAACTATACCTTTTTGGCCATCAAAAGAAGCCACGATAAGAGACATATTATAAGGAAGCAAGCAATAAAATTATTAGATGGTGCTATAATTTTTGTATTAAACATATTTCGCTAATAGTTTCTCTCCAGCAACATAAACTCTAATAAAAGAAAGAGTAGTAGAAGGTAAAAATATTAGAAGAAAGATGAAAAAAGCTTAAAATCTTACAGGATAACAGGACAAAATACCTAGTTGGCGACGGAGGCCGGCAAAGGAAAACTAACGAGTTGGAGGCCAATGACTAGACGGTGGAGGGGGAAAGAGGCAGCGAGGGTGGAAAGGGCAGAGTGGGAGGACTGGATGGATAGAGAGAGAGAGAGGGGGGGGGGCACAACATAGAAACATAGATGAGGAAGTGATTAAGGCTGGGCAAAAGGCGATTTGGGAGTGAGGCCCGTTGGGCATTTGGGACAGACCCAAACGGGCTAAGTTTTAGGTGGGTAAATTTTGAACGGGTTCAAATGGGCAAATTTTTAATTGGGTTGGATTTCGATTCGTTTTTTCTAGGCGGGACGAGCTTTTGGGTTTGGGCCAATTTTAAGAGGTCTATATAGAAATTGATTTTACTATCTAATTATCTTATATAGTTAGTCATTATTTGAGAGGTCTTAGACTATGATATGGTTTAAATTACAACACTCTTATCTAAAACAAACAAAAATAAACATGAATATCAATTTATTAGAGAAACAAACAAGAAAAGAGACTTGTTGAGGGAACTATCCTCCATTACCTAGCCAAATACAAACAATTAATTATTTGAATGATCTTATTAATTACCTAAACACTTGATCCTAAATCCAAGTACCCAGAATAGGAAATGCAATTTTAAAATACCTCAAACCCATATTAGGAAATTCAAGACAAATAACATGAGATTAAGCTAAACCAGTTAATTTCTCTCATAATCAATGTTATTAAAATTGGATCGGATAAAGAATTGGAGAAGAAAAGGGGTCGTGGTTTGACTGCTTTAATCGATTTTTTCTTTATAAAATAATATTATTTTTAAAAATTTATAATATTGTGAAAATATCACTATATAAAAAAATAAATATACTTTTAAAAAAGCACCTTCATCATCAAGCATTAATCATAAGACATTATTTTCGATCAAGTCATTCAACATTTATAACAAAAAATTAAGATAAATATAATAACAAGTTACAAATATTCAAAAACAATCATCAAATATAAATTATATTTTTTATTTTATTTCTCCAAAAATTCATCAAATTTTTATTCTTTTGTATTTATATTTGATTTTATTTTTCTAGCAAAATAGATTTATGAAATTTTGGACAAAAATGGATTTTTTCCCGGTTCAAACCAATTTTCCTAGTTTCTCTCCAGTTCAGACCGGTTCCATCTATTTTTTCTAGTCTAGTTTTATATATTGAATCGAACCGAACCAGCTGTTAGTTGACAATTAAATCTATCCAACTGGCAGGCCCAGTCCGATTATAATAACATTGCCCGTAATCGACCTTAAACCCCAAAATTCATAAGGAACTCCATATAGGAAAAATTCAAAGGATTAAGCTACCTTTCTCACTATATGCCATCACTCAATCTAATTAACTCACACCCACTTGACTACCCAAGTTAGAAAATATACAAGAGAATGAAATATAATCAAGCAATAACAAGCACACATTGACCGGTGTTTAGCAAGTGTACTGAATCGACTAATAATGTAAGAGTAAAATTTAGACCCACAAAATATTGTACCCAAGGGATTGTAAAAGCTAGATTTTGATTATAAATTTTGTGCTAAAGAATTCCCTAAGTTGAATGTGATTTGTTTATTTATCTCTAAATTAACAAATCAAATAGCTACATTATCAAGCAATAAAATGCAGTTAAAAAGAATAATGGAAATAAATAAAAATTAATCAATAAATAAAATTCCTAAGGAATTTAATCCTCCCCACACCACCCCTTCTGTATAAGACTTTAATTAAAACAATAAATTTAAATCATGAATGACCTGTTAAGATCCAAGTTCCCATTCTGGAGCCACTGTTCTTATCAACAAACTTCCCATTCTAGAGCCAATCTATCAATTAGCATAAACACAGGTCACTAAATTCTAGGTATCAAATAAATTCCCATTTCGGAGCAATTTATCTAAAACCTATCTATTTTTCAATTACACTGAACCAACTACTAATCTTTATAAAACTAAAGAATCTTCATTCCAGAATTATTTGATAATTAAGATACACAAAAATACTTGAACAAAGCATGTACAAACCAATTAATTTCCTTAATTCAAATAATTAGTTCAATTAAAAAATGTGAATTAAATTAAGTGCTTAATTAGCTATAGGGATTAACTATAAAAAATAGAATAATTGAATTTATATTAATGTCAAAGAACAAAATCAAACATAAAGGATATGGTGATTCAAAAATCCCTTAACAAAATAAAACTACTCATTATTCATTATAATAAACAACAAAAAAATAATTGAAAAATAAATCAAAATACTCATTGATAAGCTGAAATTGTTCACAAGTTGATAGATCTTGAAGTTTCTTCTAAGTAAAAGAATATAAAAACTAAATTTTAATACCTTTAAAAATTGTCTCAAAGTATCAGGAAGCAGAAAAAGAAGAAGAAGCAGCACATGAAAGAAAAAGAAGTAATAGCCATTCAAAGAATAACCTCCCCTCCTTAAATATTACAGCCTAAAAAATTAAAAAGGAAGAAAATAAAATTTAACTTTAAAATAGGAAAGTAGCTTTCGCCTCCAACTAAAACTCTGACTCCCTTTTTAGTTAATTTCGTGTGCCATGTATAATTAGGATTGCAGCTCCTTTTCTTCACGTGCAACAAAACACTTTTTAATAGGAAAGTACAAGGTAGAGATAGTACCAACTTCTGTTTCATCAAAATAGTACAAGGCGGGGATGGATTTTCTCCCCCACCTTGTACTCATATACTAGAACCAAAGAAAAAATTTTCTTCATCTTATAAAAAAGTACACCTTGTACTTACATTCTGGACTATCTAATTTTTCCTTCATTGGCAAAATTCCTCCCCACCTTGTGCTATCTTTTTCTTGCAAAAAATAAATTCTTAACTTGCACAATCAACCCTGCAATCACAAAATTAAAAATAACATCACAACTAAAAACTTAAAATATGTAAAAACGAAACAAACTATATAAAAACTAAGATTCCACCAATTAAAAAAAAATTAATTAACTAAAGTTTTACCAAATCAACTAATTCTACCTAAAATGAACAAAAATAACTAAATTAAAGACTCAAAACACAAAATAAACAACCCAAAATATAACACTAAAATGAACTTATCAAATACCGTACACTTAGCTTTTGCTAGCCCTCGAGCAAATTGAATAAAACCACATTTCTAAATTTTTCAAACTTAAGGAAAAAACTAAGATATTCAAAACAAAGAGTAAACATTTTAGCAGAAATCACTTCATGAAGTTTTCAAATCAGAAAGATTTAACAAAAACATATAAACAAGTTTCCATTTGTGTGTGTGCAAGGCCAAAACAATTTTTAAACCTCTTAAAACAAAACTCCAGTACAATCCAGCAACCAAGCAAGAAAATTAAGCACATAAATGCACTTGCGGTTTCGCACTTGAATCTCAAGATATGCCATAGGCCTCTTCTTTGGTACTGGAACCAAATTGGTCATCTCCATTAAACAACACAAATTAAGAATAAGGATCAAAAGGTTTTACTTTTGGTTGTAATTTCAGGCTAAGGTAATTGGATGTCAATAAAAAGATCAGGTCTACAAAAAGAAGAAAATCCACAACCTAAAAACCATACATAACCACCTAACTCCAAAAATTTATTCTTCTCTATCCGGAATTCAACTCAATCCATTTGACAAATTGGAAAAATTTATCGCTTTTCTGAACTATATTCAGAAAGAAAGATAAGAAGAAAGCAGTAATTCAAAATCACTTTGGATATTCCATCATTAAACACTACAAAAGGCTTTCATTCTTAATTTTTAATAAGTACCCCACATATTTTTTACTAACCAAAGCAACTTGATAATTTTGAATAGGGTACTCAAATTCTTGCAACTTTCCTTCACTCTTATTTTTTTTTTTTAATTGAATTTGCCAATAAATAACTGTCAACACCCTTAAGAATCTGCCCAAATAATTGGTAAAATACACCCCACAATGTCTAAACATAACACCCTAGATTATCATCCTAAACTGACACAATTCCCAATCTAGAGCGGTCGATTCTTCAAAAAGGGAGGCAAAAGCTTTTACGTTATATGGTTAAATAAAATGAGTGTATCCACAAAATATTATAGGCACGCATTTAGCATATCAATAAAGTTCAACAGGGCTATCCATGGATAATGTAATTAAGGTGGGAAAAAGTTATTTATAGTGACTAAGAAAGACTGCCTAAATCATATCTAAATTCATGTTCTGCATGTTGGGTAATGAGAAAGGTTCTAGCATTCTTAGTATTCCTCGCTCAACTACTTTCAAGTACTAGTTTTTTAAACTTTTTTTTAAAACAGGCCTAAGTGCAATACTTTAAAGGAAACTTGAGAATATTATTTAAATTGAAGTCAAAATTGGTTAAAAGCCCATTTAAGCATGAAATTATACTCTCTTGCCAACTCAAAATTCTAAACATGCAGTTATAAACTTAAGTTCAATCATATTAATTTTGAAAATCAAAATTGAGGGCAAACTAAACTAAAAATAAGATAAAAGATAAAATTTTTTTTTTTTAAAAAAATGAAAAACAAAACAACTAATAAAGGCAATAAAAACTACAAACTATCTCAAAACAACAAAACTAAACAAAAAAATGGCCAAATTTAATTTCATATCGATGCATTTCTATTCCCCAAATTCATAAAATGACTAGAACTGCCTCCTAGCCCCCACTTAGCATTTTGTTGTCCTCAACAAATGTCAAAACAAATATCAAAAGAAATAAATGCAGTAAAAATTTGAAAAGAATGCATAAATAAAGGAAAGAAAAACTCCCTCAGTCTTGTTGTGGTAGTGGTGGGAATCGTTCCCAAAATTGCTATTGAAATTGTGTGAAACATTGCTGAATTGCACCAATTTGCTCCAAGCTCTGCTAAAGTGCTCCAATCTGCTGCGTTTGGACATTTAAACGCCCTTGAATTTGCATGTGTTCTACATGGGAATGCTCTAAAGTTGTTAAAATTTCTGCTTGGCTAGTGGATAAGGATTGCATTTGTTGCATCATTGCTACAAATTTCTAGGCAGATATTTGAGCAGTAGGACCAACAGCAGCAGCATTTTCATTGTCACCTTGAACAACTAGTAACGCAGTTCTACCCATGTCTACAAGATGCAGATATTCAACCCTGTCGATGAGCCACATACCATAAGCAAAAGAACTCTCCTCAGTGGCAATTTTCATGTTCTTCAACATGCAAAAATCAAAAAATTGCAGGGGCTCGAGATTATGTCCCAAAGGAGTATGATCGACTGCTTTGACAAGAATGGGGACAATACCGCCAATAAAAATTCTTCTAACCTTTTCTGGCTTGGCTAGAAGATCTTCAAATTTCTTCCACAGAAAATAGGCAACATTTAACTTGGGCCCTTCCATCATACATTGCAAAATTACTGCTTCAAAAGTATTTACCAATCCAGGAGATTTTATGTGGCCATAAAAAGATAAGGCAAACAAAACTGTGAATGATCCTTGCTGCATGGCTATGTAAATGGTGCGCCTTTGTTTGTCCCATGACATACTGTGTAAGAGTGATTAGGTCATAAATGATCACCCAGGTGCTCTACCGATCTGTATAAGGAGCAATTCTAGTACTATTGAGCGAAAATCTCAATTCTTCGGTAAATTCGTTGAACATCATCCTGTATGGCTTTTTATTCAAAAAGAAAGTGACCATACTAGGATCTTCCAAATTAGCGACATTGAATCGATAGTGTATTGAAGCTAGAAAATCTCGGGTAAGGTTAAGATGAACTCACTCATATTTCTTGAAAAATTCAGTCCACCCAATTCGGGCAATCGTGGTCTCAACTTCATTTTTTAGGCCCACTTTCTCTATTAATTCGAAGTTAAGATAAGTTGAGTTCAAATATTTCGTCGTATAGTTTTTCTGCCTAGATTCAACCAACCACGAAAGATAAGTTCCGCACTTTATGAGGAAGACAATTGATCAGTACGACTATGCTTGGGAGCCACTGCAAAAATAATAAAAAAAGGATCAAATTTACATCAATAGAACAAATAGGATGAAATAAATACTCCAACGAAACCAGCAGACCCAAATAAATGACATATTAGAAAATAAGAGGACTCTTAAATTGGTGGTTGCAGCTATAAAAGGGCATAAATTAAACACAAAATATAAATATGAAACTGCCACTGAAAACCAAACAAAAAATGGAGCTTGAGTAACATTTTGAAGAACAGACCCAAAAGTTGAAGATGAAAATGAGGGAACAAAAAAAAATAACATGAGTGAAAATGAAAAATAATCAAGGATAATTTTGGCAAATGGGAAATAAAATATTTCAAGCACAATTTGTGTTTCATGGCATTAAAACAATAATTGAACAACCCAAACTCATTGAGGCATTTTATAGAATGCATAAGAGATGCCAACCCAAAAATCCAAAATTAAAGCTCAAATGTCTACATGTAAGGTCTAAAACATAAATATGGAGTTGTACTAAAATTGAGGAAATAAACACAAAGGAAAAATAAAAACCTTAAAAGAATTTAACCCAAATCAATACCATTTTCACTCAAATAAACAAAAATAAAGCACAATACACTAAATAAATGAAATGAAATAGAAAAGAAAAGATGCACTTACTTAAAAAGAAGATGAATAACTAAAAATTAGGAGAGAATAGAATGTCGAAAAATTGAAGCAAAAAGGAGAACACCGAAGAAAGAAGAGCAAAAACCAAAGAGCAATGGAGCAGGACACCAAAATGGCACAATTAAAGTACTTGAATTAATGGGCCATAAGGTGGGGAGGGATTTCCTCCCTACCTTATAAAACTAAACTAGACAAATTAATTTCAAAATGCATTTAAGTACACGGTGGGGAGCGATTTCCTCCCCACGTTGTACTCACCTACTAGACTAAAACTCAAATGCATGTGCAATTGTACACGTTAGGGAGGGATTTCCTCCCCACCTTATACACGCATTCTGCTACTTGAAGCCACTTTTTTTTTTTAATTTTAAAACTCATTTCACGGGTTCATCCCGTGAAAGCCACTGCCCTTTTGATTTTTAAATGCATATTAGGTACACGGTGGGGAGGAATTTCTTCCCCACCTTGTAAACAATTTAATCAAAAGAAGCATTTCACGGGATGCACTCAAGAAACACATTGCCACAATTGCCAAATTTATTTATTTTTATTTTTATTTGAAAAATAAATAAAAAATAATGGTGCAATAAATTCCTTTTCCATGTGTCCATCACTTAAAACAATAAAAACTCAACTCTCAAAAAAACTTGCCACTATAACTTTTAAATCCGAGTTCACATAAATGTACCTTAACTTCTCAGCATGTAAGCACAAACAAAAATGAAAACTTGTCCAATTTTAGGGAAACAAATGAGATGAATTAAATAAACTAACTAAGCTAAAAAAAAAACTTAAAACTAGAAAATTAAAAGGGTAAAAAGAAGAAATAGTTTTGATTTTTAAAAGTTCTAATTCGACTTTTACCTCCTGAAATCAATCTTCAGACAATGTCAAGACCACCGAAGTGACCTTAAACTTGCCATCAAAATACAATTTCAAGAGATGACTATTTACCTTAAAGTCATGACTATCACTTTGATGCTTGATTGTGACCATGCCGAAATCCATTACCTTGACAACCACATAAAGTCCTTTCCATCTCGACTTTAGCTTACTTGGAAATAGTCTCAACCTACTATCATATAGCAGGACCTTCATCCCCCGGAACAAGTTCTTTCCGTACCAGCTTTTTGTCGTGCCACTACTTGGTTTTCTACTTGTATTTTTCGGCATAATGATATGCCTAAAAGCAAATCTCCTCAAGCTCATTAACCTGCAAAAGCCTTTTTTCGCCTGCATTCTTCAAGTCAAAGATAAGAAATTTTGTTGCCCAAAATGCCTTATGCTCTAGCTCGATAGGTAAATGACATGTTTTTCTAAAAGCTATCTGAAATGGGGACATGCTAATAGGGGTCTTGAATGCTGTTCTATATGCCCAAAGTGCATTATCTAATTTTTGCGACCAATTCTTCCTAAAAGCACTAACTATTTTCTCAAGGATAGCCTTAATTTCCCTGTTGGACACTTCCACTTGGCCATTGGCCTGAGGATGATAAGGGGTAGTGGCATTGTGCTTAACATCATGTTTTTGCAGCAAGTTTTAAATTGATTGTTGACAAAATATTTGCCACCATCACTGATTACTGATTTAGGAGCCCAAAATCATGTAAAAATATTCATACAAAGAAATTCCAGCACAACACAAGAATTACTAGTCCTAGTAGCTATGGCTTCAATCCATTTACTCATATAATCTACGACTACAAGGATGTATTCAAACCCAAAAGAGTTCGAAAATGGCCCCATAAGATCAATACTCTAAGCATCAAAAATTTCAATTTCAAGCACATTATTCAAAGGCATTTCATCACATTTAGATATATTGCCAACTCGTTGACATTTATTACAAGCAGACATAAACGATTTAACATCATGAAATGGAGTGGGCTAGAAAAGGCCTGATTGAAGGACTTTGGCTACTATTCAATTAGGTTCATGATGACCTCCTACCTCTTCTTCATGGCGAAATTTCATAATTTCCTATTGTTCTTCCTTGGGGACACAGCGTCACAAAATTTGATTTGGACAAAACTTGTATAGGTATAGATGATCCCATATGTAATACTCTGCATCAGAAATAAGCTTTTTCCTTTACTGCCAATTCAAGTCCTTTGGGATGTATCCTCCTATAAGGTAATTAGCAATATTAGCGAATTCACAAGAATAAATAGCCCAAATTCGTTCATCAATGAAGAAATCATAATTTTTCTCTTTTTCCACATGATTATGCTCCAACCGTGATAGGTGCTCAGCAGCGAAATTTTTAACCCCTTTTTTGTCTTTAATCTCCAAATCAAAATCTTGTAACAGCAACACCCATCTTATCAATCGAGGCTTAGAATTTTTCTTGACAAAGAGATGCCGAAAGGCTGCATGGTCGGACCAAACTATGACTTTTGCACCAAGAAGGCATGGCCTAAATTTTTCAAATGAGAACACAATCGCTAGAAGTTTCTTCTTGGTAGTGGTGTAGTTCACTTGTGCACCGGTGAGTGAATGACTTGCATAGTAGATGGTATGAAAAACCTTCTCTTTTCTTTGACCCAAAACCGCTCCTATTGCATAATCACTAGGATTACATATAATCTCAAAAGGTAAATTCCAATCCGATGATACAATTACTGGAGCGGAAATCAACTTTTGTTTTAATAAATTAAAGGCTTGCAAACACTTATCAGTAAAGTTAAATGCAGGATCCTTAATCAACAAATTAGAAAACAGGTTTGCAATCTTAGAAAAATCCTTAATGAACCAGTGACTAAGAAAGCTCATAATGCCTTAAACTTTAGTAAAGGGAGGAAGTTTATTAATTACATCTATTTTTACCTTATCAAACTTAATCCCCTTCTCAAAAATTTTATGTCTTAAGACTATCCCTTCTATAACGACCCCAAAATTCAGTTTTTGTGAATAATACTTTTCGGAACATTAATAGTGTTACCTGGGGTAAATAGTATCACTCGGGGTCAAAACTTTTTATTTGATCGTTGGAAAGAACAATTCATGAGGACTCTGAGGATGTAATTTGAGGTAAAATTGAGTTTAAATAGGCTCTCGGAAGTCAAAAATAAAAATAAGACGCGGTTCAATTTAAATAATTACGGTAGTTGACTAAACTTTTACTAGGCCTAAAAAAATGTTAGAAACCTCCAAAATATTATTTGAATATATATACTTACTCTAAATAATGTAAGAGAATTTTTTAAAGTGAAAAATAATTTTTGGATGACATAAAAAAATAAGTTATCGGACTGGTAAAAACTTATCAGATCGAGAAACGATGTGATTTTGACCCAAAAAATTTTGTGTAGCCTAAAAAATATTTCTTGATAATTATGAACCTATTTTTATGAGAAATAACACAAGAGAAATCGAAGAAATTTATTGGGCCTAATAAAGCCCATTGGGCTAAACCATGGTTGAACCATTGATTGGACCAGTTTAGTTCAAATTTGAATGGGTATAAAAAGGCCACAAAAATCAGAAAGTTCAAGAAAAATCAAGCTCCTCCACTCCCCACTTCAGCCAACCTATCCTCTTCCCAAATCCTTTAAATTCCTTTTAAATTTCTCACCCAAATTCTCTTAAATTCTCATCTCTAAATCAATCCCAAGGCCCTAAATTTGACTCCCACAATCTCAATGACTTAATTTGGTGGAGAAATTATTAGTAGAAGTGAAGATAGTGAGAGAATTAGTTAGAGAAAGTTATATCACGTATGTATATTGTAGTATTTTGATAGAATTTAATGTTATTTGATGGAATTAGTTTGAATTAGCTTGAATTATGTTAAAATTGGATAAAAAATTGATGGAAATATCCCTCCATATATTCGGCCTAGGTGTGGAAGGTGGTGAAGAAAAGAAGAAAAGAAGAAAAAAAGAAAAAAAGAAAAAAGGAAAAAAAGAGGAAAAGGAAAAGAAAAGGAGGAGAATTAGAGGAAAGCTTAATAAGGTATGTAGATACCTCAATTTCTATTATTTCAATATATTAAGCATTACGTATGATTAGGGATTTCCACAATAATTATGCTAAATTAAAATAACGGTGGAATAATGAAATTGAAGATGAAATTAGTAAGCAAAATATGATTACTTGCATGAAAAATTAATTGGCATGAAAATTATGACATAAAACCTATTATGTAACTATAGGAATTCACATATAAAAATGGCATTTTAATGGATATTTTGTAGAAATGAACCTTGGGAACCTTGAGAACATGTATGAAATAAATTATAGAAAATTTATGTAAAAGAATAAAAATCCCCTTATATGGCCGAATGGTATACCTAACCTAACCTTGGATGAAATTGATGAATTAAGGTAATGGATATTAAAATATGATGGAATATAATGAGAATTATGAGAATAGAGTATTAATTGATTAAGATTCAATGATGGCCGAATGGTGCACTTGAATTATTATGGGCGCAATGGCATGAAATATAGTTAAAATGATGAAAAATGATAGAATATGCTGAAACATGTGCTGAGAGAATTAATGTGATGTATAGTGCATTTATTGGATATTATATCATGCTATGGTATAATGGTGAATGATGAAGATATGTGCTGAAATATGGAAATAATAAATAATTATTTTGCCGTTAGTAGCTAGTTGAGAAACCGATTATAGGATGCAATTGGCTAGCCATAGGGATATCGTACATGATGCCGCGGTAGCAAGTCATGGCGACTTGCATAGTGGGCCAAAAGGGATTGCACACTGAAAAAGTAAAGAAAAATAAGAAAATCTGAGTGGAAATGACTATTTCGGACCATGAAGTCCATAGTCCATTCGCTTGAGTGGTCTCCACTATGATACTAGGGGCAAAATGACTAAAATGGTAAAATATGAAATAAATAAGTAATTTGGGGTGAATTATGTAATTATTAAATATTTGAAGGACTAAATTGTAATTGTGTAAAAAGAATTATGACTGAAGAGTAAAATGGCATATTATGTAATTAATGGCAAATCGGAGTACTAAAATGGTAATTTGGAGGAATATGGGTGAAATTGTAAAAAAGATAAACGTAAGGACTAAATGGTAATCTAGATAAAGAAAATTCATACTAAGAGTAAAATTGATAGTTGGCAAAAGTTTATGGTTTAATTGAATAAAATTGGGAATTTTGAGTAAAATAAGTTAAAATAAAATAAAAATGAGATTTGTGTAAATATTTGTAAATATAGGGACTTAAATTAAATTTACCCCAAGATAGAAGAAATATATAAAGAAAATGTGAAATAAGAGAAATAATGATTATGAGACAGTAAATTGGAAATAAAATAGTAATGTAAGAATAAAATGATGACAATATGATAAAATTGAAAATTAAGAGAATAAATTGTAAAACATGAGTGAAAAACAAATTAATAAGGGAAAAATAGTAATTTTGACGTGAAATTAGAAATGTTGGTGACAAAATGTGAAATTAAGGAAAAGAATGAATATGAAATGGTCAATTGGAAATAAAATAATAATGTAAGGTTAAATTGATGATAACGTGAAGAAATTGAGAATAAAAAGAGATAAATTGTAAAATAGAAGCAAAAATAGTTTAATAAAGGTAAAATAATAATTATGTAGTAAAAAGGCCAAATCAAGGGTAGAATGGTAATTTTGGCATATGATTGAAGTTTAAGAACTAAAAAGTAATAAAATGCAAAATTTGGGGTACAACTGTAATTAAAAACATAATGTGAAATATTAGGTATAAAAATGAAATTATGGAACGAGAACGAGAATTTAAGGACCCATCGGTAATTTTACAATTAAATAGAATTTAGATATTAAAATGGAAATTTAGAAAAAGATGTGTTTTAAAAGAAGGAAATAATAATTATAAAATAAATTGGAATGATGAAACAAAGGAATAATTAGGGGTGTTCATGAACCAGTTAATCCGTCTATGAGTCCAAAAAAAAATCAATCCATTAAATTCAAATTTTTAAAAACACTAACCATTAACCAGTCCATAACTATCGGTTAATCAGTTAACCAGTTTCGAATTTCGGATTTGTTAATCAATATTTTTCGGTTAATCATTACAACTATAAAATACATTCATAAAATAATTAAAACATTCAAGTTATTTAAAAATTAAAATTTCTCCACTATAATATAATATTATTGTTATTAAAATAAAACTTTTTAGTGGATATAAGCAATTTTATTTTTAAAAATTAAGATTTAATAAGTAAATAAATTAACTGGGCATTATCACCCTAATTAGATTAACGTTCACACTTACTAATCGCCAATTAAAAAAATAAAAAATTTTAAAATAATTAGAATAATGGAAAAAGTATAGGAAAAATATTTGAAAAATGCAAAATTATTAAAATAAATACATCCAATACTAAAAACTATTTTTTTTTATTTATATTTTTAACTTGACACACATTATTTTTACATATATTAAAAAATTTAGTTTTTTTTTTTAAATTTCAGTTAATATATTAATATTATATAACTTTTTGAATATATTTTAATATTAATTAATGAAAAATTGATATATCAGGAAATAATAAGAAATACTAAATATGGACATATTAAACAATTAATAAATTAACTAAAATGTCTTTAAAAAAAGTAAAATGAAATTGAAATATTTTAAAGTAAATGAAAATTAAAGGAATATAAATAATTAAATATGAAAATAATGAAATAAAAAAATTATAATAAAAAGAAAGAAAGAGTGAAATAAATTAATAAACTATTGAGGTATTCATATATTAGTTTTGGTTTGGTTAACCGTTTCATGAGTTTAAAAATAAAAATCAGTCCATTAATATCAATTTTTGCAAAATATTAACCGTTAAGCATAAAAATCGGTTCAGTTAACCTATTTTCGGTTTGATTTCGGTTTGTTTTCTCGGTTAACCAAGTCCAACGATTTTTTTAACACCCCTAAGAATAATAACAAAATAGAAAATTAATTAAAAGATAAAATAAGATATTCGAAATAAAAATAAGGATTAAATCATAAATTTGAGAAAATTATCAAGAATGTTTAGTCTTCGTGTCCACTATTGCCCAAGCTATGGGAAAACATTTGTTGATTTCCATTCTTCCCACAAGCAACCAATAACTGACCTTTACAAATCACTTTCAAAAAGCATCCATCTAAACTTATGACTCTTCTACACCCCTCAAGCCAACCCATTTTCAATGCATCGATACATATATAGAAATATACAAACAAGTACTTACCTAGTTGTGTCTCCTTATCAGTTCTAATCTAACAAAACAACCCAAGATTTGTCCTCCTAATTTGATCAGCATGGTCACCTAGCCTTGCAAATTCGTCTTTTCAATCACCCATGAATCTATTAATAACCATTAACTTTGCCCTTGTACACAGAAATCTACCCACATACGACCCCCCACTTTTCCCTCACCAAATCTTGTATCTTTTAAATCTTAATATCTAGCTGTAAAAGTATTATATCCTCAAATTTCTTACCTATGAAACCATCACTACACAACTTATTTTTATTCTTCTTAGTGTACTTGTATTCTGGATTATAAGTCTTTACCTTAAAATCACTGGAATCCCCTTCAAGACTAGCAAATAACTCCTAACCACAGTTAGCTGATTTATATCTAACCCTCACTTTATGCCTTTTATTAAGCCTAAGCTTTAAAGCAACTCTATTCTCCAATGCATAATGAGCAACTGCTTTTCTGAATCGAATAGCATTTTTAAATATCATCCCAAGTTAAAATATTGTGGTGCTGCATTTTGGATCATAAAATAACTTGCGTGTTTTCCTTCTGCTCTGCACATTAACTTCTAGTCTAGCTCTGCAATCTAACTCATCATTGCTATCATCACTCCATGCAACAGAACTGTCAACATATTCCTCATCATCCTCCAGTCTTCCTACATACTTTCCTTCTCTGTTCTCACCTGTGAAATCTGGCTTCCCCAAACGGAATGTCTTGAGTGAAATTAGACTCATTTCTCCTCTTCTTCTCTTTTTTCTCCTCTCTTACAACTTCCCTAATTTTTTTTAATTCTTAATCTTCATCACTTGCATCTTTATTAGTATTATACTCTCCATCACTGCTACTTTCTGAATTGAGTTCTTCTTCATCACTTGAAGATTCTTCATCATCATCTTCAAATTCCTTAAACTCAACTTCTATCCCACTTAGACATTCTCAGTCTCTGCTCCATCTTCTCTCTTTTTTATATTTATACTCACACTTTCTGCAGTGGTTGCCCTATAAGCATAACCAATATTTATATTCTCCCCTCATATGTGGTTGCCCTAGAGGCACCACCAGCATTTATATTATCTCCTTCATCTATGGTTGCCCTATAATTTTTTCCCTTCCAAACCCTCTACCACTTTTGCCCCACTTACTTTCACATTTTCCATCATATCAGGTCGACTGACAACATGCACTATGTATAAATCTAAAATTGCCCTATTATTAAAGTACTTTACTAATTTCAATAATACCCTATCATCACCTAGCATTTTAAATTTTCCTGTTCCCTTCTCAAAAAAATAAAAACCATAAACATTAGTATAACCTAATATTTTCGAATGATGAGCTAACTCCACAAGTAAAAAATGATAATTTTTAATGTACCATTCTTTAACCTGGCCTTCACCCAGATATTTTTAATTTTCCAACCCATTTTTAATAAAGTTACCCCATGGTGAAATATGACTTTCGTCCAAATTGTTGACATTGCCAAACTGTAAACGTATAAAAAAGAAATAAAAACCCTAGATTCCAAATCTCATAACAAAAGCCCTAAATTTTTGAACTAAATATAAAAAAAACATTTGCCGACATTGATAAACAGTGTTTATCAGATAAAAATTAACTTTAAAACTTACCTTTGGTTTATTGTTTATTCTTTTTTACTGGAATTGCAACCTTTTTCTTCCCGTTTTGTCTCTCAATCTGCTTCGTAGATATTTCAATCCATAAAGCACCACTCCACAATGACGATTATCACTCAAATTTTGCTCATGTAGGATCGATTTGCCCTTATCGATTGGGAGGAGAGATTTCGATTATGCCTTAGCCTCTATTCCCCATTTTTCCCCCAAATGACCATTTAATTTATATTGACACGTGTCTTAAGGTCACTAGTTGTTTTTCCACATCAGTGCATCTGTACCTCATGCACATTTCAGATTTTAATCAACTACAATTTTGTATTTATTTGTTGCATAAAAATCAACTTTAAGTGCTTATATGGTCATCTTTAGAGTTCAGGTATTCAAATAATTTTTTGTTGACAAGTTCAAGGTTTCGTGTGTGGGTTTACCTTTATATGTGTCAATTAAGTAAGTTGAAGGCTTTGAGATCAAGATTTGATTTACATGTTTAATTGGAGGTTGGGCGTTGTATAAAACGAAGTTTGTATTACTATTTATTTGGCTTAATACCTAATATATCCTTTAACTTTTAAAAATTTCATATTTCATACTTAAACTTTCATTATTTTTAGTTTACCACCTAAACTTAAATTAAATATGATAAATAACCATTTTGCTGAGAAAACATATAAAATTTTTATTGCATGATACACACACGCTGCTTTTGTGAAAAGGGCCAATGTATGTTTGACACGTGGCACAATTTCATAAAGGAAATGAAAACAAAATAAAATTGAAAACAAAAAAAAAAGCAAAAAGAATAAAAAATAAAAAATAAAAAGCCAAAAAACAAACCCCGTTCTTCTTCTTCACGCGTTTACTACCTTCTTTCCTCCATCTTCTTCCTTTTCTATTCAAATTCCTCTCTTTTTCTATATTCGCAAGAGCAACCCACATTCTTTCTCAATCCTTCAATCCATTTACTAATTTTTCTCGATTTTTCTATCTCTAAAGTTCTCATATTTTTCTCTTTTTGTGTGTTTAAAATTTGAGTTCTCAATGTCCCAAATCCATAGAAGACCTTAGCAACCATTCTCTATTTTTAGATCACTACAAAAAAACAATAAATTAGCGACGAAAATTTCCGTCACTAATAGAGGTATTTTAGTCGCTAATTACTTTTAGCGATGCGACGACTAACCGTCACAAGCAATTTTACGACTAAAACATAAAACAATCTCTAAAAATAGCGACTGCAAATTCCGTTGCTAAAAATAAAATTTTCGTCGCTAAATAACACCTAAAATTAATCACCATAAATATTAAAAGTTTATTAGCGACGGAAAATCCATCGCTATTCCGTCGCTAAAAATATTATATTTTTTAATATTATTTTCAATTTAATTTTTTATTATAATTTTCAATTTAATTTTTTATTATAATTTCCAATTTAATTTTGTTGTTGTTATTATTATTATTGTAACATCCAAAAAATTTATATAAATAATTCTACAATATTATTAATTTAAAAACTATAAAAATATAATATCATATAAGTACATTAAATTGAAACCATACTTAAAAAGTATTTAGAAAATTAAAAACATCTTATACAATTCAAATTCAAATATTTATAAACATCACATACAATTATAATATAAACATTAGCTAAAATAAACCAAAGATAAAAATTAACTTTTATCTAAAATGTTGATATAAATATACATCAACTTTAAGTTTTGCATCCCCACTATGAATATATCACATCAATTAAAAGTCCCACAAGGCTCTCAACATCACTTCGAGATCCTTCTTTCAATTTGGTCAGAATATACATGACAATATCATCAACAAGTCTGAATTCCGGCCTGTCAAACATGATTAGCTAACAATCCCCCTGTGAGTTTACATGGAAAGCAATTCTTCGGATATAAAGTGCAGAGATCAATGACTTATTATCAAGCAGCACAAAATCTACATTAAGGAAAAATAGCAGGAAGCAATACTTATATACTATGAGGAATATATCCACGACATAAAAGATATAGATGTTGTATACCTGTGACAACCCCCAAATTGGCTGCTAGTGATTGGATAATAAGAGCAGCACGTGATGTCACTAATATGATCCAAAGTAACTACAAAAATAGTAAAGCCCTATCAGCATCCACATCACTAAATGATAATGTCAAATTTGAATATATATATATATATATATATATACACACCATGAAAAGACTACTAAGTTTTGCATCAAACAGAAAGTAGGGGTACCTCATACCGATATTGTGCTCCTGCCTACAGGTCAGTCTCAACTACAGATTCACTCAAAAGATTTAGTGGACAGACCTACTAGTGGCTATATTGATACACATATGCAGAAATAAAGATAGAAAACTTGGCCTTACAATTTCCTGGGTCAATATATGCAATAAAAAAAGGAAACCAGGACCCATATATGCAAAAAGGTTTTTCCAGCTTTTCCTCTGCATAAAGAAAAGACTTCAATCAGGTAGTTCCTCCTTCAATAACCATTTTATGCATAGACAATTAAAAAAAAAACATTCATAGCACTGGAAGCATGCGTTTCACATTATCAACATTAGTAATTAAATAGTGATAAGCAGAAGAATTTCAAAGCTGGACTCAATCAGACCAAAGATACAACAAATGCATGATACTCTAGGAATTGATAAGTTTTCCATGTACGAGGTCACCCAAGGGAAACAAATATATATTCCAATTCTATGGTTCTGGAGGATTAGACTTGAAACATCGTGTAAAGGAGTCCTGTTCAAAATCACTACAATGAATTAAATTTAACAAAACCAAATAAATTTAAGGCTTGCTCGAGTCTGAGTAGTGTTTTAGATGAAGAAATATCAATAATGCTCAATCAGCTAGCTGCCAATAAATATAAACTAACATTTTTACATAATCAATAATTAAATTCAGTTAAATAAAACAAGAAACTCACATCAACGATGGCACCAGTAGCCTCTGTTAAGGTTGGGGAAATGTCAAGCAAATCACGCCTAAAAAAATCAGAAACAAACCCAAGAACCAAATAAGCATAATCGGTAATACAAGAACAAAAATTGTAAAACTGGGAAGAGAGAAAGAGAGAGATGTGGTTACAGGCGAAGCTTGCCAAGGGGTTCATGAATGGAGGATCCAGAAGGAAGGTAGTCTTCTATGTTGGGTCGATCCAAGTCAAATTCGGAGGCCGAAGATTTTAATTTACTTGCACTGCTCATTTATATTCTTCTTTCACTAAAACCTCACTGCTTTGTCGGGCGGAGCTGCAAATCCCGACTCCAAACGCGTGAGGAGGAGGGCAGCAGCTGCTGCCGTCGCACGCAGAAGAGGGGGAAAGAGAGGAGGTGACGTGGCCGGCTGACAGCGGGGACAGGGGGCCTGGGAGGCGGGGAGCGACGGGGAGGAGGAGCAGATCGAGGGAGGGGGGCTTGAATGAGATCGGGGTAGAGAAAAGGAAATGGAGGAAAAGAAAGAAAAGAAGAGAAGATAAGGAAGGGAAAGCCCAAAACGACGCAGTTTTAAGTTTTCTTCTCTTGTTTTTTTTATGTTAAATTACCGTTTTATCCTTCCCAACACACCCACATACCAATATTTACCACCAAATTAAACACCTAAATTTTAATATTTTACACTTGCTCCCTTTTTAAATTATTTTATTTATTTGTCCAAAATATCGGATTAATTATCCTCACTATTTGAATCCATTATTTTGGGGCGTTACACTCTCTCTCATTTTCTATACTAAATTGTGTTTTTCCTTTCCTTTGATTTTAAATTCTATGTTCTTCTTTTTTTTTTCTTTAAGTATTTATTTATTTAGTTTATTTATGATTTAATTATTTAATTAAAATTGACACTTAACTATTTTCGGGTTTAAAATTAACATTCAATAATTTTTTTTTTCTATCGGGTTATTTTTTATTTTTTTTTTATCTATATATATACATATATACATATATTAATTTAATTATTTATTTATATATATAATTCATTTAGTCAAAGTTATTAATTTAAAAATCAAAAATAATATCAATACATATTCTTTAATAAAATTTTAATTTCAGTTTGCCCATCTAATTAATATTTTCATTAAATTTTTAAATAATTAAATATTAAAAAAATTATTTTAGACAAATTAAAAATAAAATTCATTATATAAAACGATTCTAAGCAAAAAAAATTACAATTAAAAAATTTATTTTAATCAATGAAAGTACTAAAAAATTATTAAATTTTGTTTACAATTGTTTTAATTATATATTTTCAAGATTAAATGTTAATCTTATCGGAATTAGCAAAAGATACGAATTTCAATATAATTAATAACTATAAGTATGTATGCATACTTTTATTAATATTATAATCAATTTTACTGACGAAATAGCGACGGATTATTCCGTTGCTAAAGTATCACTTCAAATTCTAAAACATTATTTTAATAATTAACAAATTTGAATTTTTTTTTGCGACGGAAATATCCGTCACTAATTCAAGTGTGTTTAGTGAAATTAGTGATGGATTTTTTAATAGCTAAATTAGTGACAAATTTTTTAGTCGCTAAATAGTCGCAAAAAAATGGCATAAATTGCCGCCAAAATTTAGCGACGGATTCTTTATTTCCGTCGCTAAAATTGAAAAAATGGTATTTTACGACTAATTCTGAATTTAGTCACAAATCAGTCGCTAATTAGCGACGAAAATGTGTCCGTCGCTAATTTATATCGCTAATTTGGGTTTTTTTTTTTGTAGTGAATCCGTATCAACCCAGATTTGGCTCCAATTCTTGAAGATATCTGCTTTGAGTCTCATTTTCTGTGTATAAATCCAGAGTATTGATGAAACTAACAACAAGCCATGATTTCTCATGTTTTAAAGAAAATGAAGATAAAGAAATTGGAGAGATATACTTATCTTGTTGTTGCAATTTGAGAGAATGAATTTTGAGAGATAGCAAATATCATTTTGGGGATTTTTTTTTTTTAAATTTTGAGAATTCATTTGTGCCTATCTCACGCTCTCTCATTACGTGCACTTTACATTTTTGTCCACATTAGCAAAATAAGTCAGCGAGATGGCTATTTATCATAGTTAATTTAAGTTTAGATGGTGAAGTAAAAAATAATAAAAGTTTAGGTATGAAATATGAAATTTTTTAAAACTTCAGGAGATTTTTAGTTATTAAGCATATTTTTTCCTTTATTATGTCTATGAAGATACTAATAATATATTATGTTTTAAATAAACTACTAATGTTAAATAAATTTTTTTAATAAAAAAATGCAACAAGTAGTTAATTTATTTTTAAGAAAAAGTAGCTTTTATTAAATCAAATGAGCAATACAAAAAGAAATAACATTCCAAACGTAAAGGTTAGCATAAGAAGTGAAGATTTATTCCTAACAAAGGGTCTTTTCTACTATCCACACTGTCTGGACGATAACCACCCAATGTAACGGTCACGGTTCAGTTTGCATTTTCAAAAACTGTGCCTGATAAATTATGACTACCATGCACACAGAATGCACGGTAGCAATTCTCTTCAAAATATATACATGAAATTTAAAATTTAAATATGCATGGATAGCTAGAGTTATATATGATGCAAATACTACTCTTATAGTAAGATACACATTAATTTTGAAGAATCTATATTGATAACCGGACTCTTTGAGTAAGAGACCGGCATGATTGACCCGAGCACATGCTAGAAGCCAAACTTACATTCTAAAAGGTAAATAACCGGGCTCATCTAGACATTCGGCATATTAATAGCCCGGTTCTGTTAACAGTTCGGTAATGGATTATGGAAAGCCATCATCAACGAATATTTCCCAGATATTGTGCAGATCCTGATCTTACAATGATGGAAAGTACCAAGAATCACTCAACAAATCTTCACAAATTGGGAATCAAGCATCAATCAAGAGATTAAGGTGATTTTCTCCTATTCGAGATATTATTTCCTATTTAGCATAGCTCTATATAAAGGAAACCATCAGGTACATTTATCTCTCTCTGATTTCTTGAGACAAGACCTTTATTTTGTCAATTAACTGACTTGATCGTCCGAGTCTCCCTTGTCGAAATACCCGATGGTTTTGTTATATTCTCAGGTGATTCAAGCGAGGAATTACTTCAAAAAATCCAACTGTTATCATTCGGTGCGGTGACCGTGGAACACTCCACAGATTTCAGTCAACAATGGACCTTTTTCTCGATTTACCTGTTTCTGCTACCCCAGCATCTAGCCAGCCCAACACTGCAACCCAACCTCCGGCCAACCTTCTTGGCCAGCTCCTCCAAAGCTTACAACCAGCTCAATCAAAGCAAATCTCCCCACTCCCAGCACGACAATTGTTTTCCACACAGATTCATACACCAGCTACACCACAAGCACCCGCAACTATCCCAGCGATCCCGGGCTTGACCCCCCAAATAGCCCAAACCCTGTTGACCGCCCTATCAGCTATGGCGGCTCAAGCACCACCCCCAGTCTCCGCAATAACACCCCCTATCCTCACACATGCGATAGCGCAACACCCTACACAAACTACACAATTCCCAGCCCAAACACTACCACCACCTTTGCCGAGCACATTAGCCCCAGGAACAACGATTACAATGACAACCAAGCAGTTCGAAAAATTGTTTGAAGAAAGAATGCAGAAGTATCAGAACCGCAGTACCTTACAGTACCAAGGAAGTTTCCGGTCTCCTTTATCTCGAGACATCTTGGCCGCCCCGTTCCCCCAGATACGCTTGCCAAATCTGCTGAAGTATAGTGGTAGCACAGATCCCCGAGCTCATTTAGACGAGTTCCACCACACTATGTTGGTTCATACCACGGAGGATGCAACTTTGTGCAAGATTTTCCCCCAAAGACTCACTGACTAGGCTCAGATATGGTTTCGTAATCTCCCAGAAAACTCCGTTTACAGCTTCGAGCAGTTCAGTGACATGTTCATTGCTAAATTCGTAGCGGCCATCCGACCTGCTAAAGTGTCTGCCGACCTTACCATGGTACATCAAGAGAAGGGGGAAGCACTTCGAGCTTACGTGGAGAAGTTTAATGCTGTGGCCATGGATATCCAGAACCTAAACTTGGAGGTCGCTATTAATGCTCTCATCCGCAATACGAGGTGTCAAGATTTCAGTGATTCCTTGAGCAAGAAACCCCCAGGCGATTTCACCGAGCTCATGTCTCGGGCCCACAAGTACATCCGGATGGATAAAGCACGTCGACTCAGATATAACGCACAGCAGAGAGATTCGGATAGAGGGTTTCGCATAGGTCAAGATTGGAACAGCAGTGGCCAGGACGAGGTCAGAGGAAGAGTGTAGACACCGGGTCCCGAGGCGGTCCAAGATCAGAATTACCCGATGATGAAATAAAAGACCGATTTTCGGCAAGAAAAGTGAGAATCGATCGTTCCCTCGTCAAATTTGGTTTTTTTCGAATAATAATTAAAAATATATTTTAGAAATTAAAAAATTAAAATGGGGGAAAAATAAATAATTTTGTGTCAAAATTTTATTAAAAAAAAAAATCAGTACGAGTGCCACCTGCGGCAGCGCGGGGCGGCTTGCCGTAGGGGCGCCTGCGCGCGCAGGCGGGGGGACTGCGCGTCCCCCCTGCGCGCAGTGTGGGGGGCACCGCGCGCCCCCCTGCGCTCGAGGCAGGCGGGGCACTGCGCGCATGCAGCACGCGCCCTTGCCCCCTCCGCGCGACCTGTTGGTCTTCGCCTGTCCCTTTTTTTCGCTGTTTTCAGTCTGTTTTTTTTCAGTCTGATGTTTCCGTTTGTTTCACCATTTTATACTATTTTGGATTAACTAAAAATAAAAGCTTTTTTGTCCTTTGCTTTTTTTGGCCAAGGCAAGATTAAATGAGGATTTTCCCCTCATTTTCACGGATGGGGATTTTGGCAAAAAGAAAACACTTGGCTTTTCTCTCTAGGATTTTTTTTCTGCTCTCCAGGAAGCTTTCCTTGTTCTAAAAATTCTTCAAAAAAATCTTTAAGATTTCTTCTCAAATTTTAGTTTTTTGCTACTATAAAATACTTGATCTTGGGTTGATTCGAGCAAGAGAAATCAATTTTCTTAGCTTGTTCACCCCACAAAAGAATACTTTTTAAACTAATTTGCTTAAAACATAGATTTTTACATTTGTTTCGAATATTATTATCGTCAAAAATCGACAAGAGGAACGGATTGAGACATCCTATTTCCGATCTAAAATTCTGAGGGTAAACATTCTTAGGCTTGTCCTCATTTATTTTTTTTTGTACATTATTTATTGTTGTTAAATATTATTTTTGGCCATTATCACCACCTTTATTATTTATTTTTGGCATTTTAATGTGATTAATATTACTCTTGATGTATTATTTGTTTGTTTCAAGTTGATTTCCTTTTTATTTCTCGTTGCCCCTTTATTATTATTATTATTATTATTATTATTATTATTATTATTATTATTATTATTATTATATTGGTCGCTATTAATATTCTGTTGACATTTTATTATTACTATTATTATTATTATTATTATTATTATTATTATTACAAATTGACTTACCTAATGATTATTTCATTTTTATTTGATTAATTTTTAGAATCATTACTAATATTTTTGATGTTAATTTTTGTTTGAGATTTAACTTGAGTCGGGTTACGCGAGCGCCCCGCGACTCCCCGGATGGGTCGCGATGCATAGATGGACACTCCGGTTTGGTGAGATCCTTTCAACTCCCCTTTATGTGTTACGTGTTTATTTGTAAATAATTATTTTATTTGCGCACGCGTGCGATAAAAAATCACAAAAATACTTCTACAATTAAATTGAGATTTTCACTAATAAAATTGGGACCAATGTCCCTTGTTTTAGCCAAAGCATAAAAAATATCACATTAAAAACGAAGAGTCAATTTTCTCAAAAAATGGGATCACCCATCCCCGTTTTCATCAAACAATCAAAAAACGACTCTTTGAACCCTCTTCGAAATAAATGCGAATGAACCAAAATTCCTAAGTTTTGACCAAGCGCGAAGGAACCAATGTTCCTAAAAATAATACCCCGATTTATGTATGTTCTTTTACTTTGATCTTGTGCGAGTGTTTTAAATTTGAGTCCCTTTTCCTTTTGGGCCCTTGTAATTAATTTTAGGGCAACTTTATTCATTTTTGGGGATTGTATTCTGTCCCTGTTCGTACCTTTAATTCTCTTTCATTAGGGTTGTATTCTGCCCCCTATTTCTATTGTAATTGTGTGCTTGCGTGTTTATCGCTTTCATTTACAGCTTTCTTTATTTATTTCGTTTATCGCTTCTAAATGCTTGATATGCGCAATTTAATTTAATGCATCGAATGCGTGAGGTGAGAGATATAATCTTAAGAAGTTAAAAACCCATTTATAATTAACCAAAGTATAAATAAGAGGGAAGTTCCGGACACCGTATCTCTGGTTTAGACCGTTAGAGGTGAGAGACTTTTTTCCAATTTCTTGCAAATTGGGTGGCGACTCCATGATACCTTAAAAGGGGCCTTTAGGCGTCATTAGGCTAGGTGCTTCTCCCCAATGTTTTATTGGGAGGGATACACCGACGAAGTCTCATGGCGCCCATGATGAAAAGACGCAAACCTCATACCTCGTATCCCAAAGGCAGATTCAAAGCGAGGGCCCTTGCTGGGTACTTCCGGCGTGCGTCACAGTGGCGACTCCGCTGGGGACTTTGTGTTTGAGACTTTGCTCCGAAAGTGCTTTGGTTAAAATATATAATTGGGTTTTTAAAACTTAAAATTCTATCTCTTTTCAAAAATTTACATTATCATTTTAGAGCCTTAGACTTACGCTAGTTGGTCCCTATCTTACCCCGGTGCGTTCCCGAAGCACGACCCTACTTTCACTCATTGTAGGGAAGTGTTAGGGATAATCACCAGCCCAAGCCTTGTACCTTTTGGTATATCAAATGGAGACCCAATCGGTCGTTATGCTCACGACGAGTTAGACCCTTTGGCAAGGACCACGCTTGGGTAGCCCTAAAAGTTTCATCACCTTGACTAAAGCTCATCTAATGGCAAATAGAAACTTCCACTAGGTGGTATGCTCCTTAATACAATGCTTGCGATATGGGTCGTCACGTATTAGACGAAATCAACCAATTTAAGTGGTCTTTTATCAAAGGCTTTCATGCCCCGGTAAGCCCACCTTAACTTGATTGAATTGTCTAAATACGTAATGGCCAAAACTCATACGCGTGTACATTAGACTAGAGCTGTTATGCTGCCGGCTTTTCGCCGTGCACTTCGCGCGTTCATAGGGTCCCCTGCTGACCCGTGAACTAAGCCCACCTAGGAAAGAGACCACACGACCTCGTGTGCGGGAGTGATAAGGTTGGAAGGATTTACTTGCTTGCATGTGGTTGTGGATGCTGCACAACATGCTCATGCATCGCATGTCATTCGTACATGTCAAATAAATACGTGTATATATAATATATTTTATCTCATACTGTGTATATATCTTTCTGTCCGCATGCTATTTTTTCAACATGTACATATCATCCTGCGTATAATCTCATGCTATGTGTGTATATATCCTCTCGTCTGCATATCATTTTTCGCATGTACATACCATCCTGTATATAATTCCTTCCATGCATCCCATCGTATCGTGGTAGTCCATTGACCCCGCACTCATCAAAGACTATTTGCATGGCACGATCATGCATTGTATATGTCATCCATGCATCATTCTAACAATCTTGATCTTTCAGCCATCTTAGATTCATCTGAGTGGACTAGAGATTCTGACGATCGACTAGCGACGACAAACTCGCCCTTTGGATTGCTAGAATTAGTGCCTGTTTGGGATTTTGAGCCACTCTCAGCAACTAGTGAATCATCTTCGATGGCAGAACTACCACGGGAGATCGGTGCTTTGACGATGAAAGATCTGGATAAGAGGCTTGGGGACTTTGAAAGGAGGATATTGGCCATGATAGAAAACATTGTTGCCCAAATGACACCAAATACCAGCCAACCTCCTGTGGCCCCTGCTGTTGAACAAGTTGAATCGCCTATTCTGGAAGAGGCTCCTATAGCAGTCCCTACCATATGACAACCAGATATTGAGCCTAGAGCTACGACACCTCTTGAACCGAAAAGAATTCTTGGTCTGAAAGATGATCTCATGGTGGAGGAAGAAGATGAGCAGGTAACTCCTCAGGCTGTGATGAATGAAGTCCCCAAGGGAGAGGATAGCGCGATAAAGGAGATAAAAGGTGGGATTGAAAAGTTTGAACCTCAGACGACGACTACTATAGAGAATCTGGTCACCGCCATGGTGCCGCCTGCCGAACAACCGTCTACCACTCCCACCATGGTACGAAAAGAGCATGACCCAACTAAGGGAGTACATCTATCACCGACTGGACCTAGAGGAGAGTCGCCCGTCACTCTGTCACCTGAGCAAAAAGGCAAAGGGCATATTTCAGAGAATGGGTTCCTAGCAGTGATACGGGGCCTGAAGAGAAAGATGGGTGTCCTTGAAGAGGAAATTTCAAAGTCTAAACTTGCAATTACCCGGGCTGCTCGGGGGAAGGCCTTTATGGATGTAAAAAAGAAAAGTCAACTGTATAGGTGTGACATCTGTGCCGGCGCTCAAGGGACAAAGGAAGCATCAATGGTTATAACAGTTCAAAAAGGTTATTCCGGCATGGATAGATCTTTTCCTCAAGCAGGGGAGGAGGACCTGCGCTCATGGTTAGCCAACCCAGCCAGAAATCGAGGGCATAGGAGGTGTCGCCGATATGCTAGATATCTGAGGGATAATTACCAAACCCTAAAAGGTCAAGTGTGGGGTCCTGTCAATGACAAACAACTGATGGCCTTCGATGGAGGGAGCAATGTCATTAGGGATGACGATCAGGAAAGCTCGAGTCTCGGTGATAACAGTGTGAGAGATGTTGAGGCCACCAAACTTCCAAACATTGGGACTACTCAAGATCACCATGCCATTTGGGATAAAACCTTATCTGAGCACCTTTTTCACTTCATCAATAAGGGAAAGCTACAGCCAAAACCTGCAAAACCCGCCGGGAGCCAAGGGCGTCCTGGTCACCGAGCAGATTGGTATTACGCTTACCATCAGCATACTGGGCATGAGACTGATGGGTGTCGAACTCTGAGAAAGCGAATTCAAGGCCTCATTAATGAGGAGCTGAGGGGTTCCTGAAAGTGATAGTAGACCGTCGACTGCAGCGTCTGTGTTGGCAAGAGAAGAAGGAAGCGGCTATCTAGATGTTCCTTTTTATTCCTGAATTATTTAATGATGACAGTTTTTAATCCTAGTTTTATTGAATGAAATGGATGGTCTTGCTATCTTGTGTGATGTTTCTTGTGAATTTCATTATGCATAATCATGGTACATTTACATTTGACATTGGTTCAACTAATGCCATTCCATTCAATCTCGAAACTTTGGGAGAACCCAAAGAAAATCTTGATGGCATCTGTTATGACTCCTGAAGTGAGATGAAATTTGAGAGATAAAAAAAATAATAATAAAATAAATAAAAAGAGCCTTTGCCTGGACCTGGTATGACATGCTGAAAATTGACAAAGACATTCTTGAGATCAATACTACTTCCACGTGCCAACATGACGACGAACCGAATGTTGAAAGCCATTTCTTTGCACTCCCACTACATCTGGGATGCATATGGTGCCACCAAATAAGATCAAGCTTCGAAAGCTGCATCAGGAGTTAGGCAAATGAGACTTAAGACCTTCACGAAGAAAACATAACTCACCAGAATACAACTCATCAGAACCAAACAACGTGAACACTTTCCTCTCAACCATTTGAAATGTGCACCCTCAAAACCAATTATAACTGACCCTTAACCATCTAGAATCCTTGTAGCCAAATTCCTTACTAAAACTTATATGCTCGACCAGATTGAACAACAATGGTCCCAGTGGTTAAGATGAAAAGTGCACGTATATGTAAACTTTAGGATTTGAGCAAACCTTGTTAAAAGAAAGAAAATTGGGGTGTAAAAAAAAAATTAAAAAAAAAAGAGAAGAGAGAAGAAAAGAGAGAATTGATCAGGGGGCAAGGGAATGCTATTTGAAGAAAAGCTTCGCTCAAATCCTATTGATCTACACATGCCTGCATATTGCCATTCTTTTTAGCTACTGGAAAGGACCAAAAAGGCTAACCCACAAACCATCCACCCAATCCCAGCCGTCGAAAACCATTTCGAAAGCTTAAACCACCAAAACCGATAAAAGTACCCCCGATCATCCAAGCCCAACCTGTCACCCTGTCTCAGCCATCGAAAGGCCATCCCAGGGTTCGAACCGCCAAAGCCAATAAAGGCCAAATGCGAAACTTCATATTCAAGCCCCAAATAAGGAACCCATCACCTCGACCAGTCTGCACAAGGGTTAAGACCAAGACTTTGATACCAAGAGGAGCCACTCTCAGAAGCAGCAATCCCCCCGGCAGATGAAGATGAAAGCGAATTCAACCAATGATGACAAACTGAAGGAGGGTCCATGGCGGAGGCTTAAAAAAAAAAGGAGAAAATATTCAATCAAGAAAACCCGCGAGGGCTGATTGGAAACAGGAGTCTGATGCTTACAAGATCCACTCCAAGATTAGATGTAACTTTTGCATTCTGAATCCATGTTAAATGGTGATTATGTATAGAGAAATCGTGCTGAAATGCACACAGTTTTTTGCAAATACATAAAGCAAAAGTAGTTCAACTCATCATTTCCTAGTTCTTTTATAAAAAGTAAAATCTAAAAGGCTACTCTACTCCTGCTCTCACTAACTAGATGCCCAAGCCGAGGGGTTCTATTATCCACTGCAGAGCTAAGTACCTTCCTCTTACATGCACTTAGGGTGTAGTCTACGATCAGGACAGTTCATTTTGCACACTCAAAGTTGCCTGGTTCTAGCATAAAATCAGGGCATTGGTATTATCGATTCTCTGCCACTCTCGCCACTCAGGCACTTCAGTCAACTCCTCCTGCTATCAACTGTGAAGCCAATTCTATAGCGCCCTCATGATAGAAAACAAGCTCAGACAACCATGACCTAAGACGCAAATACACGCCGATTATATCTGAAAGACCTTTTACAACAATTATCTACCCTCTACCATTCTCGCCACTCAGGCACTTTAGTCATCTCATCTTGCTACCCACTATGAAGCCAACCCTACAGCACCTCCCCGATAAAGAACCAAGTTCATATAACCATAACCTGAGACATAAGCACATGCCAATCACGCCCAAAAGATCTTTCACAATAACTCCAACTTCTCTCTCTCTCTCTAAAAAAAAAGCCGTTAGAGATAAAAACCGTGACTGGGCTCTAAGCAAAAGTTAGGCTAAAGTGCAGGGGTGAAAACCTGGCAACAGGCAGTCTGCCCTATAAAAAATGAAATAAATAAAAGCCGCTGGATTGGGTTGGGTCCATTCCAGGCAAAAATAAGGCACAGGGTTATGTGAAAATCCGACAAGGACGCATCTCCCGCTAAGAAAAGCTAGTGTGAAAATCCACGAGGGACGCACTACCTTTAAAATAATGACGCTTGGAGCGATAAGGCGGCATTACCTTGGGCAAGCAAAGACACACATCGGGCAATCCTCCCTAAAAAATTATGAATCAAAGTCCCTAAATCAGGACAGCGCCTTCAGACACTTGGGGGCATAATCGACCAAACGAAGCCACGAGTCGCTGCAGCAAGAGTTATCGCACCTCGACCACTGGGCCACTCAGATGAATGGTGTCACCTGCATCCTGCATAACATATGCACATGCACATGCATAACTTACCCTTGCATACAAATTTCTTTTGATTCCTCAGGACAGCCTGGCGCCTTCACGCACCGACAAGCTAGTGTTTATCAGTCGTTCAGCCGTGGTTTCACACACCGACAAGCTGGTGTTTCATTAATCATGTCCTCCAAAGTCTGGCGCCTTCACACACCGACAAGCTGGTGTTTATCAGTCGTTCAGCCGTGGTTTCACACACCGACAAGCTGGTGTTTATCAGTCACTCAGCCGTGGTTTCACACACCGACAAGCTGGTGTTTCATCAATCACGTCCTACAAAGTCTGGCGCCTTCACACACCGACAAGCTGGTATTTATCAGTCGCTCAGCCGTGGTTTCACACACCGACAAGCTGGTGTTTTATCAATCACGTCCTACAAAGTCTGGCACCTTCACACACCGATAAGCCGGTGTTTATCAGTCGCTCTGCCGTGGTTTCACACACCGATAAGCTGGTGTTTCATCAATCACATCCTCCAAAGTCTGGCGCCTTCACACACCAATAAGCTGGTGTTTATCAGTCGCTCAGCCATGGTTTCACACACCAACAAGCTGGTATTTCATCAATCATGTCCTACAAAGTCTGGCACCTTCACACACCGATAAGCTGGTGTTTATCAGTCGCTCAGCCGTGGTTTCACACACGGACAAGCTGGTGTTTCATCAATCACGTCCTCCAAAGTCTGGTGCCTTCACACACCGACAAGCTGGTGTTTATCAGTCGTTCAGCCGTGGTTTCACACACCGACAAGCTGGTGTTTCATCAATCACGTCCTCCAAAGTCTGGTGCCTTCACACACCGACAAACTGGTGTTTATCAGTCGCTCAGCCATGGTTTCACGTCGACAAGCTGACGTTCCTCAATCATGTGACAAGTAGTAATCCTTTGGTGCCGACAAGCTGGCAAGACCAAGTTCCAGACTGAGACCACCTCAGGTACGCATCTCTCCCTCTCCTTTCTGAATTTTGGCTCACTTAGGCACTTGAGTTCTAAGTTCCCCAAAATTGGGGACAACTGTAGACACAGGGTCCCGAGGCGGTCCAAGATCAGAATTACCCGATGATGAAACAAAAGACCGATTTTCGGCAAGAAAAGTGAGAATCGATCGTTCCCTTGTCAAAATTGGTTTTTTTCGAATAATAATTAAAAATATATTTTAGAAATTAAAAAATTAAAATGGGGGAAAAATAAATAATTTTGTGTCAAAGTTTTATTAAAAAAAAAAATCAGCACGAGTGCCACCTGCGGCAGCGCGGCAGGCCGCCCCAGCGCGCAGGGGTGCCTGCGCGGCAGGCCGCCCCTGCGCGCGCAGGCGGGGGGACTGCGTATCCCCCTTGCGCACAGTGCGGGGGGCACCGCGCCCCCCCTGCGCGCGAGGCAGGCGCCTCGCGCGGCGCAGGGACACCGCGCGCAGGGGCCTGCCGCGCGCGCTGTGACGCGTGCCGGAACCAGCAAGGCCCTCTTCGGGAATCCGCTTTTAGGATTCGAGGGATTGGTTCGCGTCTTTTTTGATCTTAGGTGTTATGAAATATTTTCGGCACCTCCTTTCACAGTAGAACATTGAAAAGGACCATCCATGGCCATAACACCTTTAGGCACTTTTGAGGTATTTTGGAGTCGCCACCCAATTTACAAGAAATTGGGAAAGTTTAACCTCTTATCGGTCTAAACCAGAGATGGTGTCCGGAACTTCACACTTATTGGTGCCTTGGTTAATTATAAATGAGTTTTTAAATTATAAAATTTCATTTTTCATCTCACACAATTAATGTAATTTATTAAAGCGCGTATCAATCACATATGAAACGATAAATAAAAATGAAAATAAAGACAAAATTAAATTACAACAAAACTAGGGGCGGAATACAACCCCCATTGTAAATAAAATATAAATCATATATAAAACGGGGTATTTATTAGTGTTGAGAACGTTGGTCCTCTCATACACAATTAAAGAAAATTATTTTAAAGTGACAAATTATTTTTGGATAAAAAAAGCTAGGACATTGGTCCCATTTTATTAGAAAACCCAATTTTATTTGTAGAAATATTTTTGTGTGCTTTTTGATTAAGCGTGCATAAAATAAATGGTTCAATTAATTATTACATGGCCAATAACTCAATAAAACAAATAAAGGAAAGGTAACAAATACAATAAAAAATAACAACTCCTCGGATCTGTTCCTTCATTCGCACGGGTGCTCAAACGGGGGAGCACAAAGATTTAACACCGACAACAAACACAAATAAAATTGATGTTAGTAATCGAAGTAAGAAAATCAACTAGACATTTATAACAATGCATAAATTAAATGAAACATGCATATCATGTGATAAATACATTAAATGACATATTAAAATAAATTAACAAATTAATAGATAACTATTTAAAACATAAAGTAATAATAATAACAATAACAACAACAACAAAAATAATAATAACAATAATAACGATAATAATAACGATAAACGATGATAGTAACAATAAATAACACTAATAACAATATACTAATGACATATATAATGATGATAATAACAAAAAATAAGTAAATAGGTAAATAATAATAATAATAATAATAATAATAATAATAATAATAATAATAATAATAATAATAATAATAATAATAATAATAATAATAATAATAATAATAATAATAATAACAATGAAAATAATGATGAACAATGACAACAATGATAATAAGGATCAACAATTAAAAGAAAATGGGAACAAATAACGAAATTAAAAGTTAGATCTACATCTAAGAACAATATTAAAAGTTAGATCTACATCTAAAATGACATAAAATAAAAAAATCAACAATATTTACTAATTTAAATATTAGCAAAAATGATGAAAATAAAAACTAAATTAAGAGATCGAGTCTAGAATGTTTACCCTCAAATTTCGGATTCGATGGAGAATATGATAGATTTTCCTTATTTTGATTTGCAAAATATGGTTTTGAAATGATAAAGTTTGAGATTTTGATTTAAAAGAAAAATTTCTTGAAAAATAATTAAAGAAAAATTAAATTGATTCCCAAGAATAAAGAATTGATTTTCTTTGTCTCAAGAACAATTGTTAATTAAAATTAAAGAGAAGAAATTGATGAAAAGAAAATTAATTTCCAAGAACAAAGAATTATTTTATTTGTCTCAAGAAATTGTAATTGATAGAAAAAACCAAACTCGAGAACAAAGAATTGATTTCTTTGCTTCAAGACCAATTTTAGCTTGAAAATTGATTTTTTTTTGGCTTTGAAGATTTTATTTTTGGTGAAGAGCCCTTAAAAAATCTATAGAAATGGATTTCTCAGAGAAGAAGAGGAAGAGAGGATGAAGCAAATGAATTCCCCCGAGAGAAAAAATGCCAACCCCCCTAATTTCTCTCATCTCTTTCTTTTTATTACCAAAAAAATAAAAAAACAATTAATTAATTAAGAAATAAAATTATTTTTATTAAATTTTCCTTAATTTAAGTGTGAAAAAGGAAAAAAAATCAACCAAATCCCGGAAAAATCTTCAAAAAAGTCAAAGAAATTGAAAACAAAAGATTTTTGGGTGAAAAAATGTCAATTTCGGTGATTTTGGGCGACTGAGGCGAAAGCACAGCTGTGCTTTTTAAAAAAGCACAGCTGTGCTTTTGCGCGCAGTGCACATAATGCACACTGTGCAAAAGCACAGCCGTGCTTTTAAAAGCACACCCTCCATCCAAAAGCACACCCTCTCTTCTTTCTTTTCGTTTTTTTTTTCTTCTTTTTTTTTTTAATTTTTAATATGACTAAAAAATACTAAATTTATTCTCAAAAACTAATTTCTAAAATATTTTATTTTTTATTATTTTTTATTATTTTTTATTTTATTTTATTTATTTTATTTTTTATTTTTATTTTTTATTATTTTTTATTTTTATTCTAAAATGCAAATTTGACAAGAAAATCATCATTTTTAATCTTATTGCCTGAGAAGGCAATTTTTCATCATTGGGTAACTTCGATCTAGGCTGACTCAGGACCCGGTGTCTACAGTTGCCCCCAGTTTAGGGGAAGCTAGTACACTAGTGTGTAGGTGAGCCTAAACTCAAGGAGAAGAAGGAAAGAGACACGTACCTGAGGCGGCCTTCTTTCCGAAGCGAGTGATGCTGTTGTGGTCGTTATTGTCATGTTGTCGGTGTGTTGTTTTTAGTTGAAGCAGTAGTGTCGTGATCGTGCTAACCCTCCGTAGAGCGGTAGTGCCGTCATCGTGCTAACCCTTCTGAGATTTGAAGTGATAGTGCAGTGGTCGTGCTAACCCTCCTTAGAGTAGTAGTGCCGCCATCGTGCTAACCCTTCTAGGATTCGAAGTGGTAGTGCTGTGGTCGTACTAACCTTCCGTAGAATGGTAGTGCCGCCATCGTGCTAACCCTTCTGAGTTGATAAAGTGGTGCTCCTTGAGAGGACTTACAAATTTTGCCCCCTCAGAGGACTTTGAGATATTGCCTCCTCAGAGGACTTTTAGTTTATTCCTCCTCAGAGGTCTTCGGGATTTGCCTCCTCAGAGGTCTTCGAGATTTGCCTCCTCAGAGGGCTTCAAGATTTGCCTCCTCAAAGGGCTTCGAGATTTGCCTCCTAAAAGAGCTTTGAGATTTGCCTCCTCAGAGGTCTTCGGGATTTGCCTCCTCAAAGGGCTTCAGGATTTGCCTCCTCAGAGGTCTTCGAGATTTGCCTCCTCAAAGGTCTTCGAGATTTGCCTCCTCAGAGGTCTTCGGGATTCGCCTCCTCAGAGGTCTTCGAGATTCGCCTCCTCAGAGGGCTTCGAGATTTGCCTCCTCAAAGGGCTTCGATATTTGCCTCCTCAAAGGTCCTTAAGATTTGCCTCCTCAGAGGGCTTCAGGATTTGCCTCCTCAAAGGTCGTCTAGATTTGCCTCCTCAAAGGTCTTCGAGATTCGCCTCCTCAGAGGGCTTCGATATTTGCCTCCTCAAAGGTCCTTAAGATTTGCCTCCTCAGAGGGCTTTAGGATTTGCCTCCTCAAAGGTCGTCTAGATTTGCCTCCTCAAAGGTCTTCGAGATTCGCCTCCTCAGAGGGCTTCGATATTTGCCTCCTCAAAGGTCCTTAAGATTTGCCTCCTCAGAGGGCTTTAGGATTTGCCTCCTCAGAGGTCTTCGAGATTTGCCTCCTCAGAGGTCTTCGGGATTGCCTCTTAAGAGGATTTAGAGATTTGCCTCTTGAGAGTGCTTTGATTAATGCTTGGATTGATGATTGAACTGATGTCTGGATTGATGTTATTTTGGTGGCTTGTTTGGATTGATGTTTGTACTGATGTTGTCACTTGGCTTCTGTCGGTGTTCACATCGAATCTCTGTCTGCAAAATAGGAAAAACAAAATATACAGGAAAAGTGGTGAGCATGCACGTGAGATGCAATGTATGCAGTAATGTATGATAAGAATTCATCCAAATGGATTTGGAGGTGACGGCCAATTTGGTCGTAATTTGAGGTGGGATCAATGCCCCCTGGAATTGCTTTTGAATTTCATGCTTTTGAGGATTATGTGGTTCTCTTCTGATACTTGTAGTTATTATTTTAAGGTAGTGCGTCCCTTGTGGATTTTCACACTAGCTTTTCTTAGCGGGAGATGCGTCCTTGTTGGATTTTCACATAACCCTATGCCTTATTTTTTGCCTGGAATGGACCCAACCCAAACCAGCGGCTTTTATTTATTTCATTTTTTGTAGGGTAGACTGCCTGTTGCCAGGTTTTCACCCTGCCCTTTGGCCTAACTTTTTGCTTAGAGCGCCAGTCACGGTTTTCATCTCTAACGGCCCTCTTTTTTTTTTTTTTTTGTGCGAGAGAAGTTGGAGTTATTGCGAAAGGTCTTTAGGGTATGATTGACATGTGCTTATGTCTCCGATATTGGTTGTATGAGCTTGGTTCTTTATTGGGAAGGTGCTGTAGGATTGGCTTCACAGTAGGTAGCAAGATGAGTTGGCTGAAGTGCCTGAGTAGCGAGAACGGTAGAGGGTAGATAATAATAATGTGCTGGTTTTATATCGGACTCAGACAACTTTGAGTGTGCAAGATGAACTGCCCTGGTTATGCCAAAACATCTTTGCATAAATGCATATATTTTAATCTGATTTTATAACACATGATCACTATTTGGCATTAACTCGAAAAATATGAGACCTCATCTAATCTCGGGATAGATCTTGAGAGCATCGAACTCCTGTTATCAATCAGCCCTCGCGGGTTTTCTTGATTGAATATTTTCTCTCTTCTTTTTTTTTTTTATTTATTTAGCCTCTGCCATGAACCCTCCTTCAGTTTGTCAGTATTGGTTGAATTCGCTTTCATCTTCGTCAGCCGGGGGGACTGCTGCTTCTGAGAGTGGCTCCTCTTGGTATCAAAGTCTTGGTCTTAGCCCTTGTGCAGACTGGTTGAGGTGATGGGTTCCTTATTTGGGGCTTGAATATGAAGTTTCATGTTTGGCCTTTATTGGCTTTGGCGGTTCGAACCCTGGGATGGCCTTTCAATGGTTGGGATAGGGTGATAGGTTGGGCTTGGATGATCTGGGATACTTTTATCGATTTTTGTGATTTAAACCCTGGAATGGCCTTTCAACGATCGGGATTGGATGGATGGTTTGTGAATTAGCCTTCTAGGTCCCTTTCAGATTTCTTTTGGGCTTTCCCAATAAACCACTCCTTATCATTAATTTTCTTTCTATTAAGCGCATCAACAGCTCTAGCAGCATCATCCGCATTCTCAAAGTTGACAAATCCAAACAGGATTTGAACAAAACTTGCCCCCAAATAGCATTCCCTTGTAAATTTCGTTCAAGTCATGAAGTTACACATACGTGCACTTTTCATCTTAACCACTGGGACCGTTGTGGTTAAATCTAGTGAAGCATTGGATTTTAGCAAGAAACTTGGCGATAAGGGTTCTGGATGGTCAAGGGTCAATCATAATCGATCTTGAGGGTGCACATTTCAAAGGGGGTCAAGAGGAAAGAGGACATATGGTTTAGTTCTGATGGGTCATATATTTCTCGTGGAGGTCCTGAGTTTTATTTGTCCAACTTTTGATGTAGATTTCGGGGTTTGATCTTATTTGGTAGCGCCATATGCAACTTAGATATTGTGGATGCAAAGAAATGGCTTTCAAAATTCGGTTCGTCATCATGTTGGCACATGGAAGTAGTACTGATCTCAAGAACGTCTTTGTCGATTTTCAGCATGTCACACCAGGTCCTGGCAGAGGCTCTTTTTTTTTTTTTTTTTATCTCTCAAAATTATCCTCTCCTCAAGAGTTATATCAGATGCTATCAAGATTTTGTTTGGATTCCCCAAAGTTCCGAGACTAGATGGAGCCGTATTAATTGAATTAGTGTCAAAATGAATGCATCATGACCATGTGAAATAAAATCATTAGGAATACCATACAAATAAGCAACTTGTTCAATTTATTAAAAATAACCAAACTGTCATAAGTAGTTCTTGAAATGAAGAGAATTAAGGCATCTAAAAAAAACATGATCTTCTTTCCCACTCTCCTGACGAGTGTCAGCGACTTATTCATATCCATGTAACTCCTGCAAGATATGCCATTCCGGTGGATCAGATCCGATCACATATTTGGTGGAGGGATCGCATTATAGCTTGGCTTGTTCTTACTCTCCCTCTTCTCAGGATCCGTGATCTGTCTGGTGTCAATAAGATCTTGGATCTTATTTCTCAAAGTTTGGCAGTAATCAGTCGAGTGCCCAGTGTGTTGATGGTAGGCACAGTACTGATCTTCTCGGTGCCCTGGTTGCCCTTGACTCATTGCTGGCCTGGGTGGTAATGGTTGCAGCATGCCTTCTTTTATTAGTCTCTCCAATACCCAGGATAGAGGTCGACCCAAATTAGAAAAGTGTCTTTGGCCTCCTTTCGTGTTTAGCACTTCCATCCTCTTTGCCTTACCTTTGCTATCATTGCGGATATCCAAGTTTTCCTTCTGCAGATCACACGCCCTTACTAGATCCTCGCCCTCTTTAGGCACAGTACCAAATCCTGTAGTAGGCCTCTGGCTGCTCCCTTGCCCAACTGGTGAATCAAATGGCTCCTTGCCTCTATTCTGAAGAGTAAAGGGGGCGCTGCAGTTGTCGCTGTATAGGTTCTCTCAATAGTGGCTGGCCCAACTTGGCTAAGGGTAGTCGCCATAACTTGAGCTTGAAGAACTAGCGCCATGGCATCCATTCTCTCTTGAATCATGGCCAATAGCCTCTTTTCGAGTTCTTCGAACCTTTTATCCATCTCTTGGGCAATTAAAGCACATGTCTCTTCAATCTATCGTGAGGGATTAACCGTTTCTAAAGCCTGGCCCGTCTTCTTTTCTTCTTTACTTTCTTCCCCATTCTCACCGGTCGACCAAGAGTCTATCATTATCACGAAGATCTCTCCTTCATCTCCCTTAGGGCGAGTGGTAGCATCATATTCACTACCGAACAAATCTTGCAGTACATACTCTTCAGGCAAGCTAGAACCAATCATGGAATTACAGGCAGACTTCTTCTTACTTTCCCTCTGTTCAGGATCAGTGATATACTTGCTATCGATCAAGTCCTGTATTTTATGCCTTAGCCTTACACAACGGTCTGTCATATGCCCCATGTACTGATGGAAGGCATAATACTCATCATCTCTATGACCCGGTTGTCCTTGGGTTTTGGCTGGCTTAGGAGGTAAGGGCTGCAGCTTTCCTTCTTTTATCAGTCTCTTTAACACCCAGGATAAAGGGCGGCCCAAATTTGAAAAATGCCTTTGACCTTTTCCCACTCCGGTAGCTGAAACTTCTGCTGTCTTGCCATTTTTGCTATTGCTGCTCCCGGCACTGCTTGATTTGAACCCTGATTGATTCCCATAGTGCTTCCCAGCAAAGTTATTTTGGCTTGCCTTCTTTGCTAGGTAAGCCGCCTTAGCCTCTACAGGAATGTCCTTAAGCGACTCCCAATATTTGAGCCCCTTAAAGCTGAGCAGATCTTTCAGGTAAGGGCAGGAGTTCCTGATGAATAGCCTGATTTGATCAGTAGTGTCAGGCTTCCTTTTCATCTCCAAGACCCTATTTCTCCATCTGGTGAGGTATTCGTGGAATGACTCATCACTCCTCTGTTATAAAAGCTCGAGGTCCTTTAGGGTGACCTCCATTCTAGTGCTGCAGTTATACTGTTTCATGAATTCATCAGTCAGAAGGTCCCAATCCTCTTTGGATCTCCTATCCAGCCCGTGATACCAGTCTACTGCCGGACCTACAAGACTAAGGCAAAAATATTCCACCTTCTGCTTCTTGCTCAAACCAGTGCCTTTCATTACAAGAGTACACTGCTTGATGTGTGCAGATGGGTCAGAAGTACCATAAAATTTTGGCAGCTCAGGCATCTTGAACCTTTGGAGAAACAGCTCTTCATTCCCCAGATCTCTATCCCCAGGGTTAATCCCTTTTCTAGCTGATAACATGTGGGTGATAGCTTCAATCTGTTGTCTCATCCCCCTCAGAGTCTCATCCTCTAACCTGGGTGCTTTGCCCCTCACAGCTTGTTGGACCATTGGATCTTCATCTTCCCCCTTTATTACAAAGTCATCATTGGGATGGGGGATCCTTTCTCCTCTTGGCTCAACAGGTGCAGCAGCTCTGTGCTCATTGACAGGTTGATGGGCAGCAACTCTAACGAGAGGAGCCTCCCCACCAACAAGTGGTTCGGCTTGCTCCTGAAGAGGGGCTACCGGCGCTTGTGGAGCAACAGGCAGCTACGGAGCAATGGGTGCTTGTGTAACAGGAGGGTGAGTAATTCTTTCGGCCATAGCTCCCATCATTTCTAACATTCTTCGCTCAAAATCTTCTAACCTCTTAGCAAGGTCTTGAGTGGTCAAAGTTCCAGTCTCTTCTGCCATTGAGGATGATTCACTTGTTGTGGAGAGTGACTCAGAATCCCAATTAAGCACTAATTCTAGCGATCCAAAGGGCGAGTCCGTACTCACTAGTTGACCGTCAAGACCTCTAATCCACTTAGATGAATCTATGATGGCTGAAAATTCGGATTGTTAGAATGATGCATAGATAATATGTACAATGCATTATCGTGAGCTATGCAGCACTTACAACCACACGCAAGCAAGTAGATCCTTCCAACCTTTTAACTCCCGCACACGAGGTCAAATAGTCTCTTCCTAGGTGGGCTTGACCCATGGGTTAACGGGGAACCCAATGGGCGCGTATGGTGCACGGTGGAAAACCGGCATCATAACACTCTTAATTTAAACCACATGCGCATGGATTCTGGCCATTATATATTTGGACCTTTCAAACAGACTAAAATGAGCCCACCGGGGCATGAAAGCCTTTGATGAGTGCCCGATTAATATGTTTGAATTGGTTTGATATACAAGGGCCCATATAACAAGCATTGTATTAAGGTACATGTAACATAGGGGAAGTATCTATTGCCATTATATGAGCTTTGGTCAAGGTGGTGTTGCTTTAGGGCTACCCAAGCGTGATCCCTGCCAACTGGTCTAGACCAGCTGGGTCACCATTTGATATACCATTTGATGGCACGAGGCTTGGGCTGGTGATTATCCTTAACACTTCCCCAAATTGAGTGAAAATGAGGTCGTGCTTCAGGAACGCACCGAGGCTAATAGAGGGACCAAACTAGCATAATTCTAAGGCTCTAGCATGGATGCAACGAAATTTAGATGAGAGATGAAATTTTAGTTTTAAAAACCCAATTATACATTTTAACCAAGGCATTTTCAGAGCAAAGTCACAAACGGTCCCCAGCGGAGTCGCCACTGTGACGCGCGCCGGAACCAGCAAGGCCCTCTTAGGGAATTCGCTTTTAGGATTCGAGGGATTGGTTCGCGTCTTTTTTGATCTTAGGTGTTATGAGATATTTTCGGCACCTCCTTTCATAATAGAACATTGAAAAGGACCATCCATGGCCATAACACCTTTAGGCACTTTTGAGGTATTTTGGAGTCGCCACCCAATTTACAAGAAATTGGGAAAGTTTAACCTCTTATCGGTCTAAACCAAAGATGGTGTCCGGAACTTCACACTTATTGGTGCCTTGGTTAATTATAAATGAGTTTTTAAATTATAAAATTTCATTTTTCATCTCACACAATTAATGTAATTTATTAAAGCGCGTATCAATCACATATGAAACGATAAATAAAAATGAAAATAAAGACAAAATTAAATTACAACAAAACTAGGGGCGGAATACAACCCCCATTGTAAATAAAATATAAATCATACATAAAACGGGGTATTTATTAGTGTTGAGAACGTTGGTCCTCTCATGCACAATTAAAGAAATTTATTTTAAAGTGACAATTTATTTTTGGATAAAAAAAGCTAGGACATTGGTCCCATTTTATTAGAAAACCTAATTTTATTTGTAGAAATATTTTTGTGTGCTTTTTGATTAAGCGTGCATAAAATAAATGGTTCAATTAATTATTACATGCCCAATAACTCAATAAAACAAATAAAGGAAAGGTAACAAATACAATAAAAAATAACAACTCCTCGGATCTCTTCCTTCATTCGCACGGGTGCTCAAACGGGGGAGCACAAAGATTTAACACCGACAACAAATACAAATAAAATTGATGTTAGTAATCGAAGTAAGAAAATCAACTAGACATTTATAACAATGCATAAATTAAATGAAACATGCATATCATGTGATAAATACATTAAATGACATATTAAAATAAATTAACAAATTAATAGATAACTATTTAAAACATAAAGTAATAATAATAACAATAACAACAACAACAAAAATAATAATAACAATAACAACGATAATAATAACGATAAACGATGATAGTAACAATAAATAACACTAATAACAATATACTAATGACATATATAATGATGATAATAACAAAAAATAAGTAAATAGGTAAATAATAATAATAATAATAATAATAATAATAATAATAATAATAATAATAATAATAATAATAATAATAATAATAATAATAATAATAATAATAATAATAATAATGATGAACAATGACAATAATGATAATAAGGATCAATAATTAAAAGAAAATGGGAACAAATAACGAAATTAAAAGTTAGATCTACATCTAAGAACAATATTAAAAGTTAAATCTACATCTAAAATGACATAAAATAAATAAATCAACAACAAATATGTAGATCTACATATTTACTAATTTAAATATTAGCAAAAATGATGAAAATAAAAACTAAATTAAGAGATCGAGTCTAGAATGTTTACCCTCAGATTTCGGATTCGATGGAGAATATGATAGATTTTCCTTATTTTGATTTGCAAAATATGGTTTTGAAATTATAAAGTTTGAGATTTTGATTTAAAAGAAAAATTTCTTGAAAAATAATTGAAGAAAAATTAAATTGATTCCCAAGAACAAAGAATTGATTTTCTTTGTCCCAAGAACAATTGTTAATTAAAATTAAAGAGAAGAAATTGATGAAAAGAAAATTAATTTCCAAGAACAAAGAATTATTTTCTTTGTCTCAAGAAATTGTAATTGATAGAAAAAACCAAACTCGAGAACAAAGAATTGATTTCTTTGCTTCAAGACCAATTTTAGCTTGAAAATTGATTTTTTTTTTGGCTTTGAAGATTTTATTTTTGGTGAAGAGCCCTTAAAAAATCTGTAGAAATGGATTTCTCAGAGAAGAAGAGGAAGAAAGGATGAAGCAAATGAATTCCCCCGAGAGAAAAAATGCCAACCCCCCTAATTTCTCTCATCTCTTTCTTTTTATTACCAAAAAAACTAAAAAAACAATTAATTAATTAATTAAGAAATAAAATTATTTTTATTAAATTTTCCTTAATTTAAGTGTGAAAAAGGAAAAAAAATCAACCAAATCCCGGAAAAATCTTCAAAAAAGTCAAAAAAATTGAAAACAAAAGATTTTTGGGTGAAAAAATGTCAATTTCGGTGATTTTGGGCGACTGAGGCGAAAGTACAGCTGTGCTTTTGCGCGCAGTGCGCATAATGCACACTGTGCAAAAGCACAGCCGTGCTTTCAAAGCACAGCCGTGCTTTCAAAAGCACAGCCGTGCTTTTAAAAGCACACCCTCCATCCAAAAGCACACCCTCTCTTCTTTCTTTTCGTTTTTTTTTTCTTCTTTTTTTTTTAATTTTCAAATATGACTAAAAAATACTAAATTTATTCTCAAAAACTAATTTCTAAAATATTTTATTTTTTATTATTATTTTTTTATTTTATTTTATTTTTTTATTTTTTATTTTTATTTTTTATTTTTATTCTAAAATGCAAATTTGACAAGAAAATTATCATTTTTAACCTTATTGCCTGAGAAGGCAATTTTTCATCATTGGGTAACTTCGATCTAGGCTGACTCAGGACCCGGTGTCTACACGCGCCCTTGCCCCCTCCGCGCGACCTGTTGGTCTTCGCCTGTCCCTTTTTTTTGCTATTTTCAGTCTGTTTTTTTCAGTCTGATGTTTCCGTTTGTTTCACTATTTTATGCTATTTTGGATTAACTAAAAATAAAAGCTTTTTTGTCCTTTGCTTTTTTTGGCCAAGGCAAGATTAAATGAGGATTTTCCCCTCATTTTCACGGACGGGGATTTTGGAAAAAAGAAAACACTTGGCTTTTCTCTCTAGGATTTTTTTTCTGCTCTCTAGGAAGCTTTCCTTGTTCTAAAAATTCTTCAAAAAAATCTTTAAGATTTCTTCTCAAATTTTAGTTTTTTGCTACTACAAAATACTTGATCTTGGGTTGATTCGAGCAAGAGAAATCAATTTTCTTGGCTTGTTCACCCCACAAAAAAATACTTTTTAAAACTAATTTGCTTAAAACATAGATTTTTACATTTATTTCGAATATTATTATTGTCAAAAATCGACAAGAGGAACGGATTGAAACATCCTATTTCCGATCTAAAATTCTGAGGGTAAACATTTTTATGCTTGTCCTCATTTATTTTTTTTGTACATTATTTATTGTTGTTAAATATTATTTTTGGCATTATCACCACCTTTATTATTTATTTTTGGCATTTTAATGTGATTAATATTACTCTTGATGTATTATTTGTTTGTTTCAAGTTGATTTCCTTTTTATTTCTCGTTGCCCCTTTATTATTATTATTATTATTATTATTATTATTATTATTATTATTATTATTATTATTATATTGGTCGCTATTAATATTCTGTTGACATTTTATTATTACTATTATTATTATTATTATTATTATTATTATTATTATTATTATTATTATTATTATTATTATTACAAATTGACTTACCTAATGATTATTTCATTTTTATTTGATTAATTTTTAGAATCATTACTAATATTTTTTATGTTAATTTTTGTTTGAGATTTAACTTGAGTCGGGTTACGCGAGCGCCCCGCGACTCCCCGGATGGATCGCGATGCGTAGATGGACAATCCAGTTTGGTGAGATCCTTTCAACTCCCCTTTATGTGTTACGTGTTTATTTTTAAATAATTGTTTTATTTGCGCACGCGTGCGATAAAAAATCACAAAAAATACTTCTATGATTAAATTGAGATTTTCACTAATAAAATTGGGACCAATGTCCCTTATTTTAGCCAAAGCATAAAAAATATCACATTAAAAACGAAGAGTCAATTTTCTTCAAAAATGGGATCACCCATCCCCGTTTTCATCAAACAATCAAAAAATGACTCTTCGAACCCTCTTCGAAATAAATGCGAATGAACCAAAATTCCTAAGTTTTGACCAAGCGCGAAGGAACCAATGCTCCTAAAAATAATACCCCGATTTATGTATGTTCTTTTACTTTGATCTTGTGCGAGTGTTTTAAATTTGAGTCCCTTTTCCTTTTGGGCCCTTGTAATTAATTTTAGGGCAACTTTATTCATTTTTGGGGATTGTATTCCGTCCCTGTTCGTACCTTTAATTCTCTTTCATTAGGGTTGTATTCTGCCCCCTATTTCTATTATAATTGTGTGCTTGCGTGTTTATCGCTTTCATTTACAGCTTTCTTTATTTATTTCGTTTATCGCTTCTAAATGCTTGATATGCGCAATTTAATTTAATGCATCGAATGCGTGAGGTGAGAGATATAATCTTAAGAAGTTAAAAACCCATTTATAATTAACCAAAGTATAAATAAGAGGGAAGTTCCGGACACCGTATCTCTGGTTTAGACCGTTAGAGGTGAGAGACTTTTTCCCAATTTCTTGCAAATTGGGTGGCGACTCCATGATACCTCAAAAGGGGCCTTTAGGCGTCATTAGGCTAGGTGCTTCTCCCCAATGTTTTATTGGGAGGGATACACCGACGATGTCTCATGGCGCCCATGATCAAAAGACGCAAACCTCATACCTCGAATCCCAAAGGCAGATTCAAAGCGAGGGCCCTTGCTGGGTACTTCCGGCGCGCGTCACAAAGAGGTAATAGCCATTCCAACTGAGCTTATCTAGTCTCAAAGTCGAACACAATAAGCAAACAAAAAGAGCGGTTCACTCCGTTAACGGCTCCGAGGTCCCAAATTTTAGCCTGGTTAAAGGAGAATGAGCGGGTTAATTGGTCTCGCCCCATGATAGATGACCCTAGCAGGGATCAGAGCCTATATTGCTCCTTTCACAGGGATAAAGGCCATCAGACGAATGATTGTCGCCAGTTGAAACGTGAAATCGAGCATTTGATTCGGCAAGGCAAGCTCGGGCAATTCGTAAAGGGTGCAGAAAGGAATAAGTGAGACAGGATAAGGGGGCTGGTTCAAACAAAAAAGCCCCAGCCGGGGTGATTCATGTGATTGCGGGAGGCCAACATTATGATGTCTTCGAGGAGCCAAGAAAGAGAAAGGCCAAAGAAGTGTTCTCCGTGGGGGCAGGTTGTAGAGCAGAGGGATACGAGGTAACATTTTCTTAGGCCGATGAAGCTCATGTCCGGACCCCTAATACTAACTCGCTAGTCATGGAAGCCCTGATACAAGACTATCTGGTCCAGAGAATCTTGGTAGATACGGGAAGTGCGGTGAATCTTATCACTTTGCAGGCTTATAAGGCATTGGGGCTGTCAGCAAACAGGTTGGAAACCGTTTCACCACCACTCATCGGTATATCTGGGCAATCGGTCGAAGTGAAAGGCTCGGCCATGTTGGATTTGCAGCTCGGAGATGAAGATCAGGTGTGCAGTTGTAGGAGCTGTTTCATGGTGGTTGATATACCACTTGCTTACAATGTGATTATTGGACGACCTCTCTTGGTTGGGGTGGACGCCTACATCTCAATGCGAAAGCTGCTAGTGAAGATACCTGTCCGAGGAGGTGTGGCTGTACTAAGAGGTAATCAGAAGGCAGCTCGGGAAACTTATGTAAGCATGCTAAAGGAGGCAGATCAGGCGTTACCACTGGATGTGCTGGATATTCCAACAGCGAGGAATGCGGAGCCCATGGATTCACTTCGGGAGGTAGAACTCTCACCAGGAAAGGCGATCAAGATTGCTGATAGTAAATAGGGGAAAGAAAAAGAAGCACTGATAGCAGTATTGTCAGAGTATGAAGACGTCTTCGCCTGGCAACCCTCAGATATCAAGGGAGTTTCTTTCGAGGTAATGTGTCATGCCCTTAATGTGTAGCCTAGCTGTAAGCCTGTTAAGCAGAAGAAGAGAAATCACGCTCCCGAGCGATAGCTGGCAATGTCGGAGGAAGTTGACACATTGTTGAAGAATGGGTTGATAAGGGAAGTACTATACCCGGACTGGTTGTCAAATGTGGTACTAGTAAAGAAGGCTAACGGAAAACGGCGAATGTGTGTGGATTTTACGGACTTAAACAAGGCTATTCCAAAAGATTGCTACCCACTGCCCAATATTGACCTCCTGGTTGACTCCACCTCGGGATTTGAAGAATATGCCTTCCTGGATGCTTCTGCAGGATATCACCAAATCCTTATAAACAGGAGTGATGAAGAGAAAACTGCTTTTGTCACGCACCGAGCTACCTATTGTTACCGAGTCATGCCCTTCGGGTTGAAGAATGCTGGAGCCACCTACCAGAGATTAATGAACAAGATGTTCGCAGGGCAGTTGGGGAGGAATGTAGAAGTCTATGTTGATGACATGATTGTCAAAGGAAAGACCACGGCAGACTTACCCCGGGAGATGGCAGAAACTTTCGGAGTGTTGAGGGAGTTCGGTTTAAAGCTTAATCCGGAGAAGTGTGCTTTCGGAGTACAGTCTGGAAATTCCTGGGGTACATGATCTCAAAGAGGGGAATTGAGGCCAACCCAGAGAAGATTCAAGCCATTCTGGATATAGAGCCACCAAAGTCGGTGAGGGATGTTCAGAAACTCAACAGAAGGGTGACAGCTCTGGGCAGATTCATTTCCTGTTCGGCTATAAAAGGTGCCTCCCCTTTTACAGCACCCTTAAGAATGTGAAGGGTTTTGAGTGGACACTAGAGTGTCAGAAAGCATTTGATGAATTGAAAAATTTTCTTAACACCCCACCTCTTCTCAGTCGGCCACTACCGGGGGAAATACTGTATATGTACCTTGCGGTCTCATCGGGAGCGTTGGGTTCGGTCTTGATAAGAGAAGAGGGTAATCAGCAGTTTCCGATCTATTATACAAGCAAGGTTCTGAGAGGCACCGAGCTGTGGTACCCTATACTCGAGCAGCTTGCTTTCGCATTAGTGATATCTGCTGTCAAGTTGCGCCCCTACTTTCAGGCCCATACAGTGATGGTTAGGACGAACTCAAACCTCATAAAGGTACTGCAGAAACCCAAAGCATCTGGGAAAATCACGGAATGGGCAGCTCGGTTAGGATAGTTCGATGTCCGGTATGAAACTCGGCCATCCATGAAGGGCCAAGTTCTGGCCGATTTCATTGCAGAATTGAATACATCACCACAGGAGCCTAATCCTTGCTCGTGGAAATTGTATATAGACGGTGCATCCTCATCCATAGGGGCCGGGGTGATTTTGATCGGACCGGCTAAGATTGTGATCCGGGCGATGGCCCACATAGCACTCCAGGCAACCAACAATGTGGCTGAATATGAAGCTCTCAGTTTTGGCTTACAGGTAGCCATGGAGGTAAGACTGGATTCCTTGAATATCTTCTCTAAGACCGGATTCCTTGAATATCTTCTCTGACTCACAGCTTGTCGTTAGCCAGGTACTGGGAAAATTTGAAGCCAAAGACCATATGATGATCAGATACAAGGAATTAACTGCTGCACTTTTCTCCCAACTTGAGAGCCGGGGTTGTGCATGGTCTATTGATCAGGTACCAAGGGAGGAAAATGTTGAGGCAGATGTGTTGGCTAAACAAGCTTGCCTTCAAGATCAATCAGCCATATTAAACGTCATTTGGTCTATCATATCTGCCCCTTCACACGAGACATATAAGGTACACTTGCATGAGCCGATGGATGGGTGGCGGCTTCCCATTTACACATATCTGAGCAGCGGAACTCTATCCGAAGATCAAGTGCAAGCCCGGAAGATAGTTTGGCGATCCAGTCGGTATGCAATCCTGGATGATCAATTGTACAAGAGATCGTTTTCGGCTCCCTGGGCAAAATATTTGAGTACAGAGGAAGGCGGATATGTGTTAAGGGAGATTCATGAAAGTATTTGTGGGGCCCATGAAGGGGCACAGGCTATAGCTCGAAAGGCATTGTTGCAAGGATACTATTGGCCAAGTATGGAGAATGATGCGAAAGAACTGGTTAAGAAATGTGATAAGTGCCAGCGGTTCGGCAATCTGAGTCATCAGAAAGCTGTTCCCCAAGTTTCAATACATAGTCCTTGGCCATTTGCCCAGTGGGGGATCGATATAGTGGGCCCATTCCCCTTAGCAACCGAACAGCGAAAGTTTCTAGTGGTAGCAGTGGACCATTTCACTAAGTGGGTAGAGGCGGAGCCTTTGGCAACCATAACTCCGGCAAATATCATCAAGTTCGTTCAGAAGTTCATCATCACGAGGTTTGGGATCCCACATTCCATCGTAACAGAAAATGGCAAGCAGTTTGATTGCGCAGCCTTCAAGGGATACTCCTCGGAATTAAAGATCCAACTTTGCTTCACCTCAGTCTACCATCCTCAAGCAAATGGCATGACCGAGGTAACTAACCAGACTATTCTTGCAGGTTTGAAGAAACGACTTGACCCGGCAAAAGGTCTCTGGGTGGATGAACTCTACAATGTCCTGTGGGCCTACCGAACATCACCAAGATCAGCAACTGGAGAGACCCCCTTCTCCCTTACATATGGGACGGAGGCGGTTATCCCATGTGAGATCGGTATGCCAAATATCCAGACCTCGAGTTTTGATGCAGCAGCAAATGATTCCAACCTGTTGTGTTAGCTGGATAGGTTGGAGGAACAGAGAGAACACGCTCAGATGCAATCTGCTGCTTACAAGCAAAGGATGTCATCTTACCATGATCGGAATATAAGCTGAGGACATTCAGGATTGGGCAGCTCGTCCTCAAAAAGGTAGTTGCTTCACAAACATCTGCCGGAGTGGGCAAGTTGAATCCTAACTGGGAAGGCCCTTATATAATTCATGAGGTTAAGGGGGGAGCGTACAAGTTGAAGGATTCATCCGGAAAAATACTCCCTCACTCGTGGAACATTTTAAACTTGAAGACCTACTATCAATAGCTCGGTTCTGTGGTCTTACAGCTCACTTGGCTATTATGGTATCAAGCATTTTTTCGATTTATTATATTTTACTCAGCTCGGCTTTCTCGCCACAATAGCAATTGTACTTGCAAAAATATCAATAAAAGAGGTATATTCATGAAAAAACTATCTTTTATTGTGATTATCCGCATTAGGGTCGCTACAACTCAGCATTTTCGCCATTAAGCAACCGATTCAATACCACCGCCGACAGGGCGCACATTCAATATTACCACCGATAGGGCATACATTCAATACTACCGCCGACGAGGCGTACATTCTCATACTCAGCATGGAGCACATTTTTAACACTTACTCGGCTATAACGCCATCAAGCATTTCGTGACCAAAGTGTCGATTTTCATTAAGCTCGGTTATAGCTCCCGAGAACATTTTGCTTACATTATTTATTGAAGAGCTCGGCTATGTTCATTAAGATACACGAAGTGCAAGCATAGCCAAAAGAGCTCGTTCGGCAGCAGCGCCATAACAACATTCGTTCATTCAATTACAACTCATCAAAAAGCTTATCAGGTTTGCCATTACATTCAAAATGTCATTCAAATTGTGCAAAAGGAAAATTTAAAGAGTTCGGCAAATACAAGCAAAAATAAATTCGGATTTCATTAAAGTTAAAAGAGAAGTACAAAGTTTATTCATCCGGATACACTTCATCCAACCAGGACCAATCCATATCCGGATGGCGCTGTTTGACAACATTTGACAATTTTTCGCTAAAGGCTAGACACTTGTCGACCGCCACTTCCAGTGACCGGTACTTAAGGTCTGCATATTTTCCTCTATGTCAGCTCGACCTTTCTTGGACTCTTCAAGTTCAGCTCGGAGACTGGTCAGCTCGGCATCCCTCTCAGTATCCCTCTGTTCGACTTCAGCCATCTTCTTTTGCATTTTGGAAACCTCATTCAAGGCTTCGATAACCTTGACCTCGGCTTCTAGAGCCCTCTTTTCAGAGTCCTGCAACTTACCTTCAGCAACATTAGCCCTGTGGCGGTGCCCGGCAACCGACCGTGCCTCTCGGTTGCACATCATGATCAGGTTGTTCATCTTCACGATCACTGCGCCGCTCAGTATTGAAGCCTGTGTGCAAAACAAAGACAAGGTAGGGTTTATGGCATTCTCCACACAATGAGCAAGGCATAACGCATAAACGCTTACCTGTACTTGATGCCTCTTAAGGGCTTCACCCAGATCATCGGCCTTCCAGGGAAACAGTGGGTTGATACTTTTTGGGATGCAGGCCAGATGGTGTATGAAGTCGCAGAAGATGGGGTTGTCCTCGGAGTAGTTTTTCTCCTCCTCCTTTCAGATGTCACATATCTCCTCGACGAAAGCCCTCATGTCCCTTTTCGTTGAACGGGGATTTGACGGCCCAGCCGCATCACCGAACTCTGGAGAGCGTGGCCCTGGAGGGGTCTGAAGATCAACTGGGGGAATCACAGTTGTAGGAGTTCGAGGCAAGAGGTCTTCTTGTCCTACAGCGGGATCTGGGTTGTTGTGTTGGTCGTGCTCGGTCGCGCTTTGCTCGGGGGCCTCCGCTGGAACCTCGGGAATAGACTCGCCAGGGGCTGATCCTTCTGGTTTCTTCTGCCTTTTGGCTTTCATCATCTTGACCATACTAAATCTCTCGGAGCGCTTTATCTCTGCAAAAAATTGAGCAATGAGAAAGTATTAGAACAGGGAAATTGATAACAAGGTATACCTCTTCTTCGGGGTAGAGATGATTCAGTACGGTCCAATCCGGACATGAGCTGGTCTCTGATATCGACCTTATCCCGAGCCAATACTCTCCATTTGGTTAAAGCTTCTTCCTCCTCATCAGTAAGTAGGATCGGATCAACATTCTTATTGACATACCGACCCCAAGCGGTTGGAAACTTGAATTTCTTGTCGCTCTTTACTACGAAAAAACGATTTTTCCAATTCTTTAAGGACTTCGAGTTGCCCTTGAAAATCCCATAGCCAGCTCGGGCCTGTACATAGTTATGGTCCTCGGTCGATACACGAAGTCCAATCACATGTGTAACTCGGAAGAGCCTAACTGTCAGATTAATCTCGTTATCCGCTGCCCACATCTGTAAGGCGGATATTGTGCGCCAAGCGTTTGGATGAATTTGGCCCATAGTTAATCCATAATAATTCATCAGCTCGACCTCGAAGATAGTTGGAGGAAGGCTCATTCCGGCCTCGAAATCAGCCTCGTACACTACTATCGTCTTTTGTCCAATAAAGTTGGCATTTGCTCTGAGGTGGGCTCCGCGTGCTCGGATTGTGTAGCTTTCAGGAATCCCTAATCTCTCCTGGAGTTCTGTCATCTCGCCGCTCCTTATGACCAAGCTGACACTCCCAACTCAAGGATTCCTCCTAGGCTCCTTCTTCTTTGAATTTACTGGCTGGCTAGTACTTGGAGGCTCCGAAATATCTTCGTGTTCAAGGCCCTCATCCACTCTTAACCTCTCCGAAGAACTCTCAGAACCACTCATTCTTAAAATAAAAAGGGAGAAAAGGTAAGGTACAAACCTGTAAGTTAGGAAGATCTAGGCGAAGCTTTGAAAAATATAAGAAGACTTGAGACAAGGGGAGAGGAACACACACAGGGTAGAAGGGGAATTGGTGTGAATAGGAGGCTGCAAATTGAGGAGAAGAAGAAGAGCAACGCAAGATTTACCCGAAATTCAGAGAGAAAACGAAAGTGAAACTAAGGAGAATGGATGGGTATTTATAAGAGGAGGGAACCAATTAGACGAGAACAGGTGGCATGCGCTGATTAGATTGGGAGACAGCAATTAATATGCACACGGTAACCGAAGAGGCGCCATCATTACAACATCTGACATAGCTGTTGGATCACAGCAAACAAAGAGACTGCCCACGTTTTCCAAGGGGTCACGCGTACAGCTAGCTTCAAAGGGGAAAAGTTGAAATCCACGCGCTTTCTTTGGTTGTTGGATCCACGTTTTCATGACATAAATGTCATCTATCAGGGGGGGGACTTATGATAACCGGACTCTTTGAGCAAGAGACCCGCATGGTTGACCCGAGCACATGCTAGAAGCCGAACTTACATTCTAAAAGGTAAATAACTGGGCTCATTTGGACATTCGGCATATTGATAGCTCGGTTCTGTTAACAGTTTGGTAATGGATTATGGAAAGCCATCATCAACGAATATTTCCCAGATATTGTGCAGATCCTGATCTTACAATAATGGAAAGTACCAAGAATCACTCAACAAATCTTCACAAATTGGGAATCAAGCATCAATCAAAAGATTAAGGTGATTTTCTCCTATTCGAGATATTATTTCCTATTTGGCATAGCTCTATATAAATGAAACCACCAGGTCCATTTATCTCTCTCTGATTTCTTGAGACAAGACCTTTACTTTGTCAATTAACTGACTTGATCGTCGGAGTCTCCCTTGTCGGAATACCCGATGGTTTTGTTATATTCTCAGGTGATTCAAGCGAGGAATTACTTCAAGAAATCCAACTGTTATCATATATATACCCTAAAGCTAAGGCTATTAGAGAAGATATATAAGTCTTATCTCCAATGTTATCATATTAGTACATTATACCCTGCAAATACACACATTTACTCTTTGCATTGCATCACGTTTCACTTGATGTTTCCACAATTTTTCATTTTTCTCTCTTTAAAGTTTTGTAATGTTAATTTTTCATTCTTGATTTTTATTCTATTTTAATGTAATTTTAAAGATTTTTTTTCTTTAGTCTCTTATGAATAGTGAAACATGGCCAAACGACTAGCAATAAACTAAATTAGAGGTTGTCTCCAACTAAACTCAAATTATTAAACTACTAGAAAAATCGATTTGGATTCTTTCTGTATCAAACATTCTAGTCTATATGACCCGTCCACAAATTTATTTTCTCGTCAGGTTCACTCTCACACATAAGTTTTTCTTTAGAAATATTTGAGCTCATTTTTTCAAACTTATAGAAAAAGACGGTTTAAAACTAATTTTCAAGGACTTTGGGCAAGCCTACATATGACCAAATTTTTTATAATTATTTTTTTAGAAGCAGGGTGGAAATCAAATCCTAATTAGTATCGGAGAAGCAGGGTGGAAATCAAATCCTAATCAGTATTGGAAAAGTTGTCACTCTCAAATTTATGTGATTTCCACATAAGACTTAAATGTGAACATAACTTTTCCCAACTTTTTTGGATTTGGATTCTTTCTGTATCAAACATTCTAGTCTATATGACCCATCCACAAATTTATTTTCTCGTCAAGTTCACTCTCCCACATAAGTTTTTCTTTAGAAATATTTGAACTCATTTTTTCAAACTTATAGAAAAAGATGGTTGAAAACTAATTTTCAAGGGCTTTGGGCAAGCCTACATATGACCAAATTTTTTATAATTATTTTTTTTCAGAAGCAGGGTGGAAATCAAATCCTAATCAGTATTGGAGAAGCAGGGTGAAAATCAAGTCCTCGCATGCATAGTTACAGAAAATAATTTTAAAGTGATAATTTATTTAGATGGAAAAACCAGGACATTGGTTCCATTTTATTAGGAAAAAACCCAATTTATTTAATATAAATATTTTTTATGATTTTTAATTAAACGTGAATAAAATAATAATTTTATTATTAATTACATGACAAATAAATTAAAAAGACAAATAATGGAAAAATAATAAATACAACAAAAATGATAAATCTCCGGATCTCCTCCTTCGCGTGCAAATGTGCTCAAATATGACAAAAATAAGTATTAAAACAAAAAAATACAAATAAATTAATGTTAATAATTAAATCAAGAAAATCAATTAAACACATAAAATAATAAATAATAAATTAAGATAGATAAAAAATGCATTATGGATGACAAATAAATTAAATGACATATTAAAGTAAATAAATCAACATATTAACAAATCATCACAAACAAAAACACAAATTATGATAATAATAATAATAATAATAATAATAATGATGATGATAATAATAAAAAATAATGATGATAAATAATAATGATAAATAAAAGAAAATGAATAATCAAATAAATAAAAAAGTAACAAAGAAAAATGTCAAAAAGTTAAATCCATATCAAAGATAACATAAAATAAATAAATAAACGATAAATATAAAAATCTACATGATTACTAATTAAATATGAACAAAAATAAAAAAAATAAAATTAATAGATCGAGTCTAAAATATTTATCCTCAGATTTCGGATTCGATAGAGAAAAAATATGATTAATTTTCCTTGTTTTAATTCACAAAGTAAAAATAAAAATAATAAAAATTGAAATTTTATTTCAAAAGAAAATTACTTAAAAAAATAATAGAATAAAAGAAATTAATTCTCAAGAACAAAGAATTGATTTCTTTGTCTCAAGGAAGATTATTGATTAAAAAATAAATACAAATTTCAAGAACAAAAAATGATTTTCTTTGTCTCAAAAAAATTTTTTGATTAAAAATTGAATTTTTAACCTCAAGAATTTTTATTTGGAGAAGAAAACCCAAAAAAAATATAGAGAGAATTCTTGGAGAAGAAGAAAATGAAGGTTTTTTTATCAAAAAGTTTTTAGTCGTTTGCGGCAGTCGGCTTGCGAGGGGGGGCCTCCCTCGCGCGCCAGGTGAGCGCCCAGTGCGCAGCGAGCGCTGGGCGTCGCTCCGCGCTGGCGCTCGACGCCCGTCGCGCGTACTGACTCTGACTCGGCATTAGACAATGCCACCACCTTTTGTTTCTTACTTCTCCAAGTAACTAGATTTCCACCCACAAATGTGAAGTATCCAGATGTAAAACTTATGTCTGATATGCTACCTGCCCAATCTGGGTCAGTGTAACCATCAATATTATGATGGTTATTTTTAGAAAGCAAAAGTCCTCTACCTGGGGTAGATTTTAGGTAGCGAAGAATTCAAATCACAACCCCCATATGTTTTTCATAGGATTATTCATGAACTAACTCACTGTGCCGACTGCGTATGCAATGACTGATCAAGTATGAGATAAATAAATAAGCTTTCTCACCAATCATTGATATCTCTTTTGATTGGTAGGTACCCGGTCTGGATACTCTCCAAGTTTGAGATTCTGAACAATTAGTGTGTCAGCCGGTTTGCAATTCAACATCCCAACCTCAGCCAATAAATCCAACACATACTTCTTTGGGAAAGGAATATTCCCTATTTTGATCTAGGTACTTATATCCTTAGAAAATATTTCAAACCACCCAGGTTATTTATTTCAAATTTAGTGCTCAATTTCTCTTGAAGCTTATTGATTTCTTCGGTATCATCTACTGTGAGGATCATGTCATCCATGTAAATTATAAGCACAGTAAGAATATGATCTAAGTTGCTTTGATGGAACCCATACTTTTTCATTGCTAGACTGAACCGATCGAACCATGTACAAGGGATTGTTTTAGTTAATACAGTGCTCGCTTTAACTTACACAGAACTTTTATATGAAAGGATGTAGTATAACCGGGTGGAATATCAATGTATACTTCCTCTTCAAGATCTTCATGGAGGAAAGTATTTTTTACATCAAATTGGTGTAGGGGCCAGTCAAGATTTGCCAATAGAGATATTAATACCCTGACAGTATTAAGCTTTGCTATCGGAGAAAAGGTTTTCTAATAGTCGACACCATATGTCTGCGTGTATCCCTTTGCTACCAATCTCGCTTTATATCTTGTAATTGACCCGTCAGCCTTATGCTTAATTGAAAACACCCATTTACATTTGACTACTTTCTTTCCCTTTGGTAGTTGTACAAGATCCCATGTTTGGTTTGCAAAAAGTCTTTGGCCAGATGGTAGGTTTGCAAAAAGTCCTTCAAAACGAATTTGAAACAATTGACAAAGTTATGAAATTCATTTCAAATTCATTCTATCTCTTTCATTTCAAATTCAAGATGAATTAATCAAAGTTATGAAACCTATTGCATGCTCGTCTAAAAATTCACAATATTGATCTACGCCCGGTGAAAATGGTTTCTCAGTTTTTAAAAGCTTAATATGTGTGCGAGATTTAAATATTACGTTTAAAAAAAAAATTGGAGAATAAAATAATCGAAACATACTTAATACTAAAATATTATATATAACTTGGAAAGAAAAACATATAAATTTCTTTGAAATGTAAAAATATATTTGTATTTGTATACAAGGATGATCTATATAAAAATATATATTTATCTATCAAAGGAATAGCTATATGTAAACCGCAATTTAAAAATTAAAAATTAAAAATAAGAGTTGGTGAGCTGTTTTTTTCCAAGAAACATCGAAAATTAATTGAACTGCAAGAGTCCAAAAGTTTTGCACTTCTGTGCTAGTTGAAAATTGCTTTCGTTGAAAATAAAACTCAATTCAGTTATTTTAATGTTACGGACTTCTTTTTTTTTAATTTTAATGTTAATTGGTTAAAATCAACATAATTAGTAATTAGAATGGATTTTGCAATATATATATATATATATATATATATATATATCTCGACTGTTTAGAACGGATTTTGCAAAGCTAACCATTTTCTTAATTTATTTACTTATGATGTCAAAATAATAAAAAATAAAAGGAGATACTTTTTCCATGAAAGAAACATTGGAAAAGAATTACTGAGATTCAAAATTTTTGCATATATCTATCTAAACCTCTTCTCCTCCTTCCTAAGTCTTGCCCTCCTTTACCAGGTAGATTTCCAGGAGGAATATTAAAAACAATATTTTTCCACGAGGAATTAGAAAGTTAGATTTCCAGGACGAATATTACGAACAATATTTTTCCACAAGGAATTAGAAAGTTAGATTTCCAGGATTGAATATTAAAAATTTCAGGAGCTTAGACTGCTATAAGTATACGTACGTACGTTGCTTTTGTAACTTTAAAACATAAAACTACATACAAGGCAAGAAAAAAAAATGACAAAATTCATCATAGAGAAAATAGTTCATCTTATTCCCCTTGTTCTGCTTTTGTCTCTATTTTCCTCACTAGTGCTGCTTCTAGCAACAAGGAACTAACAAATGCTCTTTTGAAATGGGCTGCAACTCTTCAAACGTCAGAAAATTCCAACATATCATCATGGCCTCTATTTCCTAATAAAAACCTCACAAGTCCATGCACTTGGATTGGAGTTTCTTGCAACCATGGTGGCATTGTTATCGGGTTTATTTCACTCACGGTCACTCAACTTATCACTTATCGCGTAAAAGTAACCGACTTTTTTTTTTCTGACTTAAATGTTACTGAACTTTTAACATTTTTACAAACAAGTCATGTTAACCGGAATCCGGCAAGAACACTCGCCGGATTGATGACATGGCATGCCATGTCAGAAACTATATGTCGTTTAACAATATTTCCAACAAATGCTACATTTAAATCAATTTCACTTACGGTCACTAAACTTATCATTTATTGCGAAAAAGTAACCAACTTTTTTTTCCAACTTAAATGTTACTGAATTTCTAACATTTTTGCAAAAAAGTCATGTATTTACTATTTATCGCCACGTGTTATATACCATGTCATCAATCCGGCAATCGCCGAATTTCGGTCTACATGACTTTTTTACAAAAATGTTAGAAGTTCAGTGACATTTAAGTCAGAAAAAAAAAAGTCGGTTACTTTGGTGCGATAAGTGATAAGTTGAGTGATCATGAGTAAAATTGACCCCATTGTTATCCGATTAAACCTCACCAATGCTAGTTTAAATGGTACGCTCCATCAGCTTTCTTTTTCATCTTTTCCAGTTCTTGAAGTTATTGATCTCTCTTCAAACTCATTATCTGGTATTATGCCTCTTCAAATCACTTGGCTTTCCAAAGTTAGATATCTTAATGTGTCCTTTAATCTCTTCTCTGGCATAATCCCACCAGAGATTAGCAAGCTAACAAATCTCGAGGCCCTGCACCTCTCTTGTAATCAATTAAATGGTTCAATTCCGCAAGAAATAGGCCAGTTAAGTTCTCTTATTGAGCTTCACTTATATACCAACCATCTACAAGGTCCTATTCCTACTACAATGTGCAATTTGACTAAGTTGTCTTGGTTATATCTATACGAAAATCGACTTTCCGGTTCCATTCCCCAAGAAATAGGAAAATTGAGCAACTTAGTTGTACTTTCGATTTGTACAAACCTTAATTGTTCATATTGAGCTTATGAATATGAATTGAATATATATATTTAGCTTATGAATATAAACATTTAATGTTTAAATGTTGGTATGTTTACAAGGAATACACATTCAGATTATGATTATGAATTTTAATGTTTAAATGTTGTTATATTTAAATGTATAATTACATGGGAATGCATTGATTTACATATAGCATGTAAAATGATTGATTGAAAAGTCATGTATATATATTGGCTGATGTTTATATTGGCAGCTTACTTGGCCGTTCATCTAGCTTACTTGGCCGTGCATCTAGCTTACTTGGCCTGCAAGATTTTTTGGTTATCGGCTGATGTTTATATTGCTTATGTATATTTTTATGTATTAAATTGGTTATTATTAGTTATCTTTAGTTAGTTATCTTCACTTGTACATTTATCTTATTCTTAGCTGTCAATTTGTTTTCATAGGTTACACAGTTTCGTATCCCTTATCTTTTTCATGTATATAGAACCCAAACAGGTGATCAATGAAAACAGAGTTTTCATCTCAAAACTTTTCAACATGTATGTTCAAACATATGTACATGGCCTGTTGCAGAGGGGTAAAGGTTATGCTAAAGTATGCATTAATAACAAAAATAAATACAGAAAATAGAAACACTACAGCCACACCACAAAAGCAAAGTTCAAGCAGAATAAAATCACTGAAAAGCTACTAATAGAAGAAAAAAAAGAAGATTCTTTTTTACCTTTATAAGTATATAAATGTGGCTGTCAGCTGCTGTTATGCACCTTCTGCAGGTAATTTACAAAATGATTCAGCTTTGCTTCACTTGTGCATAATAATAAAAGCATTCCATTAGCAATTCAAAGATTACTCAAATCCAAGTCATATATTTTTACTTAATAACACTCTCAAATGCAGAGTGCCATTTAGTAGATACACTTACAAATATTTAAGCTCTAGAAGTAGTTATTTAAGCTTTGGTAAAGGTCGTCAAAACATGAATTAGTTTTTGCTAATTTGTTTATTTGAGTATGCTCAAAATTGATAGTCCAAATAGACAATCGAAGGAGTCTAATCATGAAATAAATAAAGCTAAACTTTATAATTCCAATCACAACTCAAAGTAGGAAAAACAAAGCCACTCAGAAGGTCCTCAAACATTTCTACCCAGCCTAGGTAAAGGAAACAAGCATCACAAAGGGCTACAATGGCAACCAGAGGCACGTTTAGTTAAAGACTTTTCAGCATTGAACCTACTTAAATTTCTAACTTCTTCTGGCATGTGAATACACTTACCCTGATTCTACCAAATCAACTTAATAAACAAATAAACATAAAAGCAGTTCAGTTCAAAAAAGTTCTAGCAAGCGTTGCGATAGCCAAAATAAATAAGGATGAAATCCATTCTGAGTTGGAGTTTCTTTTAGAGGGAGAGTCTTTTCCAAGGTCCCAACCCACTCAAAAACCTCTTACCCAATCGCAACCGCAAAACCTAGTGCAAGCTTCGCAAAAAAACACAGGGAGAGAATCGATACAATATCCCTAGATATAAGAAAGTTCCTATATAAATTATAATCCTAAATTTCCATATAAATAGAATAGGAACGCCTGAATAAAAGACTACGTACCGCACTTCTCACAATGGAAAAAGTTGTCTTCACCCCTAACTCTGTGGATCATAGGTCACAATCAAACTTCAGGAATACAAGAGCTTTGAAAAATACTGTTAAAGAGTGACGAAGGGAGATTGCGAGGATGGGTGTTAGAGCAGCGGTAGTGAATGGCCAGTGGGTGTAACCTCGCCGTCAAGATGGCGAGGATGGGTGTTGGATCAGCTCAAGAGAAAATATGAAGACAAGGGTTGTTTAAGAACTCAGACATATGGGGATTTATTTGCCCTAAATTTGTTTTATTATATATTTTATTAATATTAAATATAATATATTTTATTAATAATTACCGATGGCTTACCGACTCAAATAAACCGTAGCTAAAACTAAACCCCTTAGCCCTCAAAATTTTTTGCACTTAGTTACCGACGGACAATACATTCGTCGCAACTTCTGTCGTTAAATAAAAAATGCTTGTGTTACCGACAAAAATTCCATCACTACATGAATTAATTAAAAAATATATTTACCGACCGCAATAACCGTCGGTAAATCGGTCGCTATCAATTGGCACCAACATTTCCCGCCAATAATACCGACGAATTATTATTTTCATCGGTAACAATTTTGTCATTTATCAAATTTATTTTTTTACCTATGCATTATAGGTTTGGTCGGTAATCCGTCGGTAATATATTAATTTTACCGACAGATTGTATGTTCGTCGGTAAAATGCATTTTTTTGTAGTGTAACAGGTCCCCTTCCTTCCACTTTTGGGAACTTCACCAAGCTTTTTGGTTTGCTTATGTTCCAAAATCAACTTTCTGGTTCCATTCCCCCAGAAATTGGAAATTTGAAGTATCTTAGTGTACTAAGTCTTTACGAAAATAATCTTTCTAGCCCAATTCCATAATCACTAGGTGGTTTGACAAGTCTCATCACACTTTAACTTCATGAAAATCAGCTCTCGGGATCCATTCCCGAAGAGCTTGGAAACTTAAAGTCTATTCATGATCTAGAGTTGAGCAACAATGCTTTTTCTGGTTCAATTCCTACTTCCTTGGGAAATTTGAGCAAGTTAGAGCTTTTATACCTAAATGGGAACCATCTTTCAGGTTCAATTCCTGAACCGATAGCAAGTCTCCCAAAGCTCTCTACGCTTTTACTAAATGAAAACCAGTTGACAGGTAATTTGCTAAAAAGCATTTGCCAAAGCAAAATGCTTCAGAATTTCAGTGTCAATGATAACAGTCTAGAAGGCCCTATTCCTAGAAGCTTTAGAGATTGCACAAGCTTTGTGAGAGTTCGCTTGGAGGGAAATAAATTCTCTGGAAACATGTCTCAGGATTTTAGTGTCTATCCAAATCTTACTTTTATAGACCTCAGCCACAATAAATTCCATGGGGAAATGTCATCCAACTGGGGAATGTGTCCGCTTTTGGCCACTCTATGGGCTCAGGGAAATAGAATTACCGGTAGCATACCATCAGAGATTGGAAATGCAACTCAGTTACAGGAATTTGATCTTTCTTCAAATTGACTGATAGGCAGCATTCCCATGGAATTGGGAAACTTGACTTCTCTTTGGAAAGTGATTTTATACAACAATCAGCTCTCTTGTATTATACCTTCAGAATTTGGATTATTGACCGCTCTTGAGTATGTTGACCTGTCTGCAAATAGATTTAGCAGTTCAATTCCAAAAAATATTAGAAACTTAGTTAAACTAAATTAATTGAATTTGAGTAACAATCAGTTTAGCCAAGGAATCCCAACTTAATTGGGGAAGTTAGATCATTTATCAATGCTAGATTTGAGTCACAACTTTCTCAATGGAGAGATACCATCAGAAATGATTGGCATGCAGAGCTTGGAGGTGCTGAATCTCTCTCACAATAGTCTTTCTGGTTCTATTCCTCAGAATTTCGCAGAGATGCACAGCCTTTCAATAATCAACGTGTCCTACAACAAATTGGAAGGTCCAATTCCCGACAGCAAAGCATTTCGCAACGCTTCCATTGAAGCATTTCAGGGAAACAAGGGCTTGTGTGGTGACATCCAAGGACTGCAGCCGTGCAAATCATCCTCGACGCACCTCAAATCCTCAAACAAGAACAATAGAAAGTTTTTTCTGATCATTTTAATACATGTGATAGCTCTCATTCGCTCGGGAGTCTTACTTTTTGTTAGAGAAGTAAACCCAGCTTAGTCAAAGTTTTAGTCATACTAGAATTATCTTGCTTAACTATTAAGTATTACTTGTAGTAGATTACTTAACCATGTAAAATATGTGTTGAAGTCAAGTTGTCTAGAGTTTGTTAAAGATAAGATAAGAATAGGTTAGCAAAAGTTGGCATTAAGCGACTTTAAGTCTATGTTTGGTAAGTTGTATTGTAATGTAATTAAACATGTAATGAATATCTTATTTGTTAATATAAAATTTTTATATTGTAATGTAATGCTAAATACATTTGTAATTTTCAATACCTTTACTAATATATTTGTTAATCCTTAAAATTTGGTGGTATTTATCATTACAATACAATTTCTGTTACGCGTCTTATTTTCTAATTCTCGTCTCACTGGTCTTTGTCTTGCCTCTACGGCCATCACCGCTATTGTAATGACCTAAAACTTGATAAATCATGAATAGTATTTTTTGGGCATTAATAGTGTCACTCGAGATGAATAGTATTATCCGGAAGCGAAAAATATTTTATATGACCATTAGAAAATACTATTCATAACGAGTCTGATGATGAAATTTGAGGTGAAATTGAGGTCAAATAAGTTCTTAAAGATCAAAAATAAAAATAAGTTACGGTTCGATTTAAATAGTGATATAGGTTTGACTGAACTTTTATTGGACCTAAAAATAGTGGTAGAGACCTCTGAAAATTTATTTGTTCATAGAGACACACTCTATCTAATATGAGGGATTATTTGGGAATAAAAAATTAATTTTACGGTGACACAGAAAAATGAGTTATCGGACCGGTAAAAATATATTAGATCGGAAAACGGTGTCTCATTGATCCGAAAATATTCATGTAATCTAAGAAATATTTTTCTATAATTATGAACACATTTTTATGAGAAATTATATTTCAATACATGTATATAATCTAACCAAACATAGGAATGCATTAATATTTACATTACATTATTAATTCAACCAAACATACTAATATAATAATAATTACATTGCATTGGATTACATTTTTTAATCTATTACATTTCTCATTACATTACGTTATATTATATCATACCAAACATAGTCTAAGTGCCTATACGAGGGGCTGCCAACTTATCTTAAAAAAGATTGTTGAGAGAACAAAAAAAATAGTGACAATAAAAGAAGAGAAAGACTCTAACGAGTCTGTGAGGTGTAACACTTAATATTTTGTAAGTGTATTTGTGCTATCAATACAATTTTCTTTTGTGCTTGTCTTTGTGTGTGAGGTTTCTAATTTTATCAAGTTAACACTTGAAAATATAAAAGAGCTTATACCAACACTTTTTCGAAGAAAAAGAAAGACTGATCCAGAAGCAGACCATAGTAAAGAGAAGAATCAAGAAGTACTTTCAATATAATGTCCGGATGGAACATTTACGCTTGATAAGATCATAATAGCTACCAATAATTTTGATCCAATGTACTACATTAGGCATGGAGGATGTGGCAATGTCTATAAAGTCAATTTGTCATTAGAAAAGGTAGTAGCTGTTAAGAAGCTTCATACATTTCGTAATGGTGAGTTGGCATGTGAAAAGGTGTTCATAAGTGAGATAACAGCATTAACAGAGCTAAAGCATCGAAGCATAGTGAAGTTTTACGGTTACTGTACAACTACTAGGCAGTTTCTTTTCGTGTATGAGTACATGGAAGGCGGTAGCTTGGACCAAGTCCTAAGCAATGACCAAGAAGCTAAAGATCTGGATTGGAGTAAAGGGGTGAATATTGTTAAAGATGTAGCTAATGCACTGTCCTATATGCATAGTGATCGGGAATTGCCAATCGTTCATCGAGATATAACAACCAAAAATATATTGCTTGATTCTGATTATAAGGCTCGCCTCTCAGATTTTGGCATTGCTAAGCTTTTAAGTAACGGCTCATCTCATTGGACGGCTCTTGCTGGAACTTGTGGAAACGTTGGACTAGGTAATAACAGCTTCTATTTACAGAGTTATTGTTCTTGTTCTTAAGTAATTAATGAAGTTAAACAAAAATTGAATAAGTTTTCTAACCATAAGATTGATTTTGATTTAATGTCAGAGCTGGCATATAGCATGAAGGTGACCCAGAAATGTGATGTGTACAGCTTTGGAGTGGTAGCAATAGAAGTGATAAAAGGAAAGCATCCAGCAGAAATCATTTCTATGTACTTCAAATCGACTAAGATTGAGATGATACCATTTGAAGATTTGACAGACCAAAGACTTCCTTCTCCTTCACCTGATATCCAACGTGAATTGATAAATAGAGGTGGCAAATTGGATAGGTTTGGGTTGGGTCATAAATGGCGAAAAAGTATGGGTCATAAATGCGTCAATTCCCAAATGGGTTGTGCAAATTTGAATCGACCAACGGGCTAAAAATTTGACCAATTTTTTTAATGAAAATAATTCTCAATATAATAATAAAATACTAAAAGGACTACCAATATTGGCCTAAATGAGTCAGGTGATGGCCCAAATAGGCCTAGACGTGGATTAATTCATTTGATCCATTTTTTTAATGAAAATAACTCTATATAATAACGTGCTACTAAAAAAGGAAATAAAAAATATTGTCCCAGATAGATCGCTTGTTTGCACAAATATGTCGAATGATGATCCAAACGGGCCAAAATATGTATCAACCCAATTAATCCATTTTTTAATGAAAATAATTCTAATAGCAGAATACTAAAATCTAACAAAAACATTGGATATATAAATAGTAAGTAATTATTCATTTCAAAAAATTAGCCTAACAAAAATATTAGATATATAATGGAAGCAAATAGCTTTATTTTGTAAATAAAAATTAAAAAAATAAAAATAAAAATTATTATTTGCAAGCAAATAGCTTTATTTTGTAAATAATGATTAATCTAAAAATTTGATTTTTAACAGATAAATTGTTCAAGTTCAAATTGATGATTTTTTTAAGACTAAAAATCACAATAATTTTTTTAAAAATGGATAAATTATTTATAGAAACATATAATTAAATATAATTCATTAGCTTATGTTATCTAAGAAATATAGGCATATATTGTATTGGTATAGGAATTATTTTTGGATACAAAAATTATATATACAATAAGTTACGGAGACTTGAATTATTTTAATAAATTTGCTCACCATAAATATTTTTCAATATTTAATTTTTTGTTAAATGCAGGTTTCGACATGGATTCTTATCATTTAAGAGGTGCACGAATCAACGCAGGTCCTATTAATGGAGAGTTATTAACAATGCGAAAGAAACATCGATTCAATGCGATATGCAATAATTCAGTAATTTTTTTAATTATACATATATATTATAGATTAATACTGATATTTCTTATTAATTTAGTTTGACCTGTTTAAATTTAATTAAAATGTTGAAAGAGAAGTGTTGAGAACAAGGAGGAGTACCTTTGATGAGCACTACAGAGAAATTGACCCAACAATTGTACCATATATAAGATTATCCTGGTTGATAGGAATTACACGAATTGGAGTGATAAATATTGACTGAAATTTAATTACATCACTCATTGAAAGGTGGAGACCGAAAACACGCATGTTTCATCTCACATGTGGTGAAACAACAATAACACTTCAAGATGTGGGGATTTTGACAGGGTTACCGATTGAGGGTCAACCTGTAACTAGAAGAACAAACTTTGATTGGATGACAATTTGTTATAATTTACTTAGAATAGTTCCTTCCACCGCAGATATGCATGGTGGTAAAATTAAGATGATGTGGTTAGATAATGTATTTGGTGATATTCCCAATAATGCAACACCTGAGTTATTACGACAACATACTCGTGCATGAATACTAAGATGTTTTGGTGGACTGTTATTTTCATCGTAATTATCGAGCATGGTCCACCTAATGTTCCTACCTCTGTTAGAGGATTTGGAAATAGTTGGCCAATATAGTTGGGGGTCAGCTTATCTAGCCTGACTTTATAGAGAATTATACAGGGCAATGCGTCCTAATGCTATGGAAGTTTCTAGATATCTAAAACTCCTACAAATGTGGACGCGGGAGAGACTTCAACAGTTTAGGCCAAAACATTTACAGGTATATACTTTAAACAAAGTAATACCTTACAGATTCAGGTATCATTAATTTTCTGAATATAAATTATAAATTAATTTTTATATGTCATCTTATTTTAAATAATGCAATTTGATATTTGAGCATCATATTTACTTAGGTGGATAGAACTATTAGATTAGATAAGAATACCATGGACAGAAGGGATATATGGACATATCGAAAAATATTAGATACTCAGGCGCTTGAAGAGGTACTTAGTGAAATTCATTTAATTTATATGCAAATTATTTTAATAGATATTTAAATTATGAAATATTTATAATAAACAAATTTAAAATTTTCTTGTATTTTGCAATACAGTTTGAGTGGGAGCCGCACAACAATATAATCCAATTACTCCCTAATTATTATAGAAGTGGACAACAAAGTTGGATGGCTGTTGTTCCATTGATTTGTTTTTACATCTTGAGTGGCACCATCCCGATAGGGTCATGCGGCAATTTGGTTTTGATCAGCCAATTCCATCTCAACCCCTTATACAAGAAAATCTGCATACGATAGATATGCAAGGCCAAAATCATTTGAATTGGGTCGCTGAATTTGTAGTGTTCATAAATGAATGGAACATCCGTCATACAGTAGGCCAACGTCTAAGGCAGCCATTACATAATCGATATGAATACATGCAATGGTACGTGCAACGAACTAGATGATGGATAACCCAGTTGGTGCATCCTGTGGAGCAATAGCAAGTATTTTCGTTTAGTTTATTCTGCATAATTATAAAAAAAAAATTAATTATGACGCGCGCTGGATCCCTGCGGACGCCCATGGGACCGCCCGCTCGAGACCGATCGGGGCATTTGTGGGTCCGTTGACAGCTTGCAATAAATCGCAAGTGCGTCTATGTTGGGCAACAAGAAGGTTTCATGGAGTCGCCACCCAATAGAACATTGGGAAAGTTACTCTCGCCTCGGAGAGCCTAAGAATGCGCTTGGTATCCATTTTGGGCCAGCCAGAGAGGTCATTGAAGGTAAACCTCTCGCCCTAAGGAGCCTAGGATTAGAGCTAAAGTCTCGTGGCACAAAAAGGTATCTTGGAGAGTGAACCTCTAGCCTCTTTGAGCCCAAAGACCAGAGCTGGGTCCGGGATTTCTCATCTATTTCTACCTCGATTATTTAATGATCAAATTTTAATATCATTGATTCGCTCTCTCTCCACACGATGCAATTGATTAAAAGCGCATTTATTCACATTTGGAAAAGCCGTAAATGAGCAAGTAAATATCAAAAGGTGATAAATTACAATAATACAAGGAGCGGAATACAACTCCCTTTATTAATGTGCGATACATACACGAATCGGGGCATTGTTTATTTTGAGGACTTTGGTCCTTGCATGCATCATTATCAAAATTGGATATTTTGTTCGTAATGATTTTTATTGGATAAAAATAGGGCATTGGACCCTTGCTTTTGTGTAAACCTCATTTTATTGAATATAAAACTTTGAGTCATTTTTATACATTAACGAGATATGAAAAGAGTATATCCATATACATAAAATAATCAATGAATAATAAATGAAAGAAATAAATCAAGAGGATTAGGAAACTAAACCGTACGAAAATCCTCCGAATATGGTAGATAGCCGCTCAAGCTCAGGATAGTCCAAGAGAATCAATATACACTCATAGAAAGTTAAAAGATGTCAATATATATAAAATTGATGTGGGAAGCCAAAAGGACTTGAAAAAGATGGAAAATAATTTAAAAGAGGAGAGACAGAACCCACCGACGGCCTTTCTTAGGTGACCGACGGGCGTCAGTTAAGATAACCGACATGTCCGTCTGTCACTCAAAAAGAGGGCGTCTGTAGGTGAGGTGACCGACGGGCGTCGGTGATGGAGATGACCCGTCGGTCACCACTGTCTCCGAAAAAACAGAAGAAAGAAAACTCTTTTCAAAGCCAAAAAAGAGGTTTTATCACAAAATGAGATAAAGAGTCAAAATGAAGGAAAATAATGACAAAGATTGAAAAAAACCACAAAATAAGGAACAAATATGAGACGATTATGGAGAAGGAATCCGGGATATTTACCCTCAGATAATCGCTTTGGGTGAGATCTTGTGTTGATTAGAGCTCCGCGCGTTCCACGAGAAGCAAAGATGAAGGACCAAAGAAAGAAAAATGGACTATTTCTTCTTTAACCCCTCAAAAGACTGATTTTGGAATCAAAATCTAAAGAAAACTAATTAGTTTTAGTTCCTTTCGATTGATTTGATCCTTTGTGAAAGAGATTTCTTTATGAAATGTGTTTGCTGGAAGAGAGAGAAAATATGCTTAAATTTGGGCAGAGTTTCCCCTCTTCAGAAATTTTTGGAACCCTTTTCTAGTAAAAATTCGGAGCTTTTATAAGCCAGACACGACCGATGGGCGTCGGTGTATGGAGGCGGGCGCGAAAGAATCCTTCTAACACAAGGATTCGTCTGACGGCCCTGCCACATCCACCGACGGGCGTCGGAGAGGTTGCGTGCTCCGGAAAACCAGGCGGCGTTCTGACAGGGGCGGTGATTTTTCGACGGGCGTCGGAAAATACCACAAGCCGTCGGTGACCCTAAGTGACGGGCTGACTCCACAGACGGGCTGGCCGTCTATGGAGGAAAAAATACCTTTTGACTCGAAAAATCCCCTGTTTTCTCCCCCTCTGCCTACGAAAGGTAAAAAGACTCACTTCTCGTGGAACGCGGGACTAAAATCCCCAAATCCAAACCATTTATACACGCTCGGATACTGATTTCATCACAGGGTAACCTCTGATCCGGACCGCTCTGGGACACGGTGCTTACAGTTGCCCTCAGTTTTGGGAAAACTAGTGCACGAGTGCCTAGATAAGCCAAAACTCAGAGAAAGGACAGAAAGAAAGAAGGTGTACCTGTGACGGTTCTTACCTTCCGCGCTTTTTGCCGGGAAGACCTTGTCTCGGTCTGTTTGGCGATGCGAAGTTACCCCTACCGGTCTCGTCTCGACTTGTGGGTGTTTGTGAGGCATAGCATTCTCTAGCTACGGACTCGAAGCGAAGAGCAGTGTTTTCTCTAACTGCAACTTCGATCTGAAGTTCCCTTGCTAACCCCCATTCGATCTGCAAGGTGCGTAGCACTCTCTGGCTGCCGCGCGAACTGTGAGATGTAGCACTCTTTGGCTACAATCTCAATCTGGTGAAGAGCAGTGTTTCTTTAACTGCAGCTTCGATTTGAAGTTCCCTTGCTAACCCCCATTCGATCTGCAAGGTGCGTAGCACTCTCTGGCTGCCGCGCGAACTTTGAGATGTAGCACTCTCTGGCCACGATCTCGATCCGGTGAAGAGCAGTGTTTCTTTAACTGCAGCTTTGATCTGAAGTTCCCTTGCTAACCCCCATTCGATCTGCAAGGTGCATAGCACTCTCTGGCTGCCGCGCGAACTGTGAGATGTAGCGCTCTCTGGCTACAATCTCGATCTGGTGAAGAGCAGTGTTTCTTTAACTGCAGCTTCGATCTGAAGTTCCCTTGCTAATCCCCATTCGATCTGCAAGGTGCGTAGCACTCTCTGGCTGCCGCGCGAACTGTGAGATGTAGCACTCTCTGGCCACGATCTCGATCCGGTGAAGAGCAGTGTTTTTTTAACTGCAGCTTCGATCTGAAGTTCCCTTGCTAACCCCCATTCGATCTGCAAGGTGCGTAGCACTCTCTGGCTGCCGCGCGAACTGTGAGATGTAGCGCTCTCTGGCTACAATCTCGATTTGGTGAAGAGCAGTGTTTCTTTAACTGTAGCTTCGATATGAAGTTCCCTTGCTAACCCCCATTCGATCTGCAAGGTGCGTAACACTCTCTGGCTGCCATGCGAACTGTGAGATGTAGCACTCTCTGGCCACGATCTCGATCCGGTGAAGAGCAGTGTTCTCTAACTGCAGCTTCGATCGTGAGGTGAAAAGTAGTATTTCTCTGTACCTGTGTGAATTGTCATCTTTTAACCTGTTCATTAATAGCATGATTTTGCTTTATTTGCTATGCCATGTTTCATTTATTCTTTTTTATTAAGATGTTATTCATCATTTTTTATCATTTTTGATTTATAATATGAGCGAATGTGAAGGTATATATTCATCTGCTATATGAATGAATCACAAACAATCGAATAAATGCATAAATCTTAAAAACAAAAGTTTTTCACTAGAAAAAATCCATTTTGTACAACGTATATACAAAGCATAAATGTACAAAAATATGACTCCCTGAATGTCATAAGGGTGTGTAGTCAGAAGGCTCATCGGGGTCCTCATCATCCGATATATGCACTGTCCCTGGCGGAGGTGGAGGCGGAGCTGGCCGTGCTGGAGGTGGAGGCGGAGCCGTGGAGGGTCCTGCCTCGGCATTGTGGGTCCGTCTAAATCGGATGTGAGCGTGGCCATCCAAGAAAGGCTGGGTGCAAGTCCTCACGAACTCCAACGTCTCTGATACCGTGCCTGCCAACTTCTTGAATGCTTGGCTCAACTGAGTGGTCTGCTCACTGGCGGCCCTCTTCATATGCTCTAGGCGCTGCTCTGACTGCTCCCTGAACTCCCTCATGGTCTGAGACAAGGGTGGGAGGATCCCCTCTATCGCTTGGACGCGGGATCTCAGAGAGTCGAGCGACTCGTCAATCATCTGTAGGGTCATGTCAACCCTCTGAGACGCCTGGTCCTATGACGTCCTCAAATCATGAGCGAGCTGCTACCTAAGCTCCCTCTGACCCTGGGCAATCTGCTCGATCAGCCTTGCCTGCTCACCTCTGGAGGCCTCTATGACCCGAGCCTACTCATCCCTGAAAGCATCCATGAACCGAGCCTGCTCCCGTGTAGTATGCTCAATGTAGTCGACCTGCTCCTGGGCTAACCGCTCCACTGACCGGGACTGCTCCTGAATAGCAGCCTGCTGGCAGTCCAAACTCTCGTGAATGGCTCTGTCCCTCTCATCCTGTCGTCACTCTAAGGCTGTGAACATGGACGTGATGAGCTGAGAGAAGTCGAGCTGTGCTGGCTGCTGCTGTGGTGGCTCTCGAGGTGGTGCTGCAGAGGTGGATGCCCTCGGGTCGCCTCTAGAATAAGGATGATATCTCTCGAGGGGCCCGTGGGTAGTCCTCTGCACTCTGACGCCCGGCGATGGGACAGGAGTCGGTGCTCGGGATGCTGGTGAGGCAGCAAAAAGATCATCCATCATGAACTCTATGTCGAAGTCAGAAGGGGTCCTGGGCTGCTCCTGCTGCTATGGCGGTGGCGCAGTCTGAGGTTGAGGAGTCTGAGGAGGCCGGGGCTCTGGCTCTGAGTGTGGAGGCTAGTGCTCTGGCTGAGGCTCGGGCTGAGGCTGGGGTTCTGGCTGCGGAGGCTGATCCTCTGGGTGCTCCGGGTGGTCTGGATATGGACCCAAGGGTGGAAGTGAGAACATCCGCCGGGTCTCGTGAATGGTCAGCACCCTGTAGGCCTCTGCCTGGCCTGATATCTGGGAGATCATCCCCTTATGTCCTGCCATTGTGGCGTCTACATGGATCCCCTCCTCCAAGGGTCCTCTCAACCTGTCAGGGGTAACTCCCAACCTCAAAAGCAACCGGGTGATAACTCCTCTCACTATCACTACCGGTGTCAGTCCTCTGTCGACTCTGGTCAAGTTGGCCAATATCTCGTGGCTAATGTTGAGACGCTGGCCTGCCACCATAGCCCAGAGGCTCCAGATCTCGGCCGCATTAAGCGAGCCTGGATTACCAGCTCGATCGAGGTACGAACTGGATAGCACTCTGTGCAAATCCCGGAGTGCCTGAGACACCAGTACGGTGCTCTTTGCTGTATCATGATCATACAGCACTCCCGATAGGGCAATAGCCACCCAATGGGCGCGTCTCACAGCTCGCCGCGGGATCTCAACCCCCTCCTCTGTAGGGAGCCCCATGGCCTGTGCGAATCTCTGCCTGGTAATACTGTAATGGTCGCCGTCGAACCAAAACTGGACCACCCCTGGCTCGGTATCTGCACTCTGGAAACCGGTATAGCGAAGAGTGGCTAGGACCTGGCGGGTAGCCTCTGGAAAAGTCTGGAAGGAGGGCTCAAGGAACTCTGTCCACCCAGCTCCCTCGACGAGCAAATCAAACTCTGGGGCCATCCCTAGGGCCTCTAGAAACGGCCGGGACACAAAACGGCTGGCCCGAAGCTCTACCTGAGCCAATGCTCTATACCTCTGAGCTGACTCAGCATCCATCCAACCCGGAACTACGATCTCGGGCTGGGCCTGCGGTGCTCTACATCTGTGAGGCATCCTGCAAAGGAGAAAAAATTAGATAGCGAAAATTTGACAAAATAAGTATTATTAGACTTATTTTCAAGGTGAAGGCCCATTTAGGCCTCACCAGGGCAATGGCGGCCCGAAAACTAGGTAGAAAACTGATAATAAATGAAAAGGGCAGGCGTCCTGTCAAAGGAAGTTGCCCAACATGCTCCGGCACATATCAAAGCAAAAGAAACATGCAATTAGCATGGAAAATAATTTGAAGCGAATAAAAATGGGCTTTCTAGGCCCCAAGGCATGCATTACACACAAAAATATTCATTTTCAGAATAAAATAATAAAAATTTGGGCAGCACCCCAGCAAGGGTATGCCCAACCTCCTGCATAAAAAGGAAATCAAAAATAGGCCTCAGGCCTCAACAACAATATACTCATGTAAATGGGACGCATCCCGGCAAGAGTGTGTTCCCAACAACACAAAACAAAGGCCTCAGGCCTCAAAAGCAATATATACACAGAATAGTGCGCTTAAGAAGTCTATTTTTAAAGCAAGAGAGTTATAGAAAAATTCTATTTCTATGTGATCATACAAAGGTTCAGATTTAATTGCACTAATTAAAAAAAAAAAAAAAAAGAAAAATGGGCAGCATCCTCCCTAAATTTCTAAGGTATCTAAAGCGTTCTAAGCATTCCTAAGGTTAGAGGAGGAAGAAATGAAGAAATAAATTGAATAAAATTCAAAAAAAAAAAGGTAATTATTTACTTACTTGTAGTCGCGAGAAGTGTAGAAACTGAAGAAATATAAATATCCAAGTACCCGGTGAGTAGAAAATGCGAAAATTTGAAGAAATCGCGAAAAAAGAAGGAGAAATGCTTGAAAAAACACTAAAAAACGCTAAAAAATCGTTTGAGAGAGGAAAATGAAAGGGACAGCAGCGTTTGCACCATCTGTCACTCGCCTTTATATAGAATTTCATGACCGACGGGCAGGGCGTCTGTAGGAGAGACCGACGGGCTGGCCGTCTGTCACCTAATAAATGCGAGTTAATGCGCGTGATGAATGCAATGCTGACGTATGCGTCTGCCAGGTGGACCTCTACCGACGGGCAGGCCGTCTCTTAGGAGAGACGGGTATGCCTTCGGTGACACTTCCCTATAAATTCTTACAAAATTTTGCTCCTCTTGTGTCTCTTCACTTTCCAACATCTTGAGCCTTTCATATTTCTTAGCATGTCTTCTTTTCTAGCCCAAAGGATGCACCGTATCTTAGATGACAAACACACTTGGGAAGAAGGCGCCCTTTCCTCTCTATCCGGGCTGAAATATCTGTGCCGGGTCAAAGTCGATCAGAACCTCCTTCTGGCGGCGACCCACTTCTGGAACCCCCGGTTCCACGTCTTCCGGTTTACCTACCAAGAATTGTGCCCTTTGCCTGAAGAATTAGCCACCATTCTTGGAGCCTGGTTCCCTCCTAGCGCTCTGCCTTGCGTCCCCCGCTGGGGCCTATTCCAGACCCAGGACATAGCCATGGCTCTTGGCATACCTTCTTCTGAGGCCGCCCGGCTGATTCCTCCGGGCTCTTCCTTTGCTCTGGGGCCACTGATCGAGGCTCTGGATCAGTTCACTGACATTCCCACCTACCGGGTAAGCATCACATTCTTGTTTTGCATGGTGAACTTCCTCACTATTGTTCCAGGGGGTTTGACAGGTGACTCTCGCCTGTTCAGAGCCCTGAGTGACTTTCATCTGGGATTATCACCCTTACCACTCATTCTGGCTGAAACCATTCTGGGCTTGGACGCTGTGAGCTCTAGATCCACTACAACCTTCACCGGCAGCCCCTTATTGCTCCAGGTACGTCATTATTTTAAAGGTAGTGCGTCCCTTATGGATTTTCACACTAGCTTCTCTTAGCGGGAGGTACATCCTTTCGGATTTTCACACAACCCTGTGCCTTATTTTTGCCTGAAGTAAACCCTACTTACTCCAGCGGCTTTTCCTTTCTCTTTTTTTCTTCTCTTCTTTCTTTATTTATTTTATTTTTATTTTTTTCGTTTTCTCTTTTTTTTTTTTAAATTTGGCTGCAAGAGAAACTGAGGATGCTGTCTGAGCCACCCTCTCGGGTTACCCCACAGTACTCGCCGAATCACTTTCTTCCGCGCCGACAACTACATGGGTGTGCCACTACTGGTGAAAGCATTACCAAATTTGGCGAGCTGTCAGATGACGACATCAGTTTTACGTCTGCCTGGCTCCCACTGTCTCATGTGGTCATTGATGGGCCATCGGGGTGTGTTCCCCTCTGTGTGCTCCGTCGAGCCACCTTCTGCATCACCTCTCAATGTACGCGTCAGCTCGGGATGACTCAGGATGTAGTGAGGGTTCCCTTATCTTTCCGGGGAGGAGCTCTCTCGGCCGCATTTGCTTCCCGGTACCATAAGTTGTGGGGCAAACTACCAGTAAAGACTGTTATTCTGAGGTTCGGCAATCACTCTGTGTCCTCGACTAACGAGTACAAGAAGTGGATCCTTAGTCCAGCATCTGATAACAGGACTCGAGGGCTCAAGCATCTGGTCGGCGAGAGCAGCAGCAGGACTTAGCTTAGCTTACATATGTATCTCTTTTGGTGCTACATTTCCTTTTAATGCAGAACTAAAAGATGACAAAAATGAAAAGAATAATATTCATTCTATTTCACGAATTTGTGTACATTTTCATATAATTTCAGCATACATGATCAGTTTTGGCATTTACTCAGCTGCTTACGCGCTGTTAATACATGAAACCAAATTTTAACAGCATCAACTCCTGTTACCGATCGGCCCTCTCGGGTTTTCACGATCGGACATTTTCTCTTATGCCTCTAATTTTTGCACAAGATGCCTTTTTTCGATTTTCACCCTGTCGAGGCGCCCAATTTTAGCACAGCCGTCTTTTTTCGATTTTCGACCTGCAGGGCATTTTATTCTCTTCTTTTTATTTTGGTCTTTAGCCATGGAACCTTTTGAGTCTGTCAACGTTGATCGGTTCTTTGAATTCGTTCCCATCACTATCCGATAAGATTGCAGCTCCCTTGGACAGCAGCTTCTTAAGGATATACGGCCCCTCCCAGGTGGGTCTGAATTTCCCTCTAATATCTGGTATGCCTGGCCTCATCTGCTTGAACACCAAGTCCCCTTCTTTCAGCGGATGCTTTCTCACCTTCTTTCCGAAAGTCCTTGCCAATCTCTTCTGATAAATCTGGTTATGATAATAAGCTTTCAGCCTATTCCCGTCCAGCAAGTTCAAGTGCTGTAGCCTCTGCCGTTCCCATTCGGCCTCCGGAATTTGGGCTTCCATGACCACCCTCAGTGATTTGAGCTCTATCTCCAGTGGCAATACTGCTTCCGTTCCGTATACCAGGGAAAATGGTGTAGCGCCTGTAGATGTTCTTACCGTTGTCCTATATCCCCACAGAGCGAAGGGTAACTTTTCAGCCCAGTCTTTGTAGGTTTGGACCATCTTGGACAGGATCTTCTTCATATTCTTATTCGCGGCCTCTACTGCTCCATTCGCTTGTGGTCGGTAGGGAGAGGATTTATGATGCTCGACACCATACTTCTCGAGGAGCTTCTTGGTTTCCCCCATGAACTGCACCCCATTGTCAGACACTATGTGATGAGGGAGGCCATATCTACAGATCAGATTTCTCTCTATGAATTTGGCCATATCCCTTGCGTCAATCTTTTTAAAAGATTCTGCCTCTACCTATTTGGTAAAATAGTCAATTGCGACTATGATGTATCTGTGCCCATTGGACTCCGTAGGGCGAATCTCTCCAATGATATCTATCCCCCAAGCAGCGAAAGGCCAAGGTGATGTCAGGTTATGTAGCTCTGATACTGGCAGGTGCCTCAAGTCTGCGTATTGTTGGCACAACTGGCATTGCTTAACATACTTTGAGCAGTCATTGTCTATCGTAAGCCAATAGAAGCCTTGTATCATGATCTTCTTAGCCAAGGTCAAACCATTCATGTGGGCCCCACAGACACCTGCATGGGTTTCCTCCATCACCTTGCGGGCTTCTTTTTCATTCAAGCACCTGAGCTGAATCTCGTCCGACTGTCTTTTGTACAACACCCCTTCTAAGGATATGAACTGAGTAGATAGCTTCCGGATCATCCTCTGGTCCTTCTCAGTAGCTTCTTTTGGAAATTTATTATTTTCCAAGTAATTCATGATGTCGAAGTACCATGGTTTCCCATCCGCTACTTCTACTTCCATCACAGGCCTGATCTCGAAGCTAGGCTTCTCAGAACTCGAAATCAGTACCGGCTTGATAGCTACCCCCTCAGGGTTATCCCACATTGATACTAAGGTTGCCAACGCATCAGCCAGACGATTTTCATCTCTCGGCACGAAGTGGAAAGTGCAAGTCTCAAACTGCCCACATACCTCTTTCAGATATTCAACATAAGGTACCAGCCACTCTTCTTTTACAGCCCACTCACCTCGGATCTGGTTAATCACCAAAGATGAATCGCCAAAGACTTCTACATTCCTTGCCCCCAATGTAGCTAAGGCTTCCAACCCGAAAGTGCATGCTTCGTACTCGGCTTCATTATTGGTCGCTCTGTACTTCAGCTTCTTGGCTAGTGGGAGTTTCTCATTATCTAGGGTTGTCAAGACGATTCCAACTCCGACCCCTCTGTTATTCACCGCCCCGTCGAAGTGTAACTGCCAACCCTGGATAGAAACCGCGACTATGCTTTCATCAGGAAAGGTAAACTCGGGAGTGTCTCCTTGAATAGGATGCTCAGCAAGAAATTCGGCTATGGCTCGCCCCTTAATAGTTTTGCGAGTGATGTATTGAACATCAAACTCCTGTAGCAAGAGCAGCCACCTCCCCATCTTACTAAGCAAAGACGGTGCTTTCTGCAAATATCTTAATGGATTCTGCTTGGCCACTGCCTGAACTTTGTATGAGTGGAAGTAAAGCCTCAATTTCTTTGATGCCCAAATCACTGCAAGGCATATCTTCTCTACTTCAGCATATTTGATCTCATAGGCCAGGAAATTCTTGCTGAGGTAATAAATTGCAAATTCCACCCCAAATTCGTCCTCTTGAGCCATCATGGCGCCCACGGAACTACCCTCTACTGCCAGATACAGGATAAGCGGTTTGATAGGCTATGACGGCCTTAGCACTGGCTGATTCAACAGGTATTCCCTGATGCTGTCAAAAGCCTTATGGCAGTCTTCGTTCCAGACCACAGGTTGATTCTTTCTAAGCAGCTTAAAAACAGGCTCGCATATTGAAGTGAGCTTGGCAATAAATCGGCTGACATACTGCAACTTGCCCAGGAAACTTCTCACATCTTTCTCTTTTTGCGGTACAGGCATCTCTCTGATGGCCTTCACCTTGTCCGGGTCAATTTCTATTCCCCTTTGGCTGATGACATGTCCCAATAGTTTTCCTGAAGTCACTCCGAAAATACACTTCTTGGGGTTAAGTCGCAGATTATACTTGTCAATCCTGGTGAAGAACTTTTCTAGAGCTTCACAGTGCCCCTCCCGGGTGGTTGACTTGACCATCATGTCATCGACATACACTTCTACCTCTTTGTGGATCAGGTCACTTAAGATCTTGGTCGCCATCCTCTGGTATGTGGCCCCTGCATTCTTCAGGCCGAAAGGCATGACTTGGTAGGCGTAGGTCCCCCATTCTATGATGAAAGCGGTCTTAACCCGGTCAGCTATTTTGTTCAGGATCTGGTTGTAGCCCACATAACCATCTCTAAAACTGTACATTGCGCAATTGGCGGCACTGTTTATCAACACATCGATGTGGGGTAGTGGAAAATCATCTTTAGGGCAGGCCTTGTTTAGATCTCGATAATCTACACACACCCTGACCTTTTCGTTCTTCTTTGCTACAGGAACCACATTTACCAACCATGTAGGATACTGCACTTCAACAAGGAACTTGGCTTCAATCTGCTGTCGAATTTCCTCCTTGACCTTGTCTGCCCATTCTGGCCTGAGCCTTCTCAACTTCTGCTTCACAGGCTTATAATCTGGGTAAGTCGGGATAGCATGTTCTGCCACGTCTCGGTCAATTCCTGGCATGTCCTCATAGGTCCAGGCAAAGACTTTTCCATGTTTTCTTATTATTCTCTCAAAATTTTTTCTCTCTTCAGGAGTTATATTTGATGCTATTAGAATTTCTCTCGGATTTTCCGAGGTTCCAAGATTAAAAGACGTTGTATCAGTGGAATCAATGTCAAAAATTGATGGAATATGATCGTGTTCATGCATGTTGAAATCATTAGAAACATCGCACAAGTAAGAGAAATTGTTTGCCTTATTAATAATATTATAATTGTCATTTACATCATAAAAGAGTTATGGAATAAAAAGACAGTCTAAGTTAGAGTCTTCTTCTGTCGCTCTAGAGGTTGATGCTGTCGCTGCTTGCTCACTGGCTTCCTGATTCAGCAGAGGCCCCTCAGGCATGTCGGAGGAAATTTTCAAACCCCCCATTTTCGGCTCTAATTCTGCTATCTTCTCTTTCCCTTTCAGCCTGGCAGCTATCATCTCCTCGGTAACGACCTCTTCTGGCTCGCATCTGTCCCAAGTGATACCCTGAGTCATGACCTCCTCATCCCAGAAGTCCTCAGTAGTCTTGATAAACCCGACTCTCCAGTCAAATACATCATTAAAGATCTCGAACCCAGGGACAATCCTCCCCTTCACCCATTGCGGCTTGTCTTCGCCAGTATAAGCACAAACTGAGGATGCTGGTACGAAGCTTTCTAAAATATGAGGGATCTTATCCCCCGCCTTCTTCTTGCCGAAGCCGCCTCTATACCCCAGACCTTTCCGGTTCTTCTGACCTCGAGTGGTGATCGCGGTTTGCAATCCTTGAGAGTTTCTGCCCAAACCAGCCCCAGGAAGATAATGCATCTTCTTCAACATATTAACCACAGCTGGGTTATCCACTGATCTATGCTCTTCTCTTATCATGGACACTTGGAAGCCACTAAATGGCTGATTAGCTATTTCAAGCGCTGAGACTTGGTTTTCCCTGGCTGCCTTGATAGTCACCACCTCCCCTTCATGTGGGAACTTTATCATTTGATGCAGCGTGGATGGCACTCCTCCTAATTTGTGAAACCAGGGTCTCCCAAGTAGGGCTGAGAAGTTAGCAGGGATGGGCAGCACTACAAATTCCACCTCCACTTCAATGGGTCCTGTCTTGACCAAAGTCTTAAAGGTTCCCGAGGCTTGCCTCCTCGAATTATCATAGGCTGTGATAGTCAAATCTGATCCACTGAGCATATCCTCGTTTAGACCAAAAGCTTGCAGAGCTATCAGGGGGCACACACTGATAAAAGACCCATCGTCTACCATAACGCAAGCAGTGTGCTTGTCGTTAATCTGCGCTTTGATGTACAGGGGTCTGTTATGATTGCGGCCTTCGACCAGTAGGTCGGCATCAGAAAAGACCAATCTCTCCTCGGATCCTCCCTTAACTAAGCCCAAAAGCTCTGATGGGGAAATCGTGGTGGCGACCGTGGCTTCGACCAACGCCTCTACTACCTTCTGCCTATGAGAGGGGGACTGCCTCAACAGATCCCAGATGGATATTTGAGCCGCAGTTTTCTTCAATTGCTTGACAATCTGATTCTCCTCTAGCTCTTTCTCTGCTGGCGTCTGCGCCAGCTCAGGTAGCCTTATAATCTCGGGGACCACTCTTCCACTTCTCGTTACAGCCCCTATCTCTTCTTTGTCTTCATCAGACCCCCACAAGTCAAGGTTCATCTCTCCCTCTTCCTCGGCTTCTCCGCCGCTCTCACTGCTAGACCAGCAATCAAGGGTCGCCACGACTGCTCTCTCCTCTCTATTCTCGGAACAATCAGCAGCAAAATTCTCGCCCCCATATAGATCTTGTAGCACGTACCACTCTGGCAAGCTAGATCCGATCATAAACACGGGTGGTGGTACGACATTATAACCGGGCTTCTTCTCAGCTTCCCTCTTTTCAGGGTCATAAATCTGCTTGCTATCAATCAAGTCTTGGATAGCATGCCGCAGGGCTTTGTACTTATCTGTGATATGGCCTGAGTGCTGGTGAAACGCACAGAATTCATTGTCTTTGTGCCCAGGCTTTCCCTGCATCAAAGCAGGTCTAGGAGCTAAGGGCTGCAATTTTCCCTCCTTCATTAACCTTCTCAAGACCAAAGATAGTGGTCTCCCCAAGTTCGAAAACTTCCTCTGGGTGGTTACCTCAGTAGCAGACACCTCACCTGTTCTTCTGGTGCCACCACTGGGTCCCGCCGGCCTACTGGTTCCTTGACTGGGGTTAGCCCTTTTGGCAAAATTATCATTGTTAGCTTTCCTAGCCAAGAACTCTCCCTCTGCCTCGATGGCTATATCTTTAAGAGACTCCCAGTCCTTCAACCCCTTCATCTTCAACCCATTTTTCAAGTACGGGCTTGCGTTCTTGATGAATAAACGAATCTGATCCTGGGTGTTAGGCTTTCTCCGCATCTCCATTACTCGGTTCCGCCATCGGGTGAGATAATCATGGAAAGATTCTCTGGCCTTCTGTTGGAGCAGTTCAAGATCTTTTAGAGTCACCTCCATTCTGGTGTTACAGTCATACTGCCTCAAAAACTCCTCAGTGAGCAGATCCCAATCTTCTTTAGTGCGACGGTCGAGACCATGATACCAGTCGATGGCATGGGCGGTCAGACTCAGACAAAAGTATTCTACTTTCTGCTTCTTAGACAACGTGGTCCCTTTCATGACCAGAGAATATTGTTTCACATGAGTGGTTGGGTCAGAAGTTCCATCAAATTTCGGCACGTTTGGCATCTTAAAGTTATAAGGGATCGGGTCCTCTCCCTCTAATTCCTTATCCTCTGGGTTCATCCCTTGACCCCTGCTCAATATACGGGCCATAGCTTCGAACCTCTCTTCCATCTTCTTTAAAATGAGGTCATCAGCCGGAGGTGCCTTCCCCCTCTCAGATGCAATGCTCATCCTATCATCTTCGATATCTCTATCATCATCAATTCTCAGCACAGGCCTTCTTCTCTGCTCTCCCGAGGCTACTGACCTTAACTCAACTGGCGGCGGCCTCACAGGCTCTTCTCGTCTTTTAACCCTTTCTTCCTCTGGCTCATTCTGTCTCATAGGAGGAGGAGGATTCTGTGGAGCCGGGTTCTGTGGAGCATTCTGCTGTGCCAGGGCGGTCAACATATTCATCATTCTGCCCTCGAATTCCTCAAATCGCCAGCCCACTTCTTTAGCGATCATGGCCTTGGTGGCGTCATCCCCTCTAGGCGAGTTTGCCATCTGAGATACAGTACTGCTGATTCCTGGTAAAATTTCTGGCAAGCCCTCTCTATCTGACAGCTCGGAAGCAAGAACTCGGATCAGTCGTCCGGTTGGTGATCTAGTCCACCTGGGCAGATCTATGATGGCTGTAGGGGTAAGACGTTAGACATGATGCATGAAATGCAGGTGTAATGCATGGTCGTGATATGCGACATTTACAGAGCACAATCAAGCAAGTAGGTCCTTCCACCCTTATTTCTCCCACACACGTGGTCGTGCAGTCTCTTTCCTAGGTGGGATTAGCCCAGGGGTCAACGTGGGACCCAATGGACACGCATGGTGCGCGGCGAAAAACCGGCAGCATGACACTCCTATGCTAATGTACAAGCGAATGGATAATGATCGTCACGTATTTGGACGTTCCATAAATTTCGACATGGCCCCACCGGGGCATGATAGCCTTTGGCTAGGTTACCAAGCGAGACATCTGGACTCACCCAATACATGAGGATCCATACAGCAAGCATGGAATTAGGGTTCATTTCACCTGTGGAAAGTAACTACGGCCATTACATGAGCTTTGGACAAGGGAGATATTTCTTTAAGGCTACCCAAGCATGATCCCTGCTGACAGGTGTAGCTCACCACGAGCATAGCGACTGATCGGGTCATCATTTTGATATACCATTGAGGTACGTGGCTTGGGCTGGTGATTATCCTTAATACTTTCCCAAATTGAGTGAAAATGGGGTCATGCTTCAGGAACGCACCGGGGCTAAAAGAGGGACCAAACTAGCGTATTCTAAGGCTCTAATGATATGCAAATGCAATTTTGAGGGAAAGCGAATTTATGAATTAAATTTTAATCACAAATGTCAAGCGAGGTATTTTCAAATTGAAATCTCGAACCATAAACGTCCCCAGTGGAGTCGCCACTGTGACGCGTGCCGGATCCCCGCGGCCGCCCATGCGACTGCCCGCTCGAGGGCGATCGGGGCATTTGTGGGTCCGTTGACAGCTTGCAATAAATCGCAAGTGCGTCTATGTTGGGCAACAAGGAGGTTTCATGGAGTCGCCACCCAATAGAACATTGGGAAAGTTACTCTCGCCTCGGAGAGCCTAAGACTGCGCTTGGTATCCATTTTGGGCCAGCCAGAGGGGTCCTTGAAGGTAAACCTCTCGCCCTAAGGAGCCTAGGATTAGTGCTAAAGTCTCGTGGCACAAAAAGGTGTCTTGGAGGGTGAACCTCTAGCCTCTTTGAGCCCAAAGACCAGAGCTGGGTGGGTCCGGGATTTCTCATCTATTTCTACATCGATTATTTTATGATCAAATTTTAATATCATTGATTCGCTCTCTCTCCACACGATGCAATTGATTAAAAGCGCATTTATTCACATTTGGAAAAGCCGTAAATGAGTAAGTAAATATCAAAAGGCGATAAATTACAATAATTCAAGGAGCGGAATACAACTCCCTTTATAAATGTGCGATACATACACGAATCGGGGCATTGTTTATTTTGAGGACTTTGGTCCTCGCATACATCATTATCAAAATTGGATATTTTTGTTCGTGATGATTTTTATTGGATAAAAATAGGGCATTGGACCCTTGCTTTTGTGTAAACCTCATTTTATTGAATATAAAACATTGAGTCATTTTCATACATTAACGAGATATGAAAAGAGTATATCCATATACATAAAATAATCAATGAATAATAAATGAAAGAAATAAATCAAGAGGATTAGGAAACTAAACTGAACGAAAATCCTCCGAATATGGTAGATAGCCGCTCAAGCTTAGGATAGTCCAAGAGAATCAATATACACTTATAGAATGTTAAAAGATGTCAATATATATAAAATTGATGTGGGAAGCCAAAAGGACTTGAAAAAGATGGAAAATAATTTAAAAGAGGAGAGACAGAACCCACCGACGGCCTTTCTTAGGTGACCAACGGGCGTCAGTCAAGATAACCGACATGTCTGTCTGTCACTTAAAAAGAGGGCATCTGTAGGTGAGGTGACCGACAGGCGTCGGTGATGGAGATGACCCATCGGTCACCACTGTCTCCGAAAAAATAGAAGATAGAAAACTCTTTTCAAAGCCAAAAAAGAGGTTTTATCACAAAATGAGATAAAGAGAGTCAAAATAAAGGAAAATAATGACAAAGATTGAAAAAAACCACAAAATAAGGAACAAATATGAGACGATTATGGAGAAGGAATCCGGGATATTTACCCTCAGATAATCGTTTTGGGTGAGATCTTGTGTTGATTAGAGCTCCGCGCGTTCCACGAGAAGCAAAGATGAAGGATCAAAGAAAGAAAAATGGACTATTTCTTCTTTAACCCCTCAAAAGACTGATTTTGGAATCAAAATCTAAAGAAAACTAATTAGTTTTAGTTCCTTTCGATTGATTTGATCCTTTGTGAAAGAGATTTCTTTATGAAATGTGTTTGTTGGAAGAGAGAGAAAATATGCTTAAATTTGGGCAGAGTTTCCCCTCTTCAGAAATTTTTGGAACCCTTTTCTAGTGAAAATTCGGAGCTTTTATAAGCCAGACACGACCGACGGGCATCGGTGTATGGAGGCGGGCATCGGAAGAATCCTTCTGACACAAGGATTCATCCGACGGCCCTGCCACATCCACCAACGGGCGTCGGAAAGGTTGCGTGCTCCGGGAAACCAGGCGGCGTTCTGACAGGGGCGGTGATTTTTCGACGGGCGTCGAAAAATACCACAAGCCGTCGGTGACTCTAAGCGACGGGCTGACTTCATAGATAGGCTGGCCGTTTGTGGAGGAAAAAATGCCTTTTGACTCGAAAAATCCCCTGTTTTCTCCCCCTCTGCCTACGAAAGGTAAAAAGACTCACTTCTCGTGGAACGCGGGACTAAAACCCCCAAATCCAAACCATTTATACAGGCTCGGATACTGATTTCATCACAGGGTAACCTCTGATCCGGACCGTTCCGGGACACGGTGCTTACATTAATGTTTCAAAATATGTGTATTGTTTGGGAAATAATACTAAATTTAATTATTTTAGACTGATAATGTTGAAAGATTGTACCACGAACCGGCCAAATCTTTGAACAATAGCAGGATAATAGAAAGCATTGTCACACTCCATTTGCCCCCTAGAAGTATGAGCCATTTGTGTATGTGTGTGTATTGTATGTGTTTTGGCACGTACTAAGGGTATTTTAGGTAAAATGCATGTTTACGGGTTTTGCTAGTATGTGGGTGCATGTATGATACTAGGGTGTGAATTAATTGGGCTGTATTTGTGTGTGTTGCTCACATGTTTGTGGGATGTGAGTGAGTGAGTTGTGGTTGTGTGTGGTGCTCACACATTTGTAGGGTGTTATAAGTTGGGATTTCATTATGTGTGTGTGTGGTGTATGCTTGTTGGGTGTGAGTGATCAAGATCCACCACTAGGAAGAGGACACATGGCTAGGTTAGGTAAAGAAAAGAAGAAGAAGAGAGAGAATTGGGAGATCAGAATTTTTCATCTCCTTTCCCGTTCTCCCCTCTTCTCCTTGTCTTTCTTTTCCTTTGCTTTCTATTTTTGTGCCCTAACTTGGATTCAAGTAATAGTTGGTGGGAATTGATCATCTCCTAGTTTCATTTTGGGTAAGTTTTCTGGATTTCCTTCATCTTCTTCATCTTGTTCTTCTTCTTCTTCTTCTTCTTCACATTTATGGTTTGGGTTTTGATCTAGGGTTCTTGTTTGTGTGATTTGTGGGTTTGGTTGTTAGAAGAGCCTCCTCGTGACCCCAAAGGGAAGGAGAAGGTGTCAAAAAGTGGCACTAAGTGATTAGGAGCTAAGAAAATTCAGGTTTGGAAGTTTTTGTGATTTATGCATTTTTGTGATTTGTGCTCTTGGGATGAATTTTCTGGAAATTTGTGGTTTCTTGATGTTCTTTGTAGTTTAAATGTTATGGGTTTTGATTTAAATGTGTTAAGAAGGCTTGAATGTAGCTTAATAAACTCAATTGTGTTCTTGATTGAGATGAATGATGAATGGTGCTGATATTTAATTTATGTAAATTGGAGTTATTATTGGCATGATTTAATTGGAATTCTTGGTATAAATGTTGGGTTATATGTTGTTAATAATGTGTGGGTGGCTGGAAATGAGGTAAGTTGAAGTTTGAATTGAGTGTGTGTGATTGGGTGTTGTGAAAGTGAGATTTTCTGCAGAATTCTCGTGTAAGGGCTGGAAATCACGACCCTATTGCGAGCGCGACATTGTCGTGACCTCGCGACAGAGCTTGGTGATAGCAGTCCTCGCACGCGTTCGAGCTTCCGCCGAGCGGAGCAGCAGGGCCTCTGACAGAACGCTCGACTGTCGAGCTGTTTTGGGCGATCCTCTGTCGCGAGCGCGCTCCCGAGCGTGAGGGCGACGGATTGAGCTGGCAGCTCACTGTCGCGAGCACGACAATGAGTTGTTTTGGATCCTCCGTGAGATCGCGAAGATCGCCGTGGTCGTGACCTAGGGCAAGTTCGCCTTTGTCACGAGCGCGACAGTGACCTCTTCAGGCCCTGTTTTTTGGATTTTGTTTTCTCTTCTAAAATGAATTTCAAATGGTTTCTTCATGAACTTTTACCTCGGTATGCTATATAATATGCTTATTTATATGTGCAATATTATGAATCCTTCATGATAAATGATATGTTATGATTTGGAATGTAAATTGGATTACGTATGACCTGCAAGAGTCAGTCTAGTGGATAGTTAGGCATGCCTAATAGAGTCTTTTAGCTGCAGCCTCAGTTCCATTTGGACCCCGATCAGGTCCCCGTCTGGTTCCTCGCAAACCCTTATGAATTTTGGATCTTATTTAAGGTCTCTCCGAAAAATTATTTTGAATGTGATAAAATAAATGGTTTTCGATTCATACCCGTAAGGTACTATCTGTATTCGATTCATATCCGTAAGGTACTATCTGTATACTCGTTATCCACTATTGTGAGTCAGCAGGTGTTCTGTTTGCTTGGGTTTGCCTCAATATGACTATCAAATTGTAATATCCGAATGAACATGATAATGATTTGAGAATCAGTTAATATGTATATAAATGTGGATATAAGCTTCTGAATGTATGTCTTTATTATACAAGTATGATTATATATCTGACATGATTATCCGCATATGTGATCTCGTATGTGTTATGCTTTGACAACCGTTGTGAACGGCCATCCACTCTTTTGTTGTTTATTTTCCCACTAAACGTTATCGCTTAGCACAGTGTTTTATCCGTGCAGGTGCGGAAGGTGCTGTGTTTTGGGAGAGTCACCGCCAGTCAAGCCAACACAGAAGGGATTAGTGTTAGGGCTTATTTTTGTAATTGTTATAATGATTCTTTTTGTAATAGAACTCTCATGTATTAGTTTTTGTCAAGCTTCCGCTATGAATATTTTTGGATATGTAATTATTTTGTATTGGCAATTGATTAGAATATTATTGTAATGATTTTGTTATATTAATGCATGATCAGTTGTTGTTCTCAAAAGTTTCAATTTCTGCTGTAATTCCGTATGTCTACGCTGATTGAATGTATGTGTTTGTTCCGTCCTGTTTGGTGACACCCCTGCTCCTACGGCTTCCCACTCCGATGCGGATGGGTTCGCCTACGTATGGGTAGGGGGTGTTACAGTTTTTGGTATCAGAGCCCGGTTTAGGCTTTTCTGGGTGTTGTTGTGATTGTTGTGATGTGCATAGATAAGTATTTGTTTAGGACTGTGTTGGCTGATGCGGTTGTCCTCTTGTTATTTTAGATGGATTCCGATTCTGTTCGAGGGTTGCTTGAGGGGTCAGCTGAAAGCGTGAATCCCTAAGCTGTTGATCTTTCGGTCTCTGTGTCGGCTCAACCTGTTAGGGTACAGCCCGAGGCCGTAGCCATGCCTTTCGAGGCGATGCTTAAGCTATCTTAGGACATGGCTCGAGTCTTGGAGAGAGTGACCGCCCCTAAGGTCCCGACTGAGAGTATGAGAAGAGCTGGTGCTGAAGACTTTTATGGAACGTGTTTGGATGAGTTGAAAGTTGCTGAGAAGTGGATTGATAAGGTAAAGCGTGCTTTGAGAGAAGTCTGGTGTCCTCCTGATCAGAAAGTAGAGTGTGCAGTGGCTTTGCTGCAAGGGTCTGCATATGAATGGTGAGAGTTGGTTTGTAGGCATCCTCAGTTGCCTGACCCGATTACTTGGGAATTTTTCGAAAGAGAGTTCACGAACAAGTATGTGACTCAGACATACAAGGATGCAAGCTGGGCTCAATTCTTGAGTTTAAAATAGAGGGGAATATCTGTGTCTGAGTTTGAGAAGGAGTTTAACCGGTTGGCTAAGTATGCACCAGAAGGTATTTTGACAGAGGAGTTCAGGTGTAGGCATTTTGGGGCCGATTTGAACGAGTCGCTGCGGGCGATGTTGATTTCTTTGAAGGGTGCTCCGGGAGTGGGGTATTACCAGATTGTGCAAGCTACTGTTAGGGCTAAGAGGTCAGAATTAGTGCTGAGAGAGAGAGCTCAGAGGAGGAATCCTTCTCGTGGTGGTTCATCTTCTTCGTCCTCGGGTAAAAGATCAAGGAACCCGTAGGATGAATCATCTTCAGGCCAGGCTACTAGAGGTAGAAGACAGGGTTCAACAGCGGTGTCCGATTCTGGTAGAGGTGGTGCTGGTGGTAGGACCGAGTTGATGCCTGTGTGCTCTCATTGCAGTAAGCCTCATCGGGGTGAGTGTAGGTGGCTCACAGGTGGATGTTTCAGATGTGGGAGCACCGAACACTTTTTAGCCAACTGTTCGAGGTTGAATGAGGATTCGGGTGCTCAGAGAGAGAGCAGCAGAGTTGGTTCGAATACCTCGCAAGCTACCCGTGATAGAGGCAGAGGTAGAGGTCGAGGCGGTCGACCTAGAGAGGGTGCTACATCTTAGTTAGTTGAGCATCCGTTACCTATTCTAGCCAGAGCTTATGCTGTGAGAGCCAGGGAGGAGCAAGATGCGCCTGATGTGATTGCTGGTAAGTTTCTACTCCATGACATTGAATTGTATGCTCTAATTGACCTTGGTTCCACACACTCATATTTGTGCACTGATAAGTTAAGTGATAAGTTGCATGATGTAGACCAGTTAGATTATGAGATCTGTGTGACCAGTCCTTTAGGGCATAGTGTCAATGTGAGTAAGATGTATAGGAATTGTCCCCTGTTGGTTGAGGGAGTTGAGTTCCCAGCAAATTTGATTGAGTTGCCTTTTAGAGAGTTTGATTTGATTCTGGGTATGGATTGGTTGGGTAAGCATCGGGCAGTTGTTGACTGTCATAGGAAGACAGTGGTGCTTCGGGTTAGAGGTCGGTCTTCTGTTATTGTTAAAGGTTTGGGTGCTAGTTCTTTGAATAATGTGATCTCCGCAATGCAAGCTAAGAGATTTATTACGAAGGGTTGTGAGGCTTTTCTGGCAATGGTGTTGGATTCCAAGAGGGATCAAGTTAGGATTGAGGATATCCCGGTTGTCCGAGAGTTTGGTGATGTGTTCCCGAGCACGTTGCCTGGTTTGCCTCCTGAGAGAGAAGTGGAGTTATCCATAGAGATAGTGCCGGGTACTACTCCCATATCGAAAGCACCTTATCGGATGGCTCCTGTAGGGTTGAGAGAACTCAAAACTCAGCTACAAGAGCTATTGGATAAGGGTTTTATTCGACCGAGCATATCTCCATGGAGAGCTCCGGTTCTGTTTGTTAAGAAAAAGGATTATTCTATAAGAATGTGTATCGACTATAGGCAAATTAACAAGGTCACAGTTAAGAATAAGTATCCATTTCCTAGGGTCGAGGATTTGTTTGATCAGCTCCGAGTTGCGGGTGTCTTTTCGAAGATTGATCTTCGGTCAGGTTATTATCAGCTGCGAGTTCAGGATGCGGATGTGGTTAAAACTGCATTTCGGACTAGGTACGACCACTATGAGCTTTTAGTGATGCCATTTGGTTTGACCAATGCACCTGCGGCATTCATGGATTTAATGAACCGAGTGTTCAGGCCATATTTAGATCGATTTGTAGTAGTGTTCATAGATGATATCTTGGTCTATTCCAACGATGAGAGTGAGCATGAGGAGCATCTCCGGTTAGTTTTGCAGTTGAAGAAGTTGCTAATAGAATCTCCTATACTTACTCAACCCATCTCGGGTAAAGAGTTTGTAATGTATAGTGACGCTTCGGGTGTCGGTCTTGGTTGTGTTTTGATGCAAGAGGAAAAGGTTTTGGCTTATGCTTCCCGTCAGTTAAAGCCACATGAGAGGAATTATCCAACTCACGATTTAGAGTAGGCGGTCGTGATCTTTGCTTTGAAGATTTGGCGACATTATCTGTATGGGGAGAAGTGTAGGATCTTTACAGACCATAAGAGCTTGAAGTATCTCCTCACGCAGAAGGAGTTGAATATGAGGCAGCGCCAATGGCTAGAGTTATTCAAGGACTACGACAACATATTGGATTACCACCCGGGCAAGGCCAATGTTGTTACAAATGCTTTGAGTCAGAAGTTGGTTTCTGCTCTGTTCTTGAGGCGGTTTGAGTGGAGATTTGATTCAGATGGGGTTTTGGTTGCTCAATTGAGAGTGAAGCCTACCTTGAGACAGAAGATTGTGGATGCTCAGAAGGATGATGGGAGGCTACAGCAGGTTTTGTATGAGGTCAGTTCTAGTAAGTAGTCAGAGTTCTCAGTTTTGGATGGGGTACTGATGTATAGAAACCGCTTGTGTGTGCCGAAGAATGAGGAGTTAAGGAAACAGCTTTTGAGTGAGGCACACACTACGATTTTTACTATGCATCTCTGTAGTGACAAGATGTATCGGGATATGAAGCAGTTCTATTGGTGGTCCTGTATGAAGCGGGACATTGTGGATTTTGTGTCTAAGTGCTTGACTTGTCAGCAGGTGAAGGCTGAGCATCAAGTTCCTTCGGGATTACTCACACCTTTATCCGTTCCAGAGTGGAAGTGGGATGATATCGCCTATCTGGTTTGCCTTTGACTCAGAGGAAGCATGACTCAGTATGGGTGATTGTGGATCGGCTCACGAAATCAGCTCATTTTCTGCCAGTTAGAGTGGATTATCCGATGGATAAGTTAGCCAGCATCTATGTGGATGAGGTAGTCAGACTGCATGGAGTGCCGTTATCCATAGTGTCGGATCGGGACTCAAGGTTCACTTCGAAGTTTTGGAAAGAATTGTAAAGGGCTTTGGGTACCAAATTGAACTTCAGTACGGCGTTCCATCCTCAGACAGATGGTCAGTCAGAAGGGGTCATTCAGATTTTAGAGGATATGTTGCGGGCTTGTGCTTTGGATTTTTCGGGTAGTTGGGACAGATATGTGCAGTTGATGGAGTTTGCCTACAATAATAGCTATCAGTCGAGCATCGGTATGTCACCGTATGAAGCCTTATATGGTCGGCAGTGTAGGACTCCAATTTGTTGGACCGAGCTATCCGAGCATTCAGTTATTGGGCCAGAGTTGGTTAGAGATACTGAGGAGAAGATCAGAGTTGTGCAGCAAAATTTAAAAGCAGCTAAGGATCAGCAGAAGTCTTATGCTAACCTGAAGAGAAAGGATGTTCAGTTTGAGGTCGGAGACAAGGTTTTCCTTAAGGTTTCTCCTTGGAGAAAAGTGCTAAAATTTCAAAAAAAGGATAAGCTTATTCCTCGATTTATTGGACCGTATGAAGTGTTAGCTAAGGTTGGTCCGGTAGCCTATAGGTTGGCTTTACCGATGAAGTTGGCAAAGTTGCACGATGTTTTCCATATTTCAATGCTTTGCCGGTATAGATCGGATCCTTCACATGTATTGTCGGTTCAGGATGTGCAAATGCGGCCAGACTTTTCTTATGATGAGGAACCGAAGGTTATTTTATCTCGAGAAGTAAAATAGTTAAGGAGTAAGCAAGTCCCTTTGGTCAAAGTGTTGTGGAATCACCATGGAGTCGAAGAAGCTACTTGGGAACCAGAGGCGACCATGTGGGCTCAGCATCTGCATCTTTTCAGTTCAGGTGAGAATTTCGAGGACGAAATTCTTGTTAGTAGGGGAGAGTTGTCACACCCCATTTGCCCCCTAGAAGTATGAGCCATTTGTGTGTGTGTGTGTGTATTGTATGTGTTTTGGCATTTGCTAAGGGTATTTTAGGTAAAATGCATGTTTGTGGGTTTTGCTAGTATGTGGGTGTATGTATGATACTAGGGTGTGAATTAGTTGGGCTGTATTTGGGTGTGTTGCTCACATGTTTGTGAGATGTGAGTGAGTGAGTTGTGGTTGTGTGTGGTGCTCACACATTTGTAGGGTGTTATAAGTTGGGATTTCATTATGTGTGTGTGTGGTGTATGCTTGTTGGGTGTGAGTGATCAAGATCCACCACTAGGAAGAGGACACATGGCTAGGTTAGGTAAAGAAAAGAAGAAGAAGAGAGAGAATTGGGAGATCAGAATTTTTCATCTCCTTTCCCGTTCTCCCCTCTTCTCCTTGTCTTTCTTTTCCTTTGCTTTCCATTTTTGTGCCCTAGCTTAGATTCAAGTCATAGTTGGTGGGAATTGATCATCTTCTAGTCTCATTTTGGGTAAGTTTTCTGCATTTCCTTCATCTTCATCTTCTTCTTCTTCTTCTTCACATTTATGGTTTGGCTTTTGATCTAGGGTTCTTATTTGTGTGATTTGTGGGTTTTGTTGTTAGAAGAGCCTCCTCGTGACCCCAAAGGGAAGGAGAAGGCATCGGGAAGTGGCACTAAGTGATTAGGAGCTAAGGAAATTCAGGTTTGGGAGTTTTTGTGATTTATGCATTTTTGTGATTGTGCTCTTGGGATGAATTTTCTAGAAATTTGTAGTTTTTTGATGTTCTTTGTAGTTTAAATGTTATGGGTTTTGATTTAAATGTGTTAAGAAGGCCTGAATGTAGCTTAATGAACTCAATTGTGTTCTTGATTAAGATGAATAATGAATAGTGCTGATATTTAATTTATGTGAATTGGAGTTGTTATTGGCATGATTTAATTGGAATTCTTGGTATAAATGTTGGGTTATATGTTGTTAATGATGTGTGGGTAGCTGAAAATGAGGTAAGTTGAAGTTTGAATTGAGTGCGTGTGATTGGGTGTTGTGAAAGTGAGATTTTCTGCAGAATTCTCGTGTAAGGGCTGGAAATCACGACCCTATCGCGAGCGCGACGTTGTCGCGACCTCGCGACAGAGCTCGGTGATAGTAGTCCTCGCACGCGTTTGAGCTTTCGCCGAGCAGAGTAGCAGGGCCTCTGTTGCAAGCACGACGTGTATCTCGAGAGCGACAGAGCGCTCAACTGCCAAGCTGTTTTGGGCTATCCTCTATTGCGAGTGCGCTCCCGAGCGCGAGCGTGACGGGTCGTGCTAGCAGCTCACTGTCGCGAGCACAACAATGAGTTGTTTTGGATCCCCCGCGAGATCACGAAGATCGCCGTGGTCGCGACCTGGGGCAAGTTCGCCTCTGTCGCGAGCGCGACAGTGACCTCTTCAGGCCCTATTTTTTCGATTTTATTTTCTCTTCTAAAATGAATTTCAAATGGTTTCTTCATGAACTTTTACCTCGGTATGCTATATAATATGCTTATTTATATGTGCAATATTATGAATCCTTCATAATAAATGATATGTTATGATTTGGAATGTAAATTGGATTACTATTACCTGCAAGAGTCAGTCTAGTGGATAGTTAGGTATGCCTAATAGAGTCTTTTAGCTGCAGCCTCAGGACTCCGATCAGGTCCCCGTCTGGTTCCTCGCGAACCCTTATGAATTTTGGATCTTGTTTAAGGTCCCTCCGAAAAATTATTTTGAATGTGATAAAGTAAATGGTTTTCGATTCGTACCCATAAGGTACTATCTGTATTCGAGTCGTACCCGTAAGGTACTGTCTGTATACTCGTTATCCACTATTGTGAGTCAGCAGGTGTTCTGTTTGCTTGGGTTTGCCTCAATATGACTATCAAATTGTGATATCCGAATGAACATGATAATGATTTGAGAATCAGTTAATATGTATATGAATGTGGATATAAGCTTCTGAATGTATGTCTTTATTATGCAAGTATGATTATATATCTGACATGATTATCCGCATATGTCATCTCGTATGTGTTATGTTTTAACGACCGTTGTGAACGGCCGTCCACTCTTTTGTTGTGTGTTTCACCACTAAGCGTTATCGCTTAGCACGGTATTTTATCCGTGCAGGTGCGGAAGGTGCTGTGTTTTGGGAGAGTCGCCGCCAGTCAAGCCAACACATAAGGGATTAGTGTTAGGGCTTATTTTTGTAATTGTTATAATGATTCTTTTTGTAATAAAACTCTCATGTATTAGTTTTTGTCAAGCTTCCGCTATGAATATTTTTGGATATGTAATTATTTTATATTGGCAATTGATCAGAATATTATTATAATGATTTTGTTATATTAATGCATGATCAGTTGTTGTTCTCAAAAGTTTCAATTTCTGCTGTAATTCTGTATGTTTACGCTGATTGAATGTATGTGTTTGTTCTGTCCTGTTTGGTGACACCCCTGCTCCTACAGCTTCCCACTCCGATGCGGATAGGTTCGTCTACGTATGGGTAGGGGGTGTTACAAGCATCCTCACTGCAGTAGGATATGAGGATAGAACTACAACTGAGTATCAACGGCAACCGTGTCCCAATCCTGTTAATGTTGCATCTATGGAACATCAATTTAAAGACTTCCATACTCGACAACATAGGACTGGAATGATTGAGAGGCGATCAAATGTGGATCAAATATATTATAATCCAAATGTCATGCAAATTCCACCACCCATATCATGGTTTTTTCATGAAATGGATGTATCTCATGATCAATTCACGACTCAAGTTGGTGGTCATAATTTTTCAACTTTTGAATTGGGGAGCACAAGTTATACACCGACTGATATTGGTGGGTCGAGCATCTCACATCAAGGGATGCCAATGTCAGGTCCAAATCAATAAACACCTAGTGCGTTCACAGCTCCTACGTTTAATACTGAATTAATATCAACACAGCGTGGAAATGAAAATGACTTCTTCCAACAAATATTTGGAGCACCGGAAGAGTCAAATCCTCAAGCAAGTTTTGAAGGATCTTCGTTCACTAATTTATGTAATGACGTTATCGGTGGTGATATAGGATCGAGTGATGCACAGGAGGGTGATGCACCACATAGTGAACAACAACGACAGTATCTTGGCAGAAATAGAAGACCCACTAGATGTGGTATAGGATCACATTTTATTAATTAAAATGTTAGCCAAAAATCACCATCTGTTGTATTAAAAAATGTATCATATTTATTTTATATGAAAATATTATAATATTAACTTGGGGCATTGAGAGATTTGTAATTTAATATTTAATTGCACGAGTTTTTTACTTTTAACAACATACACGTTTCGTCCATATATAGCCAAAATCATTCATGGAGTAGACTTAGTTACAACTCCAATTTCCTCCATACGTTTGCCATATATATATATATATATATATATATATATAAAGTTATAGTTATATATATCAAGTTATAGTTATTTTATATTTGATATAATTGTTGTAAATTTGTGAATTAGAATGTGACAAATAGGAACCAATTTATTGATTATAATGTGACAAATAGGAACCAATTTATTGATTATAATGTGACAAAAAATAACAATAAAAATCAAAATTTACAAACCTTTCTGAATAAAAAGTTGGCCAAGTTTTTATTATCCTAATAACCTAAAAAAGGTTAAAACGTGGCTTTTTATTTACACAAATTGTTGACTTTTATTTTAATACATTTAGCATTAAATGTATGCAAAATTTTTATTTTTTCCAACAATAATTAAACTGTAATCAACAATCAAAGTATTAAAAATATTTATTTGAAGCCACGTGCTTCGTTTGAGGTCTTATATTATAAATTTATAATTCACTTTCAGAGAATTATACTATTTCATAGTTGTTCTTCAAATGTATGCAAAAGTAAATAAATTCATATAATATCAATGTATGAAAAAGGATGAACTGATCATAAATGGGCAATAATATTAAATGGATATAAATATTATATGAACACAAGTATGTCAAAATACAAACTTTCTTGATTATTCTGTATATTTTGATGGTCCGGCCAAGTATGGGCAAGTCTTTCTATTATATCCCTCATTTCTACATAGTGTACATCGGTTAGGCCTACTGCGTTCTCTACTGTCCATTTCATTTTGATATCGAGAAGTCCTCTATTGGCCCTTTTTCCTTATAAGCTCCACATTAGGCACTAGAGTTGGTCCAACAATAGAGGCTAGTAATCACGGTATGCAAATGGTAGGAAAAATGAACTGTAACAGTTCAATGCTTCCGAGATTTTATAGCACTTGTCGACGTACATATGTCAACACATACATGCATATATGCCGCTATAGCGTGTGAACATGGCATTTTAATACCTTGGAATTTTTCACATTTACACTGACGATAATTTAAATTAACAGATTGCGTGTTATTACCTTTTTCTCTTGCTTTTCTGATTTTTAGTCCTTATTGTGAAATTTCCTGTACATTGATCAAAACTCTCAACTCTGTCCCCACAAGCTTTTTGAGCACGCTTTGCCATCTCATCCAAATAATTTTGTGTGTATGTATTAACAGCTACTATCTGAGCTCGATATATGCACCTTCTGTCATCAAAAAATTTTACAAGCTTGGCAAATACATGCTCAACAACACAACAAACTGGCATAATCCTAACACCCTCTAAAACACTATTTACATTCTCAGCAATGTTGGTTGTAACATGCCCATACCTATGATCATTATAATGAGATAAAGTCCACTTGTCAAAAGAGTTTTGTATGGCCCAGTTGTAAGAGTCGATATCAAGTATAAAAATAATATAAATGATGGTTGAAAATATACCCGCCTTATATAACATGTCCTTGATTTTTAAATTTATGTAAGCAGTATTGTAGTTACTTACAAAGTGATGGAGAAAATATCTATGGTAAGAAAACGATTCCTTCCAACCACTACTATCATCACAAAATAATGCCATAATACCCACGTGCCAGTCATAAATTACAATTATACCTCACTGCCTAGTGACATACCGCCTAATGCATGTCATGAACCAACCCTAACTAGACTTATTTTCACTTTTAATAATAGCAAATGCTACTGGGTACATGAAATTATTACCATCAACAGCACTTGCAATCAATAAAGTTTGATGGAACTTTACTGTCATAAACGTTCTATCGATAAGCAAAACTGGCTTGCAGTGAGGTAGTCTATCTATACATGGCTTGAATATCCAGAAGAGCCTTTTGAATTGCTCGCAATGAGGTTTTATACTATCTTCAATAATAAAATTATAGACTATTCCAGGATTGTATGTCTCCATAGCTTTTAACTATCCAAACAGCTTTCCATATAAAGCCTTATAATTACCGAATATCTCCTCTAACGCCTTAGTTTTTGCATACTAGGCCTTATTATAGATTACCTCATAATTGAAACAATTCCCGATATTAGCAATTATAATGCTAACTTTGAGATCAGGAGCAGTACTAACCATTTCCAATATGCAATCACAAATTATTTGCAAATCTAATTATCTATGGTGTTGGGATACCAGCGATGCATTATAGTTATGAGGTTCCTTATATACATTGATGATCTAATAAGGATATGTCCTTTTTTTCATTGCTCGCAGTCTCCATGGATAGCCTATATCGACATATGTACAGTAGACTACCCAGTACGATGGCTTCGACTCTACAACTTTATATGAAACATTATTTTGAATTGAAAATTTCTTCACACATGCCTTGACTTTATCTTTCGATGTGAAGGCCAATCCTTCGTATAACTCATAAACATTATGCCATCTTACCATTAGCAAATCATTATACATATTAATCTCAACTTCAGCAAAATTAACAGATGTGTGGTGCAAAAATGCAAAGTGAAATTGTGAAATATTAGACTGACCACCGGGTCAATTTTTAACCTCATTCATGTGCAGATTCTGAAGGATTTCTGTCACATAGATTGAACTATATGGAACAAAGTGATCAGCTCTTCCAACAGTAATTTCTGGGTCAGCATCATTCAAATCTATTTCTTCATCATCATCATCTGGGTCACATTTGGAGAAATATACCCATTATTCGCAACATTATCTTTATCTCTATATGTATCATCACCTGCAACATCTGCAATTCAAAAGAAGAACACGAGGCAAAATTCATTTCATTTAGACCCCTAAACTCACTAATAGGACTTGCATTTATTGTTTCCATTTCATCAACATTTTTGCATTGTAGTAGAACCTCAAACAGTGTACCAAAATTGGACTGAGTGACTATTGGATAATATAAATTATCACCAAATACGTTTCTTTCATCTATGGTTGGTATAGACTCTCTTTCTCTAGCATTAGGCATCTGATTAATACTATTCAAGGCATTTTTTCCATCTCCAATTATAATTTCTTCGATTATAATAATTAGCTCCGCAATGGCGTATCTAGAAAATATATCAAAATTTTCATAAATTTGATCAATGTCATCATAATCCATTACATCCATAAATGCCCAGCAAATTGACCCAGGACACTTATATATCACCCTACTAACCCTCACAGCTGCAGGTAAATCCAATTTAACTGATATTTTATGAACAAGTTCTGCAAATGTCAATTTGCTCCTAATAGCATTTAATTACATTTTCTTATGTTTTAAAATTTATGTTTTTACATTTAATATTGTCTAAAATTTTTTTGACTTAAAGTTAAGCATACTAATTTCTATCAAATATCAAATCCATTTTATAATATTAGCTATTAATTTGTTAAACATAAATTTTGGCTATTACTTTACACATTTAAAATTAAATTGAATTTTGTCTAATTTTTTTATATAATTGTATGTTATAAATTTTAATGGTTAATAAAAAAAAAATTAGTTAATCAAATCGGAACCGATAGACTAGTTAATTAAATGTAACGGACTGATTAATGATTAATAATTTTGAAAAATCGATGTTAATAAACTAATTAATTTTTTTCTAATAAACCGATTAATCGGTTCATACTCATTCTAAAACTAGCCTTGTCATTAGCTGAATTAATTCCCTCCATCCTACAAAAAACAACACAAAAGAACTGTACTTAGTTTTACTGAATGACCCATTACCAATAAAAATATTTTCTAAAATTCAATACAAACATACTTAAAACCTTCACAAAATAAGACAAGCTTCCAACCGAGGACAAAATCCTGAGATCAAAACACACCTTTTATACAAGAAAACAACCCGCTTTCACAAGCATCCCAATAGTCAAAACAAGCCAAATTCATTCTCCCTCATTAATACAATTTACACAAGACCCAAGAAATTCCTAAATTAGCCACCACATATTCCCTTTAAAGCATTCATTAACACCCAATGCCTTCTCAACTTCTTCTTTATTGACTATCTCATCCCTTAGAATAGGATATTGTAAATCTCACCTTTTCATTTAAATTAATTCCATATTTTGTCTAAAACATAATAATAACTAAATAAACTATATACAATGATTCATAAGTTTCACTTCCTTTATTACTTGGACCTACACATGGTTCAGCAACAAATTTTACATTTCTCAATATTCTACTAATAATGAAAGATTATTGGAAAAAAAAAGGAGCCGATGACAAGGCTAAATATTGATTGGATGGAACAAAACACCAACTAAAGAAGATATGAAATAATTAAATTTACTTATAAGTTATTTTGACCTTTAGAATTTCTAAGTTATTTTGAGAACTTAGCCCCAAAATTGTTCTTTATTTTTCCTTTTAAGTAAAATAATGTTATTTTAAGGTACAACAAGTTATATACAAGTAAATACACATTGTACCTATTTCCATGCAAAGCATACTGACAATGAAATTTATCACAAAATAAATGGTAAGAGTTTCATCTACGTTTGTTCATAAAAACATTTTGATATCTTTTGTTAACATGATAAAGCCATTTTAATATAGGTCGCCAAGTAAGAGCTATAGGTCACCAGGCAAGAGTTAAAAAGTTTAATTGGATAAGGCTAGTAAGATATCTACTTTCATAAAGGAATAGGTTCATTTTTTCTCATGAGAGAGAATGACTAGTAAGGATCGACTCTCTTAAAACTATCAAATATAGGATGTTTTCCTTTATGAGATAGTTTTAGTAGAGCTGCCATTGGGTGGATTAGGTCGGGACTTAAAATTCATGAGATTCGAGATCTGAAAATCTCTATCTTATTTCTATCTTTAATTAATATTTTTTATGAAACATAGAAAGGTGATGACTGAAATAAAATATTTCTTTATATTTATTTCAATTGTGCAGTACAATATTTATATAGAGATTATAATAAACTAACTCAGAAAGAACTATAACTCAGGCTATATCTCAGCTCTTGTGACGCGCGCCAAACCTCGGTAGCCCCTGAAGACCCGCTTTTAGGACATTTGAGAGAGGTTCATTGCAAGAGATTGCAAGGGCATCTATTTTGGACAACAACGAGGAATTTTGGAGTCGCCACCCAATAAAATATTGGAAAAGCCCATCTAGCCTCGGTGAGCTTAAGACAAGTGCATGTATCTATTTTGGGCAATCAGAGATATTTTGGACACCTCCTTCCAATAGAACATTGGAAAGATCATCTAATCTCGTGAAATCTAAGACAATGCATATGTGTCTATTTTGGGCAAGCCAGAGATATTTTGGACACCTCCTTCTAATAGAACACTGGAAAGATCATCTAATCTCGTGGAGTCTAAGACAATGCAAATTAGGCTTATGTTGGGCACACCAGAGATATTTTGGAGTCCCCACCCCAATAGAAATTGGAATGGTTCGTCTAACCTCGTTGAGCCTAAAACCAGAGATGGTTCGAGACTTTCCATTTATTCATACCTTGGTTAAAATTACAATTGAGTTTTGAATTTAAGATTTCATCTCTTTTCTCATACGTTTTGGTGCAGTAATTAGAGTGCAGATCAATCACATATATAAAAGCAATAAATAAAAGCAAGATTAAAATAAGGTAAAAAGAAATAAAATAAATTACAACAAAACTAGGGGCGGAATACAACCTCCAATATAAAATAAATACGAATCATGTATAAAACGGGGTATTTATTAAGAATGGGGACATTGTTCCTCGCATGCATAGTTACAGAAAATAATTTTAAAGTGATAATTTATTTAGATAGAAAAACCAGGACATTGGTCCCATTTTATTAGGAAACAACCCAATTTATTTAATATAAATATTTTTTGTGATTTTTAATTAAACGTGAATAAAATAATAATTTTATTATTAATTACATGACAAATAAATTAAAAAGACAAATAACGGAAAAATAATAAATACAATAAAAATGATAAATCTTTGGATCTCCTCCTTCACGTGCAAATGTGCTCAAATATGACAAAAATAAGTATTAAAATAAAAAAAAAAACACAAATAAATTAATGTTAATAATTAAATCAAGAAAATCAATTAAACACATAAAATAATAAATAATAAATTAAGATAGATAAAAAATGTATTATGGATGACAAATAAATTAAATGACATATTAAAATAAATAAATCAACATATTAACAAATCATTACAAATAAAAACATAAATTATGATAATAATAATAATAATAATAATAATAATAATAATAATAATAATAATAATAATAATGATGATGATGATGATGATGATGATGATGATGATGATGATGATAAATAATAATGATAAATAAAAGAAAATGAATAATCAAATAAATAAAAAAGTAACAAAGAAAAATGTCAAAAAGTTAAATCCATATCAAAGATAACATAAAATAAATAAATAAACAATAAATATAAAGATCTACATGATTACTAATTAAATATGAACAAAAATAAATAAAAGAAAAATAAAATTAAGAGATCGAGTCTAAAATGTTTATCCTCAGATTTCGGATTCGATGAGGAAAAAATATGATTAATTTTTCTTGTTTTGATTCAAAAAATAAAAATAAAAATAATAAAAATTAGAATTTTACTCCAAAAGAAAATTGCTTAAAAATAATAGAAGAAAAGAAATTAATTTTCAAGAACAAAGAATTGATTTCTTTGTCTCAAGGAAGATTATTGATTAAAAAATAAATACAAATTTCAAGAACAAAAAATAATTTTCTTTGTCTCAAAAAAAATTCTTGATTAAAAATTGAATTTTTAACCTTAAGAATTTTTTATTTGGAGAAGAAAACCCAAAAAATTGTAGAGATAATTCTTGGAGAAGAAGAAAATGAAGGTTTTTTTATCAAAAAGAATTCCCCATTTTTTCTTTCTAATTTTTTCTATTTAAATGAATAAAAATGGAAAAAAAAAACCATTAATTAAGGAAGAAAATTGAATTTTTATCCAGTTCCCTTTAATTTGGGTTCAAAAATAGGAATTATCATTAAAAATCTCGGAAAATATAGTGAAAAGTCAAAAAAATAAAGAAAAACGGAAAAAGGGGTAAAAACGGCGTTTTTACCAAACTAGGGCCGACCGACGCCCATCGGTACGAGCGACTGGGGTCGAGCGCCAGCGCGAAGTGACGCCCCGCGCTCGCTGCGCGCTGGGCGCTCACCTGGCGCGCGAAGGAGGCCCCCCCTCGCAAGCCGACTGCCGCAAACGACTAAAATCTTTTTTTTTTTTTTTAAATAATTTTGACCAAATCATAATAATTTTTAAATTCTATTTTTCAAATTAAATTTTTAATACATTTTTTATTATTTTTTATTTTTTATTCTAAAATGCAAATTTGACAAGTAAATCATCATTTCCAATCTTTTTACCTGTGAACAGGCATCTAATTATCATTGGATAACGCTGATCTACGCTGACTTGGACCCGGTGTCTACAGCTCCCTAATAATCTTCTATACAAGAATTACAGCTAATATCCTACATATATAGAAATTATACAGCTCAAATATTCCTAGATAGGAAACATGGTACAGCTCATGCCAACACTCTCCCTCAAGTTGATGCGAAAATGTCTTTAATGCCCAACTTGTCCAATGAGATGTGGAAGCTTTTGCTTGAGATTGCCTTTGTTAGTATATCTACAATTTGGTCTTCTGATCTGACAAAAGGAAACTTAATAATTTTCTCTTTAAGATTCTACTTAATGAAATGCCTATCCACCTCAATATGTTTGGTACGATCATGCTAAACAAGATTTTAAGCAATTGGAATTGCTGCTTTGTTGTCACAAAATAACCTCATCTCAGAGGTAGGACCAAAATCGATCTCATTTAATAATTTTCTGAGCCAAAGACGCTCAGATAACCCTTTCGACGTCCCTCGATACTCTAACTCGGCATTAGACAATGCCACCACCTTTTCTTTCTTACTTCTCCAAGTAACTAGATTTCCACCCACAAATGTGAAGTATCCAGATGTAAAACTTATGTCTGATATGCTACCTGCCCAATCTAGGTCAGTGTAACCATCAATATTAAGATGGTTATTTTTAGAAAGCAAAAGTCCTCTACCTGGGGTAGATTTTAGGTAGCGAAGAGTACAGTGCTCACTTTAACTTAGATAGAACTTTTGTATGAAAGGATGTAGTATAACTGGGTGGAATATCAATGTATACTTCCTCCTCAAGATCTTCATGGAGGAAAGCCTTTTTTACATCAAATTGGTGTAGGGGCTAGTCAAAATTTGCCAATAGAGATATTAATACCCCGACAGTATTAAGCTTTGCTATCGGAGAAAAGGTTTCCTAATAATCGACACCATATATCTGCGTGTATCCTTTGCTACCAATCTCGCTTTATATCTCGTAATTGACCCGTCAGCCTTATGCTTAATTGAAAACACCCATTTACATTCGACTACTTTCTTTCCCTTTGGTAGTTGTACAAGATCCCATGTCTGGTTTTTTCCAATGCTTCTATCTCATCTTGGATTGCTTGAAGCCATTTCGAGTCAGTTAATGCCTCATGGACCCCATAAGGAATGTGATGAGATGATAGGTTGTGTATAAAATTTCTAAGAGATTCAGGCAGCCTTTTCAGTTGTAACATGATTGGCAATAGGGTACTTTGATCTCTTCCCTTTAACGTCTAGAGAATAATAATCTAGGGGTTTACCCCTATCATGCCTAAAAGGTAAGTGATAACTAGTAGGAGTATCTAAAATAGCACTAGAGTGTGAGCTTACCTCATGAATATTCTTATTAGAAGTGTTATTATCGAGTACAAGAGGAAGAAGGGTTCTTTCCTTACTTGATTCAGATTCGTGCTCTGCTATTTCTTAAATATCAAAACCTTGTTTTGATGAACAATTTCTTGGATAGCTACATCTTTACCTTTATTCACTTCATGCACTTTATCATAACCCATGCCTTGATTATTCTCCCATTTTAGGCATTGCCACCAGTTTTGTTCTTCCCATATTTCCCCTCTGAAGATGAGAATTTGACACTGGAGAGGAGTAAAAATTCTTAGATTCCACAAAGGTGACATCCATCGTAATATAGGTGCATCTCGTGGTAGGATCATAGTAGCAGTAGCCTTTTTTTGTCATAACTATCCCAAAAAAAATACACCGAATAGAACAAGGATCAAATTTTAACCTTTAATCTCTATGTAAATGAACAAATGCAACACAATACTCATGGAGGGATAAGCAATATTGATGGTAAAACAGCATGGTTAGACAAAACTTGTAAAGGAGTTGAAACTCTAGCACCCTTGAAGTCATCCGATTTAATAAATAAACCACAGTAACAACAACAACATCCTAGTTTTGACTTGGTAATTTTGATCAAATTACAAGTGCCCGTGCAATTTCTAGGATATGCCTATTCTTTCGCTCAATTACTCTATTCTATTGTGGAGTACGAGTGCAAGAGGTTTCTTGAAGAAGTCCATGTAATCGAAAATAGGTCTGAAACTCTTGATTTATATATTCCCCACCATTATTCGATCTAACAATCTTAATTTTTGCTGATAATTGATTTTGGATCATTATATGAAAAGAGTTAAACATGCCAAAGACCTTATCTTTGTGCTTTAACAAATACAACCAAGTCATTCGTGTGCAATCATCCATAAAAGTTATAAACCAATGCATACTAGAACTAAATGTAATAGGAGAGGGTCCCCATACATCTGAGTGAATTAAAGCAAAAGGGACATTACTTTTATTTGAATTACTAAGAAACGATACACGATGACTTTTAGCCAAAATGCAAGTATCACATTTAAAGTCTGAATAATTCAAATCAAAAAATAACTGAAAAAACAAGTGTTTCATATAACCAAATGATGGATGTCACAACCATTGATGCCATAGCCAAACTTATTTTTCCTTAGTGTTGAATGAGCGACTCACATTGTTAACTTTACATAAGCTGAAATCATCCATATAATATAACCCTTCTCTCTTAGAATCACGGCCAATGATCTTCTTTGTGAGAATATCCTAAAAGAGGCAAAAAGTAAGATATATTAGAGCTACACAATTCAGTTCTTCTCTGGCTTATCCTACATATAACAATTTATTTAAAAGAGAGGGCACGAGTAACGTATTATTCAAAAAGAGTGATGGTGTTAAGGTAACCTTTTTGGCTCCGATAATTGGGTATATAACCCCATTAACATTGACTATATTAGTCAATCATGGTTTTGTAGTCTCTATAAAATCATTTTGACAAAAGTTCATGTGGTCTGTAGCACCCGAATCCACTATCCAACCACCATAGTCATGTTTATCTTGTATGAGAAAAGTATTACCTGGGTCACTAGGAATGGTTGAATCCTTTTGAGATTCATATTATGGCATTACCAATGACTTCCCTTTGTTCTTTTGCCTTTAGCTCATTCCACCATTTCAGGTACCTATGTAACTTGAAACAGGTGTCACGAGTGTGTTTTATATTCCGACAATGAGAGCAGCCTTCTACTCCTTCTGTTTGTCCTTTATTCTTCATGGGAGCATTCATCTTTGCTCCATTTAAGGAGGTTAGCCTTGGTTTCTCCATGTGCAATCTAAATGGTTGTTGACCTGTATTTACACCTTTAGAGGCCAATAACTAGAGCTGCAGTAGTTTATGCACCTATTAACATTACTGATTGCCTTATATCTTCCCTTCAAATATGAATGTAGGTTTGTTCAATAGTAGAAAAGGGTTGCATTTGTAATACATCACTTCAAACTTTGTCAAGTCTGTCATCCAAACCATCTAGAAAAATATATACTTTATCTTCTTGAATAAGAGCATTTTATTTTTCCATATCTCTTGCACATTCCATCGAGTTGGGACAATAAAAATCAATCTCTCTATAAACCTTGGATAGTATTGTAGTATGTTTCAATGGATCCCTTGTCTTGTTTCACTTGAGACATACGTCTCTTCATATCATAAACCTAAGATGCATCAGTTACATCAAAATAAGTGGTAGCAATTGAATCCATACATGTTTGACAATTGGAAATAGAATAAAATTGTTGATTAATGAGGGGTCCATAAAAATGATCAGGCATCCTTTTACAATAGCATTCTCTATTTGCCACTTTTTGAAGGTTGGATTAGTAGATTCAGGTTGTGGAAGATCACCATTTATGTAACCCAATTTGTCTTTGCCTATCATATACATAATGCATAGTTCCTTCCATTAAGTTTGATTCCAATCTATGCAACAATAGTGTCGTACAATACTCTATGGGTCTAATTCTAGTTTTGAACCAAAATCTGAGTCATTTTGGTTGTTAAATCTTTAATGATTGTTGTTGTAGAGTTCTCGCTAGTTTGTTCCACCTCCACCAAATCATTTGGTGTATTCATATTTTCTTGATATGTTTATGGAATCTGTAGGTTATTATTTAGGTGAACAAATACCACATATAACTCTAGGATCTCTGCTCTGATACCATGATGAAACATAGAAAGGAGAGGGCTGAAATAAAATATTTCATTATTTTTATTTCAATTGTGGAGTACAATATTTATAAAGAGATGATAATAAATTAACTTGGAAAGAACTATAACTCAGGCTATATCTCAGCTCCCTAATAATCTTCCTATATAAGAATTACAACTAATATCATACATATATAAAAATTATATAGCTCAAATATTCCTAGATAGGAAACAAGGTATAGCTCATGCCAATAATTTTATTGTTCTTAATGATTTCAATATTTATTATATTCCTTTTAAGTCATAGTGCATTAAAGCGGTAAATACGGGCCTTCATCATTCTTTGTGCGAGTGATCCTAGTTACCTTTTATTTTGTGATCCTACGTTAAGCATTTTGTGAAAATGGGCTTATTCATTCTATTTATGATCATTGGAGATTGGTCAATTATTTAAGTGAATTGGGCCTCCAGTCCATTTAAGGGTTTGGGATATTATCCCTTAATCCTAGTTCATTAGTGAAGCTCTCTTTCAAAATTGGTCATTTCAAAATGATAAGTACTCAACCTAGGTTCACCTTTATTCCTAGAGACTTTAAGAGAATGCATTTTCAAAAAAAATTCTTTATCCATATTGGTGATCAACACCAAAAAACTTGATTTATTATTATTTATCAAAACGATTAAGGACATTACTCCCATTTTGTTCTAAGTGAATATTTAATGGAAATATGCCATGGAAAATTCCAACTATTTGAAAAAAGTTTATTTATTTTGTGTAATTAAATCATAGGACATTGGTCCCTTTTTATTGGGGGGGGGGGGGGGGGGGGGGGGGGGGCAAGGGGGGAGGGTTTAAAATTTGGGTATTTGTTTTAAAAATTTAGAAAAATGGGACTATAATAAAAAATATTGGGTTTTGGGGGTGTTGGAAACCAGCACATTCATGTACGATTTTTGTCAGAGTGTGGCCAACCGGGATTGACCGGCTGGCCTGCCAAAAATCGACACAAGATGGTGTTAATTTTTGGCCACCACCTGCACAGCTCTACAAGCTCACAGGTATTACTGTGGGCACTGTTGCACCACAGCAAACCCGTAAGCAGCAACACTGTCTCTTAGTGTTTTTTTTTTTTTACATTTCTGTGTCTTACGTCTTCTCCTTTCTTTCTTTCATTTATCACATTCTTCTTCCTTTCTTTCATTCATCACTCTCTCCTTCCTTTCTTTCTTTACTTCCTTTCATTCATCCCATTTTCAAATTTGTTGTTTTAATTTATATACAATGTAACTCTAATTAAAGGTAATATTATTGTGATATAGTATTTATCTTTGTGAAACAAAATTTATATTATTATTAATCTTATCTTCATGTTTAATTTGTAGGTGGTGATAATTTTAAAGATTGTCTAATTTCAAAATTAAAGTTAAGACATTACTATTTTTTTATGAAAAATAGCTCGAATTTAAGTTGATTAGCAGTAGTATATATACAACCAAATTTGGAAAATTAAAAAAAAAAATTGTTATTTGCAAGCAAATAACAAAATTTGTAAATAATGATTAATCTAAAGAATTGATTTTAACAGATAAATTACTCGAGTTCAAACTGATATTTTTTTAAGACTAAACGTCACAATTAAATTTAAAAAAAAAAGGTTAAATAATTTATAAAAACATATAATTAAATATGATTCATTAGCTTATGTTATCTAAGGAATGTAGACATATATTGTATAGGTATAGGAATTATTTTTTTATACAAAAATTATATATATATCTATAATTAATCAATAAGTTATGGAGACTTGAAATATTTTAATAAATTTGTTCTCCATAAATATTTTTCAATGTTTAATTTTTAGTTAAATGCAGGTTTCAACATGGATTCTTATCATTTAGGAGCTGCATGAATCAACGCAGGTCCAATTAATGGAAAGTTATTAACAATGCAAGGGAAACATCAATCCAATGCGATATGAAATAATTTAGTAATTATATATATATATATATATATATATATATATATATATATATTGTAGATTAATAATGATATTTTTTATTTATTTAGTTTGACCTGTTTAAATTTAACTAAAAGGTTGAAAGAGGAGTGTTGAGAACAAGGAGGAGTAACGTTGATGAGTACTATAGACAAATTGACCACATAATTGTACCATATATAAGATCATACGGGTTGATAGAAATTGCACGAATTGGAGTGATAAATATCAACCGGAATTTAACTACATTACTCATTAAAAAGTGGAGACCGAAAACACACACATTTCATCTCACATGTGATGAAACAACAATAACACTTCAAGATGTAGGGATTTTGACAGAATTACAGATTGAGGGTCAACCTGTAACCGGAAGAACAAACCTTGATTGGATGACAATCAGTTATAATTTACTTGGAGCAGTTCCTCCTATCACAAACGTGTGCAGTGGTAAAATTAAGATGACGTGGTTAGATAATGTATTTGGTGATATTCTTGATAATGCAACACCTGAGTTATTACAATAGCATGATCGTGCATTGATACTGAGATATTTTGGTAGACTGTTATTTTCTTTGTAATTATTGAGCACGATCCACCTGATGTTTCTACCTCTTTTAGAAAATTTGGAAACCGTTGGCCAATATAGTTGGGGGTCAGCTTGTCTAGCCTAACTTTATAGAGAATTATGCAGGGCAACGCGTCTGATGTTAAGGTAGTTGCTGGATATCTACAACTCCTACAAATGTGGGCGTGGGAGAGACTTTCCTATTTTGGGCCAGAACATTTACAGGCATATGCTTTAAACAGAATAGTGCCTTATGGATTCAGGTATCATTAAAAAATAAATATAAATTAATTTTTATATGTCATCTTATTTTGAAAAATGCGATATGATATTTAAGCATCATGTTTACTTAGGTGGTCAGAACCAATGGATAGGAATATCATAGACAGGAGGGGTGTATGGACATATAGAGAAATATTAGATAAGCAGGCGCTTGAAGAGCTACTCAGAAAAATTCAATTCATTTTTATACAAATAATTTCATATAAATTTAAATTATGAATTATTTATTATAAACAAATTTAAATTTTCATTGTGTTTTGCAATACAATTTGAGTGGGAGGCTTACAGCAACATAATCCAATTACTTCCTAATTATTGTGGATGGTTGTTGTTCCCTTGATTTGTTTCTACATCATTGAGTGGCACCATCCCAATAGGATCATGCTGCATTTGGTTTTGATCAGCATCTCAACCCCTTATACAAGATAATCTGCATAAAATAGATCTGCGGGGCCAAAAGCATTTGAATTGGGTCACTGAATTTGCAGTGTTCATAAATGAATGGAACACACGTCATACACGTGTTGTGATAGGCCAACGCCCAAGGCATCCATTGCATAATCGATCTCAATACATGCAATGATATGTTCAACGAACTAGATGATGGATAACCCCAATTGGTGCATCCCGTAGAGCAACAGTAAGTATTTCATGACAATTTATTTTACATAATTATAAAAAAAAAATATTAATGCTTCAAAATGTGTGTATTGTTTGGAAAATAATACTAAATTTAATCATTTTAGGCTGATGGTGTTAAAAGATTGTACCATGAACCAGGCGAATCTTTGAACAATAATAGGTAATAGAAAGCATCCTAGCTGTAGTATGTTATGAGGATTGAACTTCAACTGAGTATCAACGATAATCGTGTCCCAATCCTGTTAATATTGCACCTATGGAACAACAATTTGTAGACTTTTATACTTGACGACATAGGACTAGAATGATTGAGAAGCGATCAAATGTGGATCAAATATATTATGATCCAAATGTCATGCAAATTCCACCACCCATGTCATGGCCTTTTCTTGAAATAGATGTACCTCATGATCAATTCGCAACTCAATTTATCACTTAGAAGTTTTCAACTTTTGAATTCGAGGGTACGAGTTATACATCGACTGAAATCGGTGGGTCGAGCAACTCAAATCTAGGGATACCAATGTCAGGTCCGAATGAACAAACCCCTAGTTCGTACACAGTTTCTGCGTTTAATACTGAATGTACATCAACACAGGGTGGAAATGAAAATGACTTCTTCCACCAATTGTTTGGAACACCAGAAGAATCAAACCCTTAAGCAAGTTATGGAAGACAATTATTTACTTATTTCTATAATGATGTTATCGGTGGTGAGGTAGGATCGAGTGACACAAATGAGGGTGATGCGCCACATGGTGAACAACAACAACAGTATCCTCCTCGAAATAAAAGTCCCACTAGATGTGGTAAAAGATCACATTTTATTAATTAAATATGATATAGAATATGATAAATGTGTATTATATTATGTTATTTATTTTTTTCAATTTAATTATACATGAAATATATTAAGTAATTAATAAATAAAATAAAATTTAATCATATAATAAAATAATATTATTTAAGTATTAATCAACAAATGCCAATAATCGGTCAAAAATAAATCGGAAAAACACTAACATATACATTTTATATAATCTTTAATTTATATGACAAATTTGAAATGGCTAGTAATATTAAACAGACACAAATATTATATGAATACAAGTATGTCAACTACATATTTCCTGGGTATTCAGGGTAATTTAATGGTCCGGCCAAGTTTGGGCACGTCTTTTTATTATGCCTGCATTTTTGTATAGTATACATCCTACTGCGTTCTTTATTGTCCATTTCATTTCGATATCGAGAAATCCTTGGTCGACCCTTTTTCCTTATAAGCTTCGGGTTAGGCACTAGTGTTGGTCCAACATATGAAGGCCAGTAATCACGGTGTGGAAGTGGTTGGAAAAATAAACTGTAACAGCTCAATGCCTCTAAAAGTTTATAACACTTGTCAACGTATGTCCACATGTCAATACGTACATGCATGCGAACAGGGCATTTTATTACCTTCGAATTTCCCACATTCACATTGACGACAATCCAAATTAACAGCTTGCATGTTATTACCTTTTCTCTTGTTTTTTTGATTTTTAGTCTTTATTGTGAAAAGTCTTATAAGCCAATCAAAACTCTCAACTCTGTGCCCACAAGCTTTCTGAGCACGCTTTGCCATCTCATCCAAATAATTTTGAGTGTATGTATTACCAGCTACTATCTGAGCTCTATACATGCACCATCTGTCATCAAAAATTTTACAATCTAGCAAATACATGCTCTAGAACACAACAAACCGGTATCATCCTAGCACCGTTTAAAGCACTATTTACACTCTCAGCAATGTTGGTTGTAGCATGCCCATACCTATGACCATTATCATGAGATAAAGTCCATTTGACCAAAAAGTTTTGCATGGCCTAGTTGTAAGAGTTGACATCAAGTTCCTTTATCTCATCCATTCGTTTTGTAAACTTCCGCGGTTAGAAATTATTACATATCAATAAAGTTCATGAATATTAATAAAACTTAAAACATTCAACATATCGATAAGTATAAAAACAATATAACATGATGGTTGAAAATATACCAGCCTTATATAACATGTCCTTAATTTTTGAATTTCTGTGATCAGTGTTGTAGTTGTTTACAAAGTTACAAAGTGTCACATACAATATCTATTATAAGCTAAAGGCTCATTCCAACCACTACTATCATGACAAAATAATGCCATAATACCCGCATGCTAGTTAGAAATAATAGTTAAACATAACTACTTAGTGACATACCGTCTAATGCATGTCATGAACCAATCCCAACTAGACTTATTGTAACACCCTATACCCGGTCCATTTAGAAACCGAATACCGGATGTCACAAGCCATCTAGGTTTAAATATTTTGTTATGCGCATGCTTTTTTTTTTACTTTTTATTTCCACAACACATACTTTTAGATTTTTTTTCAGAAATTTTGACAGAATCTCCCCTGTAATTCCTTAAAATCCCCCTGTAAACAAACTTTCAAAACACTTCTAATTTAGCTATCCAACCATCCTTCTCCATTTCAAACTCCAACTCACAATGATTTGCCCATCCTCCATAATATCCAATTAAATATGATCAAAATTAAAACACAACTATTCATTATTCCATTTATGTCCAGTTCACAATCCTTTATAACTTCAAAATAAAATTTGCATTCACTATTTACACACATATATATAAATTCACTTCACTCTTAATCGGAGTACATGCCCAAAAATTTTCACAAGAACACGACAAAGTGAATTCCAATGTATCCACCTCAAAATCCTCCACTTCTCTCTGGTGACTCAGATTTTGGTGTAGATCCACTTCAAACTAACTTCAAGCTTTTCCTTCGAAACCTACGCGCGGAAGAAAACCACGCGCTAAGCTACATGCTTAGTGGTGTTCAAGCAATTCTATTTTTCACAATATATAGAATATATATGTATGATATAACACCTTTAGTTACTCACTAACTTCAAATACAAGTAGTAATCACTTATTTCAAACATAACAGTATAAAAAAAAATATCATGGCACAACATTAAAATAATATACATCCGTTATAAATTTAAAAATTTTTAATCAATGACTAACTAATTTACAACGAAATTTTAAACTAACTATTTCAAGTGGAGTTCTTACCCTTTTATATTGTATTCGCTTAATTTCTAGATTTGCCCAAGTAAAAATGCAGCAGGAATTGTGTCGAGTCGGATAAACGGGGTTCTAATCAGGGACCGAGTTCTCGGAATCATTTGGTCCATTTTTACTTCATTTATTACCAATAATACTACATTATTATTATTATTATTATTACATACATATATATATACATATATGCGAACAAAGCTTTCGAAGCCATTCAATCCACAATTCAAGTTCAACATACTGTACCGGAACAGAGCTCTCGGAGCCATTCAGTCCGGTTTTACTCAATGGTGCAGTACTGCTAAACTCCCCTAATTAGCATGCCAATCTTATCACATTCCTCCAATTCCTACTTAATTTTACCAAGGGCAAATAAGATATATATATATAGTCCAATTTTACAACATAAACTTGTATTATCGATTTAAGCTAATTTAATCCAATTTATGGCTCATGATCTTCTTTTAAACAACCTCCAATTTGTAATTTCTCCATAGTTTCATCACAAATAATCTCAATATTGCATATTTAACTTGTTTATACAAGTTTCTCCTTAATTCTTATTTCATGAACAATTGAGCCAAAGAAATTAACATGTCGGAGCTTACTTTCACCATAATAATTCTCAATTCCATGAATTTAGCCTAAGTATGCAAAAAAAAAACACTAATTTCTATTTTAAGAATAATTTAACTCAAGTCCAATTTCCAATTTATTTGCAGTTACTTTCTTCATTTAAGTTGCTACACAAGCTTATTTCCGTACTTAACATAAATGTTAAGTCATTCAAGCAATTTAACTAGCATAGCAAAAATTTAAGCATTTATTTAGATTTCGTGTCAATAGATAAAATTTCAAGTTAAGCCTAAAAACAACAATAATCACTTATAAAATTAGTTTAGCACCAAACTTAATATTTTAGTACCATTTTCATGAAACTCTTTATTAATACACAAAATACTTAATTTATATCAAACATAAATACAAAGAAAAATGAATTTGCTTGAACATTTACCTAATTCCTTGCCAATTGCTTCAATTTCTACCTCAAATCCTCAGTCCATCATTACTATTTCTCCATTTCTTTCTCCTTCATACCCATCTCATCTTCTTTTTCTTCATAAAACCAATAATCCAACATAAATAACTTATAAAAATATACAATACTAGAATTTTAAACTATTTTAATCAATAATTTACTCAAAATTTCAATTAACCCAAATAATAATTAAACTCCTAAATTTTCCCCCAAAATTCTCAAAATCCCTAGGTGCGAATTTCTTCATTTTTTCCTTAAATCTCTACCAAATTCATCAAACAGAGGAGTAATAAAGTTCACCTTTTGATTATGGAGGAAAACCCATGATGAGGGAGCAAAAATGGAGGAACTTGAAATAAGGAAGAAGAGCAGCAAGGAAGAGAAGCCACTCCCGCACGGTGGGGAAGAAAAGAGGAAGACGCCGGAGTGGCGGGGCTGCTGCAGGCGAAGACGGCGGCGCGACGGTGAAGGGAGGCCAGCGGCGATAGAGGGTGATGGGGTAATCGAAGAAGAAGAAGGAAAACAAGAAAAGAAGGAAAAATAAAAGAAATGAAGAAAAATGAGGAGTTTGCTGCCTCCTGGAACGCAGCAAAGGGAAGGAGTTTTCCGATCCCCCAAAACAACATAGTTTTGGGGGGAAACTCTCAAGTTAATCTGGCAAATTACAATTAGCCCCCAGAACTTTTTATATTACTTCAATTAAAACCAATCTCATGCATAAATCGTAATTTATTTATTCATGGTCATCGGGTCATATCTAGGGTCCCATTTAACCAACAATATTATTCGGGTGATTAAAATTCGGGATGTTACACTTATTCTCACTTTCAACAATAGCAAATGCTACCAGGTACAAGAAATTATTACCATCAACAGTACTTGCAATCAACCAAGTTTGATGAAATTTTTTCGTCATAAACATTCCATTAATAAGCAAAACTGGCTTACAGTGAGCTATTCCATTTATACATGGCTTGAATACCCAAAAGAGCCTTTTGTAATGAGGTTTTATACTATTTTCAATAATAAAGTCATAGACAGTTCTAGGATTGTATGTCTCCGTAGCTTTTAGGTATCCAAGCAACTTTCCATGTGAAGCTCGTAATTATCGAATATCTCCTCTAACGCCTTAGTTTTTGCATACCAGGTCTTACTATAGGTTACCTCATAATTGAAACGATTCATGATATTAGCAATTTTAACACTAACTCTAAGATCAGGAGCAGCGCTAACCATTTCCAATATGCAATCACAAATTATTTGTGAATCTAATTGTCTATTGGGTTGGGATACCAGTGATGCATTACAGTTATGAGGTTCTTTATATACACTGATGATCCAATAAGGCGAGGTCTTTTTCTTCATAGCTCGTAGTCTCCATAGACAACCTATATCAGCACGCGTACAGCAAACTGCCCAATACGATACCTTCAACTCAACAACTTTATACGAAACATGATTCTGAACTGAAAATTTCTTCACACGTGGCTTGACTTCATCCTCAATCCTTCGCATAACTCAGAAACACCATCCCATCTTAGTATTGGCAAATCATTAAACATGTTAATCTTAACTTCAGCAAAATTAACAGATGCATGGTGCACAGATGCAAAGTGAAATTATTAACTATTGGACTGAACACAGGGTCAATCTTTAACCTCATTCATGTGCAGATTCTAAAGGCCTTATATCACATGCATTAAACTACATGGAACAAAGGGATGATCTCTTCCAACAAAATATTTATGGGTCAGCATCATTCATGTCTATTTCTTCATCATCATCATCTGGGTCACAATTTGGAAAAATATACCCATTATTCGCAACATTATCTTCATCTCTATATGAACCATCACTTGCAACATCTCCACCTTCAAAAGAAAAATACGAAGAACAAGAGGCAAAATTCATTTGATTTGGACCCCTAAACTAGGACTTGCATCTATTGTTTTCATTTCATCAACATTTTCACATTGTGTTGGAGCCTCAAACTGTGTACCAAAATCGGACTGAGTGACTCTTGGATAATATGAATTATCACCAAATACATTTCTTTTGTCTGTAGTTGGTATAGAATCTCTTTCTCCAATATTAGCCATCTGATTAATATTATTCAATGCATTTTCTAAAATGGTGTATCAAGGAAATGTATCAAAATTTTCATAAATTTGATCAATATCATCATCATCAATTACATCTATAGACGCCCCGCAAATTGACCCCTGGTTGTTTACTGGACACTTATATATCATCCTACTAACCCTCACAATCGCAGGTATATCTAATTTAACTGATATCTTATGAATAAGTTCTGCAAATGTTAATTTGCTCTTACTCTTCAATCTACTTGATCTCGCTGACAGGCTTGAAGTGTCATACTGAAAACCAGCTATGCCCAATCTTGATTGTCCTCCGGTATGAATTATAAAAGTAATTGGGATCGATATTTTTTTCCTACATTGTATGTACATATATCATAATTTATGCACCAAATTACTATTTTTGTCATAAACATAACATTATAAAAAAACAATTAAAAGAATATATAAATTCCTAGTACACCCTGATAGGAGCTAAATTGAAGTATAATTTAGTATTTATTTTGTGTGAGTTTCTGTAATTAATCATGTAATTGTTTGTAAAATTTGTTGTGATGTGTTAGTTTATAATTATTTGTATTAGATTGGATGTTCGTGTGTTTACTGTTGTTTTTAGGTGAAAATTGAAGAAAAGAACAGATAAAGAAGGAGAGAGTCACAAGAAGAGGAACAGATCACGCCGTGACCAGGAGTCACGTGACGTGACTTGCTAAGAAGAATGAAGAGGAAGGAGGAAAAGAAGAGAAGGAGCTGAGAAGAGTCGAGTCACGCCGTGAGCTAAGGTCACGCGACGTGACGTGTGAGAGAGGCCAGGAAAGGAAGAGAAGAGAAAGAAGAGAAAGGAGAGGAGAGGAGGCGAGACGTGAGCACAAGTCACGCCACACACGCGAAGACACGCCATGATGGGGAGTAGCGAGACGTGACTGGCTAGAGAAAGAAGAGAAAACCAAGAGAAAGAAAGAAAGAAGAAAAGAAGGAGCGCGTTCTGTCGCGATCGCGACAACGTTGCGATCGCGACAGAATCGACCGTTGGGCAGTTTTGAGCCAAAAGACACATGAAAAGTTGTCTTCTTTCACCAAATTGTGCAACCATTCTCAAGAGACATCTTCAAGGGACACAATGCTTAGATTAATATCTATAAATATGTAGTTTAACTGTAATTTTAAAAGGATGAATTTTAGTTAAGTAATTTTCCTATATTTTGTAAGACATATTTTTTTTCTTAGTTAATTTTTCTTAGTTAGTTTTTATGATTTGAAGAAGAAGATCAAGGAGAAGGAAAATTTATTTTCAAGAGATTGAGAAAAGGGTTGAAAGGCTTCTATCTTGTTCTCTTATTTTTAATTCTTCTCCAATATTTCTATGAAAATCATTTTAATGAATTTGCATGTTTTTATTCTTTCTATTTTCATCTACTTTCATAATCTTTCATTGCAGATTTTCTATTAGTATCTTTTGCTTGATTTTTATAAGTTAAAATAATTCGAGAGTTTGCTTTATCTGAAATCTAATAGAATTTCATTATTAAGGTATATTTAAGAGATTGGTATATTGAGATAATTGCTATAGGTTAGTGTCTATTCTTAAAATATGTAATTAGAAACCTCTAATTCATTAATGAAAATTGTGAGTTAGAATTTTAATTGTATGTTTTAGGCATTTTAATTCATATCGAGAGAGTGAGTAAAAAATTTATTCTAACTTGGCTTGCATGAAAGATGAATAAATGTAAATCAAAATGATGGATCAAATTCATTATGTTTAGTTCTTCATTCATATACTATTTATCTTCTTCTGATAAACATAAATTAGGTTTAAATTAAGTAGTTCTAATTCAACCATCAAGTTTATTATCATTGTAAACAAGATTAAAATCAATTAGTAATAGTGTGTAAACACGTTCCTCGTGGGATCGACATATTAAGTACTATTGCGGTACACCGTATACTTGCGGTATGTTGCATCATTAGAAAATGCACAACAAGTTTTTGGCGCCGTTGCCGGGGAACGGTTGTTTGCCATTATAAAAATTGATTTATGATTTTGGATTACAATATTTTCTTTTGTTTTAATTTGTTTATTTGTTTAAATTAATTTTGTGTTTTGTTCTTACAGGATTTTAGAAGTTCATGCCTAGTACAAGGAGTTCTTTAGAAGAGCTTGAGCCTTTAAATCCTGAAATTGAGAGGTTTTTATTAAGTAACCGAAAATCCAATAAAAAGAAGAACAAAAATAGAAGATCCATTATCATGGCTGATGAAAATCCACCAAGATTGATGGACTTTGCCACACCTGCATTGAGTGGTGCTCAACAAGGAGTGGTAAGACCAACGGTAAATGCCAATCAATTTGAAATTAAGCCTTCATTATTACAAATGATTCAAAATAGTATTCAATTTTATGGTTTGGCAAATGAGGATCCAAATGCTCATTTGGCCAATTTCCTTGAAATTTGTGATACCTTTAAAATAAATGGGGTTTCGGCTGATGCAATCAAGCTTAGGCTTTTTCCATTCACTTTGAAGGATAAAGCAAAAGCTTGGTTGAATTCCCTAACAAGAGGATCTATAACTACTTGGGACCAATTGGCCCAAGCATTTTTATCAAAATATTTTCCATTGGCCAAAACTGCAAAAATCATAAAGGATATTACTACATTTGTTCAAAATGATAATGAATCATTATATGAGGCTTGGGAAAGATTCAAAGAATTGCAAAGGATATGTCCACATCATAACTTGCCAAGAGAGTTGTTGATGCAAACATTCTATAATGGTGTAAATCCTACCACAAGAGGTACTATTGATGCTGCTGCTGGTGGATCTTTAATGAGAAAAACAATTGATGCAGCATATGAGCTTTTGGAAGAGATGGCAATGAATAATTGTATGTGGCCTCCTGAAAGAGTAAGAGAGTATAATAATTCTAATGTTAGGGGGATACATTCAGTAGATTCTATGGTTGCATTACAAGCTCAAGTTGAGGCTTTAACTCATAGAGTTAATAGCCTAGGCATGGCAGATAATGTATCAAATGCTTGCAATGTGTGTGGTCAAAATGGGCATGTTAGTGGCAATTGCACTTTAGGAATAGCTAATAAAGAGCAAGTTAATTTTCTTCAAAGCCAAGGTCGTGGAAATCCTTATTCTAACACCTATAACCCTGGTTGGAGAAACCATCCTAACTTTTCATGGGGAAATAACAATAATAACCAAAATAGGGGAGTAGGATATCAACAACCACAAGATAGGTTTGGTGCTTTTGAAGGAAAAATTGATAAGTTTATTGAGGAAATTAATTATAAGATACATTCTCAAGATGAAAGTCAAAAGAAACTTGAAGAAAAATTTGACCAAATTGCTAAAAATCATGCAGCCTCTATTCATAATCTTGAGGTTCAAATAGGCCAACTTGCTAATTCTTTACCTTCAAGAAATCTAGGATGCCTTCCAAGCAATACTGAGGAGAATCCTAGGGAGCATATTAAGTCATGATATATCTAGTTCTTTTATTTAGGTTACTTAGTTATTTTATTTTTATTTATGTTTTGTTCTTAGTTTTCAATTTGTTTATATTTTTATTTTATAGATTTTTATGCTACTAACACATTTATTTTTATTTTACAGCTAATTTAGTAAGATTAGAGTTGTTTAATTATAAAAAAATTAATAACAAAATAATTAAATAAAAAAATAAAAAAAAAGAAAGGTTTTACAGACGTTGCTTCTGTCGCGATCGCGACAACGTTGCGATCGCGACAGAAGGCATTGAAGCATAAACTGAACGTGATTTCTGCAGGGTAGCACATCGTGATGTTGCTTCACGCGACGTAAGGGGCTGAGCCGAAGGACTTCGCCCAGGTAAGGCCGAAGCGTCACGAGGCGTGACGTTGCCTCACGACGTGACGCGTGAGGTGCTCCATCAGGTATGTTTTAAATTTTCTTTTCTTTTATTTTCTTATTTCACTTATTGTTTTTATATTATTTGGTTTTGTTTTGCTTTATTTTCTGCTTTAGATGCTTTAATTTCAATTACATTAACTTAATTTAACCATTTAGGAATTAAAACACAGAAAAAGAAGAATTAAAAGCGGGAACTTAAAATTTTAAAACCCTAAAAGTCGTGACCCTTCATTTTCTTCCCTTTCTATTTCATTTCACTGTTAGTTTATTTTTGCTCAACACAGGTCACGAGTTACCGACTTTTATTAGCCACTTTTCTTCTTCCTTTCATCTCGCTTCAATTGTTCTTCTTCTTTCACCGAGAATTTTCGCGTTTCCATCCTCTGTTCTACGTTTGTTTTTCTCTTTTTACATTCCAGTCTTCCATTTCTATTTCCTTTATTCTCTTTTCTTCAAGTAAAGCTTGATTTAGGGATTTCGGGTTTTGCATTCTATTTCCAGGTTTGTTAATGTATTTTCATTTTTCTTTTCATTTCTTCTTTCCCTTAAACCCATTTAATTTCGGCATGATTCATGCATCACTACATCACATTTCGTTTATAGTTATTTTCTGTTTACATTCCTGTTTCGTTTATCTATTCTGTTTTCCTTTTGTGTATTTGGTTTTGTTAATTTTTTTTTTATTTGTCCATCAGATTTACTTCTCTATATTTATCATTGTCTGTTTACCCAAACAATCAAATATGGTGAGAACAAAGAATCCCTCTGTTTCTCGTATTGAACAAGAAGAGCAGGAAGTTGAAGAAGTGAACATTGCTGCTCATTATGGTGCCTTGTTTCCTATTTTCTCTGTGGATGAAGGTAGTAGGTATTTAACTCTTCGTAATAGGCATTTGATGCAATGTAAGTATTTTTCTGACTCTTTACTTAATCAAATTGGCATGCTAGAAGTAGTTAATGATATGTTAAGAGTATGTGGGTTGTTTAAATTTGCCTCTATGCATGAAAATGTGCGTCTTGATTTAGTTTTAGAATTCTATACCACATTAAAAAAGAATGATGATAATGAGAATTGGTTAGATTTTAGGATGGCTGGAACACCTTATACTTTAACCTATTTTATGATGAATAGGATATTTAGATTTTCTCAAGCTGGTTTAACTGAGCCACCTCAATCTTTTAAGCCACATGAATTTTGGACATTTTTGACTGATTTGCAAACTCGTTATAGGGCTAGGGATACTAAATCCATGTTTATTAAAGATTTAAGATATTGGATTTTGCATAGGATTTTAGCTTCTTTAGTTTTTAATAGGTCTGAATTCAATAGAGTTTCATATAACGAATTATTTTTGATGTGGTGTGTACATAAACGCAAGGACATATGTTGGCCTTTTTGGATAGTAAGTCACTTGTTGCAATGTGTACATAAGCATGATTCACCTTTAACACATGGGCATGTTATTTCTAGTATTGCAAATAATCTAAATGTGGATCTTGATGCCTATTATAGAGTTTTTCCTTGCCATTATTTTAATAAGACTATGTTAGTTCGTGGAGAAGTTGTTGGCAATAATTTTCAGGAAATTCCGGCACGTGCTCGATCATGTTGGAGGGATATTGCTGGAAATGCTGCGCCACAAGTTGAGGAACAAAAAGAAGGTGAGGAGGAGGCAAGTGATGATGAAGAGATGGCTGATATTCCACCTGCTGCAGCTGCTGCTCCTGAAATTGGCTCATCTAGCCATACCATCCCCTCAATGCTATCTAATATGCAAGCGCAATTATCTTCTATTGAGCGACGACAAAGGAGGCTGGAGTACAAGTTTGATAATTTCTTGATACAATCGGGTTTTGTGGTTCCATCGCCTCCACCTTCACCATGATAGGGGAGTTTTCTTTATCTTCATTTCATTTATTTCTTTTTACTTGTTTTTGTGTGTCATTCCTACACATTGAGGACAATGTTGGTTCTAAGTGTAGGGGAGTGATTGTGTTATGTGTTGTGATATTTGTGATTGTGTTTGTGAGTTTGTGTATGTATTATGTATGGAAATTGCATGAATGTTTTTATGTGTGTTTTTATATTTCAATTAGGCTTTTGAGTAAACTTTGTTATGAAGCATTGTTTATTTGGTATATGATATAGGTTGTTAAGTTCATTATCTTTTATGCTCATTTTTCTAAGTTTTTCAAAATTTTTGAGATGTGTTTTAAGTTTTTCAAGTTATTTGGTTTTACTTATTTCAACATTATAGATTATTTAGTCTCTTTACCTAACATGTTTTTAAAGTTAGATTTTGCTCATTTTGTTTAAAATTTTAAGTTTCTAGTTGCTTATGGAAACTATAGCCATAATACTTGCCCTTATTTCTTTTCAATAATGGATGAGGACTTGAAAAAATAAGAAAAATAGAAATAAGTGGGATGGAGCATAACATGCACCCACTTAAGTTTTTTAAAAAAAAAAAAAAGCAAGATGTATATTCAAAATTGCAAAAATGTGGGATAGAGCGTAAAACGCACCCATATTAATTTCTCTTGCTATACATGGGAATCAATAAAAATTATACCCATGTGAAAATAAATATAAAAGAAAAAGAGTCTAAAAATGCCATGAGATTTGATTAAGGGTAAGTGAGCTTCAATTGTCCTAAAAGGGGACTAGCAATCTTAAATTTTTAACTTTTATGATCAATTTTCTCTCTTTTAAGTCATGTTTAGTTTTTGAGACTTTATATTCTTTATGTTGGAAGTAGTAAAGTTAGGAAACTTGTTGAATTTTTAATGCATATTTTGAATTTTGATTTACTGATATGTGTGAGTGTTTGAGATAGTTGAGCTTTACAATTTTAGTATATATATGCTGAATGAACATTGCTTTGTAATTATGTTTACTTGTTGTTGAATTTATTCATATCTTTTCTCTTGCTTGAGGACAAGCAAGGGTTAAGTGTGGGGGAATTTGATAGGAGCTAAATTGAAGTATAATTTAGTATTTATTTTGTGTGAGTTTCTGTAATTAATCATGTAATTGTTTGTAAAATTTGTTGTGATGTGTTAGTTTATAATTATTTGTATTAGATTGGATGTTCGTGTGTTTACTGTTGTTTTTAGGTGAAAATTGAAGAAAAGAACAGATAAAGAAGGAGAGAGTCACAAGAAGAGGAACAGATCACGTCGTGACCAGGAGTCACGTGACGTGACTTGCTAAGAAGAATGAAGAGGAAGGAGGAAAAGAAGAGAAGGAGCTGAGAAGAGTCGAGTCACGCCGTGAGCTAAGGTCACGCGACGTGACGTGTGAGAGAGGCCAGGAAAGGAAGAGAAGAGAAAGAAGAGAAAGGAGAGGAGAGGAGGCGAGACGTGAGCGCAAGTCACGCCACACACGCGAAGACACGCCGTGATGGGGAGTAGCGAGACGTGACTGGCCAGAGAAAGAAGAGAAAACCAAGAGAAAGAAAGAAAGAAGAAAAGAAGGAGCGCGTTCTGTCGCGATCGCGACAGAAACGACCGTTGGACAGTTTTGAGCCAAAAGACACATGAAAAGTTGTCTTCTTTCACCAAATTGTGCAACCATTCTCAAGAGACATCTTCAAGGGACACAATGCTTAGATTAATATCTATAAATATGTAGTTTAACTGTAATTTTAAAGGATGAATTTTAGTTAAGTAATTTTCCTATATTTTGTAAGACATATTTTTTTTCTTAGTTAATTTTTCTTAGTTAGTTTTTATGATTTGAAGAAGAAGATCAAGGAGAAGGAAAATTTATTTTCAAGAGATTAAGAAAAGGGTTGAAAGGCTTCTATCTTGTTCTCTTATTTTTAATTCTTCTCCAATATTTCTATGAAAATCATTTTAATGAATTTGCATGTTTTTATTCTTTCTATTTTCATCTACTTTCATAATCTTTCATTGCAGATTTTCTATTAGTATCTTTTGCTTGATTTTTATAAGTTAAAGTAATTCGAGAGTTTGCTTTATCTGAAATCTAATAGAATTTCATTATTAAGATATATTTAAGAGATTGGTATATTGAGATAATTGCTATAGGTTAGTGTCTATTCTTAAAATATGTAATTAGAAACCTCTAATTCATTAATGAAAATTGTGAGTTAGAATTTTAATTGTATGTTTTAGGCATTTTAATTCATATCGAGAGAGTGAGTAAAAATTTATTCTAACTTGGCTTGCATGAAAGATGAATAAATGTAAATCAAAATGATGGATCAAATTCATTATGTTTAGTTCTTCATTCATATACTATTTATCTTCTTCTGATAAACATAAATTAGGTTTAAATTAAGTAGTTCTAATTCAACCATCAAGTTTATTATCATTGTAAACAAGATTAAAATCAATTAGTAATAGTGTGTAAACACGTTCCTCGTGGGATCGACATATTAAGTACTATTGCGGTACACCGTATACTTGCGGTATGTTGCATCATTAGAAAATGCACAACACACCCAATTCAAAATTAAAATTTAAACTAATAAAATTTATTGAATTTTATCTTTTTATGCAACATTTTTTTCTACAGCATAACATTATATATATATATTTTTTTATAAATACAAATATCTTACACTAATTATTTCATAAATTATTTAAAGATTAATTTTAATAACTTATAAACTCATGCAAATCAAATTGTAAATTATCAATTTCAAAAACAAGTCATGCGAACACAATTTTTTAACTTAATTAACGCATGGAAAGATGTAATAATTACTTTTTCTTTTTTTCAGCAAATAATCTTTTCATACCAATTAAATAGGCTTTATATAATATAAATAAATTAAGCAATAAATTATATCCGCCATCATGAAAATAATCATCTAGACATATAAAATAAATTTATTTTTCTAAAATTAAAAAAAAAATAAACATAATTTACCTTTACCTTTGTTGTAAATAGGTATACTTCAAAATTATCACCACCTACAAATAAAATATAAAAATAATGTTAATGAAAATATAATCAAAACAAAATTATACTATACAATGCTAAAATCAAATTACCTTTTTTTTTATAAGATTGCCAGATGGTGTAAATGTTAAATGAAATTATGAGTAAATTGAAAATGAAAGAAAGAGCTTATAAATGAGAGTTTGAAAGTGAGAATGAAAGAATGAGTTTGAAAGTGAGAATGAGAGAATTAAAGAATGAGTTTAAAAATAATAAAAAACAATCAAGAAAGCAAAATACTGTCAGAAACCGGAATCCTCTTCTATTGGTTTCTGTAGGCCAGCCGGTCAACCCGATTGGCCCCACTCTAACGAAAATCGGCATATAAATGTGCCGATTTTCAACACCCTAAAAACCTAATATTTTTTTACAGTAGTCCCATTTTTTTTTTTGTAAAAGAACCCTAATTTTAAAAAAAAAAATCACTTTTTATGGTGATAAAATTGTTTAAGGAAGTGTGGTCACTAAAACATTTTATTCACTTTTAATATAAAAATCGCAAAGGTATAATTTTACTATATAAATATGTTATGAAAATCTAAATTTATTTTAAGAACTTTTAAAATTCTTTAATTTGAAATTGGGACTTGAATGACAATACATTTTTAGTGCAATGGCTTTGGATCATTAAAACATTTTATTTATTTTATTATGCATAAATTCCTAATTAATATGTATTAATTAGTGAATATTTATGTTATGATGAGAATCACTTTTATTAAATCTCCATTTATTTACATTAATATATAAAACCTTTAAACAAAATTATTTATTTTCTGAAGTAAAACATCATTATTGCATAGATTAAAAGACATAATATTTGTAAATAAATTATACTCCTCTAATGTTAACCTAACATCATAATAAAAAGGGGAAAGGATGCATGTTATGAGGTTTACATATTATTCAAGAGCCTATAAACAATACCAATATACATATAAAACTTATTAAACAATACCAACACGTAAGCTCTCACTATAACAAAATAATACATGATATATACAAAAAATAAAAACATGCAAATGATTCTTTTTCTCAATCTCTATGCTTTGGACATTAGGTTTGATCAAACCAAAGGTTTTTCCTGATCAAATCAACGGGACTTGTCTGATTACATAAAATTTTTAGGATGAACTTTGTCTAATCAAATCAAGAGTTTCATCTGATCAGATTAAGTTCATTAGGATCTAGGTTTTTCAAGAACTATGTTTGACCAAACACAAGTTAATGAATTTGGTCTGATTAAATGAAACAATTTTGTCCGATCAGACAAAATTAGGACTCCTTTTTCGAATAAAAAAGATCATATTAGTCCATTTTCGAATTTGTAGGATATCTAGTGTTATTTTAGGACATTTATTGACAAAAGAAAAGGTTAAAAACACCTCAAAAAGATATTTTTAAAACTTCTCAAAACCCACGGAAGAGTGTAAGAAATAGAGTTTTTCAAAATGAGGTTTTATTCTAAAAAGGTTCACTATATCTATCCACACATGGATTGAGTGGCTAGATAAAGTAGAAATAACCATAAAAGAAAGATTTTTATGTAGAAAAATGCATGATCATACAAGAACACATACAATACAACATATATTTACATACTATGTTCAAAACTCAAAGAAAACGACCTAAGCTCTTTTATATAAATAGATCATCAGGAAGTGTTACTTTTGGATGTTTTTGATGGAGGGTAGCAGGTTCAAATCTTTAGAAAATCCCATCTAAATATTCTTTTTTTTAACCACTCGAAGGTCGGTTTTTTTCCTTCTTCCTCTATGAATTCCTGTGTTTTTTTTTTCCTTTTTTGTTCACTTTTGAAATTCTTATTTTTCAATTGGTATTCTGCCTTTGGTTCAAGTAGTCCATTTTAAAAAGGAAAATGCATAATGAGATAGAATAACCAAATTGGTTCATCATCTTTCGTCTACCAGCATGCCTTTTTTCCATCGTCTTCTCTAATAAACCATCACATAATATAAATTATATTAAATATAAATTAAATATTACTTTTTTTTTAAATCAAAGATAACTTCATTAAACAAGATCAGCAAACATACAATCAATAATAAATTTAGGAGGTAGCTAGACCACTCCTTACAATCTGCAATAGAAAGCATAACCCTTGCAAGCCTATAAGCTACTACATTCACATATCGTCTAACAAAATGAACTTCTATATTGGAGAAGTTACTTACTAATTCCTTACAACAAAGAATTAATCCAAAACCAGAAGCAAAAGAAACCTGTTTCAAGCCAGCGACCACCACTGCTGCATTTATCTCCACCATCACCCTGTCCCAATTCCTCGCCTTAATCCAACTCAACACCTCCCTTAGACCCATCGCCTCTTCTTTTCTTGACTGGAAAATCCCTTTCACGCAAACACACTTACCCCCAACAAAAGAGCCAACTTCATCCCTCACTACACAACCAATACCCATACGCAAAGCATCCGAACTAATCGAAGCATCGACATTTACTTTTAACCAACCTGCCGCGGGTTAAACCATTTAAATAATCCCCCTCCCTGCTATGGGTTACACTGGGCTGTGCAAGCATTCTTTGGAGTCAATTGTGCCTCAAGCCGCTCTATTAGTTTCAAATCTGCAAACATATCAATCTCTCTTGCAGTCCTATTAATTCCATTCCACACGCAATTGTTCCTATTACTCCATAAAGACCAACACATCATAGCCCACCTACAACATTAACCCACATCTATACATTCAAGAACCTGACACATCCAATCCCGAAACACCATACAATTACAATCTAAAATAGTTTATATCACATTAAGAGAAGATAAAGCCCTTACCTCCAAAGCTTTAGGACATAAGCAGAGGGTATGAAAAATATTTTTTAGGTTAAAACAACAAACCTTACATTTGAGATCAATACCCACTCGCCTAGTATTAAGCGCTTCTGCAGTGGGCAAGACCTCATAAAAAGCACACCAAAGAAAATTCTTTACCTTGCTTGGAATCTTCAACCCCCAGAATCTCCTCCACATCGGTCCAAAATCAGATGTGGTCTCCCCATAAATCAGTCTATAACAGCTTTTAACTGTAAACCTACCATTCATTTCCTCCTTCCAGACCCAATCATCACTCACATTTCGTATAAATAGAGGAATTTGCATGATTAAATTGCAATATTCTCTACTGAAAATATCCTCCATGATCTCCACATCTCACTATTTACAATTAGATTTGAAAAGAGAAGACACAGGTGCACTTACCACCTTCGGATGAAGTATAGAAGACACTCGACCATGCTCACTACCCAACACCCAAGGATCCTTCGCAATATAGATCGTGTCTCCATTCCCTACCCCCCGATGACTCCCTTTCTCAACCCATTTCCTAGCTGCCCAAATAGACCGCCACACATAGCTGGGATTAAGAAATGCCACCCCTGTTTCCCTAACATGGCAATATTAAAGTCTCGTAGTTTCTTAAAATCCAAACCACCTGCGTCCTTATGAGCACACATACTATCCCACCTCATCTAACAAATACCTCTCCCTTTGTTACACCACCAAAAAGTATTAAATATTTTCTCTAAATCTTCACATAAACTAACAGAAGAAGAAAAACATTCATCACAAAATTTGGTAGCGCTTGTGCCACTATTTTCAATAAAATCTCCTTGCCACCACGAGAGAGTAACTTCATACTCCAATTTTGGATCCTTTTCCAAGCCCTATCTGTAATGACCCAAAATCTACCCTAGTAGCATTTTGGCTTAATTGGATAAGTTTGATTTGAGATTTCTAATTTTGAACCTAAGTATAATTGGAAACGAGGACCTAATTGCATAAAATATAATAAGTTAAGTGGCTAAAGAATAGTTATGCATGATTAAGTTTAAGAAGGATTAATTAAGTGATGATAGAGATTAGCTTAATCTAATTTTATTTAAGAGAGTGGTAGTGAAATCCAAGTGCTAATTGTTGGTTGTGCCAACACATCAAATTTGCATGTAATATATAGTGGGAAAAGATGGATTTTTGACTCATCTTTTCTCTCTCTTTGGTCCAGTCACCTTCCCCAAATTCTGCTGTTCCTCTTCATTCTTCTTCTTCTTTAGTTAGAATCTTTTGAATTTTTGCTATTTGGTCAAGTAATTCTGAGTTATACTATAATTGCTAATAATCAAGGTAAGTGGTTAAGTTTGGGTTGTTCTTGTTCTTCTTCTTCTTCTTCTTCTTCTTCTTCTTCTTTAATTTGAGCTGGAAGTGATCTTTGGTTCTAATTCTAGAAATTAGACTGTACATGTAATGGTTGAAATAAAAAAAAGGATAAGAAAAAGGAGAAAGTTGGAGATCCTAGTGCCAAGTGAGCTCATAAGAGCAAAGGAGATTACGGCTTGGGAAACTATGAATTTATGTGTGTTAAATTGATAGTATATAAACCCTGAAATGCTTGTTTGAATTGTGTGTTTAATTGAGTTGAAGATATGTATTTATGTTATGAGATGAATTGGATGGAAGTGATGGGCTAAATTGATTGCCATGAGATTATTGAACCAAGCATGTAACCCTGTGTTGAAGATTTGAGAAATTGTTATATAATTTGCGAATGTATGAATACCTAATGTGGAACTAAAAATATCGTAGGGTTTATGCTTATGTCAAGGTAGTATAGTCTGAGTTTGGAGTACTAGAGATTCCAATTTAGTGATTTTAAGCTTGTATAGATTAATAGAGTAAAACTGGTTTTGTAGAGTAATTCGACCTACTGGGATTGTTTGTGTCATAAATTGGATTTTATAACTCTAAAATGAATGAGGTTATAGAAATAGCTATGTTGATTTGAGGACTTTAAGGTCTGCAAAACTGTCTATAAGTTTAGCTAAATCCTGTAAGAGGGCTTTTGGAACAAGTTGTGTTCCATTGGCCATAACTCCTTAACCTTAAATCTAAATATTATGAGATTTATGTCATTGTAGAGCTAACATGTGGGTCAACATATGGTTAGAAGGCCATGGTGGCAGAAAATGATGTTAGGTTGGGTCTTAGAAGTCATTGGTATGGATAATGTAAGGTGCTTGAAAAAGAGGTGTGTGAGATTGGAGTTTGAACATGAAGTTCAAGCTCTGTCACAAGAGCGACAGGGGTCACGAGCGCGACAGAACGCTCCGACGGCCAAGGTGGCTAGTTTGTGTTCTATGGCGACCACGACAGAAGAGATTGGTTGGTTCTGTCGTATGCACAACAGAGGGGTTTGTCGAGGTCTATCATGAGCGTGACAGAGTCTCAAGTTTGGGACACTTAATAAATATCCTATTTTATGTGAATCATGTTATTGGCCTATGAATAATTATACATATGAAAACTATAAATGTATTGATCTATATGAATATATATATACACACACACAATGAAATAATGGTTTGCTTGATAAGCCATTTATGTGTGTATGATACCAATGATATGATAATGCTTCATAAGAGTGTATGGATGTTATATTATGCAAATAAATGATTAATAATTGGACTAATAATTTAGCCTGCAAGTCGAGTAGTAGATAGATAGGCATGTCTATAGGGTCAAAGTGTTGCAGCCAAAGCATTTGATTCCATTTGGAATCCCCAATGCGTATAGAATCCTTCACATAAGTGTTTATATATATATATATTAATGATTATTTCGGTACCCACGGGTACTAATGCGAAAGTGTGTATCTTCGGATACAAATGCAAAATGTAATACTTACGAGTACAAATGCGATACCCGTTATCCGCGTCTATAAATTGCAGGCAAGACTAATAATAAATACTATGATTTAAAAAGGGAATGTGAATTTCATGTGTTATGAGAACAAATAAATGAGTGCTGAATTGATAGTGAAGCGATGCGAACTTTTGCATGATGTGAATACTATGTGTTATGAAAATGTTATGCATTATCGGAATATATGATTATGATCCATTAATGATGTTCTATGTATATCGATGCATGTACATTGCTATGTTTAAGAAGCATGAATCTAAGGCATGTGATTGTTATTATACAATGATTGTTATGAATATGTGTATGTATATTGTATATTGTTTTCCCACTAAGCGTTATCGCTTAGCACGGGTGTTAATTCGTGTAGGTTACGAGGTGAAGCGTAACTGAAGGACGATCCCGAATCTACTTTGGTCAACACTAGGGTTCATTATTTTTGGTTTAGGTCTTTTGTATTATGAGTAATGTAATTAATAGTTTTGACATGTAAAGAGAAATGATGTAATAACTGATCATGATATGTAATACAAGTTGATAGTATGCGTTTTGAAAAGTATTCCGCTGCATGCATTTGAATGAAATTTGTTAGTTCAGAATTTTGTATATAACTCAATTGTATGCATTTGTGTTATGTGATGTGATGAGCGTGTCGTGACGACCATCTTCAGCTACCGTAGCGAAGCTATGCGAGCGGTCGGGGATAGGCATTAAATATCTCTAATAAACCCAAAAATCTCACTCTTCTTCCTCCCTATTAAAGAAGGCAAACCCAAGTACCTCTCATGATTTTCTGTAACCCCAACTATAAGCGAAAAGCATATGCTCTGCTTTTGCTGCTCCCCTACACACTTGTTGAACATAATCTCAAATTTTTGATAATTCACTACATGCTCAAACGCTGCCTCGTACTCCTGTAAAACTTGCTTCACCAACTGACATTCACCATCATTTGCCTTAAAGAATAGGTAACAGTCATCCGCAAAAAACAAGTGACTTATCGCAAGGGTTATACCCCTCAGTACATAAGATAAAAAGATAAGGTGATAGAGGATCACCTTGTCTCACACCCCTTTGAGGAATTATTGGACCCCCTCAGTAGCAATGTGATAAGTGATTGCTGTAACACAGCTCATAACCAAATTGATCAACCTCCTACGGAAACCAAACTTTGTTAGCATACATCTCAAAAAATCCCATTCAAGGCGATCGTAAGCCTTGCTCATATCTATCTTTAGCGCTGCACGCTCCTACCTTGCGATTTCCACTTCAGATTATGAGTTAACTCAAAAGCAATGAGAATATTATTTATGATAAGACGTCCTGGAATGAACGCACTCTAGGACTCTGAAACTAAGCTAGACAATGGCCAGGCACTTAGCCATAACTTTATAAAGCGCATTGTAAACAGAAATCAGCCTCAAGTCTGCCATGATTTCTAGGTTATCCTTTTTTGGAATCAAAACAATCTGTGTAATATTAAGGTCCTCAGGCATCTGACCTGTATCAAAACACTTCCTGCATTCGCTCACCACATCCGAACCAATAATATTCCAAAACGTCTGATAAAATGTAGGATTCATAGCATTAATTCTAGGAGCTTTATCCTTGTACCTGCTAAAAATAACATCCTTTACTTCATCTGCAGAAAGAGGAGCCAACAGGTCCGCATTCTGCTACTCTGAAATCACCGGTTCAATATAATGCAAAATTGATTCTGAGTCAAAGTTTGTAGTGTGGAAAATAATCGCAAAATAGTTAATCATCAACTCATTCAAACCCGATTCCCAGTTATGCCAGTTGCCATTTACATCTTTGAGCTGCTACACTTTGTTTCACTTCTTTCTCCTAGAGGCAAAAGAATGGAAAAATCTTGAATTTTGTCCCTCTCCCTCACTACCAAGTATAACCATTTCCTTCCATCTCCAAATCAATGAGCCCACTATCATCAACTGCTTGTTGAAAACCCCGAATAAGACAGGGGATGAGAAATCCTACCTTGCTTCTCTGACAGATACAAGATATCAATGAAATCACCCATACAACACCAAGGTAGATCTGAGGAAGAAGAAAGTATTTTTAGCAAATCCCAACTCTCTCTCTCTTTCTACTACGGTTTAGCTCTCCATAATACCTAGTAAAACGTCAGCGTCCATCTCTCTCATCTAGAATTTTTGCATCAATAAAGTGTTTATCTGATCCTAAAATATTAACCATACTTTCTTCTCTCCATAAGAGTCCCAAACCTCCACTATGACCAACACAGTCCACATATAGCATGCTCACAAAACCCATTTTCCTCCTTACAGCATCCAACCTACTAGCTCTAATATGAGTTTCAATTAGAAATACCACATTGGGCCTATAAGTCTGAACCAAGTCCAATAAGACACGAACTGACCGTGGGTTGCCCAGCCCATGGCAGTTCCAGCTTAGGAAACTCATTGTTCCAGGTGGGCTTGGCATCCAGGTCCCACCTCGAGCCCATTCTTTGAGCCCATTGGTAACATACAACCTTTCTTTTCTATAACTCCTCCCTTAATCTTATCCCCATTCTCTTTCCTCCTACGTTTCGGGTCAATAATTAGTAGACCCTCATCCATATCTTTCAAATCACCCCTTATCTTGTTATTTTTCTCTATTAGCTGGCCAATCCCACTGTTATCGCCAATTGTCATGCCAGATTCCATAACTGTATCCTTTTCCTTTCATGCACCATTTTGTTCATCATTTGTTTTGTTACCACCGTCACCAATTGGAACATTCAACCGCAGCCATTATTTTGTGGTTTAGCAACCGGAGCTATCATCCAAGCACCATAAGGTTTCTCAACTAATCCATCCTTAGCTTCAAAGATTTTTTCGCAAGTGTAATCTGTATGACCAAGAATACCACAGACAAAACAGAATTGCTTCACCCTTTCATGCTTGAAATCTATCCATGCCTAGTCACCTCCCACCATCTTAATCTTCGTTCTTCTTTTCAGAGGCTTATGGATATCAATGGCAACTCGTATCCTCATGTATTTCCTCCACATTCCATCAAAATTATGAGGATCTGAATTAAGATATTTTCCTATATAGTTACCTACATTCTTAGCAACTATTTTAGAAAGGAAACCTATTGGGACATTATAAACCTAGACCCATACATCAACTTCATTCAAAGAAATCTTACTTGGCTGGTCACCTTCCTTCAGACGATGTACAATCAGAATCTTGTTCTCAAACGACCATGGTCCATTATTAATTACCCTAGTGATATCCAACTCGTGAAAGAACTGGAAAACAAATAAATTAGTATTTAATTCCTTGATGTCCACCCCTCTAACTGGTTTCCATAGAGAAGCCAGCATCTGTTGCATGGAAGGCATGTCCACTAATCGATCAAATAAAAATCAACCTACCAGACTCCATCGAAAATCTACCTGAGCCTTCTCAACCTCTTCGCTATTTAATACCAAACCACCCTCTTCCTCCTCGGCCTGGGAAAGCATTTCCATTGAGTTATCCAACGAACTCGAGGCCATTCTCAGCAAAGAAACTGCTAGAAAAATAAAGACCTCAACCTTAAATTAACAAATTTATAATTAAAGAATAAAGCAATACTTGTCATGAGACAAGACATTCAAACTGAAATCTGATTTTCAAACAAGAAAAAAAGTTAAAAAAAGAAGATATAATAACTTTACAAAAATTTTAAAATTAAATATTACTTGGACAATTAAGTTTTAATCGGTTTCCGTTAAGGAATTTAGCCAGATTCCATATCAGTTTGGTTAAAGAACTTAACCAAATTCTACTCGAATAATTAAAATTTATGAGTAAATTTCGGTAAAGGATGTTAGCCGATTTCATTAGATTTTACAAATTTGATTAAGGGATTTAATTAAATTTAGACTAAATAATTAAAAAAAAAATATTGATGATGTATTTCAGTTAAGAAACTTAGCTGAATTCAAATAATTGATATTCTATGAATTTGGATGTGGAATTTAACCAAATTTAACTATTAAATAATTAAATGAATTTTAGTTAAGAAATTTAACTGAAATCAACAAATTATTAGATTAATTAAATTCAAATATATTCGGTTAAGGGATTTGGCTGGATCTAAATAAATAAATAAATATATATATATAGTCAAAAGTATTTGGTTAAGAAATTTAGCCAAAACTCAATTAAAATCGCCACTTATATAATTCGAACGTATAAAGAATACTTTATGACAATAAGTATAACAGTATTGATACATCGGGCCAGGGTGTGCAACGGTTGGTTCGGTTCAATAACCGAACCGAATCGAAATAACCGAAAACTAAAATTACAAAATTTTACGGAACTGAATCGTAATTATGTGATAACCGAACTCAAATCGAACCAATATTTTCGATCGGTTTGGTTCGGTTAATCGATAAAACCGAAATTTTAAAATTATAATTAAAAAAATTATCTAAAATTACAAATCATAAAATTAAAATAAAAAAAATTCAAATTAAAAATGTAAATATATTTAATTTGAGTTAAACCCCTTTATATTGAATTAAAAAATACAAAAATAAAGTTTATTTTTGTAAAAAATGAAAAAAAAAACATATAATACAAGTTCGGTCGGTTCGTTTTTTTTTCGATTTTTACCTTTCAAAACCGAACCGAACCGAAATAACCAAAATTATCTTATCTTTGAAACCGAAACCGAACTAAAAAATCGAACCAAATTAAAAAAAATCGATCGATTTGTTTCGATTTTTCGGTTTGAATCGAAATTTGCTCACCTCTTCGAAAGATGCCTAACACGTTTTCCACGCGTAACCAACCTCGAATCCAATAAACGCAGACTGTATAAATTAGTGTCCAATTGCACTTTAAAATCAATTGGTGGTAACTCCTACTCCTTTAGTGCACGGACGGGACCATGTGCTACAATACCATTGTGGATAAGCACAAAAAAATTTATATATTGGAATTGCTTGCAATTAGAGAATTATCATAATTTACCAATTCCGAATTTTTAGAGACATTCAAGTCTGATGGATCCAATTACAACTCGACAGCTTCACGATATTTCCTAACCAAAAATACCACCACCCCTACCATTTGCACCAGCCCTTTCCAAATGCCCACTACTGTTGGCTTGATTGGATCCTACCATCCTACAAAAATAGGAAAATTATTTACGCTCAGTATATGTTCCATTACCAATATAAATTTTAGTCATACTCAATACCTACTTACTCTACAGATCTACTGATTAAAACAACCTTTCCCACCACGTCAAAATACGCACACCAAAGGCTCAAACCACATTATTTAAGCAGCAAAACTGCAAACAATCTTAAGAATCACCACGGCAATATATGCCATATTCAAGGATTTTTTTACTTTTGGCGTGAAAAGCCAAGGTATTTGAAAATATGGGGCTACAATAAACAAAATTAGGAAACGGTGTGTCAGAAAATAGCAACTTAGGTTGCTGTTTTCTGACAATTTTTTTTTCAAGGCGCAAAACGGCACCGTTTTGTGCCTTGAATAAGTGAGACCGGATGGACCCGGATTGTCAGAAAACGGCAACCTAGGTTGTCGTTTCTCATTTTTTATTTTTTAATTTTTGTTTTTCAAGACGCACTGTTTTCTCACTTTTTATTTTTTATTTTTTGTTTTCCAACCGTTTTGCGCTTTGGTTGAACAGAGTCACGGTGGGGCCCGGACTATCAGAAAACGGCATGAAATATTTTTAAAAAAAAAAAATTGGTCAAAAGCTGCAGTGCACAGATTTTACTGTGCTCTGTAGCACAACAGACTCGTGCCTGCAGAAGGCACGGTGTCTGTGAATTTTTTTAAAAAAAATTGACTTTAAATAGTTTTTATTTCCATTTTCCGTATTTGCCTTGCCATTTGCTTATCTTTCCTTCTCTTTGTTGCCTTCACCTCTCATTTCCTTTCCACTCCATAATTTCATTTTTTTACTTATTCATTCTTATTTTAATTATTACATAATTAAAACAATATCTCCTTATTTTGTTCACGGTTAAAAAAAATGTATTGTTATGTGAATAAATTATAAATTAATTTTGTTAATAAAATTTTAATGTATGACTAACTTTTTTTTCATTTTTAAATTGCAGGTGCTGTTAAATTTGTAATATAATTCCGATCAACATTTTAAAAGGCAAGTTATTAGTATTTATTTTATTTTTGAAAAATAAACTTTGTTTAAGCTAAATTAAGATAATTATTCAGCACATTTTTTTTATAGTTTATTTTGATAAATTATAATCGTCAATATTTGTAGAGTAATTAGTTGTCCGAATTTAGTTATATTTTTTTAATTTTATATTGTCATTTTCTGATATCTAGGAATATATGAAACTATATTGATATGTGAATTTATTATTTATAGTTTTTACAAGTGAATTAAAATTAAATTTTAGAAGTGAATTAATTAAAATATAAATTTAGTAGATTAAAAAAGTAATCAGTTGAAATATTTATGAAGAGGTAAATATGTAGTCCATATATATAATATTATATTATATTAAAAAGTATTGTAAAGCTGGAAGAAAAAATTTATTTTAAGGAGTTAAGAATTGAAATAAAATTTTAATTTGGATAATTAGTGAACTAATTAGTACAAAATATTTATATAAAATTTATTTGTTAAAGGAATAAAAATTTTTAAAAATAGTTGCATAAAATGATTTAATTTATCAATGAGTTTAAAATTTGTGGAAAGTATTTAAATTCCAAAAATAGTAAAATGATGCATTAATTATAAAATATTTACATTTAATATAGGAGTAAGAAAATGTTAATTCCATGAATATTTATAACTCATACTGGAGAACAATCAATATGGGGCATAGTCGGTTATCAGTATGATACTTTAAGCTCCTCAGGACGTTCGAGGAAATTGAAGCTCAGAAGCAAACTGACATTTGCAGAACTTGTTCATAAGATATCAGTTAAATTAGATTTAGCTGTGGATGTGAGGGTTAGTATAGTGATATATAAGTGTCCTATTAACAGTCAGGGGTCGTATTCTTGGGCACTTATGGATGTAACTGATGACGATGACATTGATCAAATTTATGAAAATTTTGTTGCATTTCCTGGATATGCTGTTGCGGAGCTAATTGTTTATATTGAACAAATTGTAATTGAAGACGAACAAAATGTGTTGAATAATGTTGATCAGTTGAATACCAATGTGAGGTGGAGATTCCATACCGACAGTGGACGAGAGAAATGTAATTGTTGATAATCTGAATTTTGCAAGCGAAAGTCGGTCCGATTTTGGTACACAGTTTGAGGATCCAGCATAATATGAAGGGGTTGATGATTTGAAAACTATAGAAGCAAGTCCTATAAGAGAGTTTAGAGGGCAAAACGAAATTAATTTTTCCTTAGGTTCTAGGGTTGAATGTAGCGACGTTGCATCTCATGATATCAATCTTACCAATAACGGGTATATTTTTTCAAGTTTAGATCCAGATGAGGATGATGAAGAGATTGACTTGAATGATGTTGTTGAGGAAACCGGTATTGGAAGAGATGGCCAATTTGTTCCAAGTAGCTCAACCCATGTGACAGTAGGCCTTCAAAATCTGAACATGAATGATGTCAGAGATGATGTGGGTGGACAGCATGATATTTCACAATTTTAATTTCCATCAGTGCACTACACAAATGTTAATTTTACAGAAACTGAGATTAACATGTCTAATGATTCACCAATGATAAGATGGGATGGTGTATTTGAATTATTCGAAGGCTTGGCATTCTCATCAAAGGATGAAGTGAAGCCATGTGTAAAGAAATTCGAAACCATCATATTGGGTTGTTTGTTGCTCGCGAGCCGATAAAACAGGTTGTCCGTGGAAACTAAGATCCATGAAAAAAAGGACATTTCCTTGCTAGATTATCAGTGTATACAAGGCATCTCACAATTGTACTGCATCACTGGTTTCTCAACAGCATAGACAATTAGATACACAGATCATTTGTGATTGCATCTTAGAGATGGTTAGTGCAGCCCCTGAAGTAAAAGTTAGTGTTATAATGGCTGACATCAGGAGTCGTTTCAACTATGACTTATCATACAACAAGGCTTGGTATGCAAAGACTAAGGCTCTGGAGGAGATATTTGGTAACTATGAGGATTCGTATGGAAACTTGCCATATTATCTGAAAGCTATGTTGTAATACCCCATATGTAATGGCCCAAATACCGGTCTAGAAGTATCAGTGCATTATTTCAGTGTTACTATGATAATCGTAATGTCAAACAGTGTAGGGAGTGAGTTTATCAGTGTCGGAGTTCAGTGTTAAGAATGTTAAAATTATAGTGATTCCGGGTCAGGTAACACCGGGGTGGCTATACAGTGGACCTGGCTGTCCGACTCCCAAAAAATTTTAATTTCACAAAAAAATGATATGTGGGTCATAAGGAGTCTAGTGGTGAAATCAAAACTGAAAATGGAGCTAAAACGACCTTCGAAAGTCATTCTAAAGTTGGCCTCCGGTTCGGTTCAATTTGAACCGGGATTTGATCGAGATTTGACCAAGGGATTATAAGAGGCTTATATGTCCCAATAGAATTTCAGTGTGTTAAATAATGTAATGGAAGTGATTTCTGTGAATTTTGACAGCTTTAGAGTTGTATTTTATGGTAGAAGGAAAATTGATCGAATCGGACCGGTTTAAGTGAACCGGTGCCCAGATGGACTCCGATTAACCTGAAAATTTGCAGGGAGCCTATTTTTGATGTTTTAAGATCAATGGAATTGGTTATAAGTGAAAATATTGAGGGAAACATATATATCCTTTGAAAAAGTGCAAATAAACGGGGAAAAAAAACCAAAATTTTAGTCTAAATCGGTTGGACCAGTTTGGTTCATTAGAGGACTATATAAAGGGAGAAATGGCTGCATTTCTCTGGAGAAATCCATCCAAAGTCGGCATCTCTCCTCCCTTTCAAAACCGTATTGTTTTTCTCACTTCTCTCCTCCATTTTCTTCTCTTCTACTCCAATTTCTTCTCAAATATTAGCTCCTTAACTAAATTTCAGCTCCTCTATAATACTATAGCAGTGTTTGGAGTTCATTTGGTGCACTGAAAATTGGTGAAATCAAGAGATCAAAGGTTACGGTGAGTTTTTGGGTTTTTGATTCGAGGGTTTATAATTTATTTTATTGGTCCCTACAAAGGTTTTTGGGGCTGCATAACACGTTTATGATGTTAGATATTACATTTGAGACTTGATTTTTAAGTTATGAGAATGTTTATATTCGGCCCATGTAGGAAATCAAGGTGAGGAGGAGATTTCTCAAGTTAAAGGGAAGTAAAAGCAACCCTAGAGTGCTCTAGATCTTGGAAAAGAGGTTTGTGGTTACTAAATCTACCTATTTCCTAATGTTTATGTTGATTTTAGGGTTATGTCTAAGGTTAAGTATGTGATAATGATGTGTTTAATTAAATCTAACTTGATATTCATGTTTAGTGGGCTTAATATAGTGTATAAACATGATTAAGTGAAATTAAATCAAAGTGGTATGAAAAGTGTAATAGTAGCCGAATGGTATTCTTAAGAAACCATGAAATTTTAATGAGTTTCAAGGCATGAAATTAATGTTTATAATATGTATAATTAGTGTAATTCATGATAGAGTGAATAAAGAAATTAAAAGAAATCATAGTGAAGGAATGATAGTGAGGCCGAATGGTATTAAGTGGATTATAATGGAATATATGATGATATATGGCATGAAATTGGTATACATGATGTGCATAACATGAAATAAGTGTAATTGAGTGATTAAGAGAAATTATAGTGCAAGATATGGGATTTTGAACTCTTGGCCGAATGGTACATGTGAGATGATATATGTGTATTTTGATTGTATATGTAATATAATGGCATATTATGACTATATGATGATAAATGAGTGTGCATGCAAAGTGGTAAGTGAAAATGAGATGCATGGTAGATTTTGCATAATGACATAATGTGATAATAAAATGAATTTTGAGAAAATATTGCCCTTAGTAGTTGTCTGGTAGTGAAATCTATTTCAGGAAATAATTGGCTAGCCATAGGGATTTCACACCGCGGTATGAGTCATGGCGACTCATTATTGATAAGCCAATGAGAGCTTATCACAGTGTACAGTGATATTCAGTTTATAGTGTAGTGCAGTGCAGTGAAATTGGTCCTGCTGGGACCATTTTATAGTGAAATGGGTCTGTGGGGCTCGTGTCTCGCATATCCGGTTAGTAAATTTTTTTACCGGGTCCATACTAGGGGCATATTGGTAAATATGCGATAAAAATGATTAAAATAATGAAATTGGTGAAAATGACTGAAAATAGAACTAAAATGAAGAAAATATAAAGTTTAGGGGTAAAACGGTAATTTTACTAAAAGTTAGTAAAAATTGGTAAAAATAAGTTAAAAGTGTGAATGGAAGGGTAAAATGGTAATTTTGGTAAAATATGATCCTTAAATAGTGAAAAAGTGATAAAACAGGGACTAAAATGTAATTTGGCTAAATTGTAAGTTAAAGAGTGGAAAAATGAAGTAAAAAGGTTACAATTGTAATTAAATAAGTTACTTAAGGGTAAAAGTGGAAAATAAGCATAAATGAAATTATTAGTGTAAATATTTAATAAACATGGGTATTTTGGTAATTAAGTGTTAAATGAGGACATAAGTGTAATTAAAATGGAAAAGGGGATATAATGGGTATTAATGTAATTGTAAGGACATAATGGTAATTAATGAAAAAGAAAGGATATAGTGGGAATTAATGGAAATGTTAAGGACATAAGTGGAAATAAGAGAAAAAAATTAGTGATTAACATGTAATTAATGGTAGGGGTGAGCATGGTCGGTTAACCAGTCCTTTAGCCTCGGTCTATTAACCAGTCCATTAATATCGGTTTTTTGAAATTACAATCCATTAACCAGTCCATTACCATCGGTTAACCAGTCCATCGGTTTCGGATTTTCGGATCGGTTATCCAATATTTTTCGGTTAACCACTATAATTATAAATATATTCATAAATAAAATTAAAATGTTCAGGATACTTAAAAATTAAAATTTTTTCACTATAATATAACATTATTGTTGTTAAAATAAAAATATTTGGTGGATATAAGCAAATTTGTTTTTAAAAATTAATATTTAATAAGTAAATATATTAATCCGTTCATAATCACTTTTAATTAGATAAATTATTATACTTACTAATAGCCAATTAAAAACACTTAAAAACTTTAAAATAATTAGTATAATAAAAAAAAGTACATTATCAGTTTTAATTAGGATAAATTGTTATAAATTATTAAAAAATTAATAAATTAACTAAAAATTCAGTTTCGGTTCGGTTAACCAGTCATATGAGTCAAAAACCATTAACCAGTCCATGAATATCGATTTTTTCAAAACACTAACCATTAACCAGTCCATTACAATCGATTAACCAGTCCATCGGTTCGGTTTCGGATTTTTTTTCGGTTAACCGAGTCCATCGGTTTTTTTGCTCACCCCTAATTAATGGGAAATAAAGAATTTAGTGTGCTAATAAAGTAAATAATGCAATTAAGTAAATAAAAGTGTAATTAAATGATTTAATCTATAGTTATGAGAATAATTAAGTGATTAAATAAATAATAATGTGATTAATTAAGTGAAATAGAAGAAATAATAATAAGTGAAAATAATAAGTATATGTATTTATAATATGTAAATTAAATAAGATTAGTTAGGAAATTTTTAGATTGGTAACCACTACTGGGCATTCTAATGCTCAGCACGTAGTTTTTTTTGACTGCATGTAGGTACCCCATAGGACTGGAGCAGCATACCTCAGCATTTTGGTGGAGCAAGCTAAAGGAGCAAAAGTGGATTTTATTTTGTATGTGTAATGGATAAATTGTGGTATGTATATACTTATCTAGTATTTGATTTTGGGCATGTAATGATGTTATATGTTATTTTGTCTGTGTGGAATATTTTGTGACTGTGTGATGAACGGCGGATGGAAAATGTATGGATATAGGATGATATTGTTGTTGTGCCCTTACCGAGGCTGTGGAGATTTCAATTTGCAGGTTTGGGTAGTGCAATTTACTAACCGTTATACTGCCGAAATTTATACCAAATGAATAGTAAATAAGACAGTTATAGGTCATCGGTAACTAAGCAAATGTAAATGTAAATGTTAAAGGGTATGTAAAGTGAATAAGTGAATAAAGTGTTAAGTGAACTTAGTATTAATAAATATGAGTGTAGGAAAAAAATTGACCCGTAATTTCATAAGTGAATGACAGTTAACCGATCATGGTAATCGCACCGTGTCGCTAAGTCGGCAGTATACATGTAGGGTATAAGAGTGTTATATTTATTTTGGTATCAGAGCAAAGGTTTAGGCAATTCTAGGATCGGAGTGGGGACTGTTAAGTGACTGTATATACATGCCAATGGAAGTGAATATTTTGTTATAGTACTGATGTATGCTTGCTCCTGGTTATAGTGATCAAATGGCGCCTGATCAAAGCTATAGTGTTGGGGATGGTGAGAGTGGAGCCTCAGCCAGTGTAGGTCGAGCTGAGACTCCATGACAACATTCGACTTCTTTAGTGCCACCTCCTCCACCTCAACCTAAGTTTTTGACTATGATGATTGACTACATTAGACACCGAATCCATATTGAGATAGAACACCATCTTAGGGACAGGGCCGAGCAGCAGGCCGTGCTTATGCAGTGAGGATCCGTGATCAGGAGGATGCTCCAGATGTGATAGTAGGTAAATTTTCTCTATTTTCTGATTTAGTGTATGCATTTATAGATCCCGGGTCCACACATTCATATATCAGTATAGACATTGCATGGGGAAATGGGTTAAATAGTTCTTCTTTAGACCATGATATCCTAGTGAGCAACCCTTTGGGTCACAGTGTGATAATGAATCGAGTGTATAGAAATTGCCCTATCAGTGTTCAGGATTGTGTTTTCCCCGCTAATTTGATTGAACTCCCCTTCAAAGAGTTTGATGTTATATTGGGAATGGATTGGTTAGCCACTCATCATGTGATGGTTGACTGTAAAAGGAAGAGAGTGATTATTAAGACTTCAGATGGTCGAGAAATAACGGTGGTGGGCCAAAGACCCGATTATCTGTCTGATGTGATCTCGACCACAGCAGCAAAGCGGTTGATTAGAAAAGGTTATGAGGCATATTTATGCTATACAGTGGAAGCAAAGAAGGGGACGCCTAATCTATCAGATGTGCCTACAGTGTGTGAGTTCCCAGATGTGTTTCCAGAAGATCTTCCAGGCTTGTCACCTGATCGAGAGATTGAATTCTCCATTGATGTAGCTCCAGGAACTGTACCAGTTTCTATTGCTCCATACAGAATGGCACCCGCAGAATTGAAAGAATTAAAGATTCAACTGCAAGAATTACTTGAGAAAGGCTTCATAAGGCCTAGTGTATCGCCATGGCGAGGTCCAGTGTTGTTCGTGAAAAAGAAAGATGGATCTCTCCGATTGTGCATTGACTACAGGCAGCTAAATAAGTTGATAATCAAGAATAAATATCCATTGCCACGCATTGAAGATTTGTTTGATCAATTGAAGGGTGCAGGTGTGTTTTCCAAGATTGACTTGAGATCGGGCTACCATCAGTTGAAAATTAAAGAACAGACGTGCCCAAGACAGCTTTTCGCACTAGATATGGACACTGTGAGTTCTTAGTGATGCCTTTTGGACTTACGAATGCACCAGCTGCTTTTATGGACCTCATGAACAGGATCTTCCACCCATATTTAGATCAGTTCATAGTGGTCTTTATTAATGACATCCTGGTGTATTCAAAAACTCCAGATGAGCATGAGAAGCATTTGAGAATTGTTTTGCAGACTCTCAGAGATAGGAAGCTGTATGCCAAGTTCAGCAAGTGTGATTTCTGGTTGAATGAAGTGTCCTTCCTTGGCCATGTAGTGCAGTAGAAGGTATTAAAGTGGATCCAAAGAAGATTGAAGCTGTGTTGCAATAGAGAACACCCAAGAATGTGACTAAAATTAGAAGCTTCTTGGGTTTAGCAAGTTACTACATAAGGTTTGTTAAAGGTTTTTCTCTCATTGCAGCACCTTTAACACGCCTATTGCAAAAGAAGACGAAGTTTGAGTGGACAGAAAAGTGTCAAGCCAGCTTTGATCAGCATAAGAAGATGTTGACAGAAGCTCCAGTGTTAACTCAACCTGAATCAGGCAAGGACTTTACCATCTATAGTGATGCATCTTTGAATGGTTTGGGTTGTGTGCTGATGTAAGATGGGAAAGTGATTGCCTATGCCTCCCGCTAGCTTAAGAATCATGAAAAGAACTACCCTACACATGATCTTGATTTAGCAGCCATAGTGTTTGCACTTAAAATTTGGAGGCACTACCTTTATGGTGAAAAGTGTTACATCTTCACAGACCATAAAAGCCTAAAATACTTGCTCACATAGAAGGAGCTTAATCTCAGACAGCGAAGATGGCTTGAATTGATAAAGGATTATGAATGTTTCATTGATTATCACCCAGGGAAGGCTAATATAGTGGTTGATGCATTAAGCAGAAAATTTATGGCAACATTGAAAGCTATGAATGTGAAGCTTGGTGTATCTGATGGTAGAGCGTTGATAACTGAATTACAAGTCAAGCCTGATTTTATGCAGCAGGTTAAAGCCGCACAGAAGCAAGATGACAAATTGATGGCAGTTATAGATCGAGTGAAGAATAGTGGCAGTGATGATTATACAGTGGCCCTAGATGGTAGTGTGTATTACAAACAAAGGTTATGTGTGCCAAATCAACTAGAATTAAAGAAAAGTATCTTAACAGAAGCGCACCACAGTAGTTATGCTATGCACCCAGGGGGTAACAAGATGTATCGAGATTTGAAGATGCATTATTGGTGGCCAGGAATGAAGCGGATGTGTCAGATTTTGTGGTTAAGTGTCTAATATGTCAGCAAGTAAAGGCAGAACGCCAAGTGCCATTCGGGTTACTTCAGCCTATCACCATACCTGAATGGAAGTGAGACCGAGTGACAATCGATTTTGTGACTGGCCTCTCACCCGAAGGAAGCATGATGCAATTTGGGTGATTATCGACAGACTTACTAAATTCGCCCATTTCTTACCAGTGAGGATGGATTTTCCATTGACTCGACTGGCGAAATTGTATATCAATGAGATAGTGAGATTGCATGGAGTACCCACCTCCATCATTTCAGACAAAGATCCTCGCTTCACTTCCCAGTTTTGGAAAAAGCTTTAGGAAGCTTTGGGTACCAGATTGCACTATAGTACTGCATTTCACCCACAGACAGATGGGTAATCAGAGAGAGTGATTCAGATTTTGGAAGATATGCTTAGATATTGTGTGCTTGAGTTCAAAGACAATTGGGAAAGATACTTGCCCTTGGCAGAATTTGCATATAACAACATCTATCAGTCAAGTATTAAGATGGCCCCGTATGAAGCTTTGTATGGCAGGAAGTGCAGGACTCCTTTGTGTTGGACAGAAATTAGTAAGAACAAGCTAGTGGGGGCGGATTTGATTAGAGAAACCGAGGAAAAGGTTAAAGTGATCAAGCAGCGACTGAAAGAAGCTAGTGACAGACAGAAATCTTATGCTGACTTGAAGAGAAGAGACATAGAGTTCCAAGTGGGTGATAAAGTGTTTTTAAAGGTTTCTCCTTAGAAGCGGATTCTCAGATTTGGGAAGAAGGGTAAGTTGTCACCCAGATTCATTGGGCCATATGAAGTGATTCAACGAGTGGGACCAGTGGCATATAGGCTAAAGCTTCCACAGGCCTTGGAAAAGATTCATGACATATTCCATGTGTCGATGCTGAGAAGATATCGATCCGATCTAAGCCATGTGATTGAACCAGAAGAAGTGCAAGTGCAAGCTGACCTAACTTATGAAAAATACCCGGTGAAGATTTTAGCTAGAGAGGACAGATAGCTCAGAAATAAGCAGATTCCTTTAGTGAAAGTATTCTGGAATTATCACAACGTGGAAGAAGCGACATGGGAGCCTGAAGCAACCATGTAACAGCAGTATCCACAGCTTTTTCATTCAGGTAAATTTCGAGGACGAAATTTTCTTTAAGGGGGGTAGAATTGTAATGGCCCAAATACCGGTCTAGAAGTGCTAGTGTATTATTCCAGTGTTACCATGATAATCACAGTGTCAAACAGTGTAGGGAGTGAGTTTACCAGTGTCGGAGTCCAGTGTTAAGTATGTTAAAATTATAGTGATTCCGGGTCAGGTGACACTGGGGTGGCTATACAGCAGATCCCGTTGTCCGGCGCCCAAAAAATTTTAATTTCTCAAAAATGATCTGTGGGTCATAAGAAGTCTAGTGGTGAAATCGGAACTAAAAATGGAGCTAAAACGACCTCCGAAAGTCATTCTGAAGTTGGCCTCCGGTCCGGTTCGGTTCAATTTGAACCGGGGTTTGATCGAGATTTGACCAAGGGGTTATGAGAGGCTTATATGGCCCAATAGAATTTCAGTGTGTTAAATAATGTAATGGAAGTGATTTCTGTGAATTTTGACAGCTTTAGAGTTGTATTTTACAGCAAAGGAAAATTGATCGAATCGGACCGGTTTAAGTGAACCGGTGCCCAAATGGACTCCTATTGAGATAAAAATTTGCAGGGAGCCTATTTTTGATGTTTTAAGATCAATGGAATTGATTATAAGTGAAAATATTGAGGGAAACACATATATCCTTTGAAAAAGTGCAAATAAACCGAAAAAAAAAAAAATCAAAATTTTGGTCTAAATCGGTCGGACCACCTCGGTTGGACCGATTTGGTTCATTAGAGGACTATATAAAGGGAGAAATGGCTGCATTTCTCTAGAGAAATCCATCCAAAGTCGGCATCTCTCCTCCCTTTGAAAACCGTATTATTTTTCTCACTTCTTTCCTCCATTTTCTTCTCTTCTACTCCAATTTCTTCTCAAATCTTAGCTCCCTAACTAAATTTCAGCTCCTCTATAATACTATAGCAGTGTTTGGAGTTCATTTGGTGCACTGAAAATTGGTGAAATCAAGAGATCAAAGGAAAGGGTGAGTTTTTGGGTTTTTGATTTGAGGGTTTATAATTTATTTTATTGGTCCCTACAATGGTTTTTGGGGTTGCAGAACACGTTTATGATGTTAGATTTTACATTTGAGACTTGATTTTTAAGTTATGAGGATGTTTGTATTCGGCCCATGTAGGAAATCAAGGTGAGGAGGAGATTTCTCAAGCTAAAGGGAAGGAAAAGCAACCCTAGAGTGCTCTAGATCTTGGAAAAGAGGTTTGTGGTTACTAAATCTACCTATTTCCTAAAGTTTATGTTGATTTTAGGGTTATGTCTAAGGTTAGGTATGTGATAATGATGTGTTTAATTAAATCTAACTTGATATTCATGTTTAGTGGGCTTAATATAGTGTATAAACATGATTAAGTGAAATTAAATCAAAGTGGTATGAAAAGTGTAATAGTGGCCGAATGGTATTCTTAAGAAACCATGAAATTTTAATGAGTTTTAAGGCATGAAATTAATGTTTATAATATGTATAATTAGTGTAATTCATGATAGAGTGAATAAAGAAATTAAAAGAAGTCACAGTGAAGGAATGATAGTGAGGCCGAATGGTATTAAGTGGATTATAATGGAATATATGATGATATATGGCATGAAAATGGTATACATGATGTGCATAACATGAAATAAGTGTAATTGAGTGATTAAGAGAAATTATAGTGCACGATATGGGATTTTGAACTCTTGGCCGAATCGTACATGTGAGATTATATATGTGTTTTTTGATTGTATATGTAATATAATGGCATATTATGACTATATGATGATAAATGAGTGTGGATGCAAAGTGGTAAGTGAAAATGAGATGTATGGTAGATTTTGCATAATGACATAATGTGATAATAAAATGAATTTTGAGAAAATATTGCCCTTAGTAGTTGTCTGGTAGTGAAATCTATTTCAGGATATAATTGGCTAACCATAGGGATTCCACACCGCGGTATGAGTTATGGCGACTCATTATTGATAAGCCAATGAGAGCTTATCACAGTGTACAATGATATTCAGTGTATAGTGTAGTGCAGTGCAGTGAAATTGGTCTTGCTGGGACCATTTTATAGTGAAATGGGTCTGTGGGACTCGTGTCCCGCATATCCGGTTAGTAGATTTTTTTACCGGGTCCATACTAGGGGCATATTGGTAAATATGCGATAAAAATTATTAAAATAATGAAATTGGTGAAAATGACTGAAAATATAACTAAAATTAAGAAAATAGAAAGTTTAGGGGTAAAACGGTAATTTTACTAAAAATTGGTAAAAATTGGTAAAAATAAGTTAAAAGTGTAAATGGAAGGGTAAAATGGTAATTTTGGTAAAATATGATGCTTAAATAGTGAAATAGTGAAAAAGTAATAAAACAGGGACTAAAATGTAATTTGGCTAAATTGTAAGTTAAAGAGTGGAAAATGAAGTAAAAAGGGTATAATTGTAATTAAATAAGTTAATTAAGGGTAAAAGTGGAAAATAAGCATAAATGAAATTATTAGTGTAAATATTTAATAAACAGGGTATTTTGGTAATTAAGTGTTAAATGAGGACATTAGTGTAATTAAAGTGGAAAAGGGGATATAATGGGTATTAATGTAATTGTAAGGACATAATGGTAATTAATGAAAAAGAAAGGATATAGTGGGAATTAATGGAAATGTTAAGGACATAAGTGGAAATAAGAGAAAAAAAATAGTGATTAACATGTAATTAATGGGAAATAAAGAATTTAGTGTGCTAATAAAGTAAATAATGCAATTAAGTAAATAAATATGTAATTAAATGATTTAATCTATAGTTATGAGAATAATTAAGTGATTAAATAAATAATAATGTGATTAATTAAGTGAAATAGAAGAAATAATAATAAGTGAAAACAATAAGTATGTGTATTTATAATATGTTAATTAAATAAGATTAGTTAGTAAATTTTTAGATTGGTAACCACCACTGTGCATTCTAATGCTCAACACGTAGTTGTTTTTTACTGCGTGTAGGTACCCCATAGGACTAGAGCAGCATACCTCGGCATTTTGGTGGAGCAAGTTAAAGGAGGAGAAGTGGATTTTATTTTGTATGTGTAATGGATAAATTGTGCATGTATATACTTATCTAGTATTTGATTTTAGGCATGTAATGATGTTATATGTTATTTTATCTGTGTGGAATATTTTGTGACTGTGTGATGAACAGTGGATGGGAAATGTATGGATATAGGATGATATTGTTGCTGTGCCCTTACCGGGGCTGTAGAGATTTCAATTTGCAAGTTTGGGTAGTGCAATTTACTAACCGTTATACTGCCGAAATTTATACCAAATGAATAGTAAATAAGACAGTTATAGGTTATCGGTAACTAAGTAAATGTAAATGTAAATGTTAAAGGGTATGTAAAGTGAATAAGTAAATAAAGTGTTAAGTGAACTTAGTATTAATAAATATGAGTGTAGGAAAAAAAAATTGATCCGTAATTTCATAAGTGAATGACAGTTAACCGATCATGGTAATCGCACAGTATCACTATACTGGCAGTATAGGTATAGGGTATAAGGGTGTTACACCATACCCGCAATATGTACGGATATCGGGTGTCACGATATCTCTATCCGATTGATGCTTATGACAAATGCGGTAGAAATTTTTTTTTTCTTCTTATAAACTTATAACATCATTTATCCTTTTACACTTTGATGTCACTAACATATCACATTCATCTAATTCAATTATCACATTTTATCGTATCACATTCTTTAGACATACTTCATAATATTCATCCTGTTAACAATATACAGTGCATCATAAATCCTTACATGTCACATATACATATCAATGCTAAACTCTTACATATACATGCCACTACCACTATTCATTCAATCAAAATTGGGCAACATAACAGCTATAACATTAGCTACCCAAACCCTGCAATTCAAACAACAACACAGCCCAACTCAGGGGCACAATGATCATAACTTAATATCCATTCATTGTCTTAATACATATAGACTAATCCAATACAATAACATCTATCATATCATATAACTATTTCGCTAACATATAATACTTACAGATACATGTATCTATTTCCATAACATAGACTATTTATACACATTCTACTAACTATAAACATACTATTCTTGACGTCAATTCAACGGTCTAGTCCGATCTCAAGCCTGTGTTGTGTCTGCTCCACAGACACCTTACTCAGTACCTACACGCAGTCAAACAAACTGCGTGCTAAGCATTAAATATACTCAGTGGTGATTACGAATCTAATAATTTCCAATGCTAACAAATGCGCACATGCACAGCATGCTATACTTAATTATTTCCTTAAGTTCCTGTAATTCACTCACTTAATGTCATATTACATTACAATCCTTCATTTAACCTTAGTATGGGCAATTTACATTTTAGCTCCTTAACTTAATTCAATACTTATCATCTTAGTTTTCCATTTAACTAATCACTATTGTATCATTTCATTTGCATTTAATTACAAATATCACTCTTATTCACTTAATGGCATCTAAATTACCATGTTACCATTTAGTACTCAAACTTTTATTTTAATCCTTATTAGCTTATTATTTCACTCATTTAATCGCATATCAATATATTGTTCCATACTTACACTAACACTATTCTTGCACACTTCTCTACATTTGACATGTAAATTTATAGTTTGGTCCTCGAACTTTTACTTTTATGTACATTTTTCGTATTAGTTCATTTTAGGCTTTTACTTTGCATTTAACTCTTTTATCACTCATTTCATCATTCTTATTCATTTACTTTATCATTTCAGGTGCAAATTACCGTTTAGTCCTTACTTTATCACTTTTAGGACATATTACATTTTTGCCCTTCTTTTTGACATTATTTACAGAATTGCCACATTTCATTTTTCTTTTTTTAAATCACTATTTGACTTACAAATTACATATTGGTCCTTGTTTTAGCATTTTCATAGCAAACTATAGTCCCTGAACTTTGAATTCTTTGCGGGACTGTCATTTTAATTCCACTTTTCATTTACATATCACTTATTAGTGTACTTTTACATTTAACTACGATTTTGCCCCTACTTTTGGCAAATTACAATTTGGTCCGTCCTTTAACGTTTACTTATACTTTTGTCGTTTATTCACTACATTTTCACATTTATTCACTTTTTAACTTATAACTTGTCAATCAGTCTCACAACTAATTGTTTTTGCGATAAATTATGTTTTGGTCCTTAAACTTTTATTTTCTTTCATATAAGTCTTTTTTCATTTAAATTTTCATGTTCACTATACTTATTACATTTCTAGATCATTTTTATCATTTTGACCCATTTGGCTTATGATTTGGGTAAATTACCTTTTTACCCCAAACTTTTTACCTTCTTTCATTTAGGTCCTTTCTCATATAACTTTTCATTTTCATGTTACTTTTCTCATTTTCACGTTATTTTACTTATGACAGAATCATATCCTTTTGCGATTCTACTTGTTGCACTTAGGCTTCTTGCATATTAGGCTTTTATTCGTTATACGTTTTACATGTTATATCATATTATTTATGGCTTTACATGTTATCTTTTGGCATATTATACTTTTACATATTATGTCAAATTACGTAATGCCAGGTGACATTATGCCGTTCCAGGCTACACTATGGCATATTACATTTCATCGTTATACTTTATATCATATTGCATTTTATCATTTTACTTTATGTCATGTGACATATTATCATATTACATATTATCATTTTACTTTTTACATTTTCAATCACTTTACAATCATGCCCCTAGTATAATCTCGGCAGAAAATCTGCAAACTGGATATACAGGACGTGGGCCCCAAATTCCCACTGCAATACACTAGGGAATGACCCCGAAGGATCACTCCATCATGTAACATATGACGTATGACATATAACGTATGACATATAACAGAGGGCTATGAGAGACCATCGCGAATATATCATAGCAAAGGAAGTCGCTATGACTTGCACCGCGGTATCAATGGTATCCCTATGGCTAGCTAAACATATCACGGACTAGATTAAACCGCTATACCACTAAGGGCAAAACTTTTACAATTATCAAAATTTACCTTTTTAAATAGACTTTCAAATTCACTTTCGTTTACATATAACATATATCATATAACGTATGACTTTTTCAGTTCATTTCACTTATCAATGCATTTACATACTTTAACATTTTCACTTACATTTTACATTTCATTTTCATTTCAATCACTTTACCTACACTTCACTACCCTAATCGATCACTGTTCTGATCAATTAGGCACAATTCTCATTATATACTTATTTTACACAATAAGTATACCTGAGTCATTAAGTGGCTATGTACCCTTTTCCAAGCCACTTTCAATCCGTTCTTACCATTTATGCTTCAATTATTCATTTCAATCAAAAGTACATCAATTTTACGTATAATTTCAATTATTTCAATATTTATCATTATTTTCACTTTGAGCATGATGGGATATCATATTCAAAAATATTTATATGTATTCCATAGATTCTAAATAAATTTATGGACACTTGTTTTCGTGTCTAAATTCATTTTAAGCTATTAACTTTCAATTATACTCAAGCGATACCCTAGTGTACACTAGGGCACCATTCGGCCAAGGTGAGTACCTCACCTTACAACTCCTTTTGGTTTTATTTTAGCATTTCAAATGTCATGTTAAAGGTTCTTAATTATTTTTCCAATCTTATTATTCAATTACACATGCTTGTAACACAATTTCATTTAAGTCACTCATTCTATTACCATGCATTTATTTTCATTAAACTTTCCTTTTCACTTCTAATTCATTCATTTATCAAATTTCTATCTCATATAACATTTATACCATATAACATATCACATTTCTATACTTAAGCCATTCGGCCATCACAATCTTTTTCTCTAACATTTTGCTTTTCATTCATTTGTCACTTAATTCACTAGATTAAGCCTCAATTCACTTGCATATACCATTTAATTTCACTAAATCACTAGGTATACCAATAATATACCTAAGTATACATTTATGTCATATTATGTCCAAAACTCACACTTAGTTTCTTCCATTTTAATCATTCAATTTAGCATATTTCACTTCCTTAAACTCAATTATCACCTCAATTTAAATTATACATACAAATTACACATAGTCACATATAAACATAACCTCAAACCCTAATTTTTCAAAGGAAATTCATGGATAGTATAATCACAAACCTTATATCCATGCTAATCTCTTCACAAGCTCCTCAATTCTTGCCTTTCACCTTTGAAAAGCCATTTCCCCATGATTTTCCTCATTATGGCCGAATATCTCAAATAGGGGCTGAATTAACTTTAGGATGCTTGAATTAAACAAACAATCAAGCAAGAATGAAGAAATTTTAAGAGAAGAGGGATGGAGAGGGCATACGGCCAACTAAGGGAGAAGAGAAGGCAGAATGGATAAGGATAACTCAACCAATTTTCTGTCATTTAAGTGTATTTAAAGTGGCCCAAATTGGTCCAACCAATGGTCCACCCTAATAATCCCAATTGTACTTTTAAGCCTAATATGCAATTTTTCTATGGTTTTCTCACTTTTCAACTCCAAATCATTTCAAATTTGATTCCAAAATTCATATCATATAAAAAATAGGCTGTACATAAAATTTCAGCCCAATAATATTTTGGGCTCAATTGGAAATCATTTTTCAGTCTGGTAATTATTTACCAGTCCGGTAATCTAATTTTTAGTGTCACCAAAATTTAATTTTTCATTAACATATGATTTTACTCATCAATACGAGTACGTCCATATTTTCAAATCATTTTTCTAAGGTCCATAGCCTCTTTTATGTCCCGGTCAAACCCTCAGTCAACCCAATTTACTATTCACATTAGAACCGCTACTTTTTCTTATTTCTAACTTTTGAGGCCTCATTTGACCTCGATTTTACTCCAAATTTTAACCTCGAACTCATTGTAACTTATACTTTCCATTAATCAAATAAAATATTTTTTGACTAGGGGAGGTACTATTCACCCCGGTATCACTATTCATTATCGGAAAATACTATTCCCGGCTAACCCGGTATTGGGGCCATTACATATATAGAGGTACAATCCGGGTTTTTGCTATGAATTTATTGTTAATGACGGTGTACAATAAAATTATCAGCAATTCAGGAGGCTATTTTAGGTGTTTAAGCCCTGTATAGTATCTAATGTAAGTTATCTTGTACCATGGATGGAGAAGGAATTGGTTGGTTAAAACTAAACTGTCTCATTACTCTGTCTGGATGGTGCCACTCAATTATATGGAAGCATATGAGTGGAACAATAGACATCCAGCAGCACCGACCACTTTTACAATAATCTGGAAGCAAATGGATTATATTGTTATAAGGCTCCCACTCAAACTGCAAAACAAATTAAAAATAATTATTATTTCATAAATAATAGATATCTTTAAACTAAACGTTTTATGGATACTATTTTACTACGAATCTGTTCAGTAGAGTGCATATCTAATATTTCTTGATATGTATTTATATCCATCCTATGAATGTAAATGTTATGCATGTCCAATTCTTGTACCCACCTAATATAACATCACGTTAAAAAAATTAATTTTTGAAAAATGAACTTTAAAAAAAATTAATTTATTTTAAATATGATAGGGATACTTGAATCCGTAAGGCATGCTTTGGTTTATCGCGTACGGATGTATATGTTCAGGCCTAAATTGGGAAAGACTTTCCCACGCCCACATTTGTAAGAGTTGTAGATATCCAGCTACTCCTTTTGCATCAGGACGCATGGCCCTGCATAGATCCCTATACAGCCAAGCTAGACAGGCTGATCCCCAATTATATTGGCCAAAGGATTCCAAATCCTCTAGAAGAGGTAGGAAAATTGTAACACCCCTTACCCATATGTAAGAGAGCTCATTCGCGAAGGGAATGAGAACCCGTATAGACAAGAGTGTCACCAAACAAAGCAAAACAATATACGTATACAAAATAAATGAATAACAGCGAAAATTAAAACTTAAAATTCAGATATTCATTCATAGATATCCAAAAGGTTCATTACAAAATATTCTGCACATAACTGATATTACAAAAATTCCATCTTCCAAAATACATAGCGGAAGCATTACAAAAAAATAAATACAATAAGAGAGCCCAAAATATTACAAAAAAGAACTTAGATACAAAACTAAGATATAACACTTCAATCCTTCTATGTTGGCTGGACCTGCGGAGACTCTCCCAAAACTCAACTCCTTTCGCACCTGCACGGATGAAATACCCGTGCTAAGCGATAACGCTTAGTGGAAAAAATACATAATAATAGGAACGGCCATTCACAATGGTCGTTAAGGCAGAACACACACAACATGGCACATACTTATAATCACATATACTAAATCATAGCTTGATCATTATCAATTATATTCAAAAGCTCATAATCACAACAAAACGCCTGCTGACTCACAATAGCGGATAACGAGTGAATACATTGGGGTACCCGAGGGTACAATCGAAAAGCAACATCTTTAATTTTTTCATTCAAAATATTTTCACATTGGATGATCTTAAACAAGATCCGAACACATTGAGGATCGCGAGAATCCAAACAGGGACCTGATCAGGGTCCAGAACACATTGGGGCTGCAACTACTGAACTCTATTAGACATGCCTAACTATCCACTAATTTGACTCTTGCAGGCCATGCATAAATCATCCAATTATACTCATATTGTTCATAAAATCATCCATGCATAAGTCTAAAAATATCACAAGTTTGAAAAATAAATATCGAAAGCACAAAAGAAATCCCGTTTTGAAAAGCAGGAGGTGTTGCGCTCGCGATAGAGGCAAAGCTCCTTGAGCGCCGCGCTCGCAATGAGCCTCATGCTCGCATGGAAAGGAATAGATCGGCTTTTATCACGCTCGCGATATGCGTCGTGCTCGTGACGAAACGTGCACGATATTGCTATCACGATCGTGCACTCGCGTGTGCTTGCGATAGCGCTGCCCAGCCTCAGCTCGGCACTACGCATTCTGTCGCGCTCGCGACAGCATACGTGATGCTGTAGCTCAGCAGAACAGAGCTCAGCCTACCACGAGAGCTGGAATCACCTAGCTCTATCGCGCTCATGATAGAGTCACGTTTTCCAGTTCTCCTGCAATTCTGCAGAAATTCATCTCCTTCAACAACTCACCCAAAACTCCAATTCAACCCAAACTTCACCACAACTCAAATCAAGCATTCTAATCATCATACACAATACAAAATCTAACTTATATACCAATTAACACAATTAAAACAAGCAATTTACATAATCAAAATCTCTAATTCAACAAACCAGAAATTTTCTCTAAAGTTCATCCAAAATAATATATTTTGATTTAATACTCCACATCCAAGTCATCCTAATGCAAATCCTTCAAAACCCATAACATTTAGACACCCATAAACAACTTTAATCTCATAATGATCCAGAAAATCAAATCAAACCAAGCAATCAAATTATACACCAAAATCATAAATTTCCCAAACCTTGGTCTCCTTAGCTCCTAATCAAGAGCTCCACTTCCACTAGCCTTCTCCTTTCTCTTAGGGTCTATAGGAGGCACTTCTGATCAAGAACATTCACAATCACACAAAACTCAAAAACCCTAACTATAAACATAGATGAACAAAATCAAAGGAAAAGATGAACAAGAAGAAGAAACTAACTAAAACTTACCAATTTAACTCTTGAGTTGATCAATTTCCACCAACACCCACTTGAACCAACTCTAGGGCACAAAAGAGGATGAAGGAAGAGAGGAGACAGGGCAGGGAGAGGGGAAACGGGAGAGGGCTATAACTTGGCTCTCTCTCATTTCTCTCTCCTAACTATTTATACCCCTCTTTCTCTTTCCTTGCCACATGTCAAATAGGGGTTGGTGGGATTTGATCACTCACACCCTACTACCCTCTTCTACACTACACCCAAGTCTAGCCACACTAACACACACACTAACTCAAAACATACTACTACACTCTAACAGAGCCCAATAAACATGCATATAACCCAAATTAAAATAACACATACCAAAAATACATAGACACATCCACATACAATATGGCTCAAACTACTAGGGTGAGAAACGGGGTGTTACAAACATTAAGTGGACCAATGATGAATTTGTGATGCAAATAACATTCCACCAAAATATCTCAGCATCCACGCACGAGCATGCTGTCATATCACTTCAGGTGTTACATTGTCAGGCACTTCGCTAAAGGTTGCATCCAACCATGTCAATTTCACTTTCCCTCCGCACATATCATTCACAGGAGGAACTGCTCCAAGTAGATCATGACAAATTGCTGGCCAATCCATATTTGTTCTTCCTGTCACAGGTTCACCATCAATTGGTAAACCTGTTAAAATTCCAACATCTTAAAAGGTAATTGTGGTTTTACCACATATCGGATGAAATGTGTGTGTTTCAGGTCGCCACCTCTCAACAAACAACGTAATTAAATGCCAATCTAAATATGTCACACGAATATTGACTACTCCAAGCAAACCAGCTGCCCTTATATAAGGTAAAATTCTCTGGTCAATAGATGTATAGTGTTCATATACACTATTCCTTCTTGTCCTCAACAAATCCCTCTCAACGTTTAGTAAAAATAAAACAAGTCAAATCATAAATTAAATATAAATAAATAAATTAAAATTTCTTATTTAATATATATTTATAACTAAAAAATTACTGAATTATTCTAAATTGCATCAGATCGGTGTCTCTTTTGAAGTGTAAGCAATTCCCTATTAATAGGATCCAGATTTATTCTTACAACTCCTATATGTTGATCCATGTCAAAACCTGGATCAATTTTTGCATTATACAAGTTAAATGAGTTATTAAATTTTATTTACTTGTTTATGTTATATTTGTTCATGCTACTTTTATTTCTTGTTATAATAATTTAAAATTATTTAATATATACATCATCAAATATTTTATTATCTAACTTTCGACTATATATTACACTTTATTTCATAAATTATTATGTAATAATAATAAAAAAAAATATGACATAATTTCATAAAATAATTAACAACCGATAATTATTATAAAACACTTAAAACAACAATGAAATTTAAATGTTAAGATCGCTGACATTTTTATTCATACATGCCTAATTTTATTTTATGTTCTAATAAACGTAATATTTAGGCCATTTATTATAATTATACCACATACAATAAGTTTTTTGAGACATTGGCATTGTATTCCTAATTTTCAGTAAATTTTCTTCACTGATCTCAATAATATCTTTCACAACTATGAGAACTAATTCCTCATATTTTGTTACATAAGGCATTCAGGTGTCAAATAAGCTATTGATAGTGTCATCCAAATAGTCTCAACCTTTTTTGCCTCCGTCATAGGATATCCATCCATAATAATATCTTGTATTTTTTTACTTATTTTGATGATATGATCGTATATTGTCATTCCTTTTTCAATTCGGCTATTGTACAAATCATCCAATTTTCTTTTGACAATTGCCTTTACCACATCACTTATCATTACTCTTAGTGCTAAATACGTTTTCACCATCTATAATGTGAAATTCATATAAATAAATGTTATATAAAAACTAATTTTTTTTATTTTTGGCTTTTATTTATTTATTTTCACAGTTTAATATATAATATATTATTTTATTTAATTAACTATTTTTCAAACTGATTTATCGTCAAATAATTAAAATACATGCATCGACTATAAATATCAAATTTCTTAATATCAATATAACGACCGATATAATAACAGAAAATCAATTATCAATTATGTTTTCAAACATATTATATGCTTTATAGTGTGAAAATTTTTTGAAATCAATTAAATAAATTCGCATGAGAAATTTAATAACCGTTGCATAAATAAATTTTTTTTAATGAATAAAATAATAATAACTTACCTTTATAATTTTGATCGAAATTATATTTTAATATTAACAGGCCCTGCAATTTAAAAATGAAAATCAATTTAGTCATAAAATAAATTTTGATTTTAATTATATTAACATAATAATACTTTTAATTGAACCTTGAACAAAATAAGGAGATAGCGGCTTAATTATATAAGAATTCAAATGAGAATGTTAAGTGAAATATTAAAATTGTGAAGGAAATGAAGGAGGAAGCATATAGGAAAAATGAGGAAGAGGTTTGGCTTTTTAAATGAAGGTGAAGCAATAAGGAAAAACGTTGCAATGCAAATGAAGGTGAAGGGTGAGGTATGGCTTTTTAAAGCCAAATTTTAAAAAAAATATATAAAATTCTTCATTACACAGTGGCATGGGTCTACAGTGGTTGCAGCGCACGGTAAAATATGTGCGTTGTAGCCTTTGACCAATTTTAAAAAAATATATATTTAAATGTCAGAAAATGGAAACTTAGGTTGCCGGTTTCTGACAGTCCGGGTTTCACCTGAACTCTCTTCAACCAAGGTGCAAAACGGCACCGTTTTGCGCCTTGGAAAACAAAAAAAAAATAAAAAGTCAGAAAACGGCAACTTAGTTTTTTTCAAAACCGTTTTGCGCCTTGGATAAGTGAGACCGGGTGGGATTCGGGGTTGGCAACCTCGAATCCCACCCGGTCTTACTTATCCAAGGCGCAAAACAATTTTGAAAAAAAAAATTATCAAAAAACGACAACGTAGGTTGCCGTTTTATGACAGTTAGACAATAGGGTGTCAGAAAACGGCAGCCTACCATTTTTCTAATTTTGTTTACTATAACCCCACATTTCCAAATATTTTGACTTTTCACACCAAAAGTAAAAAAAAAAAAACCCAGATTCATCTCTCATTGTAATTACATATTACACATGGACCAAACTAGACGTCACAAACTCTCAAAAGATTCATCAACTCAAATGGCCACTCAACTTCTGTTTCATTAAAAACCTAATGCTCCAAAAACACTCTACCCCTCAATGTCCAGCATGCTTTGCTTTGTTACTCCCCTAAAACTTCATTTCATTTAATACTTTAATTTATTTCCATATCATATAAATTTGTCTCTATAAATTATAGAGACGATATTATATTGTCTCTACATTTGTTACCATATCTTCCATCTCAATAGCTTATAGACACAATTTATGATGTCATAATCTATAGAGATGACAATAGTTGCTATAGAGACAAGACAATATAACTTTTTTATGACAATATAACTTTTTTATCTCTTTAGCTAATTATATATTTTAAATATTAATTTAATTATTTATTTAATTTATCATTTATTATTTATTTTAAATTATCAAATATGTTATTAAATAGAAAATCTTGCATAAGTACTTAAATAATGCCAAGAGCAACACAACTAAAATCCATAAATTTAAACAAATTAAAAAAAAATAACTAAATCCTACACAGAGTTCCTGAAAAAGCATTGAAATATCCATAAGCTCCTATGCTGGTTTCATTCATTGGCAATCTTTAACTGTCATCATTAACCTACAAAATTAACAAAAATAAATTAATTAATTTGTAACTTCATCCGATTCAATAGATTGAAATAAAATATAAAATAATGTTAATCACCATTTCATTCATTTCGACCCACTTGAACTTGGTTCACCTGTAGTTGTCTTAAACTGAATAAATTCATTATATTTATTTTCCATGCATGCCAATTGATCATCACTGTATTTTTTAGTTTCATTCAACTGCTCATCGAATAGACTGGATTCTTGAACATAGTCAGAATACTTTTGGTAGCCAAGCGACCGTCTAACGAGTTCAGTTATCACCATGCTTTTGAGTTCAGTTGCCGAATTATCCGAAAACCTCTCAACAAGGATAGCTCGGCTCTCTCCTTATCTATCTGATTCTTATCGTAGCTCCGTAAAAGGGCTATTCAGGAAATTCTCCACGTCAATAGCTCGGTTGATTAAGGTAGCTCGGCTCCCATCATAAAAGTAGTTGTCACTCAATAAAGGTTTATCATGAAGACAGCCGTTACTCAATAAAGTCTCATTATAAAGACAGTCGTTACTCAATAAAGTCCCATCAAGAGGGAAACTGTTATGAATCAAGGAAAGGACTATAAAAGGAAGAAAGAAAGGTACGTTTAAGTTCCTGAGATATCTTTTACAAATTATTCATTTTACCCAAAATTACTGACTTAATCGTCAGAGTATCCCTTGTCGAAAACCCATCGGTTTGCTTGTGTTAATAGGTGACTTAATCAAGGAAACGCTCTACAAGATATACTTTGTCATCATTTGGTGCGGTGAGCGTGGATTAAACAAGATTTTCAATTAATTTCTTCCCTGATTTGGCTGCTGCTGCAGCTCCAGCCAGTCAACCATAAGCTTTACCCCCACGAACCCAGCCTCTATTAACTCAGAGTCAGCAGCCCCCCGTCCAATTATTCGGCCAACAGATACACCCTCCGTAACCTGCTTCTTACCCAGCCATTCTCGGCTTAACCCCTCAAATAGCTCAAGCTTTTCTAGCTACTCTAACTGCAATGGCAGCTCGGGCACCTCCCATTCAACCGCCCACACAAACGCCCCTACCGCCAACTCCCATACAATACTTTCCTTCAGCTCCACAGGCATCCACACCTGCCCCACCAGCTATTCCACCCACTGTAGCCCTAGGTTCCACCATAACCCTTACTGCAGATCAGTTCAAGAAAATCTTTAAGGAACGGATACAGAAGTATCAGAACAGAAACACATTACAATACCAGAGTAATTTACGATCCCCGCTGGCCAGGGAGATTTTGACTGCCCTGTTCCCAAACATTAGATTACCGAACTTGCCTAAATATAATGGCAGTACTGACCCCGGGCCCATCTTGATCAATTTCACCATACTATGCTTGTCCATACTACAGATAACGCTGCCATGTGTAAGATTTTCCCCCAAATGCTCACTGACTCAACTCAGGTCTGGTTTCAGAATTTACCCAAACACTCCATAACAAGCTTCACCCAGTTCAGTGACATGTTTATCTCAAATTTTGTGGCTGCTATCCAACCCACTAAGGTCTCAGCGGATCTTAATTTAGTTCGGCAAGACAAAGGTGAGACATTGTGAGCCTATGTAGAAAGGTTCAATGCGGTAGCAATGGACATTCAGGAACTGAACTTGGAAGTTGCCAATAATGCCCTGATACGTAACACCCGGTGCCAAGATTTCAGCGATTCTTTTAGCAAGAAATCGTCGAGCGATTTTATCGAGCTTACAAATACATAATAATGGATGAAGTACAGCGACTCCGTAGCAGTTCCCTGTATGAAAGTGCGGGCCATGACTTATACAGATCAGCACAGGAGAGAAGTACTGGGAGAAATGAGTCACAAAATCGCGGTTCGGGTAGTTCGCACCGAGCTTATGTGGTTTCGTCAAGGCCTAGGGATCGGAAGGATGAGAAGTGGATATCGTTGAATGCCTCAAGGGTACAAATTCTAAAGTGGATGAAAGAGAATGATAGGATGAACTGGCCTAGACCTATGAGGTAAAGTTCGAGCAGAGATCAGAGCCTCTACTATGCATTTCATAGGGACAAGGGTCATGAGATGAATGACTATAATCAACTTAAGAGGAAGATTGAATTCCTAATTCGGAAGGGAAAGCTTGCCCAGTTCGTCAAGAGTGATAGAGTTAGAGACAAATCTCGTTCATCGCAAAGATAGGATAATCAACCTAGTACAAGTAAAAGGGCACCAGCGGGTGTCATACATGTTATCGCGAGTGGCAAACATTATGATGTTTTTGATAATTCCCAGAAGAGGAAGGTGAAGGAGGTGTTCTCCCTGGATTCCACCTCCCTGCAAAGGGTCACGACGTGAGGTTTTCAGACTTGGATGGCGATCATGTCAAACAACCGCACACGGACTCTTTGGTGGTAGAGGCCTTAATTCAGGATTACCTGGTCCAGCGTATTCTGGTGGATACGGGTAGTGCGGTCAACCTCATCACTTTGCAGGCATTCAAGGCCTTGAAAATGTCAAGCAACATTTTAGAACCAGTGTCCGCCCCACTAATCGGGATATCTGGTCAGCCGATCAAGGTAGAAGGATCAGTGAGATTATCTTTGGAGCTCGGAGATGAGGACATGGTCCGAGCTTGCACTAGCTGTTTCATGGTCGTGGATATTCCATTGGCTTATAATGACATTTTTGGAAGACCATTGCTGGTGGGAGTTGATGCATACATCTCTATGTGAAAGCTCATGCTTAAGATCCCTGCTTCTAGAGGCATTGCGGTACTGCGGGGAAATCAAAAGGTGGCTCTGGAAATATATGTCACGATGCTGAAGGAAGCAAATCAGGCCCTTCTGTTAGATTCCTTAGATGTCTCCACCGGGGAGGCCAGAAGAGCAGAGCCAGTAGATTCATTACTGGACTTGGAGATAGCGCCAAGTAGAACAGTGAAGATTGGGGCGAGCAAGGAAGGGAAGGAGGTGGAGGCCTTCGTTGCAGTTCTACAGAAAGCTGCAGACATGTTCGCCTGGGAGCACTCGGACATTAAAGGGATATCCACCGAAGTTATATGCCATTCATTGAACATCAGACCGGACTCCAAGCCTGTCAAGCAGAAGAAGCGAAACCATGCCCTGGAGAGGCAAATAACAATGTCAAGAGAAACAGGTGTCCTGCTCAAGAACGGGTTTATCCGGGAGGTATTATACTTGGACTGGCTTTCCAATGTTGTTCTAGTAAAGAAAGCCAATGGGAAATGGAGAATGTGCGTAGATTGCACAGATCTGAACAAGGCTTACCCCAAGGATAGCTATCCATTACCGAACATCAACCTCTTAGTTGATTCGACAGCGGGATTTAAAGAATATGCTTTCCTGGATGCCTCGTTTGGTTATCACCAGATTCCAATGAACCCGGAGGATGAGGAGAATAACTCACCAAGCTACTTACTGTTATCGCATTATGCTATTTGGATTGAAAAATGCTGGGGCTAAAAATCAGAGATTAATGAACAAGTTGTTTGCTAATCAGCTCGGGAGGAATATGGAGATGTACGTCGATGATATGATTGTCAAGAGCAAAGCATCCAGTGATCTCCCTACCGAGCTTATGAAAACTTTCCAGACTCTCAGGAAGTTCGGTTTGAAACTCAATCCAGAGAAGTCTGCTTTTGGGGTACATCCGGGAAGTTCTTGAGCTTCATGATTTCAAAGAGGGGTATAGAGGCTAATTCGGCCAAGATTCAAGCCATTCTGGAGATGGAACCCCCGAAGTCTATTAGAGAAGTCCAGAAACTCAATGGCAAGGTAACGACCCTAGGCAGATTTATCTCTTGTTCGGCTAAACGCTGTCTTTCCTTTTACAGGGCGCTTAAAAATATGAAGAAGTTCGAATGGACCCCGGATTGCCAGCAAGCTTTTGAAGAGCTTAAGCAATTTCTTGGCACACCGGCACTACTGAGTAGGTCACAGGTTGGCGAAATCTTGTATTTGTACCTTGCAGTTACTTTCGGAGCCATTGGTTCGGTTTTCGTCCAAGAGGAAGGCAGTCAACAATTCCCCATTTACTACACGAGCAAGGTGCTAGGGGGTGCCAAACTTAACTATCCCATCTTGGAGCAGTTGGCTTTGTCATTGATTGTTACAATAATTAAACTTCGGCCCTATTTCCAAGTGCATACTGTGGTGGTTAGGAAAAATTCTAATTTCAGAAAAGTGCTCCAAAGGCCCGCAGCATCTGGAAGGCTCACAGAATGGGCAGCTCATTTGGGGGAATTAGATGTTCAGTAGGAGTCTCGCCAGTCAATGAAGGCTCAAGTTTTGGCAGATTTTGTGACTGAGTTGCATGCTACACCTCCCGAGCCGGACACCCGTTCGTAGAAGTTGTTTGTAGATGGTGCTTCCTCGTTGGGAGGGGCTGGTATCGGAGCGGTCCTAATTGGACCAGGAAGGATAAGCATTAGAGGGATGGCTCACATTGCATTCCCGGCCTCCAACAATGTGGTTGAATATGAGGCCCTCTATTTTGGATTACAGCTCGCTATTAAGGTCAAGCCTGATTCTTTGGCCATATTTTCTGATTCGCAGTTGGTCGTAAGTCAATTGCTTGGCAAGTTCGAGGCTAAGGAAAGCATGATGGTTCGGTATAAGGAGCTAGTCGCCCAGCTGTTATTCCAGTTGGAGAAAATAGGGTGCGCATGGTCAATTGAACAGATACCCCAGGCAGAGAACCAGGGCGCAGATGCCTTAGCCAAACAAGCCTCCTATCAGGACAGAATATCCTCGGCAGATATGGTATGGATAGTCATAACAGCGCCAACATATGAGACGTACAAAGTTCAGTTGAACGAGCCGATGGATTGTTGGCGTTTACCGATATATCAGTATCTTAGTTCGGGAGTTCTCCCGGATGATCAGGTTGAGGCTCAGAAAATAGTTCGGCGGTTAAGTCGGTATGCTATTCTGGACGATAAGTTGTACTGGCGATCATTCTCGCATCCCTGGACTTTATGTTTAAGCATCAAAGAGGGTGATTATATACTCTGAGAAATCCACAAAGGCATTAGTGGCGCACATGAAGGTGCACGAGCAATAGCTCGGAAAGCATTGATATAAGGATACTATTGGCCCACGATGGAGAAGGATGCCAAAGAACTTGTGCAAAAGTGTGATAAATGCCAACGGTTCGGCAATATGTTGCATCAGAAATCTGCCCCACAAGGGCCTATTCATAGCCCGTGGCCATTTGCTCAATGAGGAATTGATATCCTTGACCCTTTTCCATTGGCCACCAGACAGAGAAAGTTTCTAGTGGTGGTGGTGGATCATTTTACAAAATGGGTGGAAGCAGAGCCCTTGGCTATAATTACTCCGGCAAATGTCATAAAGTTTGTGCAGAAGGCTATAGTCACTAGGATTTCATCATATTATGATTGGAACCTTAAATCTCGGTCTTTTTGGGTTGGACAGCTCGTGCTTAAGAAAGTTGTAGCAGCTCATACGGCCTCCGGGGTCGGGAAGCTAAGCCCGAATTGGGAAGGTCCTTATATGGTACACGAAGTCAAAGTAGCACTTACAGATTGAAGGATCTTTCAGGAAAGTTGCTCCCTCACTCTTGGAACATCTCTAATCTGAAGCGTTATTTTCAGTAAATAGCCCAGCTTGGCAGGTTTGCCACAGCATCCCTTATTTTTATGTTAAGCTCAATACGGCAAGTTCGCCACGAGCATTTATAATTATTGTAAGCCGGGCACAGCTAAATTACTATCTAAGCATAGCTTATTATCAATCAAAAGCTCACTTTGGCAATATTGCCGTGGGCATTCAGTCAATTTTCGGCTTTCCAAGCATACAGGATTATTTATGCAAGTTTATGCAATAAATCAATACGATTACTAAGGTCGGAATAAGTCAATTTCATATATATTGAATACAAGTTACAACTCAAAGTAAAGACAAAATCCGGTAGAACGACTTTTTATTCGTCAGGGTAAACTTCATCCAATCAGGACCAGTCCATGCTCGGATGCCGGTCCTTCACTAACTGAATCAGTTTACCCCCAAATGCAATACATTTGTCGGCCGCCATATCTGCCGCTTGATACTCGAGCTCCGAACACTTATGTTCCAGCTCGGCTTTCTCTTTATTAATAGCCTCCTACTTTTGGCGCACTTTTTCCAAGCTCGACTCAACAGCCTGGCTCTTCTCTTTCTCTCGGGTCAAGAGAGCTTCGGCTACTGCAGCACTTTCCTTGGCCTCGGTTACTTCGCTCCCCTGGGCGAGCATTTTCTTCTCGGCCTCCAGAGCTCGCTTCTCTACTGCCTCCATCATGGCCTTCGCTTCACCAAGATGATATCGGAGCTGGGTCACCTCCTGGTTTGCCTTGTTCCGGAGGCTGATAAGTTTGTTCATTTTGCCAATGGCGCTCCCGTTAGCATGTTGTCCTGAAAGTACAGTCAGTAAATCAGTATCCCTAATAGACCGAGCATTTGGCAGACCGAGTTTTGTGACTTACCTCCACTTCATGCTTTTTCATGGCTTTATTTAGTTGTTCGGCGCTAAGCTGCACTAGAGGTGCGATTTCAGAGGGGATGCATGCTGCCAAATGAATGAAGGTAGTGAATTTTGGGTTATCTTTCGATCAGAACTTCCCTCATCGCTGCCAGAATTGGCGTACGTTGTCTGCCAGGGCCTTTAGCTCCGCGGCCCATGACTTCGGGTTAGGAGCATCTGCTTTTTCTCCGCCCTCAAAAGGATGCTCGAAAGTGGTAGCACAGGTGTCAGCTGGCGAGGGAGAGTGATCATGCACTACAATTGGAGAGGCCGGCAGTGCCATCGATAAAGGACTTCAAGGTAGAACATTTGTGCTTGGGGATATTATGGGTGAGCTAGGGTTGGGATATGCCGAAGGTGCCAATTAGCCTCCTGACGCGGAAGGGCTCCCTCCAGGTTTTTGCCTCTTGGCCCTTATCAGCTCGGCGATGCCAGGGTTAGAGCTCCTCTTCATGGCTGCAAAAAAGCAAACAATAAGAAACCGATCAAAACCCAAGGAGTACAAGTAAGTTCAGTTTACCCTTTCTTATTGAACTTGGTTTTGGTGGTGGAGGAGGTATGCCGCATTGGAGTTACAAGTTTATATCGACCTTCTCTTTGGCCAGCTCCCTCCACCGAGCCAAGGTTCACTCCTCCTCATCACTCAACAATAGCAGGCTGTCATTCCTATTTACGAACCGACCCCAATGAGTTCGAAAAGGAAAATTTGACTCACTTTTTAAAACAAAGAACCGGTCCTTCCACTTTTTTAGGGACTCGGGGTTCCCGGCAAATACCCCATACCCAGGTCGGGATTGTATATAATTATGATCTTCCCCATTAGCCCGGAGCCCTACGTTGTGAGTAGCTCGAAAGAGTCGGACAGAGAGGTCTATGTTGTGCTTGGCAGACCATATTTATAGCGCTGAGAGAGTGCGCCAGGCATTGGGGTGTAACTGACTAATCGTCATGTCATAGAAGTTAAGAAATTCAAGCTCGAAGGCAGTCAAGGGGAGATTCACTCCGGCTTCAAAGTTTGCTTCATAGACGATTATTGCCTTTCTACCGGGGAATTTAGCATTGGCCCTTAGGGAGGCGCCGGCACGCATCTGGTACTCGTAAGGAATACCGAGTCTTTCCCTCAATGCACTCATTGTGCTGGATGTCAGGATGGAGCTTATGTTGCCTACCCTGGGAAGTCTTCGGGGTCCTTTTCTCCCTTCATATTTTTGCTGGCTGGCACTAGGAGAATCGGGAGGACTTTGAGCATCAAGCCCTTCTTCTACCCTCACCCTCTCAGTAGAGCTCTCAGAAGCACTCATGTTCGCAGGAGATGAAAGAAAAAGGTACAAACCTGAAAATCTTAGGGAAATGGCTTCGAAGTAAATCTGGATGAAACTGGATCAGAAAGCACCCGAAGATGATCGCTGGCGAGAGCAGCAAAATCTGAGAAAGTAAAGATATAAAAAGCAAATCTGGAATGAGGAGGCAGGAAAAAGGAAAAAAATCAGAAGGATAAATAGTGAAATTGGGGGTAGAAAACGTGAAAGAGAAGCGAAATCCCTAAAACAAAATGCCATTCATTGGCAAGGTAAGATAGGTGGCAAATAATGAGGGGCTGTGTCAGATGTCATTGAAGTAGGAGCGGGTACCAAAGCGCCACAATGATGGCATATAAAGGTCCTGGCCGTTACTTCGCGTAAAATGAGGCGCTATCTTTTCCGTTTCTCATGCCTCACATGCTTGGCAGTTACCTTTTTGAATCTTTGATTGGTCGCCCAAATGACATAAATGTCATATACCTGGGGAGGGGACTTGTAATAGCCGAGCAACCGTCTAACGAGTTCGGTTATCACCATGCTTTTGAGTTCAGTTGCCGAATTGTTCGAAAACCTCTCAACAAGGATAGCTCGGCTCTCTCCTTATCTATCTGATGCTTATCGTAGCTCGATAAAAGGGCTATTCAAGAAATTCTCCACGTCAATAGCTCGGTTAATTAAGGTAGCTCGGCTCTTATCATAAAAGTAGTTGTAAAGGCTCATCATGAAGACAGCCGTTACTTAATAAAGTCTCATTATAAAGACAACAGTTACTCAATAAAGTCCCATCAAGAGAAAAGCTGTTATAAATCAAGGAAAGGACTATAAAAGAAAGAAAGAAAGGTACGTTTAAGTTCCTGATTTATCTTTTACAAATTATTCATTTTACCCAAAATTACTGACTTGATTGTCGGAATATCTTTTGTCAGAAACCTGTCGGTTTGCTTGTGTTAACAGGTGACTTAATTAAGGAAAAGCTCTACAAGATATCCTTTGTCATCAACTTTGAACCTTTACACGTCTCTTTTGGCATATAACCTGAACTTCTTCCACGAATGTAATTACATGCAGTTGGTAATGCAGCTTCCAATATATCTTCTATAGTTTGATGGAGTTCACTATTTTCCAATGCATGATCAAGTCTTCTTATCTCATTCTGTATTTTGAGTAAATTGGTTAAATTGAAAAATTATAAGGATACGGTTACAAGAAAAATACATAAACAACTATATGAGGGATATAATTCCTAGAATTTAATTAATTCCAAGAATGGAAAAATACATCTTTGAAACATGTAAAGGCACTAGATATAATTCCTAGAATAATTTAATTTTAAACTCTATATATAGGACCAAGATCTCAGCTACCCTAAAAAAATGATAAAATTGCATTAACAAAACTTAAAGATTAATCAACCATAAACTTATTACTTACATAAGCCTCCTATATGGCTTGATTATGCCATTCATTATCATCTTGTGAGTTATCAAATGCTGTAACGCTTCATGACTTCATCCCATGTCAAGTATGAAGCTCCAATAGTCGTTCTAATACAGTGTCCTAAATGTCTTGAAAACAATGTTGCTATATCACCAACAGGAGCAAGATTTTGCTCTGGACCTATTTCAATCACCAACTTCTTTTTTCCAACATTTGTCATTAAATCCAATTTGATACCTTTATAGGGTCCTCTATGTTTAATTTTATGTGTGGAGCTTTATGTATATGAGATTAAATCACAATAATAATAATTAAAAAATTTCACATATGATCAAAAACTTTCCAAGAAAAATTTAATATTTTTATATAGAAATATTATTTGGTGTAAAAATCAAATTCTAACCTTGTTTGGGTTGTTGGTCCACGTCCAAATGATGGTCTTGAATTTGATTAATATTTTCTCTCAAAGTATTATCTGCATACTCAAAATTTAAGATCATTAAAAAACTTATCTGAAAAAAGATGAGAACTATTATCCTAAAATTTAGGAAGTTACAGAGTTTAAGAGAATGTGGTTATTGCTGTTGACTACAAGTTGTTTTCACAAAACATTATTTTTTTAAAAGAATTAATCCTTTTTTTTTAGGGTAAACCTATATGAAGACCCTCGAACTTGTCCAAAAAATTCATTTTGACATTTGAATTCAACAAACGACCGAATAAACACTTAAACTTTTTAATTACGATATTTTTAAACACTTAAACTATTTAATTTTGATATTTTTAAACACAAAATTCTGATAAAACGGGACAAACTTAGTGCGTAAGCATCACTGCCTGGAATAACCGACACGTGTCGGTTACCTTTCTTCTTCCTCATCCTCTTCCTTACTGTGTGTTAAAACCATTCTTCTTCTTCTTCCTGCTCCTCTTCCTTTCTCTCTCAATTGGGATCAATAAACATAAACTTTACGCACACACATAGGTATTACCCATAGGTTCAACATGTTGCTTCTTGTTGGTTGAACCAGGAGGTCTCCCTCTGGCCTTCTTAATCCCAGTTGGCGAGGCTGACCCTCCTGAACGAGCAGAAGGGGCACCACCACCACCAGCAGCGGCTGCTGGAGGAGGAGAGGTAGGAGAAGAGAAACCACCTCCACTCGGCTGTGGTTGGGTGGCAGTCTGCGATGAAGATACGATAGCCAATGCTATAGTGCCATCTGGCCCGTACTTTCTCGGCCTCCCTCTTTTTCTCTTCAATGTTTCAGCTCCGCTACCTGTGTTCACGTTAATACCATGGGCTGACATAGTTCCAGCAGTGGACCCGTCCACATCACCTCCACCGGCAACGGAGGCAGGAGTCAAAGAAAACGGTTGATGGAATTGGAAGAAGAAACCAACAAATTCAAGAGCTCTGTGGAATTTCTAACCCACAAATCATACACTCCTCCTTCTTGGGCCTCTCATCTAAATCCCATTCCACTTCACCGATTCTCTCTGGGTCATCTTCCTACACCTATTCATCACTGGAATCTTCCTAATTTGCCCAAAGGCACCGAGATTTATTTGAAGGTGATCTAACAATTCATTTCCATTTTTGATGGGTTTTTTTATGAGCTTAACTTCATTTTTTTATATTTGTATAGAGCGATGATCTCTTCGGTATGCAATTGAGTGGTAATAAAGTGAGAAAGTTAGAGTTTTTGATGGCTAATGTAGTGGCTAATGGTGTTGATTGTATTATCACCATTGGTGGAATTCAAAGCAACCATTGTCGTGCTACTGCTGTTGCTGCTAAGTATCTTAATCTCATATTAACTTACCAATAATTTAAAAATAGAAAAAGCTGAGAAGAAAATTAGAAGGAGAAGAAATTATTAAGAAGAGCTCATAAAAGCTTCTTTTTTTTTCCTTTTTTCGGGGGAAATGAAAGAAATATGAAATTATTAACATATAATAATAATTTAATTGAGAGAAAGGAGTTTTTTTACCGGCTTTACGCGCTTAAGGAAGGGGTGAAAAACACTTACTACCAACTCAAAAAATTGTGTTTAAAAATATCGAAATTATATAGTTTGAGTGTTTATTTGGTCATTTTTAGAGTTTAAATGTCAAAATAAAATTTGTTGACAAGTTTGAGTGTTTGCGTATAGGTTTACCCTTTTTTTTAAGTATGGACATGGCGTTGCATCTTTAATTTTTTTAAGTCAATAATAACAAAGGCTTTTGGTTTGTCAGGTGGGACATTAATATATATCAAAATTTTTTATTGTTAATAATAATAATAGCTCCAGATAATAATAACAATGCTTGCGTTATCCAATTTTTTTTTCTTCGAAATAATAAAAAATTTAACTTGATTAGCTCAACTTAAGGTGGACATCTCAAAGAATTCTATCATATTTCCAATAAACTATACCGGATTCGTGAAGTTGCCACCCAAAATAATTGGAAAAAATCTTATGAGCTGAATATCAAAAATGTTTTGAAACTCTACTCCTATTCAAAGTTTGTTGTAGTGATTCAGTATATTAAATGGAAACATGATAAAATAGTATTATTTATTTCGTTCTACTAAATTGTTACTTCTTGAAAAAAATTATCTTATTAAATTGTCACTTCTGGAAAAAAAAATTGTTCAATCAAATTTTCACTTTAATAAATTTAAAATAATATTTAATGCATATAATATAATCTTATCCTTCTTATAATTAATGTCAATAAAACATTTAATAACTTAATTAATGTTTCTCTTTTCTTATACTGATAGAGTTAGGATACGTCCATGACTCTATAATGGATTGAGTTCTAATTCAGATTAAATTGAGTTATTTAATCTGATAAAAATTACCAAATCTTATCTCAGAAAGAGTCTGAGTTAAACTAGAGTTAAGTCTCTAGACTTTAGGATCTCTATAAATAGGGGTGAGATCCTCATTATTTGGTAACGAGTAAACGTACACGCCGCAAGGCTACTCGTTCCCACTCACAAGTTTTCTGTCTTAATTTTCAGGGGCATTTAGATTGTGATCTAGCTGCTCTTACCCCGAGTGGGTAAAAGCCGAACCAGTGACCAAAAACAAACGAGATCTTGGTAGACGCTTCCGCAATGAGTTTCTGTGCTACAAGAGGTAGGTACGATTATTTAATGTTACCTCCGCATAAATTATATCTGTTATAATTTTTTCCCATATCCATCATTGGTATCAGAGCCGTTGTTTTTGCGTCCTGGCATGTGGCCAAAGAGATCTAAAATTTTATGTGTAAAATTATTAGATCTGGGATGCAATGAACACAATAAAAAATTTATTTTTTGTGTGAAAAATATATATGCGTGTATATTTCGACTCGATTTCGTGTATGTGCACACCGAAACTCTAGGAGACGAACATGAGTGTTCTAAACGGCTAACTAGAAGTCAGAATTTTTTATTTTTGATCTCACCATTAGATTCACAGACCCTAAAAACCCCCCACCGGCCGGAATCGAAGGACAAAAATCGACCGGCAAGGCGGCGCGTGGACTACACGCGCCCAAATTCGTTTGGCTCGTGCGCGTGGGCGGTGGCCCACACGCGCGTCGCCACATGTCAGCAGTATTGCGTCACTACTGACATGTGGCCCAATAGCTGAGCACCACGTGGATGGCAAGGCCATGCCACGTGGCATATGCAGGGGTAGGACACGTGGATGACTGTGGTCATTCCACGTGTTATCATGACGTGTCATACGGGTAACACGTGGCCCAACTAAGGAGAGACACGTGAACCACTAAGGTGGTGCCACGTGTCATGCCATGTGTTATTGATGACGTGGCATCAATAACACGTGGCCCAATCAAGGGCTGCCACATATCAGATCGAGGTCTGCCACGTGGCAATGCTGACGTGTCACGTGTGACACGTGGTCCAATGAGACACCGCCACGTGGACGACACGTGTTATGCCACGTGGCGGTAACGTGTACCCGAGTGCCACGTGGGCGCCATGTGGACCGATAGGAATCGGACACGTGGCACGTTGTGGCGTTGACACGTGTCTGGTTGAGTGGGAGGCTGCGCGTGAGCGCATCTACCTCCCTCCTGTCGGCGTGTGATGGCGCGTGCGACGTCCTCCGGCCACCATTTCACCTCCGTTTTTTGTCAAATAATTTTTTCAAATTATTTCTGACTTTTTGGTCATGTTTTCAAAATTTTTTAATGACCAAAAAAAAAATTGTGTATTTTTTTTATATTTAAATGTGTTTAATTTCAAAATAAAATATTAAAAATGTGTAAAAAATATGTTTTCTGCTTTCGAAAATTTTTAAAAATATTTTGAAAATTTTTTTGAGGTTCTGTCCTTACTTACTGATTGAAATGTGTTTCAATCATGAGTATTTATACATGAGTGTATAAAAATTTTCTGTATTATATTATGTTACAGAAATATTGAATAAGGATAGCCAGTTCTTCCTTAAGAAACGCATAGGTTGTTTTGAGAATTGCAAGAGTGCAATTAATAAGCAACATAAAATGCGAAGGAAGATATGAGCTGAAGATATTGATGCTATAGTGCATCATAAGGTACATGTGTGAGAACAAATGCAAGAGTGTATTTGAACTGGTGGTCCGAGTATGAAAATAAAATTTTGGTTCGAGTTACCAAAAGGGAAGTGTTGAGAAACGACACTAAAAATTTTGTGATGGTATTAAGAAATGGACGGAGTGTGCATCGTCCATGACTTCATCAATAGACTTATGAGTCGCTTAATGAATTGATTAAATCGGTCAAAGATATAATTCTAATAACTAAAAAGATTTTATGAAATCTGGACTTCAATAATAGTTGACATAAGTGTCAATTTAAGTTGGCGTTTATTTTTGTTAATTTTTGGATTATTGAATTTTATTTATTGGTTAAATAAATGCATTTATTTATTAATTATGATGGCATTTAACTTTATAATAAATGAGTTTATATTAATTGTTAATTGCCTTGCGATATTTTATGAGTAAAATGATTGCATGCTTATTAAGTAAAGGCTTAATAAAAATCCCCTCATAAGTTTGAGAACTTGATAATCCAATAATTCAATTTATTATGCATAAAATTTTAACCTATAAGGTTGGACATTAGGACTTAGAGGGTAATTGGATACTATAAGTAGTCTTTTCGAATTTGAGTCTAATAGAAAATTTTACTAGGTTATTATTTCAGGTGCATAATAAATTGCATGTATTGTCTTATCTCCTTTAAATATGTGCAACGTTGTTTCATTTGAGATCAGAGGATTTTAATGGATGCTGCTTCCAAGTTATAATTATGAAATCTGGAATACAAAGATTCAGTATGTGCTTGAAGAGCAAGAGTCTCTTAAATCTTCAAGTTCGGTTATGGCTGAACTTGAGGATGACACTATAACGCAGCATAAGCAGGACCGGGATGCCTATGTTGCATCACAGCACTAAACTATTTCGCAAGTATCAAAATGCAATAGATCTGTGGATCGCTTTGTAGGAGAAATTCAGAGATGTGACTCTGAATAAGCTCCGATCATTGAAGATCAAATTTGATACATATCAGAAAAAGTCTGATTATTCGATGCAAAAATATCTAAGAGAGATGAAAAAGGAAAAGTGAGCTTAGTGAACTTAGTCATAAGTGACTGATGAGCAGTAGATCCAAACTGTTATCCGTTCTTTACCCAAGAGTTGGTAGCATGTGAGGATGCAAATAACTCACATGGATAAGCAAAAGGACATTTGAGGATGTCACTTGTCATTTGAAACTTAAAAGGGACCGTCTGACAGTGATTAAGGTCAATATCATAATGCATATGGCACGATCCTGTTCTAATAGGATGAGTTTTCATTAGAACAAGATAATAAGCTTCATCAATAGGGATAAAGAAAAGGCTTGAGAGCCTGAAAAGCAAAAGGAATGGAATCACGAAAGGTCCAAAGGCAAAAAGGAGGTAAACTTTTTAAGAGTGAAATGTTTCAATTGCCTATAGAAATGACATTATGCAAGAGATGCATTGTGCCTAAAAAGATACACTATTCTGACTCAAGAGTGGGTGGAATTTATGTATCTAGTTCTAAATTTCATCATTTGTGGGCGATAGATTTAGAACCAATGGACCGTGTAACAAGGGATCGAGATACCTTTGTTATGAAATTTAGGTTTTGTTCTTTCTTTATTGAAATTTGTTTTCAATTTATATTTTGAGGATAACAGTGTATGCTTATGCTTGAATGATTTCTATTATGGTTCTGGTTATGGATGTGGACCATGACTATTTTCCTTTAATTTATTATTTTTTACATAGTTATGACGACAATGTGAAATTATGGCATGCTAAATTAAACCATATTGGACAAGGCCAAATGAGTCGGTTAGTCAAAATAGGTTTAATAAGCGATTTAAATAAGTTTGAATTGCCTACATATAAGTATTGCCTAAAAGGAAAAATTAGTTAGAAAATCATTCGGAAAAGGAACTAAAGCCAAGTTTCTATTGCAATTAGTCCAATCTGACATATGTGGTCAAATGAATGTGAAGGTAAGGCATGGGGCCTACTATTTCATCACATTTATATATGATTGTACTAGGTATGGTCATGTCTATTTGATTTCTCACAAGTCAGAAGCATCGAGTTGCTTCAAGACTTATATGAGTTAAGTTGAGAATCAATTAGACAAAAAGATCAAAGCTTTAAGATTTGACAGAGGTCGGTGATATCTTACAGATAAATTTAAAGCTTTGTGTGATGAAAAAAAAGGATTAAACATCAATTGTTCATTCTTAGAAATCCTCAACAAAACGGTGTTGAGGAAAGGAGAAGTAAGACTCTCCTATATATGGTTAGATCTATGATGGCAGAGGCAAATTTGCTTATCTCCTATTGTGAGATGTTTTATTGACTGTCACATATGTTCTGAACTGTATGCCATTTAAATCTGTCATTATCATAACTTATGAGTTGTGAACTGGTTAACAAGTTGACCTAAGCCATTTACAACTTGGGTTGTAATGCTTGCGTCCATGATACCTCAATTTGGTAAATTTAAGACTAAGAGGTGAAAAGAGTGTCTATGTGAGATATTCTTAAGTATCAAGAGGATACATTTTCGTGGGTAAGTAAGAAAATGGCATAATGACAAAATTTGAATCACTAGACGTCATATTCTCAAGAGGATGAATTTTCAAAATTGGGTGAAGTGAATTGTGATCTCACTTTCTATTAATCTCAGGAAGAGAATATCAAGATCACTCCATCCGAGTGGGAGGGATCCAGAGGAAGAAGGTTAAGACCCTCATCCTCTAAACGATCCGGATGTTCGAGACTTGATTCGAGAGTGGGAGTATTCTTGACTCCAGTGGGAGGAAAGAATATGGTATTCTTGACTCCAGTGGGAGTATGGAATATAGTTCCAGTGGGAGCATTATGAATCACGATAAATATATGAGACATGTTTATCAAGATTCAAAACTGCAAAAAAAAAAAATCTAAAAGGATAAGTGTTTCATGCCGACGATTTAAAATCGAATGCTTGAACGAAACCCTTTTGGTTATCCCACAAGACAAAGAAAAAGCATAAAATATTTAAAAGGCTTTTTCATGCCCATCTAAGGAAAAATGAATTAAAGCAATGGAAGAAGAAATGGCATCCATGAGATCAAACCATGTTTGAGAACTAGTTGATCTACTGGAAGGACACAAATTGAGAATAAATGTATTCTCAAAGTAAAGCGAAAGGCTGATAGAGGTATCGAAAGATTTAAGGCTCGGTTAGTCGCTAAGGGGTTTATACAACAAGAAGAGATTGACTATGAGTAGACTTTCTCATCTGTTGTAAGATTTATGTACATAAGGTTAATTCTGGCCATAGTGGCGAGTTTGGACCTAGAGTTTCATCAAATGGATGGAAAGATTGCTTTTTTCAATGGAGAAATGGATGGAACAACCTTTAGGTTTCATCAGAAAAGGCAGCGGACATAAGGTTTGTTGATTGATGAGTTCAATCTATAGCCTTAAACAGTCTTCAACATAATGGTACTTAAGATTTCATCATATAATCATGACGAATATATTCAACATGATTGATGAAGATGATTGTGTTTATAATAAAAGCTCTGAAAATGAATTTATTATTTTGGCATTGTATGTAGATGACATACTTAAAGCTAAAAATGATAAATGGTACGTAAACGAAATCAAAGATTGGTTAACGTCCAACTTTAAGATAAAATATATGAGTCATGCATATTACATTCTTGAAGTTAAGATTTCAAGAGATCATTCATGAAGATTATTGTCCGTTTCTTGAGAGAAATATAACAACAAAGCCCTTGAGCGATTTAATATGCAAAACTGCAAACCCATAGATTGTTGGGTTTTAAGCAGAATAATGCAAATTAAACGCAGCGGAAAAATAAAACCCGAAAAACAGGATCCATGTATTTCGATTGATTCAAATGGAAGTGATAAGATTTACTAACCTTTTCTGTGTGGGAAGCTGAATTAAACACCTTTAAATCGAACTGAAGACGTTGCCTTTAACACGAACGTCCTCTACTGGTATCCACACGCACGATCAAAATGAACCAAAGTTGCAGGAGTGCTAGCTCCCTTTAGATACGAATGGATTTTTTTTTTTTTTTTTATTTTTATTTTCTTCTTTCTCAAAGAAGAACAATGGTAGCTGTATTTTCACTTTAGAAAATTAGCTAGAGTCAATCTTTCTTATTCTCAATAATAAGTTATGCTAGCTAGGGTATCCAATGTTGGTATCCTATGTTGGTATCCAATGTTGGTATCCAATGTTTTTAAGCACCTTAAAACTCTCATTCCTTTTGAAAAACGGAAATTGAGTTTTGATAAGAGTTAATAACAAGAGATAATAGCCCAATAGCCCAATAAAATCCATATTGTTCATTTTGGTCTTGGTGTGTGACCCAATAGGTTTATATTATGTTGGCAGTGGGCCTAATCCCATAAAAGCCCACAAGTCATAATTGGTCTCTAGCAAGACATTATGACTACCCAAATAATATAAATATCATTAGTCCGATTTTAACCTGACAATAGAACATGTTATTATCCTTTTGTCACCCGATATCTTGTTCGAACATAAGTCATGGTCCATGTCAAACTTAAATTGTTCAAACATATAATTTCTCGATCACTAAGCAGACTGATAAATTCAAATGACATTGATGACACTATCAATTCATTCGAGCACGGCCATGCATTTTACAGTCCTACTTATCGAGGGGCCCAATAGATATCTCTCTCATTAGAGAGGGACAAATTCCATCTTGATTATTCACTTTCCTCCGCATAATTCTCATTATGTCCAATCATAAACTTTATAATTATCCGATTAAAGATAACGTTTGATTATGTCAAAACATAATGATCCTTATGTAGGAAACTATGATAACCTCAGGTCAAAGGATTCAATAACATATCTATTATAAGAACACTTATGACATTATCCCATGAAGTGATCTTATAGTGGGTCTATCCAGTACTTTGTTCTCTAACAAGTACGTATAGATTTGATTCATATCATCATATATAATCATCCCATGATTATCAATGCAAAACTATACTAGTCTTAATTTATCTTTATGCCCTTTATTGATAAATGACTAAGGACAACATGAATAACATTGTTATTCATAAACATTACAATAATGTAACATGCCAATAATATCAATGTGAAGAAAACCATTATATTAATGAAAACGTAATGATTACATCAAGGTCCAAATGTTTGGCCTAGGGCATAACCACTAACAATCTCCCACTTGCACTAGGCCCAATCATACATATATCTAATACCCATTGACCTAGTATGTCCATCATGTTTGGCTTGTGGGAGAGCTTTGGTAAGTGGATCGGCGATGTTATCATCAGTAGGTACTCTGCATATCTTGACGTCTCCTCTCTCAATTATTTCTCGAATGAGATGAAAACGCCTGAGTATATGTTTTGATCTCTGGTGAGATCTAGGCTCCTTAGCCTGTGCAATAGCACCATTGTTGTCACAATAAAGATCCACTGGGTTGCTGATACTAGGTACTACTCCCAATTCAGCAATGAATTTCTTGATCCATACTGCTTCTTTAGCTGCATCTGATGCTGCTATATACTCAGCTTCTGTTGTAGAATCAGCGACAGTGCTTTGTTTAGAACTTTTCCAGCTTACAGCACCTCCATTTAACACAAATACATATCCTGACTGCGATCTAAAGTCATCTTTGTCAGATTGGAAGCTTGCATCTGTATAACCATTTATTACTAGCTCATCTTCCAATCCTCCATATATTAAGAATGCATCCTTAGTTCTTCTTAAGTACTTAAGAATATTCTTAACAGCTGTCCAGTGACTTTCACCGGGATCTGACTGGTATCTGCTCATCATGCTCAAAGCATACGAAACGTCTGGTCGAGTGCATAACATGGCATACATGATTGATCCTATAGCCGAAGCATAAGGAATCATACTCATGCGATCTCGCTCATCAGATGTCATTGGACATTGAATCTTGCTAAGAGTAATGCCATGAGACATTGGCAAAAATCCTCTCTTGGAATTTTGCATACTGAATCTATTTAGCACCTTATCTATATAAGTGCTTTGACTCAGACCAATTATCCTTTTAGATCTATCCCTGTAGATCTTAATCCCAAGGATATAAGCAGCTTCACCCAAATCTTTCATTGAAAAAGACTTTCCTAACCATTCTTTTGTCTTTTGCATGATAGGGATGTCATTTCCAATGAGTAATATGTCATCGACATATAACACAAGAAACATCACAACGCTCCCACTAACCTTCTTGTATACACAAGGTTCATCCTCATTTTTGATAAACCCAAACTCTTTGACTGTTTCATCAAAACGAAGATTCCAGCTCCGAGAAGCTTGCTTCAATCCATAAATGGATCTTTGCAGCTTACATACCTTCTTAGAATTCTTAGGATGGACAAAACCATCAGGTTGTGTCATGTACACATCCTCAAATAAGTTTCCATTAAGAAACGCTGTTTTGACATCCATTTGCCATATCTCATAGTCATAATATGCAGCAATGGCAATAAGAATTCTTATAGACTTAAGCATTGCGACTGGTGAAAAGGTTTCATCATAGTCAATACCATGAGTTTGTTTGAATCCTTTTGCAACAAGTCTTGCTTTAAAGGTATTTACTTTGCCATCCATGTCGGTTTTCTTTTTGAAAACCCATTTGCACCCAATGGTTTTAATTCCTTCAGGTGGATCAATTAAGTTCCAAACTTGATTATCATACATGGATTGCATCTCAGACTTCATGGCTTCTAGCCATTTCTGAGATTCCGGACCTGACACGGCATCTTGATAGGTAGTAGGCTCATCTTGATCCATGAGCATCACTTCACGACTATCTGTCACGAGAAATCCATATCTCTCGGGTTGAAGTCGTATCCTATCAGATCTACGTGATACTTGTGTAACAGGTACAGGTTCCACAACAGGTTGTGAAACTTGTTGAGTTTCCACCAATGGTTCAATGTTTTCTTGTGGTTCTTGAATTTCTTCAAGTTGTACTTTACTCCCACTGGTTCTTTTAGAAATGAATTCTTTTTCTAGAAAGACACCATTTCGAGCAACAAACACTTTGTTCTCAGAAGGATTATAAAAGTAATATCCTTTAGTTTCCTTTGGATATCCCACAAAAAGACATTTATCAGATTTTGGTGCTAATTTATCTGAGACTTGTCGTTTGACGTAAGCCTCACAGCCCCAAATCTTTAGAAAAGACAAATTAGGAATTTTCCCAGTCCATATCTCATATGGTGTCTTTTCAACCGCTTTAGATGGAACTCGATTCAAAGTGAATGCTGCTGTTTCTAATGCATAACCCCAAAAGGATGATGGAAGATCTGTTTGACTCATCATAGATCGAACCATATCTAATAAAGTTCGATTCCTCCTTTCAGATACACCATTCCATTGTGGTGTTCCTGGTGGAGTTAATTGTGAAACAATTCCACAATCTCTTAGATGATCATCAAACTCTTGGCTCAAATATTCACCACCTCGATCAGATCGAAGTGCTTTAATAGTTTTACCAAGTTGATTTTGTACTTCATTTTGAAAGGTTCTAAACATTTCAAATGATTCATGTTTATGTTTCATTAGATAGACATAGCCATATCTACTGAAATCATCTGTGAATGTAATGAAGTAATGAAATCCTCCTCTGGCATTTATGCTTAATGGGCCACATACATCAGAATGTACAAGGCCTAATAAGTCAGTGGCCCTTTCACTATGTCCAGTAAAAGGATCCTTTGTCATCTTGCCCAATAAACAAGATTCACAATTTTCAAATGATTCAAAATCAAATGATTGCAAAAGTCCATCTGAATGGAGTTTAGCTATGCGTTTCTTATTTATATGACCAAGGCGACAGTGCCATAAATATGTTGAATTTAAATCATTTGGTTTGGATTTCTTTGTAGTTATGTTATAAATATCATGATTATTGGATGTTTCTAGGTTTAGGACATAAAGCCCACAATATGAATCAGCAATACCATAAAGCATATCATCATAATAAATAGAACATTTCTTATTCTTAATAAGAAAAGAAAAACCTTCATCATCCAAACTTGAAACTGAAATAATATTCCTATTCAAACTAGGAACATAATAGCAATTGTTCAAAACTAACAAAAGCCCATTGGGCAAAGTCAACTCATAAGATCCTACAGCTAGAGCAGCAACTTTTGCTCCATTTCCAACTCGTAGGTCCACTTCACCCCTTTTCAGCTGCCTACTCCTTTTGAGTCCCTGCACATTAGTACAAATGTGAGATCCGCATCCAGTATCTAATACCCAGGAATTAGAAGTAGATAAGTTAATCTCTATAACATAAATACCTGAAGGAGTAGTCTCACCACTCTTCTTCTTCTTCAATTCTTCCAGGTAAAGCTTGCAGTTCCTCTTCCAATGACCAGGTTCATTGCAGTGGAAGCAAACTCCTTCCTTTGGAGGTTTAGCCTTGGGCTTGGGTTTGGGCTTAGGCTTACCACCAAATTTTGGCTTAGCCTTAGCCTTACCCTTGACTTTCATGCCTTTTCCTTTGTTGACCATCAGAACATGGCCAGGCTTTTTGCTTATGCTTTGCTCAGCTGTTTTGAGCATGGCATGCAGCTCAGCTATTGATTTCTCCATATTATTCATGTTGTAGTTCATGACAAAATGGTCATAACTATCAGGCAATGAATTAAGGATCAAATCCGTTGCCAGTTCCAAACTGAGGGGAAATCCAAGCTTCTCAAGGTGATCAATATAGCCCTTCATTTTCAAAACATGAGAGCTAACTGAAGCACCTTCAGCCATTTTGCAAGAATGCAAAGCTTTGGTAGTCTCATACCTTTCTTGCCTAGCCTGCTGTTGAAATGTTTGCTTGAGATGAGTACTCAACTCATAAGCCTCCATGTTTTCCAGATGCTTCTGAAGCTCTGGAGCCATGGTAGCTAACATTAGACAGCCAACATCCACAGAATCATCAACATGTTTTTTGAATTTCTCTTTGATTGCCCTTGTAGCATCAGCAGGTGGCTCATTTGGAATAGGCTCATCCAGCACATACAATTTCCTTTCTTGCTTAAGGACAATCCTCAAGTTTCTGAACCAGTCAAGGAAGTTTGTGCCAGTTTCTTTAAGTTTGTCCTTCTCAAGAACAGATCGCAGTGACATTGCAGAAGTGTTATTTGATGCCATTAATCTACAAACATGCAAGATAAATTATATTAGTACCAATTTCATTTTAGGTTTTCTTATAAACTCCCACTAAAATAATAACCCTCAATAATAATTACAATAATTATAATAATTTAGTGGGCTAAGATCCATATTTCACTTAACTCTAAGTCAGCTTTGGCATGACGCTTAAAGTTAAGTTATTTAGGTAGGTAGCTTATTTACCAATTATATCTTATATAACTCTTAGATCATTTATGGGATTTTGACATCATATGTCCCGGCATGTTATAATCCCATCTTATGCCCTTAGGCCCAAAACCGTTTTGATAGCCTAATTAAATCGAACCATTTTAAACATATGAGTAGCACCATTACCCATCTTGCCTTACTAGGATAACCTAATGCACTTCGCTTTGGCAGAACCCACATTTTGGTGATCTTAGTCTTGACAATTGTTTTAATAATGGGTGGCATATGACTTAAAATTATGGTGAGGGATTTAGTTTTAACTTATGATGTCTAATTATTTATATACATCATGCATCAATTCATACATGCCATCTCATACACATATATAAACATTCATCGCATCACATACTAAGAACATATGCATAATATATATAAAACCGTGTCATAGCATGGCCAAATCTATATTGATCCTCATAAGCCAATATGAAGATCAAAGGTCAATCCTAGGTGTGAAAAATGGACTTGATCAAAATCTTCCATCTTGCACCTCCATCGCCATGGATTTGGATTGATATCCATTGTTGCTCTTCGTCTTCATTACAATAATAATACAAAGATATTTTACTACAACTATTGAATAAAATAAAGATTACAACAAAATTAACGACACGCAGGTCGTATTTAAAAATTACAAACCATTAAAAAAATAAAATAAAATTCATCCACAAAAGGTTCAATTGGCCATGCTATGCACCATGCAAAGACATCATACATAAACATAATAAATCATATTTATTTTATATCATGCATAATATACCTTTATTTCATAAATTGATATATTAAAATTACCGATTTATAATTCTGAACGACATATAAGGCGCTACGAAGAGGTAGCACGGCTGCCCCGCTGGCCGGTCAGCGGGCGGGGTTAAGGGGCAGCGCCCCTTACGGGGTTCGTAGGGGCAGCGCCCCGCGAAACTTTTTCTATTTTGTCAATCTTATTAACAATTTTCTGCCCAAAAACTCTATTCTGTATGTATGAAAAAACGATTTTGCTAATCATATCAGCCGTCGTTTAATCACATTAAACAATTTAGTAAACACAGAATACCATCATAAATAATTTCGTATTAAACATATTAATACCTTTAGTTAATCACATTAACACTTAATTGAGTTCGTTAATCATATTAACATAATGTAATTTCGTAGTCCTTAAAATACCAAATTAATATTACCAAGTTAATCTCGTTTTATCACATAAATTCATTCGTTTTTAACACTTAAAATCGAAATCAATCTCCAAGTATCAACATACAAATCGATCAACAGAATAATATATATATATCACATACATATATAAAATATTTGAATCAATCGAATATACAAGTGGCTCTGATACCACTGTTGGGTTTTAAGCAGAATAATGCAAATTAAACGCAGCGGAAAAATAAAACCCGAAAAACAGGATCCATGTATTTCGATTGATTCAAATGGAAGTGATAAGATTTACTAACCTTTTCTGTGTGGGAAGCTGAATTAAACACCTTTAAATCGAACTGAAGACGTTGCCTTTAACACGAACGTCCTCTACTGGTATCCACACGCACGATCAAAATGAACCAAAGTTGCAGGAGTGCTAGCTCCCTTTAGATACGAATGGATTTTTTTTTTTTTTTTTATTTTTATTTTCTTCTTTCTCAAAGAAGAACAATGGTAGCTGTATTTTCACTTTAGAAAATTAGCTAGAGTCAATCTTTCTTATTCTCAATAATAAGTTATGCTAGCTAGGGTATCCAATGTTGGTATCCTATGTTGGTATCCAATGTTGGTATCCAATGTTTTTAAGCACCTTAAAACTCTCATTCCTTTTGAAAAACGGAAATTGAGTTTTGATAAGAGTTAATAACAAGAGATAATAGCCCAATAGCCCAATAAAATCCATATTGTTCATTTTGGTCTTGGTGTGTGACCCAATAGGTTTATATTATGTTGGCAGTGGGCCTAATCCCATAAAAGCCCACAAGTCATAATTGGTCTCTAGCAAGACATTATGACTACCCAAATAATATAAATATCATTAGTCCGATTTTAACCTGACAATAGAACATGTTATTATCCTTTTGTCACCCGATATCTTGTTCGAACATAAGTCATGGTCCATGTCAAACTTAAATTGTTCAAACATATAATTTCTCGATCACTAAGCAGACTGATAAATTCAAATGACATTGATGACACTATCAATTCATTCGAGCACGGCCATGCATTTTACAGTCCTACTTATCGAGGGGCCCAATAGATATCTCTCTCATTAGAGAGGGACAAATTCCATCTTGATTATTCACTTTCCTCCGCATAATTCTCATTATGTCCAATCATAAACTTTATAATTATCCGATTAAAGATAACGTTTGATTATGTCAAAACATAATGATCCTTATGTAGGAAACTATGATAACCTCAGGTCAAAGGATTCAATAACATATCTATTATAAGAACACTTATGACATTATCCCATGAAGTGATCTTATAGTGGGTCTATCCAGTACTTTGTTCTCTAACAAGTACGTATAGATTTGATTCATATCATCATATATAATCATCCCATGATTATCAATGCAAAACTATACTAGTCTTAATTTATCTTTATGCCCTTTATTGATAAATGACTAAGGACAACATGAATAACATTGTTATTCATAAACATTACAATAATGTAACATGCCAATAATATCAATGTGAAGAAAACCATTATATTAATGAAAACGTAATGATTACATCAAGGTCCAAATGTTTGGCCTAGGGCATAACCACTAACATAGATAACCCCATTGCCAAGAATTAGTTTCTTAGCAAAGATGTGTGTCCTATGAAGTCAGAAAAATTGAATGTTGGAGGAGCATTCTATATATGACAGTGCCCTGGGTAGTCTTATGTATGCAGTGTTGTATACAAGACATGATATATGCTATGCAGTGGGCATGGTTAATAAATATCAATCTAAAGCAATTGAAAGAATACTTATATACAAGACATGATATATGCTATGCAGTGGGCATGGTTAATAAATATCAATCTAATCCAGGCAAAGCACATTGAAAGCAATTGAAAGGATGCTTATATACCTTAATAGTACTGCAGAATATTCTCTCTATTTTTAAGAAAAGGATCTGCAAATGAGAGAATACAGAAACGTTGATTGGGCAGGAGAAGTGGATGAGAGATAATCCATCTCAGGTTTTATATTCTTGTTTGGCAAGAGTGTCATCTCATGGAGTAACAAGAATTAAACTTGTGTAGCCCCATCAATAGTGGAAGTTGAATTTGTCACTTCCTCAATTGCAGTACAAGAGACAATTTGGCTAAAATGGTTTGTGAGCCATTTAAGAGTAATTGTCTCAAAGATATCAGTGACAGTCTAAAGTGACAGTCAGTAGTTGATGGCTTATAGTAGAGCTAAGCATATCGGCATTAAGTATCAATATAAGAGAGATATTGTTGCACGAAGAGATATGAACTTGCAGTACGTTTCTACGCATGCAGATCCATTGAGTAAACCTATAACGAGAGATGTATTTTGAGAGACATATTAGATCTCGAGTTTTGTGTAGAATTTAATTAGTACTGTTATATTTTATATAATCCCTTAACGTTATTATTTGCGAATAATAACTAAAGTTCATTGTTGGCAATACATGAGTGTGAATGTTTATGTGTAAACATTTACTGTTATTGAAATGAGATTGAGCATGTCGGACAGAGGAGTAGCCTACTCACAAGGGTGCTTACCTTAGTTTTGTCAATGAGTTGGCAAAGACTAAGATAAGGCAATTTTTAAACATATGAGAATGCTCGAAAGCCTGTTCAAAATAAAAGTGCCGTCTTGCAGAAATTACAAGATAAATCTTGTTAAGGTGCGAGATAAAGATATAAATAAAGTTGTATGCTTTGGATTGAGATCCAAAATAAGGATTGTATGAAATCCGATGGTCAGTTATACGTAACTACCATATTCTGTCTAAAAGCCAGAAGTAGTCTTTAAGTAAGCGGACTAAAGTTGGGTGCTTTGGTGCATCGCAACCTTACGCTTATGTATGGTGTTTGATATACATATTATTGAAATGTGAGGCATGCGCTCTTTTCAGGGAAGGAAAGAACACCATAACACATGTTTTATACCGTGTGTGCTTATGTGACCACAGGGATGGGAATTTAATAATATTAATGATCTCAACTTTTCCTATTGTGAGACCCTATTTATATTTCGATCCTTAGAACCCTTAACTTATTCCTGAAGTATGGTTTAATGTGGCTAACTTAGTTAGTTTCCAAGAGGTCTGGGAAAAATTTAGGCCTGGAAGATCTAACTAGAAAAGCGAGTTGAATCATGATGGATGGCATACAGTAAGAGGGGAAGATAGCCTTTGGATAACTTTCATAATGTTTCGTGGTTCACCGGCATACCTATTATAGTTTCTATGAGTAGAGACATAATAGTGAACACGAAAATTGTTTTATGAGATTATGAGTTAAAACAGTGAATGTGAGAAGGTAATCTAGGGTTAGGCATACGTGAAAAGGAGGATCTTGTTTTTCGAGACGCTATATATCCCTAACAGGTGTATAGTACTAGTGCTCTTGAAATATGCTGGTCACACAATCTATCTGCCAGTATAACTGAAGATTAAGACTGGAATGCGTTTTGTCATGTGCGAGTGGGAGATGATAGAGTTAGGATACGCCCATGACTCTATAATGGATTGAGTTCCAATCCAGATTAAATTGAGTTATTTAATCTGATAAAAATTACAAAATCTTATCTCAGAAAGAGTCTGAGTTAAACTAGAGTTAAGTCTCTAGCTTTTAGGATCTCTATAAATAGGGGTGGGATTCTCATTATTTGGTAACGAGAAAACGTACACGCCGCAAGACTGTTCGTTCCCACTCACAAGTTTTATGTCTTAATTTTCAGGGGCATTTAGATTGTGATCTAGCTGCTCTTACTCCGAGTGGGTAAAAGCCGGACCAGTGACCAAAAACAAACGGGGTCTTGGTAAACGCTTCCGCAACGAGTTTCTGCGCTACAAGAGGTAGGTACCATTATTTAATGTTATATCCGTATAAATTATATTTGTTAGAATTTTTTTCCATATCCATCATATGCACTTTACTATGATAGCCTATTAGAAGGAAGTATTTTCGTCTATTCAATGTAATTTTTTATAAAAAAATTTAAAACTAATAATTACTTTAATATTGGTAATTTGTATAAAAAAAGAACAAATTGATGGAACGAAATGAGTATTTGTTTAATATTGTGTTCATGGTTTTCCTTTTTAATTGAATTAATTAATTAATTAATTAAATGACATATATATATATATATATATATATATACTTTGATTTGTCTTTAAAATATCAAAGCCATATTCTTTAAAAAAAAAATATCAAAGCCATATATATATTGATTATATCATCAACACTTTTAATTCGATTATTAAGATAATTTTTTAATTTAATTTTTAAAATTGTAATTTATTTATTTTGCAGATATTTTAGAAGCTGTTATTCACGTTAGTTTGCATCTAATTTGCACGAGGAAAAAGCATCCTCTATTGTTAATACCAAGTAATTTTTCTATCTCAAATAATCATTTTAATTTTAATTTGTTATTATTGACTTAAAAAAATTATGCGAATTTGACTATTGACTTTGTGAGATAACTTAATAATCAAATTTAAATTCAAGAAAAACTTTTATTTTAACTGAAGGGAAATCAATCATATGCACATGAGATAACATTAAGTTCTCTTGTCGTAGTGCAGAAACGTTGCGGAGACGTCTATAAATATTTCATTTGATTTTGGTCATTGATTTGACTTTTATTTACGTGCGGGATAATAATAGTTATTTTATAATTTAAAAATTTCAAAAAAATTATAAGAAAAAACGAGCATTAGTATGAAAGAGTAGCCTTGCGACGTTAATGTTTTTTCATTAATAAAATTTGAGATCTCCCATCTATTTATAGAAATTATAAAAACTATAAATCTATCTCCAATATAATTCAGACTGTTTTTGAGATATGATCAGATAATTTCAGTCAATTTGAATTACTTAATTATATCTGAATATGTAACTCCATCTATATTTGAGTTATAGGTGTATCCTGACTCTATTATTAACAATGTTAGAATATTATTGTTACTAATTTTGGAAGTAAATTATACTTTTTTTAAGTATTTAACTACTTATGGTTATAATTTTCAATTGTCATTATTTAGTTTAGTTATTTATTTATTTTTATTAAAAAATAGGTCAATTGCAATTGAAACTAAACATAATTACAATAATTATCGTTGATCTAATTTATCTAAAAGTTGATGGATTGCTTCATTTGTAAGTGCATGTATATTTTTCCGAGTGATTAGAATAATTATTTATCAAATAATACAAAATATTTTACTTTACTATTTCACTTATCAACATTGATGGGTTGTTTTTGGAAAAAAATAAATATTTTTTTTTCTAATTCAAAAAGGTTCAGTTAGAAAATATAATGAATAATAAACGTAAAGTATACTTAATTTATAATAATTTCGTATGTTTTTTCTTATTTAAATTACATACGCTATTTTTTGGGCTCATCATAGCTTGATTTCTCTTTTTTTTTTTTTTAAAAAAAAAAATCATGTACTTCTTCTATAAACTATAAAGTGTAGTATTATAATAGGCATAATCGCTCATATCATTATTTATTTATTTTGGGTCCATTTTCTTGCATCTTATATTAGCGATCCAAGATAGATACAACTAATATCTAGATGTAATGGCTCCCATTTGAATATAAAAGATGCTGGAGGTAGACAGTATGTAAGATGCAAATGTAACCTGTTTACAACAATGCGAATTATTATAATAGTTTTATCGTAATAACAATTATGAATATTTATTTTAATATATATAAATTCATTGTGAATATTTTAAAATTCAGCCAATCCTCCTTTAATTTTTTTATAAAAAAGTAGTCAAAATTATTATTATTAAACAAAATAATTTTATGAAACCATTTTATTTTAGTTTATTTTTTCATAATCTATAATTAATTTTGTTGTCTAATAATAAAATGTACTCTCTCCATTCAATTATACGTGACTTTTTTGTTATTTTTATTAAAATTAAAAAGCTATTAATTAGTATTAAATTTAATATAAAATTGAAATAAAACTAAAATTTATGATAAATTTAAATCTAATTTATTTTAAACAAGCCAACTTTCATTGTAAAAAAAATTAAATTGCATTATAGTAATAATAAAATGTACTCTATCCAGGAGAATTTTTTTAAATAATATATTTTTTTAAAAAAAATAGAAAATTAGTGTTTGTCAGGAATTATTTAGAAAAGCGAAGTTCTTTACAAAAACGTAGCCACTGTTTGCGTTTTCAGTTAGTGGGACCCACAGGTGTAGAAAGCCTTTTGGCTGTGTTCGACATTGATTTTGAACGGCTAAAAAACTGTTTATTTGATAAAAAAACTGATTATAAGATAAAAATATGTGTTTGATAAATACTGATTTTAGAAAAATTAATTTTGTAAAAAGTGAAAAAAAAATTTATTAGAAAAAGTTAGAAATTTAGGTTTTTTTATAAAACCTTTTAAGAATAGCAAATTTAGTATTTTTTTTAGACAAAAATATCAATTATTTTATTTTATAATGACAATTATATCTAATATAAAAAGTCATTTTACTCTTTTCTCTTATTAAATAAAAGTTTCACGTCTCAATTGTGTCCTAGTGGTATAAGTTTCAGTGGTACAAATTGCATTTCATTGAAATAAAATGTACTCTCTTCATTCAATTATACGTTATTTTTTTATTATTTTTACTATAATTAAAAAGCTATTAATTAGTGTTAAATTTAATATAAATTGAATGATTAAAACTAAAATTTATGATAAATTTAAATTTAATTTATTTTAAACAAGCCAACTTTCATTATAAAAAAAATTAAATTGCATTATAGTAATAATAAAATGTATTATATCCTGGGGAATTTTTTTAAATAATATATATTTTTAAAAACATTAGAAAATTGGTATTTGTCAGAAATTATTTATAAAAGTGGAGTTCTTTCCAAAAACGTAGCCACTGTTTGCGTTTTCAGACAGTAGGACCTACGGGTGTAGAAAGCCTTTTGACTGTTTTTGATATTGATTTTGAAAGGCCAAAAAACTGTTTATTTGATAAAAAACTGATTATAAAATAAAAATATGTGTTTGTTAAATGCTGATTTTAGAAAAATTAATTTTGTGAAAAGTGAAAAAACTTTATATTAGAAAAAGTTAGAAATTCAAATTTTTCAAAAAAATTTTTAAGGGCAGCAGATTTAATATTTTTTTAGGCAAAAATATCTCTTATTTTATTTTATAATAACAATTATATGTAATATAAAATATTTTTTTACTCTTTTCTCTTATTAAATAAAAGTTTCATGTAATATTGTGTCCTAGTAGTATAAGTTTCGGTGGTACAAATTTATTTTATGAACAGGTCACCCGTTGAAATCTCAAAATTCACGATTAATTTTATATTATTTAATAAATATATTGAAATATTGAGTTTAAATTTAAAAATATAATCTTGTGCCCGAGTGGCACAAATGCAATCCAATTTTTTGGGTTTTCCTTGCGGGTTCGAATCTTCTTACCCACTTTTTTTAAAAAAAAAAATTATTTCATTCTTTTTCTTTTCTTTTTTTTCCTTTTTTCATTAATTTTCTTTTTTTTTTTCAATTTTCCATTTTTGATATTAATTTTCATATCTCATTTTTTACATTAATTTTCACATTTCAATTAATTAAAATTTTGGCTCCATTTAAAAAATTGAATATTTTTTTATTAATTTTTACATTTTTACATTAATTTTCATATTTTAATTAATTAAAATTTATAACTAATTTTTTTGCATTAATTTTTATATTTCAATTAATTAAATAAAAATAATGAAAAAAATAAGATCCACCTTTTTCCATTTTTTTCATTTTTTTTTCATTTTTTGTATTGATTTTCATATCTCATTTTTTAAATAATAAAAAATATTTAATTTTTTAAATGGTGCCAAAATTTTAATTAATTCAAATGTAAAAAATGAGATATGAAAATTAATATAAAAAATGGAAAATTGGAAAAAAAATAAAATTAATTTTTTGTATTGATTTTCATATCTCATTTTTTAAATAATAAAAAATATTTAATTTTTTAAATGGTGCCAAAATTTTAATTAATTCAAATGTAAAAAATGAGATATGAAAATTAATATAAAAAATGGAAAATTGGAAAAAAAATAAAATTAATGAAAAAAAGAAAAAAAAAAAGAAAAGGAGTGAAATAAATAAAAAAATAAAAAAAGTGGGTACGAAGATTCGAACTCACGACAGCTGAAAAACCCAATAAATTGGATTGCATTTGTGCCACTTAAGCCCAAGATTATATTTGAAAATTGAACTCAATATTTCAATATATTTATTAAAAAATATAAAATTTATCGTGAATTTTGAGATTCAAACTAGTGACCTATTCATAAAAGAAATTTGTACTGCTAAAACTTGAACCACTAGGACACATTTGATACGTGAAAATTTTGTTGTAGCCGATTTTTTTTTTCTGACACTAGTCTCAAACCACAACAGGTGGCTGCGATTTCAGACTGTCTAAAACGGCAGTCACGTTTTAGTGCAAGGCTTTCTGTATCCGTGGGTCTCATTGTCTAAAAACACAAACAATGGCTGCGTTTTTGTAAAGAATTTCATTTTTCTAAATACTTTCCGACAAATATTATTTTTTTTAAATATTATTTAAAAAAATTCTCTATCTATCCATTCAATTATATCTGACTTTTTTTGTTATTTTTTTAGGATTAAAAAATTATTAATTAGAGTTAATTTTAATATAAAATTGAATGATTAAAACTAAAATTTAGGATAAAATTAAATCTATTTGATTTTAAACAAACTAATTTTTATTATAAAAAAATTAAATTGTATTAAAAATTTAAAAATATTAAATAAATAAAATTTAAATTTTAATTAAAAAGATAAATACATTGTAATAGAGGGTAATGTTTAATAAAAAAGAAAATAAAAAATGAAATATAATGCATTGTGCAAAAGACGGAACGGAAGGCGTGCAATGCAACCACTAAATTGGGAAACTAAAACAATGGTTAAAAAATTCAAAATTTATTTGCATTATAAAAAGAAGAAATTCTTAAAAAAAAAAGGAGATGACAAGACCTCTGAATGGGCAATGGGGCAGACGGTACGGTAGAGTCCCTCTCTATGTAATTAGGTTCAATTTGCAGGGCTATGTTCCTACTCATATTTCCCGCCCATTTCAACCTAGAAAAAAAATCCGATCAACACTGACTAAATCAAAATTAAATAATAAATACCCACTAATTTTTACTTCCATGCTCTGCTCCACTGCACTGCACTGCCTACTTCTCTCTCTGATTAGTCCTCACAAAGCCTCTCTGTATTCTCTCTTTTTCCCTTTTCAATTTTCTCAGTTTTTTGTTTGTCATTGTATTTTTTGGCTGGTAATGGCGTTTTCTCTAACCCTAGGGTTCTATAGTTGAAAGTAGCTTTTTTTATTTGTAGGGTTCCCTGTTCCTGAAATGGTATTTCTTTAGTGGTTTTTGAATTCTTTTTTCTTTAAATATTTACTTTTAGGATTTGTGAATCGTGGCAGGGAGCGAAATGAAGAACGAAGGCTCTGCTGATTCACCGACTTCGGTTCTTGAGGATGAGGTATTAAATTTATTCTCTACGTTTTTTTAGGTTATGTTTCATTTGAATTTTTAAAAATTTTTAAAATGATTTTTTTCTGCTTCATTTGATATATGAAAGTTGTTTCATTTTCTAGTCCTTTTAGGCGTTTAAGTATTTTATTTTCTTTCTTGTTCATGTTCTTAATTTGTATGAGACTTTGTGCACATATACGAAATGTGTTATGTTCGCGAACTACGTAATCATATTGCAACCATTGGAGTTTTGATACTTGTGACAAATTGCTTGAGAATGTTTACTGCCTCTATTCTGATATTTTGCCTCTAGCTTTGGACATCGCAAAAAGCAAATTATGGAAGCTAAAACATGAAGGCTTTGTTATTTCTGATAAAACCATTTTGGCTTTTGGTTCTTTTTTACTTTCTTGGGTCTTGGATACTATTTTTGTGTTATTTTGCAATTATTTTTTGTGGGTACTGATGTATACTAGTAAAATTTTAGACTTCGGGGTTTAACAGAAGTACAGTTGTTTCTGAGCCTAAATGTGCATGCATACCTTCGTACGGAATTTGAATATGCATTCGATCCTTATCTAAAAATAAACTTGCATTCTAATGCATATTGTTATATGCTTGCCATTAAATATGTGGATATACTTCTCATTGTGAATTTTTCTTTTTTAATAATGTCTTCTGTTTACTTATACGTGGTTTTTTATTTTAAGGAAACATGCAAGGAACAAACCGGAGAATTCGTAAAGGATTTACTTATAGATGTAAAAAATGGGGACTCCTCTCTTATTTCAAGAACTATGGCAGAAGAGGAAGAAAGGCTGTTGGAAGCTCGGGTGAAAGAAGAAGAGCAAGAGAAAGAGCTAGAGGGTTCTGTGCAATTGAATGACACCCAATATACCAAATTAGACGAACTGTTAACTCAAACACAAATGTACTCAGAGTTTTTGCTGGAAAAGATGGATGAAATTACTCAGGTATCTATCAGTAACCTTTGCTTGGCTGGGAAGTATTTATTTTTATGTGTTTATTTCGACTCCTGTTTAATGGTGATTTATGTTTTCTGTGTTCACTAGAATGGGTTGGAAAAGGGAAATGAAACTGCTGAAAAAAAGAGAGGCCGCGGCTCAAAAAGAAAAGCTGCCCCGCAATACAATTCTGTAATTCTTCATTCTCCACTTTGTTGATGAATTATTGCATAGTATATTCTTGAATTTGGTAAATATTTCATGTTGGAAGCACTTTATGTATTTCATATATATCCAAATATAATCAAGTTTATTTTGAAAGGTAAAAAAACAATTAATCGATTGGAGGCAAATAGCAGTTAATTTTGAGAATAAGTGAAAAGTTTTGATTAAACTCCTGAGGTGATAACAAGCATACGAATGATGGCGCTTTAGAGGGTACAGAACTGAAGCCAACTTAAATGCTGTAAAATGTTTGGGTGTTAGTTGAATCTTTGGGGCGTTTCATGTGTTTATCAAGTTTCTGAGTCTGGAAAAACCAAGTAAGATTGAAATATCAGGCCTTTATTTTATTTATTTTTTACAGGACAGGGTGCTATATTACCTCATTATTTGTGCTAAATAAGTTGTCAACCCAAATTATGTTTAAGCCTGACTTCTAATTGTTTCTTCATAATCTGTTACTAACGCATTTCACATTGAAAAGGTGTATGGATGCAGTGTAAGACTGCCTAGATATCTAATACAACTAACAAAGGCTGTGGTATGTATTTAGAGGAAAGCCACAAGGGCAGTTGCTGCAATGCTGAATCGAACTAAGGAAGTTGAAAAAGCTGAAGATGCAAATCTGACCGAGGAAGAAAGACTTGAGAAAGAGCAGAGAGAACTAGTGCCTTTATTGACAGGTGGAAAGTTGAAATCCTATCAAATCAAAGGGGTGAAGTGGCTGATTTCCTTGTGGCAAAATGGGCTCAATGGGATACTTGCTGATCAAATGGGACTTGGAAAAACTATTCAAACTATTGGTTTCCTTGCACATCTAAAAGGGAATGGCTTAGATGGTCCCTATCTGGTAATAGCTCCTCTTTCTACCCTCTCAAATTGGGTCAATGAGTTTTCAAGGTAAACTTTTTTACCTTCTTTTTCAAGTGATTTGACATTAATCAAGTTTGGATTTCTTAACCTGCAATTTACTTCTTTTTTTTTTTACCTCTCCCACATAGGTTTGCTCCCTCTATTAGTGCATTTATCTACCATGGTGACAAGAAACAAAGAGCCGAGATAAGGAGAAAATTCATGCCAAGATCCATTGGTCCTAAATTTCCCATTATTGTTACTTCCTACGAGATTGCATTATCTGATGCCAGAAAGTGTTTGAGACATTACAATTGGAAATATGTTGTGATTGATGAGGTGAATTTTATAATGCGTTTTAGATTTTGTCAATAGTTCAGTGTCTGCAAAAGTATGTCTAGAAATTCTTGTACTGCAGAGTCTATGTGAAATAGATCAAGATTGTTTTTGCTTTCATTCTTTAATGAAATGTATTCACCTGAATTTTGTTAAGGCAAAAAAGAAACAATTCACATGCTTTTGGTTAAAGAAACAAGTACTTAAAACATAATTATCATTTTCTTTACATTATAGAATTCAACTATTTTGCGTTGCTGATTAGCATCTGATTAGTCGTTGATTGCCTTTGATATACTTCAGATCTTATTTCCAATTATGCCAGCAGGTTTACTTGTGCTAGTTTGTCGAACAGTGTTTTGTTATTTTTGTATGTTTTGGTGCTTGTTGGTTGTTAACAATAACTGTACTGTGGACTTGCACCCAACTTTGGGAAACAAAAAGGCTCTGAATTGTTTAGCTTATATGCTAATTTCTTGCAATGCTTCCTCCATAATGATGTCTTGCTTTTGTTGAATGTTGATAATTTGCCATTATATTTTGAAGGTTTGCATCTTGTATTGCAAAGGCCCACACCTGCACTTTATTACGAGTCTGAAAGAGATTTTACTGTTTAATGGTTCTTTGTGCTTTTCATGGCCTCGATTCCTCTTCTTTGTTGAAAGGTTTTATTCTTTTTGTTGGGTTGAGGTTTTAATCTGATTACATTTTCTTATTTGAAGGGGCACCGATTGAAAAATTCAAAATGCAAATTGCTTAAAGAATTGAAATACATACCTATGGAGAATAAGCTTCTGTTGACTGGGACGCCTCTGCAAAACAATTTGGCTGAGCTTTGGTCAATGTTGAATTTCATTTTGCCTGATGTTTTCCAATCCCACGATGAATTTGAGTCATGGTAAGTTTTGGTTGATCTTGAAAATTCATTTGATCCTGCAAAGGGAAGCTTGTCTTTTTCATTTTTATTCCCTCATCTTTGGGCTTCACTGTCACTTCCATCTGCATTTTGAAGTGCTTCACTTCCTAATATGGATTCCTGGACATATTAAAAAAATTGTTGGAATTGCCACAAATTTTAAATTCCTGGACTACACTGAAATATAGATGTAATTGCCTCAAATTTAAATCTTTAACAGTCTTCTCCATGAGGGAGGACAGTGTTTTATATGATACTGATGATGCTTTACTGGTTTGGCCTAACCCATTCCATAACTAGAGACATGGTTTTCTGTTCAGGTTTGATCTTTCAGGAAAAATCAACAATGAAGCAATGAAGGAAGAACTTGAAGAGAAGAGAAGGTCTCAGGCAAGTGACATTGCTAACACGCTAATTTGCTATTATCACAATTCTACCCAGTATGATGAACAACCAGGTTGGATCATGTTCAGGTGGTAGCCAAACTTCATGCCATATTGCGTCCGTTTCTGCTCCGAAGGATGAAAAGTGATGTTGAGCAGATGCTCCCTCGGAAAAAAGAGATAATTTTATACGCTACTATGACTGAGCATCAAAAGAACTTTCAGGATCATTTGATCAATAAGACTCTGGAGAATCATTTACGAGAGACGGTGGATACAGGTATTAGCGTACTGTTAATTATGAGAAGTGCTATAATTTTAGATGATTTTAATTGGTTGTGAGAGGCATGAGATCCGTTTTCAATTAATTGTTATGAGTCCCAAGTGAAAATTTCAAGACACAAGCTATAATTTCTGAGCTACCAAGGATGTTACTGCTAATTATGTCTACATTGGAAGATAGGTGACCTAGGATCAAAATAGCTCTGGGATGTAAACATTAATTGTTTGCTGTTACTCCTTGGTCTTCTTCTTTTTCCCTTTGGTTGGGTTAAAACTTCTCAGAGGCCTTTCCGGTAGGGCCTTTCCCTTTGCGTTGATGCTAACTTTTGGAGACCTGTAATCGTTAACTGCAAAAGAAGTGGAATTTGATTAGGTATGCTAACATTTAGATTGTTTGAGATGATCAGCTTCTGACTAAAATTGGCTCATTTATCCTTGGATCTGCGGAAAGCTGTTACATTGTTATGTTTATTAACTTCTGATCTGATTATGGTTCCAATGGAGTTAATTGACTGTCAATTCTTTATTTACAGAGATTTCAGGCCGTGTTATGAAAGGAAAGCTCAACAATTTGATGCTTCAGCTTCGGAAAAACTGCAACCACCCTGACCTTTTAGAGTCAGCTTTTGATGGCTCGTGTACTGTCTTTATAATTCATTTTTTCTTTTAACTTCATAGTGAATACATGCTTTACAGATCACTTAAGATTTGTTTCTTTTTGTTGACAGATTTCTATCCTCCCGTGGATCAGATAGTTGATCAGTGTGGCAAGTTTAGATTGCTGGATAGATTGTTGAATAGGCTATTTGCACTTAAGCACAAGGTATGATACAACTAAAATTAACATATATGCTGGTTTCTCATGAGTTCCATACACATCTTCTGCTTAATCGCTTCCTATAAGTACTATATTCATTTTTGCAGGTTCTGGTTTTTACTCAGTGGACTAAGATTTTGGATATAATGGACTACTATTTTAGTGAAAAAGGCTTTGACGTTTGTAGAATTGATGGCAATGTGAAGTTGGATGAAAGGAAAAGGCAGGTTAGTTGTATAATGTGAAATACTTATGAAAATTTAATATTTTTCCGAGTATTAATTGCAGCACTGAGCCGGGTACGTACATACATACAATAATATTGTTAAAATTTATTTATTTTAATAATAAAATAATTGAAAATAGATATTTTTTAATAGAAAAAAATTGTTTCTCTATTAAAAAATAATTATAATACTATAATAAATAATATTAATAGTAAAATATTCAATTTAGAATTAAATAATATCAGTTAATATAGCAATATTATTTATGTCAATAGTATAATTGCATGCATGGATGCATGGATGTATGTGTCAGATAGTTTGCAAGATCAATCAAAGGCAAGGTATCATTTCTGCCTGAAGTTTTTCGCTTTTAGTTAAGCTATTTCCTGTTGCTTCATAGAACTCAATTTTGCAATCTTGCAATCTTGATGAGGTAATGATTCCTTCTAGATCTCTGTGAGGAAATTATTTATTCTGCACCTTTATTCTTAGTTTTATTAGTTGAATCTTTAGGGAATTGGGAGAATTGCTGGAGGAGTTGCTAAATTTCAATAGTGATATCTCCTAATATATGATTGACCAGTTTTACTTCCTTGTATGCAACATATCTTTCTATTATTAATGTTCTATGACCCTTGAATTAGATCCAGGAATTCAATGATGTGGACAGCAAATTTAGGATATTTCTTCTCAGCACAAGAGCTGGTGGATTGGGTATCAACCTTACAGCTGCTGACACCTGTATACTTTATGACAGTGATTGGGTATTTTCACGATCTCATTTCCCTTTTTCCTTGATTAATGAATGTGTATTTTTTTTTTTTTTTGGCAATGTTTTGAATTAATTTGCACACTTGCATCATGCTTTCAGAACCCTCAAATGGACTTGCAGGCCATGGACAGGTGTCACAGAATTGGGCAGACCAAACCTGTTCATGTTTACAGGCTTGCTACAGCTCAGTCTGTGGAGGTATGCAGTGTCTGTTTTCATGCTAATTAATTGCTAATAGGTTTGAAACAGTAACAAAATGTAAATTTACAGGGTCGCATTTTGAAAAGAGCATTTAGTAAGTTGAAGCTTGAGCATGTGGTCATTGGAAAGGGGCAGTTCCATCAGGAAAGAACAAAGTCTAATAGCGTGGTTGACTTGGAGGTTTGTTACATCTTTGGCTTCTTTTCCTGTTTTGCACTTTATCACTTTTGGTGCAAGTGTCTTGCCTTGGCAATGTGGGAGGATTAAGATATTTTGCTCGACATATTGTGCTCAATATTCTTCTACTTTTCCGGTTGCCTCTCATTGCACTGCATGTTTTTTGGCAAAATGATTACTATTTAGGTATTAGTTACTTGATTAGTGGAAATATAAAACTGATGCACTGGATTTTGAACTGGAAATTTCATTACCACGTTTGTCCAAGCATATTGAGATGCCATTTGATAATGGAATATCCGTTCGAAACCCTCGGAAGAAAAAAAAAAATTCTATTTGAGCCATTCAATTGTTTTTTTTTTCACATTTAGAGCCTTTTATATTTTAAAAAAAAAATATATTTAAGTTCCATTATTCGAGTTGTCTCTTCACCATGGATATTTGATATGAAGAATTTGAAATGATCAAAGAAGGTTAGATAGGATTATATAGCCAGAAATAAGCGTTTTAGAAATTGATGAAATTATGAGGTATAATTTTATTCCATTTTTATGTTTCGAATAAGTTAATCTGTATTGATACGCTGATGTGTCATGCCAACTATTCTATTTAGTTTCTTTGCTGAAAACAATTTATGAGTGTATATTCCTAACAAACGGTTTCAGGAAGAGGACATACTAGCACTGCTTCAAGATGAAGAAACTGCTGAAGACAAACTGATACAGACGGATATCAGTGATGAAGATCTGGAGAGAGTACTGGATCGCAGCGATCTGATAGTAGGCACAGCAGATAACAATGGTGCAGTTTGCGAATTCCCCCTAAAAGGCCCTGGTTGGGAGGTGGTAATACCTACTGCAACTGGGGGCGTGCTATCTACCCTTAACAGTTAAATGGGTTTTTAGATGTTTTGGTATTGAGTATGCTGAAATAACGAATTTGGCCCTTAAATTTTGGGAGCAGTATTTTGCTCTGGGAAATGAAAAGAAAGTCTTTCCAATTTTGAAGATGTCTGATTTTTGCAACTTAGCAAATGAGTTCTGATATTCAGACACATTCTTGAAACGATGAGAATGTAATATCTTAGCTGTTGATTGGGATGTAAAGAGCCCTTTGGTTCAGAAATGTTAATCATCCTTCTTCTGCTGCATGCCTTTATCTCTTTAAAGTCATTTAGTGGCTTCTGGACTTCATGTTAACATAATATGATTGTCTTATCAAAAAAATCTCCTATATAATACATCTGCTACTAAATGAGTTGAAAAAAATTAAATTACTAATATTGTAGAATGGGAAAAAATTGGGTTGAGATACTGTGCATGCATCTGGAACATCACATAATCTGATGATTCAAAGGTGTGCACCCCACATGTGATTGCATATTGGTTATTCTAGATAGGAATAAAACCAGTAATAAGAAAAATAAAGTCGCAAATTTTTGATGAATTCTTCAAAAAAAAATAAAATAATAAATAAATAAAACATGATTTTTAAATTTATAAATATGAGAATTGGTATTTATGGCCCATAAGGTGAATTGTTTATTGACTTGAGCGTGTGTGTCTATATATATATATATATATATATATAATGCCTATGTACATATGTATATGCCAAGAAAAATGACTCAGCTTTTTAACTTTAAAAAGCTAGTTTATGAGGTAAAAATTATAAAAACTATTAATTTTTTGTTCTGCTAACCAACATGGAATATTTAATAATATACAATAAAAAATTTCTTCATCAATTTTAATGACATTTAAATACCGAAATTTGAGACAAATTGATAAACGATTGATAAAATTCACGGGGCAATAAGATATTTTGATCAATCAACATGTTTCTAGGATAAGAATATTACTATTTTTTTTTTTGTAATATATATATTATAAATGTACAAAGTATTTATGGATAAGTTAAAAAAAAATTGAAAATTTAGTTCATCGTAAAATCAGTACAAAATTAAACTGTTTTTTTGGTTAACCGGTTCGATGAATTCGATTTTGAATTTTAATTTTAATATTTTTGGTTTTGATTTTTATGAATCAGTTAATCATTAGTTATAATTAACCGCTCATATATATATATATATATATATATATATATATATATATATATATCTTAAAAATTTTCTTTTTTTTTTATTTATTTCTCTCAGTAATTTACATAGACTAATACATTAAAATATATTTAAATTATTTTTTTTTATTTTTATACCTTAATGTTTTGTAATTCTTTATAAAATATATATAATACTATATTTAAGTTATGTTATTCTTTTTAATTATATAGAATGATATTTATATGGATTAATCGATTAACGTTTATATCGGTTTTTGTTCATTATATATATTGGTATCTATATATATTTTACTTGATGGCATTTAGTTACATTTTCTTATATTTTAGAATATATTTTATCATTTAATTTTATCCAAAATTTTTCTTTGATTTAAGCATGCCAATTTCAAATAAATATCAAATTCACTTTATAATATTAGCTATTAATTTGTTGAACATTAATTTTGGCTAGTATATTGTGTTTGATTTGTAATTTTTATTTTGAATTACTTTATATATTTGAAATTGAATTGAATTTTGCCTAATTTTTTTTATAATTATATGTTATAAATTTTATTGATTAACCGAATAATAAACCGATTAATAGTTAATGATTTTGAAAAATCGATGTTCATTAACTGATTTATTTTTTTTGCTAATAAATTAAATAACCGGTCCATGCTTACCCTTAAAAATATGTGAAACTTTTTTTGGATTAAAATAATCCTCTATTATTTTAATTTTGGACGAAGCAAACATATAATAGTTTTTCATTTTAAAGGTTGAATCCTAAAAACTAATTCCAGAACAGAATGTGTATAAAATCAATCCCTTTTAAAGGTTGAATCCTTCAAATGTGACTTCAACTATTTTGTTTTCAAACCATGGTGCACGGTATGTGCACTATTTTCCCTTTTATTATTATACTATTATTTTATATTTCAATCAAAATTTAATTTAATAACACTCTAAAACTTAAATCTCACTAAAAATATAAATTAAAAAAATTGATCGATTTGCATATTTCTAACCAAGAGATGGGATTTCGAGAGACACGTAATTATTATAAATAATTAAAATTATTATATAAAGCATAAATAGTGTGGAGTTAGAATTTCTACCTAATTTTATAATTTATATATTTAGAATTAGAAAATAAATAATTTGTTCTTTTGTTTGGAAATATAATTCTATTTTTAGCTTTATTTAGCAACTGGATTAAGATTTTTTTAGACTAAAATGTCTTTTATTCTTTATATTATTAACAAAAGTACATTTACGTACAATGACTTAAAAAAACTATGAATATGTGTAGTATGCAGTTGTAGTTTTTGCATGATAAGAAATGTTTTTGATATTTTGATTATATATACACAAATCCAATTAAAATAAATAAATACTGAAAATTTATTAAAGTTCATATATTGGTATAGGGAAAATTATACACATACAATTTATGGAGGTAACATTAAATGATGGTACCTACCACTTGTAGCGCAGAAACTCGTTGCGGAAATGACTACAAAGATACCGTTAATATTTGGTCACTGGCCTGATTCTTACCCACGTGAGAGATAACAATAGTTTTTTCACAATCTAAAAACTCCTAAAAGATTAAGACAAAAAGAGTACGAGCAAAAACGAGAAGTCTTGCGGCTGTGACACGTGCCGAACCCCGTGGCCCCCGAAGGCCCACTTTTGGGCGATCAGAAGAGGTTCATTGGAACTTGTAAAGTATTTACAAGTGCGTCTATTTTGGGCAACAAGGAGATTTTATGGAGTCGTCACCCAATAAAACATTAGGAAAGTTCGTCTCGACTCAGTGAACCTAAGATGGCGCTGTTATGTCCATTTTGGGTAAGCCAGAGGAGGTGTTGGAGGTCCCATCTTAATAGAACATTAGGAGGGCCCTCTCGCCTCGTGGAGCCTAGGACTATGCAAGTTAAAACCTTTTTACGGGATACAAGAGGTGTCTTGGAGATCCCATCGAAATGGGTCTCTCGCCTCATTGAGCCCAAATACCAGAAACAGGTTCGGGACTTCCCATTTATTCATACCTTGACTAAATTTATAATCAAATTTTGAATTTAGCGTTTCATCCTATTTTTCATTCAATTTTAATGCAATGTAATTAAACGCATATCAATCATATAAATAAAGCGGTAAATAAAAATTATGAAAGCAAAATAAATTATAACAAAATTAGGGGCGGAATACAACCCCCATTGGTAAACAAAATACAAATCATACATAAATCGGGCTATTTATTAAAGATGAGGACATTGGTCCTCTCATGTATAATTAACGAAAATAATTTTAAAGTAACAATTTATTTTAGATGGAAAAGTTAGGACATTGGTCCCATTTTATTTAGAAAAAAATAAATTAATGAAGTAGAAATTTTTGTGATTTTTAATTAACGTGCATAAAAAAAATAATTTATTACAAATTACATATCAAATAAAATAATGAAAATAATAAAGAAATAACCAATCAACTCCCAAATAGATCTCCAAATCTTCAAGGACTCCCACTTGGTATGGAAAAGACTCACACATAAAAAATAAGTATTGAAATAAAAGAAAAAAAAAACAAATAAAAGTGAAGTTAGTAATAAAAAATGAATTAAACATATAACATGAAAACAATTAAATTAAGGCAATCAAAATTGCATCATATATGACAAGTCAATTAAAATGATATAATAAAAATATGCAATCTAATTAATTAACCATTTAATATGCATAAAAGATAACATGATAATAATAAAATTCAACATGCATAAAATAACAATAATAACATCCAATCATGCATGAAAATATAAATAATAATAGTAATAATAAAATTGAACAAGAATAAGGATAATAATATTAATACTAATGATGGTAGTAACTACAATAATAATAATAACACAATAATAACAAATAATATGAACAATCAAATATAATAATAATAATAATAATAATAATAATAATAATAATAATAATAATAATAATAATAATAATAATAAGACACAATAACATCAAGGAATATGAACAATCATATAAACATGCAAGAACAATAGGAAATAAAATCAACATGACATGTTTAAGGCATGATAATAATAATACCAATAATAATATGGACAATCACATAAGCACATGGTAATAATAATAATAATAATAATAATAATAATAATAATAATAATAATAATGATAATAACTTCAAAGAAAATGAACAATCCAATTAAATATGGAGGAATAAAATGAAAATAAGATAAGCCAATTATGCTAAAATATGTTAAATGATAATACTAATACTATTTATGAACAAAAAATGATGACAATAATATGAACATGAACAATTAAATGAGAAATAAGAATAAGAAATAATAATATGAACAATTAAATAAAAAATAAAAAATATGAACAGTTAAATAATAGATCTAAAAGAATTCACATGATAATTAATTAAATAAAAACAAAAAAATAAGAAAATAAGAAGAAAATGATAGAACTAAAAGAATTTAAATGTTAACTAATTAATTGGAAACAAAAAAAATGAAATTAAAAATTAAATTAAAAAATTGAGCCAAAAATGTTTACCCTCAAAATTTACCTTGAAGAAATGAAGGTAGATGATCAAATTTCTTTTCTTGATTTGTAAGAATAAAATTAGAAAAATAAAGTATTGAAAATGAATTTTATTCAAGAACAAATAATTGATTTATTTGCCTCAAAATAAAAATTGTTTGATGAAAAGAATAAAAATTCTCAAGAACAAGAATTGTTATTTTTTGTCTCAAGAATCACTTGGAAAAAATATTTAGAAAAGTTGAGAGAATTTGGTTTTTGAGAGAAGAAAGAAGAAGAAAATATTTTCTAAAAAAAATCCCCTCTTAATTCTCTCTCCAAAAATTCTTTTTATTTTCCCCAAAAATCAGATTTTTTAATGAAAAATTAAATTGACTTAATTTCAATAAAAGCAAAAAATTGAAAAAAAATCAAAGGTTTGGAATTTTAAAAGTTTTACCATTGAATTCTACAAAAAAAATTGAATAAAAATCAATTTTTGGGGCCAAAATGGCCAAAATCGGCAGCAGGGGGCGACAGGGGCGAGGGACGCCCCGTCAGAGCGCCCGACGGGCGTCCCAGCGCAGCGCAGCGCACGCTGGGTGTTGCCGCGCGCGACATTCACCGATTTTTTTTTTAAAAATTTCTATAAAACACAAAAAAATTAAAAACTCACTTTTTTACCCTAAAAATAATTTTTAAAATATTTTAAAAATATTTTTAAAATACATTTTTATTTATTCCTAACAAATCAAACGACAAGGAAATTATCACTTCCGACTTTCATTATTTTTGCCTATAAATCGACACACTTAATTTCATCATTGGGTAATCCAAGGCTACTCGGGACCCGGTGTCTACAGTTGCCCCCAATTTTGGGGAGGCTAGTGTGTGGGTGCCTAGGTGAGCCAAAATTCAGGAAAAGGAAAGAAGCGCGTACCTGAGGCTGCCTCCTTCCAGCTGCTTCTTCGGGAACAGTGCTGTGATTTAAACTGTGAGTATCCTCTTGGATTGCACTGAGTCGCTGACAAGACTACAAAGTGCAGTAGAACCATCCTAAGATGGTGATGCGCCGGGTCTGCTACAAACTACAAAAAATGCAAGAAGAGGATTGCACCGAGTCTGCTACAGACTACTAAAAGTGTAGGGATGTCATCCGCAGATGACGATGCGCCGAGTCACTAACAAGACTACAAAACGCAGGAGATATCCTCCTCATAGGATTGCACCGAGTCTGCTACAGACTACTAAAAGTGCAAGAATGTCATCCGCAGATGACGATGCACCGAGTCGGTGACAAGACTACAAAACGCAGGAGATATCCTCCTCAGAGAATTGCACCGAGTCTGCTACAGACTACTAAAAGTGCAAGAATGTCATCCGCAGATGACGATGCACCGAGTCGCTGACAAGACTACAAAACGTAGGAGAAGGATTGCACCGAGTCTGCTACAGACTACAAAAAGTGCAAGAATGTCATCCGCAGATGACGATGTGTCGAGTTGCTGACAAGACTACAAAACGCAGGAGATATCCTCCTCAGAGGATTGCACCGAGTCTGCTATAGACTACTAAAAGTGCAAGAATGTCATCCGCAGATAACGATGCACCGAGTCGCTGACAAGACTACAAAACGTAGGAGATATCTTCCTCAGAGGATTGCACCGAGTCTGCTACCGACTACTAAAAGTGCAAGAAGAAGGCTGCACCGAGTCTGCTACAGACTACTAAAAGTGCAGGGGAAAACTGCACCGAGTCGTTGACAAGACTACTAAAAGTGCAGGGGTGTCATCCGCAGATGACGATGCGCCGAGTCGCTGACAAGACTATAAAAAGCGCAAGAGGGGAACTGCACCGAGTCTGTTACAGACTACAAAAAGTGCAGAGGTGTCATCCACAGATGACCGCACCGAGTCTGCTACAGACTACTAAAAGTGCGTAAACCGATGATCTTCATTTAGATATTTCCTGCAAAACTATGTGCACTGAAATATACACAAATATTTGAGTGTATATGATATGAGATGTAAATGTTTGTATGCGTGTATGATATGAGATGTAAATGTTTGTAAAAATAGATTGACCCTATCCTAGGTGGTTAAGGGTCTGCTGAGGATATAGTTTGGCTGCTGCGTCGTGCTTCCAAGGATCTGAAAGAGTGACATCTTGGCTTTAGGGACTCTGACCCCAAAACATTTTCTGAGAGACATCAAGTGTGCATCTTTGCCCCCCGGTCAATGATCATATGCCCAGGATCTGACTCATGCATTATCTGACTGAAGAATGATCATCCGAAGTAATGCCGCCTTATTGCTCCAGACATCGAACATCATTGCTTTAAAGGTAGTGCGTCCCTTGTAGATTTTCACACTAGCTTTTCTTTGTGGGAAATGCGTCCCTTCGGGGATTTTCACATAACGCTTTGCCTAACTTTTGCCTGGAATGGACCCAACCCAATCCAACAGCTTTTATTTATTTATTTTTCATTTTTTGTAGGGCAGACTGCCTGTTTCCAGGTTTTCGCCCTGCCCTTTGGCCTAACTTTTGCTTAGAGAGCCAGTTACGATTTTCATCTCTAACGGCCTTTTTTTTTTAAGGAACTACAAGAGAAGGCTATTATCAGAACCACCGCTAAGAGTGAATAACACATATCTGCTTAGGCACCTTCCGGCAGAATGATTAGACAATAGTCATTAGATGAATAAGTGATATATTTCTTTTTAAGGCAGAACTAAAGAACAATGAAAATGTAAACTGTATTCTTTTATTCATTGCAAAACTGAGTACATTTCTATATGATTTCATCATACATGGTCCTTATTTAACAAGAATTCAAAAGCACAAGACTACACCTAATCTCGGAATAGATCTTGTAAGCATCAAATTCCTGTTATCAATAGGCCCTCTCAGGTTTTCTCGATTGAACATTTTCTCTCAGCCCTTAATTTTTGCCCAGGATGCCTTTTTTCGGTTTTCACCCTGACAGGGAGCTCAATTTTAGCAAGGCCTCCTTTTTTTGGTTTTCAACCTGCGGGGCATTTATTCTCTTCTTTTTATTTTCTGGTCTTTAGCCATGGAACCTTTTTAGTCTATCGACATTGACCGGGTCTTTCAACTCATTTTCATCGCTGTCCGCCAAGATTGCTGCTCTCTTTGTTAGCAACTTTGTTAAAATGAACGGGTCTTTCCAGGTTGGCGTGAATTTTCCTCTTATGTCTGGCACTCCCGGCCTCATCATCTTAAAGACCAGGTCCCCTTCCTTCAACGGATGCTTTCATACCTTCTTGCCAAAGCACCGAGCTAGTCTCTTTTGATAAACCTGATTGTGGTAATAGGCTCTCAACCTATTTTCATCTAACAGATTCAACTGTAACAATCGCTGTTGTGCCCATTCTGTCTCTGGAATCTCGGCTTCCATAACTACCTTCAAAGATTTCAGCTCAATTTCAACTGGCAGAATCGCTTCGGTTCCGTATACCAGGGAGAACGGTGTTGCTCCCGTAGAGGTTCTGACCGTGGTTCTATAACCCCATAATGCGAAAGGTAGCTTCTCCGCCCAATCTTTATAGCTCTGAACCATCTTGGCCAATATTCTTTTCACATTCTTGTTCGCCGCTTCAACCGCACCATTAGCTTAGGGACGGTAAGGAGAAGACTTGTGATGCTGGATTCCATACTTCTAAAGCATCTGTTTAGTTTCTGCTAAGAACTGTACCCCATTATCAGATACAATATGGTGTGGGAGGCCATATCTGCATATCAAATTCCGCTCGATGAACTTAGCCATATCCCTAGCATCAATCTTCTTGAAAGATTCAGCTTCGACCCACTTAGTGAAATAATCAATGGCAACTATAATGAACCTGTGCCCATTAGAAGCTGTAGGACGTATCTCGCCTATGATATCTATCCCCCAAGCTGCAAATGGCCATGGAGATGTCAAATTATGTAGCTCTGAAACTGGGACATGCCTTAAATTCACGTATTGCTGGCATAACTGGCATTACTTCACATATTTCGAACAATCCGTATCCATTGTGAGCCAATAGAATCCTTGGCGCATTATCTTCTTTTCTAAGGCTAAGCCATTCATGTGAGCTCCACAGACTCCGGCATGAACCTCTTCCACAACCTTTTCAGCTTCTTTCTCTGCCAAACACCTTAACTGGATACCATCGGCTTGCCTTTTATACAAAGTGCCATTTACACTGATGAATTGTGTGGACAACTTTCGAATCATCATTTGGTCTTTCTCGGTGGCTTCCTCTGAAAAAACTGACCGTTCCAAGTAATTCTGAATGTCATAGTACCAAGGGTTTCCATCGGTGGCCCCAATATCCATCACCTGCTCAGCTTCAAAACAAGGCTTTTCCGAGCTAGAGATTAGCATGGGTTTCATAGTAACCCCTGTTGGATTATCCCACATGGAAACTAATGTCGCTAGAGCATTAGCCAATTGATTTTCATCCCTGGGGATGAAGTGAAAGGTGCAAGTCTCAAACTGGCTACTCAACATTCTCAAGTGCTTCACATAAGGTAACAGCCTCTCTTCCTTAACTGACCATTCCCCTCTGATTTGATGAATAACTAATGAAGAATCTCCGAAGACTTCTGCGGTCTTTGCCCCCAGAGCCAGTAATGCTTCCAATCCGAAGATGCAAGCTTCATATTTCGCTTCATTATTGGTCGCTTTGTACCTCAGCTTCTTAGCTAATGGCAGCTTTTCACCATTCGGGATCGTAAGAATGATCCCTGCTCCTGCCCCTTTACTGTTAACTGCCCCATCAAAGAACAATTGCCACCCTTGTACTGCTATGGCCATGACATCTTCATCTGGGAAATTGTATTCGAACTGGTCTCCCTCAATAGGGTGTTCAGCCAGGAACTCAGCTACAGCTCTTCCCTTAATGGTTTTCCTGGTGATATATTCGATATCGAACTCCTGCAACAATAGTAACCACCTTCCCATCTTTCCTAGCAGAGAGGGCGCTTCCTGAAGGTACCTAAGCGGGTTATGCTTGGCAACCGCTTGCACACTGAAGGAATGAAAGTAGTGCCGCAACTTCTTAGAAGCCCAAATCACTGCCAAGCAGATCTTTTCCACTTCCACATATTTGGCTTCATATGTCAGGAATTTCTTGCTAAGATAGTAAATAGCAAACTCTACCCCAAAGTCATCCTCTTGGGCCATTATAGCACCCACTGAATTGTCTTCTATCTCCAGATACAAGATTAATGGTTTGGCACGCCGTGGTGGTCTTAAAACTGGAGGATTCAGGAGATAATCCTTAATAGTATCAAAAGCCAATTGACAATCATTATTCCACACCACCGGTTAATTTTTCCTAATAAGCTTGAAGATGGGCTCACATACTGAAGCCAGCTTGGCAATAAACCGGCTGATGTACTGAAGCTTTCCTAGGAAACTTCTAACCTCTTTCTCTTTTTGAGGCACTGGCATCTCTCTGATGGCCCTGACCTTGTCAGGATCTACTTCAATTCCTCTCTGGCTTACCACATGGCCTAATAGCTTACCCGAGGTAACTCCAAAAATGCACTTCTTGGGATTGAGGCACAGATCATACTTATTGATCATTTGAAAGAACTTTTCTAAAGCCTCGAAGTGACATTCTCTGGTAGCTGACTTGGTCATCATGTCATCAACATACACCTCCACTTCCTTGTGGATCAAATCATTGAGAACTCTGGTGGCCATCCTTTGATAGGTCGCTCCTGCATTCTTTAGTCCGAAAGGCATGACCCGATAAGCAAATGTACCCCATTCAGTGATGAAGGCTGTCTTTATTCGATCCACTATCTTGTTAAGGATTTGATTGTACCCTATGTACCCGTCCACGAAGCTGTACATCATGCAGGCAGCAGCACTATTTACCAGCACATCAATATGAGGTAGAGGAAAATCATCCTTCGGGCAGGCTTTGTTCAGGTCCCGATAGTCCACACACACCCGAACCTTTCCATCCTTTTTAGCCACAGGAACTACATTAGCTTGCCACGTCGGGTATTTAACCTCCAGTAGAAACTTAGCCTCAATCTGCTTATGGATCTCCTCTTTCACCTTCTGAGCCCATTCTGGCCTAAGTCTTCTGAGCTTTTGCTTGACCGGTTTACTTTCTGGGTAAGTTGGAATGGCATGTTCGGCTACATCTCGATCAATTCCCGGCATGTCCTCGTAGGTCCAGGCAAAGACTTTTTCATATTTTTTCAATATTCTCTCAAATTTTAGCCTCTCCTCAGGAGTTATATTTGATGCTATCAAAATTTCCTTTGGATTCTCCAAAGTTCCGAGATTAAATGCAGTCATGCTAGTTGAGTTTATGTCAAAGATGAATGCGTCATGTTTATGATCATGAGAAATGAAATCATCAGAAACATCACACAAGTAAGCAAAGTTATTCATCTCATTGATGTAATCAGAAACATTAACATTGTCATCAAAAAGTTCTAGCATAAAAAGACTATCTAAATAACTACTATCTTCATCTTCTGTCGATGATGATATTGCAGCCGACTGGGCTTTGACTTCTTGGCTTGGTGGAGGCTTTTCAACTACCTCCGGTGAGATCTCCAAATCTTCAAACTTCAGTTCTGGCTCTACCATCTTTTCTTTTCCCTTCAACTTGGTAGCTAACAGCTTATTAGTGACAATCTCCTTGGGCCCATCCCTGTCCCAAATATTGTACTGAGTCATGATCTCCTCATCCCATAAGTTCTCTGCGGGCTTGATAACTCCAACATCCCAGTCAAAGACATCATTGAAAATTTCAAACCCCGGAATGATCTTTCCATCCACCCACTGAGGCTCTTCTTCTCCAGTATAAGCGCAGACCGAAGATGAGGGAACAAAACTCTCTGAAATGTGGGGAATCTTCTCTGATACTTTTTTCTTGCCATGCTTTCCTTTGTAGCCCAGACCCTTTCGATCTTTCTAGCCTTGTGTTGTGATGGCATCTTGCAACCCCTAGGAGGAAGTGTATCCTCTTCATCATGTACATCACTTGAGGGCTACCTGCCAAGCCCTGCTCCTCACCAATCACTGATACGTGAAGGCCACTAAATGGCTGATTAGAGATCTCCAAGGTAGACACTTGGTTCTCTCTCGCTGCTTTAATGGTCACCACATCCCCTTCATGAGGTATCTTTACCATTTGATGTAGGGTGGACGGTACTCCTCCCAATTTATGGAACCATGGCCTTCCAAGTAGAGCTGAGAAATTTGCTGGGATAGGCAAGACCATAAATTCTGCTTCTGTCTCAATGGGCCCAGTCCTAACTAGAGCTCTGAATGTTCCCGATGCCTGTCTCTGAGAATTGTCGTAGGCTGTAATGGTCAGATCAGACTTACTCAACATACTCTCGTCTAGCCCAAAAGCCTGAAGTGCCACCAAAGGGCAGACATTTATGGATGACCCATCATCAACCATAACACAAGCGGTGTGCTTGCCATTAATTTGTGCTTTGATGTATAGTGGTCGGTTGTGATTGCGGCCTTCAGCTGGCAAATCTGCATTAGAAAACACCAGTCTTTCCCCTGATCCCCCCTTGACAAGGTCTAGCAGCTCAGATGGAGAAATTGTAGTGGCTACGGTGGACTCACTCAAAGCCTCAACTAACTTCTGTCTGTGGGAAGGGGACTGTCTCAAGAGATGCCAAATTGATATTTGAGCCGTGGTCTTTTTCAGCTGCTTTACTATTGAACTTTCTTCCGGCTCCTTCTCTACAGGTGCTTGAACTGAGTCCTATTGTTTCTCAACTTCGGGGACCACTCTCCCACTTCTTGTTACAGCCCCAACCCTTTCCTCCTCCTCCGAATCCCATGGATTCGTGAACTCTCCATCATTCTCCTCTTCATCTTCGTTTCCACTCTCACTAGTGGACTAACAGTCCCGCCACGGGAATCCCTTCTTCACTTGCCTCAGGGAAAGTGATAGCGACGTAATCATTGCCATACAAATCTTGAAGGACATACCATTCGGGTAGGCTCGACCCAATCATAAAGACAGGCGGTGGCACAGCATTGAAATTAGACTTCTTCTTGCTCTCCCTCTTTTCAGGATCGGTGATATGCTTACTATCGATCAGATCCTGAATCTGGTGCCTCAGCCTGGAGTAATTGTCTGTCAGATGCCCAGTATTTTGGTGAAAGGCACAGTATTCGTTCTCTTTATACCCCGGTTCCCCTTGGGTCCTAGCTGGCCTAGGTGGCAGGGGTTGTAGCTTCCCCTCCTTCATCAATCTTTTCAGTACCCATGACAAAAGCCTACCCAAATTCGAGAAGTACCTCTGATTCACTCCTGTTTTCGACACCTCAGCTGTCTTCCCACTTCTGTTACCACTACTGGAACTAGTTGACTTGGTTGCACCTTGTTTGTTGTAGCCCTTCTTGGCATAAGCCTCACTGCTTGCCCTTTTGGCCATATATTCTCCTTCTGCCTCTATAGCAATGTCCTTCAAGGACTCCCAATCTTTCAGCCCCTTTATTTTTAGTCCATCTCTCAGGTATGGGCTGGCATTCCGAATGAATAATCGGATCTGATCAGGAGTGTCGGGCTTACGCTTCATCTCCATAACCCGGTTTCTCCACCGAGTGAGGTATTCATGAAAAGACTCCTCAGCCTTCTGCTGCAGTAGCTCTAGATCCTTCAGTGTGACCTCCATCCGGGTACTGCAATCGTATTGCTTTAGGAACTCTTCAGTCAACAAGTCCCAATCTTCTTTGGATCTCCTGTCCAGCCCATGGTACCAGTCAATGGCAGTCCCTGTAAGACTCAAGCAAAAGTACTCTATCTTCTGCTTTCTTGTTAAAGTTATCCCCTTCATGACTAGCGAGTACTGCTTAATGTGTGCAGTAGGGTCAGAGGTGCCGTCAAATTTTGGAATATCAGGCATCTTGAAGTTCTAGGGGATCAGATCATCCCCATCCAGCTCACGATCCTCCGAGTTCATTCCCCTTCCTACCGTCATCATCCTTATCATAGTTTCGAATTTCCCCTCCATCTTCCTCCACATTGCTTCCTCTAGCTTAGGCGACTTTCCCTTTACCACCATCTGTTCCTCTTGGTCCTCCCATAAGTCAACCTCAGATTTAGGGCCTTCTCTATGCTCTACAGGCACTGGTGCTCTTTGCTCAACCACAGGTGGGTCAGTCACAGCAGGGGGATCCTCTCTCACAGCCCCTTGTTCATCTTGCCCCCTAATAGGAGCAGCAGCTTGTTTCCTCGCAAGTGGAGCTAAGGTAGTGGCAAGGTTGCCCATCATGGCCATCATTCTGGCCTCAAACTCTTCCATTCTTCTCCCTACTTCCTCGGCGATCATTGCCCTGGTTGCATCAGACCTACTTGATTGGTTAGTCATACTTGTATTAGCTGATGATTTTGAAGAAAAAGTCTCACTACCCTCTGAAGGAAAATCTGAACTCTGATATGATACTAGCTCTAGTAACCCCAAGAGTGGAATCCTTCTCAACCGACCGTCGGGACCCTTAAATCACCCGGGCGAATCTATGATGGCTGAAAAAAATATATCTCGTTAGGATGATGCATGATTGAAGTGCAATGCATGGTCGTGCTGATGTAGTATAGACAAATACATGCAAGCAGATAGATCCTTCCAACCTTATCTCTCCCACACACGAGGTAGTATAGTCTTTTCCCTAGGTGGGCTTTATCCAAGGGTTAACAAGGAACCCATCGGACACGTATGGTGCACGGTGGAAAATCGGCAGTATAACAACTCTTATCTAATGTACATGCATATGGTTGTCTGGCCATTATGCATTTAAACAATTTAACTAAATTAAGATGGGCCCACTGGGGCATGAAAGCCTTTGATGAAAACCATTTGATTTAATTGATTTTGTCTAATATATGATGGCCCAAATAGCAAGCACGGTATTACGGTACATTTCACCTAGTGGAAGTATCTATTGCCAATACATGAGTTTCGGTCAAAGGTGATGATACTTTAGGGCTACCCAAGCATGGTTCCTGCCAACGGGTCTAGCTCATCACGAGCATAACGACCGATTGGGTCACCATTTGATATACCATAAGGTACGAGGCTTGGGCTGGTGATTATCCTTAACACTTTTTCACATTGAGTGAACGTAGGGTCGTGTTTTGGGAATGCACCAGGGTTAAAATAGGGACCAAACTAGCATAATCTAAGGCTTTAGCATGGATACAATGCAATTTCGAAAAGAGATGAAATTTCTAAATTAAAACTCAATTGTAAATTTTAGCCAAGGTACTTTCGAAGGGAAGTCTCTTAGTTTTCCCCAGTGGAGTTGCCACTGTGATGCGCGCTGAACCCCGTGGCCCCCCAAGGCCCACTTTTGGGCGATCAGGAGAGGTTCATTGGAACTTGTAAGGTATTTACAAGTGCGTCTATTTTGGGCAAGAAGGAGATTTCATGGAGTTGCCACCCAATAAAACATTGGGAACGTTCGTCTCGCCTCAGTGAGCCTAAGACGGCGCTGCTATGTCCATTTTGGGCAAGCTAGAGGGGTCTTGGAGGTCCCATCCTAATAGAATATTAGGAGGGCCCTCTCACCTCGTGGAGCCTAGGACTATGCAAGTTAAAGCCTTTTTACGGGACACAAGAAGTGTCTTGGAGATCCCATCAAAATGGGTCTCTCGCCTCGTTGAGCCCAAAGACCAGAGACAGGTTCGGGACTTCCCATTTTTTCATACCTTGGCTAAGTTTATAATCAAGTTTTGAATTTAGCGTTTCATCCCATTTCTCATTCAATTTTAATGCAATTTAATTAAACGCATATCAATCATATAAATAAAGCGGTAAATAAAAATTATGAAAGCAAAATAAATTACAACAAAACTAGGGGTGGAATACAACCCCCATTGGTAAATAAAATACAAATCATACATAAATCGGGCTATTTATTAAAGATGAGGACATTGGTTCTCTCATGTATAATTAACGAAAATAATTTTAAAGTAACAAGTTATTTTGGATGGAAAAGGTAGGACATTGGTCCCATTTTATTTAGAAAAAAATAAATTAATTAAGTAGAAATATTTTTGTGGTTTTTAATTAACGTGCATAAAAAAAATAATTTATTACAATTTACATATCAAATAAAATAATGAAAGCGAAGTAATGAAAATAATAAAGAAATAACCAATCAACTCCCAAATGGATCTCCAAATCTTCAAGGACTCCCACTTGGTATGAAAAAGACTCACACATAAAAAAATAAGTATTGAAATAAAAGAAAAAAAAAAAAGTGAAGTTAGTAATAAAAAATGAATTAAACATATAACAGGAAAACAATTAAATTAAGGCAATCAAAATTGCATCATATATGATAAGCCAATTAAAATGACATAATAAAAATATGCAATCTAATTAATTAACCATTTAACATGCATAAAAAATAACATAATAATAATAAAATTCAACATGCATAAAATAACAATAATAACATCCAATCATGCATGAAAATATAAATAATAATAGTAATAATAAAATTGAACAAGAATAAGGATAATAATACTAATACTAATGATGATAGTAACTACAATAATAATAATAACACAATAATAACAAAGAATATGAAAAATCAATAATAATAATAATAATAATAATAATAATAATAATAATAATAATAATAATAATAATAATAAGACACAATAACATCAAGGAATATGAACAATCATATAAACATGCAAGAACAATAGGAAATAAAATCAACATGGCATGTTTAAGGCATGATAATAATAATACCAATAATAATATGGACAATCACATAAGCACATGATAATAATAATAATAATAATAATAATAATAATAATAATGATAATAACATCAAAGAAGATGAACAATCCAATTAAATATGGAGGAATAAAATGAAAATAAAATAAGCCAATTATGCTAAAACATGTTAAATGATAATACTAATACTATTTATGAACAAAAAATGATGACAATAATATGAACATGAACAATTAAATGAGAAATAAGAATAAAAAAAATAATAATATGAACAATTAAATAAAAAAAATAAGAAATATGAACAATTAAATAATAGATCTAAAAGAATTCACATGATAATTAATTAAATAAAAACAAAAGAATAAGAAAATAAGAAGAAAATGATAGAACTAAAAGAATTTACATGTTAACTAATTAATTGGAAACAACAAAAATGAAATTAAAAATTAAATTAAGAAATTGAGCGAAAAATGTTTACCCTCAAAATTTATTTTGAAAAAATGAAGGTAGATGATCAAATTTCTTATCTTGATTTGTAAGAATAAAATTAGAAAAATAAAGTATTGAAAATGAATTTTACTCAATACCAAATAATTGATTTATTTGCCTCAAGGTAAAAATTGTTTGATGAAAAGAATAAAAATTTCCAAGAACAAAAATTGTTATTTTTTGTCTCAAGAATCACTTGGAAAAAATCTTTAGAAAAGTTGAGAGAATTTGGTTTTTGTGAGAAGAAAGAAGAAGAAAATATTTTCTAAAGAAAATCCCCCCTTAATTCTCTCTCCAAAAATCCTTTTTATTTTCCCAAAAAATCATATTTTTTAATGAAAAATTAAATTGACTTAATTTCAATAAAAGCAAAAAATTGAAGAAAATGAAAGATTTGGAATTTTAAAAGTTTTACCATTGAATTCTAAAAAACAAATTGAAGAAAAATCAATTTTTGGGGCCAAAATGGCCAAAATCGGCAGCAGGGGGCGATAGGGGCGAGGGACGCCCCGTCGGAGCGCCCGACGGGCGTCCCTGCATGCAGCAGTGCGCTGTGCTGCGCACGTGATGCCCTGGGAGTCGCCCGCGCACGCGGGCGACGCTTAGGGCATCGCTCGCCCAGCGCACGCTGGGCGCTGCCGTGCGCGACGTTCGCCGATTTTTTTTTCTATAAAACACAAAAAAATTAAAAACTCACTTTTTTACCCCAAAAATAATTTTTAAAACATTTTAAAAATATTTTAAAAATACATTTTTATTTATTCCTAACAAATCAAACGACAAGAAAATTATCACTTCCGATTTTCATTATTTTTGCCTATAAATCGGCACACTTAATTTCATCATTGGGTAATCCTGATCAAAGCTACTCGGGACCCGGTGTCTACAGCGGCATATATGTTTTCTTGTTGCCAAAATTTAAGATCTCTCGTCTATTTATAGAGATTCTAAAAGTTAGAGACCTATCTCTAGTATAACTCAAACTTTTTCTGAAATAAAATTTGGTAATTTAATTCAGATTGAATTACTCAATTCTATCTGGATTGAAACTTTATTCAAAATAGAGTTATGAGCATATCCCAACTCTATCATCTTCTACTCGCACATGACAGATTTTCAGTCATAATCTCCAGTTATATAGGCTGGTAGATTGTGTGACCAGCATATCTCGATAACACTAGTGCTATACACCTGCTAGAGATATATAACGTCTCGAAAAATGAGATCCTCCTTTTCACGTATGCTTAACCCTAGATGGCCTTCTCATATTCACTGTTTTAACTCATGATCTCATAAAATAATTTTCGTGTCCACTATTATGTCTCTACTCATAGAAACTATAATAGGCATGCCGACGAATCACGAAACAATTGAATGTGATCAAAATGCTATTTTTCCCTCTTACTATATGCCATCTATCATGGTTCAATTCGCTTTTCTAATTAGATCTGCCAGGCCTAATTTTTTTTCGGACCTCTTGGAGACTAACTAAACTAGCCACATTGAACCATACTTTAGGAATAAGTTAAGGATTTTAAGTGGTCGAATGATAAATAGGGTCTCATAATAGGAAAAATTGAGATCAATAATATTAAATTCCCATCCCTTGGTCACATAAGTACACATGGTATAAAATATGTTATGGTGTTCTTTCCTTCCCTTAAAAGAGCACATATCTCACATTTAAAAATGTATACATAACACCATACATAAGCGTAAGACTACAATGCACTGAAGTACCCAACTTTAGTTCGTTTACTTAAGGACTACTTCTAGCTTTTTAGAACGAACATGATAGTTACGTTTAATTTACCATCGGACTCCATACAATCCTTATTTGCATCTCAATCCAAAGTATACAATCTTGTGTATGACTTTATCTAGCACCTTAATAAGACTCATCTTGTAATTTCTGCAAGACGACACTTTTGTTTTGAACAGGCTCTTGAGCAATCCATATGTTCAAAATTCGCCTCATCTTAGTATTTACCAACTCATTGATAAAACCAAGGTAAATACCCTTGTGAGTGGGCTACTTCTTTGTTTGACATGCTTAATCTCATTCAAATAACTGTAAATATTTACACATAGACATTCACACTCATGTATTGCCAATCAATGAACTTGGTTATTATTCATAAATAATAACGTTAAGGCATTATATAAAATAGAATAGTACCGATTAAATTTTACGCAAACCTTAAAATCTAATGTGTCTCTCAAAATACATTTCTTGTTATAGGTTTACTCAATAGATCTGCATACGTAGAAACGTACTGTAAGTTCATTTCTTCTCATGTAACAATATCTCTTGTGTATTGATACTTAATGTCGTTATTTTTAATCTCACTATAAGCTAACAACGACTGACTCTCATTATAGACTGTCATTGGTACCTCTGAAGCAGTTACTCTTAAATGGCTCACAAACCATTTTAGCCAAACCGTCTTTTGTACTATAGCTAAGGAAGCAACAAACTCAGCTTCCACTATTGATAGGGAAACACATGTTTATTTCTTGCAACTTTATGAGATGGCACTCTTGTCAAGCAAGAATATGAAACCTGAAGTGAATTTTCTCTCATCCATATCTCTTGCCCAATCAACATCTCTACATTCTCTCAATTGCTGATCCTTTTCTTGATAACAGTGAGAATAGTCTGCTGTACTTTTGAGGTATCTAAGTATCCTTTTTAACTGCTTTCAATGTGCTTTTCCTGGGTTAGAATGATATCTACTTACCATGCCTACTGTATAGCATATATCATGTCTTATACACAACATTACATACATAAAACCGCCCACGGCATTAGCATATGGAGAATTTGTAATGGCTTGAAACTGGTATAGTAATGATCAGTGAATTCTGTAAAGTTAGTTGTGCAATTTTGGTGTGAAAATGACAGCTTGAGTACCTTTAATTGCAGAAGAGTTAAAAGGTTAAACGTGCGAGAAGTATGAAAATTCTGGGATGGGTGACCCCTAGGAAGCCCTATCGCTAAAAATGATAGCAGTTAGTTAAAAATATTTTATTATACCACTAGAACATATGAGTTAAGAGGAGTCTGGTGATGCAATTTGGTGCAAAAATGAGGTCAAATAGGTCCTTAAAAGTCAAACTGAAGATAGCCTCTCGTTCGGTTCAAATAGTAACTAGGTTTGACCAAAGTTTGACTAAGGCTTTAAAGATAGTAAATGACTTCTGAAAAGTAATCTAAAGGCATAGATAGACTCAAAATAGTGTGTAGAACAGTTTGGTAATGAAAAAATAACTTTACGGTGACACTGAAAAATGGATGAATCGGACCGATTTAATTGAACCGAACCGAAAATGGAGCCTGATCAAGATGGAACCAAGGTCAAATGAGTTATTAAGAGTAAAAAGGAAATTAAGGATGAAAAGTGAACCGAACCGGATAAATTAGTGAATCGGACCGGTCGGACCAGTTTGACTTTAGTCTGATTAGTTTGACCAAGATTTGACTGAGCTCTAAATGATTCTATGAACTTCATAAAAATTATCTGAAAGTATAAATTTGCTTAAAATATTATGAAAAATCAAATGATAATGAAAAATAAATTTTACGGTGAAACAAAAAATTAAGTTATCGGACTGGTAAGAAATTATTGAACCGAAAAATGATTTTCAATTAAGTTAAAATTTTATGTGGAGGCTAAATTATATATCTTAAGAATTATAAAACTGAGTTTGGGAATAATTGAGCTTGGAAAGTGATAAAAGTTATTTTGGGTTGCAAAATGGGCTTAAAACTTAATTGGGTTTAAGTATGGTTGGCCCAACTTGGTTGGACCAAGCCCAGCCCATTAAGGCAACTATATAAACCCCTGATTTACATATTTCTCTAGAGAACTCCATAGAAATCCAGCAGCCTCCTCCCTCTCTTCCTTAGGCTGAATTGTCTTCCATGTTTTCCACTAAGATCTTTTCAATTCTTCTCATGTTTCTCCCTTAATCCAAGCTTCCTAAGCAAATTTCAGCCTCTCTACAATCTAGTGGTGGTGATTATAGTTCATTTGAAGCGGAAGAAGCGGGGAAAAATAAGTGGAAAATTTTATGTGTCAAATTGAGGTATGTAAAGTTGACATTTTTAAATTAATTTAAAGGTTCAAATAGGTACTTTAGGATGTCTAGAGCATGTTTATGTAATTATATTACAAAAAGGAAGTAAATTTATGGTGGTTTCTTTAATGTTTATATTCGGCCACTTATAGAACATAAGGAAAGTGATGGTGTTTCAAGGAGCTAAGGCTATGGAAGTATGCTTTAGGTGTGGAGAACAAGAAAATAAGATTAGCGGATATAATATCCTCTTTTTTCCATGTTAAAAGTATGATTTTTCGTTATATTTAAACATAAAGTATGTGAAATATGTATGTTTAAGTGAATCAAACCATATAGTCATGTTTAAGAAGGTTAAAAAATGAGATTTTGAATGATTAAAATAAAAATAAATAAAATTTATACCATGGACAACATGTAGGCCGAATAGTATGTTTAGGTATACATAGGTATACTTTGTAATCTAATGGTATATAATTGTATATTTAAGATTATTAACATGTGATCTAGCTAATTAAGTGATAAATGAATGAAAAATAAATTGGAGGAGAAAAATAAATGCTTAGCCGAATGGCATACCTATGGTTTATCATAGTATACTTTGATGCTTAATGCATATAAATGGCATATTCATAATGTTTGACATGAGATCTAGTTAATTTAATGTTTAAAGGAAAGAAAAATAAATTTAATGAATATGTAATGACATGGCCGAATGATAATCTTAAGGGTATAAATGGATATTTTGTGATACAATGTTATTTTAAGGTATAACTAGGTTAATTAACATAAAATTTAACTAAATGAGTGATAAATGGGATGAAAGTAATTTATGGTGAAATAATTCCACCTTGGCCAAATGGTATATATAAGAATAATGTAATGTTATATGATGATTTATTAAAAATTAAGAGTATAAAATGTTAATGGAATAAAAATTAAGTGTATAGTAATTTAATTGATAACTTTAGAATGGAAATTGAATGTGTTTTCGTGGAATGAAATATTATGTTTATAATAAAAAGTATATAATGAGTTATATTTAATTTATGTCATGGCATGATTGATTCTAAAATGGAATGATTAAGTAATTTACAAATGATTTGATGTAAAAAGAATGGAATGGTATGGTTATGTTCCATTGATAATGTATATTGTAACTTGATAATGGATAAGTGAAAAGATTAATGCCCTTAGTAGTAGTCTGGTGGTTAAATATAACTCAAGATATAGTTGGCTAGCCATAAGGACACTATATCGTAGTGGTGAGCATTACGTCTCACCTATTGTAGGCCAATGACGATCCTATTGAAATGATTGAAATGTTGAAATGTCAAATGAAATGAAATGTATGGGTGATCTTTCGGGATTACTCTAAATGTTTAAATGTATTGGGCCTTTGGGGTCCATGTCCAATATATCATGTTCAGAGATTTCTGCCAGAATTATACTAGGGGCAAATTAAGAAAAAATGGATTAAAATGAGATTGTTTGAGAAATACAGTGAAAAAAAGAGTAATAACAGAAAATGGATAATTAAATGGTTATATAGGTAAATAAGTGATAAGATTAGATAAGATAATATAAGATAAGATGAGATGAGACAAGATAAGATAGGAGAAGGATTAAAATGAAATTTGATATGAAAGTAATATTTTAAAGATTAATTGGTAATTATATAAAAGATTGAGACAATATGATAAAAATGGAACTGAAATGATCAATTTGAAGTTTAAATGGAAATTTAAGTGAAAAAGGACTTAATTGAAAGAAATAAAATATTTAGGGATAAAATGGTAATTTAGTTCATAAATGAATTAAATAAGGGTAATAATGTAATTTAGTCACATTTTAAGGACTCAAGTATAATTTGGCATGATAATGATAATTTGAGGACTAAACGGTAATTTATATGTTAATTAATGGATTAAATAAGTAAATAAGATAAATTGGTGGCAATTTTGTGAATATGAGAAAGTTCGGAGTAAAATTGTAATTTAGCAAAGGTTTAAGGACTTAAATGTAAATATGACATAGTTGGAAGACTTGAATGAAAATGTGACATAGTATAAGGACCTAATTGTAATTATTCCATAGTTAATGCAATATATATATATATATATATATATATATATATATATATATATATATATATATATATATATATATATATATATATATATATGTAGATATATATTTTTTTAAGGGTACTAATGATTTAAAGTAAAGACTATTGCATGTAAATAATCGAATGAAATAAATAATTGCTTAATGGTAAAATTGTGATTGTAGTAATATTTTAAGGACATAAATGTAATTTAGTATAAGAATAATATTCTAAGGACTAAGTGGTAAATTGCATATTAAATAATAAAATAAATATGATAATAAGTTAATTAATGGCATTATTGTAAATAAGTGAAAAGTGAAGGACAAAACTGTAAATTAGTGAAAGTCTAGGGACTTAAATGTAATTTATCAATAGTAATGTAAAATAAGAGATTAAAAGGTAATTGACGGGTAATATGAATGTTAATTGTATAATAAATTGACAATAGAGAAAATAACGATATTACACTAATAATGAAGTAATATTAATATTATTGTTAATAATGGTATTTCTTTTAATATTATTATTTATGATGATATCAATATATATGTTAATGTTCATATTAATAGAAATATTACAGTTAATGTTAATGTTATGAAAATGACAATAGGATTAAATGTAAGAAAAATATATGAGTAATATTAGTATCAGTAAACAAGCGAAAAATGTCATTGTGGTAATAAAGGATTATTGATGCTGATTAGGGAAAATATGTATATGAATTTAGATCTGTATAGTTAAATTAAAGAAACGAATTGAATTTACTTAAAGAATTGACAACGGTAAAAATAATGTTGATAATGATAATGAAGTTATTAGAATTATTAGGAAAATGTTATGTAATGTAAAATGAACTAGAGTTTTAGGGTTATGTAATTAAGTATTAAAATAGATGTATCTAATTGAAATTAAATATATAAAACTGTATGAATATATTGTGATTATATTACAACTGTAATAATGACACTGTAAAAGAAATTATTAAAAGGAAAATAGTAATATGAATAATTCAATAGCTGGTACTATACCCAAATATAGATTGTAACTGAGTAAATAGAATATGAATAAAAATGAAGAAAACTGATGAATACATTAATAAAATATTAACAAGGAATGTTAATGTAACTGGTTATTAAATTAACAGACTGAATATAATAATATGAAGGTTAAGGTTAATAGTATAGACGATAACGATACTGTTAACTAAAATGGTAAAGTTAAAATATTGTTACAGAAAGTGTTACAAAAGCATAGTGATTAACGACTAAAGTAAAGGATTTATTTAAAACATCAAAATAAAGTATAAATTGAGTAAAAGTCTAAGGAATTAATATGTATATATAGTGAATAAAAGATATACTTGTGTGTTCATGCATGTAATTAGTATAGTGGAAAATTTAGAATATGTATCCACCAATAGGCATTTTAATGCTCAGCATGTATCGTGATTATTGCGTGCAGGTTATAGAAAGAAAAGAAGTGGTAGTGGCCGAGGTTTACTGATGATTGAAAGAATATTTGACAGTAAGGATAAAGGTATAGGCATGGCATGTATATAACTGCAATGGATGAACACGAGATTGTATAGGATAGGTATATGAATTGTGTGTCGGCACGTTTGTTATATTGTTGTATTTGTATGAATGTCATTGTTGAAGAAAAAAAAATTTCATTGAATCTGATAAGTGCATCATAGTGTATTACAGTGTAGTGTTGTGACATCCGATATCTGTACCATTTACGGGTATAGGGTGTTACAGCATTCCTCATACGTTCCATTTCTTTTAGCATCTTAGGACACATATCTTTGCTAAGAAACTGATTCTTGGCAATAGGGTTATCTATGGATTTGCAGTTTTGCATATTAAATTGTTCAAGGACTTTGTTGATATATATCTCTTGAGAAAGAGACAACAACCTTCTCGAATGATCTCTTTATATCTTAACTTCAAGAATGTAATATGCTTGATCCATATCATTTATCTCAAAATTGGACGATAACCAATCTTTGATTTCATTTATTTACATTTTGTCATTTCTAGATATAAGTATATCATCTACATACAATGCCAAAACAACAAATTTACTTTAAGAGCTTTTACTATAAACATAATGGTTTTCATCAATCGTGTTGAACACATTCGATATGGTTATATGGTGAAATCTTAAGTACAATTGTCTTAAACACTGTTTAAGGCCATAGATTGAACTCATCAATCAGCAAACCTTATGTGCACTACTTTTTTTGATTAAACCTATAGGTTGTTCCATCCAATTCTTCATTAAGAAAAGCAGTCTTCACATCCATTTGATGCAGTTTTAGGTCTAAACTCGCCACTATGGTCAGAATTAACTTTATGGACCTAAATCTTACAATAGGTGAGAAAGACTCCTTATAGTCAATCCATTCCTATTGAGTAAACCCTTTAGCGACTAGCCAAGTCTTATATATTTCGATACTTCTATCAGCCTTTCGCTTTACTTTGAGAATACATTTATTCCTAATTAGTTTGTGTCCTTCCAATAGATCAACCAGTTCCCATGTGACCCATGTCCTGGAAGTCCTTTTCGGACATGAGGCCACGACCTAAAAACTCATAAACTTGGGGTTTCTGGACGGAAAACCACTCTCTAAACCTTTGGACCAAGATCTCTTTCAAAGAAAGAGATTCAAGTCCCAAAGTTGGAGCACCAGCGGGCTCCTTGGATATAGTCTGATTGGTGGAAACCTTCGAGGATGGCATCTCCTCTATCGGTGTTAGGGTGATCGGTTGAGCAGGAGGAGAGGAAGCAGGAGCAAGAGTTTGCTTCTCAGTAACAATAGCAGCACCTGGGGTAGCCTCAGACTTATAAGTCTTCTTCAGCCTGTGGAACTTAACAGGATAAGCGAATTGATCGCCTCCTGTTGTCGACTTCTTCCTTAATCTGTCCTTTGCCTTCTTTTTAGTCCGCTTGGCCTATTTCTTTAATAGCTGGGAAGGATCCATAGAAGCTGTAAAAATCAATTAAACCAAATATATATTTATTTAGAAATTTTTATAACTTGAATAAAATGAAAGCTAACACATGAGGATGATCAATGAAAATTCCTAAAGTCCTAAGGGCTCACGTTTTGCCTCAGAAGGTTTTGGCTTGTCTAGCACAACCAACAAAACCTTAGAACCGATTAGATCATCAGTATGTTCTTCAACATACTTTATGAGCTTGTCAATATCTAGTTGGAATATTTGAAGCCCAACGGCCATATCTTTGAGATTAATGGCCTTGTCTAATCGGAACAGACTTATGTTAGTGGTTATGCCCTAAACCAAATATTTGGACCTTGATGTAATGGTTATATTTTTATTTATATAATGAATTTTTTTTATATTAATATTATTGGTATGTTACATTATTATAATATTTATGAATAACTATGTTATTCGTGTTATCTCTAGTCATTTATCACTAAAGCTAATATATATAAATTAACATTAATATGGGTTTGATTGATAATCATAAAATGATTATATATAGTGATATAAATTAAACCTATAGGTATTTGTTAGAGAACAAAGTACTGGATAGACCTACTATGAACTCACTACATGGATTAGTATCATAAGTGATATCATAATAGATATGTTATGGAATCCTTTGACCTGAGGTTATCATAGCTTCCTACATAAGGAACATCATTCTTTGATATAATCAAACATTATCTTTAATCGAATAATTATAAAGGTTATAATTGAGTATGATGAGAATTATACAGAAGAAAGTAAATAATCAAGATGGAATTTGTCTCTCTCTTGTGAGAGAGATATCTACTGAGCCCCTCGATAAGTAGGACTGACAAATGCATGGTCATGCTCAAATGAATTGATAGTGTGATCAATGTTATTTAAATTTATCAGTCTACTTAGAGATCGAGAAATTATATGTTTGAACAATGTGAGTGTGACATGGACCATGACTTATGTTCAAACAAGATATTGTGTGACAAAAGGATTACAACATGTTCTATTGTTTAGGTTACAATCGGACTACCGATATTCATATTATTTGGGTAGTCACAATATGTTACTAGAGGTCACTTATGACTTGTGGGCCTATAATGGGATTGGACCCAATGCTAACATAATATAAACCTATTGGGTCGCACATCTAGAATATAATGAACGGACTGGGATTTATTTGGGTATTACGATTTTAAATATATCAGATATTAAAATCAAAATAATTATTATAAAAAGGGAATATTCGTTATTTTGAATAAAGAATATTATCCCTAAATATCTTCCACAAGTTAACCACATTAGGGTTAACATGTGAACACAAATATATAGATACATGTGTAAGCCCTAATGATCTTAATACACTTTCTGCCATTTTTAGAAAAATACAGAAAGAAGGAAAAGTTTTTCTCTACAGTGTGTGGATACTGTAGAGGGTGGTCATTCCTGGAGCAGCACTGTAGACACTGGGTTTCGAGACGGTCAAATATCAGAATTATCCAATGATGAAAATAAGAACCGATTTGTCGGCAATAAAGTGAGAATCGATCATTCCATTGCCAAGTTTTTATGTCTGTACCAAAATACTTTTAAATTTTATTTATTTACTTATATTTATTTTGTTTTATTTTATTTTACTTTTAATTTATTATTTTTATTATCTATTTTCTCTTATTTATTTTGTTTTACTTTTTTTGTTTTATTTTATTTTATTTTAGGAGCGATTTTTTTGGGGTTTTTATGAGGAAGGCGAGAGGCTGCCCCGTGGGCGCGGCCTGCGGGCATGCGCCAGCGACTGCATGCACGAGGTGCTCCCCGCGCGTGGCTGCCCATTCGCAGGTAGCCTCCCCCCTTTCCCTTTCCCACCTGCGAAAATCTGATTTTTGACATATTTTAGGACTGTCAAAAGGGATTTTCTTTCAGATTTCAGGGGTTTTTGGGGGAGAGGAATAGAAAGGGGCTTTTGTCCTTTCCTTTTTTGAGAAAAAAGAGGGAAAGTAGAGGGGAGATATGGTTGGAATATGAGGGGGGCGGATTTCTTTGAAGAGGGGAGGACAAGAGAATTTTGAAGGGAAGGAAAAAAAATATTCTTGAAATAAAAAATTACTCTTTGATTTTGAAAGTGTTTGTTGGATTTGGATCAACTTGAGGAAGGAAAATCAGTTTCCTTAGCTTGGGTTTTCCATCAACCAAATGTACCAAACAAAGAAATCGTTTTTTGGTATTTTTTGAGTAGCTTTTATGTTAAAAATTTGAGTTTTCTCGGATATCTTTGTGTTTATCATTGCGAAACTTGACAAGGGAGATGGATTGAGACATCTTATTCCCACTGTATCAACTTTGAGGGTAAAGATTCTTGGATCCATTTTTATTATTTAATCTCATTTCATTTTTTCTTGTATTTATGATTATGGTGTTCTTGAGATTTGTTCTCTTAGTATGATTTTCCAATCTTTTTTTTTTTAATTTTCGGTATGAAAATGGGTAAATATATATATGAGTTGGGTGTAAAAATTAGATTTACTATTTGTGTCTTTTTAGTATAATTTTTTATGATAATCTTCCTTTCTATATGTTTAAGTAGCATTATTATTTGTTTTCATGCTTATTTATTCCACTCACTCACTTTATTCATTTAGATAATTTCATCATTATTGCAACATTAATATTAATATTATTATTATCATTATTATTACTGTTATTACTATTATTATTATTGTTATCATTATATATTATTATTATTACTATCATTAATGTTATTATTGTTGGTGTATTATTGTTATTATTATTGTTAGTATTATTATCATCATCAAGGTTCTTATTGTCATTGTATTATCAGTATTATTTTTACTGTTGTGGTCATTATTAATGTTGTTTATTATTGTTACCCTTTTTGCGTGACTAGTTTTTTAACTCTCTTTGCATGCAAGTTGTTTGCATAGTAAATTAACATATTTAATATAGCCCAATTTATTTTCTACGTGTACGTTAATCATTTTTTATTTTCTCTTGTCTTTGTATTTATGCGGTTAATTTTAAAATTGTCACTAATATTTTTATTGTTGTTTTTTCTTATTTGGGGTTGAAATGTGATCTTACTTGTGTGAGCATTTGCGTGATCAAATTGAAGGGTGGGGTCACGATGCGTAGGAAACTATATCGCTTGGGTGAGACTTTACCAACTCTTTATTTGTGTGATTGAGTTTATTTATAAATAAAATAGTTTTATTTGATACGCGTGTAAGATAAAAAAAATTACAAAAATATTTTTATGACTAAATTGGGATTCTTATTAATAAATTGGAACCAATGTCTTTGATTTTAGCCAATGAATGTAAAAATACCACAAAATAAAACGAGGAGTCAAATTTTTCTCAAAATGGGAACAATTCATCCCGGTTTTCAAGCCAATATTCGAAAGGACTCATCGATCCCTTTTTTAAGTGGGCATGAGGGAACCAATGTTCGTAAACCAAATAAATATCCCGATTTATACATGTCTCTTCTTATGACTGGCTTTGCTTAATTAATTAGCTTTATATTTATATATCTTGTGAGCCCTTATAATTAATTATTTTTGAGGCAATTTTTTTTAGCTTTTCTTTTTATTTTGGGGATTGTATTTTTCCCAATTTTAATTTTACAATGATGTGCCTTTGCGTGTTTACCGCTTTATTTATTGCTTTCCTTATAGTTTTCATTTACTGCTTCTTGGATGCTTGAAATGCGCTTCTAATAAAATACATGAAATCGTATAAGATGAGAGATGGAATTTTTTAATTTAAAAATTCATTTATAATTAACCAAGAAATAAATAAGAGTGGAGTTCCAAACTATTTTCTGGTTTAGACCATAGAGGTTAGACAACCTTTTTCAATTTTTCGTAAATAGGGTGGCGACTTCAAAATACCTCAAAGGTGCCTAAAGGTTTTATGAGACTAGATGACCTTTCCCAATGTTTTGTTGGGTGGAGATTCCAAAATGTCTCGTATTACCCAAGATCAAATGACGCGAACCACCCTATCGAGCACTAAAAGCGGGAGGGGCCGGTTCGGCGCGCGTCACAATCACCTAGAGTTCGATCTAACTTTGGAGCAAATTATTTGCATTCACGTAGGAAGTTTTCGATTTGATTGGAATCAAAAGGGGAAATTATTTATTTTTGCGTATCCAAAGGTTAGTATTTGTTAATCTCTTTCATTTGAATCAATTAGATCGCATGGATCCTGTCGAGTTTTGTTTTTATTACCACTGTGTTATTTTGAATTAATCTGCACAAAACCCTACAACTTATGCCGAACCCTCCTCTCCTCTATGGCAGGAAAATTTCTTCCTTGTAGCCCTTGATCAAAGAGGGCAAGTGTGACGCGCGCCGGAACCCAGCAAGGGCCCTACGCTGAATCCGCTTTTAGGATTCGAGGGATTGGTTTCTCGTCTTTTTGATCATGGGCGTCATGAGACATCTTGGATGCTTCTTTAACAATAAAACATTGGAAAGGAAGATCTAGCCCTACGATGCCTTTAGGCACCTTTGAAGTATCATGGAGTTGCCACCCAATTTATAAGAAATTGGGAAAAGTCTTTAATCTCTTATTGGTCTACACCAGAGATTGGTGTTCGGAACTTCACTCTTATTTATGCTTTAGTTAATTACAAATGAGTTTTTTAACTTCCTAAAATTCTATCTCTTATCTCATATGATTTATGCATTTAATTAAAAGTGCATTGCGAGCATTCAAAAGCAATAAAGAAAGCGGTAAATAAATAAAATAAAGCAATAAACACGTCAAACACACAATTATAAGAGAAATAGGGGCGAAATACAACCCCAAAAAGAATTTAAATAATGTTGCCCCAAAATTAATTACAAGGGCTCAAGATAAAATGAACATAAATTTAAAGAATTAAACAAAATTAAACATAAGAAAAACATTCATAAATCGGGACATTCATTTGGTTTAGGAACATTGGTTCCTTCGTACTTGTTTAAAGGTTTAGGAACATTGGTTTTTTCGCATTTATTTTGAAGAGGGATCGAAGAGCTAATTGATTGCTAGTTTGAAAAACCGGGATGAGTGATCCCATTTTTGGAGAAAATTTAACTCTTCATTTTATTGTGTCATTTTATATTTTTTAGCTAAAAAGAGGAACATTGGTCCCAATTTTATTAATAAAAGTTCCAATTTAATTATAAAAATATTTTTGTGATTTTTCATCTTACGCGTGCGTAAGTAAAATAATAATTTTACAAGTAAACACAACAAAAGAAGGGAAATAAGGAAGGTCTCACAAAGCCGACGTGATCCTCTATGCGTCGTGACCCATCCGGGGAGCCACGGGGACACTCACATAATGTAAGTCACAATAAAACTCAGACAGAAAAAATAATATTATGATATTAGTAATAATTTTAAAAATTAATCAAATGAAGATAAAATGAATATTGGGCACAATAATAAATAATAATAATAATAATAATAATAATAATAATAATAATAATAATAATAATAATGATGATGATGATGACGACAACGTGAAATGATAATAATAATAATAATAATAATAATACAAAACAAGTATACATAAAATACTAACAAATAAATAATACAGTGATAATGATAATAGTGATAATAATAATGATAATAATAATAATGGATAATAATAATAAAAAATAATGGATATAACATAAATAACCATGATAATAATAGTAAATATAATAATACTAATACTAATAATAATAATAATAAGATAATAATAATAATAATGACTACAATGTGGAATGATAATGATAATAGTGATACAAAACAAGTATGCATGAAATAATAACGAATAAATAATATAGTGATGACAATAACAATAACAATAATAATAACAATAATAGTAGTAGTAATAATAATAATAGGAGAGTCACAAAGAAATCAAATTAAGGCGAACGAATAAGATATTAACACATTAAAATGCTAAAAATAAATAATAGACATGGTAATAATAGCAAAAATAATAATATTAATAATAATAAATGATGAACAAAATAAGTGGGAACGGATCCAAAAATATTTACCCTCAGAATTTATAGATCGAAAAATAGGATGCCTTAATCCGTCATTCTTATCGATTTTTATTGTGATAAATATTTGAAGAAAATATGAAAATTTGTGTTTGGAAACAAGCTTAACTCAAGAAATTATTTTGGTGAAAATATTTCCTGGTGAAAAAATAGAGCAAAGGAAATTAATTTTCCAAACTCAAAATTATCCTGGAACTAAAAAGAAAAAATTCTGGAAGAAAAAAGAAGGAAGAAAGAATTAAAAACTTTTGAATTTCCCTTGATTTTTGCCTAAAGGAAACCCACGGCTGCCACTTTGCTTGAGAGAAAGCTTTCTCTTTTTTCTGTGAATAAAATGCAGCTTCCTTGAAAATGAAGGATATATTTTTCTGTCTTGGCCAAAAATAGGAAGAGAACAAAAGTGTTTTCATTTTTAGTTTATCAAAAATTGCACAAAAAGGTGAAACAACGGAAAAAATCAGACTGGAAAAAGTCAAAAAAATCAGAAAATGCAGGGAAGAAGACCGTGGCCAAAACTGGCCGCGTGTGGGGGGAGGGGGGGGGGGGGGGGGGGGGCGCAATCCCTCGGCGACAGGGCGCGAGCGCTCCTGGCAGCGCGCGTGCGGCCTCCGCCATGCACGCGCCCCCAGCCTCCGCGACGGGCACAGCCCGCACGCGTGGCACGCGAAACGAAAAATAAAAATAAAATAAAATAAAATAAAAAAAGAAAATAAATATAAGTAGTAAAAAGGAATAAAAGAGAGCAAAATAAACAAATTTTCGCACTGAAAATTTTGGAGGAACAAATGAAATTTTTTTTTCGACAAGAAGAACATCATTACTGGCACCTCTATTTGTGGCAAGTACCATTTTCATTATCGGGTAATCTTGAACTTGGACCACCTCGGGACCCGGTGTCTACAGTAAGGTAAATAGCCTTTTCTTGTTTTGGCTGGTGAAATAATACTCCATGCCATGCTGTCAGCCAGAAAGGTAGAAGAATGGGTGAAGAGCTCCAAGCTGGCAGCACAACACCTAGAAGCAGGCGATCATCCTCCATCCGTACGAGTTTAACTGATTCAGAGCGATCTCGTAACCCTACAAGATCTTGATGTTGAACCGGCCAAGCAGGAACTAAAGGCCACAGTCCAAACTAGGCTAATGGCCAATAAACCACTCGCGGGTCAGAACAACCTTTTGGAGACTGACACCGAGAGAGGGCAGGCTATAATGGCCACATCCTCAAGAAGGCTATATTTCTTCTTCAGTTTGCTCACTTCTGAAGTAGAAAGCTTCATGGGTTTGTTCATAGGTTCCTTAGTCTTATAATCAGTGAGGAAACTGGTATCTAAGGCTAAATTTATGTTCGTGGAATTGCTCACAACCATTCTGATTGGCAAAAGGGTGAAAAAGGTATTTTGATATTGTTCTCAGGTTGGGATTCCTAAACTACTTGAAGATGAGGATGAGGATGATGAAATTTCTATAAAATTAAAGAACATGTAAGTAAAAGATTGATGACTTGGAGAAATTACAAAAAAGGATTTCTGAAAAAACTTGAAGAACTTGAGAAAGAATTGAAGAAAGCTTGAAGATTTTAGAGAAAAAGAAGTTAAAGCTTTGTAAAAGCAGAAAATGAAACGAGAAATTCACTTATTTATAGGTAAGAGATAACTTCCTTAGCAAGCGAAACACTGCAACCGACGCCGCTATGTATCAAGAGATGGCTAGCCAACCCGAAGATCGAAATGTTGTCATAATGGGCATGTCTGACGAAACGTACACCATCAATGCATCAACTCAACAGTCGGGAATGCAAAGAGACCGATTTAGATTTCAAAACTCAAAATAAATTTGTAAATTGAACCGCCAAAGGCTTTAATGCTATTTTTTTGACTAATCCGATCGGATTTTTTCAAGGGAGACAAATGATAATACCATTATCAACTGGGCCTGAATCAATCTTAGCCCAAGGCCTAACATAGACCAAAATCCCAGATGCTCAAGTCCAGGTGCGTGACAAGCGGACACCCAAGGAGTCAAAGAGCTGGCGACGCAGGCTATCCAATTGAACTGACAGGGCATGCTCTCTATTAAAGTCCACTAACACACTTCAGCGCCCACATTTCCTACTTGCTTTTTGTCACATCGCCGATCACCTGCTCTAACACCAGAGCAGACCCACTCTTGGTACTCAGGTAGTTTCTCACATTCACTATAAATAGCCCAAGACACTATAGAACAAGGTATTGAATCATTGAGACTTTTTCTATATTCTCTCTCTAAGCTCTATTGACTTAAGTTTTAGAGTACTTACGCCTGCTCCGACCAGACTTGTCTTATTGCTGATATAATTCTTTTGCTGATCCAATCGGCTTGCTAACACCTACCATCCGGCCTCATTAAACTTTTGAATTTTCAGAACTTATTAGCTATAAACCCCTTCTCCATGAATCTTCCATAAACCTACCTTTAAGCTTAAATTTTCTCTCAACAATCAAATATTAATTCACTTAAAACCACCAGTCTCTCTATGAATATCAATTCACTTGAATCTATGTTCACGAAGAGAAAGTAGATATAGCAGTAGCAAAAGCAGCAAATTTTGTCATTGGTTAAAAATGGATATTCATGAATATGGTTTAAAGTAAATAAAGAAAGGGTTTGTTTGTTTGGTGAGAAAGTTTAAAAGCATTAGTTCATGCATGCCTCCTTCATGGATGATGAGAAGTAGGTAGAAAGAAATTGGAGGACTTGATGAAATTGAAGCACATAACAAAATAGAGTACCCGTGATTTTGTTCTGTTTATCTCATCTTTTTACCCAACTCCTCCTACAATCCCTTCCTCTTTCGTCTTAGTTTCATCACCATCCTTTATCTTGGACCTCGAATTTGAACCACAACCATAACTTATCCTTTAGATTCAGAGTTTGGCAATGGAAACCAACAACAATAACTGCAGCTTCATCTCATGCGATAAATTTAATTAGAACAAAAAAATGAGATTAAATAGAGGGAAACATCAAGGGCAGAAATAATGGCTAAGAAATCAGATAAAAGAAGAATGGATAAGGGATTACACGTGTTTTTTTTTTTCATTTGCTACCTTTACATATCACTACGTTTGGAGAACTCGCTCCTCAATATGTTTTATTATATGAAAAAATTCTTACTTAAACAGGTTTAGAAAAATTGTATAAATCAAATTAATAATGTATTGCCACATATGCACGTTAATTATTACTTAACCTTTTTTTTCAACCAAATTTGCATAAATGGCGGGCTTTGTATTCTCAGCTTAATTAATAAAAATTTGTCTAAATTGGACCTAGATAAGAAGTTCTAAGTTTATTAGTTTATCAACTATAGTTGTTGAATTGGGATTTAGAAGAGTTTAAATAGCTGGATGGCAAAACTGTAAAAATACGTGTTAAATCATGTATGAGTCCAAAAAGAGAATATCACTATGTACAAATCTGGATCCAGCTTTTGTTGATAAAGAAAAAGGAGCGGCTACTGGACTTCATGTTAGTGTGATCTTTACTTAAACTTTAAAAGCGAAGTTTTTCTATAACTTTCTTTACAAATAATTAATTTATAATTAAAATATCATACTTATGTAGTTATGTCCAAGTAAAGTGTGGATTAAGGAGAAAAAAAATCCTACTAACACGTCTCATCTCTTGAAGTACTTATAATTCTAATATTTCGATATCATTAAAAAATAAATACAAAAATTAAATTCACTCACTTAGCAATCATATAGGAACGGAACTAGGATTAGGGCATGTAGAGGGCCAAAAATTATAGACGAGGAATTTAAAAAATTCGGAGGGTAAAATCATAAGAATTTTTTTTTCAAGGAGCAAACTGTATTTTTATAAGAAGGATTTTAATTAAAAAAAAAAGAATAAATTGAGGGTGCTAACTCCTTCCATAACGTATATATAGGTCCATTTCTGCAATCAAATTTTGCCATTTTTCAGGACGGATAATAATAATAATAATAATCTTATTCACATAGGATTGAGAGAAAGAAAAAAAAGGTTTTTGTTCAATTTTGCTAGCTTTATTTACACAACTTGTTTTCCCACCAAAATCTTATAACCATATTAGTGGTTATTTTTCCCAGAAAATGCTAAATTTACACAAAAAAAAAAAAAAAAATTCTTTGATGAAATAAATACAAACAAATATAATTAGTTTTTCTTTTGTATTTACATAAATAAATAAATAATTAGTATTATTTCTGATCAGATTTAATATCAGAAGGAGGTAAAAAATGGTCATTAGTTAAACCCCAAATATTAAAATCGACATCTTCAATTTTCCATTTCTCTTCCATTTGTCTTTTGTGATTAGCAGACTGTTCTCCATATCTAAAGACAGTAACTCGAGTTTTACCACTGTGAGCAATATTAACTCCATCAACATACCTATAATCTTCCATTACTGACTCTGTGCTTGTTTCCCAGAAAACATCATCGTCCTCTTTAGTTCTCATTCTTAATAGCCTCGAATCTTCAAACTGGATCAAAAGTCCTGACCTTTGACTAAAATACCCCCATATTGTGTGATGAATTATCTCATAATTGGGCCCACTTTGTGCTTCCCTAATTGCTGGAGATGTCTCTAGCTTTAGTATAAAGCAATCTTCTTCATTTATTATTTTCTCTCCAATGCATGTTGCATCTAAAAATAAATTTGCTGTTGACCTTGGGTCCAAACCCTGTTACGTATCATGCTTTCTTTTAGAAATTCACATTATAATTACAAAATAAATAAAAAAAACAGTTATATATTACTTGCATAATCACCCTCAAACTTTCTTAATTTTTATTTTTGTCATATACATTAGGGAAAAAAGGTACTATTGTTCTCCAATGGTTTGTCTGGGAGCCCTAATTTGTTCCTCAGATTTTTTTGAGCAAAAATACCAGCATAATATTTTTATAACTGTTGAAAATAAGCTCTAATATTATATTAATTCGTTGCGTATTTCATTATTTAATTAAAAATAAAAAGGCTAGTTTACGTAATACTTTGTCATATTTCAATATTATTTTATGATTAGGTAATTTGCTTCTAATATTAGTTGGTAATTCTAATATAGTATAAAATGTATTAATAATTTAATATCTTTAATCGTCTATTCATTTATATAATGGAAAGACAAAAATTATGTATATTATCAAGCTTCTCCTAATATAACAATTCAGGTCATAGAAAAAATAAGAGAATCTTAGAAAAAAAAATACTTTAGGAATTTCCTTGAAAATGAAAAAAACGGAATGTTTAAAGATTGGAGAATCACTTGCAGGTCAAACGGGTCGATTTGTGATCCGTTTGATCCGATCTGATTTATTTACAGTCTACCCGTTTATAACCCAATCCATTAATAATTCGATCTATTTCGATTCAATATGATTCTTTTGTCAGATTTATTAAAAATTGTGCGAAATACTCTTGTAAATGTTGAAAACGATGCTAAAATGCTTCAATTTTAGCACTTTTTCCAACACCTATTTAGATATTAGCTTCAAAAACAATTTGAGGCAAAATAAAACACAGAGACAAATATCTAGTGCAAAATAGTACATTTTCCTATATATAAGTATGCAATTTGAAATTTACAGTATGTTGCCCCATTTTAATAGAAATATATATATATATATATATTTTGTATGTGTGGGAAACAAATTGAGTTGGAAGTTATGTTATAACTAAGTGCGAAACTTAATTTTTAAATAAATCGGATATTAAAAAATTTCAAGACAATTTTTTTATCTAGACTCGTTTTACAAAGAGTTTTATGCACTAATTCAATACCGTATTGCCACTTGGTTATCAAACAATATGCCATTAAATTAATGCCTATATAAGCCTTCTTATATAAAAAATTTTAGTCTAGTAATAAAATATATATATATATATATATATATATATATATATTAAAATTCAAATACCTGCAAGAAACGACGCAGGGGTCTAGGAGGACCCTTGGAAACAGGAGAATGTTGATTAGAAGAATGCCTCCAAGAGAGTTTGCCATTGCTACCACAAACGACTTTGCAACCAGAAATGACAAGCTCTAATATCCAGAAATCAGGATCCTTTTGCCAAAGAACAAAACCACCTGCTTCTTCTGTGCTTTTAACGTTAATGGTTTGATCTCCTTGATGAAATTCTGATGCTGTGATCTTCACTTCTCCTGTTACACACATGTTATGCACTGCGTTTAATGGTCCTTGTCCTCCTGTTGCTGCTATGTATTGTTGCACTATGTATTTCGCTGTTGAAGCTTGCTGCATTTAAATTTAAAGGAATTATGAGGATAAGCGTTCAAACACCAAAGAAAACAATAGACAATTTTATAAATAATTTTTTTAAAAAATAATTTAAAAAATGGTGTGTTTTAAAATGTATTTAAAAATATGAAGTTTTTAATGAATCTGCAACTGCTGGCTGCAGATTCAAGTTTGCGGATTGCATAGATTTTTTGTTTTATAATTATTATTATTATTAATCATTTTATATAATTATACAGACTATAGCCCCTTAAAATCAGTACAATATCAATCAGTTATCCATTATATACAGATTGGCTATTGTTGAAAGATCTTTTGATTGGGTTCTATTATTATCTCAAAATTGCCAAAACAATGGAGGAAAAAGAAATTCTGATTTTTTATAATTTAGTGGGGTCCACTAATTTGAATTTGCAACAGAACAGCTTGTTGCATATTTAATTCTAATATTTTCAAACTCTGGTGGGACCTACACACCTTAATATACAGCCACATGTTGCAGATTTATTAAAAATTACATATTCCTAAATATTTTTGAAATACACCATATTTTAAATTATTTTTTGAAAAAACATTATTTATAAAGTTCTCCCAAAAATATATAAAAATTTAATTAAAAACAAAACTCTACAATTAAATTGGTTTTTTGAACATTTCCCATATAAAAAAAAGATAAATGTGATTTTTATTCCAAAATTATTTGAAATAAACCGATTTGCACTAGAATTATTTTGATTGATTTTTGCTTATAAATTATTTGAAACAATACGATTTTATCCATATTTTATATGAGAATTAATCACATAATTTCACGTGGTTGGGAATAGACTAACATGTAGTATGAGGGAGCTCTCTCTTTTTTTTTTTTCCAAATAAAGATACATGTATTCTTTTTGTTATTTTTAGATTATTTCTAAATAAATCCTTCAAAAGTTTTTATTTTTTTACAGTTTAGCTTTTTAAAATTTTTTAATCTTTTATGATATTTAAGTTTTGGCAGTTTTGACCCTTTTTAACATATTCTATGTATATATGCCGTTTCTAAATTATGTTTGTTTTGATAAGTTAAATAACAAAAGTTACCAATTTTAAAAAATAAAAAAGCCTAATTTTTAAATTTTAATTTTTAAATAGTTTCCATTAGCAGAAAAAAAAATGCATAAAAAATAATGAAAAAAGGACAGACATCTTACAATAGAACAATCTTTGACAGGCTTATGAAGAGAATGGCCAAGTTGAACCTGAAGAGGAATAAGAGGAGATCCAACCAAATAAAGAATAAAACGAAGCTCATTAATCCGACCAGCAATTACTGGCTGTGACCATTTATCTGAATTTTGACCTCTCATCCACGTCAGCATATTCTGCCAACGTAACGTCACGTTGCTACCCATGCTAGTGAACATTTCTTCTGGTATTGGTACCTCAAGCACGGTCTCGAGTCCATCTTCTTTGTCAATATTTGGGCACAGTTTCCTCATCTAATTAATCAAACCTTAAAACAAAACAAAAACTAAACTAAACAATGAAACATAAACAAATGCTTAATTCTTTGCCTTTCTCTTTCAAACGGATAGCATTTGAGAATTATTTTCTTTAAGGTTGTCCTTGCTTTTAGATGTCTTGTGGGCATTATTTTTAGTTACACTTTTTTTCTTTGTTTTTTGTGTTTCTATTTTTAGATGCTACATATTTTAATATTCTGCCTAACTAAAATATGTTGTTTTCACTAATTATTCCAATATATTCAAAATTAAATTTAACTACATAGCTAATTTATTTGATTCAATGTTCCTATCTACAAATAATTACCATTGAATTGATAATGTCCATATTATCATACCCGGATTCTTAGCCTAAAAATATCCTAATCAGGTCCACTTAATTCTGATTTTCCAATTTGATCGGTCTAAGTCATATATCTGATCTGAATTTTTCTGACCGACTATATACCCCAAGTCACATCTGCTAATTCGAACAGCAGACACATCACAATGATTAAAAGATCCTCGTGAGATTAAGTTCAATCAAATCTATATAAATTATTGATCATTTCCTCGCAAGACACACGGGGTAATAGTTCTATACTCCTAACTCTCTATTTGTTTTTTCTATATTTTTCTCTTCTCTCCATGATATTAAGTTACTAACTTAACCATCAGAGAATGATGATTTCTGACTAAGTTTGGAGCAGTTGTTTAGGTTAATTTCAAGAATCTCATTGATCAAGTAGTTCCTCCCCAATTCAAAGCCTAAGCGCTAATCTGGTCCATTATTCTCTTCATCAATTTTAAAGGGATTTTTACATAAATGACTTAAGAAAGTGGAAGCCTTTTATAAAATTACTACCCAATATTTGTAATTTTAAAAATGCCTTTTTTTTTTTCTCATTTTTAAAAATACTATTTTTTAGTAATGGTCTTATTTTTACTCACTCAAGCGTAAACTTCTTCTCTTTTAAGTAATTTCTACAATCCATCCAAACAACTGGTCATTTTTCTTTTTTTCTTCTTCACGTAATTGTTTTCTTTTTCTCTTCTTTTTCACATTACGGTTTCCTTTCAAGACTTTATCAATCACATTAAAATCAAATTAGTATTGATTATTCTTATTTAGTCCCAATTGCTATCAAATTTACAATAAATCATACGAAATTAAAATTAATTCTAATTAAAAAGATTTTATTGGTATACCGAAATCCAATTGCAAATTTAAACTATTCATTTCGGTATATCAATTGGTATACCTTCATATATGTAGGTATACCAAATTGCAAGGAAGTAATTGCGACACTTGAATTATGTATACCATATATATTTGATATATCAAATTGAAGTTGGGAATTGCAACAATTTAGTTTGGTATACTATTAGGTATATACCGCATACACATAGATATATCAAAATGGAGAATAGGAATTTTCAATCATGTAATTTGTTATACTAGTTTTGTTCTTCTCGGTATACCAATATACATTAGTGGCATTTAGTATATTAGGAGGTATAACTTGGTATACATAGGTATGCCAAAACGAATGAAGAGAGCGAACGGCGTTGTAAGCAGCAGCGGTAATGACGGAAAGAATGAAGAGAGTGAATGGTATTGTTAGGGGCAGTGGAAACAATTGAAAGAACAAAGAGATCGGATGGGGTACATATAAAACACAACGTGAGTTAGAATTTCAATTTTCTCGACAGTTTTTTGTTGGTCGCCTGGGAGATTGGACTCTTTTGAAAGGGATTTAGAATTGTTTTTTTTTTGTTATGACTTGTGAAGGTGCTTAGAAGGAGGAGATTTCGTGGGCTTTTGAGGAGGCAGGATCTAAAATTTTGATAAGTTTTTAAAGCAGATAATGGAATTGAAAATGAAGAGGTGAAGAGCATTGGGCAGAAAGAAAAAAAAAGAGGAGAAGAATTAAATATGGCCAAATGTACATTTTTTTTTTCTCCTAACGTTTTCCCAAATGGGAATTTACCCCTGACGTTTGTTTTAGAGAATTTTAATATTTGTAAAAAGGGAGAATTTTGTCCCACAGTCAATTGCCGCTAAGTTTGACCATGCATACGCTAATTGACTGCTGATATGGATATAGTGGGACACATGTCGCGCATCAATTGGACACATTAGTGACACGTGTTTAACGCGTGAATCACACGATTAAGTAATTTTTTTTTACTTTTCTCTCCTGCTCCCATTTCTCTCACTTCCCTCTCGTTTTACCTTTTCTGCCTTCATCGTTTCTCTTTCTTACAGCCACCCACAACAGGTATTGATATCTCCTGCTCTTCCTTGTTTTGTTACAGTAATAAAATCACCAAAAATTCCTAAAATCCAAAAGTGAAAATCGAAGAAATTGAACAAATTAAAATTACTTGCTTCATTTGACACCCTTAAGAAACAGAGAAAGAAATGGGATGTCATCGGATAGAGTCTTCTATGTCTTCCATTTAGAAGATCCATGAGTAAAATTCAAAAAGATTGTGGGTTTTGAGTGGAGAAGTAAAATCCAAAAAGATTATGGGTTTCGAGTGGAGAAGTGAGTTCATAGAGAAAACCTATAAGTGAAAAATCAAAGAAACTCAAAACATCTGCCTATGAGAAGATGTAAAGAATAAATGTTTAAGAAGATCCATCTATTGTACAAATGACAAAGATGAGAATTGTGAGGTTAACTCAAGATCTACAAGTTAACAAGAAAATCCCTGAAATTTAAAAAGGATTGACCTGTTACGGAGAAAACACATAAAAAATAGGGATGAAGAAAAAGATATATAAATCTTACCATAAGAAGAGGATGATACAAAAGAATGAAAATCCTTTGAGCAAATAAGATATTGCTCTTCACAGAACATGTAAAATATCAACAAACAAAAAAGAATGAAATCCCATATTGCTTATTTGTTCATATTACACCAACAATTCTCTATTTCTCTTTCAAAAACTCCTTTTATACTCAATATTAACAAACTCTTCTCTATAATTAGTTTAAGAATTAGATGTTACTTTTATCTCTCTACCTCTTTCGTTATTGCTCACATAAAAAATCCCCTTTTCTCTTCGTTTCTGTCTCAGCTTCTTATAGATTGTTCTCTCCCTCTTCTTCTTCCTTTTCTTCTTTGTGTTCTTCATCTAAACAAGCCATCTTTCCTATCGTTTTGAATGGATTGAAGAAGAGAGAGATCTAGAAGGTGACAGCGCCACTAGGGCTTTCTTATTTTGGGATTTTAGTGATTTTTGGTGATTTTATTACTATAACAAAATAGGGAAAAGCAGGAGAGATTGATCTCTATTGTGGGTGGTTCCATCTAATGAATTAAGATTAAGAAAATGAAATTAAGGTTAAAATAAGGTAGCTAGGGACTTAATATAGATTTTGGAAAATCTATTCTAATATGTTAGGTTTCAAATAAACATAATGTATGGGTATGTTTATGTATTTAAGTTGGCGACTTATTAAAACTGCGTGTAGGGATATAAAATTGTAACACCCTTAACTCTCTATACTATACGTACCGTAACCGAATGTCTCTATTACCCCAAATGTATTGAAGTCACAAGATCATATTAGAGTAGATAGTTCAATAAAAAATTTTTTCGCATACAAACATCAATGATACTCATGGACAAATGATTATAATATAACAGTTCATACATAATATTGTTTAAAAATTTACAATCAACCTTCCTAAGACATAAACTCGTATCATCCATCGCGACCATATACATGCCATGCCTATCTTCTTATCTTTACTTTCATTTTTTTTCTCGACCATTTTCAAAACCTCGGCCACATTAAAACTTCTTATAACTTGTACTTTCCAATTGTCCAATAAAATATTTTTGACTCACTGTTGTAGTTTTTACCTAGAGAACTTTCCAGGGAGGTCACCCATCCCAAGATTTTTCTTACCCTTACACGTTTAACTTTTTAACTCCTCTGTAATTCTGGGTACTAATACTGTTACTTCCTCACCTAAACCACACTATTCACTTTACAAAATTCACCGATCATTACTATACTAGTATTCAATTCATTACATATCAACTATGACAATTTTGGGGATTTACATGCATGTATATGTATCACTTCGTCCTTATTACACCGTCTCCAATCTTAGGATCACCTAAACCTTTGCTCTGATACCAATAAAATTATAACACACTTAACTCTCTATACTATACGTACCGTAACCGAATGTCTTTGTTACCCCAAATGTATTGAAGTCACAAGATCATAGTACAGTAGACAATTCAGTAAATTTTTTTTTCGTATACAAACATTAATGATACTCATGGATAAATAATAATAATGATATAACAGTTCATACATAACACTATTTAAAAATTTACAATCAACCTACCTAAGACATAAACTCGTATCATCCATCGCGACCATATACATGCCATGCCTATCTTCTTATCTTTACTTTCGTTTTCTTTCTCGACCATCTTCAAAACCTCGGCCACATTAAAACTTCTTATAACTTGTACTTTCCAATGGTCCAATAAAATATTTTTGACTCTTTGCTGTAGTTTTTACCTAGAGAACTTTCCAAAGAGGTCACCCATCCCAGGACTTCTCTTACCCTTTCACATTTAACCTTTTAACTCATCTGTAATTATGGGTACTAATACTGTTACTTCCTCACCTAAATCACAGTATTCACTCTGCAGAATTCATTGATCATTACTATACCAGTATTCAAACCATTACATGCCAGCTATGGCAATTTTGGTCTATTACATTGCAAAAGAGAGAAAGGATGAAGGCAGAAGAGAGAAAAGGGGTGTGACGCGCACCGAACCTAGCAAAGGCCCTTATAATGAGACCTGCTTTTAGGGATTGAGGGGTTGGTTTGCGTCTTTTTGGTCTTGAGTGCCATGAGACATCTTGGAATCCCTATCCAATAGAACATTGGAGAGTTCATCTAGCCTCATGACACCTTTAGGCACCTTTGAGATATTTTGGAGTTGCCACCCAATTTACGAGAAATAAAAAAAGGTCATCTAACCTCTACAGTCTAAACCAGAGATGGTGTTCGGAACTTCACTCTTATTTATGTCTTGTTTAGTTATAAATGAGTTTTTCTTAAATAAAATCCTACCTCTCCTCTCACGCGATTAATGCATTTAATTTAAGAGTGCATCGCAAGAATCGAGAAAGCAATAAACGAAAACTATAAAGAAAGCGATAAAGAAAAGCAGTAAACACTCAAAGTACACAATTATAAGAGAAACTGGGACAGAATACAATCCCGAATGAAGGAATTAAAATCGAAGTGAAAATTGGGACAGAATACAATCCCAAATGAAAGTCAAATAAAATTGCCCTAAAATAATTAATTACAAGGGCCCGAAAATATGAACATAAATTTAAAACAAAGAAACAAAGTCAAACGTAAAATCGGAGCATTCATTTGGGTTAGAAACATTGGTTGCTTCATGCTCGCTTAAAGGGAGATCGAAGAGGTGTTCGATTGTTGGTTTGAAAATCGGGATAAGTGATCCCATTTTTGAAAAACATTAACTCTTCATTTTATTCGTGACATTTTTCATTTCTTGGCTAAAATGAGGGAATTAGTCCCAATTTTATTAATAAAATCCCAACTAGGTTATAAAAACATTTTTGTGATTTTTTTATCTTACATGTGCATAAAATAAAACTATTTTATTAGCAAAGCAAACACAAACACAAAAAGGGGATAGGAAAGATCTCACCCAAACAATGTAGTCTCCTGCGCATTGTGACCCCTCCGTGTGGTCACGGAAACGCTCATACAAGGCATATCACATTTAAATCCCACACAAAAAATAACATTAAACATGTTAGTAACAATTCTAAAATCAACCAAATAAATATAAATACAAGATAAATATAAAACATATTAATTCAATATACGAATAATTCACATGCAAAGGGAATTAAAAGGTCATGCCAAAAAAACTAAGGATATTGGCAAAAACAAGGACAACAATAAAATTGTGGTAACAATAATAAAGTCATGATAATAAGAATAATAATAGTTAGGGCAACATGATGATAATAATAATAATAATAATAATAATAATAATAATAATAATAATAATAATAATAATAATAATAATAATAATAATAATAATAATAATAATAATAATAATAATAATAAATAGTAATAACAATAGCATAATAATAATAATAATAATAGCATAATAATAATAATAATGATGATGATGATGATGATGGTGATCATAATAATAATAATAATAATAATAATACCAATAATAGTAAACATGAACATAATAATAGGAGGAACAAAAGTGTAGGGCAATGACAAAATAAATAATGACAATGCACATATGTGACGCGCGCCGGGAGGCCCCAAACGCCCGCTTTTAGGGCTTTCGGGAAAGAGGTTTATGAAAACTTGCAGGTGAAATTGCAAGAGTGTCTATTTTGGGCAACAAGGAGGTTTCATGGAGTCGCCACCCAATAAAATATTGAAAAAATTCGTCTAGCCTCAGTGAGCCTAAGACAGCACAACTATGTCCATCATAGGCAAGCCGGAGGTGTCTTGGAGGCCCCATCCTAATATTAGGATGGCCATCTCGGCCTCGCGCTTGGGCAAACCAGAGGTGTCTTAGAGGCTCTACCCTAATAGAACATTAGAATGGCCCTCTCGCCTCGTGGCGCCTAGAACTGTGCAAGTTTTGAGCCTTTTTACGGGACACAAGAGGTGTCTTGGAGGCCCCATCCCAATAGAATATTGAGATGACCCTCTCGCCTCGTTGAACCCAAAAACCAGAGATGGTTCAGGACTTCTCATTTATTCATACATTTGTTAAGTTAAAATCAAGTTTTGAATTTAAGTTTTCATCCATTTTCTCATACGTTTTGATGCAATAATTAGAATGCAAATTGGTCATTCAAGGAAAACAGTAAATGAAAGTATAATTAAAATAAAGTGCATAAAATTAAATTATAACAAAACTAGGGGCGGAATACAACTCCCATCGTAAATAAAACATAAATCATACATAAAACGAGTTATTTATTAAAGATGAGGACATTGGTCTTTTCATGCATAGTTAAAGGAAACAATTTTACAATGATAATTTATTTGGATGAAAAATTAGGACATTGGTCCCACTTTATTAGAAAAAGCCAATTTATTTATAAAAATATTTTTGTGTGATTTTTAATTAAACGTGCATAAAAAAGGATTTCATTAATAATTACATGACAAATAAATTAAAATACAAATAAAGGAAAAATGCTAAAAACAATAAAAATGATCAATCTCCGAATCTCCTCCTTCGCTCGCAAGGATGCTCAAACAAGGAAAAATAAGGATTTGAAACCAAAATCAAGCACAAATAAAATTGATGTTAGTAATTAAATAAAGAAAATCAATTAAACACATAAAATAATAAATAATAGATTAGAATAAATAAAATGTGCATTATGTATGACGAATAAATTAAATGACATATTAAAATAAATAGATGATAAACATACTAATAAATTAACACAAATAACGATAACAACAACAACAACAACAACAACAACAATAATAATAATAATAATAGAAATGAAGAATATGTTGGTCCCAAAGACACACAAAAGGGGGGGGAGGGGTGAATTGGGTGTCACAAAATTTTCTGACTGATTTTCTTATGGAACAGAATTGATGAAAAATACAGAATTCTGACTTTAAGAACAGAAATGCAGTGCAAGCAATGATCAGATTTTAATAAATTCTTTTGCAATTTGAAAACTCAAGTAATAACTTCAGAAACGTGTATGCAAAAATTGTTGTGACAATTTCAGAATATTTTATAAGAAATAACTTTGAAATCACGTTTGATATAATTTCAAAAACAGAGTTGTAGAAATGTAGAGAGTCAGAAAAGATAACACTCAGAATTTATAGCAGTTTGGCCAACCTAGCCTACTCCACTCCCCAAGATATAGTTCTTGAGATTTTTTCTCCACTCTTAACTCTTTTAATGGGCAAGAGTCAAAGCCAATATACAATCTTAAATATGTATATCTACCCACAATCTTTTTTCCAAAGTAAAAATTAAAACACTTACTAGAATTCTTCCTAAGTTTCTAGCCAACCCCAACTCACAATCTTTTTCAACAGAATTTTCTCACACTAAGATTACAATAAAAGCTATAACCAAATTGAGGAGAATATGTAAAGTATGAAGTGCAAAGATGTGAAAAGTGAGATAAAATTTAAGCTTTTTCTCTTAAGAGTTAGAATTTCTTTTCAAACTTTTTCTAACTTTCTAATGGGTAAAACATCATGTATTTATACTCAAAAAATCAGTTTTGGATGCTTAAATCAAAAACTAGCCGTTTATAGCTGTTGGAGGGCAAAACAGACCAGATAAAATTCAACTAGCCATTTTATGGCCATTATTTTTGTCTTTTAGTGCGATTCTGAGTTTTGCCCAGAATTCTGATACAAACAGAAATTCAGTTAGAAAATTGATGCAGTCAAAAATTCATTTTCTAAAGAACCATTTTCTGACAAAAACCAGTTTTGATCAAAAGTTCATTTTCTAATTTAAAAACATTTTTGTGCAATAAAAATTGTAATGTGTATGCATGAGTGAGAATATCTTGCCTCAATTTGATCTTACATTTTAATAACCTAATTTCTAGCAAACTAAGGCAATAAATAAATTTACAACTTAAATCCATGCTTGTTGTAGCTTGATCTCAAGAAATGTGATACTTTTCATCAGACAAATATATAAAAAAGTTCCTTCAGAAATTTGTTTAGAAAAGAATTCTTAATAGAGTTTATTTAAGGTTTGATAATCATCAAAATCAGGATGTGACCTTGGGCCAATAGTCTCCCCCTTTTTGATGATGACAAAACCTTAATAAACTCCAATTAGAAGTCTATCTAAGTTAGTAAAAACATGCTCCCCTTGAATATGTGCATGGGGAAAAATACTTAATTATATCCCCTATACACCAATATAAACAATCAGCAAATGCATAACCATAAGATCAGACAAGTCATTCATCCATCATATAAAAATCTCAGTCAACAGAAAGGATCACCAAAATGCAAAATCCTCACATCAGACAGTAAACCAAAAATAATAACCAACCAACATATTATCTCCCCCTTTTTGTCATCATCCAAAAATGAAAGAGCCAGTATTCAAAAGCAAAGTTAGTGTTCAACAACAAAGAAAAGATAATGATAAAGAAGAGTACCATAATCCCAAGGAGGTCAGGAGTCAACATTCATTGGAAGTGAACTGCTACCTGGTTGTCCAGGCTTTGGTGGATTCCGGGTCCTTAACACAGCATTGCGGGCATACTTGCGCCTAGCCTAAAAAGGTGGAGACTCATCTGTGGACAAGGATGGTGGCGTTCTCACAAGAGAAGGAACAACAGGCTGTGGAATTTCAGCAGGCATGGGAACTTCAACAGACTTTGGAATTTCAGCAGGCTTTGAAATGAGAAGAGGAACAGTGGCTGCCAGGTTACTGAAGACCTCACCCAACTCGTGAAAGAGGGCAGAAGCAGATGCAACATGGGCCTCAAATGAACTTCTGTAGAAGTAGCTGGCATTTGGACACTTGAAGATTTCTCAACTGCAGGAGCAGGAGGACTTGAATGGGCATGCTCATCAGAGGAGCTTCCAGATCATGAACCAGTAAGGGTGTGCTCAAAAGAAGTCTTGATTTCTGACTTTTCTGCAGACTTAGAAACATCATTAGTAGCAGAGGAATCAGATGAGCTAGAGGACTTACCATATTTGGTTTTACTGGATGAAGCACTGGGGACAGATGATTGCTGGATAGGAGATGGTTCTTTAATGTTCAGACCAGCATTAGATTTCATCCAAGTCATAAACTCAAGATATTTTGAGTGCAGAACATCATCCATCTTAACAAATTCAACTAGCTCCTTTCCTTTTGCAGACAAAAACAGATGATTCTTCAAGCTTGCGTTTACCAGCTTTGGCTTTCTTCCCCACTTCTTTGTAAAACACAAAATTTACCTTTTTAGAGCTTAAAGTTTTCTCCTTTAGAGTTTTCATTGACCAGTTTCCAATGCTCAAATAATCTAGTCAATATCAGCCCATAAGGTTTTTTCTCATCCATAGAACGTGTGGCCATGTAATTGAAAATCAGAAAAGGCAAGTTGAAATCTTTTTGAGTATAGAAGTACCAAAGAAAGACAATATCAAAATCTGAGAGGTAAGACATACTCCCAACCCGTGGTGTGATATACTGACTTATGCATTTATATAAAATCTTATAGTTGGGTAAAAGATTTGAGGCTAAAGGATTTTTTGATGCCCTACTGCCATCACTAGATATTTTTGCCAAAAAATCATCTTTGTTTAGGTCCTGAAATTCCAGTAACTTGCTATCTGACCTAGTGCACAGAGATCCCTTAAGAGTCATTGAACATACCTTAGCGATTAGGGCAGGAGTCACTGTGTGAATGCATCCTTGAAGTGTTACTTTGAAGCTCTCAACACTGACTTTAGATCGAGAGCAGTATAACTCCCTTACCAAATCAGGACAAAAATAGCTCATTCGAAATGAAAGAAACCTCTTCCATTTTTGTGATTCAACATAGTGGGCGATATCAGGGGCAACCTTTATGAAATCTTCCCAAACAATAATCTTGAAGGGCAGCAAGGTGAAGGATTTTTTGGGCTCAGAGGGTGGTTTGGGTATACTGGGGTCGCGAGAGGGAGATGGATTAAGAGCGGCGCTAGGGTTTGGATTTTCTGTGGTTTTATTCGATGGGTCAGACACGGTGAGAGAAGGTGAACGGCGAGGATGTCTCTTTGCCATGGATTTCGATCTCCCCATTTTTGAGTTGCTAGGGATTTGGTTTTTTAAGAGAGAATGAAGATGAAGAGAGAAAAGATAAATCAGAGTAAGTAATATAAAGAAATAAATGAAGCTTAGGAAATTATAACTTACAGTAGGGAAGTTAAAAAGACTGGATGTACATCGTGTTCAGAATAATAACTCCCACAGAGAAACTGTACATTTGCAGTTATCGAGAGGCAGGAAGAGCAAAAAGACTGTATTACCCCTTAAAATTTTAATTCATTACAAATAGCTGATAGGAGCACAAAGGACTTTTACACCAAATTATATCAACTGCAATACGTAATCTATCAAATCACGTTTAATAACTGGCAGAAGATAAAGAAAAGCAAATCCTTAATGTTCAAGCATTAAAAAAAACTGTATCTTTGAACGATCTTCATAATAATGAGCAACAGTTTCTTTTAATAGAAATTAGTTCAGAAATGGTACCTTAGCAGAATTTTAAAATTCTGATACACCCATACCTAATTTTCTTCTCAGTTGATAGAACCTTTCATCTTTGAGAGGCTTAGTGAATATATTAGCTATTTGATTTTCGGTTGATACAAATTCCAACAGAATATCTCCTCTTTGCACATGATCACGTATAAAGTAATGCCTAATCTCAATGTGCTTTGTTCTTGAATGAAGAATAGGATTCTTTGTCAAATTAATAGCACTTGTATTATCACAAAATATTGGAATATTGTCAAAATCTATCCCATAGTCTTTCAATTGTTGTCTAATCCATAGAATTTGAGCTACACATCCACCAGCAGCTATGTATTCTGCCTCTACTGTAGATAATGCCACAAAATTCTATTTTCTGCTTGACCATGTAATTAGAGAATTTCCCAGAAAATGGCAAGCACCAGAAGTGCTTTTTCTGTCAATCCTACAACCAGCGTAGTCAGCATCTGAATACCCAATAAGATCAAAAGATGTGTTCTTTGGATACCAAAGTCCTAATTCTTGTGTTCCACATAGATATCTCAGAATTCTCTTAACTGCAGCTAAATGAGATTCCTTTGGTGCAGATTGAAAGCGTGCACAGAGACAGACACTGAAATGAATGTCAGGCCTATTTGCTGTTAAATACAGTAATGACCCAATCATACCTCGATACAACTTTTTTTCAACATTCTTCCCTTTCTCATCTTTATCAATCTTTATAGTTGAGCTCATAGGGGTGCTGCAGATTTTGCATCGGACATCTTGAACTTCTTTATCAATTCCTTTGTATACTTAGACTGATTTATAAATATACCATCTGCACACTGCTTGATTTGAAGTCCCAGAAAAAATGTTAACTCACCCATCATGCTCATCTCAAATTCCTTTTTCATAATTGCTTCAAATTCTTTGCACAAGAAAACATTAGTAGAACCAAAAACAATATCATCTACATAAATTAGAACAATCAGAATATGAGATGATTTATGCTTTATAAAGAGAGTGGTATCCACTTTTCCTCTATTAAAACCATGAGCAAGTAAAAAATAACTTAATCTTTCATACTAAACTCTAGGAGCTTGTTTTAAACCATATAAAGCCTTTTTAAGTTTGTAAACAAAATCTGGATGTTCAGAATTTTCAAAACCTAGAGGTTGTTCAACGTAAACTTCCTCATTTAATAAACCATTTAGAAAAGCACTTTTAACATCCATTTGATATAACTTAAAATTTTTAAAACATGCAAATGCATACAAAATTCTAATTGCTTCTAATCTAGCAACAGGTGCAAAAGTTTCATCAAAATCTATACCTTCCTTTTGATTGTAGCCTTGGGCCACTAATCTGGCTTTATTTCTGACCATGTTACCTTGCTCATCCAACTTATTTCTAAACACCCATTTTGTTCCAATAACAGCACTATTTGGGGGTTTAGGAACCAAATTCCAGACTCTGTTTCTTTCAAACTGACCTAGCTCTTCTTGCATAGCAATGATCCAATTTTCATCATTTTGAGCATCATCATAATTTTTAGGTTCAAGTTGAGAGACAAAGGCCACATTACCACAATATTCATGTAGGCTCTTCTTGTCATCATTTTTTGAGAGGGATCAGTTAACAGATTGTCTTTTGGGTGGTATTTGTGGAATCTCCAGTCTTTAGGTAATTCAGTTGGTTGCTTAGATTGTTGTTCTGCCTGATTTTCTTGTTCATTTTCTGTCCGAACTTCTGAATCATCTTCAATGTGTTCCAGAATTCTGTCATTCGAAACTAATTGTTGTTCTGTTGATTTCTCTGTTTTAGCATTTTGTCCTTCTTTTTCTTTTTCTTTCTCAAAACCTGTTTCATCATCAGACAAACTCCTTTCTCAAGAATTTATGTTAGTAAAATCAAATTTAACATTTATTGATTCTTCTACCTTATGTGTTCTTCTATTAAAAACTCTATAAGCTTTAGAATTTAAAGAATATCCTAAAAATATACCTTCATCAGACTTTGCATCAAATTTAGCTAAATTACTTTTATCATTAAAAATGAAATACTTACAGCCAAATGGTTGAAAGTAGCTGATGTTGGGTTTTCTCCCTTTCCATAGCTCATATGGAGTCTTTTCCAGCACAGACCTGATCAAAATTCTATTCAAAATATAACAAGCCGTGTTAATAGTTTCAGCCCAGAAATATTTAGGTAGATTGTTCTCGTTTAACATAGTTCTGGCCATCTCTTGGAGAGTTCGATTCTTTCTTTCTACTACACCATTCTGCCGAGGTGTTACTAGAGCAGAAAAGGTGTGATTAATACTAGAATTACTGCAAAATTCTTCAAACTTCTTATTTTCAAATTCTCCACCGTGATCACTTCTGATATTTGCAATCTTATATCCCTTTTCATTTTGAATCTTCTTGCTTAATTTTTTAAATGCTTCAAAAGCATCATCCTTATGAGCAAGAAATAATACCCATGTGTACCTCGTATAATCATCCACCACATTCAGAACATAAGACTTTCCACCAATACTTGAAGGATGAATTGGACCAAATAAATCCATGTGGAGCAGCTCTAAAGCTTTCTCAGTAGACACGCCAGATTTGGATTTGTGAGAATTCCTGGTTTACTTCCCAAGCTGACACGCATTGCACAAATGATCTTTATCAATTTTCATCTTTGGAATGCCCCTCACCAGATCTTTTCTCATCAGCTTCTCAATCACGTGAAAACTTACATGCCCCAATTTTCTATGCCATAAAATACTTAATTCTTCTTTTGAGATCAAACATTTTGCTTCACTTTTCTTGATGTCTTCTAGGCTTACTAGATATATATTTCCTGATCTCTGACCCTTTAAAACAGATTTTCCTGTTTCAACATCTTCAAGTCTACAATGATCCACTTCAAAAATTACTCTTCTCTTCTTATCACACAATTGACTGATACTTAATAAATTATACTTCAGACCTTCAACAAGAGAAACGTCTTCAATAACAGGATTAGTACCAATTGATCCAGTTCCAATAATTTTTCCTTTCCGATTGTCACCAAAACTAACAGAACCACCAGTAGACTTCACCAATTTTGAAAACTTGGTTCTGTCCCACGTCATATACCTGGAGCAGCCACTATCCATATACCATTTTTTAGTTTTGGTGCTCCTTAGGTAGACCTGCAACAATTTCAAACACTTTTAGGTACCCAATATTTCTTGGGTCCTACAGGGTTAGCAGTAGCTGTTCCAGAATTTTTAATCACCCATCTTTGTTTGATAAAATTAGCATTCTTCTTATAAAAACAGAATTTTGAAATATGCCCTTTTATACAGCAATAAAAGCATGTAGCAGAAGAATTAGTTGCTAATTTACCATAAGATGCAACCTTGTCAACCTTTTTCTTGGTATAATTTTTCTTATAAGGAATTTTTGATGAACTTGCATGAACTAATTTCACATTTTCACATTTTCAATAGTATTATCATTACACACACAAACTTGTTTTCCTTTGCATTTTTCATGTAAAGATGCATATTTTATTTCTAAATCAGAAAAATCATTTTTCAATTTTATCTCTGATTGCTTAGCATTCTCATGTTACAAACTCAATGCATCAAAATTCTTTTTCAATTCAGTATGCGTTTTCTTAAGCAGACAATATTTATGATGCAATTCTTCAAAACAATCAAGCATTTTTTCATACTCATTACCATCAGAATCAGAGTCAGAATCACTCACTTCAGATTTCTCTGAATCATTAGCTGAAGCTTTCTGCTCTTCCTCAGAAGATAGATTCTGCTCTTTATGATCAGAAATTGCCATCAGACCAATTTCATCAGAATTTGTAGATTCTGCTTCACTTGTACTTGATTCTTCACTGTCACTCCACGTAGCCTTCATAGCCTTCTTCTTGAATCTCTTCTCCTTTCTTTTCAAGTTTGGAAATTTAGATTTGATATGTCCTGGTTTATTGCACTCATAGCATATAACTCCACCAGCAGATTTGGAGGAATTGTCTCCCTTGTGATGAGAAAATTTTTGGTGCTGTTTTCTGTAGGATTTCTTCCCTTTTCTGTATAACTTTCTAAATTTCTTGGTGATCAATGCCATCTCATCATCACCTGTAGAATGGTCACTTCCGAATTCTGCCTTAAGAGCAATAGCTTTTAATTTTCTGTCTTTCTCATTCTCTGCATCTTGAGATTTAATATAAAGCTCATGCGAAATAAGGGATCCATATACATTATCAAAATTTAAAGTGCTAAGATCCTTATCCAATAAAATTGAAGCTTTTGATTCCCACCTAGGAGTGAGACCTCTTACAAGCTTTTCTATTTTATTATGCTCATCTAATTTTTTACCCAAAGCTTTAATATCATTTGTTAATTTTACGTACCTGTTAATTACCTCAGATATGGATTCCTCAGTTTTCATCTTAAAGCTTTTATAATCAACCATAAGTACATGGAGCTTGGTATCCTTTACTTGATTAGTGCCTTCGTACATAGCTTCAAGTTTGTCCCATATCTCCTTAGCTGTGTCGCACCCAGAGACTCTGTTAAACTCATTTGTATGTAATGAGCAAAATAGAATACTCATTGCCTTGGAGTTTAGCTGCACTAATCTCTTCTCAGCTTCCATAAACTCTTTTCTTGTTTTTAACATAGTAGTGGCACCAGAAGCTCCTGCTTCAGTCGTTGGTTTCCTGGGAGGCTCATATCCATCTTCAATAATGTCCCAGCAGTCCATGTCTTGAGATTGGATGAAGTGCCTCATTACAACTTTTCAGAACGGATAATTCTCACCACTGAACATAGGAGGAGGATGATGAATAGAGTGCCCTTCCTTGAATGGAGTTGCTACTGGAGTATCAGCCATTTGTAGGATCACTCAAGGATGTTAAGCCTTAGAGAAATTGAGAACCGCTCTGATACCAAATGTTGGTCCCAAAGACACACATCAGGGGGGGTGAATTGGGTGTCACAAAATTTTTTGGCTGGTTTTCTTATGGAACAGAATTAATGAAAAATACAGAATTCTAACTTTAAGAACAAAAATGCAGTGCAAGCAATGATCAGATTTTAATAAATTCTTTTGCAATTTGAAAACTCAAGTAATAACTTCAAAAACGTGTATGCAAAAATTATTGTGACAATTTCAGAATGTTTTATAAGAAATAACTTTGAAATCACGTTTGATAGAATTTCAAAAACAAAGTTGTAGAAATGTAGAGAGTCAGAAAAGAGAGTAGAAAAGATGACACTCAGAATTTATAGTGGTTCGGCCAACCTAGCCTACTCCACTCCCCAAGATATAGTTCTTGAGATTTTCTCTCCACTCTTAACTCTTTTAATGGGCAAGAGTCAAAGCCAATATACAATCTTAAATATGTATATTTACCCACAATCTTTTTCCCAAAGTAAAAGATTAAAACACTTACTAGAATTCTTCCTAGGTTTCTAGCCAATCTCAACTCACAATCTTTTTCAATAGAATTTCCTCACACTAAGATTACAACAAAAGCTATAACCAAATTGAGGAGAATATGTAAAGTATGAAGTGCAAAGATGTGGAAAGTGAGATAAAATTTAAGCTTTTTCTCTTAAGAGTTAGAATTTCTTTCCAAACTTTTTCTAACCTTCTAATGGGTAAAACATCATGTATTTATACTCAAAAAATCAGTTTTAGATGCGTAAATCAAAAACTAGCCATTTATAGTTATTGGAGGGCAAAAAAGACCAGATAAAATTCAACTAGCTGTTTTATGGCCGTTATTTTTGTCTTTTAGTGCAATTCTGAGTTTTGCCCAGAATTCTGATACAAACAGAAATTCAGTTAGAAAATTGATGCAATCAGAAATTCATTTTTAAAGAACCATTTTCTAACGAAAACCAGTTTTGATCAAAAGTTCATTTTCTAATTTAAAAATATTTTTGTGCAGTAAAAATTATAATGTGTATGCATGAGTGAGAATATCTTGCCTCAATTTGATCTTACATTTTAATAACCAAATTTCTAGCAAACTAAGGCAATAAATAAATTTACAACTTAAATCCATGCTTGTTGTAGCTTGATCACCAGAAATGTGATACTTTTCATCAGACAAATATATAGAAAAGTTTCTGCAGAAATTTGCTTAGAAAAGAATTTTTAATAGAGTTTATTTAAGGTTTGATAATCTTCAAAATCAGGATGTGACCTTGGGCCAACAGAATAAACAATTAAATAAAATAAAGTAGAAAGAATATTAAAAATGTTAAAACTATATACAAAATCACATAAAATAAATAAAAACACAATAAATATAAAAATCTACATTGTTAATAATTAAATATGAACAAAAAATAAATAAAAGAAAAATAAAATTGAAAGATTGAGCGTGGAATGCTTACCCTTAGATTTTGGATTCAATTGATGAAAAATATGATTGATTTCCTTGATTTGATTCACAAAATAGAAATAAAAATAATTGAAATTGAAATTTTATTTCAAAAGAAATTTGTTTAAGAAAAATAATAGAAGAAAATAAATTAATTCTTAAGAACAAAAAATAGATTTCTTTGTCTCAAGTATATTTATTGATTAAAATATTAAAAAAATGGAAGAAAAGAAATTTAATTTCCAAATAACAAAGAATTATTTTTTTTTGTTTTAAAAAATTATAATTGATAATAAAAAAACAAATGTCAAGAACAAAGAATGGTTTTTCTTTGTCTCAAGAAAAATTCTTGATTAAAAACTAAATTTTTAACCTTAAAAATTTTTATTTGGAGAAGAAAAAAATGAAAAAAGTGTAGAGAGAATTCTTGGAGAAGAAGAAGAAGAAAAATAATGATTTTTTGATGTCTAAAATGAATTCCCCCTCAAATTTCCTACTTAAATGAATAAAAATGGAAAAAATAATTCATTAGGGAAGAAAATAGGATTTTTAGCTAATTTCCCTTATTTTGGGTGGAAAAAATGAAGAAAACCATCAAAATCCCGGAAAATAGGTGAAAAAAGCCAAAAAAATTGAAGAAAAAATGGAAAAAGGGCATTTTGGGGCGAAATCCCGGTGTCTACAACATAATAAGAAGACAATAGTGAACACAGTAGACATAAGAAATAATAATAATGATAATAACAATAATCCAATCAAAACCACAAAGGACATATCAACAGTGGCAAAACCATTAAAAATGCTAGAAATAGATGATAAACGTGGTAATAATAATAAAAAATAACAATATTAACAACAATAATAATAAACAAAATTAAATGAGAATGGATCCAATAATTTTTACTCTCAGAGTTTATAGATTGGAGAAATGGTGTCTTGATCCGTCCTCTTGTCAGTTTTTTGCGGTAATAGACACAAAAAGCTTGAGAAAATCTAAGTTTTCAAACAACTAAAAAAAACTCAAGAAAATAATTTTGACGGAATGATCAAGTAAAGGAAATTAATTTTCTTTGCTCAAACCAAACCAAGAGTGAAATATTTTAGAAAGAAAGAAAAAAAAACTGAATCTTGAAATCCTTAGAATTTTTCTTTTTAAAAATGCTCTCGCATGCCCCTTTTTCTGAGAGAAAAACCTCTCTTGTTTTTTCCATCCAGCCTCCCTCCAAATGAAGACAGTGTCTTCACTTTACCTATCCTGTCTTCCCAAAATGGAAAGAGATAAAACATCCTTTTAATCTCATTTTCAAAAAGAACATAAAAACATGAAACAAACAGTCTGAAGTCTGACTTTTCAGTCCTGAAATTTGACCAAATTTGCAAGTGGAAAACGATAGCACAGGGTAGGGAAAACGAGCGCGGAGGCCCGCAAGCTACGGCCTGCCTGCGGAGGCCCGCAGCTTGCATGAACAGCATGCGGCCTGCCTGTGGAGGGCTGTAGCTCGCGTGAACAGCATGCGGCCTCCTCGTGGCACGCTGGTGCGGGGCCGTGAGCGCACACCCCACGGCCTCACGCGCGACCCTGTGCGAGCTCGCACGCAGGCGCTATGCTTCGGGCACCGAAACCCCCAAAATTAATTAAAAAAATAAAATAAAATACAAATAAAAATAAAACAAAGAATAATATAGATAAGAATAAAGATTTTTTTTTCCGAATTAAAATTTTTGAAGAAAAAGGAGATTCTCAACAAGAAAAACATCATTTTCGACACCTTTGCCTGTGAGCAAGTATCATTTTCATCATCAGGTAATCCTGATCTTGGACCGGCTCGAAACCCAGTGTCTACAGGTGCCCCCAATTTTGGGAAACCTAGAACTTAGGTGCCTGGGTGAGCCAAAATTCAGAAAAGAAGGAAAGAGACATGTACCTGAGGCAGTCGCCTTCCTGCTACGCTGTCATCCCCGATTTCTGTGATTAGTTTCTTGCCAGCTTGTCGGCGTGTGAAACGATTGTTGAGTCATGTGATTGATAAACGTCAGCTTGTCGACTCATGAAACCACGGTTGAATTGCGTGATTGATAAATACCAGTTTGTAGGCATGTGAAACCACGACTGAACGATTGATAAACACCAGCTTGTCGGTCTGTGAAATTGCCAGACTTAGGAGAATGTGATTGATAGAACAGCAGATTGTCGGTGTGTGAAATCGCCAGACTTGGGAGAACATGATTGATAGAATACCAACTTATAGGCATGTGAAATCACGGTTGAACGATTGATAAACACCAGCTTGTAGGTATGTGAAACCGCCAGGCTTTGAAGGACGTGATTGATAAAACACCAGCTTGTCGGCATGTGAAATCACGGCTGAACGATTGATACACACCAGCTTGTAGGTGCGTGAAATCGCCAGACTTAGGAGAACGTGATTGATAGAACACCAGCTTGTACGCATGTGAAATCACGGCTGAACGATTGATAAACACCAGCTTGTAGGTGTGTGAAACCACCAGTCTTTGAAGGACATGATTAATAAAATACCAGCTTGTAGGCATGTAAAATCATGGCTGAATGATTGATAAATACCAGCTTGTCGGTGTGTGAAATTGCCAGACTTTCTTGCAACATCAAAAGAACTCCGTATGCGAGGGTAAGTTATGCATGTGAACGTGCATATATCAAGCAAAATGCAAGTGACACCATTCATCCGAGTGGCCCAGGTGTCGAGGCGCGACAACCTTGGCCGATATGATTTAGGGCCTGGTTTGCTTGATCATGCCCCCAAGGATCTGAAAGTGTCATCCCGGCCTAGGGACTCTGACTCATGATCTTCTCAAAGCGTAACACCCAGTACACGTGCTTTGCCTGAAATGGATTGTATCGCTCCAGGCGTCGAAGGTCATTGTTTCAAAGGTAGTGTGTCCCTCATGGATTTTCACACTAGCTTTTCTTTGCGGCAAATGCGTCCTTTTCGATTTTTCACACAACCTTGTGCCTAATTTTGCTTAGAATGGCCCTAACCCAATCTAGCAGCTTTTATTCATTTCATTTTTTGTAGGGCAGACCGCTTGTTTCCAAATTTTCGCCCTGCCCTTTGGCCTAACTTTTTCTTAGAGTGTCAATTACGATTTTCATCTCTAACGGCCTTTACATTTTTTTTTAGGTGACAAGGATAAAGCTCTTCACCGGCCATAACAACAATGGATAGATTGTGCACATTCAATGGGAAATGATGTATTATCTTTTCAAAAGAAACTATTGACATTAATTGAACGAAAAGAATTACTTTGACCGTATAATTGCATACATGTACATGCTTTTGTGTGATTTCATTACACATGATCATTATTTAATATTAAGCTCAAAATCTCAGACCACATCTAATCCCGGGATGGATCCTGAAAGCACCAAAAACTCCTGTTATCAATCAGTCTTCTCGGGTTTTCTTGATTGACCATTTTCTCTCAAAATTTTCACTTATAAGCCTTTAGCCATGGAACCTTTTCAGTTTATCAATGTTGACCGGCTCCCTGAATTTGTTTTCATCACTATCAGTTAGGATTATGGCTCCTTTAGACAAAAGCTTCTTCAAGATAAAGGGTCCTTCCCAAATCGGTCTGAACTTACCTCGAAAGTCCGGAACCCCTGGCCTCATCTGCTTGAAGACTAAATCTCCTTCTTTCAGGGGGTGTTTCCTGACTTTTTTCCCGAATGATCGGGCCAGTCTCTTCTAGTAGACTTGATTATGGTAGTAAGCCCGCTGTGACGCGTGCCGAACCTAGCAAAGGCACTATTTGAACCCACGTTTAGGGCTCGAGAGATTGATTCGCGTCTTTTTGATCTTGGGTGCCATGAGACATCTTGGAATCCCTACCCAATAGAACACTGGGGAGTTCATCTAGCCTCATGACACCTTTAGGCACCACTGAGGTATTTTGGAGTCGCCACCCAATTTGCAAGAAATTGGGAAAGGCCATCTAACCTCTATTGGTCTAAACCAGAGATGGTGTTCCGTACTTCACTCTTATTTATGTCTTGGTTAATTATAAATGAGTTTTTAATTTCATAAAATTCTATCTCTCATCTCACGCGATTAATGCATTTAATTTAAAAGCGCATTGCAAGCATTCGAAAGCAGTAAATAAAAGCTGTAAAGAAAGTAGTAAAGAAAGCGATAAGTAAAGCAATAAAGGAAAGCAGTAACATGCCAAGCACACAATTACAAGAAAAATTAGGGCGGAATACAACCCCAATAAAAGAAGATTAAAAATGTAAATTAGGACGGAATACCATCTCAAAATGGAAACTAAATGCTATTGCTCCAAAAGTTAATTACAAGGGCCCAAAAGAAAATGCATGAATATAAATTTAAAACAAAAGAATAAAGTTAAACATAAGAAAAACATACATAAATCGGGACATTTGTTTGGTTTAGGAACATTCATTTATTTTGAAAGGGGATCGAAGAGTTATTAGATTGCTAGTTTGAAAAACCGGGATGAGTGATCCCATTTTTTGAGAAAACTTAACCCTTCATTTTTATTGTGATATTTTTATTAATTGGCTAAAATGAGGGACATTGGTCCGATTTTCATTAACAAAATCCCGATTTAAGTGAAATTTTTTTTTTTGATTTTTTATCTCACGCGTGCATAAATAAAATATTTATTTACAAACAAACACCGCACAAAGAGAAGGAAAAGGAAAGGTCTCACCAAACGATGCGATTTCCTACGCGTGTGACCCCTCCGGATGGTCACGAGAATGCCCACATAATGCAAGTCATATTTTAATCTCAGACAGAAAATAATATGAAAACATTAGTAATAATTCCGAAAAATTAATCAAGTAAAGACAAAATAAATATAGGCTATATTAATTTAACGAACAAACAATTTGCATGCAAAGACAAGGGAGAAAATAAAGAAAAATTAATCATGCGAAAATATAATAATAACGATAAACATAACAATGATGAAAATAATAAAGGCGATAATCGTAATAATAAAAATAATAATAATGATAATGGGCATAGCAACATTAACAACAAATAATAATAATAATAATAATAATAATAATAATAATAATAATAATAATAATAATAATAATGATAACAGAAAATAAACATGGAATAATAGTATAATGCAAAAATATGACATAAAGAGAAGGTAACAAATGTATTGATAATGATAACAACAATGGTGACAGTATCAAAGGCAAACAGCAAACGTGAACCCAACAACAATAATACTAAGCACTAATAATAATAGCAGTGTTAATCAATGGTCAAAATAAAACCTACTAATATGTCAGCAATAATAACCACACTAAAATGCTAGAAGTAAGCTATGAACATGACGAAAATGACAGAAAATAATGACGTTTAAAACAATAAATGATATACAAAAATAAATGAGGATGGATCCAAAAATATTTACCTTCAGAGACTATAGATATGAGAAAACGGTGTCTTGATCCGTCCTCCTTGTCGAATTTACGGTGATAAATATTCGAAGAAAATATAAAAATCTATATTTTAAAATGAATTAACTTAAGAAAATATTTTTGGAGAAAATATTTTTGGTGGATGATTGAGCAAAAGGAAATTAATTTTCCAAGCTCCAGACCATCCGAGAACTAAAATGTTCTTGAAGAAAAAAGAAGAAAAAAATTAAAGCTTTGAAATTCCTGCGATTTTTGCTTAAAACCCACGGCTGCTCCTCTTGGTTGAGAGAAAAAAGGGTTTTCTCAAAAGTGCAGCTCTTCTTCCTTGAGAGAAAACACAGTTCCCTTTTTTCTTAATAAAAATGCCGTCCCCTCAAATGAAAACAAAGTTTTCCTTTTGATTTGCTGTCTTACCCAAAAATGGGAAGAGACAAAGAGTTCCTTTTAATTTTTGTTACCCAAAAATTGTACAAAAACGTGAAAATAAACGGAAAAAATAGACTGCAAATTGACCAAGAATTGCAGGTGAAAGCGACGGGAGAAGGGGCAAAATGCCCGCAGTTGGAGCCATGCGACATGCCCCCCCAGGGGCACATATCGCCCTTGGCGACATGCTCTCCGCTGGGCGCATGTTGCCAAGGGCGACATGCCCCTAAGGGGAGCATGCCGCGCGTAGCGGCATCGCCCAACGGGGGGCCGCATGCTGCCCCGCGGCATGGGGCACACGCGCTGGCGCGCGAGCTCTGTGCCCCGAACTCCGGAACCCCTCCGAGAAACTAAAAAAAAAATAGAATAAAATAAATAAATAAAAACAAAAAAATAAAAATAAAAAGGAATAAAAATGAGAGTAAAACGCAAATTTTTGAATTAAAATTTTGGGGGGACCAAGGAGACCTTCGACAAGGCAAACATCATTTTTTACACCTTTACTCGCGGTGAGCATCATTTTCATTATCGGGTAATCCTGATTTTGGACCGCCTCGGGACCCGGTGTCTATAGTTGCCCCTAATTTTGGGGAACCTACAACTTTTGTGCCCGGGTGAGCCAAAATTCAGAAAAGAAGAGAGGAACGAAGCGCGTACCTAAGGCGGTGACCTACCTGCTGTGTTATCATCCCTGATTGCTGTGATTAGTTCCTTTCCAGCTTGTCAGCGTTCGAAACCATTGCCGGGTTATGTGATTGACGAACGTCAGCTTGTCAATGTGTGAAACCACAGTTGAGTTGTGTGATCGATAGACACTAATTTGTGGGCGCATGAAATCGCGGTTGGGCGATTGATAAACACCAGCTTGTAGGTGTGTGAAACTGCCAGATTTTGAAGAACGTGATTGATGAAACACTAGCTTATCGGTGTGTGAAACCACGACTGAGCGACTGATAAACACCAGCTTGTCGTTGTGTGAAGCCTCCAGACTTTGGAGAACGTGATTGATAAAACACCAGTTTGTCGGTGTGTGAAACCACGGCTGAGCGACTGATAAACACCAGCTTGTCAGTGTGTGAAGCCTCCAGACTTTGAAGAACGTGATTGATAAAACACCAGCTTGTCAATGAGTGAAACCACGGCTGAGCGACTGATAAACACCAGCTTATCGGTGTGTGAAGCCTCCAGATTTTGAAGGACATGATTGATGAAACACCAGCTTGTCGGCGTGTGAAACCACGAATGAGCGACTGATAAACACCAGCTTGTCGGTGTGTGAAGCCTCCAGACTTTAAAGAACATGATTGATGAAACACCAGCTTATCGGTGTGTGAAACCACGGCTGAGCGACTGATAAACACCAATTTATCGGTGTGTGAAGCCTCCAGACTTTGAAAAACGTGATTGATGAAATACCAGCTTGTCGGTGTGTGAAACCACGACTGAGTGACTAATAAACACTAGCTTGTCTGTGTATGAAGCCTCCAGATTTTGAAGAACATGATTGATGAAACACCAACTTGTCGGTGTGTGAAACCACGGCTGAGCGACTGATAAACACCAGCTTGTCGGTGTGTGAAGCCTCCAGACTTTGAAGGACGTGATTGATGAAACACCAGCTTGTCGGCATGTGAAACCACGGTTGAGCAACTGATAAACACCAGCTTGTCGGTGTGTGAAGCGTTTAAACACCAGCTTGTCGGTGTGTGAAGCCTCCAGACTTTGAAGGACGTGATTGATGAAACACCAGCTTGTCGGCGTGTAAAACAACGGTTGAGCGACTGATAAATACTAGCTTATCAGTGTGTGAAGCCTTCAGACTTTAAAGAACGTGATTGATGAAACGTCAGTTTGTCAGTGTGTGAAACCACGGTTGAGCGACTGATAAACACCAGCTTGTCGGTGTGTGAAGCCTCAAGACTTTGAAGAACGTGATTGATGAAACACCAGCTTGTCGGTGTGTGAAATCACGACTGAGCGACTGATAAACATCAACTTGTTGGTGTGTGAAGCCTCCAGACTTTGAAGAACATGATTAATGAAACACCAGCTTGTCGGTGTGTAAAACCACGGCTGAGCAACTGATAAATACCAGGTTGTCGGTGTATAAAGTCACGGCTGAGCGATTGATAAACACCAGCTTGTTGGTGTGTGAAATCATCAGACTTTTCATGCGAAGTCAAGAGAAATCTATATGCAAGGGTAAGTTATGCATGTGAACGTGCATATGCTATGTGAAATGCAAGTGACACCACTCATCTGAGTGGCCCGGGTGTCTCGGCTGCAATGATTCAGGGCCCAGTTCGCTCGATCATGCCCCCAAGGGCTTGGAAGTGTCATCTTGGCCTAGGGACTCTAATCAATGTCTTGAATTATGCGTCATCTTGTCTGAAAGGGATTGTTCGAGGTGATGCTGCCTTATCGCTCTAGGCGTCAGGATTCTATACCTCGTCCGTCCGAAGGCAGGTTGTCTAAAGTGCCACCGCCTTATCGTTCCAGGCATCGAAAGTCATTGATTAAAGGTAGTGCGTCCCTTGTGGATTTTCACACTAGCTTTTCTTAGCGGGAAATGCGTCGTTTACGGATTTTCACATAACCCTGTGCCTTATTTTTGCCTTGAACGGACCCAACCCAATCCAGCGGCTTTTATTCATTTTATTTTTTTATAGGGCAGACTACCTGTTCCTAGGTTTTCACCCTGCCCTTTGGCCTAATTTTTGCTTAGAGCGTCAGTTACGATTTTCATCTCTAATGGCCTCATTTTTTTTTCTTTTTTTCTTTTTTTTTGTGGATAAAGCTCCTCACCGGCTACAGTAATGATGGATAAATTGTGCTCATTCAATGGGAAGCGACGTATTACCCCCTCGGAGAAAACTGTCGATCTTTATTGAACGAAAAGAATTACTCCAAGCTTACAATTGCATACATGTACATGTTTTGGTGCGATTTCATTACACATGATCATTATCTAACATTAAGCTCGAAATACCAGACCACATCTAATCTCGAGATGGATCGTGAAAGCATCACAGCTCATGTTATCAATCAGCCCTCTCGGGTTTTTTTGATTGAACATTTTCTCTCAAGATTTCTTTTCTTTGCTATGTTTTTTTTAGCCTTTAGCCATGGAACCTTTTCAACCTGTCGACTCTGAATTCATTTCCATCACTATCTGTCAGGATCGCGGCTCCTTTAAACAAAAGCTTCTTCAAAATGAAAGGGCCTTCCCAAGTTGGTCTAAACTTGCCTCGAAGGTCCGGAACCTTGGCCTCATCTGCTTGAAGACCAAATCCCCTTCCTTTAGCGGGTGTTTGCTGACTTTCTTCCCGAATGATTGAGCCAGTCTCTTTTGGTAGATCTGGTTATGGTAGTATGCTCACATCCTATCTTCGTCTAATAGGTTCAACTGTAGCAACCGCTGCTGTGCCCATTCTGCTTTTGGTAACTTGGCTTCTGCTACCCCCTCAGGGATTGGAGTTCGATTTCTACTGGTAGAACTGCTTCTGTCCCATAGACTAGGGAGAAAAGTGTAGCTCTTATAGAAGTTCTGGCAGTTGTCCTGTAGCCCCACAGGGCAAATGGCAGTTTCTCGGCCCAATCTTTATATGTTTGCACCATCTTAGCCAGTATCCTCTTGATGTTCTTATTGGCTGCCTTGATCGCCTCGTTAGCCTATGGTCGGTAAGGAGAGGATTTATGATGTTGGATGGCATATTTCTTGAGCATTTGCTTGGTCTCAGCTTGGAACTGTACCCCATTATTTGACACGATGTGATGCAAGAGCCTGTACCTACAGATCAGATGTCGTTCAATAAATCTGGCCATTTCTCGGGCGCCCAGCTTTTTAAAAGATTCAGCTTCTACCCACTTAATAAAGTAGTCAATGGCAACCACGATAAATCTATGCTCGTTAGAGGCTATCAGATGTATTTCCCCTATGATGTCAATCCCCCAAGCTGCGAATGGCCATGGAGATGTGAGGTTGCACAATTCTGAAACTGGCAGGTGCCTTAAATTGGCATATTGTTGGCTTCCTTCTCATCCAAGCACCTTAGCTGTATACCATCAGCGTGCCTTTTGTACACCACACCGTCTACACTAATGAACTGAGTGGACAGCTTGCGAATCATCCTCTAGTCTTTTTCAGTGGCCTCTTCTGGGAACACCAACTTTTCCAAATAATTCTGGACATCGTAGTACCACGGCTTTTCGTCAGTAGCCTCAACATCCCCGACCTGCTCAGTTTCAATGTATGACTTGTCTGAACTGGAAATGAGCACAGGCTTTATGGCTATCCCTTCTGGGTTATCCCACATAGACACCAGAGTGGCTAGGGCATCTGCTAATTGGTTCTCATCTCGGGGCACATAGTTAAAAGTGCAAATTTCAAACTAACCACTTAATTCCTTTAAGCACCTTACGTACGGTAACAACCGTTCTTCCTTGTTTGACCATTCACCCTTGACTTGATGGATTACCAAAGATGAGTCTCCGAAGACCTCTACTACTTTTTCCCCCACCGCTAAGAGTGCTTCCAACCCGAAGATGCAGGCTTCGTACTCAGCTTCGTTATTGGTGGCTCTATATCTCAATTTCTTAGCTAAGGGGAGCTTCTCACCCCCTGGGGTTACTAAAATTACCCCTATTTCGGGTCCTTTGTTATTCACCGCCCCGTCGAAGTACATCTGCCACTTCTGCACTGTGATGGCTGCCACGTCCTTATCTGGAAATTCATACTCAGATTGGTCACCTTCCATCGGATGGTCGGCTAGGAATTCTGCAACTGCCCGACCCTTAATGGTCTTTCTGGTGATGTACTCCACATCAAATTCTTGTGGTAATATCAGCCACCTCCCCATTTTTTCTAGTAAAGAGGGTGCCTCCTGAAGGTATTGAAGAGGGTTTTGTTTGGTGATCGCCTGTACTTTGTAAGAATGGAAGTAATGTCTCAGTTTCTTTGAAGCCCAGATTACTGCCAGACAGATCTTTTCCACTTTGACATACTTGGCCTCATAAGGAAGGAATTTCTTACTGAGATAGTAAACCGCAAATTCAACCCCAAATTCATCTTCCTGGGCCATCATAGCACCCACAGAATTCTCCTCTATTGCTAGGTAAGGAATTAATGGTTTGACAGGCCGCGACGGCCATAAAACTGGGGGGTTCAGGAGGTAATCCTTAATAATATCAAAAGCTTTCTGGCAGCCATCGTTCCACTGGACTGGCTGATTTTTTTTTAGGAGTTTGAAAATTAGTTCGCATACCGAAGCAAGCTTGGAAATGAACCTGCTGATGTACTGCATTTTGCCTAAAAAACTCCTAACTTCCTTTTCCTTTCAAGGTGTTGGAATCTCTCTAATTGCCCTGACCTTATCGGGGTCCACTTCAATTCCCCTCTGACTCACCACGTGGCCTAACAGCTTACCCGAGGTGACTCTGAAGATGCATTTCTTGGGGTTGAGGTGAAGGTTATACTTGTCAATCCTCCGAAAGAATTTCTCCAAGGCCTCGAAATGCCCCTCTCGGGTAGCCGACTTAATCATCATATCATCGACGTACACTTCCACCTCTTTGTGGATCAAGTCATTAAGGATTTTAGTAGCCATCCTTTGGTATATTGCTCTAGCGTTTTTTAATCCAAAAGGGATGACCCTATAAGCGAACATATCCCACTCTATGATGAAGGCTGTTTTAATTTGATCCACGATCTTATTGAGAATTTAGTTGTACCCTGCATACTCATCCACAAAACTGTACATCATGCAAGCAGCCGCACTGTCTACTAGTACATCGATATAGGGCAAAGGAAAGTCATCTTTTAGGCAGGCCTTATTTAGGTCTCGGTAGTCAACACATACTCAAAGCTTTCCGTCCTTTTTGGCTACAGGAACCACATTAGCTAACCATGTCAGATACTGAACCTCTATCAAGAACTTAGCTTCAATCTGCTTGTGCATCTCTTCCTTTACCTTTTCTGCCCATTCTGGTCTTAGCCTCCTGAGCTTTTGCTTAACTGGCCTGCATTCTGGATAGGTAGGGATAGGATGTTCGACGACTTTATGGTCGATCCCTGGCATATCTTCATAGGTCCAGGCAAAGACTTTCTCATATTTTTTAAAAATTCTCTCAAATTTTATCCTCTCCTCAGGAGTTACGTCGGATGCTATCAAGATTTCCTTTAGATTTTTCAAAGTCCCGAGATTAAATGAGGTAGTATTAGTTGAGTTAATGTCAAATATAAATGATTCATGTTCGTGGTCATGCATAATGAAATCATGAGAAACATCACACAAGTAAGCAAAGCCATTCATCTCATTGACAAATTCAGAGTTACAAGCATAATTGTGAAATAGTTCAGGGATAAAAAGTACATTAGAAAAACTATCATTAACATCTTGCACTGATGCTGGCACTGAAGTTGATGGCCCACTGCCTTGGTTGTCCGCGATCTTCAGGTTCTCCAATTCTGGCACCGCCACCTCATCTTCCACTTTTCCTTTGCCTTTCACCCGAGTAGCCAGCAGACTATCAGTGACAATCTCTTTATGAACTTCTCGATCCCAAGCCAAACTTTGGTTGAAGACCTCTTCATCCCAAAAGCCTTCTACTGATTTAACCATTCCGCCAGACCAGTCAAAAACGTCGTTGAAGATCTCGAAACCCGGGGTGATCTTGCCGCCAAACCACTGTGGCTCAGCTTCTCCACAATAGGTGCATGCTGATGCAGCCGGCATAAAGCTCTCTAAAATGTGCGAGACCCCTGCAGGCTTCTCCTTAAGTTTGTTCTTCTTGGCTTCGGTGGTGTAGCCCAAACCTCTTCTGTCCTTTTGCCCCCTTACGGGGACAGGCATCTGAGGCCCTTGCGATTCTTTGCCCAAATCGACTCCTAGGAGGAAATTCATTTTCTTTATCATGCTGACCACCTGAGGGCTCCTTATCAGATTATCCTCTTCATTCACCACAGCCACATGGAACCCACTAAAGGGTTAATTAGAAATCCCGAGTACCGACACTTGATTGTCGCTGGCTGCCTTGACTGTCACGACTTGGCCCTCATAAGGGATCTTGATCATCTGGTGGAGGGTGGACAGAACCCCTCCAAGCTTATGAAACCAGGGCCTCTCAAGTAGTACAGCGAAGTTAGCTGGGATAGGCAGGAAGACAAATTTAGTGTTCATTTCAACTGGCCCGGTCCTCACTTGTGCCTTGAAAGTCCCGGCAGCCTGCCTCCTTGAATTATTGTAGGCGGTGATAGTCAAGTCAGATCTGTTGAGAATGCTTTCATCCAAACCAAAGGCTGTAAATGCAACCAAGGGGCACACATTTATAGAAGGGCCATCATCTACCATCACACAAGCGGTATACTTGCCGTTGATCTGTCCCTTAATGTATAAAGGGCGATTGTGCTTTCAGCCCTCTGGTGGCAAATTTGCATTAGAATAAACCAAATTTTCCCCCGAGCTCCCCTTGACTATACCTAGCAATTCAAACGGTGAGATGGTGGTGGCAACAGTGGACTCACATAAGGCTTCCACCAACTTCTGCCTATGTGATGGAGATTGTCTTAACAAATCCCAGATGGATATCTGCGCTGTCATCTTTTTCAGCTGTCTCATTAACCCATCCTCCTCAGGTTCCCTTTCTGCGGGTGTAGGCATTGGATCTTGAGGCCTCTCCACCTCTGGGATCACCCTACCACTTCGGGTCATAGCTTAATTGCACCTCTTGTACCTTCTCTTCATCCTCAAAATTCCACACGTCCTCTAGCTCATCAACTTTTCCATCCTCACCTTCGTTGGTCGAATCCCAACATTCTATCATGCAGACCTGAGGCTTCTCTTCGCTAATCCCCTGCTCGGGACGGGCAACAGCCACATAATTATTACCATAAAGGTCCCTTAACACGTACCATTCTGGCAGACTTGAACCTATCATAAAAATAGGCGGAGGGACAGTATTATACCCGGCCGTCTTTTTCTTTTCCCTCTTCTTAGGGTCAGAAATCTATTTACTGTCGATGAGATCTTGGATCCGGTCTCTTAAGGTTCTGCAATAGTCAGTGAGATGGCCGGTGTGCTGGTGAAAAGTACAATACTGATCCCCCCTTATGGTTTGGCTGGCCATGAGTCTTAGCCGACCTGGCTGGCAACGCCTGCAGCTTTCCTTCTTTCATTTATCTTTCCAAAACCCAAGACAATGACCTTCCCAAATTTGAGTACTGTCTTTGGCTCGCATTGGTGGCTGAAACTTCTGCCGTTTTGCCCACTCTATTACTACTGCTTCTGGCGCCACCCAACTTTCCTCCTCCTTGGGGCCCATAGTTCGTCCTCGCGAAATTGTCATTACTGGCCTTTCTTGCTAGATATTCTGCTTCGACTTCTATGGCGATGTTTTTCAAGGATTCCCAATCCTTGAGCCCCTTCATCTTAAACCCTTCTGTCAAATACGGGCTCGTATTCCTGATGAACAATCTAATTTGGTCCGAGGTATTAGGTTTCCTCTTCATTTTCATAACTCGATTCCTCCATCGAGTAAGGTATTCATGGAAAGACTCACCAGACCTCTGCTGCAGTAGTTCAAGATTTTTCAGCGTCACTTCCATTCGGGTGCTATAGTCATACTATCTCATAAATTTTCCCGTTAACAGATCCTAGTCTTCCTTTGACCTCCTATCCAATCCGTGGTACTAATTGACCATCGGCCCCATCAGACTAAGGTAGAAGTACTCCACCTTTTGCTTCTTTGTGAGCCCCGTGCCCTTCATGATCAGGGCTTACTGCTTGATGTGTGTCGAGGGGTCCGAAGTACCATCGAACTTTGGTAAATCCGGCATCTTGAACTTTTGGGGTAGCAACTCTTCCTCACCTAGATCTATATCCTTGGGGATAACTCCTTTTCCAGCTGACAGCAGGTGTGTGATAGCCTCCATCTTTTTTACCACATCGTCCTCTACTTTGGGGACTCTACTCCTCACAACTTGAGGGACTATCGGCTCATCTTCCTCTTCCTCTAAGAAGTCATCCCTTGGATCCGAAACCCTAACCCTTCTCTGTTCAGCTGGTCCTGCCGCTCTAGGCTCAACGGCTGGTTGTTGCATTATGGCAGTTGGGATGGGAATCTCCCCCACAACAGGTGTTTTAGCTGGCTCAACAGCCGGAGATACAGATGGCTGTCCAGCATTCGGTGCCATCTGAGCGACAAGATTACCCATCATAGCCAGCATCTTCCTTTCGAAGTCCTCCAATCTCTTGTCCAAATCTTGTGTTGCCAAAGCACCCGAATCTTGCAGTAATTCTACCATTACTGATCTAGAGGATTGTTCTGAATAAGAGTCTGAGTTTTTATCCCAATCTAAACCCGATGTAAGCGTTAACCCTGACAGCCCAACTACTGGATTTCTGACCAATCTTCCACTAGGATCCCTGGACCACTTGAATGGATCTATGATAGCTGAAAAAAATCCAATTTGTTAGCATAATGCATGGACAGCATTAAAGATGCATGGTCGTATTGGTGCAGCATCCACAATCACATGCAATCAAACAGATCCTTCTAATCTTATTTCTCCCACACGCGGGGTAGTACGGTCTCTTCCCTAGGTGGGCTTAGTCCATGGGTCAACAGGGGACCCTATGAATACGCGAAGTGCACGGTAAAAAACCGACAGCATTACACTGTTAATTTAATCCGCATTCGCATGAGTTTTGGCCATTACGTATTTGAACATTTCAATCTTATCAAGATGGGCCTACCGGGGCATGGAAGCCTTTGATAAGAAACCACTTAATTCATTTGATTTTGTTTGATACGTAACGGCCCACATCACAAGCATCACATTAAGAAACATATCACCTAGTGGAGGTTTCTAGTTGTCATTACATGAGCTTTGGCCGAGGGTGATGATACTTTAGGGCTACCCAAGCATGGTCCCTGCCGACGGGTCTAACTCATCACGAGCATAGTGACCAATTGGGTCTCCATTTGATATATCTTTAATGGTACGAGGCTTGGTGTGACGCGCTCCGGATGTCCACTCTGCCGCCCCTATGACCGCCCGCTTGAGGGCGATAGGGCACTTGAGGGTCCGTTAACAGCTTTCAATAAATCGCAAGTGCGTCTATGTTGGGCAACAACGAGGTTTCATGGAGTCTCCACCCAATAGAATATTGGGAAAGTTTCTATCGCCTCAGAGAGCCTAAGACTGCGCTTAGTATCCATTTTGGGCCAGCCAGAGGGGTCTTGGAAGGTAAACCTCTCGCCCTAAGGAGCCTAGGATTAACGCCAAGTTTCGTAACACAAGAGGTGTCTTAGAGGGTAAACCACTCGCCTCTTTGAGCCCAAAGACCAGAGAAAGTTCGGGACTCCCCATTTATTCATACATTGGTTAAGTTTATAATCGAGTTTTGAATTTAGTATTTCATGCCTTTTCTCATTCAATTTCAATGCAATTTAATTAAACGCATATCAATCATATAATAAAAGCGATAAATAAAGTAAATGAAAGCAAAATAAATTACAATACCCCCATTTATAAATAAAATGCAAGTCATACATAAATCGGGCTATTTATTAAAAATGAGAACGTTGGTCCTCTCATGCATAATTTAAGAAAATAATTTTAAAGTGATAATTTACTTTAGATGAAAAATTTAGGACATTGGTCCCATTTTTATTAAATAAAATCCAATTTAGAAATATTTTGTGATTTTTGAATTAACGTGCATAAAAATAAATTTATTATTACAAATTACACAATAATAAACCCAGAGGAAAACAAAATAATAAAAATAATAAAAAAAAAACATCCAAATGGATCTTCAAATCTTCATGGGTTCTCACTTGGTATGGAAAAGACTCACACATAAAAATAAGTATTGAAATAAAAGAAACAAATAAAAGTCATATTAGTAATAAAAATGAGTTAAACATACTATAAAAATAAAGTAAATAAAAAGGCATCATGTATGATAAACCAATTAAAATGACATAATAAAAAATATGCAATTTAACAATTTAACAATTTAACATGCATAAAAAATAACATAATAATAATAAAATTCAACATGCATAAAAAAAACATAAAATAATAATTATAAGATTTAACATGCATAAAAAAACCATAAAATAATGATAATAGAATTTGACATGCATAAAAACATAAAATAATAACAATGACATCCAATCATGCATAAAAAATATAAAACATGTAAAATTCAACATGCATAGAATTAAAATAATGATGGTAATAATAAAAATAAACAAGAATAATGATAATAATAATAATGCTACTAATGATGGTAATAACTACAATAATAATAATAACATAATAATACCAAAGAATATGAACAATCAAACATAATAAAAAAAAAATAATAATAATAATAATAATAATAAAAGATGAACAATCCAATTAAAAATAGAAGAATAACATGAAAATAAAATAAGCCAATTATGATAAAATATGTTAAATGATGATACTGATAATATATATGAACTAAAAAAATGATGACAATAATATGAACATGAACAATTAAATGAGAAATAAGAATAAAAAATAATAATATGAACAATTAAACTAAAAAAAGAAATAAGAACAATTAAATAATAGATCTAAAAGAATTTACATGATAATCAATTGAATAAAAGCAAAAGAATAATAAAAAAAAGAATAAAATGATAGAACTAAAAGAATTTACATGTTAATTAATTAAATAAAAAAAACAAAAGAAATGAAATTAAAAATTAAACTAAAAAATTGAACCAAGAATGTTTACCCTCAAAATTGATCTTGAAGAAATGAAGGTAGATGATCCAATTCCTTGTCTTGATTTGAATAATATGATTAGAAGAAAAAATAAAATATTGAAAGATAAATTTTACTCAAGAACAAACAATTAGTTTATTTGTCTTAAAGTAAAAAGTTGTCAATTGAAAATAAGAAAAATTTTCAAGAACAAAAATTGTTATTTTTTGTCTCAAGAATTGCTGGAAATTCCTTTAGAAATTGAGAGAATTTGGTTGAGAGAAGAGAGAAGAAGAAAAAAGGTTTTCTAAAGAAAATCCCCCTAATTCCCACTAAAAAACTCTTTTTATTCCCCTTAAAATTCAGATTTATTAATTAAGAAATTAAATTAATTTAATTACCATAATTACAAAAAACCACTGAATTTATTGGGCTGGAAGATAGAATGCTTTTTGAATTAAAATTTGCAAAAAAAATGAATTAAAAAGCATTTAAAATGAAGAATTTATGGCCAAAAAGGCCAAAATAGGCAAAACGGACGAATAGGGGCGACCGACGGCCTGCCCGTGCGTAGGCGCGACCGACGGCCTGCATGCGCGAAGGCGCGACCGACGGGCAGCCCGTCCCTCTCGCGGAATTTTTTTTTTTTTTAAATTCCTATAAAATATAATAATTTAAAAACTCACTTTTTTCATCACAAAATAAATTTTAAAATACTTTAAAAATATTTTTGAAATACATTTTTATTTAATTTTAAAACAACAAATCGACAAGGAAATCGTCACTTCCAACTTCATTCTTTTTGCCTAAAGATCTGCACACTTAATTTCATCATTGGGTAATCCTGATCTTGGCTACTCGGGACCCAGTGTCTACAGTTGCCCCCAATTTTGGGGAGGCTAGTGTGTGTTTGCCTAGGTGAGCCAAAATTCAGGAAAAGGAAAGAAGCGCGTACCTGAGGCTGCCTCCTTCTCGCTGCTCCATCGGGAACAATGCTGTGATTCATCCTCTTGAGCTGCACTGAGTCGCTGACAAGACTACAAAGTGCCAAGGCACCATCCTAAGACGGTGATGCGCCGAGTCGCTACCAAGACTACAAAACGCAAAAGATAAATCGCACCGAACCGCTGACAAGGCTACTAAAAGTGCGCTGCACGGAGTCGCTGACAAGACTACTAAACGTACAGGTGCTATCTGCAGATAGCGATGCGCCGAGCCACTACCAAGACTACTAAAAGCGCAGAACAAAACAGAGTCGCTGACAAGACTACTAAACGTGCAGGGTTCCATCCTAAGACGGTGATGCGTCGAGCCACTGCCAAGGCTACTAAAAAACGCACAAGAGAGAAGCGCCGAGTCACTACCAAGACTACCAAAAGTGCACGAAAGAACTACACCGAGCCACTACCAAGGCTACCAAAAGTGCACTAATCCTTCTTCTGATTATGATGCTTCGAGTCGCTGACAAGACTATGAAACGCAAAACTTGCTCTTCTGAGCTGCACCGAGTCTGCTACAGACTACCAAAAGTGCACTGCACCGAGTCGCTGACAAGACTACTAAAAGTGCAGGACCATCTTCGAATGGTGACTGTCTTCTTTTAGATATTTCCTGCAAAATTATGTGCACAAAAATACATACAAGAAAACATGTGTATGATATGAGATGCAAATGCTTGCTAGAATGTATAGACCATGCCCTAGGTGGCCCAGGGTGTGCTGAGGATATAGCTTGGTTGCTCCACCATGCCCCCGGAATCAATAGGATTGTCATCTTGGCCTTAGGGATTCCGTCCCCAATAAGTTCTTGAAAGAGACATCCAGTGCATCTTTGCCCCCCGGTCGATGATCATATGCCCAGGATTCTGACTCATGTCCTGAATTATGCCTTATCTAGCTGAAAAGAAGATCATCCGAAGTATGCTGCCTTATTACTCCAGGCATCGGAAGTCATTGTTTTAAAGGTAGTGCGTCCCTTGTGGATTTTCACACTAGCTTTTCTTCATGGGAAATGCGTCCCTTTAGGGATTTTCACATAACCCTTTGCCTAATTTTTGCCTGGCATAGACCCAACCCAAACCAGCGGCTTTTTATTTTTTTATTATTATTTTTTTTGTAGGGCAGACTGCCTGTCTCCAGGTTTTCACCCTGCCCTTTGGCCTAACTTTTTCTTAGAGAGCCAGTTACGGTTTTCATCTCTAACGGCCTCTTTTTTTTTCAAGATTTTTTATTTTTTTATTTTTTAACTGCAAGAGAAAGCTATTATCCCCTTACGGGTGATCAGTACACAGCTTAGATATCTTCAGATAGAATGAGTACACAATAGTCATTAGATAAATAGATGATAAGTCTCTTTTTAAGACAGAACTAAAAGAACAATGAAAATGTAAACTGCATTCTTTTATTCATTGCAAAATTGAGTACATTTCTATATGATTTCATTATATATGATCCTTATTTAACAAGAATTCAAAAACACAAGACTACACCTAATCTCGGAATAGATCTTGTAAGTATCAAACTCCTATTATCAATCGGCCCTCTCGGGTTTTCTCGATTGAACATTTTCTCTCAGCCCTTAATTTTTGCCCAGGATGCCTTTTTCGGTTTTCACCCTGACAGGGCGCCCAATTTTAGCAAGGCCGCCTTTTTTCGGTTTTCGACCTGCGGGGCATTTATTCTCTTCTTTTTATTTTTTTTTTGGTTTTTAGCCATGGAACCTTTTTAGTCTATCGACATTGACCGGGTCTTTAATCTCATTCCCATCACTGTCTGCCAAGATTGCTGCTCCATTTGTTAGCAACTTTTTCATATTGAACGGACCTTCCCAGGTTGGTCTGAATTTTCCTCGTATGTCTGGGACTCCCGGCCTCATCATCATAAAGACCAAATCCCCTTCTTTCAACGGGTGTTTTCGTACCTTCTTGCCAAAGGACCGAGCTAGTCTCTTTTGATAAACCTGATTGTGATAATAGGCTCTCAACCTATCTTCACCCAACAGATTTAACTGCAACAATCGCTGTTGTGCCCATTCTGTCTCTGGAATCTCGGCTTCTATGACTACCCTTAAGGATTTCAGCTCAATTTCAACCGGCAGAACTGCTTTGGTTCCGTATACCAGAGAGAACGGCGTTGCCCCCGTAGAGGTTCTGACTGTGGTTCTATAACCCCAGAGTGCAAAAGGCAGCTTTTCTGCCCAATCTTTATAGCTCTGAACCATCTTGGCCAATATTCTTTTCACATTCTTGTTCGTCGCTTCAACCGCACCGTTAGCTTGAGGACGGTAAGGAGAAGACTTATGATGCTGAATGCCATACCTCTGAAGCATCCGTTTAGTTTCTGCTAAGAATTGCACCCCATTATCAGATACAATATGGTGTGGAAGACCATATCTGTATATCAAATTTCGCTCGATGAACTTAGCCATATCCCTAGCATCAATCTTCTTGAAAGATTCAGCTTCGACCCACTTAGTGAAATAATCAATGGCGACTACGATGAATCTGTGCCCATTAGATGCTGTAGGACGTATCTCACCTATGATATCTATCCCCCAAACTGCAAATGGCCATGGAGATGTCAAATTATGTAGCTCTGAAACTGGGACATGCCTTAAATTTGCGTATTGCTGGCATAACTGGCATTGCTTCACATATTTTGAACAATCTGTATCCATTGTGAGCCAATAGAATCCTTGGCACATGATCTTCTTTGCTAAGGCTAAGCCATTCATGTGAGCTCCACAGACTCCGGCATGAACCTCTTCCATAACCTTTTCAGCTTCTTTCTCCGCCAAACATCTTAACTGGATGGCATCGACTTGTCTCTTATACAAAGTGCCATTTACACTGATGAACTGAGTGGACAACTTTCGAATCATCCTTTGGTCTTTCTCAGTGGCTTCCTCTGGAAAAACTTATCGTTCCAAATAATTCTGAATGTCATAGTACCAAGGGTTTCCATCGGTGGCCCCAACATCCATCACCTGCTCAGCTTCAAAATAAGGCTTTTCCGAGCTAGAGATTAGCACGGGTTTCATAGCAATCCCTGTTGGATTATCCCACATGGAAACTAAAGTCGCGAGAGCATCAGCCAATTGATTTTCATCCCTGGGGGTGAAGTGAAAAGTGCAAGTCTCGAACTAGCTACTCAACATTCTCAAGTGCTTCACGTAAGGTAACAGCCTCTCTTCCTTAACTGACCATTCCCCTCTGATCTGATGAATTACTAATGAAGAATCTCCGAAGACTTCTGCGGTCTTTGCCCCCAGAGCCAGCAATGCTTCCAATCCGAAGATGCAAGCTTCATATTCTGCTTCATTATTGGTCACCTTGTACCTCAACTTTTTGGCTAATGGCAGCTTTTCACCATCCGGGGTCGTAAGAATGATCCCTGCTCCTGCCCCTTTACTGCTAACTGCCCCATCAAAGAACATCTGCCACCCTTGTACTGCTATGGCCATGACATCTTCATCTGGGAAATTGTATTCGAATTGGTCTCCCTCAATAGGATGCTCAGCCAAGAACTCAGCTACAGCTCTTCCTTTAATGGTTTTCCTGGTGATGTATTCGATATCGAACTCCTGCAATAGTAATAACCATCTTCCCATCTTTCCCAGCAGAGAGGGCGCTTCCTGAAGGTACCTAAGCGGGTTATGCTTGGCAACCGCTTGCACACTGAAGGAATGAAAGTAGTGCCGCAACTTCTTAGAAGCCCAAATAACTGCTAAACAAATCTTTTCCACTTTCACATATTTAGCTTCATATGTCAGGAATTTCTTGCTAAGATAGTAGACAACAAATTCTACCCCAAAATCATCCTCCTGGGCCATCATGGCACCCACTGAATTATCTTCTATTGCCAGATACAAGATCAGTGGCTTGGCATGCCGCGGTGGTCTTAAAACTGCAGGATTCAGGAGATAATCCTTAATAGTATCAAAAGCCAATTGACAATCATTATTCCACACCACCGGCTGATTCTTCCTAAGAAGTTTGAAGATGGGCTCACATACTGAAGCCAGTTTGGCAATAAACTGGCTGATGTACTGAAGCTTTCCCAGGAAACTTCTAACCTCTTTCTCTTTTTGAGGCACTGGCATCTCCCTAATGGCTCTGACTTTATCAGGATCCACTTCAATTCCTCTCTGGCTTACCACATGGCCTAACAGCTTACCCGAGGTAACTCTAAAAATGCACTTCTTGGGATTGAGGCATAGATCATACTTATTGATCCTTTGAAAGAACTTTTCCAAGGCCTCGAAGTGATCTTCTCTGGTAGCTGACTTGATCATAATGTCGTCAACATACACCTCCACTTCTTTGTGGATCAAGTCATTAAGAACTCTAGTGGCCATTCTTTGATAGGTCGCTCCCGCGTTCTTTAGTCCGAAAGGCATAACCCGGTAAGCAAATGTACCCCATTCGGTGATGAAGGCTGTCTTAATCCGATCCACTATCTTGTTAAGGATTTGATTGTACCCTGCATACCCATCTACGAAACTGTACATCATACAAGCAGCGGCACTATCTACCAGCACATCAATATGAGGCAAAGGAAAATCATCTTTCGGGCAGGCTTTGTTCAGGTCATGATAATCCACACATACTTGAACTTTTCCATCCTTTTTAGCCACAGGAACCACATTAGCCAACCACGTCGGGTATTTAACCTCCAGTAGAAACTTAGCCTCAATCTGCTTATGGATCTCCTCTTTCACCTTCTGAGCCTATTCTGGCCTAAGTCTTCTGAGCTTTTGCTTGACCGGTTTAGTCTTTAGGTAAGTTGGAATGGCATGTTCGGCCACATCTCGATCAATCCCCGGCATGTCCTCGTAGGTCCAGGCAAAGACTTTTTCATAATTTTTCAATATTCTCTCAAATTTTAGCCTCTCCTCAGGAGTTATATCTGATGCTATCAAAGTTTCGAGATTAAATGCAGTCATGCTAGTTGAGTTAATGTCAAAAATGAATGCATCATGTTTATGATCATGAGAAATGAAATTATCAGAAACATCACACAAGTAAGCAAAGTTATTCATCTCATTTATGTAATTAGAAACATTAACATTGTCATTAAAAAGTTCTGGCATAAAAATAGTATCTAAACAACTATTGTTTTCATCTTCTATCGACGATGATGCTGCAGCCGATTGTGCTTTAACTTCTTGGCTTGGTGGAGGCTTTTCAACTACCTCCGGTGAAATCTTCAAATCTTCAAATTTCAGCTCTGGCCCTACCATCTTTTCCTTTCCCTTAAGTCTGGTGGCTAATAGCTTATTAGTAATAATCTCCTCAGGATCATCCCTATCCCAGACACTGCACTGAGTCATAATCCCCTCATCCCAGAAGTTCTCTGCAGACTTGATAACTCCAACATCCCAGTCGAAGACGTCATTAAAGATTTCAAACCCCGGAACGATCTTTCCATCTACCCATAGACGCTCCTCCTCTCCCGTGTAAGCACAGATCGAAGATGAGGGAATAAAACTCTCTAAAATGTGGGGAATCTTCTCCGATACTTTCTTCTTACCATGCTCTCCTTTGTAGCCTAGACCCTTCCGATCTTTCTGGCCTTATGTGGTGATAGCATCCTGCAACCCTTGCGAGTTTTTACCTAGACCAGCCCCTGGGAGAAAGTGCATCTTCTTCATCATATTCACCACTTGAGGACTATCTGCCAAGCCCTGCTCCTCTCCTATCATCGATATATGAAAACCATTGAATGGCTGATTAGAGATCCCCAAGGCAGACACTTGGTTTTCTCTAGCTGCTTTAATAGTCATCACCTCTCCTTCATGAGGTATCTTAATCATCTGGTGTAGGGTAGAGGGCACTCCTCCCAATTTATGGAACCATGGCCTTCCAAGCAGAGCTGAGAAATTCGCCAGGATAGGCAAGACTACAAATTCTGTTTCTATCTCGATAGGCCCAGTCCTGACCAGAGCTCTGAAAGTTCCCGATGCTTGTTTTCGAGAATTATCATAGGTTGTGATGGTTAAATCAGACTTGCTCAACATGTTTCATTTAGCCCAAAAGCCTGAAGTGCAACTAGAGGGCAAACATTTATGGATGAGCCATCATCAACCATAACACAAGCGGTATGCTTGTCATTAATTTGAGCCTTGATGTACAGCGGCCGATTGTGATTGCGGCCCTCTACCGGTAAGTCTGCATCAGAAAACACCAGTTTCTCTCCGGATCCCCCTTTTACAAGGTCTAGCAGCTCAGATGGAGAAGTGGTAGTGGCTACAGTGGACTCACTTAATGCCTCAACCAACTTCTGTCTGTGGGAGGGGGACTGTCTCAAAAGGTCCCAAATTGATATCTGAGCTGTGGTCTTTTTCAGCTGCTTCACTATGGCACTTTCTTCCGGCTCCTTTTCTGCAGGTGATTGCGCTGGGTCATGTGGCTTCTCAACTTCTAGGACCACTCTCCCACTTCTTGTTACAGCCTCAACTCTTTCCTCCTCTTCCGAATCCAATGGATCCGCGAATTCTCCATCTTTCTCTTCATCTTCTTCATCTCCACTCTCACTAGTGGACCAACAGTCTATTGTCGCCACGGGAATCCCTTCTTCACTTGCCTCAGGGCGAGTGATAGCAACGTACTGGTTTCCATATAAATCCTGCTTCACATACCATTCTGGTAGGCTAGACCCAACCATAAAGACAGGTGGTGGCACAGCATTGAAATTAGCCTTCTTCTTGCTTTCTCTCCTTTCAGGATCGGTGATCTGCTTACTATCGATCAGATCCTGTATCTGGTGCCTCAGCCTTTAGCAATTGTCTATCAGATGCCCGGTATGCTGGTGAAAGGCACAGTATTCGTGCTCTTTATGCCCTGGCTCCCCTTGGGTCCTAGCTGGCCTAGGTGGTAGGGATTGTAGCTTCCCCTCCTTCATCAATCTCTTCAGTACCCATGACAAAGGCCTACCCAAATTCGAGAAGTACCTCTGATTCATTCCTGTCGCCGACACCTCAGCTGTCTTCCCAATTTTGTTACCACCACTGGAACTAGCTGACTTGGTTGCACCTTGATTATTGTAGCCCTTCTTGGCATAAGCCTCACTGCTTGCCCTTCTGGCCATATATTCTCCTTCTGCCTCTATAGCAATGTCTTTCAAGGACTCCCAATCTTTCAGCCCCTTCATTTTTAGTCCATCTCTCAGATATGGGCTGGCATTCCGAATGAATAATCGGATCTGATCAGAAGTATCAGGCTTGCGCTTCATTTCCATAACCCGATTTCTCCACCGAGTAAGATACTCATGGAAAGACTCCCCAGCCTTCTGCTGTAATAGCTCTAGATCCTTAAGTGTGACCTCCATCTGAGTACTGCAATCATATTGCTTTAGGAACTCCTCAGTCAATAAATCCCAGTCTTCTTTGGACCTTCTGTCCAACCCATGATACCAATCGACGGCGGCTCCTGTGAGACTCAAGCAAAAGTACTCTATCTTCTGATTTCTCGTTAAAGTTGTCCCTTTCATGACCAGTGAATACTGCTTGATGTGTGCAGCAGGGTCAGAAGTGCCATCAAATTTTGGGATATCAGGCAACTTGAAATTCTGGGGGATCAGATCATCACCATCCAGCTCTCGATCCTCGGGATTCATTCCCCTTCCAATCGTCATCATCCTGGTCATAGCCTCAAATTTCTCCTCCATCTTCCTCCATATTGCTTCCTCCAGCTTGGGTGACTTTCCCTTTGCTACCATCTGTTCCTCTTGCTCATCTTCCCAGAGGTCAACCTTAGATCTCGGACCATCTCTACGCTCAACAGGTGCTGGTGCTCTTTGCTCAACCGCAGGTGGGTCAACTATAGCAGGGGGATCCTCTCTAACAGGCCCTTGTTCATCTGGCCCCCTAATAGGAGCAGTAGCAACTTGTTGCCCAGCTATGGTAGTGGCAAGATTGCCCATCATGGCCATCATTCTAGCCTCAAACTCCTCCATTTTCTCCCCACTTCCTCGGCAATCATAGCCCTGGTTGCATCAGACCCACTGGTTGGATTAGACATGCTTGATGATTCTGAAGAGAAAGTCTCGCTACTATCTGAAAGAGAATCTGAACTCTGAACTAGCTCTGGTAACCCCAAGAGTGGAATCATTCTCAACCGACCGTCGGGACCCCTAAACCACCCAGGTGAATCTATGATGGCTGAAATAAATACATCTCGTTAGGATGATGCATGATTGAAATGCAATGCATGGTCGTGCTGATGCAGCATAGACAAACACATGCAAGCAGATAGATCCTTCCAACCTTATCTTTCCCACACACGAGGTAGCATAGTCTCTTTCCTAGGTGGGCTTTATCCAAAGGTTAACAGGGAATCCATTAGACGCGTATGGTACACGGTGGAAAACCGGTAGCATAACAGCTCTTACCTCATGTACATACATATGGGTGTTTGGCCATTATGTATTTAAACACCTCGATTAAACTAAGATGGGCCCATCGGGGCATGAAAGCCTTTGATGAAGACCATTTAATTTAAGCGATTTTGTTCAATATATGATGGCCCACATAGCAAGCACGATATTATGGTACATTACACCTAATGAAAGTATCTATTGCCATTTACATGAGCTTTGGTTAAAGGTATTGATACTTTAGGGCTACCCAAGCGTGGTCCCTGCCAACGGGTCTAGCTCATCACGAGCATAACGACCGATTGGGTCACCATTTGATATACCATAAGGTACGAGGCTTGGGCTGGTGATTATCCTTAACACTTCCCTAAATTGAGTGAAAATAAGGTCGTGCTTCGAGAACGCACCGGGGTTAAAATAGGGACCAAACTAGCATAATCTAAGGCTCTAATATGGATGCAATGCAATTTCGAAAAGAGATGAAATTTTTAAATTAAAACTCAATCGTAAATTTTAGCCAAGGTACTTTCGAAGGGAAGTCTCTAATGTCCCCAGCGGAGTCGCCACCGTGATGCGCGCCGAACCTCGACTCTGCCGCCCCTATGACCGCCCGCTTGAGGGCGATCGGGCACTTGAGGGTCCATTAACAGCTTGCAATAAATCGCAAGTGCGTCTATGTTGGGCAACAAGAAGGTTTCATGGAGTCGCCACCCAAAAGAACATTGGAAAAGTTTCTCTCGCTTCGGAGAGCCTAAGACTGCGCTTAGTATCCATTTTGGGCCAGCCAGAGGGGTCTTGGAAGGTAAACCTCTCGCCCTAAGGAGCCTAGGATTAACGTCAAGTTTCGTAACACAAGAGGTGTCTTAGAGGGTAAGCCTCTCGCCTCTTTGAGCCCAAAGACCAGAGAAAGTTCGGGACTCCCCATTTATTTATACCTTGGTTAAGTTTATAATCAAGTTTTGAATTCAGTATTTCATGCCTTTTTTCATTCAATTTTAATGCAATTTAATTAAACGCATATCAATCATATAATAAAAGCGATAAACAAAGTAAATGAAAGCAAAATAAATTACAATAAAACTAGGGGCGGAATACAACCCCCATTTATAAATAAAATGCAAGTCATACATAAATCGAGCTATTTATTAAAAATGAGAACGTTGGTTCTCTCATGCATAATTTAAGAAAATAATTTTAAAGTGATAATTTACTTTAGATGAAAAATTTAGGACATTGGTCCCATTTTTATTAAATAAAATCCAATTTAGAAATATTTTTGTGATTTTTGAATTAACGTGCATAAAAATAAATTTATTATTACAAATTACATAATAATAAACCTAGAGGAAAAAAAATAATAAAAATAATAAAAAAAAATAACATCCAAATGGATCTTCAAATCTTCATGGGTTTTCACTTGGTATGGAAAAGACTCACACATAAAAATAAGTATTGAAATAAAAGAAACAAATAAAAGTCATATTAGTAATAAAAATGAGTTAAACATACTATAAAAATAAAGTAAATAAAAAGGTATCCTGTATGACAAACCAATTAAAATGACATAATAAAAAATATGTAATTTAACAATTTAACAATTTAACATGCATAAAAAATAACATAATAATAATAAAATTCAACATGCATAAAAAAAACATAAAATAATAATTATAAGATTTAACATGCATAAAAAAAATCATAAAATAATGATAATAGAATTTGACATGCATAAAAACATAAAATAATAACAATGACATCCAATCATGCATAAAAAATATAAAACATGTAAAATTAAACATGCATAGAATTAAAATAATGATGGTAATAATAAAAATAAACAAGAATAATGATAATAATAATAATGCTACTAATGATGGTAATAACTATAATAATAATAATAACATAATAATACCAAAAAATATGAACAATCAAACATAATAACAACAACAACAACAACAACAACAACAACAACAATAATAATAATAATAATAATAATAATAATAATAATAATAATAATAATAATAATAATAATAATAATAATAATAATAATAATAATAATAATCAAAGAAGATGAACAATCCAATTAAAAATAGAAGAATAACATGAAAATAAAATAAGCCAATTATGATAAAATATGTTAAATGATGATACTAATAATATATATGAACTAAAAAAATTATGACAATAATATGAACATGAACAATTAAATGAGAAATAAGAATAAAAAATAATAATATGAACAATTAAACAAAAAAAAGAAATAAGAACAATTAAATAATAGATCTAAAAGACTTTACATGATAATCAATTGAATAAAAGCAAAAGAATAATAAAAAAAGAATAAAATGATAGAACTAAAAGAATTTACATGTTAATTAATTAAATAAAAAAATAAAAGAAATGAAATTAAAAATTAAACTAAGAAATTGAGCCAAGAATGTTTACCCTCAAAATTGATCTTGAAGAAATGAAGGTAGATGATCCAATTCCTTGTCTTGATTTGAATAATATGATTAGAAGAAAAAATAAAATATTGAAAGATAAATTTTACTCAAGAACAAACAATTAGTTTATTTATCTTAAAGTAAAAAATTGTCAATTGAAAATAAGAAAAATTTTCAAGAACAAAAATTGTTATTTTTTGTCTCAAGAATTGCTGGAAATTCCTTTAGAAATTGAGAGAATTTGGTTGAGAGAAGAGAGAAGAAGAAAAAAGGTTTTCTAAAGAAAATCCCCCTAATTCCCACTAAAAAACTCTTTTTATTTCCCTTAAAATTCAGATTTATTAATTAAGAAATTAAATTAATTTAATTTCCATAATTACAAAAAACCACTGAATTTATTGGGTTGGAAGATAGAAGGCTTTTTGAATTAAATTTTGCAAAAAAAAAAATGAATTAAAAAGCATTTAAAACGAAGAATTTATGGCCAAAAAGGCCAAAATAGGCAAAACGGACGAACAGGGGCGCGGAGGGGCGACCGACGGCCTGCCCGTGCGAAGGCGTGACCGACGGGCAGCCCGTCTCTCGCGCGAAATTTTTTTTTTTTTTAAATTCCTATAAAATATAATAATTTAAAAACTCACTTTTTTCATCACAAAATTTATTTTAAAATACTTTAAAAATATTTTTGAAATACATTTTTATTTAATTTTAAAACAACAAATCGACAAGGAAATCGTCACTTCCAACTTCATTCTTTTTGCCTAAAGATCGGCACACTTAATTTCATCATTGGGTAATCCTGATCTTGGCTACTCGGGACCCGGTGTCTACACTTGGGCTGGTGACTATCCCTAACACTTCCCTACAATGAGTGAAAGTAGGGTCGTGCTTCGGGAATGCACCGGGGTAAGATAGGGGACTAACTAACATAGTTCTAAGGCTCTAATGTATGCAATGCAAATTTCGAGAAGTGATAGAATTTTAGGTTTTAAAAACTCAATTATACATTTTAACCAAAACTGTTTTAGAGCAAAGTTACGAAGTCCCCAGTGGAGTCGCTACTGTGACGCGTGCCAAACCTAGCAAATGCCTTCTTTAAACCCGCTTTTAGGGCTCGAGGGATTGATTCATGTCTTTTTGATCTTGGGTACCATGAGACATCTTGGAATCCCTACCCAATAGAACACTGGGGAGTTCATCTAGCCTCATGACACCTTTAGGCACCATTGAAGTATTTTGGAGTCGCCACCCAATTTGTAAGAAATTGGGAAAGGTCATCTAACCTCTATTGGTCTAAACCAGAGATGGTGTTTGGAACTTCACTCTTATTTATGTCTTGGTTAATTATAAATGAGTTTTCAATTTCATAAAATTCTAACTCTCATCTCACGCGATTAATGTATTTAATTTAAAAACGCATTGCAAGCATTCGAAAGCAGTAAATAAAAGCTGTAAGAAAAGTAGTAAAGAAAACGATAAGTAAAGCAATAAAGGAAAGCAGTAACACGCCAAGGACACAATTACAAAAGAAATTGGGGCGTAATACAACCCCAATAAAAGAAGATTAAAAATGTAAATTGGGACGGAATACAATCCCAAAATGGAAACTAAATGCTATTACCCCAAAAGTTAATTACAAGGGTCCAAAAGAAAATACATGAATATAAATTTAAAACAAACGAATAAAGTCAAATATAAGAAAAACATACATAAATTGGGACATTTGTTTGGTTTAGGAACATTGGTTCCTTTGCATTTATTTTGAAAGGGGATCGAAGAGTTATTCGATTGCTAGTTTGAAAAATCGGGATGAGTGATCCCGTTTTTAGAGAAAACTTAACCCTTCGTTTTAATTATGATATTTTTATTAATTGGCTAAAATGAGGGACATTGGTCCCAATTTCATTAACAAAATCCCGATTTAAGTGTAAAAATATTTTTGTGATTTTTTATCTCACGCTTGTATAAATAAAATATTTATTTACAAACAAACAAACACAAATAGAAGGAAAAGGAAAGGTCCCACCAAACGATGCGATTTCCTACGCATGTGACCCCTCCGGGTGGTCAAAAGAATGCCCACATAATGCAAGTCATATTTTAATATCAGACAGAAAATAATATTAAAACATCAGTAATAATTTCAAAAAATTAATCAGGTAAAGACAAAATAAATATAGGCTATATTAATTTAACGAACAAACAATTTGCATGCAAAGACAAGGGAGAAAATAAAGAAAAATTAATCATGTGAAAATATAATAATAACGATAAACATAACAATGACGAAAATAATAAAGGCAATAATGGTAATAATAAAAATAATAATAATGATAATGGGCATACCAACATTAACAACAAATAATAATAATAATAATAATAATAATAATAATAATAATAATAATAATAATAACAGAAAATAAACATGGAATAATAGTATAATGCAAAAATATGACATAAAGAGAAGGTAACAAATGTATTGATAATGATAACAACAATGGTGATAATATCAAAGGCAAACAACAAACGTGAACCCAACAACAATAATACTAAGCACTAATAATAATAGCAGTGTTAATCAATGGTCAAAATAAAACCTACTAATATGTTAACAATAATAACCACACTAAAATGCAAGAAGTCATGACGAAAATGACAGAAAATAATGACGTTTAAAACAATAAATGATATACAAAAATAAATGAGGACGGATCCAAAAATATTTACCCTTAGAGATTGTAGATATGAGAAAACGGTGTCTTGATCCATCTTCCTTATTGAATTTACGGTGATAAATACCCGAAAAAAATATAAAAATCTATATTTTAAAATAAATTAACTGAAGAAAATATTTTTAGTGAAAATATTTTTGGTGGATGATTGAACAAAAGGAAATTAATTTTTCAAGCTCTAGACCATCCGAGAACTAAAATGTTCTTGAAGAAAAAAGAAGAAAAAAATTAAAGCTTTGAAATTCCTCCGATTTTTGCTTAAAAACCCACGGCTGCTCCTATTGGTTGAGAGAAAAAAAGAGTTTTCTCAAAAGTGCAGCTCTTCTTGTTTGAGAGAAAACACAGTTCCCTTTTCTCTTAATAAAAATGCCGCCCCCTCAAATGAAAACAAAGTTTTCCTTTGATTTGCTGTCTTGCCCAAAAATGGGAAGAGACAAAGAGTTTTTTTTTTTTTTAATTTTCGTTACCCAAAAATTGTACAAAAATGTGAAAATAAAGAGAAAAAATGGACTGCAAATTGACCAAGAATTGCAGGTGAAAGCGACGGGAGAAGGGGCAAAATGCCCGCAGCTGGAGCCAGGGGACATGCCCCCTAGGGGAGCATATCGCCCCCAAGAGGAGCATGCCGCGCGGAGCGGCATCGCCCAACGGGGGGTTGCATGCTGCCCCGCGCGCATGCGGCACACGCGCTGGCTTGCGTATGTGGGCGTGCACCTCGTGGCCCTGCGCCCCGAACTCCGGAACCCCTCCGAGAAAGAAAAAAATAAAATAAAATAAAGTAAAAAACAAAAAAATAAAAATAAGAAGGAATAAAAATGAGAATAAAACGCAAATTTTTGAATTAAAATTTTGGGGGGACCAAGGAGACTTTCGACAAGGCGAACATCATTTTCGACACCTTTACTCGTGGTGAGCATCATTTTCATCATCGGGTAATCCTGATTTTGGACCGTCTTGGGACCCAGTGTCTACACCCGCATCCTGTCTTTATCCAATAGGTTCATCTGTAGCAGCCGCTGCTGAACACATTCTGCTTCTGGTAGCTTGGCTTCCATCACCACCCTCAAGGATTGGAGTTCAATTTCTATCGGTAGAACTCATAAACCAGGGAGAAAGGTGTAGCCCCTGTAGAAGTTCTGGCAGTAGTCCTGTAGTCCCACAATGCAAATGGTAGCTTCTCGGCCCAATCTTTATAGGTTTGCACCATCTTAGCCAGTACCCTCTTGATGTTCTTTTTGGCTGCCTCGATCGTCCCGTTAGCTTGCGGTCGGTAAGGGGAGGATTATGGTGTTGGATGGCATACCTCTTGAGCATATGCTTGGTTTCAGCTTGGAACTGTACCCTATTATCCGACACGATGTGATGTGGGAGTCCGTACCTATAAATTAGATGCCATTCGATGAATCTGGCCATTTCTCGTGCACCCAGCTTCTTGAAGGATTCAGCCTCTACCCAGTTAGTGAAGTAATCAATAGCGACTGCGACAAATATATGCCTGTTAGAGGTTGTTGGATGTATTTCTCCTATGATGTCAATCCCCCAAGCTGCGAATGGCCATGGAGATGTAAGGTTGCATAACTCTAAAACTAGCAGGTGTCTCAGATTGGCATACTGTTGGCATAGTTGACACTGCTTCACATATTTAGAACAATCCGTATCCATTGTTAGCCAGAAGAACCCCTGTCGCATGATTTTCTTTGCCAGAGCTAGACCATTTATATGGACTCCACAGACCCCTGCATGGGTCTCCTCCATAACCCTCTTAGCTTCCTTCTCATCTAAGCACCTTACCTGTATACCATCAGCTTGCCTCTTGTACAGCACACCATCTACACTAATGAACTGAGTGGACAGTTTGTGAATCACCCTTTGGTCTTTTTCAGTGGCCTCTTCTGGGAAAACTGACTTTTCCAAATAATTCTGGACATCGTAGTACCATGGCTTTTCGTCAGTAGCCTCAATATCCCCAACCTACTCAGTTTCAAAGTATGGCTTGTCTGAACTAGAAATGAGTACAGGCTTCATGGCTATTCCTTCTGGGTTATCCCACATAGACACCAGGGTGGCTAGGGTATCTGCTAACTGATTCTCATCTCGAGGTATATAGTTAAAAGTATAGATTTCAAACTGATCACTTAATTGCTTCAAACACCTTACGTAGGGTAATAGCCGCTCTTCCTTGACTGACCATTCACCCCTGACCTGATGGATTACCAAGAACGAGTCTCCGAAGACCTCTACCACTTTTACCCCCATGGCTGAGAGCGCTTCCAATCCGAAGATGCAGGCCTCATACTTAGCTTCGTTATTAGTGGCTCTGTATCTCAACTTCTTAGCTAAGGGGAGCTTCTCAGCTTCTGGGGTTACCAAAATTACTCCCGCTCTAGCTCCTTTGTTATTCACCGCCCCGTCAAAGTACATTTGCCACTTTTGCACTGTAATGGCCCCCATATCTTCATCTGGGAATTCATATTCTAATTGGTCACCTTGGATCGGATGGTCGACTAAAACTTCTATGACTGCCCGACCCTTAATGCTCTTTCTGGTGATGTATTCCACGTCAAATTCTTGTAGCAATATCAACCAACTCCCCATTTTTCCTAGCAAAGAGGGTGCCTCCTAAAGGTATCGAAGAGGGTTTTTTTTGGCGACCGCTTGCACCTTGTAAGAATGGAAGTAGTGTCTCAGTTTCTTTGAATCCCAGATTATTGCTAAACAGATCTTTTCCACTTCAACATACTTGGCTTCATAAGGAAGGAATTTATTACTGAAGTAGTAAACCGCAAATTCAATCCCGAATTCATCTTCTTGGGCCATCATAGCACCTACAGAATTTTCCTCTATTGCTCCTAACTGGCTATGGCGGTCGCAGAATTGGAGGGTGTAGAAGGTAATCCTTGATGACATCAAAAGCTTTTTGGCAGTCATCATTCTACCGAACTGGCTGATTCTTTCTGAGGAGCTTCAAAATTGGTTCGCATACCGAAGCAAGCTTGGAAATGAACCTACTGATGTACTGCAGTTTGCCTAAAAAACTACTAACTTCTTTTTTCTCTCGAGGTGTTAGCATCTCTCTAATTGCCCTGACCTTGTCGGGGTCCACTTCAATTCCCCACTGACTCACTACGTGGCCTAACAGGTTACCCGAGGTAACTCCGAAAATGCATTTCTTGGAGTTGAGATGAAGGTTATACTTGTCAATCCTCTGAAAGAACTTCTCTAAAGCCTCGAAATGCCCCTCTCGAGTGACCGACTTGATCATCATATCATCGACATATACTTCCACCTCCTTGTGGATCAAGCCATCAAGGATCTTAGTAGCCATTCTTTGGTATGTTGCTCCGGCATTCTTTAATCCAAAAGGCATGGCACTATAAGCGAACATACCCCACTCAGTGATGAAGCTTGTCTTAATTCGATCCACGATCGTATTGATGATTTGGTTGTACCCTGCATACCCATCCACAAAACTGTACATCATGCAAGCAGTCGCACTATCTACTAGTACATCGATATGGGGCAAAGGAAAGTCATCTTTTGGGCAGGCTTTATTCAGGTCCCGGTAGTTGACACATACTTGAACCTTTTCGTCCTTTTTGGCTACATGAACAACATTATCTAACCATATTGGGTACTGGACCTCTACTAGGAACTTGGCTTCAATATGCTTGTGCACCTCTTCTTTTACCTTTTCTGCCCACTCCGGTCTTAGCCTTCTGAGCTTCTGTTTGACTGGCCTGCATTCTGGATAGGTTGGAATGGCATGTTCAGCAACTTCTTGATCAATTCCCGGCATGTCTTCATAGGTCCAGGCAAAGACTTTTTCATATTTTTTCAAAATTCTCTCAAATTTTAACCTCTCTTCAGGAGTTACATCTTATACTATCAAGATTTCCTTTGGGTTTTCCAAAGTCCCGAGATTAAATGAGGTAGTATTAGTTGAGTTAATGTCAAATATGAATGATTCATGTTCGTGATCATGCACAATGAAATCATGAGAAACATCGCACAAGTAAGCAAAGTCATTCATCTTGTTAACAAACTCAGAATTACAACCATAATCGTCAAATAGTTCAAGGATAAAGAGTACATCAGAAAAGCTATCTTCCACTGATGTCGGCGCTGAAGTCGATGGTCCACCGTCTTGGTCGTCTGCGATCTTCAGGTTCTCCAATTCTGGTACTGCCGGCTCAACTTCTACTTTTTCTTTGCTTTTCACCCTGGTGGCCAGCAGACTGTCAGTGACGATCTCTTCAGGAACTTGTTGATCCCAAGCCAAGCTTTGGTTGAGGATTTCCTCACCCCAAAAACCTTCTACTGATTTGACCATTCCGTCAGACTAGTCAAAAACGTCGTTAAAGATCTCAAAACCCGGGGTGATCTTGCCGCCAATCCACTGTGGCTCGGCTTCTCCACAATAGGCGCACGCTGATGTAGCTGGCACAAAGCTCTCTAAAATGTACGGGATCTTTGCAGGCTTCTTCCCAATTTCATTCTTCTTGGATTCAGTGGTATAACCCAAACCCCTTCTATCTTTTTGCCCCCTTGTGGTGACAGGTGCCTCAGACCCTTGTGAATTTTTGCCCAAACCGGCCCCCGGGAGGAAGTTCATTCTCTTCATCATGTTGACAACCTGAGGGCTCTCTGCTAAACCACCCTCTTCATTTACTATGGCCACATGGAACCTACTGAAGGGCTGATTGGATATCCTGAGGACTGACACATGATTATCGTTGGCTACCTTGACTGTCACGACCTAGCCCTCATAGGGGATCTTGATCCTAGATGGAACCCCTTTCAGCTTATGAAACCAGGGTCTCCCTAGCAGCATTGCGAAGTTGGCTGGGATAGGTAGGACAACAAATTCAGTTTTTGTCTCAACTGGCCCAGTTCTCACTTGTGCCTTGAAAGTCCCGGCAGCTTGCCTCCTTGAATTGTCGTAGGCGGTGATGGTCAGGTCAAATCTGCTCAACATGTTTTCATTCAAACTAAAAGCCGGAAGCGCAACCAAAGGGCATACATTTATAGAAGAGTCGTCATCAACCATCACGCAGGCTGTGTGCTTGCCATTGATTTGTGCCTTGATGTATAATGGGCGATTGTGTTTGCGGCCCTCAGGTGGTAAATTTGCATCAAAATAAACCAAATTTTCTCCCGAGCTTCCTTTAACTAAACCCAGTAACTCAGATGGTGATATAGTGGTGGAAACAGTGGACTCACATAACTACTAATTTCTGCCTATGTGATGAAGATTGCCTCAGCAAATCCCAAATAGATATCTGAGCTGCTGTTTTCTTCAACTGTTTCATTAACCCGTCCTCCTCGGGCTCATTTCCTGCAAGTATAGGTGCTGGTTCTTGATGCCTCTCCACCTCTGGAATTATCCTGCCACTCCGAGTCATAGCCTGCACCTCTTGTACCTCCTCTTCACCCCTAGAGTTCCACACGTCCTCTGCCTCGTCAACTTCTTCAACGTCGCTTTCACTGGTCGAATCCCAACATTCTATCATGCCAACTTGAGGCTTCTCTTCACTGCCTCCCTGCTCAGGACAGATAACAGCCACATAGTCATTGCCATAAATGTCTCTTAGCATATACCACTCCGGCAGACTAGAACCTATCATAAAAACGAGCGAAGGAACGACATTATACCCAGTCTTCTTTTTCTTTTCCCTCTTCTCGGCGTCAGAAATCTATTTACTGTCGATAAGGTCTTGGACTCTATCCCTCAAAGTTCTGCAATAGTCAGTGAGATGGCCGGTGTGCTGGTGAAAAGCACAATATTGATCCCCCCCTATGGTTTGGCTGGCCATGATTCTTAGCCGGCCTGGCTGGCAATGGCTAAAGCTTTCCTTCTTTTATCAGCCTCTCTAAAACCCAAGATAACAACCTCCCCAAATTTGAGTATTGTCTCTAGCTGGCATCAGTGGCTGAAACTTCCACCGTCTTGCCCACTCGATTACTGCTGCTCCCGGCACCACTCAACTTTCCTCCTCCTTGAGGCCCATAGTTCTTTTGGGTGAAATTATCATTGCTGGCCTTTCTTGCCAGGTATTCTGCTTTGGCTTCTATGGCTATATCTTTTAAGGATTCCCAATCCTTTAGCCCTTTCATCTTAAGCCCTTCCCTCAAGTACGGGCTCGCGTTCCTGATGAACAATCTGATCTGATCCGGCGTGTCGAGCTTCCTTTTTATCTCCATGACTCGATTCCTCCATCGAGTAAGGTAATCATGGAAAGACTCACCAGACTTCAGCTGGAGCAGCTCAAGATCTTTCAGTGTTACTTCCTGTGACGCGCGCCGGATCCCGAACGCCGCCCTTTCGGACCGCCCGCACGTGGGCGATCGGGGCATTTGTGGGTCCGTTAACAGCTTGCGATAAATCGCAAGTGCGTCTATGTTGGGCAACAAGGAGGTATCATGGAGTCGCCACCCAATAAAACATTGGGAAAGTTACTCTCGCCTCAGAGAGCCTAAGACTGCGCTTGGTATCCATTTTGGGCCAGCCAGAGGGGTCTTGGAAGGTAAACCTCTCACCCTAAGGAGCCTAGGATTAGCGCTAAAGTCTCGTGGCACAAAAAGGTGTCTTGGAGGGTAGACCTCTAGCCTCTTTGAGCCCAAAGACCAGAGCTGGGTCCGGGATTTCTCATATATTTCTACCTCGATTGTTTTATGACCAAATTTTAAATATCATTGATTCACTCTCTCTCCACACGATGCAATTGATTAAAGGCGCAATCATTCATATCAAAAGCGGTAAATGTAAGCAAAATCCAAAATAAAGCATTCAAAAACAAATTACAATAACACTAGGAGCGGAATACAACTCCCATTTATAAAAGTGAAATGCATGCATAAAACGGGTTATTCATTAATAGTGAGAACATTGGTCCTCGCATGCATATTTATTATGAAACAGTTTTAATGTGATGATTTATTTGGGTATGAAAAACTAGGACATTGGTCCCCTTTTATTTAGAAAAAAAATGTCAAATTAATTAATAAAAATGTTTTTGTGATTTTCTTTCTAGCGAGCCTAAATAAATAATTTTACAAGAAAATTATATGGAAAAATTAAATAAAATATTACAAATAAAGAAAATAATATATGAACCAAATGAGCCTTTTTGGACCTCCCGATGTGCTCGCAAAAACGCCCAAGCGAAAAATGAGTTTAGACATAAAAACAAAATACAAATAAAATAATGTTAGTGATTAAATCAATTAAACCAATTAAACATACAAAATAATGAATAACAAATTAAAATAAAATAAGATGATATGAAAAGAATGATAATGGAATCAAAAATATTAACAAACCAAAATAAGATGAGAAACATGGATTATATGTGATAAATGATTAAATGATGTGATGAAAATAAAATAAAATATGTTAATTAATTAGTACATGATGAAAATATACACATGATGAAAATAATGATGATAAGTGAAGAATAATGAATGAATAAATGAACAAATGATAAAAAATCATGTAACAATGATAAAAATTAGTAAACAAAGGAATGATGAAAATAATAATGTTATATGACAAGGTTAATTGATGTGTTTAGAATTAATACAAATTATTTACATGGCAAAAAGATTAATTTAATTTAATTAAATTAATTATTTACATGTTAAAAATAATGAGGAATCAAAATAAATTATTTACATGTTAGGAATTAAAAAAAAATAATATTCACATGAATAAAAATTAAATCATATGTAAACAATTAAATGGAACAAATATAAGATCAATACAACAAATGAATAGATGAAAACAATAAATAAATCAATAAAAACAATAAAATAGATATGAATAAATTAAATAAAAATAAAATAAAATAGAAATGGAGCCAAGAATATTTACTCTCAGAATATTGGATTTGATGAAGGAAAAGTGATGATTTTCCGGAGAATTGCTTGAAAGAATAATTCAGCAATAAAATTAATTCTCTTTGTTTATGGAGAAAAAACAAAGGAATTGATTTGTATGCTTAAGATTAAAAAGAAATTGATGTCAAATTGATGATTAATCTCTTGTGTTTATGAAGAAAAAACCAAGAAATTAATTGGAATAATTAAGAATTGAAAATTGATCTTTCAATTTCAATTAAACCTTTTTAATTAAAAGAAAAATCTGAAAAATCTTGAAAAGAAAAAATGGAAGATGAAGAATTCTGGAAATTCTGATGTAAAAAATAGTAGTGGAGGCTCCCCTTTGATTTTTTATCCTAAAGTATTTAAAGAATAGAAAATGTTGCCCTAATTTAATTAAGGAAAACAAACCTAATTTTATTCAAATTCCTTTATTTTTGGGGATAAAATCAAGTTTTATTAATTAATAATCTATAAAAAATATTTTGGAATTTTATTTGAAGTCAAAAACCCTTAATTTTGGGATAAAAACGGATTTTTGGGTGAAAAAATCGGAAAAAGGCTGAAAAAATGGAAAATAGGGTAACAGACCCTATATCGACGGCCAGGGAGCCATCGCTAGAGGGACGCCGCCCGTCGCTATAGAGCGACGGGGATTCACGCGGCGAGGCGCGCAAAATCCGCGCGGAGCTCGGGCGGGAATCGCGCGCGGTGCGGCGCGCAGCGCGCAACGCTGCGCGTCGCTCTTTAGCGACGCGCGGCATTGGCGACGCTGCGTGTCGCCAAATCGCACCCAGCGCGCTGGGCGCCTGGGCGTCTGCGTGCTGGGCGCCAGCGCGCTGCCGCGCCCGACACTCGCGGTCCGAAATTTTTTTTTTTTTTTTTCTATTTTTTAAATTTTAAATTGACTAAAAACACCATAATTTTAAGCCCCCATTTTTCAAAATTAATTTTTTAAATATTTTTTTATTATTTTTTAATTTTTCACTCTAAAATGCAAATTTGACGAAAAAATCATCACTTTTAACCTTTTAAGCCTGTGAAGGCAATTATCATCATTGGGTAATCCTGATCAAGGCTACTCGAGACCCGGTGTCTACAGTTGCCCCCAATTTTGGAGAGGCTAGTGCATAGGTGCCTAGGCGATCCAAAATTCAGGAAAAGGAAAGAAACACGTACCTGAGGCGTCGATCTTCCTGCTTGATGGAATTGTAATGATAGCTGTTGCTGTCTTTTGGTTGTAGCTGGTAATGCTGTGGTCGTGCTAACCTCTTGTGGGTAGTGCCGCCATCGTGCTAACCTATGTGAATTGGTAGTGCCGTGGTCGTGCTAACCTCTTGTGGGTTGTGCCGCCATCGTGCTAACCGCTGTGAATTTTGGTAGTGCCGTGGTCATGCCAACCTCTTGTGGGTTGTGCCGCCATCGTGTTAACCGCTGTGAATTTTGGTAGTGCCGTGGTCGTGCCAACCTCTTGTGGGTTGTGCCGCCATCGTGCTAACCGCTGTAAATTGGTAGTGCCGTGGTCGTGCCAACCTCTTGTGGGTTGTGCCGCCATCGTGCTAACCGCTGTAAATTGGTAGTGCCGTGGTCGTGCCAACCTCTTGTGGGTTGTGCCGCCATCGTGCTAACCGCTGTGAATTTTGGTAGTGCCGTGGTCGTGCCAACCTCTTGTGGATTGTGCCGCCATCGTGCTAACCGCTGTGAATTTTGGTAGTGTCGTGGTCGTGCCAACCTCTTGTGGATTGTGCCGCCATCGTGCTAACCGCTGTGAATTTTGGAACTGTGGTCCTTTAGATGTTTGGACTGGTGTCGTCACTCGGCTTTTGTTGGTGTTCCCCACCGATTTCTCCTGCAAGATTGTATGCATAGGAATATACAAGGAATCACGTGTGCATGATATGGAATGCAAATGCTTGCAACAATGTATAGACTGTGCCCTAGGTGGTCCATGGTTCGCTGAGGTTGTAGCCTTCCTGCTCTACAATGCCCCCTGAAACCTGAGGATCGTCGACAAGTTTTCTGAAAGAGACGTCCGGTATATATCCTTGCCCCCCCCCGGTCAATGATCATTTACCCGGGATTCTGTTTCATGTTCTGTATTGTATGTTACCTGATTGAAAGAAGATCATCTGAAGTAATGCCGCCTTATCGCTCTAGGCATTGAACGTCATTGTTTTAAAGGTAGTGCGTCCCTTGTGGATTTTCACACTAGCTTTTCTTTGCGGGAAATGCGTCCCTTATGGGATTTTCACACAACCCTTTGCCTAACTTTTGCCTGGAATGGACCCAACCCAATCCAGCGGCTTTTGTTTATTTTATATTTATATTTTTTTGTAGGGCAGACTGCCTATTTCCAGGTTTTCACCCTGCCCTTTGGCCTAACTTTTGCTTAGAGAGCCAGTTACGGTTTTCATCTCTAACGGCCTTCTTTGTTTTGTTTTGTTTTTTTTTTTATTTTTTTTTTCAGGTTATCACCAAAGCTTCTGTTAAGAGCAAATAGCACATATCCAATGAAGGGACTGAGCAATAATCATTAGATGAACAATTGGTATATTTCTTTTTAAGACAGAACTGAAAGATCAATGAAAATGTATTCTTTTATTCATTGCAAAATTGTGTACATTTCTATATGATTTCATCATACATGATTTTCATTTGACAAGAATTCAAAAGCATATGACTACACCTAATCTCGGAGTGGATTTTGTCAGCCTCGAACTCCTGTTATCAATCGGCCCTCTCGGGTTTTATCGATTGAACATTTTCTCTTGGCCCTTAATTTTTGCCCAGGATGCCTTTTTTCGGTTTTCACCCTGGCAGGGCGCCCAATTTTAGCAAGGCCGCCTCTTTTCGGTTTTCGACCCGCGGGGCATTTATTCTCTTCTTTTTATTTTTTTGTCTTTAGCCATGGAACCTTTTAAGGCTATCGACATTGACCGGGTCCTTGAATTCATTCCCATCGCTGTCTGCTAAAATTGCTGCTCCTTTTGTTAGCAACTTTTTCAAAATGAATAGACCTTCCCAGGTTGGTCTGAATTTGCCTCGTATGTCTGGAACTCCCGGCCTCATCATCTTAAAGACCATGGAACCTTTTAAGTCTATCGACATTGACCGGGTCCTTGAATTCATTCCCATCGCTGTCTGCTAAAATTGCTGCTCCTTTTGTTAGCAACTTTTTCAAAATGAATGGACCTTCCCAGGTTGGTCTGAATTTGCCTCGTATGTCTGGAACTCCCGGCCTCATCATCTTAAAGACCAAGTCCCCCTCCTTGAACGGGTGCTTTCGTACTTTCTTGCCAAACGACCGAGCCACCCTCTTTTGATAAACTTGGTTGTGGTAATAGGCTCGTAACCTGTTTTCATCCAACAGATTTAGCTGTGACAAACGTTGTTGTGCCCATTCTGCTTCAGGAATCTCAGCTTCCATGACTACCCTCAATGATTTCAGCTCAATTTCAACCGGCAGGACTGCTTCAGTTCCATATACCAGAGAGAATGGTGTTGCCCCTGTAGAGGTTCTGACTGTTGTTCTATATCCCCAAAGTGCGAAGGGTAACTTTTCTGCCCAATCCTTGTAGTTCTGAACCATCTTGGCCAAAATTCTCTTCACATTCTTATTCGCCGCTTCAACTGCACCGTTTGCTTGAGGACGGTAAGGAGAAGACTTAAGATGTTTGATCCCATATTTCTCGAGCATCTGTTTAGTCTCTGCCAGGAATTGCACCCCATTATCAGACATAATGTGATGTGGGAGGCCATACCTGCAGATCAAATTCCTCTCTATGAACTTGGCCATGTCCCTTGCGTCAATCTTCTTGAAGGATTCTGCCTCGACCCATTTGGTAAAATAGTCGATTGCGACTATGATGTATCTGTGCCCATTGGACGCCGTGGGATGGATTTCGCCTATGATGTCTATTCCCCATGCTGCAAATGGCCATGGAGATGTTAAGTTATGTAACTCTGAAACTGGCACATGCCTCAAATTCGCGTACTGTTGGCATAACTGGCATTGCTTCACAAATTTTGAACAATCTGTATCCATTGTGAGCCAATAAAACCCTTGGCGCATGATCTTCTTTGCTAAGGCTAAGCCATTCATGTGAGCTCCACAAACCCCGGCGTGAACCTCTTCCATAAGTCTTTTAGCTTCTTTCTCTGCCAGACATCTTAACTGGATACCATCAGCTTGCCTTTTATACAAAGTGCCATTAACACTGATGAATTGAGTGGATAACTTCCTGATCATTCTTTGGTCCTTCTCAGTGGCTTCCTCTGGAAAGACTGATCTCTCTAAATAATTCTGAATGTCATAATACCATGGATTTCCATCAATGGCCTCAATGTCCATCACCTGTTCAGCTTCAAAGCAAGGTCTTTCCGAACTATAAATCAGCACGGGTTTCATCGCAACTCCTGTTGGGTTATCCCACATAGACACTAATGTTGCTAGAGCATCAGCTAACTGATTTTCGTCTCTGGGGATGAAGTGGAAAGTGCAAATCTCGAATTGGCTGCTCAACGTTCTCAAGTGCTTTACATAAGGCAACAACCTTTCTTCCTTGACTGACCACTCCCTTCTGATCTGATGAATTACCAAGGAAGAATCTCCATATACTTCTGCGGTCTCTGCCCCCAGAGCGAGTAATGCTTCCAATCCAAAGATGCAAGCTTCATATTCTGCTTCATTATTGGTAGCCTTATACCTCAGCTTCTTAGCCAATGGTAGTCTTTCACCATCTGGGGTCGTAAGAATAACTCCTACGCCTGCTCCCTTGTTATTGACTGCTCCATCAAAGAATAATTGCCACCCTTGCACTGCTATGGCCGTAACATCTTCATCTGGGAAGTTGTATTCAAACTGATCTCCCTCAATAGGATGCTCGGCTAAGAATTCTGCTACCGCTCTTCCCTTAATGGTTTTCTTGGTTATGTACTCAATATCAAATTCCTGCAACAGCAGTAACCATCTTCCCATCTTCCCTAGTAGAGAGGGTGCTTCTTGGAGGTATCTGAGCGGATTATGTTTGGCAACCGTTTGTACCTTGAAGGAATGAAAGTAGTGCCACAACTTCTTAGAAGCCCAGATAACTGCTAAACAAATCTTTTCTACCTCTACATATTTGGCTTCGTACGGCAGGAATTTCTTGCTAAGATAATAAACTGCAAACTCCACACCAAAATCGTCCTCTTGAGACATCATAGCACCCACTGAGTTATCTTCCACAGCCAGGTACAGGATTAGTGGTTGGGCACGGCGTGGTGGTCTTAGTACCGGAGGATTTAGCAGATAGTCCTTAATGGTGTCAAAGGCCAGTTGACAGTCATCGTTCCATATCATCGGCTGATTCTTCCTAAGAAGCTTGAAAATAGGCTCACATACTGAAGTTAGCTTGGCAATAAACCGGCTGATGTACTGAAGCTTTCCTAAGAAACTTCTGACGTCCTTCTCCTTCTTGGACACTGGCATCTCTCTTATGGCTTTGACTTTATCGGGATCTACCTCGATTCCCCTCTGGCTTACTACATGGCCTAACAACTTTCCTGATGTAACTCCAAAAAGGCACTTCTTGGGATTGAGGCGCAAATCGTACTTGCTAATTCTTTGAAAGAACTTTTCTAAAGCCTCAAAGTGGCCTTCCCTGGTAGCCGACTTAATCATCATGTCATCAACGTACACCTCCACTTCTTTGTGGATTAATTCATTGAGAACCTTGGTCGCCATCCTCTGATAAGTCGCTCCTGCATTTTTCAACCCAAAAGGCATAACTCGGTAGGCATATGTCCCCCACTCGGTGATAAAGGCTGTCTTGATCCGGTCCACTATCTTGTTAAGAATTTGATTGTACCCTGCGTATCCATCCACAAAGCTATACATCATGCAAGCAGCAGCACTATCTACTAGCACATCAATATGAGGAAGAGGGAAATCATCTTTCGGACAGGCCTTGTTCAGGTCTCGATAGTCAACGCATACTCGAACCTTACCGTCCTTCTTAGCTACAGGAACCACATTAGCTAACCACGTTGGGTATTGAACCTCTATCAGGAACTTAGCGTCAATCTGCTTATGGATCTCCTCTTTCACTTTCTGTGCCCACTCTGGCCTAAGCCTCCGAAGCTTTTGCTTGACTGGTTTAAACTCTGGGTAAGTTGGGATGGCATGTTCGACAACATCTCGATCTATTCCCGGCATATCCTCATAGGTCCAGGCAAAGACTTTTTCATATTTTTTTATTATTCTCTCAAATTTTATTCTCTCCTCAGGAGTTATGTCTGATGCTAGCAAAATTTCCTTTGGATTTTCCAAAGTTCCGAGATTAAATGTGGTTGTACCAGTTGAATTGATATAAAAAATGAATGCATCATGCTTATGATCATGCGAAATGAAATCATCAGAAACATCACACAAGTAAGCAAAGTTATTCATCTCATTAATATAATCAGAAACATTAACATTGTCCTCAAAGAGTTCTGGCATAAAAAGAGAATCTAAATGATTATCGACTTCAGTCAACGCCGATGCTGCAGCTGACTGTGCTTTGGCTTCCTGGCTTGGTGAAATCTTGAGATCTTCACTCTTCGGCTCTGGTTCCACTATCTTCTCCTTCCCCTTAAGTCTGGTGGCTAACAGCTTATCAGTTACAATCTCTTCGGATTCACCTCTATCCCAGATGCTGCATTGGGTCATAATCTCCTCATCCCAAAAGTTCTCTACGGCTTTAACAACTCCGATTTTCCAATCAAAGACATCATTGAAAATTTCAAAACCCGGGGTAATCTTCCCATCTACCCACTGCGGCTCTTCTTCTCCGGTGTAAGCACAAACCGATGATGATGGCACAAAGCTCTCCGAAATATGGGGAATCTTCCCTAACACTTTCTTCTTACCATACTTTCCTTTGTAGCCCAACCCCTTTCGATCTTTTTGACCACGTGTAGTGATAGCATCCTGCAGTCCTTGTGACTCTTTTCCCAAACCAGCCCCTGGGAGGAAGTGCATCTTTTTCAGCATATTCACCACTTGAGGGCTACCTTCTAAGCTTTGCTCTTCTCCGATCACTGATACATGAAAGCCACTGAATGGCTGATTAGAGATCTCCAAAGCAGACACTTGGTTCTCTCTTGCTGCTTTAATGGTCACTACCTCTCCTTCACTTAATTATCTGGTGTAAGGTAGATGGCACTCCTCCTAACTTATGAAACCACGGTCTACCAAGCAGAGCTGAGAAGTTTGCTGGGATCGGTAGAACCACAAAATCCGTTTCTGTCTCAATAGGCCCCGTCTTTACCAAAGCTTTGAAAGTTCCCAATGCTTGCCTCTTAGAATTGTCGTAGGCAGTGATGGTCAGGTCAGATTTGCTTAACATACTCTCATCCATCCCGAAGGCCTGAAGCGCTACCAAAGGGCAAACATTTATTGACGACCCGTCATCAACCATGATGCAAGCGGTGTGTTTACCATTGATCTGTGCCTTGATGTACAAAGGTCGGTTGTGGCTGCGACCCTCTGTTGGTAGGTCTGCATCAGAAAAAACCAACTTCTCCCCGGATCCCCCCTTTACGAGGTCTAAAAGCTCGGATGGAGAGATTGTAGTTGCTACGGTGGATACACTCAATGCTTCAACTAACTTCTGTCGGTGAGAGGGGGATTGTCTCAAGAGGTCCCAAATAGATATTTGAGCCGTGGTCTTTTTTAGTTGCTTCAATATTGAATTTTCTTCCGGCTCCTTCTCTGCGATTGCTTGTGTTGGGTCCTGCTGCTTCTCGGCTTCTGGAATGACCCTCCCACTTCTTGTTACTGCTTCTACTCTTTCTTCTTCCTCTAAATCCCACGGATCCGTAAACTCTCCATTTTTCTCATCTTCATCATCTCCACTCTCACTAGTGGACCAACAGTTTATTGCTGCCACGGAAACCCCTTCTCCATCCACTGCAGGGCGAGTAATAGCGACATACTCATTTCCATATAGGTCTTGCATCACATACCATTCTGATAGGATCGATCCAATCATAAAGACTGGAGGTGGCACTGCATTATAACCGGACTTCTTCTTGCTTTCCCTCTGCTCAGGATCGGTGATCTGCTTGTTGTCAATTAGATCTTGGACCTGATGTCTTAGTGTTATACAATCATCCGTCAAATGCCCGGTATGTTGGTGGAATGTGCAGTATTCATTCTCTTTGTGCCCTGGCTGTCCTTGGGTCTTGGCCGGCCTAGGTGATAGGGGCCACAGTTTTCCTTCTTTTATTAGCCTCTTCAGTACCCATGATAAAGGCCTACCCAAGTTGGAGAAATACCTCTGATTTACCCCGGTTGCAGACACCTCGGCAGTCTTCCCAACTCTGTTACCACTGCTGGAACTTGCTGGCTTGGCTGTCCCTTGATTGCTATATCCCTTCCTGGCATAGGACTCGCTGTTTGCCCTCTTGGCTAAATATTCTCCCTCTGCTTCTATGGCGATATCCTTCAGGGATTCCCAGTCTTTCAGTCCCTTCATCTTCAATCCATCTCTCAAGTAGGGGCTGGCATTTCGAATGAACAGCCGGATCTGATCAGAAGTGTCCGGTTTGCGTTTCATCTCCATAACCCGGTTTCTCCACCGAGTAAGGTACTCGTGGAAGGACTCCCCAGCCTTCTGTTGTAGCAACTCTAAATCTTTCAAAGTGACCTCCATCCGGGTACTGCAATCGTACTGCTTAAGGAACTCTTCGGTTAGCAAGTCCCAATCCTCCTTGGACCTCCTCTCAAGCCCATGGTACCAATCAATAGCAGCTCCTGTGAGACTCAAGCAGAAATACTCTATCTTTTGCTTTCTTGTTAAGGTCGTTCCCTTCATGACCAGCGAGTATTGCTTGATGTGTGCGGCAGGATCAGAGGTGCCATCAAATTTGGGAATATCCGGCATCTTAAAATTCTGGGGAATCAGGTCATCCCCATCTAGCTCTCGGTCTTCCGGGTTCATTCCTTTTCCCACGGTCATCATCCTTGCCATGGCCTCAAATCTCTCTTCCATTTTCCTCCACATTGCCTCATCCAGTTTCGGTGACTTATCTTTAGCTACTGTATGCTCCTCTAGCTCATCTCTCCCAAACTCAGCTTCAGACCTGGGGCCCTCTCTGCGCTCAATAGGTGCAGGCACTCTTTGCTCAACAACAGGCGGGTCAACCATTAGTTGGTTAACTGCAGCAGGACGCTCTTCTCTTACAACCCCTTGTTCAGTTGGTACTCGGATAGGGGCAGCAGCAGCTTGTTGCCTAGCTATTGTGGTGGCAAGATTGCCCATCATTGCAATCATGCGGGCTTCAAATTCCTCCATCCTCTTTCCTACCTCCTCAGCAATTATTGCCCGGGTTGCATCAGGCTCATTTGATGGATTAGCCATGCTTACTTCTGTTGATGATTCGAGAGAAAACCCCACACTATTTTCTGAGATTGAATCTGAACTCTGATCCAACACTAACTCTGTTAACCCCAAAAGCGGCGTCCTTCTTAACCGTCCGTCGGGACCTCTAGACCACCCAGGAGAATCTATGATTGCTGAAATGCAAAAATTGTTAAGATGGTGCATGATTAAAATGCAATGCATGCTCGTGCTGATGCAACATAGACAAACACATGCAAGCAGATAGATCCTTCCAACCTTATATCTCCCACACACGTGGTAGTGCGGTCTCTTTCCTAGGTGGGCTTGATCCATGGATTAACGTGGAACCCAATGGACACGTATGGTGCGCGGTGAAAAACCGACAGCATAACACTCCTATACTAATGTACAAGCGGATGGATAGTGATCGTCATGTATTTAGACGTTCCACAAATTTCGACATGGCCCTACCGGGGCATGGAAGCCTTTGGCTAGGTTACTAAGCGAGACATCTGGACTCACCCAATACATGAGGATCCATACAGCTAGCATGGAATTAGGGTTCATATCACCTGTGGAAAGTAGCTATGGCCATTATATGAGCTTTGGACAAGGGAGATGTTACTTTAAGGCTACCCAAGCATGATTCCTGCCGACGGGTCTAGCTCATCACGAGCGTAACGACCGATCGGGTCACCATTTTGATATACCATTGAGGTACGTGGCTTGGGCTGGTGATTATCCTTAACACTTCCCCAAATTGATTGAAAATGAGGAGGTGCTTCAGGAACGCACCGGGGCTAAAAGAGGGACCAAACTAGCGTATTCTAAGGCTCTAATGATATGCAAATGCAAATTTGAGAGAAGGTGAATTTATGAATTTAAATTTTAATCATAAATGTTAAAAGAGGTGTTTTTGAATCGAAATCTCGAACCATAAACGTCCCCAGTGGAGTCGCCACTGTGACGCACGCCGGATCCTGAACGCCGCCCTTTCGGACCGCCCGCACGTGGGCGATCGGGGCATTTGTGGGTCCGTTGACAGCTTGCGATAAATCGCAAGTGCGTCTATGTTGGGCAACAAGGAGGTATCATGGAGTCGCCACCCAATAAAACATTGGGAAAGTTACTCTCGCCTCGGAGAGCCTAAGACTGCGCTTGGTATCCATTTTGGGCCAGCCAGAGGGGTCTTGGAAGGTAAACCTCTCGCCCTAAGGAGCCTAGGATTAGCGCTAAAGTCTCGTGGCACAAAAAGGTGTCTTAGAGGGTAGACCTCTAGCCTCTTTGAGCCCAAAGACCAGAGCTGGGTCCGGGATTTCTCATCTATTTCTACCTCGATTGTTTTATGACCAAATTTTAAATATCATTGATTCACTCTCTCTCCACACGATGCAATTGATTAAAGGCGCAATCATTCATATCAAAAGCGGTAAATGTAAGCAAAATCCAAAATAAAGCATTCAAAAATAAATTACAATAACACTAGGAGCGGAATACAACTCCCATTTATAAAAGTGAAATGCATGCATAAAACGGGTTATTCATTAATAGTGAGAACATTGGTCCTCGCATGCATATTTATTATGAAACAGTTTTAATGTGATGATTTATTTAGGTATGAAAAACTAGGACATTGGTCCCCTTTTATTTAGAAAAAAAATGTCAAGTTAATTAATAAAAATGTTTTTGTGATTTTCTTTCTAGCGAGCCTAAATAAATAATTTTACAAGAAAATTATATGGAAAAATTAAATAAAATATTACAAATAAAGAAAATAATATATGAACCAAATGAGCCTTTTTGGACCTCCCGATGCGCTCGCAAAAATGCCCAAGCAAAAAATGAGTTTAGACATAAAAACAAAATACAAATAAAATAATGTTAGTGATTAAATCAATTAAACCAATTAAACATACAAAATAATGAATAACAAATTAAAATAAAATAAGATGATATGAAAAGAATGATAATGGAATCAAAAATATTAACAAACCAAAATAAGATGAGAAACATGGATTATATGTGATAAATGATTAAATGATGTGATGAAAATAAAATAAAACATGTTAATTAATTAGTACATGATGAAATATACACATGATGAAAATAATGATGATAAGTGAAGAATAATGAATGAATAAATGAACAAATGATAATAAAATCATGTAACAATGATAAAAATTAGTAAACAAAGGAATGATGAAAATAATAATGTTATATGACAAGGTTAATTGATGTGTTTAGAATTAATACAAATTATTTACATGGCAAAAAGATTAATTTAATTTAATTAAATTAATTATTTGCATGTTAAAAATAATGAGGAATCAAAATAAATTATTTACATGTTAGGAATTAAAAAAAATAATATTCACATGAATAAAAATTAAATCATATGTAAACAATTAAATGGAACAAATATAAGATCAATACAACAAATGAATAGATGAAAACAATAAATAAATCAATAAAAACAATAAAATAGATATGAATAAATTAAATAAAAATAAAATAAAATAGAAATGGAGCCAAGAATATTTACCCTCAGAATATTGGATTTGATGAAGAAAAAGTGATGATTTTCCGGAGAATTGCTTGAAAGAATAATTCAGCAATAAAATTAATTCTCTTTGTTTATGGAGAAAAAACAAAGGAATTGATTTGTATGCTTAAGATTAAAAAGAAATTGATGTCAAATTGATGATTAATCTCTTGTGTTTATGAAGAAAAAACCAAGAAATTAATTGGAATAATTAAGAATTGAAAATTGATCTTTCAATTTCAATTAAACCTTTTTAATTAAAAGAAAAATCTGAAAAATCTTGAAAAGAAAAAATGGAAAATGAAGAATTCTGGAAATTCTGATGTAAAAAATAGTAGTGGAGGCTCCCCTTTGATTTTTTATCCTAAAGTATTTAAAGAATAGAAAATGTTGCCCTAATTTAATTAAGGAAAACAAACCTAATTTTATTCAAATTCCTTTATTTTTGGGGATAAAATCAAGTTTTATTAATTAATAATCTATAAAAAATATTTTGGAATTTTATTTGAAGTAAAAAACCCTTAATTTTGGGATAAAAACGGATTTTTGGGTGAAAAAATCGGAAAAAGGCTGAAAAAATGGAAAATAGGGTAACAGACCCTATACCGACGGCCAGGGAGCCGTCGCTAGAGGGACGCCGCCCGTCGCTATAGAGCGACGGGGATTCACGCGGCGAGGCGCGCAAAATCCGCGCGGAGCTCGGGCGGGAATCGCGCGCAGAGGCGCGCGCAGCGCGTCGCTCTTTAGCGACGCGCGGCAGCATCGCCAAATCGCGCCCAGCGAGCTGGGCGCCAGCGCGCCTGCGCGCTGCCGCGCCCGACACTCGCGGTCCGAAAATTTTTTTTTTATTTTTTTATTTTTTTTCTATTTTTTAAATTTTAAATTGACTAAAAACACCATAATTTTAAGCCCCCATTTTTCAAAATTAATTTTTTAAATATTTTTTTATTATTTTCTAATTTTTCACTCTAAAATGCAAATTTGACGAGAAAATCATCACTTTTAACCTTTTAAGCCTGTGAAGGCAATTATCATCATTGGGTAATCCTGATCAAGGCTACTCGGGACCCGGTGTCTACACTTCCATTTGGGTGCTATAGTCGTATTGCCTCATAAATTCCCCCGTTAGCAGATCCCAGTCTTCCTTTGATCTCCTATCCGACCGGTGGTACCAATTGACTGTCGGCCCCGTCATACTAAGGCAGAAGTACTCCACTTTTTGTTTCTTTATAAGCCCTGTGCCTTTCATGATTAGGGCGTACTGCTTGATGTGTGCCAAAGGGTCCGAGGTACCGTCGAATTTTAGCAAATATGGCATCTTGAACCTCTGGGACAGTAGCTCTACCTCACCCAGATCTATATCTTCGGGGCTGATCCCCTTCCCGATTGACAGTAGGCGTGTGATAGCCTCAATCTTTTCTTCCATTTTCCTCACCACATCATCCTCTACCTACACCTCACAGCTTGAGGGATTACCGACTCATCCTCTTCCTCCTCTACGAAGTAGTCCCTCAGATCTGAAACCCTCGCCCTTCTCTGTTCAACTGGCGTCGCTGCTCTAAGCTCACCAATTAGTTATTGCACAATCGCAGTTGCTATGGGAGTCTCCCCCACAACATGCATTTCAGCTTGCTCCACAGCCGAAGCCACAGACGGTTGTCTAGCGTTTAGTGCCATTTGAGCGATAAGGTTCCACATCATGGCTAGCATCTTCCTTTTAAAGTCCTCGAATCTTTTATCCAAATCTTGCGTTGTCAAAGCACCCGTTTCTTGAGGTAAATCAGCCATTGCTGACCTAGAGGATTGTTGCGAAGAAGGATCTGAATTTCTATCCCACTCTGAACCCGGTATAGGCTCTAACCCTGACAACTCAACCAATAAAAACTTCTGATCAGTCTTCCACTGGAATTCTTAGACCACTCGAATGAATCTATGATGGCTGAAAAACTCAATTTGTTAGCGTGATGTATGAATGGCATTAAAAGATGCATGGTCGTGTCGATGCATCATAGACAACCACACGCAAGCAGATAGGTCCTTCCAACCTTATTGCTCCCACACACGAGGTAGTGCAGTCTCTTCCCTAGGTGAGCTTAGTTCATGGGTCAACAGGGGACCCTATGAATGTGCATAGTGCTTAGTGCAAAACCGGCAGCATAACATCTCTTATCTAATGCGCATTCGTATGAGTTTTGGCCATTACATATTTAAACACTTAAATCTCATTAAGATGGGCCTACCGAGGCATGAAAGCCTTTGATAAAGGACCACTTAATTCACTTGATTTTGTTTAATACACAACGGCCCATGTCACAAGCATCGTATTAAGGAGCATGTCACCTAGTGAAAGTTTCTATTTGCCATTACATGAGCTTTGGTCATGGTAATGATACTTTAGGGCTACCCAAGCATGATTTCTGCTAATGGGTCTAGCTCATCACGAGCATAGCGACCAGTTGGGTCTCCATTTGATATACCAAGAGGTACTAGGCTTGGGCTGGTGATTATCGTTAACACTTTCCTATAATGAATAAAAGTAGGGTCGTGCTTCGGGAATGTACCGAGATAGAATAAGGGACCAACTAGCATAATTCTAAGGCTCTAAAATGATGCAATGCAATTTTCGAAAAGAGATAGAATGTTAAGTTTTATAAAATCCAATTAGATATTTTAACCAAGACACTTTCAGAGCAAAGTCACGAAGTCCCCAGTGGAGTCGCGACTGTGATGCGCGCCGAATCTAGCAAAAGCCCTCATAATGAGACCTGCTTTTAGGGCTTGAGGGATTGATTCGCGTCTTTTTTGATCTTGGATGCCATGAGATATCTTGGAATCCCTACCCAATAGAACATTTGGGAGTTCATCTAGCCTCATGACACCTTTAGGCACCTTTGAGGTATTTTGGAGTCACCACCCAATTTACGAGAAATTGGGAAAGGTCATCTAACCTCTAGTCTAAACCAGAGATGGCATTCGGAACTTCACTCTTATTTATGTCTTGGTTAGTTATAAATGAGTTTTTTTTAAATAAAATCCTATCTCTCCTCTCACGCGATTAATGCATTTAATTTAAGAGCGCATCGCAAGCATCGAGAAAGCAATAAACGAAAACTATAAAGAAAGCGATAAAAAAAAGCAGTAAACACGCCAAGCACCTAATTACAAGAGAAACCGGGACAGAATACACTCCTGAATAAAGAAATTATAATCGAAGTGAAAATTGGGACAGAATACAATCCCAAATAAAAGTCAAATAAAATTGTCCCAAAATAATTAATTACAAGGGCCCAAAAATATGAACATAAATTTAAAACAAAGAAACAAAGTCAAACATAAAAATGATATGCATAAATCGGGGCATTCATTTGGGTTAGGAACATTGGTTCCTTCATACTTGCTTAAAGATGGATCAAAGAGTTGTTCGATTATTGGTTTGAAAACCGGAATGAGTGATCCCATTTTTGGAAAACTTTAACTCTTCGTTTTATTCGTGATATTTTTCATTTTTTGGCTAAAATGAGGGACATTGGTCCCAATTTTATTAATAAAATCCCAACTAGGTCATAAAAATATTTTTGTGATTTTTTTATCTTACATGTGCATAAAATAAAACTTTTTTATTGGCAAAGAAAACACAAACACAAACACAAACACAAAAAGGGGATAGAAAAGATCTCATCCAAACAATGTAGTCTTCCGCGCGTCATGACCTCTCCGCGTGGTCACGAAAACGCTCATATAAGGCAAATCACATTTAAATCCCACACAAAAAAATAACATTAAACATGTTAGTAACAATTTTAAAATCAACCAAATAAATATAAATACAAGATAAATATAAAACATGTTAATTCAATATATGAACAATTCACATGCAAAGGGAATTAAAAGGTCATACCAAAAAAACTAAGGATATTGGCAAAAACAAGGACAACAATAAAATTGTGATAACAATAATAAAGTCATGATAACAAGAATAATAATAGTTAGGGCAACATAATAATAATAATAATAATAATAATAATAATAATAATAATAATAATAATAATAATAATAATAATAATAATAATAATAATAATAATAATAATAATAATAAACATGAACATAATAATAGGAGGAACAAAAGTGTAGGGCAATGACAAAATAAATAATGGCGATGCACATAATAAGAAGACAATAGTGAACACAGTTGTTAGCCTATTTCTAAGTGCTAATTCCGCAAGTATAAGATGCACCGATTATAGTACAAAAAATGTCGATCACACGAGAAATGTGATAAATATTACACACTATTACTACTCAATTTTAATTTTGTTTATAATGATCATTAATTTGTAAGTTAAATCTAAACTACTCTATTATATAAACTAATTAAACCTAGTTCATGTTAATCAAATAAGACAAAACATATAATGAAAAATTAATAATTATAAAACTTGATTCCATCATTATAATATAAATTTAATCTCTTAAGCAAGCCAAGTTGGAATATAGTTCCAATTTGCTCTCTCGACATAAATTAGAGTGCCTAAAACATACATTTATAATTCTAACTCACAATTTGCATTAATGAATTAGATGATTATGCATGCAAATTTCAGGAATAATCACCAACCTATAACAACCATCTATCATTACGATTTCTCAAATAATACTTTAATGATGAACTTTTATTAGATGTAAGTAAGAATTTATTTTTCAATTAAACTCAAACTTATAATGATCATGCATGAAAATACTGATAGAAAATTCTACATTAAAAAACTACTAGCATAGATGGAAATAGAAAATAACAATAATATTCAAGTTCTCAAATAATATTCATTTGATTTATAGAGAATAAATAATAGATAAGAGTAATGAAAAAGAAATCTTTCAACCCTTTTCTCAAACCCTTGTAAAAATTCTTCTTCTCCTTGGTCTTCTTCTTCAAAACATGAAAACAAACTAAGTAAATCTAACTACGGTGCTTACTGAAAATAAATAAAATTTAACTAATAATTATTCTCTATTTTTCCTCTAAAATTACAATTCTAAAATTACAGTTGAGATACAAATTTATAGAATTTCAAAAGTTGTGTTCCCTCCTTCAAAAGTTGTAAATATTGGTGAAGAATTATGTCTCTTCAAATGACTTTTCGTAAAAAACTGTCCCAACGGATAGTTCTATCGCACTCGCGATCAATGTCGCGCTCGAGACAGAACATGGATTGCCTTTTTTTTTCTTTTCTTTCTTTCTTCTTGTCTCCTCCTTCTCTCTGGCCATTCATGACTCGTGATCTCTTTTCACGAGTCATGACCTGCTTGTGTGAGTCATGACCTGGGCTCACTGTGACGCGCGCCGAACCCATCCGGAAACCCAGCAAGGGCCCTCTCTTTGAATCCGCTTTAGGATTCGAGGTATGAAGGTTCGCGTCTTTTGATCATGGGCGTCATGAGACATCATCGGTGTATCCCTCCCAATAGAACATTGGGGAGAATAACCTAGCCTATTGACGCCTAAAGGCACCTTTGAGGTATTTGGAGTCGCCACCCAATTTGCAAGAAATTGGGAAAAGGTTTCTCACCTCTATTGGTCTAAACCAGAGATTTGGTGTCCGGAACTTCCCTCTTATTTATGCTTTGGTTAATTATAAATGGGTTTTTAACTTCTTAAAATTATATCTCTCATCTCACACGATCAATGCATTTAATTTAAATTGCGCATTTCAAGCACGTAAAGTAAGTAAATAAAAGCGATAAAGCAATAGATAGAGAAAGCGGTAAATGAAAGCGGTAAACACGCAAGCACGCAATTACAAGAGAAATAGGGGCGGAATACAACCCCTATTGGAAGGAAATGAAGCTATAAATGGGATAGAATACAATCCCCAAAAATAAATAAGTTTGCCCCAAAATTATTACAAGGGCCCAAAAAAGAAATGAACTTTGAATTTAAAACACTCACCCAAGATTAAAATAAAAGAACATACATAAATCGGGGCATTATTTAAGGAACGTTGGTTCCTTCGCACTTGTTCGAAATTTAGGAACATTGGTTCCTTCGTATTAATTTGAAGAGAGTTCGAAAAGTCATTTTGATTGTTTGAATTTGGAAAACCGGGATGAGTGATCCCATTTCATTGAAAATTGACTTTTCGTTTTAATTGTGACATTTTTATAGTTCAGCTAAAATAAGGGACGTTGGTCCCAATTTATTAGTAAAAAAACCCAGTTTAATTGTAAAAGTATTTTTGTGACTTTTCATCTCACACGTGTACAAATAAAATAAATATTTACAAATGAACACAACAAAAGATAGAGAATTAGAGAGATCTCACCGAACCGATGTGACTCTCCGCGCGTTGCGACCCATCCGGGGAGCCGCGGGGATACTCACATAACCCGACTCAAGTTAAGTCTCAGACAGAAAATAATATCAAAAATATTAGTAATAATTCTAAAAATTAATCGAGTAAAGACGAAATAAATATTGGGCAAATTAATTTAATGAACCAGATAATTTACATGCAAGGTAAATTAAAATAAGTCATGACAAAAATGAGGGTAGTGATAAAATAATGACAACAGTAACAAGAATATTAGAAAATAATAATAATAATAATAATAATAATAATAATAATAATAATAAAAAAAACAGAAATGATACATAACAAATAAATGAATATGATAATAGCAACGATTAATTAATAATAAACACAAAATACATAAATATATAATAATAATAATAATAATAATAATAATAAAAATAATAATAATAATGAATGTGAATAATCAACATTGATGGCATGAGATAATGAAATAACAATAATAATAATAATACACTCAATAAAATAATAATAATAATAATAATAATAATAATAATAATAATAATAATAATAAAAATAATAATAATAATGAATATGAATATGAATAATCAACAGTGATGGCGTGAACAATATTGATGATAATAGTAGCCAAATAACTGCAACAGGACACAATAGTAAAAGTAATAACAATATAAAAATGGCATGCAAACTAGATTAAAGGAGCACAGGAAAATCAATTGAATAATTGCATGAATATATCAACGGGAGCCAAAATATCAAGTTTATTGGAGAAACAGGCATGATATTTATAGCAAAAAAAAAACAATATATTGGACAGCAAAATAAAAAATAAATGAATAAATAAATGAGTGAGAACGGTCCCAAGTGTTTACCCTCAGAGGTGTGTATTGGAAAGGAAAAGTGCCAAGATCTGCTCCTCTTGTCGATTTCTTGATGAGAAAAATGCAGAAAAATTGGAGAAAAGAGAAGAAAGTTTGGCAAAAATTAGAAATAATTTAATCTTTGGGAAATTTGCGAAACAAAGAAAATTGATTTTCCTTTGTTTGAGATGGATTCCCGATTGAAAATACGTTGAAGAAAAAACACAGAATAAAAATCAAAGCTTGAAAAGAGATTGGAAAATATTTTTTTTTGTTGAAGAAGCTGTTCTTGTTGAGAGGAAAAATAGTCTTTTTTTTTTTATTAAAAGTTGCCGTCCTCCGAAAATGGAGGAGGAATCCCCATTTTATTTTCAGCCTTGTCCCAAAATAGAGAAAGACAAAAGAGACTTTTAATTTTGTAAATCGAAAATAACACCAAACGGTGAAAAACGAAAAGAGTGAAAAAAAACCAGTCTGAAAAACGCAGAAAACGGCGAAAAAAGAGGGGCCAGAGCAGGTGGCCGCACGGTGGCCAAGTGGCCATCGCGCGACCACTTTGCTAAAAAACCAAATAGGGTCGCGTGATGGCAATTGCCATCACGCGACCCACAAATGGGAAAGTGGCCTTAAAAGCCACTTTCCCACGTTTTTACATTTCTTTTAATTATATATATTTTTTTTTTTTACAAAAACCTTTTAAATCTTTTTTTTTTTCATCTTTTGTATCATTTTCTTTAAAATTTCTTTTTCAATTAAACCAAATAACTAATTCCCTTTTTTTTTTTAAATCAATTACTTAATTAAATTAAAAAACTAATTTAATCCCCTTTTTCAATTAAATTAATTAATTAATTCAATTCAATTAAATTAAATAACGAATTTAATTAATTTTTTTTTGTTTTATCAAAATAACACTTTTCAATAATATTATTTTTGGAATTAAAATTAATAATAATTTTTATGATAAAAAAAAACGAGGGTCTCGACAAGGGAAGCATCATTTTTGACACCTTTATCTGTAAGTCGGTATCATTTTCATCATCGGGTAATTCTGATCTTGGACCGCCTCAGGACCCGGTGTCTACAGTTGCCCCCAATTTTGGGGAACTTAGAACACAGGTGCCTAAGTGAGCCAAAATTCAGAAAAGAAAGGAAAGAGGCGCGTACCTGAGGCGGTTGTCTTCCCGAACTGGCTGGAGTTACTGTGGGTAGTTACCGTCTGTTTGTCGACGTGTTAACCCCCGTTGCCTTGGCATCTAACCTGTTGATGCGGATATACTCATGGATTGAAAGGATTTAGAATATTTTGGGAAGAGCTCAATGCCACGAAGGACAATGCTCCGAAAAGACCAAGGATGCCTTGAAAAAAGGACTTAAAGATAATGCTCCGAAGAGACTGAGAAGGCCTTGTGATGAAGGACTTAAAGATGATGCTCCGAAGAGACTGAGAATGCTCCGAAGAGACTCAAAGATAATGCTCCGAAGAGACTGAGAATGCCCCGTGAAGGAGGACTTAAAGATAATGCTCCGAAGAGACTGAGAATGCCCCGTGAAGGAGGATTTAAAGATGATGCTCCGAAGAGACTGAGAATGCTCCGAAGAGACTCAAAGATAATGCTCCGAAGAGACTGAGAATGCCCCGTGAAGGAGGACTTAAAGATAATGCTCCGAAAAGACTGAGAATGCCCCGTGAAGGAGGACTCAAAGATAATGCTCCGAAGAGACCGAGAATGCCTCGTGAAGGAGGACTTAAAGATAAATTTTTGAGGAGACTGGGGGTGCCTGTTGGACAAGGACTTAAAGGTAATGCTCCGAAGAGACTGAGAATGCCTCGTGAAGGAGGACTTAAAGATAATGCTCCGAAGAGACTGAGAATGCCCCGTGAAGGAGGACTTAAAGATAAATTTTTGAGGAGACTGAGAATGCCTGTTAGATGAGGACTTAGAGATAATGCTCCGAAGAGACTGAGAATGCCTTTTGAGCAAGGACTTTGAAGGTAATATTTTGAAGATATCTTTTGAAGAAGGACTTAAAGATAGCGTTTTAGAGAGATTGAGGATGCCTGTTAGATAAGGACTTAAGGATAATTCTCCGAAGAGACTGAGAATGCCTTGTGAATAAGGACTTGAAGATAAAGTTTTGAGGATGCCTTCTGAAGAAGGACTTAAAGATAGTGTTTTTAAAGAGATCGAGGATGCCTGTTAGATAAGGACTTAGAGATAATGGGGAGATTAGATGCACGTGACAAGTGCTTGTGCTAAGCATGTGCAAAGGATTACGTGTTGCAAGTACGCAAAGATAATGGGCACGAAATGTGTGCGAAGAATTTCTTGTGCAAGATATATATAAAGTTTATGCATGCGTGAATGCACATTGTGGCATCATCAAATGCCATGCCCGTGAGATGCATATGTATGCAACAATGCAAGATAAGGACTCATCCGAGTGGATTTGGGAGGCGAAAGCCGGTTTGGTCATGATTTGCAGCAGGATCGGTGCCCCCTGGAATTGCTTTTGAATTTCGTGCCTCTGGGGGATTATGAGGTTCTCCTCTGGTACCTGTAGTCATTATTTGAAGGTAGTGCGTCCCTCGTGGATTTTCGCACTAGCTTTTCTTAGCGGGAGATGCGTCCTTGTCGGATTTTCACATAACCCTGTGCCTTATTTTTTGCCTGGAATGGACCCAACCCAATCCAGCGGCTTTTATTTATTTTATTTTTTGTAGGGCAGACTGCCTGTCGCCAGGTTTTCACCCTGCCCTTTGGCCTAACTTTTGCTTAGAGCGCCAGTCACGGTTTTCATCTCTAACGGCTTTTTTTTTTTTTTTTTTTTTTTTTTGGAGAGAGAAGTTGGAGTTGTTGCGAAAGGTTTTTCAGGTATGATTGGCATGTGCTTATGTCTCAGATTTTGGTTGTTTGAGCTTGGTTCTTTATTAGGAAGGTGTTGTAGGGTTGGCTTCACAGTGAGTAGCAAGATGAGTTGACTGAAGTGCCTGAGTGGCGAGAGCGTCAGGAGGTAGATAGTAACAATGTGCTGGTTTTATATTGGACCCAGACGACTTCGAGTGTGCAAGATGAACTGCTCTGGTTACATCAATACATCTTTGCATAAATGCATATATTTCAATCTGATTTCATATCACATGATCACTATTTGGCATTAACTCGAAAAATATGAGACATCCCCTAATCTCGGGATAGATCTTGAGAGCATCAAACTCCTGTTATCAATCAGCCCTCGCGGGTTTTCTTGATTGAATATTTTCTCTCTTTTTTTTATTTAGCCTTTGCCATGGACCCTCTTTCCGTTGAGACCGCCGCTTCTGAGAGTGGTTCTTCTCGGTATCAAAGTCTTGGTCTTAACCCTTGTGCAGACTGGTTGAGGTGATGGGTTCCTTATTTGGAGGTTGAATGCGAAGTTTCATGCTTGGCTTTTATTGGTTTTGGGCGGTTTGAGCCCTGGAATGGCCGTTCAACTGCTGAGCTAGGGTAACAGGTTGGGCTTGGATGATTTGGGGTACTTTTATCGGTTTTGGTGGTTTAAGCTTTCGAAATGGTTTTCGACGGCTGGGATTGGGTGGATGGTTTGGGGGGTTTTTAGCCCTTTTGGTCCTCTTCAGTAGCTAGGAAAAATGGCAATATGCCGGCATGTGTAGATCAACGGGATTTGAACAAAGCTTGCCCCCAAATAGCATTCCCTTGCCCCCTGATCAATTCTCTCTTTTCTTTACACCCCAATTTTTTTTTTTTCAACCCAATTTTTTTTTTCAACCCAATTTTTTTTTTTTTTTTTTTTACAACCCAATTTTTTTCTTTTACCCCAATTTTTTTATACCCCAATTTTTTTTTTTTTTTTTTGACAAGCTTTGCTCAAGTCCTGAAGTTTACACATACGTGCACTTTTCATCTTAACCACTGGGACCATTGTTGTTCAATTTGGTCGGGCATTAAATTTTGGTAAGAAATTTGGCTATGAGGGTCTTGGATGGTTAAGGGTCAGTTATAATCGATTTTGAGGGTGCACATTTCAAAGGGGTTGAGAGAAAAAGGTCATATGGCTTAGTTCTGATGGGTTGTATATTTCTCGTGGTGGTTTCAAGTTTTATTTGTCCGACTTTTGATGTAACTTTCGAAGTTCAATTTTATTCGGCGACACCATATGTAGCTCGGGTGTTGAGGATGCGAAGAAGTGGCTTTCAAAATTCGGTTCGTCATCATGCTGGCAGACGAAAGTAGTACTGATCTCAAGAACTTCGTTATCAATTTTCAGCATGTCATACCAGATCCGGGCAAAGGCTTTTTTTTTATTATTATCTCTCAAGCTTTTATCTCACTTCAGGAGTCATAACAGATGCTATCAAGATTTTATTTGGATTCCCCAAAGTTCCGAGACTAGATGGAGTCGTATTAATTGGGTTAATGTCAAAATGAATGGATGCATCGTGATCATGAGAAATGAAATCAAGGAAATATCACATAAACAAAACAGAAATTGTTCAACATGTTACAATAACCAAATTGTCCTAAAAGAGTTCTGGAATTGAAAAGCAGTAAGCATTAAAAACATGATCTTCTGCTTGTGGCTCTGGAGGAACATGCCGATGAAGTGGATTGGGCCCAGTCACATCTCTGGTGGAAGGATTGCGATGTAGTCTACTCCCTTCTTTTTCTTCTCTCTTTTCTCGGGATCCGTGATTTGCTTGGAATCAATGAGGTCCTGTACCCGGTCTCTCAAAGTTCGGCAGTAGTTTGTCAAATGTCCAGTGTGCTGGTGGAATGCACAATATTGATCTGCTCTGTGGTGGGGCTGCCCCTGACTGCTGGCGGGCCTCGCCGATAATGGCTGCAGTAACCCCCTTTTCGCTAGCCTCTCAAAAACCCACGACAAGGGTCTACCCAAATTAGAGTAACATCTTTGATTCCTTCTCACTGATGGCTCTCCCGCTTTCTTAACATTGCCCTTACAGCCATCTCGGGTATTTAGGTTCGCATTTTTCAGAGCATGCGCCTTCACCAGATCTCCATCCTCCTCAAGCATATTGTCATGTTCCAGAGTAGGCCTCTTACCACCTCCTTGTCCCATTGGTAAATCAAGCGGTTCCTTGCCTCGGGGCTTGGTGGCACTAGGAGATGCCGCGGTTGTCGCTGTATGGGCTATCTCGACAGGGGTCGCCTCAGCCCGGTTAAAGGTAGCCGCCATCAATCGGGCTTGTAGGACTAGCGCGAGGGCGTCTATTCTCTCCTTAATCATAGCTTTAATCATAGCTGTCAACCTCCTTTCGAGCTCCTCAAGCCGTCTATCCATCTCTTGGGCCATTAATGCATGAGTCTCCTCAATCTGTCGTGAAAGGCTGGCCAAACTCAATTCTTGGTTAGAGCCCTCTTGTTTTTCACCTTCCTGCTCCTCGCTTTCGCTGCTGGACCAACAGCCTATCATTGCCACAAAAGTCTCTCCTTCATCTGCCTCAGGGCCAGTAGTAGTGGCATACCCATTTCCATACAAGTCTTGCAGCACATACCATTCCGGTAAGCTTGAACCAATCATAGCACAATGGGCTGACTTCTCTTGACTTTCTCTCTGCCCAAGATTAATAGTCTGTTTGCCATCGATCAAGGCTTGAATTCGGTCCCTTAAAGGACGACAGTAGTCTGTTCTATGCCCTGTGTACTGATGATATGCGCAATACCAGTCCGTCCTGTGCTTTGGCTTCCCTTGACTTGGGGCGGGCCCAGCTGGCAAGGGTTGCAACTTTCCTTCCTTGATGAGACGGGTGAAGTGCCAAGATAATGGTCTGCCCGAGATAGTGAGATGTTTGGGAGCCGGTCCTATGGCAGAGACTTCTGCCGCCCTGTCATTGCCCCCGTTATCGCTGCTGCTTCCCTTATTTTTGCCTGAAGCCACATCTGCAGATCTAGCCACTTTATCTAAATGCTCAGCCTCAACTTCAATGGCTATGTCCTTAAGTGACTCCCAATCTTTGAGTCCCTTCATTTTTAACCCATCCCTCAAATATGGACTAGCATTTCGGATAAATAACCTGATCTGATCTGAGGTATCAGGCTTTCTCTTTATCTCCATCACTCGATTCCTCCATCGGGTCAAGTACTCATGGAATGATTCTCCTGACTTCTGCTTCAGCACTTCTAAATCTTTCAATGTGACCTCTATCTTGGTACTGCAATCATACTGGCCAAGGAATTCTTCTGTTAACAGATTCCAGTCTTCTTTCGCTCTTTGATCCAGCCCATGGTACCAATCCACTGCTGGGCCAGCTAAGCTGAGACAGAAATAGTCCACTTTTTGCCTCTTAGTCAACCCTGTACCCTTCATGGTCAGGGTGTATTGCTTAACATGTGCAGAAGGGTCCGATGTACCGTCAAATTTTGGCAGGTCTGGCATCTTAAACCTCTGGGGCAACAGCTCTCCATCATCCAAATCCACATCTTCAGGGCTCACTCCCTTGCCAGCTGTCAACATGCGGGTGATTGCCTCAATTTACTGTCTCATACCCCTCATAGCCTCGTCTTCTACCCTGGGTGCTCCACCCCTCACGGCTTGATGGGCTGCTATCTTCTCAACCTCTTCTTCCATTGCGAAATCCTCATCAGGGTTTGGGATCCTTGCTCTTCCGGGTTCAACTGGCACAGCCGTAGCTTTAGGCTCATATACAGGTTGATGGGCAACAACTCCAGCGAGGGGAGCCTCCCCACCAGCAGGTGGTTCGGCTTGCCCCCGAGGAGGGGCTACTGGTGGCTGTGGAGCAACTGGTGCTTGGGGAGCAGGAGGCTGTGCAAATCTTTCGGCCATTGCTCCCATCATTTCTAGCATTCTTCGTTCAAAATCCTCCAGTCTCCTGTCAAGGTCTTGGGTGGTTAAGTTTCCAGCTTCTTCTGCCATTGAGGATGATTCACTAGTCGCTGAGAGTGGCTCAAAATCCCAAAAAGGCACCAATTCTAGCAATTCAAAGGGCGAGTTTGCCGTCACTAGTCGATCGTCGGAATCTCTAGTCCACTCAAATGAATCTAGGATGGCTGAAAGATCAAGATTGTTAGAATGATGCATGGATGACATATACAATGCATGATCGTGCCATGCAAATAGTCTTTGATGAGTGCGGGGTCAATGGACTACCACGATGCGATGGGATGCATGGAAGGAATTACATACAGGATGGTATGTATATGCGAAAAATAATATGCAGACGAGAGGATATACACACACACAGCATGAGATTAAATATACAGGATGATACGCACATGTGAAAAAATAGCATGCAGACAGAAAGATATATACGCACACAGTATGAGATAAGATATTATTATTTGTACATGTATTTATTTTATTGACATGCATGAATGACATGTGATATATGAGCATGCCGTGCAGTATTCACAACCACGTGCAAGCAAATAGATCCTTCCAACCTTATCACTCCCACACACGAGGTCGTGCGGTCTCTTTCCTAGGTGGGCTTCATCCAAGGGTTAACAGGGAACCCATTGGACGCGTATGGTGCACGGTGAAAAACCGACAGCATAACACTCTTAATCTAATGCGCATTCGTATGGGTTTTGGCCATTGCGTATTTGGGCAATTCAATTAAACCAAAGTGGGCCCAACAGGGCATGAAAGCCTTTGATAAAAGACCACTTGATTTGCTTGATTTTGTTTAATACGTGACGGCCCATATCACAAGCATCATATTAAGGAGCATACCACCTAGTGGAAGTTTCTATTTGCCATTACATGGGCTTTGGTCAGGGTGATTTTCTTTAGGCTACCCAAGCATGGTTCGCGCCAACGGGTCTAACTCATCACGAGCATAACGACCGACCGGGTCTCCATTTTGATATACCAAAAGGTACAAGGTTTGGGCTGGTGATTATCCTTAACACTTCCCCACAATGAGTGAAAGCAGGGTCGTGCTTCGGGAATGCACCGGGGTAAGATAGGGACCAACTAGCGTAAGTCTAAGGCTCTAAAATGATATGATGCAATTTTTGAAAAGAGGTAGAATTTTAAGTTTCAAAAACCCAATTATAAATTTTAACCAAAGCATTTTCGGAGTGAAGTTTCAAACGCAAAGTCCCCAGTGGAGTCGCCACTGTGACGCGCGCCGAACCCATCTGGAAACCCAGCAAGGGCCCTCTCTTTGAATCCGCTTTAGGATTCGAGGTATGAAGGTTCGCGTCTTTTGATCATGGGCGTCATGAGACATCATCGGTGTATCCCTCCCAATAGAACATTGGGGAGAATAACCTAGCCTATTGACGCCTAAAGGCACCTTTGAGGTATTTGGAGTCGCCACCCAATTTGCAAGAAATTGGGAAAAGGTTTCTCACCTCTATTGGTCTAAACCAGAGATTTGGTGTCCGGAACTTCCCTCTTATTTATGCTTTGGTTAATTATAAATGGGTTTTTAACTTTTTAAAATTATATCTCTCATCTCACACGATCAATGCATTTAATTTAAATTGCGCATTTCAAGCACGTAAAGTAAGTAAATAAAAGCGATAAAGCAATAGATAGAGAAAGCGGTAAATGAAAGCGGTAAACACGCAAGCACGCAATTACAAGAGAAATAGGGGCGGAATACAACCCCTATTGGAAGGAAATGAAGCTATAAATGGGATACAATACAATCCCCAAAAATAAATAAGTTTGCCCCAAAATTATTACAAGGGCCCAAAAAAGAAATGAACTTTGAATTTAAAACACTCACCCAAGATTAAAATAAAAGAACATACATAAATCGGGGCATTATTTAAGGAACGTTGGTTCCTTCGCACTTGTTCGAAATTTAGGAACATTGGTTCCTTCGTATTAATTTGAAGAGAGTTCGAAAAGTCATTTTGATTGTTTGAATTTGGAAAACCGGGATGAGTGATCCCATTTCATTGAAAATTGACTTTTCGTTTTAATTGTGACATTTTTATAGTTCAGCTAAAATAAGGGACGTTGGTCCCAATTTATTAGTAAAAAAACCCAGTTTAATTGTAAAAGTATTTTTGTGACTTTTCATCTCACACGTGTACAAATAAAATAAATATTTACAAATGAACACAACAAAAGATAGAGAATTAGAGAGATCTCACCGAACCGATGTGACTCTCCGCGCGTTGCGACCCATCCGGGGAGCCGCGGGGATACTCACATAACCCGACTCAAGTTAAGTCTCAGACAGAAAATAATATCAAAAATATTAGTAATAATTCTAAAAATTAATCGAGTAAAGACGAAATAAATATTGGGCAAATTAATTTAATGAACCAGATAATTTACATGTAAGGTAAATTAAAATAAGTCATGACAAAAATGAGGGTAGTGATAAAATAATGACAACAGTAACAAGAATATTAGAAAATAATAATAATAATAATAATAATAATAATAATAATAATAATAATAATAATAAAAACAGAAATGATACATAACAAATAAATGAATATGATAATAGCAACGATTAATTAATAATAAACACAAAATACATAAATATATAATAATAATAATAAAAATAATAATAATAATGAATGTGAATAATCAACAGTGATGGCATGAGATAATGAAATAACAATAATAATAATAATACACTCAATAAAATAATAATAATAATAATAATAATAATAATAATAATAATAATAATGAATATGAATAATCAACAGTGATGGCGTGAACAATATTGATGATAATAGTAGCCAAATAACTGCAACAGGACACAATAGTAAAAGTAATAACAATATAAAAATGGCATGCAAACTAGATTAAAGGAGCACAGGAAAATCAATTGAATAATTGCATGAATATATCAACGGGAGCCAAAATATCAAGTTTATTGGAGAAACAGGCATGATATTTATAGCAAAAAAAAAAACAATATATTGGACAGCAAAATAAAAAATAAATGAATAAATAAATGAGCGAGAACGGTCCCAAGTGTTTACCCTCAGAGGTGTGTATTGGAAAGGAAAAGTGCCAAGATCTGCTCCTCTTGTCGATTTCTTGATGAGAAAAATGCAGAAAAATTGGAGAAAAGAGAAGAAAGTTTGGCAAAAATTAGAAATAATTTAATCTTTGGGAAATTTGCGAAACAAAGAAAATTGATTTTCCTTTGTTTGAGATGGATTCCCGATTGAAAATACGTTGAAGAAAAAACACAGAATAAAAATCAAAGCTTGAAAAGAGATTGGAAAATATTTTTTTTTGTTGAAGAAGCTGTTCTTGTTGAGAGGAAAAATAGTCTTTTTTTTTATTAAAAGTTGCCGTCCTCCGAAAATGGAGGAGGAATCCCCATTTTATTTTCAGCCTTGTCCCAAAATAGAGAAAGACAAAAGAGACTTTTAATTTTGTAAATCGAAAATAACACCAAACGGTGAAAAACGAAAAGAGTGAAAAAAAACCAGTCTGAAAAACGCAGAAAACGGCGAAAAAAGAGGGGCCAGAGCAGGTGGCCGCGCGGTGGCCAAGTGGCCATCGCGCGACCACTTTGCTAAAAAACAAAATAGGGTCGCGTGATGGCAATTGCCATCACGTGACCCACAAATGGGAAAGTGGCCTTAAAAGCCACTTTCCCACGTTTTTACATTTCTTTTAATTATATATATTTTTTTTTTACAAAAACCTTTTAAATCTTTTTTTTTTTTTTTCATCTTTTGTATCATTTTCTTTAAAATTTCTTTTTCAATTAAACCAAATAACTAATTCCCTTTTTTTTTTAAATCAATTACTTAATTAAATTAAAAAACTAATTTAATCCCCTTTTTCAATTAAATTAATTAATTAATTCAATTCAATTAAATTAAATAACGAATTTAATTAATTTTTTTTTGTTTTATCAAAATAACACTTTTCAATAATATTATTTTTGGAATTAAAATTAATAATAATTTTTATGATAAAAAAAAAACGAGGGTCTCGACAAGGGAAGCATCATTTTTGACACCTTTATCTGTAAGTCGGTATCATTTTCATCATCGGGTAATTCTGATCTTGGACCGCCTCAGGACCCGGTGTCTACACTCACGTCTCGTGAACTTTCGCCCTTCCTTCTCTTACTCTTTCTTTCCTTGCTGCTTTGGTCTCTCTACATCGTCACGAGTCGTGATCCCTATTCACGACTTATGACCCTACTCCTTTCTTTGAACACTCTTCTTTCTTCAGCGCACATTCACGTTGCACGAGTCGTGTTCCACTTTCACGACTCGTGCTCTTCTATTCTCCTTTTTTCCCTTTAATTTGCAAAGTCACTCTTCCCTTCACGAGTTGTGTTCCACCATCACGACTCGTGAACATCCATTTATGCTGTATTTTTGCATCTTTTCCTCCTTTCACTCAAATCACCCTACAAAACACAAAAACAAATAAACTAACACAAATAACATGAAAGATACACATATTTACATAATTAACTTCTTAAACTCACACAAAATATATACTAAATAATGTATCAATTAGGCACTTATCAACAGTTGACATAAGAAATAATAATAATGATAATAACAATAATCCAATCAAAACCACAAAGGACATATCAACAGTGGCAAAACCATTAAAAATGCTAGAAATAAATGATAAACGTGGTAATAATAACAAAAAATAACAATATTAACAAGAATAATAATAAACAAAATTAAATGAGAATGGATCCAAGAATTTTTACCCTCAGAGTTTATAGATTGGAGAAATGGTGTCTTGATCCATCCTCTTTATCAGTTTTTTACGGTAATAGACACAAAAAGCTTGAGAAAATCTAAGTTTTCAAACAACTAAAAAAAAAATCAAGAAAATAATTTTGACGGAATGGTCAAGTAAAGGAAATTAATTTTTCTTGCTCAAACCAAACCAAGAGTGAAATATTTTAGAAAGAAAGAAGAAAAAAAACTGAATCTTGAAATCTTTAGAATTTTTCTTTTTAAAAATGCTCTCCCATGCCCCTTTTTTTGAGAGAAAAACCTCTCTTGTTTTTTCCATCCAGCCTCCCTCTAAATGAAGACAGAGTCTCACTTTACCTATCCTGTCTTCCTTAAAAGGAAAGAGCCAAAACATCCTTTTAATCTCATTTTCAAAAAGAACATAAAAACATGAAACAAACAGTCTGAAGTCTGACTTTTCAGTCCTAAAATTTGACCAATTTTGCAGGTGGAAAACGACAGCACAGGGTAGGGGAAACGAGCGCGAGAGGCCGCATGTCGAGTATGCGGCATGCGGCTTGGGGGCTACGCTACGGGCACCACAACCCCCGAAATTAAATAAAAATAAAAATAACAATAAAAATAAAAATAAAAATAAAAATAAAAATAAAGAAGAATAAAGATAAGAATAAAGATTTTTTTTTCGAATTAAAATTTTTGAAGAAAAAGGAGATTCTTGACAAGGAAAACATCATTTTCGATACCTTCGCTTGTGGCAAGTATCATTTTCATTATCGGGTAATCCTGATCTTGGACTGTCTTGGGACCCGGTGTCTACAGGGGACAGGAGATAAAAGTAATTTTTTTTTACTTGATCGTGTGATTTATACGCTGGACATGTGTTGTTGACATGTCCAATGGATACGCAACACATGTCCCACTATATCCACGTCAAGTCAACTAACGTCTGCATAGTCAAATTTGGCTGCAATTGACGGTGGAGCAAAATTCTCCATTTTACAAACATTAGGGACAAAATTGCCTATTTGGGAAAACATTAGAAGCAAAAATGCACATTTGGCCAATTAAATATTGAGTGAATTAAGGTTTCCCATTAATTGGTAAGTAATGTTCCAGTATTAAATTTGGTATTTTTAAAAAGGTAAATTAGAAAAAAGTATTTTTAAAAATGAAAAGTGATAAATGTATTTGAAAAAAAAAAGTTAAAAAAGTGGTATTTTGTGTAATTTTTTAATTTCAAAATCTTTATGGTACATTTTCTTACATAAAATAGTATTATGTTTTTTATATTCTATTTTCTTAGAAAATTTAAGTATTTATTTTCTGTAAAAAATTTGAAAAACGCTTTTATTTATCAACAAATGAAAAATTATAATATTTATTTTCTATATATATATATATATACACACATACACACATATATATATAAAATAAACACTATAATTTTTTATTTGTTGATAAATGAACGCGTTTTTCAAATTTTCTACAGAAAATTAGACACACACACACACACATATATATATAAAAACAAACACATAAATATACATACATATATACTGTAACACCCCAATACCCCCTTTGGAAGCAGGACACCGGAGCGCCACGCGCACACATACACTACATACATAATACAGATACATACATGCGTATAAGTGGAAGCATTCAATGGGCGAAAGAATATAGAATCATAATACATATACATATATATATATATATATATATATATATATATACATAACAAAAGTATACATTACTTACATAATTACAGAAAGATCCTTAAATACATAATTACATAGCAAAATGATATACAAAAAAAAATACAGGAGCTGAATTGCAATACAAAAAGAATAACTCTAACTCCCAGTGGCCGACCCTGTAGATGCTCGACACGAACCGAACAAACCTGCCACCTACACGGGAAAATACATGTGCTAAGCAATAATGCTTAGTGAGGAGGAGCACAGACAAAACAAAACCAATACATTATATTGGAATATAATCAAATTATGCGAATTCAGATGCATCCACACACACACTGAAATTCTTACCATGGCAAAATCACGAGGTAACATATGCATATCACTAACTCAGGACGATAAAATAATGGCAATAATCATAACAAAATAAACACTAAACGAAGTCACTCATAAACCATAACATTACACTGAACATCAACCCGAACGTCTCATACAATAGCCTGAAAGTCACTAGCGGAGGATACGGGTACACTACAGGGGATACTGCGAATAGTATCAAACACTACAGGGGAGACCGAAGTTTCAAAAACATTTAATACCCAAAGGTAGCAAGGGAGACCAAAGTCTCAAAAATATTTTTCAGTAAGACCATAACAGAGGTCGCTGTAAGACCCAAACGGGGCCAACATAGGCAGCTGCACTCATTTTCCCTTTATAAGCATGCTTATCTATCCACTACTATGACACTTCAGGGTCAACTTACTCACTCAAACATATCACTAAACAATATCACAATCAAGAGTCAAACACTAGCATAGCAATAATCACTTACTCAATTCTAGAACAATAGCATTAACAAGGCATAAGCAAAAACATAACCATGCACTAATGAGAAACCATGCAGAATGAGACAAGAAAATCATTTTCAAAGAATAGGGCAAGCAGGAGGGGTCACTGTCGCGCTCTCGATAGTAGCCAGAATCACGCTGTGGAATAGGTGGCTGTCACGACTCGTGACGAAGCCAACCACTCGCAGGAAGCTGTCACGAGTCGTGCATAATGTCATGACTCGTGACAAGCCTCACTAGCCGAGTCGTGCTGGTTTATTGTCATGACTCGTGACAGAGCCAGACACCTCTCCGAGTCGTGCTGGCTGTCATGACTCGGAGCAGAACAAGAACGACACTTCATGACTTGTGCACGGCTGCCGCGAGATGCTGAAATCACCCAGCTTTGTCGTGCTCGCGACAAGCGTCGCACTCACGATAGAGTCGCGTTTTCCAGATCTCTAAAAAACTGCAGAAACTCAACACTTCCAAACTCAATCCAAACTTATCCAAAACCATCCAACATGCAAAAGTCATGAAAAGCCATACTTCAATGCACTCAAAAACATGTCAATCATCAACAAACACTAAATTTACACTAACTTGAACAAGAAGTTTAACTAGATACACTAAATGCAGCTCAAGAACATCAAGATCAAAACCTACACTAACTCATGCCATTTCACTTCAAAAACCAACATACAAACCATCACAACACTAGCATGCAAGGCCATCAAACCCACTCAAACTAGCCCATGCATTAATTCATACAAAGCACTCAAGATTCATGAAATTAACATACATACACACATGATCCGAAAAAAATTAAGGCAAGACAACTCCCAAACCTCTTGAAACTCAAAACTGGTTCTTCTACAAGCTAGCACCTTCTCTTTCCCTTTAACAAGCCTCTTCTCACCGGATTCTTGCACATGCAAACCCAGAAATCTCTTAATCCAAACCCCAAAATCAAAAACACAAACCATAAAAGAAGGAGAAGAACTTGGAATCGCAACTAACCACTTACCTCTTCAATCCAACTCTCAATCCCTACCAAATCAGCTCAAGCTTACAACACCACACAAACAAGGAGATGAAGGAGCAAGAAACGGGAAAGAAGAGAGAAAATGAGAGAAACGGGAAGGGAAGAGAGCAGGAACGGGAACACAACAAAACTGCCCTTCTCTCTCTCTTCTTTTCCTTTTCTTCTTTCCTCAATTAATGCCCCTCACCAACCAGTCCACATGTAACAATTCTATTGGCTCAATACAAAAATATCTTTGACTTACACACCTTGGTCCTTGGCTTTTCTCCACTTAGTCCTTGATAATTACCACTTGGTCACTAAAATAAAATTTTCACTTAAAAACTTTATTCTCTTTCAATCAAGTCCCCAATTAAATCAATCCTCACACATCCCATTACCGAATTACCCTTAATTATTCGATTAAACATGCAAAATCCTTCTAGGCCCTAATTTGGGATGTTACATATACATATATGTATATACACACACATATATGTATGTGTGTATAAGCATGTGTATGTGCGTGTATGTATATATATATGTATATATATATATATATATATATATATATACATGTGTATGTGCGTGTATGTATATATATATGTATATATATATATATATATATATATATATATATATATATACATATATATATACACACACACACATACACACATATACAAACACATACATATATGTATGCACGTACAAATGTATGCGTGTGTATATATGTGTGTGTGGATATATATACACACACACACACAAATGTGTGTATATATATATATATATATATATATATATATATATATATATATATATATATATATATATATATATATATATGCACACATGTATATATGTATATATGTGTTAAATTATAGAAAATTTAGAAAATATTTTTTATTAGTTTTCCAATATCTTTTTTTTTATTTTAAAAAATTGAAAAATTTATTTCTATTTTTTATTTTAGAAAATTGACTAAAATAAACACGATCTCTAATTTTTATTTTGTGTAGAAATTTTTTCTGAGAAATTAGAGTAGTTTTCTATAAGTGAACAATCACTTACTAATTTTGTTGTATGCAGGGGGGGTGGTTCTGAGACCTGAATTAGAATTTACTTGTAGTTTGTCTAAAATCAAAATTTGAGCTTAATTGATAGATAGATATGCTTTTCATTTTATCGTTTTTACTCCATTTTATTCTAAAAATATACTTTTTCTATTTTTTTTATATAATTAAAATGTTTATTTATCTTAATTTTTTTAATGGAAGTTTACAGTCAATTAAAAAAAATTCTACAACCAAAACAAAAATTGAAGAAAATGAAAAAAATATTTCTAGAGATGAAATGTAATAAAATGGCTGGAAATATTTATATATGTGTTAATTAAATTTAAAAATTAAGTTTAACATAAATTGATTATTAAAAAAAAAAAAAAAAAGGAAAAAGTTGACGGGGCTTTGGTTCTTGGGTGGGCTTAATTAGACAGAGCTTGTAGCAAATCTTCTGTTACTTCTTCAAATATATTAATAAACAGGTGGACGAACTCATTTGGCTTTCGTTTGTCTAGGGAAGCATAACAAAGTAGAAATAAAATATTGTTTTAGTTATGTATACGGTACGCAGTCATCCTTTTCTCTATTTTTTGGAGGAAAAATAAAAAAAAAATTATACTAAAAATTATTTAATACATTGAGATTAGCATTTACCGCTAGCATGTCCTTTTAAAGTATGTTTATTGATGATTAAAATATGAAGGACATGGACACTTTTGTAACAAAGAGAAAAGTGTCTCCGGAATTCTTCATATATTGGATCTGCATACTCAAATGTTTTTAATACCACTCAAGTGTTTCTAGTCTTATCTAAATGTACTCCAATAACAATATGTCATGTACTAGTAATTTTTTTTAAAAAAAACTTATACACATATATATATCTAATTATTTTTTAATAAAAATTTACGATAAAACCACGAGTGCAACTCAAAATGAAACTTACCATTAGAGGGGAGAGTTCTACTTTTTTATAAATTCCACTACATGTGATGTGACACCCTCATTGCACAAAAATAGATCATAGACAAATGAGACTTAACCCTCACCATTGAACATGCCCTTAGGAACTAATTATCATTTTTTCTAATCTAAATAGCATCATTTTTCAATTTTAATGTCACCATGATTAATTAACATTATGAAATCATTATTTAATCACTCATCACTGTTAAAAAAAAAAGGATAAATCTATAAAAAACACATTCATATATAAGATGTTTCATGGTTAGCTAGGGAATGGGAGCAATTGTTGCATGGTATAGGGATATGTATCGACAAAATCACAATCGAATGTTGTGGGCATTCATGGACCACTAATTACAATATAAAAATAATGGTAGTGACTTTTTCAATTCCACTTTATTTTGGAATAAATGGTGGAGTGCTTGAATCTATAATTAGTACAATTGATGTCAAAATTGTTCAATTCCTAACAAGAATAATTGCCAACGGAGAAATTATTAGCTAGAGTGTGACTATTTTATGAGAAATAATAGAGCATTTGAGATTCACAAATAATATCAGAGCTAACGAATTTTGCAGTGCTGTATAAGTACAATTATAATGCCTTTCACAACACCAATTTGTTTTAGAAAAATGTAATGTTTTCAAAAATGGATTGAATGTTTGCGTTACATGTACACAAACATATATATATATATATATATTCAGAATCCTATTAGTTAGTTATCAACATCAATTTAGAAATATCAATTTTAAGTTTAATAAAACTTGAAAATATAAAAATCAAATAAATTATTGAAACATAAGTTATTTACATATATATTCACATAAAATGAAAAATAAATTTGTCAATACCCTGAAAGATGCCACTTGTAATATGTTATGGGTTGATAAAAAAAAAGGCTTATAGAATACAATAAATCATTAAAGTAAGATATTGTTAATATATATATATAATTAAAGTAAGATATATATTAAAACGTTAATTACATGTTTAAAGCACACAACCACCAGTTTGCACTTCATCAGCAATGCAGACACCACCAGCCTCGAGTACAATGTCATAAATTATTTTTAAGCATCCAGTGACTAATTCAATTGCTCCTCCAACTACCCTAAAGTTAAGCATTAAACATTAGAAAAAAGAACAAGTGCATGTACCAAAAAAAAAACGGCATCATTCTAGGTTTTCAAATTCAACCCAAGTACCATATTCAATATGATATTTGCCCATCTTGAGCATAACTAGTGGTTCGGTGTTGTTTCTAGGTTCGCGATGCATAGACTCTGATTGATGTCAGCGAACTTTTAAATTACATTTAAAATGTTGAATCTAAGGCTAATTCACAGATTTTGATATATTATAAAACATATACGCTTAATCAAATTGGATTTTTTCTAACTTATATTGTACAGTCCCAGTTAATGCATTTGATGACAAGTGTTCCATCAATTACAGAGCATACGTATTCTATATATATAAGAACAAACTTACAACATCAAAGTTTATTAGGAAATAATATTGTAAAATCATTATTGAAAGAGTCGCACAATAAACAGCACGTTATATGTATTATTTACTACATTTAAATATTTTTCAAATCACATCTTTATTTAAAATAAAATTGTTTCTTTCCAAAAAATTAATTTTTCATATACATATCTCTTTGAAAAAGAAAAAAAAAATTCTGAAATATTATTCAGATTGGATTTTATCATTTACTGCATTCAAATGCTTTTTAAAATCATTTTTTAACTTATTTAAAGTTATTTTTTTCCAAAAATCAAAATTTCCATATATATGATTATTGGCAAAAGGAAAATAATAAAATCTGGAATACTTTTTAGATCAATTTTTTATCTAAGGAAATAATTTTTTGAATTATAATTTTCAAACGGATTTTTAAGGAAGCATAAATCTAGAAAACATCTTAATTATCTTTTCAAGCAGGTTTATTGTGACTTTGGAAGTAAAAATCTTGATTATCATCACAAGCTTATTTTATTGACTAAAAAAACATTAAATCTTTCCAAAAAGGATTTCTTTGTCTAAACATAAATCTCTTCAAATATTTTTTAATCAGTATTTGAATTCAAAGTAAAAATTAATTCTTTCCTGAAAATGTTTTTCCACCGTTAAAATTATTTGAGAAGAAATTACTGTTGATTATGAGAAATCTTTTTGAGCTGAATGTGTTGACTATTAAAACAAAAAATCTGGGGATATCTCTTTTAACAAACTTTTGTGACTAAGGAAAAATGAAATCTTTTCAAAACATATTTCTTTGTCCAAAAAATCTCTTCAAACATTTTTGAAATTAATGTTCACACTTAACAGATATATTTTCATGATTCCACTTGTGATATTCAGAAAGCTTTCAGCAAAGAGCAAGCGCGATTTGATTGATATAAGAGAATTGGTAGAAATATTTTATAGTAATTTTATAAATTTTTGACATAATTTAAAAGAAAATAAATTTTGTAAAAAATTTTGAATTGAGATAAAAATTGAAAAATCAAGGAAACATGGAGGGACATTTTAATACCCAAGATTAAAACATCATTAATAAATCAACTCTAAAACAAATGTTAATGACAAATCAGTTTTTTCTAATAAAAAATAAATACAAAAGTTACTAAAAGTCAAACACGTGTTATTGATGTTGAACTGGGTTTTGTGCAATTCAACAATTTCCTTTTCAATTTGAATTTTTATGTCCAATTCGAATTTTTTTTGTATGTTCAGTATTTTATGTTGTATCAAACTGTTTGTTTTTATTAATTTGTGTTTCAATCAGTTCGACTAGCCTGTGCCATCCGATTTTATAAATAAAAGGTGAGATCATGAATTCAATTTCTAATAAGTGCGATTGATGAATGAAAGATTGTGTTAATTATGCTCAATGAAAGTCGAGGTATTGCTATATTTTCGGAAGAAGACATCTTGGAAATGATGGTAAAGCGCCTCATATTTACTATTAGTATCAAAGTTGAAAAATTATAACTTTGATTTTCATCCAAAGCAATTATTGAAAGAGGAATTGTTGATTAATGTGTGCTAGCAATTTTTCTACAACGGACGCACAAATGAGAGGTAAGTCGTATCATGCAATTGCAACCACACTCGCCAAGTACTCCTCGCGCACGTGTGTACATGTGTGTTGTGTGTATATCCATATCTATATATATATATATATATAATTAATGCAACTATTTCTGACTTTTATGTGCAACCATTTTTGACTTTTATTCGATATAATTGAATGGGGATAGGAAAAAACATATTCGTCCTTTTAATAAAACTAATTTTTTATACACATGCCCTGCACGTGATAAGTCCATCTTAATAGGAAATTTTTTTTATAGAATATATTGCTTCCAAAATATAATATAAATATATTATTATTATTATTAATGGTATGCGTGTTCAAAAATGGGTTAGATGGGTTACAATTAGATTTTTTTAGAAGAAAAATGGAGTTGAATTATATATAATCTCACAAAATATATTATATAAATTTGATTCAAATTTTATCATAACTCACCCAACCCATTTTTGAACACCCCTAATTAATGGTTATTTTTTAAATAAATTAAGATACAAAATGGTCTTAAAAAGTTAATTAATGGTTATTTTTTAAATAAATTAAGATACAAAATGGTCTTAAAAAGTTGTTTTTACATAATGTGGTATTTCTATTTTTTTTTAATTCATCAATTTCAAATATCTAATTAATCAATTAATTTGTAGATTTGTTTTTTTACTGAGTTAATTTGTAGGGTTAGCATATAAGTAAACGTACATTTTGTATATGGCATAAATTTGTTACTTGGAATAAGGAGAGATTATTTTATGTCATTTATTAACTGTTTTATAATATTTATTTTCTTACTTTTAGGTTATTGATTTCTTTTTTTTAAATAGAAAATTTTGAAATTATAAGAAGTGAATTATAAAAAAAGTTAGCTAATAATAAAATAGCGGCCCATGGAAGTAGAGTAGCATGGATATATATATATTTTTTTAATTTGTAAATATGAAAAGTAATTAGTATCCTTCTATTTCTAATCAACAACAACCACTACTATAAATAATACACCATTTTTAAGTGTCAAGAATACCAATTTATTTTTAAGTATATAGATAGATTTTTTTTTTTACTATTAAAGTGAAATATATATATATATATATATATATATATATATATAGAGTAAAAAAGGAAGGCAAAACCTCTAGAATAGAAAACACCCACAATGTCTGTAAGAAAAAGCTGATAAAGGTCCGAAGGAACAACATTAAAGCGATAGACACCAGGAACACAACGAACTCCAAGATACAAACCAGTCAACATTCACATTTCCTCCCGTGTAAACATGTTGCACATTCACATTTCAATCTCCAACAAGGAAATCTTTAAGCGCTCTGAATATAGGCGAGTAGGCCATGTCATTGGTGTTACCATTGAGCAAAATAACAGCAGCTTTATTGTCCATATCTGGAACAATTCTTCTGTAAACAAGCTCCCAAGCAATGGATAAGCCATCAAATGAACCCCACAATTCAGCATCTATCACACTACATTGGCAAATATTAATAAAACCATGAACAAATTTGTTCTTTACAACAAACGAAAGGAAAACTTTTAGTAGCAAAATAAGTCTGTTCACTACAGCAATACTCAAATTAATATATTATTTTCTTAAAAGTAATAAATTTAATGTGATCAATAAAATAATTAATAAAAATAAAATTCAAAAATAAAAGAACATACAAAATTTGAACGTGGTTTGATATAAGTTTACTGTATGAATTAGAACTTAAAGGTATAAAAATAAGATAAATACTCAAACCCTTGACTCAATTACATTCAAAAGTTTCATAATCTCATGGCATTATGAGTAATGTATACTTTGATCCAAACAAAATCACGAAAACTGCCACACACAAATAACTATGTTTTGAGTATACAAATATACGTGATGACTTGCCGGGAAAAAGTATAAAACTTCCATGGAGAGATATTAATTACTTGGGTTCAATGTTATATATGATGTTTTGCCCACTAATCCTTCCAATATAATATTCTAATTTGGCCATTAAAAGAGAACACTGTCTTTTGGAATTATACGCGATTTGATTTCAATTTTTTCAAGATAAAAAACCGACTTTCACGTATAAAAAGTAATTAATTGGGCATTAATAACTTACTGGCAAATTTTCTTTTTCTCCTAAACTTTCTAAACACAATTTTGACACTAATTTCTAAACTTTGTTTTTCAGTTCGGTTTCGAAGGTTCGGTTCGATTTTGGAAAGAAAAAATCGAAAAAAATCGAACTGAACGATTTACCCTTAAAATTATTAGTTTCTTTATTTTATATTTAAAAATTGAATTGGTATTTTTATTTTTATGAGTTGTACTATGTATTTTGGAATTGCATCTTTAATTTAGACTTGTACTTTTTTCAATTTGCATGTTTTTATTTTAGTTTTATGATTTGTAATTTTGTATAATTTTTAAATACATTTTTTTAATTATAATTTTAAAATTTCGGTTATATGGTTAACCGAATTGACCGAATATTTCGATTCGCTTTGAGTTCGATTATTATATAACTTCGGTTTGGTTCGATTTGCTCAAATCATAAATTTTTGATTTTTGGTTTTTTCGATTCGATTATTGAACCAAACCGACCGTTGCTCACCTCTAGTTATTTTGGTATTTAAAATTTACTGATTTGATTAATTTAGGGTGTGTTCGGTAAAGTTGTAAGTTTTTAGTTTTTTATTTTTTATTTTTAAAATCTAAAAACTATTTTTAGTTTTTGTTTTTTATTTTTTAGAAAACTGTTTTATATATTTAAAAATGCTATCATATTTTTTTAATTATTCATGTACATTATAATAATAACTTTGGTGATAGCAGTGACAGCAGCGGCGGTGTCGTTGTGGTGGTAGGTGGCAGCATGGTGGTGGAGGCAGCGGCAGCGGTGTGGGGTTGGTGGAGGCAGCGACGGTGATAGAGGCGGCTGCGACAGCGTGGTGGTGGTAGAGATAGTGGCAGAGGTGGCAGCGACATGGTAGTGGCTGTGGTGGTGGAGGCAACGGCAGCGTGGTGGTGGCGGCGTGGTGGTGGTAGAGACGGCAGCAGTGTAGTGGTAGTGGCGGCGGTGGCTGCGTGGTGGTGGTGGAGACCGCAGCGGTGTGATGGTGTGGTTGTAGTGGTGACAGCGGCGGTAGCAGTGTAGTTGTGATAGTGGAGGCGGTGTGGTTGTGGTGGCAGTGTCAGCGATAGCGGTGGCGTGATGGTGGCAGCGGTGGTGGAGGCGGCAGCGACGGCGGCAGCGGTGGCGTGGTGGTGGCGGAGGCGTGGTGGTAGCAATAGCAGCGGCGGTGGCGGAGGCGTGGTGGTGGCAACAGCAGCGGCGGTGGCGTGGTGGTGGCAACAGCAGCGGCAGTGGCGGAGGCGTGGTGGTGGCAGCAGCGGTGGCGGAGGTGTGGTAGTGGCAGTAGCGGCGGCAATGATAGTAGAGGTGTGGTGGTGGTAGCGGGGGCGACGATAATAAGGATAAATTAGAAAAATCCTAAAAACTATATTTTGAAAATTTTTAGTTTTTATTTTAGATGTGAAAATCACTTATTTAAATTTTTACAATAATCGAAACGAAAAAAATTTGCCGAAAGAGTTTTTGTTTTGTTTTTGAAAAAAAAAACAAAAAACCGAAAACAAAAATATCGCCGAACGCACCCTTAGATTTTGTCAAATAAAATAAAAAAATAGCAAAGTACTCACCTTTAAATTATTTATATCAATAGTTGTTTAATCCTAGTGGTAAAGAATTCGGATTCCCTTGCCTAAGGTTTGAATTCAATTTTTTTTGCCTCATGACAGTGTCGTCCGTCCCATAGATTTAAGAAATACCGAAAAATCAGACTCTATTGGTAAGAAAAAAACTGCATCCCATCTCATTGTTTTGAAGTATATTAACTACAAGAAAATCAGAGTTTCCCGATGGAAAGTCAAGAATTTCCGTCGGAAAATTAAATTGAATTCCGTCGGTGATGTGACCGTAGGCAAAATTGCCGATGGAAAATGAATTTCCGTCGGTAATTTTCCCGATGGAAGTTAAATTCCGTCGAGAAAATTTAGAACTTTTTTATTTTTACCGACAAAATTTTTCGTCAGTATTCCGTCGGTAATTTAAAAATGCTAATAAAAAAAATTCCCATTTCTCATATTCCAGTAGTTTGTCCTCTAATTTAAATTCCCATATGCATTTAACATGCAAAGCTTCACGAACCAATTCATGCATATACATAAGTGACAAATATAGATAATGACAAATACAGGGATAGGCATACACACACACAAGCGACAAAATTAACAAAGACAAACAAAAAATTAATCAAATATAGAATGATGTGAAATATTTTTAAAGTAAATTAAATTAAACCTTTAAAATCTAGCATTATATTCTCAAAAACGGATAATATAAATCATACAAAATACTATATCAGACTTAAGCACAAGGCACCTGTGGTCCTTTTTCACAAACTATTTTAAGAAGATTCATGCTTGAAGCTTAAGCATTATACGATCTAACCATAATCTTTTAGTAGCTAATTTTATTTTTATACGTACTTTCACCATGTCCAAATTCAATTAGATTTTGTCCTTGATGCATCACAATTTGAAGTTTAACCAATTAGTAGTAGTAGCTTAACAGTACTTGTCTTGTCCTTGGGATATGAGACTTGAGTTTAAATCCTAGTCAGCACTCTTGTAACCCAAAAAATTCCAAGCTTAAAAATCCAATTTCCATTGTACATGTTAAATTAAATTTACATAATCCACTTTTACACAATGCATAATTCAGTTAAGGCTACTACTTAGGGCAGTTACCTAATAATTAGTATTCACTTGATAAATGAATTTCTAGTGGGTTGCAATGATATCATTACATAGAAGAAGATTTATGACTAAACAATCAATTGATATCAACATGCTCACAAAGGTTCCTTGTTATAGATAGAAACTACAATCATTGTAAAGAATGAAATCTAATATAAACACTAGAGGCCAAATACCAGAAAATGCACTTTAGTACTAAGCTAGATAGAGTGGGTACATAGCAAAGAGCTGAGTTACTTCTGCAGCAAAATAACCTCGATGATTGCAAACAACAATATTCCTCCCACTTTTTGCCATCTTGAAGGCAAGGTGCTTTACATACTGCAATTCATATTGCATCAATATTTACTGCATGATGAAAAAGCATATGTACATCATGCACAAGACGTTTACATACACAGATAAAAAGAATATGTACATCACACATAAGATGTTTATGCACCATACTTCATACCAAGATGCCAATTACAAATTGATCAAATATTCAAAGTATCAAACTAAACAAACATGAGAAATAATTAAAAGAAACAAATGGACAAGATTCATCAAGATATGGTAAAAAGTACTTCCAAGAAAAGCATTAGAATTATATATACAGATTAAATAAATAAATAAAAATATAAGAGAGCAGACTCACTGACCGATGAAGAGTAGCCATGGCGAGGGAGGAGCGGCGACCGACGAGGGCGGCGGAGAGGGAGGTGGAGCAGATCTGGTGCGCGTGAGGGAGGTGGAGCAGATCTGGCCTGCGCGAGTGAGGCGGAGAAGATCTGACTCGCGAGGGAGGCGAAGCAGATCTGGTGCGTGAGAGAGAGAGGGGCGGCGAGGGCTGCTTGGGCGAGCGCGCGCGAGAGAGAGAGAGGGGCGAAAGGGGCCGGCGGAGAGGGGTGGGCGAGCGCGCGCGAGGGACAAGGGCGAAGGGGGGCGACGGAGAGGGGTGGGCGAGCGCGCGAGAGAGAAGAGGGAGGAAGGGAAGAAAAAAAGTCAGAAGTTTTTATTATATATAAAATTTTTAGCGACGGAAATACTATTCCGTCGCTAATTTTAGCGACGGTTATTGACTATCCGTCACTAATTTTTTCCGTCGCTAAAAAAATATATTATAATTAATAATATTTTTTTAGCGATGGAAACATAATTCTGTCGCTATAATTAGCGACGGATATTGAAAATATTTCCATCGCTAAAATATATTATAATTAATAATATATTTTTTAGCGACGGAATTTGATTTCGATTTCCGTCGCTAATTTTAGTGGCGAAATGTAAATTCCGTTGCAAAATTCTGTCTCCTGCAACAATTAGCGACGCGAAAATTTTCCGTCGTTAAATTTGGAGGGAAAATACTCCGGCTATTTTTAGCGACGGAACATATTTACCGTCTCTAAATAGCGACGGAATTCATTTTTCGCCGCTAATTAGCGACGGCAAATGAATTTCATCGCTAATTAGTGACGAAAAATATTCCATCGCTGAATTTTCGTCTCTAAAAATTGATTTTCTTGTAGTGATTTGGCACTACATAAAAATCAAAGTGAACCCACTCTCTTGACATTTTGGCTGCATGAGATGTTAATTAATGCAGTGAGGTCAGTCAATACAAATTAATCAAAACTTGATTGATTTACTTACTTATTGTCGGATATAAGAAAAACATAATTAAAAAGAAATAAATATACATATATAGTATAAGAAACACCCAATATGAACCTTAGGAAATGCAACTTAGTCATAAATAACTTTAAGCAATCACATTATACATTTTCTCTATACTTTCTTATTACACGTAGCTTGACTTTCATGAGTACAAAATAAAAAAAGTACAGATCTCTTTTGGATTTCCTGCATATAATACAAAGCACTCTTCTTGTAATTGCATCTAATTAATAAAAGTGTATAAATAATTACCACTTTCCTCTAATTTTAAACTACACATTACCGCTTGTTGGTTGAAGTTCAAGCTTCTGATGATTCTTTCTCCCCATAATACCCTTGCTAAAGAGCTCCTCCATCTCTTCCAAAGATTTTCCTTTAGTTTCCGGGAAAAGAAAATAGAAGAAAAACCAGGCAATCACAGAAATACCAGCAAACATGAAGAAAGCTCCACCAATAGTAATAGCTTTAATAAGAGAAAGAAAAGTCATAGAAATGGTAGCATTCATAAGCCTATTTACAGCCACACCAATGCTATACCCTTGTGCTCTTAATCTCAGTGGGAAAATTTCTGAACTATAGACCCAAGTCACAGGGGCCAGCCCAATATTATAAAATGCCACAAACGTATACGTAGAAGCTATACTTAATGCCAATGCCCACATCAATTTTCCTCCGCTATGGTACTCTACTATTGTCAAACAACTTCCTAGTAATGTCAAAAATACTATAATCCCTGTTGTGCTTATTAACAATAATCTCCTTCTTCCTACTTTATCAAGCAGAATTGTTGCCGTTAGTATAAAGAAAAACTTTGTTAGCCCAACCCCAACTGTGGCAAGCAATAGCTTCTGTTTCCCAACAACACCAGCTTTCTTGAAAATTCTTGGGCTGTATAGCACAACTGCTTCTATTCCAACCGCATGCTCAAAGAAATGGATTCCGACAGCCGCGATTAGTATCCATCGGACGGCTGGGGTTGGCCGGAGAATTAGCTCTTTCCATACTCCTTCTCCTCTACTATTCTCTGTGATCTTCACATATTCATCATTGCAATTCGCCGCTATTCCTGCTGCCTGTTTTATGTCCTGAAACCGCTGTTCGGCTTCTTGTTCAGAGTTTGAAACTTGCAGGAGGACTCTTTTAGCTTCGCCTAGTTTTCCTTGCATGATTAACCATCTCGGCGATTCAGGCATTTTCAGAATGCCGAACGCTAAGGCAACTGAGGGAATTGCTGCAATTCCAAGCATTAATCTCCACCCTAATTTTAGAGATAATTTACCAAAAATCACGTTGGAAATGTAACCTAATAAGATCCCAATACTTATCCCAAGTTCTGGGAGAGAGGTTAAGAATCCACGTGACGATGGTGTTGAGACTTCTGCTGAGTACACCGGAGCTATCATCAGTGCAAACCCGACTCCAATTCCGGCTGTGCATCTTCCGGCCATTAGAATACCGTAATTTGGACCGTATCCCATTAGAACTGAACCTATCATGAAGATTATGCAGGCTACTACTATTGTGTATCTCCGCCCTATGTAATCGGAAGTTCTTCCGGCGAGAAGAGATCCTACTAGTGCACAAATGTTCAAGATTCCGGCGAGAACTTCCACTTGTGTATCATGGATTTTCAGATCATCTTCTATGAATATTAATGCTCCGCTCATTACACCCGTATCTGAAAAAATAATAAAAAAATCAATAGAAATACTAAAAGTCTCGATTTCAATTTCTAATTTGAGTGTAATTTAGCCTGAAGTCTCAATTTTGATTTCCAAAAAGCAATAATAATCCCAAAAAAATTAATAATAAAAAAGAAAAAAGATGTACCATAACCAAAAATAATGGAGATCATTGAAGCAACTATGGAGCATGCAGCTGCATATTTGTTCATTCTTGTTGAGCTTGTTTCTCCAGTTTCTATCACTGCCATTGATGCTTGTGAAGGATAGGAATTATTATTTCCTTGGGTTTAATTTAAAACTAATTTCAGCTCTAACAGATATTGTTTATATAGATGGATGAATATGTAGGTTGGTATGTGAGTGGAGCATGTACAGTAAAAAAACTCTATCATTCAATGTACCAATAAAAAATAAAAAATAAAAGTCTAATATTCACATTTTGAGAAATTTTACTTATTTCCAAAATTATACTAATATACTTATCCTACTAATTAGGATTTGGATAAACGACAATTCCAATGAGATTTTCTAAATAATATTAATAATAATAATAATTGCTTGGTTGATAGGCAATGGTAATTAATTTAGTAATCTGATTACAATGAAATTCTTAATTTTTTTTGCCACTTGCAAAATGATCCACAGAGAGTGATTTTGTTTCTTTATTTGGATAAGATTACATTAATAATCCAAGCTGTAAGTCAACATGATCATCCGGCATACTAGCTATTGACCCGGTGAGCATTTGGGAGGCTTACATTTATTTTATTTTATTATTGGTTGAAAGGAATAATTTATTTATTTTTATTTATCTGGTTGAAAGGGATACTTTATTTTTTTCATTAATAACTTGATAGCTGCCTAATTGTTTTCCTCTATCTAGTTGTCAATACTTGTTACGTCTGCTTAAATATGATCTACACATTCCTCACCATGTGTGAAGTGCTTAGGAATTTAGGACTATTCAAGGTCACAATTGAATTCCCTTTCAAAATTTTAAATGTATTAATATTAAACATATTTATAATGATAAACAATATAAAACTGTTACAAAATCAGTTTAAAATATCAGTTTCATGACTGTAAAAATATATTTTTTTTAAGTCAAATTGGGTATTTTTTCTTTAAAATGATGTTAAGGGAGACCTGTTGAATTTCAATGGTATACTGCCATTCCCTCTCGTATCTCTCTTTTGATTTTTGGAGACAGTTTTGGATCCTCTGTTATGAGGATTGTTAGTGTTTAATTATTTTATTTTCTTTTTGAAAAAAAACCTGTTGGGCCCTTGACAAATAAATTGGAAAAAAAAAATTCCTTCGGTGGTCAAAGTGAATAGTTAACTCGAGGACTATACTTAACTACTGTACAGATAAATTCATAGATGAATTCAATGACTGACTATTAAGTAAACAAAACATAATTATATAATGAATAATAATTGAATTGGTTTACTTTTATGTTGGGTATGGAAAATTCCACGAAGTACAACTATTACTTTTTTGTGAGTGTGGAGGGTGTAGCTGTAGAATACTAGGTATATGTTATGAGGTGAAAGCAGTCTTAAATTGACTTTGAAAAAGTGGGAATTTATTTCCACTAAAAGTGAGCCAATAACCAAAATGGTGATAGGTTAATGAAGTATTTATTTAGAATCTTTGGAGAGATATATATATTATTTATGTTTCATGACCAAATTTAAGCCCTCAATTTTACATGGATGTGCATCATATAAGGTAGGTACTACCTGCATTAGAATTACAAGATTTATATCTTTATCTAAAGAAAATCTAACATTTTGTCTCTTTATAGGCTTGTTTGATGAAAATTTGGATTAATAGGATTAATAATATTTGGATACTGGTAAACAAAGAGATGAGATGCGATTATAATTTTTTTCCCTTTAACTTGCTAGAAATTTTGGATTCGAATTATATGTATGTAACATTTAAAAATAAACATTTTACCATTTTTTTTAAGGATGTATTTAACGAATTCAGATTAATTAAACTAAACTAATGAGTTTTAAATAACGGAGAATTATTAAAAAAAGTCATATGCTCTCCATTAAAGTTCTTATCTTTTGCCTCTAAATTTTATATTCAAATCTAACCGGTTGAGATATCAAGAATTTTGAAAAATTTACTTTCAATTGTACCATCACTTTATTAGGTTTTGTTGGTATTTTGAGAAGCAAGCAGACAAATTTTGTTAAGAAGGCCAAAAGTAATACTTTGATAGAATTTCATTTTATGATACAAATTTTAACCATCACATACCAATAAAATATTGTTCATAAATTATTCAGGTGACAAGAAAATAATGTAAAGCTAAATCTTCCTATTCTTCATTATCTAAGTTTATTGTCAAGGATAATGTGTGTACAGCAACGTTTACTGTCTAGTTAATTGATCATGCGGGAGTGCATGTGCATTCCATGCGCAAATCATTTTGTGGATCAATTGCTTACTTTTATTTATTTATTATTTTTGTTGTGAATTGCTGTAACGTCTTGTTTTCCAGAGTCTATGGAATAATCTCTTATAAAATATTATATTGCACACCAATATTTATTTATGTGAAAAGAATATTGGGTAATTTTTTTTTATGAATGCAATAGAATGGCACGAATTTACTGCGTACCATCAAATTGTGGGTTTGGAGGTTGTTTACATATAAAGAATAAAATCCTAATAACTACGTGCTCAGCACGCATTAAATACCAACAAAGTTAACCCATTAGGATTTAAAAAAGAAAGGCCAACTATATGTGCCAAAAAGAAAAAAAGAAAGTTTGCTTTATGAAATTGTGATTATAACTTGTAATAGCAAATCATGGATTCGGTGAGCTCATCTTTATTAGTCTTTTTCATGTGCCTACCATTACAATTGTTATATTAATCTATTGATTCCGTGTGGGCTTATTAAAGAAAACAACCAAAATTAGTATTTTAGTTAAGAACCATTAAAAATTCTATTCAACTATCAAAGGAGGACAAGTACAATTTGAAAATATATTCTACCAATTTCCCAAGGTTTGGTCATATCTGAACGAATTCAAGAAAGTATTATCAAGCCCGACAGAGCTTAGACAGAAATGAGAAAATTAAGCTTTCTCATTAATCATAGACTAAACTTATGAGGAATAATATTTATATTAAAGAAAAGAAGATAAACTAAATGCCAGCTCACCAGCTCAACTTAAAAAAACTAAGCTAGCTGACTAGTCAACAACTATAGTAAGTATTGAACTAAATGAAATAAACTATTCCTTCAGCCCCTATCAAGATGGAGCTTGGTGAAAATCAACCAAGCCCAGCTTGGATTTTACCCTTGTGAATAATGGAGTATCCAATGCTTTTTTGAAAATATTTGCAGTTTGTAGGGAAGAGAAAAGATGAGAAGTATCTATTAATCTTGACTTCAATTGTTCTCTCACAATATGACTATCAATATCTATGTACTTTGTATGCTCGTGCAACATAGGATTTGCTGCAATATGTAAAGCATCCTTGTTATCACATTTTAAAGAGACATGCAGCTGTAGAGGAATTTGCAAGTCTCTGAGATATATGCAATCCATTGAATCTCACATACTACAACTGCCATACTATTTTGCTTCCGTCGAGGATTTAGAAACTGTTGCTTTTTTCTTAGACTTCCATGAAATGAGAGATCCTCCAAGATAAATGTAGAACCCTGTTATAGACTTCTCGCTATCGCCCAATTAGCAACTGAATATGCTTCTAAGATTAGATTCGTTTGAGTAGGAAAGAACAATCTCAAAGATGGACATCCTTTTAAGTATTTCAAAATATGCATTGCACAATTCCTATTAGTTGTGGTAAGCCTATGAATAAATTGACTTAATTGATGAACTGCAAAAGTTATGTTAGGCCTAATAAATCCTAGAAACAGTAACTGGCCCACAATTCTCCTGTATTGTTGTTGCTTGTCATCATCTAAAAAATCTCCTACACTTGCAGAGAGCTTTAATCCTTCTTGTGGAGGTGTAGAAAAAGGTTAAGTTCCTAACACCCCTGCTGCTGAGATTAAATCCAAAGTGTACTTCCTTTGGTTGGCATAAGTTCCTGAAGAAGATCCAGCTAATTCCAAACCTAGAAAATACTTGGCTTGCCCAGGGTTTTTAACAGTGAACTTATCATCCAGAAATATTTTGATAGATTCAATAGCATCAACATAATTTTCAATCAACAACATGTCATCAACATATACTAGAACTGCCACAAACTCTTATTTATATTGATAAACAAATAAGCAATGGTCATGGAAAATTACTTAAACCCATAAATTTGTAGCTAAGTAGTTGATTCAAGATTCGACTACCTTGATACGTGTTTAAGACCATATAAAGATCTTTTAAGTCTGCAAACTTGCCCTCTTTTTACTGTTAATGATATACCTTAGAGCCCACGTATAATAGCATGTTTAAACATTTTATTTGAATAATAATAAGACACTTATATGTTATTTAGTGATTTTATATATTAACATTTGCTTGCATATGGCTTAAACTATAAAATGTAGTCCTTGGTACATGAACATAGTACAAAGGTAATCATGAAAAGTTCATGATATGAGATACCTATTGTATGGAAATGTATTAATACCTAAATTATCCCTAGTTATAGTATTAATAAGGAAAAACATTGTTAATACGGATAAACTAGCACATGTTATACTTCTTGAATAATTCAAGCAGTAGTTCTCATTAGCTGTGATCATTGATATGATCAAAGTTAACATGTGGATGTTTGTTAGAAGAACAAATACATTGGAGACCTATCATGAGAAACTTCACATGGATACTTAAACTATATTAGTGAACTATCTCATCATATAAGTTGTGCAAGTATTCTTGGACTTGAAATCACCAAGGTATCTCAGGTAGTAACTGTTATACTTTGACTCCTATACTTTTTCTTCTCGAAGGAGTATAAATAACTCAGAGATTAGGTATAACATGAGCTACTTGGAGGTAGTTGAGTGACCAACAAATGATTCACTACCCCAGTTATAGTGGGAAATTTTATCTCAAGTATTCTTGTATTTCTTTATCCAAAAAATCTTAGCTAAGGTGGAATGCAAGTTGAATGAGATTCACAAGTGCATTTTCAGAATAAACATAAAAGTATGAGAATAAAATAGGTTCATAAGTGAATTGATACATGTCCATATTCAATTTATGAATGAGACTAGAAGAATAGTGAAAGGAGTGATTGCTTGAAAACTTGATATGGAAAGCTAAAAGTGGAAACCATTGAAATTTCTGTCATTTGGATAGTTATGATGCTTGACTAAAAGCCTCTTATGACTTGTACAATAATATATGGTGAATATCAATTGAGAATTGAAAACATGGTTTAACAGAGTTTAAATCAAAAGAGTCATAGTTCAACTAGAGCTCTTAGTTACATTTGAAATGGCATATAAGAATAAAGTTCTAATGTAAAAAGGCAATGTGTAAGCATGACATATGATGTCATGTGAACTTATTAAATAAGTTGGTGAGAGAAAATATAGGGTTTAAGATTGAGAGAAAAAGTCTCGTGTAAAAAAGGGCCAGTAGGCCTATTTGCGCATAGAACGTATTTAAGCTGGAGACTTTTTCTCTAAAGCCCAATTTGAAATAGATTCATCTAATAATTGTTATGGGATTTCATTAATATGTTATAAGGTTATACATAAAGTTTGAATGGAGTTGGAGCTCATTCAAATGTGTAGGCCCAGTTTGTTCAGGCTCTATGCGCACTTGGTCTATTGGGCTAGTGAGTGTCACTTAAGCTCACTCGAATAGTCCAAGCCTAATTAGGAGTTATAACTATTATGACATAACCCTAATCTGACCCATAAAGTGTATAAATATCCTTAAATTCAGATTCAAGGGGTGGACTAAGATTAGATCTCTAATTAACACAAAACCCTAGTTTTCTCTTTCCATCTTTTTCTTTCTTATAGCCGAATTGGATTTACTAGTTCCTAAGCCAATTTTGGCCAAGGTTTTTGGACATTTATTCTTGTGTGGATACCTTGGAGGTACTTTGAAGTAAGAACACTGGTGGTTTATAATAACTCGGTCTGAAGTTTTATAACTGTTCAACAAACTCATACGGTAAATTTCTTAACTTTAGCTTAGGAATTCAATTCTTTTGACTAGGTCATCCTTTATAAGTTTATAAGTTTTTAAATTTTCACCTTTTTACATGTGATGTATGATGCTTATAAACCTACACTTGCTTTAGTATAACCATTTGGTGGAAGCATGTATGACTCTTTATCAATAAGTCTATGTAAAAAAGCATTATTGATGTTAAGTTGATGAAGAAGACATCCTTTTGCAAAAGCTAAAGCCATTATGATTTTGACAGTAACCACCTTAGCTACTCGTAAGAAATTATCTGTGAAATATTGACCTTTTAACTTATTGTAGCCCTTAGCTAGTAGCCTTACCTTATATTTATTTACAGACCCATTTGCTTTAATTTTTGTTTTATAAACCTACTTAGACCACATGACAACCTTTCTAGTAGGTAACTCTGTAAGTTTTCATGTAACATTCATTTTTAAATCATTTAACTCCTCTTGCATAGCATTCTCCCCATTTGGAACCTTTTTTCTTTATGATAAACCTTAGGATCTTTAATCCTATTTACATTTGTCAGAAAACAAAGATAATCTATAGAGAATTTAGAAGAAATAGTGAAAGAAAATGTGTTAGGAGAATATTGTGCTCCTTCATTTTTCAAAAAACTACTTGAAGTAGTAGAATATGTGACTTTATTGGTGATAAAATCAGTCAACCATGTAGGAATTTTTCTTGGTCTAGCACTTCTTCTCAACTGATCATCAATTGGAAAATCAAAAACTCAGTTGTTAAAGATGAAGCAACATCAAAGTGAACTTGCTGTGCATGAAGATAAACTTCATTTGTCGGCGATAAAGCTGTTAGGATTTAAAGGTTGTGTGCATCACATACAAGGCAAAATTTTAAAAATTTTAAACCCACAGTTAAGTGATCTTGACATGAAATTACATAATTTAAATAAGGAAATCCAAAATTCACCTTGAGGGTTGTTGAACAGTTGATTTACTTCGCACTGGCTGATGTCTTAAACCACAGTGTCCAATATCGAACACCTCCAATGTATGATCCATACAAGAGAAAAGCAAAAGAAACATGTGAAACTTAGGGGGCAGCAACCAAAATTCTTCTATGGCTAGAGGAAGAATTCGGCCAGAGAGAATAGAAAGAGGCAAAGAGATTATCTCTGTAAGGTCCTGACTTGTATCCTAGTCGTATTATATACCTTTAGGGTACGAGAGTGGCCTAATTTATGTAAATGGTTAAGTTTTTGTATTGGGGACTTAATCGGTTTAATTAAAAAGTTCAAGAAGGAGTTAATTGCATAAATGAAATAGTTAAGAGATTAAGTGGCATATTATGTGATTAATGTTAAGTGAGAGATTAATTAAGTTAAAGATGGGATTAATTAAGTAAAGTGTGCTTAAGTGTGTGTGTGAGTGGAATGTATGTGTCACTTCGAGGTTAAGCCACCAATGCATTTGCATGCATATATAAGGAATAAACAGGTGGAATTTTGGCTTTATTCTACTTATGCATTGGCCAGCCATTCAAGGGAATGAATTCTGCATTTTCTTCTCCTTTTTCTTCTTAGTTCAATTACACAAATCCTCCATTAAAGTATTACTCAAGAATGCTTCAAGTTGGCAGTGTTATTCTAGTGTTCTTGCAAGTTTAAGGTAAGAGTTTTTGTGTGATTTCTTCCTTTCTCCTCATAGGTTTTGGAAATTGGAATTTACAATTCATTACTGTAATTCTAAAATTTAAAATATGATTTGTACTGGAAAAGGCTTGTGGAGCAAGTGGGAAAGATAAGGTAGGAGAAGGAGGAATCAATTGAAGCAAAGAAGTGCAAAGAGAAAAGAGGTTTAGGAATCTATGTGTTATTGGTCGTATAATGATGAATTGCATGTTCCGAAGTGTACATAAATGATTTGTGTTAAATTCAATTGAGTAATTGTGGTTGATTGTGTGGAATTGATTGATTTGGGGCATGTTGAGTTTCAAAGGGAAACTCTGCCCAAAATTCAGATTGACCTTTGATGATTGTTTTGGTCATAAGTCAAATTATAAAAATTCAAATTATATGATTCTAGTTGGTTTAGAACCAAGACATCTATGGCTACAAATTTTCTAGAAATAACTATAAATTAATTCTGGCACTAAGGTCCCCAAAAGTATCCAAAACAGTAGCCTTTTTTTCTTTAGGAGGGCCTATAGAGTATTGTGTGCTTCTAAGGCCATAACTCCTTGGATACAGCTTAAAATGACCCGATATTTATGCCATTAGAAAGCTAACATGTTGGGAATCAATTATTATGAGACTAGTTTGGGTAAAAGTGAGGTTTTTATAGTGTTTCTAGCTGTGCAAGTTGAGATTGCATTCTATTATGTGAAAATAAGGATTGGTTTCAAAGTTTTTGAGAAGGTGTGATTTTGCCAGGGATGGGCATGACTATAGGGACAGGCATACCTGGTGAGTCACGGCCGTCCCTTAGGCATGACCTTGCCAGGGACGGGCGGATGTGAGAAGTTAGCCGTCCCTTAGGCATGGCTTTATCGGGGACGGACGGTTGTGGTGAGCGACGACCATCCCTTAGGCTTGATTTTTCCAGGGACGGGTGGATGTGAGGTGTTGGTCGTCCCATAAGCATGGCTTGGCTAGGGACAGGCACATGTGTTGAGCAACGATCGTCCCTTAATAAGTCACGGTCGTCCCTCATTTCTGGTTTGTTAATTTTCTGTATACTTTTATTTGCATTTAAATAAATGTTATGAATTATATTATATGAATTAAATAATGTTATTTAGGCCTATTTAATGGGCCATATGTGTATGGAATTATTATGTGAATATTATTTAATGTGACAATGTGAACAATTGAACTAAATAATTAATTAGCCTGCAAAAGTCGGGTTGTTGATAAATAGGCATGTCTATAGGGTCTATTACTGCAACCTATGTGTTTGGACCCCGTTTTGGTCCCTATGTATTTTCGGATTCTGTTAGGATCCCTATGTGTTTTTGATCCTGTCTGGATCCCTCTGTGTATATCTAACTGTACCCTCGAGTACCTATGCATTTCAATCCATTATCCACTACTTTGTAAATGCAGGCAATATGTAAACAAAATGGAAATGAAATGGACAATAAGTGCTATGTGAATTTTAGGAATATGATTCAATGAGCATAATTCTAAGATATAATTCTGATGATTATTTTTATTGGATACCATACATGTTAATTATTCTGTTATAATTATGCTACATGCGTATGTTGATACACATTGATGACCACTGTGAGTGGTCGTCTATCTCATATTTTTCCCACTAAACTTTTATGCTTAACACTCGTGTTTATCCGAGCAGGTTTTGAAGGTAAGATTTTGAAGGACAGTCCCACATCCTCAACGGCCAACACGTTAGGGGCACGCGTTTTATGTAGGTTCTGTATGATTTTGTATAATAATGTAATATGTAAATTATAATCTTTTGAATAAAAAAGGAATTAGTAATATGTAATATGAAAACCTAACTTATGTGTGAGTTAAAGAATATGTGTTTATGATATATGGATGAATGCATGAGTTTGAACGCTTTAAATTTATTGTAAAGTAATTTTATAATTTTGGGCTTAGCCTAATGATTTTAACCAGAATAATTTTATAGTTGTGTGACATCCTTTAGCCATCGTGGTAACTCATCTCTCAGAAGTGTAATATACGAGTACGAGTATAGACACCGAGTCCTGAGACAGTCCAAGATTAGGATTACACAATAATGAAAATGATGTTTGTTCACAGGCAAAAAGGTTAGAACTGATGATTCTTTCATCGAAAATCCTTCTTTTTTAAATAAAAAGTTTTTTTAAATTTTATTTTGGGATTTTCGGTAGCCTGCCTAGCGCGACCTGCACGGCGCACGCGAGGTGCAACGTCTGCTGGAAGTGCGCGCGAGGCACGACGCGCATGTGCAGCGCATGTGGGCAATGCCCGCACCTGAGCGCGCGACGTGCGGCCACCCACTCGCAGGCAGTGTCCCTTCTATCCCTTTCCCACCTGCAAAATTTGATTTTTGACAGATTTTGAAGACTGTTTTTTTTTTTTCAGTTTTCAGGGATTTTGGGGGGAAGAGAAAATAGAAAGAGGCTTTTGTCCTTTCCCTTTTTGAGAAGAGGGAGGAAAATAAGAAAAGAAAAACTTTTGAGGAGAGGGAGGAGGCTGGAAGTTAGAGACTGGCCAGGAGGAAGAAAAGAGAGTGCTCTTGAGAGAAAAGAAAAAATCTTTCAGATTTTGAAATCTCTTCCTTTAATTTTCTTGCACCCAGAAAAATATTTTGAGTTTGACCTTAGTTTGTGATATGGAAATCCATTCCCTTGCCTTGGGTTATTATCAAACAACAAAATCGAAAAATCATTTGGTTTCATTTGAGTCTTTTGAGTTTTTTTGAGTTTTTGAATCTATTTTGTATCTTGACAAGGAGAGTTGGATTCAAACATCTTGCTTTTATATCATCAAATCTGAAGGTAAAGATTCTTGGATACACTTCCACCATTTCATTTCATTTTGTTTGTTATTATCATTGTTAATATTATCATCATCACTGTTGACGTTATATTTGTTTTGTTATCATTATTATCATCATGATTATCACTCATTCTCGTTAGTGTCCTTAATATTATTATTATTACATGCTAATGTTATCTTTATCATTATTATTGTTATTATCGTTATTATTATTTATTACTCTTATTATTATTGTTAATGTTGTTTGCTTTTACTATTAATATTATTATTATCACTATTATTACTTTTATTATTCTCATTATTATTATTATTATTATTATTATTATTATATTCATCAACGTTTGTTGTTATCATCATCATCATCATCATCATCATTATTATTATTATTATTATTATTATTATTATGTCATTTGTATGGTTAGTTTTGCATGACTAATTTTTAATCCCTTTTGCATGTGAGCTGTTTTGTGTATAAAATTAATGTACTCAATTTAACCCATTTCACTTTCTATATGCATGTTAACCATGTTTTATATTTCTTTTGCCTTTATGTTTATGTGCTTGATTTTAGAATTATTATTAACCTTTTTATTGTCATTTTTTTGTTTGGGTAAAATGTGACGTTTACTTGTTTGAGTATCGTCGTGACCACACGGAGGGGTCATGGCACGTAAGAGACCACATTACTTGGGTGAGACCTTACCTACCCCTTATTTATGTGATTGTTTTTATTTGCAAATCAAATAGTTTTATTTCATGCGCGTGTCAATTAAAAATTATAAAAATATTTTTACAACTAAATTGGGATTTTTACTAATAAATTGGGACCAATGTCCTCTATTTTAGCCAAGGAATGCAAAATGTCACAAATTAAAACGAAAAGTTGAATTTTCTTAAAAATGGGATCACTCATCCCGGTTTTCAAGCCAATGGCCGAAATAACTCTTCGATCCCTCTTTGAGTGAGCATGAAGGAACCAATGTTCCTAAACTGAATAATATCCCGATTTAAGCATGTAATCCCTTTTGATTGATTTTGATTGATTGTTTAATTCTATGTTTATATCTTGTGGGTCCTTGTAATTAATTATTTTTTGGGCAATTTTATTTACCTTTCTTTCATTTGTGGATTGTATTCTGTCCTAATTTTCATTTTGATTTTGTTTTACCTTTTCTTTTCATTTGGGGGATTGTATTTGTCCTCTATTTTAGTCAAGGAATGCAAAATGTCACGAATTAAAACGAAAAGTTGAATTTTCTTAAAAATGGGATCACTCATCCCGATTTTCAAGCCAATGGCCGAAATAACTCTTCGATCCCTCTTTGAGTGAGCATGAAGGAACCAATGTTCCTAAACTGAATAATATCCCGATTTATGCATGTAATCCCTTTTGATTGATTTTGATTGATTGTTTAATTCTATGTTTATATCTTGTGGGCCCTTGTAATTAATTATTTTTGGGGCAATTTTATTTACCTTTCTTTCATTTGGGGATTGTATTCTGTCCCAATTTTCATTTTGATTTTGTTTTACCTTTTCTTTTCATTTGGGGGATTGTATTTGTCCCAATTTCTCCTTTATAAATAGCATGGCTTTATGTGTTTACTGCTTTATTTACCGCTTTCTTTACAGCTTTTATTTTATCGCTTTCTTGATGCTTGAAATGCGATTTTAATAAATTGCATTAATCGCATGAGAAGAGAGATGGAATTCTATAATGTAAAAACTCATTTATAACTTAATTTAAGGTATTAATAAGAGTGAAGTTTCGAACACCTTATCTGGTTTAGATTGTAGAGGTTAGATGACCTTTTCCAATTTCTTGTAAATTGGGTGGCGACTCCAAAATACCTCAAAGGTGCCTAAAGGTTTTATGAGGCTAGATGAACTTCTCCAATATTCTATTGGGTGGGGATTCCAAAATGTCTCATGTTATCCAAAATCAAATGACTCGAACTAATCCCTTGAGCCCTAAAAGCGGGTTATAAGAGGGCCTTTCTGGTTCGGTGCACGTTATAGTAGCAACTCCACTGGGGACTTTGTGACTTTGTTCTGAAAGTGTCTTGGTTAAAATGTATAATTGGGTTTTAAAAAATTAAAATTCCACCTCTTTTCGAGAATTACAATGCATCATTTTAGAGCCTTAGAATTATGTTAGTTGGTCCCTTATTTACCCCAGTGCATTCCCAAAACATAACCCTACTTTCACTCATTGTAGGGAAATGCTAAGGATAATCACTAGCCCAAGACTTGTACCATCAATGGTATATCAAATGGAGACCCGATTGGTCGTTATGCTCGTGATGAGCTAGACCCATTGGCAGGAACCATGCTTAGGTAGCCCTAAAGTAACTTCACCTTGACTAAAGCTTATGTAATGGCAAATAGATACTTCCCCTAGGTGAGATGAACCATAATACAATGCTTGTCATGTGGGCCATCATGTATTGAACAAAATCAAATGAATTGAGTGATCTTTCATCAAAGGCTTTCATGCTACGGTGGGGTCACCTTAATTCGATTGAAGTGTTTGAATATATAATAGCCAAAACTCATACGTATGCGCATTTTGAGAGATGTTATGCTGCCGAATTTTTATTGTGCACTATAGGCATTCATCGGGTCCCTTGTTAACCCATGGATTAAGCCCTCTTAGGAAAGAAACCGTATGACCTCGAGTGTGGAAGTAATAAGGTTGGATGAATCTACTTGCTTACATGTGATTGTGAAATGCTGCACAACTCATGACCATGCATTGAACTATATTCATGCTTCATCCTAACTGTTCGAGTTTTTATAGCCATTATTGAGTCATCCGGGTGGTTTAGGGTATCCGACAGGCGACTCGTTAGAAATTCATCGCCAGAGTTAGCACCTATATCAGGTTCAGATTGGGACGAAGGTTCAGATCTCTCTTCAGAATAATCTTCAGGGTCCGTAATAGCAGATTTACCCCAAGAAACTGGTGCTTTGACAGTACAAGACCTAGACAAGAGACTTGAGGATTTTGAGCGGAAGATACTAGCCATGATGAGAAATATTATTGCTCAAATGGCACCAAATGCCGGGCAACCACTTGTAGCCCCTGCTATAGAATGAGTCGAATTGCCTGTAGTGGGGGAGACTCCTATAGCAACCGCTACGATACAACAACTAGTCGTTGAGCCTAGAGCACCGGCACCGGCTAAGCAGAGAAGAGTGGGGATCCTTGACCTAAGAGAGGACTTCATAGTGGAGGAGAAGGATGAACTGGTAATTCGTTAGGCTAGAGAAATAAAGTTCCCAAAGTAGAGGATGATGTGGTGAAGAAGATGGAGGAAAAGATTAAAGCGATTACACATCTGCTATCAATAGGGAAAAGGATCATCCCTGAAGATATGGAGTTGGGTGATGCAGAGCTATTGCCCCAAAGGTTTAAGATGCCAGACTTGCCAAAATTTGACGGTACTTTGAACCCTTCTACACACGTTAAGCTGTGTACCTTAATCATAAAGGGTATGGGGCTAACAAAGAAACCAAAGGTAGAGTATTTTTGCCTTAGTCTGATGGTTCGACAGTTGATTGGTACCATGGGTTAGATATGAGGTCTAGGGAAGATTGGGATCTACTAATAGAGAAGTTCATGAAGCAATATGACAGTAGCACTAGGATAGAGATAACATTGAAAGACCTTGGCTTTTGCAATAGAAGCATGGTGAGTCCTTCCATAATTACCTTACTCGGTGAAGAAACTGAGTCATAGAGATGAAAAAGAAGTCCGATACATCGGATCAGATTAGGCTATTCATTAGGAACACAAGCCCGTACTTGAGGGAAGGGCTTAAGATGAAAGGGCTTAAGGATTGGGAGTCTTTGAAAGATATAGCCATAGAAGCTGAAGGAGAATACTTGGAAAAGAAGGCCAGCTGTAACACCCCCACCGTCGCCCTCGTTGGAAGGGCGCCGGCAGGCGCGCTACCTGACACTCACTCACATACATGCACACATACACTAAGCGGAAGCACACATTGAAGCATAACGACATACGGAATTACAGCATAAATTAAAACTTTTGAGAAGCAACAAATGATCATTCATTAACTCGCATACATACAAATAATCATTTAGCGGAAGCATAAGGCGAAAGATAAAACATAGGAATAACTGAAAACTTAATTACAATAAGATCCTTACATAGCAAAATACATAAGCAAAAAGCTATAAAATTACAGAGTCTGAAATACAGGAGCTAAAAACAAAAATAAAAAAAACACTTCTAACTCCTATGTGGCCGACCTTGCAGATGCTCGACTCGAACCGAACCAAAACCTGCCACCTACACGGGAAAAGAACCCGTGCTAAGCGATAACGTGTAGTGGGAGGAACAAAGACAACCAACACTAAACAAACGAACATATATCATCGTGCAGAAATACATATAAACTCATATGCAAACACTTACCGGTTCCACCGAAGTCTCAGATGTCAGAAGGCGAATCAAACAAAGACACAAATTATATAAACACGTAGATGTTATACCAAAATACCCATATACCAACCAAAAGCTGATTCATACACAATACAACTATCATGCAAAGATGCACAAACACATTAACTGATACCCGAATTATGAAGTTGATGCACTATATTATCATACAATGATGCACACAAATATCATGCAATGTCACTAGAGGTCCAAACATACAACTATCATGCTATAATACACGCAACCTAGTCGAGAACTGACTGACAAGGTCAAAGCACAACACTTCTGCTGTGCCACTCTGATATATATAATATCATGCCAAAGACACTCTAAAAGCAGAGACCAAAATAATAATATAACATCACATCATCATGCGAAAATACAAATAAATCTTACATACACTTACTGAGATCCATTAAGTATCAATGCATAATCTCTAACTATCTAAACATGCATAAGACCGTCACCCAACGATGGTCATTCACTAGCTGAAACCACTTACAAAGCTAATATACCATACCCTCACATTACTACATCAATACACGTAGCAGCATACAAAGAAACATAGACACCTAACAACATGCTGAAATTACCACAACAGCAGAGACCGGCATAACATATACACAGCAATACTCCATAACACTACACAATACATATGTTATCACACCATGCAATGTAAACGCATGTCAACATACCAAAATCACTATGATGGCATAAACCAAGGAAATATATATCATGGCTCTACCTTCATAGCACTCAAGAGGTCAAGTTCACAATCTTAAACATATTAATTCAGATACCCCTAGCCATAACTGATCCGATTCACGTGCTTATATACAATGAAAACATGCTTGAGTCACATACGTATATACATAATATTTGAATCACATTCATAGCATTCTGAAGCTTATAACACATCATATGATAAATGCAGATAATCGTGTTAGATATAAAATCATGCTTGCATAAAAAAAGACATACATTCCGAAGCTCATATTCACGTTCATATACATATAAACTGGTTCTTCAAATCATTATCATGCTCATTCGGATATCACATTCTTATAGTTATTTCAAAGTAAAACAAAACAACAAAACACTTGCTGACTCACAATAGTGGATAGTGAGTATACAGGGAGTACCTTATGGGTACGAATCGAAAACCATTTTATTTTATCACATTTAAAACATTTTACTGAGGGGGATCTTAAACAAGATCCAAACACATTAAAAAGGATCGCGACGATCCGAACACATTAAAAAGGGTTCGCGAGAAAACAAACGGGGACCTGATCAGGGTCCAAACGTCTAAAGGTGCTGCAGCTAAAGAGACTCTATTAGGCATGCCTAACTATCCACTAGACTGACTCTCGCAGGTCATGCATCATTCAAATCATGTGTCAAATCACATAATATATATATATATCATCATGCATAATCCAAAGTACAGGGGATGTATACATATATTCATAATATCAGTCATACCTCGTACAATTCATATTATGAAGCATACAATATAATTCAATCTATACACTTTAGCACTATTCAATATTTTAAAACATATCAGAGTCAAACATAGAACAATATTTTGTCAACGATTAACAATGCATAATCTTAATCATGCAATGATACAATTTACACTTAAACATAGCATATTATTCTTAGAGGAAGTTCATGAGTAAATTTACGCATAACACCTTTCACATTTTAATATAACATACTCATAATAATAGTAACCATGAACATGGCATTCAACTCACTTGTACGCAATATGCAACACATGATACGAATCACAATAATTAACATAGATAAACCAAATCATGCTTCCATGTGTAACACATAATTATACTCACATTCACAACAAGAAATCATAAATAAGACATGCATAACCCAATATCATTCAACAACCTATAACATACAATATCGTATACATTACTTATTATTTGGCTAAGTTAAAATACCAGCTATATCATTTACAAATTAATAACATATAAAAGTAGACTAAAGAAACAAGGGAAAAAGGATTGAAAGCACACATTTAAGTTTGAAGAAAAACAGGAGGGACAGAAGTCTTGAGGGATACGAGTCATGCTTGAGGAGCACGACTCATGCTCCTGCTTCCTGCCAAAGCACGCCTCGTGTTCATGGAACACGACTCGTGCTCTGGCTCTCTACTCCCTCAGGTGGCATAGAAAGAGAAGAGAGGAAGGAACACTCACCCGAGGAAAACGACTCGGACGGCCATGCACGACTCGGACAACACACAGACAGCAAAACACAGCAAGCAAAACAAGGAAGAGAAAAGAGAAGGAAAAGCAAGATAGAGCATGATTCACACACCCAAGCACGACATGGACAGACACACAGACAGCAAAACGAAAAAGGCCAAACACAGAAAAGAAGAGAGGAAGAAAACAGAGGGAGAAGAAAGAAGATCAACACATCTCGTGCTCTTTGAGCACATCTCGTGCTCATCTCCTCAAAAAATCCACACTCATCCATGAACACGATTAATCATACGTAAACCCAGAACGTCAAGAACAGGTTACCCAGATTCACGAAATTTTGCTACCCAAACTCACATACCTTCAATTCAATCCTTATCATGCATTACTAACACATCTACCCACATAAATCATGCATATACTGTCAAGACCGTCTGTACATTCGTCCGACCGGCCGCACCACACGGATTCGCGATCGGGAACACTTCCGGTCAAGACTCACAGAACTTTATACCCCCCTTGTACGATTTTGCCTTTCGTGGGATTCGAACCTAGGACCTGGGGATAAGTCCATTGATTCCTAGAATCCCACTACCATTAGGCCAGTAGCCTAATGGTAGTGGGATTCTAGGAATCAATGGACTTATCCCCAGGTCCTAGGTTCGAATCCCACGAAAGGCAAAATCGTACAAGGGGGGTATAAAGTTCTGTGAGTCTTGACCGGAAGTGTTCCCGATCGCGAATCCGTGTGGTGCGGCCGGTCGGACGAATGTACAGACGGTCTTGACAATAAAAGGCGCCTTTTATTGTCAAGACCGTCTGTACATTCGTCCGACCGGCCGCACCACACGGATTCGCGATCGGGAACACTTCCGGTCAAGACTCACAGAACTTTATACCCCCCTTGTACGATTTTGCCTTTCGTGGGATTCGAACCAAGGACCTGGGGATAAGTCCATTGATTCCTAGAATCCCACTACCATTAATGGTAGTGGGATTCTAGGAATCAATGGACTTATCCCCAGGTCCTTGGTTCGAATCCCACGAAAGGCAAAATCGTACAAGGGGGGTATAAAGTTCTGTGAGTCTTGACCGGAAGTGTTCCCGATCGCGAATCCGTGTGGTGCGGCCGGTCGGACGAATGTACAGACGGTCTTGACATATACACATGCCAAAACACTCAAAATTCCAAAAATTAAACAATACAAACACAAATACCATCAAAATGAGAATTAGGGCAGAGACATTCAATTAACTCCCAAACTTGGAAATTGAGGCTCCAAAACCACACTTCAAGATTTAATTCTCCAACCTTTCTTTGTCCTTAAGCTTCCTCTTGCAACCCAAAGCTTGCACAAATAAAAACCCAAAAACTTCTTAATCCAACCCTAACTCAAATAAAACCAGCTAAAGAAGAAGAAGAAGAAGAAGAAGAAGAAGAACAGTAACCCAAAAATGCAGGAAACCCTAGCACCCAAGACCCATATACATACCTCTTCAAGCAATCCTCAAGCTCCACCAAGACACCAACTCACACACAGCCAAGGAAGGGAGAACAAGAAACGGAAAAAGGGAAAGGAAAAAGGGAAAGAAAAAAGGGAGAGGAGAGAGCAGAACGTAAAACATGATCTGCTCCTCCCTCTCTCATTCTTTTTCTTTTCTTCTTTTCCCACTAATTACCCACCTACCAAGACACATGGCAACCTCCTATTGGCTCCAACAAAAATATCTTGTCTTATTACTCTTTAGTCCTTAGGCAAGTTACACTTCACTCACTAACACAATTCCTTCCTTAATAACTTAAATTATCTTTTCAATTGGGTCCTCAAAAACTCAAATTTCACATGCACAAATTACCGAAATACCCTCACTTATCCCAACTTAGCATGCACATTCCGACTAGGGTCATTTCGGGTTATTACACCAGCAATGACAATTTCACTCGAAAAAATTATAGACTTCAAGGAGAAAATAAGTTAAGTGGCGCCGGAAGTGGCAGTAATCGAGTTGGCAAGAAAGCAAAAATTTCAGCCACTGATGCAAGCCAAAGACAGTACTCAAATCTAGGAAGATCATTATCCTGGGTTTTAGAGAGATTAATGAAAGAAGGGAAGCTTTAGCCTTTGCCAACTAGGCCGGTTAAGAATCATGGCCAGCCTAACAATAGGAGGGACCAATATTGTGCTTTTCACCAGCACACTGACCATCTCACTGATTATTGTAGAACTTTAAGAGATCGAGTCCAGGACCTGATTGACAGTAAATAGATCTCTGACCCTGAAAAGAGAGAAAACAAGAAGAAGGCTGGGTATAATGTTGTTCCCCCGCCCGTTTTTATGATAGGTTCCAGTTTGCTGGAGTGGTATTTGCTGAGGGACCTTTATGGAAATGACTATGTGGTTATTACTCATCCTAACTAAAAAGCCAATGAGGAGAGGCCTCAAGTAAGCGAGGCCGAGAAGGTTGACGAGCTGGAAGACTTATGGAATTCTGAGAGTGAAGAGAAGGAGCAGAAAGTGCAGGCTGTCACTCAAAGTGGGAGAGTGGTACCTAAAATTGAGAAATAACAGGACCCAATACCCCCAACTGTAGAGAAAGAGCCAGAAGAGAACCAGAACTTAAAGCAGTTAAGGAAGACGCAGGCTCAGATATCGGTTTGGGACCTACTGAGGCAGTCTCCGAGTCACAGGCAAAAGTTAGTTGAAGCCTTGTGTGAATCAACAATCGCCACCACTATTTCACCCACCGAGTTGCTGGACATGGTAAAAGGGGGGTTGGGAGAGAATGTGGCCTACACTGATGTCGACCTACCAATTAAGGGTCACAATCACAACCGCCCCTATATATTAGAGCCCAAATCAACGGCAAGCACACAGCCTGCGTCATGGTGGATGACGGGTCTTCCATTAATGTATGTCCACTCGTGGCACTACCTGCCTTTGAGATGAATGAGAGCATGTTGAGTAGATCTGATCTGATCATTACTGCATATGAAAATTCGAGGAGGCAAGCCGCTGGGACTTTCAAAGCATATGTGAAGACTGGGCTGGTGGAGACTGAAGTCGAATTTGTTGTCCTGCCTATTCCAGCCAACTTTACTATGTTGCTAGGGAGGCCATAGTTTCATAAGTTGGGAGGCATTCCATCTACCCTCCACTAGATGATCAAAATCCCCTATGAGGGCCAAGTTGTGATAATTAAGGCGACTAGTGATAATCAAGTGTCGATCGTCGAGATTTCTAACCAATCTTTCAGCGGATTCCATATGGCCGTGATAACTGAAGAGGTTGATTCAGTGGAAGCCCTCAGGTTGTCAATATGATGAAAAGGATGAACTACCTCATAGGCGCTGGCTTGGGCAAGAACTCATAAGGGCCTCACGCACCTGTCACCATAAGGAGGCAAAAAGATAGAAGGGGGTTGGGTTATACGGTTGAAGCTGGAAAGAACAAGCCTAAGAAGAAGCCTACGGAGATCCCTCATATCCTGGAGAGTTTCGTGCCAGCTGCATCATTATGTGCTTATTGCGGAGAGGCCGAGCCATAGTGGATTGATGATAAGATCACCCTGGGATTTGAGTTCTTCAATGATGTCATTGATTGGTCTAATGGAATGGTCAAGTCTGCAGAGGGTTTCTGGGACGAGGAGATGCTCAGCCAAAGTTTCGCATGGGATCAGGAAGTCCCTGAAGAAGTCATCACTAGCAGTTTGTTGGCCACTCAGGCGAAGGGCAAGGAAAAGGTGGAAGTTAAGGTAACAATGCCGGAATTTGAAGACCTAAAAATTGCAGATAATCAAGACGGCGGACTGTCGGCTTCGGCGTCAGCATCGGCAGAAGATGTTAATGAGAACTTTTCAGATGTACATTTCATTCCTGAACTATTTGATAATGATGTTTGTAATTCTGAGTATTTCAATAAGACGAACAACTTTGCTTACTTGTGTGATGTTTCTCATGATTTCATTATGCATGATCACGGATATGAATCATTCATGTTTGACATTAACTCAACTAATACTACCTCATTTAATCTCAAAACTTTGGAAAACCCAAAGGAAATCCTGATAGTATTCGATATAACTCTTGAAGTGAGGAAGAATTTTGAGAGAATATTAAAAAAATATGAAAAAGTCTTTGCCTGGACCTATGAATACATGACGAGAATTGATTGAGAAGTCGCCGAACACGCCATCCCAACCTATCCAGAATGCAGGCCAGTCAAGTAGAAGCTCAGAAGGCTCAGACCAGAGTGGGCAGAGAAGGTAAAAGAGGAGGTGCACAAATAGATTGAGGCTAAGTTCTTGATGGAGGTTCAATACCCAACGTGGTTAGCTAATGTTGTCCCTGTAGCAAAAAAAAAAATGAAAAGGTTCGAGTGTGTGTTGACTACCGAGACCTGAACAAAGCTTGCCTGAAGGATGACTTTCCTTTGCCTCACATAGATGTCCTAGTGGATAGTGCTGCCACCTGCAGTATGTATAGTTTCGTGGATGGATATGCTGGGTACAATCCAATCCTCAACAAGATAGTAGATCGGATCAAGACGGCTTTCATCACGGAATGGGGTACTTTCGCCTATACGGTCATGCCTTTTGGGTTAAAAAATGCAGGAGTAACATATCAAAGAATGGCCACCAGAATTCTTAATGATCTAATCCATAAGGCGGTAGAGGTGTATGTTGATGATATGATGATCAAGTAGGCTACACGAGAGGGGTCATTTCGAGGCTTTGGAGAAGTTCTTTCAGAGGATTGACAAATATAATCTTCACCTCAACCCCAAGAAGTGCATATTTGGGGTCACCTTAGGCAAACTGCTGGGCCATGTGATAAGTCAAAAGGGAATTGAGATGGATCCCGACAAGGCCAAAGCTATCAGAGAAATGCCAGTACCCCAAAAGGAAAAAGAGATCAGGAGTTTTATAGGCAAACTGCAGTACATCAGTAGGTTCATCTCAAAGCTCGCTTCAGTGTGCGAACCGATCTTTAAGCTTGTCAGGAAGAATCAGCCAGTTCAGTAGAATGAGAGTTGCCAGAAAGCTTTTGATACCATCAAAGAATATCTTTTACACCCTCTAGTCTTGTGACCGCCACAGCCAGTTAAGCCATTAATCCTTTACCTAGTAATAGAGGAAAATTCTATAGGTGCCATGATGGCCTAAGAAGATGAATTCGAGGTTGAATTTGCCATTTACTACCTTAGTAAGAAGTTCTTTCCTTAAGAAGCCAAGTATATTGAGGTGGAAAAGATCTGTTTAGCAGTAATCTGGGCTTCGAAAAAGCTAAGACACTACTTCCATTCTTATAAGGTGTAGGCAGTTGCCAAACAAAACCCTCTTCGATACCTTCAGGAAGCACCCTCCTTGCTGAGAAAAATGGGGAGATGGCTAATATTGCTACAAGAATTTGACGTGAAAAACATTACCAGAAAGACCATTAAGGGCCGAGCAGTTGCAAAGTTTTTAGCCGATCATCCGATCGAAGGCGGTCAATTTGAATATGAATTCCCAGATGAAGACGTGGCAGCTATTACAGTGCAAAAGTGGCAGATGCACTTTTGATGGGGCGGTGAATAGCAAAGGAGCTGGAGTAGGAGTAATTTTGGTAACCTTAGAGGGTGAGAAGCTTCCCTTGAGATATAAAGCCACCAATAACGAAGCTGAGTACGAAGCTTTCATTTTCAGGTTGGAAGCGCTCTCAGCTGTGGGGGCAAAAGTAGTGGAGGTCTTAAGAGATTCAGCCTTAGTGGTCCATCAGGTCAGGGGTGAATGGTCCAATAAGGAAAAACGGCTATTACCATATATGGAGTGCTTGAAGGAATTAAGTAGCCAATTTGAAGCTTGCACTTTTAGCTATGTGCCTCGATATGACAACCAACTAGTAGATGCCCTGGTGTAGACACTAGGTCCTATGACAGCTTGGGTCAGAGTTACCTAATGATGATAATATCTATTGAAATATAGATAGAGAATGAAAGCACTTTGGCTCTCTATGGACCGGAGTTTCAGCAGGATCTTTTAGGCAAATCTTAATAATTTCTAAAAAAAATATAAAATATAAAATATTAAAAATTAAAATTAAGATTAGGTTAATTTAATCAATTGATATTATAAGATAATAAAATTAAAGAGAAAATAAATTAGAAGATAAGTAGAGAGATTAATTAATTAGAACATATGATAATTAGAAAAATAAAAAATAATTTAAAATAAAAAATGAGGGTAAGAAGAAGCACAAATAAGAGGGTATTTAGGGCAACTTACCTAAAACTGATATATAAAAAGAAACTAACCTAGACCTAATAGAGGGAGGCGACAGAAACAAGAAAAAAAAGAAAAAAATAGAAGGAGAGTAAGGGAGCTGCCAAGAAAAAAAAGACTTGAAGAAGAAGAAAGAAAAGAAAAAAAAAAGGAAGAAAAGAGAAAGGAGACCCGAGAAAGAACACATACCCAAAAGCAAGGGAGAGAGAGGAAAAAGAGAAGGAGAAACTGAGATATAAAAGCTAGTCCAAAGAGAGCTGAAAGCGTTTGCATTCTCGATCTAGAGGCCACAAATCTGAAGGTAACATCAAAAGTTTACAACTCAGGACAGTGTAAAAAGGGGTCACGTTTGTTTGTACATATTTGCATTAGTTTGATATTTAATTTCTTGATTATGTTGTTTCTTATTGTTTGTATTTCTATTGGTTATTAATCCATAGGCACCCATCAAAACCATACAAAAAACATAATAAATGGGTTAAACTGAAAAACACTATTCATTATCTTCAACCACTGTCATCTTCTTTATAAAAAACCATGATTTGTGATCATCTTTTCTTCATTTCTAAATCAATTCTACTTTGAATATATATGTTTTTTTGGTGATTTTATACATAAGATTAACATAAATTTTTGATTTTTGGAGCTTGAGTGTGGTGGAACCGGGCTCCCCTTGGGCTGCTATGGCGTCATTCCAAGAAGAAACAACATTGGCCTCTTTTTTTGGCTTTATTTGGTTTCCTGTTTGGCATGGCTTTTATTTGCATGATTTTGCGTCAACTTTGTATAGTTTTGTTTCTCTCTTTGGGCAATTTGCTACTGTTTATTTTGGGTCATTTCATTTCATTTGCCATTATTTTAGTCACTCTCACTTCTTGTAATGATTCAGATTTGTTTTCAATTTTTTATTTATTTAATTTTGTTCATTTTATACAAATTCCATTTTATTATTATTCTTATTTTGTAAATATTTTTTTGTCAAAATAATTTATTAAATTTAGTTATTTAATTATCATTATTATTAATTTTGCATGATTTTATTTGATTTGTTGAAGCCACTTTACTGTTGTTTATTGTTCAGTTCATAACAATCTCTTCTTTAATATTGCTATATTGTTTATTAGTTATTTGTGTGATAAGATTTATTATTAATAGTTAATTTAATATTTATTCTAGCTATCAGGTTATTTGCTAATTGCTTGTTGTAATTAATATGAACCTTATCTAAATTAGTATAATGTTTCTTCGTTGAATTTTGCCTTTTTAAAGGTAAAATCTGTGTTTTTCCTGACAGAGTGAAAAACACAGATGTGTTTCGTGAGAAATACAGCTGTGTTTTTACACTGCCCGCGCCCACTTGTTGAAAAACACAGCTGTGTTCCTTAGGGAAACACAGTTGTGTTTTTAGGCTGTTTTTTTCCTTTCCTTTGTTTTGTTTTAGCATGCAACATTTGTCTTATTTGATCATTTTTCTCCTATTAATGCAACCATTAATTTTGGTTTTCATTTAATTAATTCTATTGATTATTTATATTTAATTGATTTAATTGATTGTTTATATTTAATCAATTTAATTGATCATTTATATTTAATTGATTTAATTGGTTATTTATTCATCTTTAATCATTTTAATTGATTATTTATATTTAATTGATTTAATTGGTTATTTATTCATAATTAATTAATTTGATTGATTGTTTATATTTAATTGATTGTTTATATTTAATCAATTTCATTGATCATTTATATTTAATTGATTTAATTGGTTATTTATTCATCTTTAATCAATTTAATTGATTTAATTGGTTATTTATTCATCTTTAATTAGTTTGATTGATTATTTATATTTAATTGATTTAATTGGTGAATTATATTTAATTAGCTTAATTGATTGTCATATTGTCTAGTTGATTGTGTAATTGATTATTTGAATTGTTTAATTTATTCAATTAATTGCTTGTTTATATTATTTGATTTAATTTACTAACATTTTATTTTATTCTTTTTTTATCGCCTCAAAATCTATTTGCTTCCACCGTGAGTGATACTTTTGGGCGAGCCAGAGGGCTAAGAAGTCCAATACCTTTAGAACCTTGGTTTGCATGTTTAAATTCCACATTTCCTTTCCTTCGATTTAATTATTGTATTTGTGTATTGCACGTTAAATTGATCATTTTTATGCACTCTTGAATAAAAATCACCGACAATATTTTTATTAACAAATTAGGATTTCACTTAATAAAATGGACCAATGTCCTACTTCGTCTCATAAAATCTCATCTTTCAAATGGAGAACCAATTTCATAAAATGGGATCACTCATCCCGATTTTTTTAACAAATGGCTAAAAATAGTTCTCTAATTTTTAAAGTTAATAAAAAGGAACCAATGTTCCTAAAATCAAACAAATGACCCAATTTATGTATGATGTATTTTATTTCCATTTTGTGAAGTATTTATTTATTTATTCTTGTCGGACCCTTGTAATTTAACTTTTGGGGCAAATTTTATCCTTGTAATTTATTTATTTATTTATCGCTTTATTTATTGCTTTTCAATGTGAATGAAGTGCGCTTTAAATTCAATGCATGATCGCGTGAGATGAGAGATGGAATTTCGTTTTCTTAAAAAAACTCATTTATAAAATTTAACTTAAATCATTAATAAAAGTAAAGTTCCGAACACCTTCTCTGATTTAAGACCATCGAGGTTAGAGACTTTTCCCAATTTCTTGTAAATTGGGTGGCGACTCCAAAAATACCTCAAGGTGCATAAAGGTGTCGCGAGATTAGATGATCCTCCCAGTGTTCTATTGGGTAGGAGGCGTCCAAAATGTCTCGTGATCCCTAAGATCAAAAAAAGACGCAAACCAATCCCTCGAGCCCTAAAAGCGGGTCTTGCCTAAGAGGGCCTTTGCTAGGTTCGGCGCGCGTCACACCTGGCCACCCTTCTTTCTATGTGGGATAACCCAAAAGGAGTAGTCATGAAGCCTGTACTGGTTTTTAGTTGAGACAAGCCATACTTTGAGACCGAGTGAACCATGGATGTGGAGGTTACTGATTGAAGGCTGTGGTATTACGATGTCCAGAATTATTTAAAAAAGTCAGTATTCCTAGAAGAAGTCACTGAAAAGGACCAAAGGATGATTCACAAGCTATCCACTCAGTTCATCAGTATAGATGGTGTGCTATATAAGAGGCAAGCGAATGGTATACAACTAAGATATTTAGACGAGAAGAAGGCCCAGAAGGTTATGGAGGAGACCCATGCTGGGGTCTGTGGAGCTCATATGAATGGTCTACCTCTGGTAAAGAAAATCATGCGCCAAGGGTTTTTCAGGCTGACAATGGACATGAATTATTCCAAATATGTGAAGCAGTGCCAACTGTGCCAGCAGTATGCCAATCTAAGACACCTGCCGGTTTCAGAGTTATGCAATCTTACTTCTCCGTGGCCATTCGCAGCTTGGGGGATCGACATCATGGATGAAATACATCCGATAGCCTCTAAAGGGTATAGATTTATCATGGTCGCTATCGATTACTTCACTAAGTGGGTAGAGGCAGAATCCTTCAAAAAATTGGGTGCTCGAGAAATGGCCAGGTTCATTGAACGACACTTGATTTGTAAATATGGACTCCCGCATCACATTATTTTAGATAACGGGGTACAATTCCAAGCTGAGACCAAATAGATGCTCAAGAAGTATGCTATCCAGCACCACAAGTCCTCTCCCTATCGACCACAAGCCAACGGGGCGGTCGAGGCAGCTAATAAGAATGTAAAGAGGATATTGGCCAAGATGGTGCATACCTATAAGGACTAAGCTGAGAAGCTGTCGTTCGCATTGTGTGGATACAGGACTACCGTCAGGACTTCAACGGGAGCTACACCCTTCTCTTTGGTTTATGGGACCAATCATTGAGGGTGATATCGGAAGCCAAGCTACCAGAAGCAGAATGGGTGCAATAGCGCTTGCTACAATTGAATTTGTTGGATGAGGACAGGATGCGGGCCTATTATCACAATCAGATTTTTCAGAAGAGATTAGCCCGATCATTTGGGAAGAAAGTCAGAAAGCACCCCCTAAATGAAAGTGATTTAGTCTTCAAGCAAATGAGGCCAAGGGTTCCGAATTGCTGAGTCAAATTCAGATCGACTTGGGAAGGACCTTTTGTTTTAAAGAAGATATTGTCCAAAGGAGCAGCAATCTTAACAGATAGCGATGGAAACGAGTTCAGGGAACTGGCCAATGTGGACAGACTGAAAAGGTTCTACGGCTAAAGGCTCGAAAACCAAAAGAAGAGAATAAATGCCCTGCAGGTCGAAAACCAGAAAAGGCGGCCTTGCTAAAATTGGGTGCCCTACCAAGGTGAAAACCGAGAAGGCGCCTTGGGCAAAAATTAAGGGCTGAGAGAAAATGTTCAATTGCAAAAATTCGAGAGGGCTGATTGATAACAGGAGTTATGATGGTTTCAGGATCCATTCCGACATTAGATATGGTCTTGTGTTTTGAGCCTGATGTTAAATTGTGATCACGTGTAATGAAATCACATGGAAACATATGCATATATGCAATTATATGCTCAAAATAACTCACTTCGTATGATTAATGTCATCTAGTTCCCTTATGAAAAGATAATACATCGTTTTCCATCGGATGCATGCTATTTATCCATTGTTGCTTTTGCCGGCGAGGGGCTTTAGCCATCTTACCTTGAGGAACATCAACAAAAAAAAAAGGGCCGTTAGAGATGAAAACCATAATTGGCTCTCTAAGCAAAAGTTAGGCCACAAGACAGGGTGAAAGCCTGAAAACAGGCAGTCTGTTTTACACAAAAAATGATAAAATAAATTGAATAAAATTCACTGGATTGGGTTGGGTCCATTTCAGGTAAAAGTTAGGCACAGGGTCATGTGAAAATCTCCAAAGGGATGCATTTCCCACTAAAAAAAGCTAGCATGAAAATCCATGAGGGGCATGCTACCTTTAAAATAATGACGAATGGCACTGAGAATAATCAAAGGCTTCCAGTTGCGAGTTGTGGAGTCAGCATGGAGGGAACCCGGGCCACGAACCATATCAGTGGAGGTTATCAAAGAATGATGTCGCGCCCCAACACCTGGGCCACTCGGACAAATGGTGTCACTCACATTCCGCATAGCATATGCACATTCACGCGTATAACTTACCCTTGCATATGGATTTTAATTTTGCAGGAAAATAGTGGCGATGAAGGCTACCCGAAAAAGTATCCCCAAGCATTCAAGGAGTATTCAAGAAATAATAAATGAATTACTGTTCAAGTTTGCTTTTTTTTAGGGATGCCTCCGCGACACGACCCGCCTAGGGAACCAACAAATATTCCCCCAGCATGGATGACCGATACACAGAGATGGAAGTTTGAGGCATTATGCCGCCCATAGTATTTGTCTAGTAAGTTTATGTCCCAGGCATTCTTAGAACAAATGGGCATGTGGGAGGAAGTCAGCATGTTGGTAGCAGCCGTGGGCTAGATGGATTTCCTCACACCAGCTTTTCACATACCCGGAGGTTACAAGAGAGTTCCTTGCTACACTTAAGTATGGGGGGTTCTCAAGATCAGATACAGACCCTTATGCTATATCATTCCGGGTCCAAGACATAGGGCACACGATGAGTCATCGAAAATTTACAGAGATTATGGGTCTCCCGATTGGAGACCATACGCAGGTGCTAAACAAGGCTGATTTGGCACGTCGATGGGAGGTGATCATAGTTCCAAGGGCCCGTTATGACCATAACATAGCTAAGAGCACTCTGTTGGCCTCACAGGTGTACAGGTATGTTTAGAGGGTCTTAATTAGCAATTCTTTGGGAAGAACAGGTAGCCCCAGCGCTGTCAGTGCCGCGGAGATTTGGAGTCTATGGGCTATGGCTATAGGGACGCCGCTCAATATCAGTCATGAGATTATGGCCAGTATAGTTGGATAGGGTTAGAGGGCCACGGCACAGTTATGTATAGGTGGAGTAGTCACTAGACTGCTACTACATCTAGGTTACGACCCCAACACGTTCGGTCCTCCCGTGGACGGGGACATTTACGTCGATTGAGTTCTCACTAGTAATATGGGCATGGTGGAGCAGTTGCCTGGGCAGGCAGGAGGATATAGACTACTTACAATGGCAGAGACTCGGCAGATATACCATCTACCTTCGCTCGCAACGGCGGTGCCACCCGAGGATCACCTTCAAGTCGAGGAGGAGTCTCCACTGCCTGAGCCAGATGAGGGGTATTATTATCCGCAGTCGGGGAAAGGAGAGCCTCACTCGCCGCTATATGGTATGGATATAGATATAGATCTGGATGATCTTTTTCGCACTCTATCATCGCTGTCACCTCTGAGGGATCAGATACACTCTCCTCCTCATATACATACTTGGGGTTAGATCCTCAAGCATCTGGGTGGTATTATCCCCACGGCCGTCCAGATTCTCCAGGGGCATCTACTTCAATAGCTCCGCCACCGCCACCTAGTCCAGGGATAGAGCGGAGCCAGATAAACACGGAGGCCCTAGTCCAGTCCATGCATGAGAGGCTGATGGCTATGGAGCAGCATGTGGATTAGAGGCTAATGGCCGCGGAGCGGCATTCTGACGAGGGGCTGATTTCCATAGAGCTGCGTATCGAGGGGAGGCTATAGGCCATGGACAGGAGATTGCAACGTATGGAGTGGCTCATGGAGGAAATGGTCAAGGGGTCGACATAAGGCATGTCCCGGTTAGCGAAGCCTCTATAGGAGGGCATGGACACCAGATTTACATGCATGACCAGTCAAATTAGAGACCACTAACTACGATCCGTTTGACTGATTTTCAGAAAGACCGCCTATTATGATCTCTACTTTAGTTCATTTTTTGTGCCAAACAGATACTTTATATATAGATGATCCTTTATTATCCCTATTTCTTTGTTCCTTTAGCATGCTTTTGACTTAACTTTGCAAGGAATATTAGGCAATGAGAATTAGTCAGAAAAGCGCAACCGGACATTCAGGGAGACCCTCTATCATGATTTGTAGTTTTGTTTGTTATGCATAAAACAGATATATTTTGTATGATAATGATCGTTTGCTTCCTTTATGTATTTATTTTCCTTGGGCACACTTCCGACGTAGCAAAGATAAAAATAATATAGCGAGGCGACAAAACCATAAATGATAAAATAAGAAAAGGAGATAATAACAATTGAACCTTCACGAAAGGTGAATGATGAAAATGATTATTATGATAAATTGACCTAACAATGTTTGTTTTATTCAAGGGGCAGCTGAGGCTATGCTATAAAATAACTCCTAACCTTGCGAGTCCGAGGCAGAGTCGGTGCAATCCAGAAGGATTACAACCCCTCCGCAGTCTAGATGGTGATTGGAAAAGACATTTTCCTTCTCATAATAACAAGAAGGTCCCCGCCTCAGGCACAAAATCTCAATAGTGATTTCACACACCTACTAGCTGGTGTTTATCAATTGTTCAGCCGTGGTTTCACACGCCTACAAATTGGTGTTTATCACTCATGCTCTTCAAAGTCTGGCGATTTCACACACCTACAAGTTGGTGTTTATCAATCATTCAGCCATGATTTCATATGCCTACAAATTGGTGTTTATGAATCACTGTAGACACCGGATCCTGAGGCGGTCCAAGATCAGAATTGCCCGATGATGAAAGTGATACTTGCCATAAGTAAAGGTGTCGAAAATGATGTTCTCCTTGTTAAAAAAGAAATCCATTTGTTCCTCCAAGATTTTCAGTGCGAAAATTTGTTTCTTTTACTCTCTTTTATTCCTTTTTACTATTTACATTTATTTTCTTTTTTATTTTATTTTTATTTTTATTTTTTTCGTTTCGCGTACCACATGCACGGGCCGTGCCCGTCGCGGAGGCTACGCGTGCGGCAGCACTTGCAGGGGGGGCGCGTTACCGAGGATTTGTGGGCACGGGCGCGCCCAACCCCCCCCCCCCCCCCACTCGGCCAATTTTGGCCGCGTCGCTTTCCTGCGCCTGTTCTTCTGACTTCTTTTTTCCAGTTTGATTTTCTTTCATTGTTTCACCTTTTCATGCTAATTTAGATTAATTAAAAAAGAAATTTTCTTTTGTTCTTTTCCTATTTTTGGCCAAGGCTGAAATTAAAAGGGGTTTTTGGGACTCATTTGAGGGGGACGGAAGTTTTTATTCAAGAAAAAGAGTTTTATTTTCTCCTCTAGTTTTTTCTTCTCTCCAGCAAAAAGAACTTGTTTTATTCTTCAAAATTTCTTAAAAAAAATTCTTAAATTTTATTCTCAAGTTTTAATTTTTTCTTCTTTAGCAACATTTCATCTTGGGTTTGATTTGAACAAGGAAAATTAATTTCCTTTGCTCAAAACTCTCACCAAAAATATTTTCTTGATTTAAATTTGTTCAAAAACATCAATTTTTACATTTTCTTCAAATATTCACCGCTAGAAATTCGACAAGAAAGACGAAACAAGACACCGCTTTTCTCCAATCTATAAAATTCTAAGGGTAAATACTTTGGATCTGTCCTAATTTCTATTTATCATTTATGGTCATTAATTTTGTTTTATTGTTATTTTTTCGTCATGTTATGCTCTAAAAATTTTGATGTTATTTTGCTACTATTGATAGTTTTTGGTTTGTTTGTTTTTTTGACTTGATTTTCTAGTTGTCTATTGTTTTAACTTGTGAGTTTGTCTTGCCTTTTGCTGGTTGTCCCCGTTGGCCTTCCTCTTCCTTTTATTATTATTATTATTATTATTATTATTATTATTATTATTATTATTATTATTATTATTATTATTATTTCATTTAATTATTATTAATATTATTTTGTTGTGTTGCATCCTTATTATTAGTGTTGTTATCACTATTTATTATTGTGCCCCATATTCATTTTATCTTCATTTAATTTTTAGAATTATTACTAATATTTTAATGTTATTTTTCTTGTCTAAGCTTTATTGTGACTTGCATTATGTGAGTACCCCCGTGGCTCCCCGGATGGGTCACGACGCATAGAGGACACGTCGATTTGGTGAGACCCTTCTCATTTCCTTCCCTTTTTGTTGTGCTTGTTTGCAAATAATTATTTTATTTATGCACGCGTAAGATAAAAAGTCACGAAAATATTTCTATAATTAAATTGGAATTTTTATTAATAAAATTGGGACCAATGTCCCTTATTTTAGCCAAACATTAAAAAATATCACAATAAAACGAAGGGTTGATTTTTTCCTCAAAAATGGGATCACTCATCACGGTTTTCACCCAACAATCAAAATAACTCTTCGAATCCTCTTCAAATAAACGCAAGGGACCCAATGTTCCTAAACTCTCAAATAAGCGCGTAGGAACCAATGTTCCTAAAACTAAATGAATGCCCAGATTTATGTATGTCTTTCCTTCTGATTTTGTTTGATTGTTTTTAAAAGTTCATTTCATTTTCGGGCACTTGTAATTAATTTTGGGGCAATTCTATTTAATTTTGGGATTGTATTCCATCCGAGTCTATGTCCTTAGCTCTCTTTCATTAGGGGTTATATTCCGCCCCTATTTCTCTTGTAATTGCATACTTGCATGTTTACCGCTTTCATGTGCCGCTTTTCTTTATCGCTTTTCTTTTACCGCTTTTGAATACTTGTGATGCGCCTTTAAATTTAAATGCATTGATCGTGTGAGATAGGAGATATAATTTTAAGAAGTTAAAAACTCATTTGTAATTAATCAAAGTATAAATAAAAGTGAAGTTTCGAACACCAAATCTCTGATTTAGACCGATAGAGGTGAGAGATCTTTCCCAATATCTTGTAAATTGGGTAGCGACTCCCAAAACACCTCAAAGGTGCCCATAGGCGTCGTGAGGCTAGGTGGTTCTTCTCAATGTTCTATTGGGAGTAATACACCCATGATGTGTCGTGGCGCCCATGATCAAAAGACGCAAACCAATCCCTTGAATCCCTAAAGGCGGATTCACCCGAGGGCCCTTGCTGGGTTCCGGTGCGCGTCACAATCACGTTCTTCAAAGTCTGGTGGTTTCACACACCTACTAGCTGGTATTTATCAATCATTCAGCTGTGATTTCACATGCCTACAAATTGGTGTTTATCAATCACGTTCTTTAAAGTCTGGCCGTTTCACGCACCTACTAGCTGGTGTTCATTAATCGTTCAGCCATGATTTCACATGCCTACAAATTGGTGTTTATCAATCACGTTCTTCAAAGTCTGGCAGTTTTATACACCTACTAACTGGTGTTTATCAATTATTCAGTCGTGATTTCACACGTCGACAAGCTGACGTTTATCAATCACACAACTCAATCGTGGTTTTACATGTCGACAAGATGACGTTTATCAATCACGTAACCCGACTACGGTTTCACGTGCAATCAAGCTAGCAAAGGCTAAATACATCGTGACCATGGACGATAATACAGCAGGAAGGTCGTCGCCTCAGGTACGCTTTTCTTTCCTTTTCTTTCTGAATTTTGGCTCGCCTAGGCACATACGTGCTAGTTTCTCCAAAATTGGGGGCAACTATAGACACCACGTCCCGAAGCGGTCCAAGATCAGGATTACCCAATGATAAAAATGATGCTTGTTCACAAGCAAAAAGGTTAGAACTGATGATTCCCTTGTCAAAAATCTTTTTTTTAAATAAAAAGTTTTTTTAAATTTTATTTTGGGATTTTTGGGGTTTTCGGTAGCCTGCAGCCGCGCGACCCGTGCGGCCTCACGTGGCGCCTGTGTACGGGCTCGCGGGCCACTGCGTGCAAGTCCTCGCCTTGCATAGTGCTCGTGTGTACGTTCGCGGAGCGCGGTGAGGCCATCCGCTCAAGGCCGCACCTCGCATATGCGGGGCGTGGCCTACAGCGAGAGGCTGCACCTCGCATGTGCGGAGCACGGCCTCCAGCGCGAGGTCGCACCTCTCATATGCGGGCGATGCCCACACCTAAGCGCACGATGTGCAGTCATCCACTTGCGGGCAGTCTCCCTCCTGTCCTTTTCCCACCTACAAAATTTAGTTTTGACAGATTTTAAAGACCATTTTTTTTAGTTTTCAGGGATTTTTGGGGGAAGAGAAAATAGAAAGGGCCTTTTGTCCTTTCCTTTTTGAGAAGAGGGAGGAAAATAAGAAAAGAAAAGCATTTGAGGAGAGGGAGGAGGCTGGAAGTTAGAGACTGGCCAGGAGGAAGAAAAGAAAGTGCTCTTGAAAGAAAAGATAAAATCTTTCAGTTTTTGAAATCTCTTCCTTTAATTTTCTTGCACCTAGAAAAATATTTTTAGTTTGACCTTAGTTTGAGATAGGGAAATCCATTCCCTTACCTTGGGTTTATTATCAAACAACAAAATCAAAAATCATTTGCTTTCGTTTGAGTCTTTTGAGTTTTCGAATCTGTTTTGAATCTTGACAAGGAGAGTTGGATTCAAACATCTTGCTTCTATATCATCAAATCTGAGGGTAAAGATTCTTAGATCCACTTCGGTCATCTCATTTCATTTTATTTGTTATTATCATTGTTAATATTATCATCATTGTTGACGTTATATTTGTTTTGTTATCATTATTATCATCATGATTATCACTCATTCTTATTAGTATCCTTAATATTATTATTATTACATGCTAATGTTATCTTTATCATTATTATTATTATTATCGTTATTATTATTTATTACTCTTATTATTATTGTTAATGTTGTTTGCTTTTACTGTTAATATTATTATTATCACTATTATTACTTTTATTATTATTATTATTATTATTATTATTATTATTATTATTATTATTATTATTATTATTATCATCATATTTTTCAACGTTTGTTGTTATCATTGCTATTATTATTATTATTATTATTATTATTATTATTATTATTATTACTATTATGTCATTTGTATTGTTAGTTTTGCATGACTAATTTCTAATCACAAAAGCATTTTTACAACTAAATCGAGGTTTTCACTAATAAATTGGAACCAATGTCCTTGATTTTAGGCAAGAAATGTAAAATATCATGAATTAAAATGAAGAGTTAAATTTTCTTCAAAATGGGATCACTCATCCAGGTTTTCAACCCAGTAGTCGAAATAACTCTTCGATCACTCTTTAAGTTAGCATGAAGGAATCAATGTTCCTAAACCGAATAATATCCTGACTTATGCATGTAATCCCTCTTGATTGATTTTGCTTGATTGTTTAATTCTATGTTTATATCTTGTGGGCTCTTATAATTAATTATTTTGGGGCAATTTTATTTAATTTTCTTTCATTTGGGGATTGTATTCTATCCCAATTTTCATTTTGATTTTGTTTTACCTTTTCTTTTCATTTGGAAAATTGTATTTGTCCTAATTTCTCCTTTGTAAATGGCATGGCTTTGTGTGTTTACTACTTTATTTACCGCTTTCTTTACAGTTTTTATTTTATCGCTTTCTTGATGCTTGAAATGGGCTTTTAATAAATTGCACTAATCGCATGGGAAAAGAGATGGAGTTCTATAATCTAAAAACTCATTTATAACTTAACTTAAGACATTAATAAGAGTGAAGTTCCGAACACCCTCTTTGGTTTAGACTATAGAGGTTAGATGACGTTTTCCAATTTCTTGTAAATTGGGTGGCGACTCCAAAATACCTCAAAGGTGCCTAAAGGTTTCATGAGGCTAGATGAACTTTCCCAATGTTCTATTGGGTGGGAATTCCAAAATGTCTCATGTTACCCAAAATCAAATGACGTGAACTAATCCCTCGAGCCTTAAAAGCGGGCTATAAGAGGGCCTTTCCGGTTCGGCGCGCATCACAACGGGTAAGGGGTGTTACAATCTCTTAATCCTACCAAACTTGTACTTTTATACCTTAGGTTAAAAGCCTTAGCCTAATAGGTTTAGGAGTCTTTAAAATTTTTGAGATTTTATTTAGATGGACTGCTGTAATTATTAATTAATTTGAGCCCCAATTAAATCAAGTCTAGGCCATTTTAGAAAATCTATGCACAAAGGCATTTTACTAGACTTTTATGCGTGAACTTGGATTTAATTACCCAAATCAATTCCAAATGCAATCAAATTAAATATGTAAGGTCCATAACTATTTTAGAACATATTTAATTTAACTTGGCCTAAATATTAGGCCATTCAGTCCTTCTACCTGGCTTCTGCATAGAAGTCACACCTAGTGGGGTTCTGCGCAGATGACTTTCATCTTGTGCTCGAAATTAATTCTCCAAGTGCTCTAAAATTATTATTTTTGTCCTATAATAATTACATTCCAATAATATTTTATTCTGGATCAAAATAAATCAGTCTGAGTATTACAAACCATACATAGAAGTTCTGTGAGCTCTTCTACGAAATCTTCTATGCATGTACAATTAATTAAATTTCTTTAATTAATTATTTTCATATTTATTATCTCATTCCATAATAATATCATATATTATTAATGATGCCATTTTACCATAATGCTCTTTCCCTACAGATGTGTGACCCATTGGGTTTTCTAGTACACTTGGCATTACAAACATAATTGCAATTACCGAATTGCATGATTTAAACTCTTTAAATCATTATATTAATTCTTCAATTAATATTAGTCCATATGTATATGTACAAATCATGAAAGACTTCTGGCCAAGTATCATGATTACCCAAGTGATAGAAAAGTCAAGTGGTTTTGACTATAACCTTCCATAAAATAGTTACCATGCAATTACTTTTTTCATCTTATTTTATCTCATTTAGGTTTTAAGTATGGATATTGTCAAATCACATAAACCTAAATATAGTTGTTCTAATAATTTAACATTTGTTTCCAAAATGCCCATTGTGGATCTCATCCACCTTAACACTCCACTCTGGCTAGAAATTCTCTAAATAAAGGTATTATAAAACAAGTGAGATAATTTCCTTAATAAATCTGGAATGGTGAATCCCTTATTGATCACTCAACTATCTTCAAGTAGATCATGATATATCCAACCTTCTAACTATATTCACGCCTTGATGAAGGTAAGCAGTTATGGAGTCAAAGTATATTACTCACTATGAAAAGATTTCAAGTCTAAAGATACTTGCACCCCCTACTATGAAAAGATTTCTCAATGATATATATTTAATATTCCTATGAGGATTTTCTTAGTAGGTCTCCAATGTACTTGTTCTTCTAACAAGCATCCATATGTTAGCTTTGATCATCTCTATGATTACAGCTATGAGAACTACTGCTTGAACCTTTTAAGAAGCATAACATGTGCTAGTGTATCCGTATTAATAATGTCCTATCTTATTGATACTATGACTAGGGATATTTAGGTATTAATAAATTTTCATGCAATAGGCATCTCATATCATGAACTCTTTCATGATTACCTTTGTATTGTGTTTATAATACCAAAGAGTTCATTTATTAATTTAAAATATTTTATCAAGCAATAACCAAAATATAGTATTAATAAATGAATAATGCTTTTTCATAAATGATAATGAGTTTGTATGCATGAAAAAGATCCCTAATATTTATAGGCACTAGGGCATACTCTTAATAGAAGCAACATTAAAATTGACTTGCTATTTATGAATAACTTCTGCCATGGGACTTTGAACTATTATAAATGGTGTTTTTACTAATTGAATAATCTGCATTTATAGATAGGAAAGGAAATATTTATTCCTTGAAAATCAAATCTTATGAAACATAACATGATTTTTCTTCAAGATCATGCACCTCGAAACCCTTAGGCCCAATAGAATAAACAAGATGTAGGAATTTATATAACCTTGGCAAAAATTTATCTTTATTTGGCTTCACAATTGCAAAGAAAAAAAGACATCCAAATAATTTTAAAGAATCATGTGAAGGTTCCCTTTTACAAAACATAGCATAAGGAGTTTTCTAAGATAAATTAGCAAAAGGCCATCTATTTATCAGATAAGTTGCATGTAAAATGTTGTCACCCCAAAATTGCTTTGGTAAAGAGGCCTAAATCATTAAAGCTCTTGCTACTTGCAGAAGATGCCTATCCTTCCTTTCAATTGTACTGTTTTGCTGAGGAGTGGATGGATAACTTTTTTGGTGCAAAGTACCATGTTCTTGTAGCAAATCCTAACAAACTGAACTAAGAAACTCTGCTCCTTTATATGACCTCATGGTTTTCACAATAGTAGAAAATAATGTTTTAACCATAATTATAAAGGAGTTTAATATGGCATGCACTTGTGACTTATATGCTATTAAGTAAGTCCATGTATAATTGCTAAACTCATCTACCATTGTCAAAAAATAATAAGCTCCTAATATATATGCTTGTTCGTATGGACTCCATATATCTATATGAATGATTTAAAACACATAATCCACTGTTGTACTACTAATAAGAAATGAAAATCTTGCTTGTTTAGACAAAAGGACAAACAGAATGAGTTGAAGATTTCTTATACAAGGAAAATGTTACATTACAACCAAAGATATGTAGTGTTAGGAGTATGCCCTAGAGCCCATATAAATTAGGAATTTTTTCGTATATATGAACTCGTTATTATTTAAGAGAAGGCATCATTCATTTATTAATGCTATATTATGATTATCTCCAGTTTGATTTCGTATCTTAAATTAATAAATGTAGTCCTTGGTATTATAAACACAGTGCATAGATAATCATAAAAGAGTTCATGAAGTGAGATGCCTATTGCATGCAAATGTGTTAATACTTAAATATCCCTAGTCATTGTATTAACAAGATGAGACATTGTTAATACGCTTGAAAAATTCAAGCAGTGGTTCTCATAGCTGTTATTATGGAGATAATCAAAACTGACATATGGATTCTTGTTAAAAAAAATAAGTACATTGGAAACCTGCCATGAGAATCCTCACATGGATGATAAATTTATGTCAGTGGGGAATCTCTACATAGCAGTGGTGCAAGTATCCTCAGACTTGAGATCATCAAAGTTATATTAAGTAGTGAGTGGTATACTTAAATCCATAACTGCTTACCTCATAGTTCAAAGGTTGTGTATGTCATGATCTACTTGAAGATAGTTGAGTGATCAATAAAGGATTTACCATCCCAGATTTATTAAGAGAGTTATCTCACATGTTCTATAATACCCTTGTTTAGAGAATCTCTGACTAGAGTGGGATGCCAAGGTGGATGAGATCCACAAGAAGAATTTTGGGAACAATGGTTAAATTATTATAACAACCACATTTAGATTTATATGAGTTGACAAAATACTCAAAACCTAAATGAGATAAAGGAATGTAAAAGGAGTAATTGCAAGGTAACTTTTTTTATGGAAGGGTTCAGTAAAAACCACTTAACTTTTCTGTCACTTAGATAATTATAATGCTTGGCTCGAAGTCTCTCATAATTTATATATGAACATAAGTATAAATATTAATTAGGAAATTAATATAATGATTTAAAGTGTTTAAGTCATGCAATTCATTAATTGCAAATATATTTATACTGCTAAGTAGACTAGAAAATCCAATGGGTCACACACTTATAGGAAAAGGGTATAACATTAAAAATACAAACGTAATGATATTTGATATTATTATAGATAGAGGAAATAAAGAAAGAAATAATTAATTAAAGGAGTTTAATTAATTGTTCATGCGCAGAAAAGTCTGCAGAGCTTTACGCGCATGGTCTGTAATAATGGATTAGACCGGCTTGTTTTGATCCAAAATAAAATATTATTGTGCTATAAATGTTATAGGATTGAAATAATAATATTGGATTATTTGGAGAATTAATATTAGGTCTAGAAAGAAAGTCATCTGTGCAGAAGCCTATTGGTAGTGGCTTATATGCAGAAGCATACAGAAGGCCTTAATGGCCTAATTCTTGGGCTAAGTAAAATTAAATATGGTCCATAAGTATTATGGACCTTACTATTTAATTTGGTAGGATTTGGAATCCATTTAGGTAATTAATCCAAGTTTGTATAGAAATACCCAGTATCAAGTCTTCTGCACATGATCCATGCTGAAAAGGTCCGGACTGAATTTAATTAAGCCAATTTTATTAATTAATAAAAGTTAATTATGAATTAATTCTTCAACCATTTTAGATTTCTAATCCCATTAGAATTATGCTTTTAACTTGTAGTATAAAAGCAACAGTTTAGTGAAAGTTGAACTGAACAATTGAAGAATCAGATTCCTCCTCATTCTTTTCCTATTCTGGACCAAATTCCTCTTTCTAGTTCATATAGATTTTGGCTACCTGTGACGCACGTCGAACCGGCCCGTTTGGGAAGGCTCCCCTTTTCGAGTCCAGCTTTTAGGGCTCGAGGGATGGTTCGCGTCATTTGATCTTGGGTAACACGAGACATTTTGGAATTCCTATCCAATATATTATTGTGGAAGTTCATCTAGTCCCATGAAACCTTCGGGCACCTTCGAGCTATTTTAGAGTCGCCACCTAATTTACGAGAAATTGGGAAAGGTCATCTAACCTCTATGTCTAAACTAGAGAGTAGTTCGGAACTCCACTCTTATTAATGTCTTGATTAATTATAAATGAGTTTCTAGGTTAGAAAATTATATCTCTCATCTCACATGATTAATGCAATTTAAGCATCGAGAAAGCAACAAATGAAAGCTGTAAATAAAGAGGTAAATAAAGCGATAAACCCATAAAGCCACACCATTACAAAATATAAATTGGGACAAATATAATCCCCCAAATGAAAAGAAAAGCTAAACCAAATTAAAATGGAAATTGGGACAAATACAATCCCCAAATGGAAAGAAAAGCTAAACAAAATTGCTCCAAAAATAATTAATTACAAGGTCCCATTAGATATAAACATAGAGCTAAACAATTAAGCAAAGTCAATCAAAAGGGATAACATGCGTAAATCGGGATATTTATTCAGTTTAGGAATATTGGTTCCTTTATACTCACTTAAAAGGGGATCGAAGAGTTGTTTCAGCTATTTGCTTGAAAATCGAGGCGAATTACTCCCATTTTGAGGAAACTAACTTTTTGTTTTAATTCATGACATTTTTTGCATTCCTTGGCTAAAATCAAGGACATCGATCCTAATTTATTAATAAAAATACCAATTTAGTTATAAAAATATTTTTGTGATTTTTTATCTGACACGCGCATAAAATAAAACTATTTTATTTACAAACAAAAACAATCATACAAATGAGGGATAGGTAATATCTCACCGAAATATCGTAGCCTCCTACGCGTCGTGACCCCTCCATTTGGTCACGAAAATGCTCAAACAAGCAAAACCACATTTTAAACCCAAATAAAACAACAATGAAAAATATTAACAATAATTCTAAAATCAACTAAATAAAAATGACAGTAAGGGAAATAAATATCATAAACCAGAAAATAACATTTAAACTAAAAAAGAAAAGGTTATCGGAAAAACGGACACGAAAAATGCATCGAACGGGCTAAAATCGAGCTAAAATGGGACAAAGGCGCGTGAAGGAACACCACATGGGGTGAAGGGCATCCTGGCCATGAGGGGCGGCCAACCCACCCCTCACCTCTTTCTCGCCCCTAAGGGGGAGGTGGTGGAGCAGCCTTCGAAAACTCAAGATCTTCCAAAATATCAAACAGTAAAAACTTGATTTTTCACACCTAAATCATATACATTTGTCCATTCTCAAACTAAAACAAGATAAAGATTGGAAAATCATACCAAAAGAATATAAATCTCAACTTCAAAAACACATATTTCTCAAACCATTTTCATGTATTCATTAATGTAAGAAAAGTAAAATGAGAAAATAAAATGAGATAATAAAAAATGGGTTCAAGATCCTTTACGCTCAAAGTAGATAATCTGGAAGGAAGATGTTCTCAATCCGTTCGCTTTGTCAAGATTCAAAAACAGACTCAAAAAGATTCAAAAATGTCTTAAGTTTTTATCTCTAAAAAACTCAAGAACATTAAAACTAAAAAATGGTTTTTTTATTGTTTGATGAGAAACCCAACCTAAACGAATTGATTTTCCCTTCCTCAAATTAAATCCAAATTCAACAAACATTTTTAGATCTAAGAAAATCAAAGAAGAAATTTTAACACTCAAGAAAAATGGGTTATTTTGCCAAAAGAAATCCCACATTTTTTTTTAAAAAAACACTCCTCTTCCAAAAATCCTCTCCCTCCTTTTTTTTTTCTCTAAAATACCTCCTTCTCTTATTTTTCTCTCTTTTCTTCTTATATAATCCTCCCAAAAAACATAAAAACGAAAAAAATTAGGTTTTTTCAGTCCGATTTAGACTGTAGCCCCTGCAAAATCCCGCCTCAGAAGGAAGGACGACACGTCAGAAGAAGGGACAGTGGCAAGGGGTGGCTTGCCGAGGGGAGCCCACCGCGCAGGGGCGGCCTCGCACGCTGGGGCAGCCTAGCGCATTGTTGCCGCGTGGCTACCTGCGCATAGGGACGGCCTTGCGGGCGCAAGCTACACCCAAGGGGCGGCCTCGCTCGCGCAGGCCACGCCAGCGGGGCGGTCTCACCCTCACGCAAGGGGCGGCCTTGCGCACGCAGGCCGCGCCTGTGGGGCAGCCTCTCACGGGGCTGCCGCGTGGCCGCTTGAGTGCAAGGGCGACCTCGCGCGGCTAGAGGCTCCTCGCGCGAGGGGTTGCCACTAGGGATGATCATGGGGCAGGGATTCCCCGTCCTCGGTGGGGAGCCGACCTGAACGTGGCTGGAAATCCCCGAATTTTTTACCCCGAGGGAGCGGGGGCGGGGAGAAAAAAATCCCCGCCCTTGAATTCGGGGCAGGGATGAGGAACAGGATCCTCGCCCTGCGAGGATCCCTGCCCTGAAAAAAAATTAATATTTTATTATATATGTATATATATATATATAAAATTTTTTCAGGTTGAAATTTGTCGGTATGTAAATTGTTTAAATCATATTATTAATATTTGAATTGTATGAAATATTTACAAATATTTGTATTTAAATTGTATGAGATATTTTTAATTTTAAGTCATCAATTATTAAATTTTGCAAGGTAAATATTGTAAATATTTTTTATTCGGGTCAGAAATCTCCATCGGGGTCGAAAATTCCCATTAGAATTGGGTAATTTTATTGGGGACGGGGATTCCTGTGAGGGACAGGGATCCCCGCGGGGGTGGGGACGGAGGGATTTTTCCCTCGCATCCCCAGCGGGGATGGGGACGGGGAATCCCCACCCATGGGCGGGGCAGTAGGTGGAGAGCCCCTCCCTGCCCCTGCACCTCCCCGTGATTATCCCTAGCTGCCGCCTGGCTGCCCAGGCGCGAGGGGCGGTCTCTCGTGCAATGGCTGCCCCTACGGGGCAGGCGCTCTCGAGTGCGAGGAGCACCCCTTGTCAGGCGCGCGGTAAGGTGCAACGCCCCTCGCATGCGCGCGGCAGGTGGCAGCGCCCTGCCCGCACATTCCTCCCCTGGCGAGACGACGCATGCGTGCCCTCCACACGCAAACCTAAAAAAAACCTTTTTTTTAAAAACTCCTTTTCCAAAAAAACTTTAAAAGCACTTTGAAAAAGACAGAAGAACTTGACAAGAAAACGATCAATCTTCACTTTCTTGCCGATGAATCCGTCTTTATTTTTATCATTGGGTAATCCTGATCTTGGACCACCTTGGGACTCAATGTCTACACTACCTCTAGTCACTTATTCTTTGGTTCATTCAATCCTTTTCTGGTATGAATTAATATTGCAGGTGTTTGCCATTGGACATCGTGGTTTATAACATCCTGATGTGAAGAAAAATCAATTGTTCAACAAAACTCAACAGGTGATTTTTCTAATTAGCTAGATAAAAGAAGTAATTTCATGGTAAATCCAAATGTATGGTTAAAATTTTAAAATTCCACTATGTATGTGATGCATACAACCGTAATAATTCATAACAAGTGGCCTAATCTCCCATGACACTTATCAATTGATATAGGTGTAAGGCCGCAACTCGTACCCTAGTTGTTTTCGGACACACTTAGGGTATGAGAGTGGCTGAATGTGTTTAGTTAGTTGGATATATATGATTGGGACTTAGTCGATATTAATTGAAAAGTTGAGGATAATTTGGTAATTTGATACCTATGGACTAAATTGGATGAAATAAGTAACATTGTATGCTAATGTATGGTTTAGAATTAATTATAAGGAAAATGCATGATTTATTGAGAGATGGAGGATTAAAGAGGAAAATCCAATCATATGAAGACACTTATAGAATTCTAGAGAAGTAGGGAAATTTGAAGGAAATTCTTCATGGCTTATTTAAGCCATAAAGAATGGCTAAAGTAAGGATTAGAAACTCGGCCAGCCCTCTCAAATACAACCCTTCTTCTTCACCAAAAATTACTCTTAAATTCCACTAAAAATTTGCTTAAAGGAATTCATAAGTAGGGAAGTAAATTTTAAGTGCAATTCTAAGTTAAGCAAGGTAAATGTAAGTTATGTTCATCTTCTTCTTCATCTCTAATTTAGTTAAAATGGAAGATTATGATTTATATGGTTATTAATAAGTTTGTTGATGAATTTTAGAAGAAGGAGCCGGAGATAGGGGAAAAGAGAAAGAACAAGCAAAGTAGCAAAAGTGAAAGAAGGAAGAAGAAAGAATTGAGGTTTGGGAACTTTACCCTTTTTTGTGCATATTTTGATGATGAATGGTAATGGTTTGAGTGTATGTTGATCTTAAATGTTTAATCGAGTTTGTTTGTGGTTGATAAATTGGATGAGATGGTCTAAAGTGGCATGTAAAGAATTAAAGGGAAACTCTGTCAAAGTTTCACTAGACCCCGTGTACTTATTTTGACTATAAGTTGAGTTATAGAACTCTAAATTTGATGATTCTAGTTGGACGTGAAAGTTAAGACCCATACCTATAATTGTCTAGGGATTTGAATTTGGCTTTAAGTCCTTGAATTGAAGATTGAAAGTGAGAAATGAATTATGCCTGGACAATAAGAGCAGTCCTTATTATCAAGGCTATATCTCTTTGAATATAAGTCCAATTTGTGTGATTTTTGTGCCATTGTAAACTTAACTTATAGTGAACATTTGATTAGAAGAGACTTTGGACTGGAAATGGTGTTTTCTAGGTGAAAAAGTCCGAATAATTTGATCCAAAGAAGCTGCCCTGTTATGCACTGTTCTAGTAAGCAATACAATAGGGCTACACGACGGTCATAAATTCCTGCCCGCCCTGTAAAATGCTTCTGGATTGCTTAAAATGCCTAAAATTTGAGTTATATAGCAGTCATAAAAACCTACCCATTGTGTAACCACCTCTGCTTGCCGTGTAGAATTTCCTGCCAACCGAGTAAAAACATTATGAATTCAAATTTTTATATGCTAATTGGCCTACACGACACACAAAAATTCTTGCTCGCCATGTAACTTCTTCAGCTCGAAGTATAGATTTGTTTACCCGCCATGTAATTGCATTCTAGATTGAATATTTGCATGCTATTTGGCTTACACAGCTGGCAGGAATTCCTGCCGGCCGTGTAACCTTCTGATCTTCTTTAATAAATTATGATTTCTACTCCATTTTGAATTGGTATTTGGCTAGTATCTTCTGAAACTTATTAAACACTCATTAAATGACCTAAAATAGTAATTGCATATGTAAGTTATTAAATATGACATGTTTTAAATTGAGGTAAATCATTATATGAATAAACTTGAGTAATGAATTAACATTGAAATAATTGACTATATATTGGTACGACATGAATTGATAACATCTATTTTGAATTAATGATTATGTGACCGTTAAGCATTAAGTATGTTCAATGTGAACAAAATTGCTCTAATTTAATTATTAGCCTATTCTGACAGGGGCGTGGATAGGTAGGCATGCCTATAGGGACCATAAAAGCTGAAGCCTACCATTCTGTTCTATTGGCCCCATTTGGAAGGCCCCGTTTGGGTCATTATACTAGACCCTGTTTGCGTCACCATCTGAAATTGATATGTTAATATGTTAAATGTTCAATGTACATATAAGTACCCACTGTTCAGTATTCCTGTTATTCACTACCTTTGGGAATGCAAACAATTCAATACTAGATACAAGATAAATGAATATTGTGAAATACAAATCCTTTGAAAATCTTATTTATGTAATTAATAGATGTAAAATGCATGTGTATAACTTTATGACTTGTTTATTTGCATATGTGCATCATATGTGGGTGTGTGTTATGATGACCACTGTGAGTAGTCATCCACATCATATTTGTTCCCTACTAAGCCATATGCTTAGCACGGGTGTTCCATATGTGTAGGTATTGAAGATAGGATTGACGCCAAGGACATCTCGTAATCGCCAAGGCCAGCACATTAATAGAAGCTCTTTAATGTAGGTTTTGTATTTGGTTTTAAGCAACATAAATATATATATTTTTTTGTAAATATTTAACTAGAATAGCTTTTGGCATGTAAAGTTAATATGAACTTTGTTTTATGTAGTATGAATGGTTTTGTATTACGAAAGAAATTTTGTAATTCGGGTTGTTATATGTAATGAGATGAATCCTCATGTATTATTGATAAATGATGTATGATAATAGGGTAAATGTGTTTAGCTTAGTGGCATCCTTCACTTGACATAGTAAACCTATCATGCTATAGTGTGGTTTACTATATATAGGTAAGGGGTGTTACAATAGGAGTTTTATGTATACTACTAGTCATATCAAAATCAATAGAATTAACAAGAAAATTTGAAGAAATTGTTGTCTTACATATAAAATATCCCTTATTCATTACATACAAATTACCTGACTTTTTCAAATGCTAATATCCTTTCATCTTTAAGTCTTGTAAAACATAGTAGTTTGGATAAAACTTGAACTCAACTAATGTTATTTTTATGAGTTTATTCAATAACGAGAGATTGCGACTGAAATCAGGTATCTATAACACATTTTTAAGCATCAATTCTAGCCCAAAATTCACATTTTCTTTAAAACTTACTTCTGTGATAGTACCATTTTGAAGATGGACTTTAGTGGGTTTCTGAACTTCACTTAATTCAAGAAAGAGTTCTTTCATTCCACAAATATGTGTAGATGCACCGCTATCAACTATCCAACTCTAAGATTCACATTGATAATGTTCATGCATTCTTTTGGGCATATGATCGGGAGAAAATGCAAACATACCTACATATTCTATCTTAGCAAAATTCACGAACTCAGTATCCATTAGTTACTTTCCTCTCAGTAGTTTAGTCAACTCCTACTAAATCAGTGTGGCTAGATCTTGATTGTTTGATCCTAGTTTGTTTGACTCCTCTAATTCATCAAATGGTAGTTCTCTATGTTAACTTGTTACCTTTATAACTCCTTTTGCCATTACTTTTTTTCTATTTGAGTTATTTCCACCAATCTAGGTAACCACGAATCTTGAAATAAGTTTCCTTTCACATGTCCTTTAACTTTGAAATTGTCACAGTACTTGTCTTCCTACTTTTTCCTTTCTTTCTTCTTCATGTTCCCTTTCCCAATAGTATAATATCTTGCTATCATAGCTGATGCATCTACAGAGTCACTATTTTGAACATGAATTTAACTTTGTCTTTTTAATTTTTAAATCATATAGTCGACTTTGTCCACTTTGTCTGAACATGAACATGCTAATATATGACTTCTGATATGATTATAAGGCTGGTTCAAACCCATTAAAAATTGCAAAACCTTAGGCTTTATATCAATAACTTTATATTTCTTGTTAACACAACAATTGCAACCATTGCATGTACACATAGGCATTGGCTCAAGTCTACTCATCTCATCCGAACGCTACGTAATCTTGCTATAGTAAACTGCAAGAGAATTATTTCCTTACTTAGTAAAGTTTATATTCCTTTGAATTTGATACAGTTATGGATTATTGTTCCTATCCCCAAATCTTTCTTCCAATCTATCTCAAAGGATCTCAGAACTAGGGCTATAAATGAAAGAATACAAGATCTACTTAGCCATTAAATTCAAGATCCATTGCTTTATCATGCAATCAACCTTTTTCCACCGTTTATATTCCAAATTATTATCAGGAATGCTAATTGATCCATCTATGAAACATAATTTATCTTTTGCCTCCAAGGAATTCATTAGATACATACTCCAACTCATATAATTATTTTCAATAATGGAGTACCTACAAAAATCATACTTGGATGATCAGAACTGTACGATCTCATAAGAGACAAGCCGATGCCGATTTTGGCCAAAATAGTAAGGACTTTTTCCATGTAAAATGTGAAAGATGTAGGTTCCATGTATTTAACATGTTTTCAAGGGAAAAATCAATGGAAATTTTGGCAAAAATAGCAAGGAGTTTTCACATGCAATATGTGAAAGATATAAGCTCTCTACACTTTACTTATTAGCAAGGGAAAAGTCCATGCAATTTTTTGCCAAATTAGCAAGGACTTTCTCAATTCAAAATATGATCTATTATCAAGGAAAAAGACTATGCAGATTTTAGTAAAAATTAGCAATTGCTTTTTCCATGCAAAATGTGAGAAATGTAAGCTCCTACACTTAACATGTTTGCAAGAAAAAAGCCTATGCAAATTTTGGCAAAAATAGTAAGGATTTTCTTTCTGCAAAATGTGAGAGACGTAAACTTTAGACTTCACTTATTAGTAAGAAAAAATTCCATGTAATTTTTTTGCTAAAATAGCAAAGACATTTTCCTTGCAAAATATGATTTATTAGCAAGGAAAAAGTTCATGCAAAATTTGGAAAAAAAGGAAATGATTTTTTCCATGCAAAATATGAGAGATGTAAGTTCTTTTCACTTCATCTATTAGTAAGGAAAAAGTCCATGCAAAATTTGGCAAAAATAGCAAGGACTTTTCTCATGCAAAATATGACCTATTAGCAAAGGAAAAATCTATGCATAGTTTGGTAAAAATTAGCAAAGTCTTTTTCTATACAAAATGTGAGAGATGTAAGCTTTCTACACTTAACATTTTCGTTAGAAAAAACCCATGTAGATTTTGGCAAAATAAGTAAGGATTTTTTCCATGCAAAATGTAAGAGATGTAGGCTCTCTACACTTCACTTATTAGTAAAAAAAAAGCCAATGCAAATTTGGCAAAAATAGTAAGGATTTTTCATGCAAAATATGACTTATTATCCAGGAAAAAATCCATGTAGATTTTGCTAAAAATTAACAATATCTTTTTCCATGCAAAATGTGAGAGAAATAGGCTTCCTATACTCAACATGTTTGTAAGAAAAAGTCCATGTCAATTTTGGCAAAAATAGCAAAGATTTTTTTATGCAAAATGTGAGAAATAAAAGCTCTTTACTTTTCACCTATTAACAAGAGAAAAGTTCATGCAAATTTTGCAAAAATAGCAAGAACTTTTTCCATGCAAAATGTAAGAGATACAAGCTCTACATACTTTACCTATTTGCAAGAAAAAAATCCATGCAAATTTTGGCAATAATAATAAGAATTTTTTTCATGTAAAATATGACCTATTAGTAAAGAAAAATCCATGCAGATTTTGGTAAAAATTAACAAAAGTTTTTGCCAATGTAAAATTTGAGAGGTGTAGGTTCCATATATACTTAACATATTTGCAAGAAAAAAGTACATGCAGATTTTGGTAAAAATAGCAATGATTTTTTCCATGCAAAATGTGAGAGATTGAGGCTATTTACACTTCACTTATTAGTAAGAAAAAAGTCCAGGCAAATTTTGCAAAAATAGCAAGAATTTTTTCCATTCAAATTATGGCTTATTAGGAATGGAAAAATAAATGCAAATTTTGATAAAAATTATCAAAGTAATTTTTTTTTTGCATAATTTTAGAGATATATACTCTCCACACTTAACATGCTTATAAGTGAGATGCCTTTGCAAATTTAGTAAAAATTAGCAAAGACATCTCCCTTGCAAATTTAGCAAAAATTAGCAAGGGCATCTCCCTTGCAAAATATTAGAGTTATCCACTCTCTACACTTAACATGTTTGCAAAGGAGATATTCTTGTAAATTTTGGCAAAATTAGCAAGGGTATCTTGCTTGTAAATTCTGGCAAAATTAGCAAGGGTATCTTGCTTGCAAATTTTGTTAAAATTTGACTCTAGCAAAGTCCATGCTATTAGTTCACGCCGTTAAATTAACTACAATATCGCTAAATATTTACGTATTGTCACTAAATATTTTACATTGCAAGGTGTTGTCCTTGCAAAGTCCTCGCTAATTTTAGCACCAACAAATTGGTGCACTAAAATAGCAACAAATTTATTTAGTCTTCATTATTGTGTCGCAAAAAATCTTTCCTATAGTTCTACCAATTATTTTAGCCAGAAATTTTATTTGACTTTGCAAAGTTGTCACTAAAAGCTCTAATTAGCAACAACATTTCAGGTTCTTGCTAATTGCTCTTACTATTTCGCTTCTTTTTTTGTAAAGTCAGTGGTTCTTTTTCATTGTGAGTATTTACAACTCTTGCTTTGTTTTCACCAAGATTACCAACTCTAGCTTTAACTTCATTTTCTTCTAGATTTGCCATGTTAAATCAAGTTGAAGAAAACAACAAAGCAAGCGAAACATTGAAAAAAGATTGAGAATAACAAGAATCAAATTTGAAATGAGAAAATTGTTGGTCCCGATGACACACAAGAGGGGGTGAATTGGGTGTTTTAAAATTTTCGCTCAATTTCTGGCAGAACAGAACAGAAGTGTTCTGGTGGAGTTTTTTGGTTTGAATAGAGTAGATGGATATGCAATGGATGAAGGTAGAAAGTGATGATCAACATAATATGCAATAAATTCTTTGTAAAACATATTTAAATCTTGTAGTAAATCAATGTTAGATAACAGAAATGGTTTTAAAGATTTCTTTTGAATCAACAGAAAATTTTGTAAAAACAGAACAACAGAAATCTTTTAGAAACAGAACAGAGAAGAGGGGAGAAGAATTATATCAACACAAATGATATATAGTGGTTCGGCCTAACTGCCTACATCCACTCCCCAAGACATCGTCTTGAGCTTATTTCTCCACTAACAACTCTTTTAATGGGCAAGAGTTAAGCCAATATACAAACCTAGTATATTTTCTACCCATAATCTTTTTCCTAGGTAAAAGATGTAAACACTCACTAGAATTTCCTAAGGTTCTAGCCAACCCTTTCTCACAATTTTTTACAAAAATACCTCACAACAGAATTACAACAGAAGTGCTATAATCTAGTTGAGAATAATGATAATGAATGAAGTGCAAGATGTGAAAATTAGCTTAAAAAAATAGATTTCCAACTTCCCTAAACTTTTTGGAATAAAAAACAACTTCAATTTATAGCCAAAAACTTATTATAGCCGTTAAAGATCAAAATATAGTCGTTAGAAGAAAGACAGACTGGTTAATTTTGAAAACTAGCCGTTATTTTGTCTTTTAGTGAAAACAGATCTGCTGTCTGATCAACTGTTCTGTTATAACATAACAGAAGACTTTTCCAAAATATTTTCTAGTAACCTTTTTGCGTAACCTTTTCAAAGAACATTTTAACAGCTTTTCTAAAGGGATTTTTGACATATTTTAAAAGATCATTTTAGAGTACTTTTTTAAAGCATCATTTCTATTTGTTGCAAAACACTTTTTCAGCTTGCAGCAGAACACCATTTTTTAATGCAAGTAAAAATCATTTTTATGTAGAGAAGAACTTTTAAGATGCATGAACATATACATAAAGCTCCTCAATAGATTTTACATAATTAATACCCTGACTTCCAGCAGAACTAAAAATTTTAATTTCTTCAAGCAATTGGCTTGCATATTTGACTTGGTTCTTGCACAACTTAGTAGAGAATGAGATAAAACAAAAATAAATAAATAGAATTTATGCAAAGTTTATACAAGGTTTGATTATCATCAAAATTGAGATGTAGCCTTGAACCAACAATCTCCCCCTTTTTATTGATGACAAAACCTTGATAAACTTTGGCTAAAAGTCTATCTTGGTTAGTGTATGTTTGCTCCCTCTTACTATATGCCCAGGGGATATATACAAGTATAATCCCTGTAAATTTGCATAAGAAAGTTATATATAAAAAAATCCAAAATAGAACAGTTAGCAATAAAATTAGTTCTATCAACAATATATCAATTCAATAGAACTGTCAGTTCTGTAGGCAATGTGACAGACTAGAACATATCATAGCAACAAGATCAAATTAACAAGCATAATCATAAAATGATGATAACATCCATATAAAGATCATCATATAGTTCTCCACCTTTTTGTCATCAGTCAAAAAGAGAGATTTAACATAAATAGTGTAGCAATCACACAAAACACAAATTTTTCAGAAAAATAAGAAATAGGAGACAGAAAAAAAATATAAGGCAGAGGGGGGCTGATGGTCAAGTCTGGAGGCTAGTCTGCATCGCAAGATGGTAGCAATTTTTTGTTGAGTGGTGGCAATGTCAGCAAGTAACCTTTGGAGCTAACCAAGAGAGGACGCTAACTCCACATTCAGAGTTACCAACTCAACTTCTAAATTAAAATGAGAAGACTGGCTGATCAGCAGAGGTCACTTCTGCCACTTGAGGTGGATCAATAGACTCCGACTGATTTTTGAGAGTAGCAAGTTGTTCTCATTAGAAAGATCAATTTTTCAAAACACAAATAGTTCATTCAACAACAGAGCATATGGCAACCTGGCTTTAGATTTATTATCACACATATTTTTAAATAATAGGATAGGCAAATTGATAGGTTTTTCCTTTAAAAAATGCCACAAAATACAATCATAAATAGTGGCAAAAAAAGTCTCACTTCCTGATCTAGGAAGTAAGTAATCACAAATATACTTATGGAGGGCTCTAAACCTAGTTGCTATACAGGTAGAAGGAGGGTTAGTTCCAAGATTTTCAAGCCCTGTTGTAGCCTTAAGAAATTTTTCTCTATTGAAGTTTTGAATAACGGCAGCAACAATCTTTCTATCAACTTTAGTACCAACTAAAGGAAGAGAGAATACCTTACAGAGCAACGCTAGAGGAAAGATCAATTTTTCAAAACACAAATAGTTCATTCAACAGCAGAGCATATGGCAACCTGGCTTTAGATTTGTTGTCACACATATTTTTAAATAATAGGATAGGCAAATTGATGGGTTTTCCCTTTAAAAAATGCCACAAAATACAATCATCAACAATGGCAAAAAAAGTTGCACTTCCTGATCTAGGAAGCAAGTAATCACAAATATACTTATGGAGGGCTCTAAACCTAGTTGCCATACAGGTAGAAGGAGGGTTAGTTCCAAGTTTTCAAGCCCTGTTGTTGTAACACCCCGATTTGGCCCTAGAAGTTTTGATGATGTTTTGTCGGGTTTGGATGAGTTTAGAAGTGTATCGAGCTGTGATTATTCGGATTTGTAAGTGTATTGGGGGGGGAGGGGGTGTAAGGTTTAGATGGTGTAAGTGTGGCTTGAAAAGAAGAGTAGGGGTTGTGTGTGAGCGTTCTATCGCGAGCGCGACAGAACCCTTCCGTAGAATGCATGCATAAGTGAATTTCAAGGGTTTTAGAGTTTGGATTATTGACAAGTGGCAACGTAGGAGCATGACATGTGGCATCGTAGGAGATTGATACTTGGCAACAAGAGGGTGTGACACTTGGCAAGGGATTTGTTTGCATGCATAAAGGAGTGTACCAAGTGGCATTATAGGGAAGATACACTTGGTTTGGCTTGGCTTAGCTTGGCTTGGCTTGGCTTAAGATATGGATGAATTAAAGGAAATAAGTGAATAAAGAGATATACATGTATTTAATGAGGTTGGTTGGCCTTTAATGAGGTAAGTGGGAAATTATGGAAGTCTTTCGCTTTAGATGAGCATTGATCGGCCACTCTCTAAGAATTTCTTTTTTCAATTTTCAGCTTTTAGCCCTTTTGCTTTTGGCTTTCCTCCTTTTGCTTTTTCTTTGGTTTTGCCGTGCTCTTCTTCTCTTCATCTTTTGTTGTTTTTCTTCTTCATTTGTATTTGCTCTTTAAGAGAATTACTTGGATTGTTTTAAGAGTAAGAGAAGGTAAGCTTGATTAGTTTTTCGATCTGGCCTCCTTTTTCTTTCTGCTTTTGATTTAAAGTGAGAAAAAGTTTAACTCAAGTGTTTTCTATGTGATTTGTTGAAGCTATGAACAAGAAGTTGGATGAAGGCAAAGAGAAGGTTGGAATTGAGTAAAGAACAGAGATTGAGCTTCCTAGAGGTAGGGATCGAATGCAATCTTATTGTTTTTGCATGATTAATAAAGTTTGTACATGAATTAAATATTTTTGAATTGATAAAGTTAATTTTGGCAAAATCTGTTCATTTTGCATCTGACCTCTGTGAAGTGTTTTTGCCATAAGTAGAGTTCCAGACCTCTAAATTGAGTGATTGTTGAGCCATTAGAACCATGACTTCAATAACTATAAAAGTGTCAGAAACAATCTTGAGCGAATTCTGGCTCTAGGACCCTGTAAATTGTCCAAAATAGAGGTGTCTCTGCTTTGGCCGGTTCATTTGAGCAGGTCAGATTGTTTAGGTCATATCTCAAGTTGTAGATGTCCATTTGACTTGAAGCTTGTTCCATTTAAAAGCTTACATTATATAGAAAAATTGTTAAGAGGATGTTTTGTCTAAAAATGACGTTTAGAGCTCGGTTTAGACGATACAAGTTTAAGGTGAGAAGCAGTCTTGTGAAGGTTCCTGACGGAGCCTTCTGTCGCGAGCGCGACATAGTAGTTTATAAGAGTGATTTTTCTCTTGATTTAGAGCCCATGGTTGACATGAATCAATTTCCCACCTTTACCCTCAATTAATTTGTATATATTTATGTGGTTTTCTTCCCGAATTGAACCCGTATTACACCGAAACAATATCGGAGTTTATGCAATGCAGGTTTAGGTGTATCAAATGCTTACAGAATTAATCATTTGGGAAAATAATGCTATGGTATAAGAATTAGTGTTGAACACGACATGCCATGTGATATGAATTGTTATATAATGCATTTGGTATAGAGTATAGAGCCTTTATGCAATCTGGCTTTTGTCGCCAGCGCGACCTCTTATCGCGATCGCGACAGTGAGCCTGGTTTCTGTCGCGAGCACGACTTCTTATCGTGATCGCGACAATGAACCCCTTCTCGCCCTGTCCTATTTTTTTGAAGAATGTTTTCTTCTGTCTTGCTTTGCATGATTAATAAAGTTTGTACATGAATTAAATATTTTTGTAATTGATAAACTTACTTGAATTATAGTTTATGTTTTGGTAATAAGGCAAAGCATAATTGAGTTGCTTATTGAGCCTGATTATCGTTATAGTGGATAGATAAGCATGCTTATAAAGGGTTAGAGTGCGGCTGCTAGAGTTGGCCTTAATTGTGCCCAGAGTTTGGAATACCTTGTGTATTCCATAGAGTTTTGAGTTAATTCTCCATATGCAAAATATTGTAAACAGTATCCAGAGTTACCCGTATCCACCATGAAAGGAATTCAGGCTTATTAATGTTGTGTAGTGAACTTGAGACGATTAAAAGTATTGCTCTGAATTAATGGTTATAGTATATGAGAGTAATGTTTAAATACATGACAGTTTCATATGCAAGTATATGTTTACATAAATGTGGTCACACGATTATTGCATATATGAATATATAATCTGTACAAGTGATAAAGTTATATGCATGAATTATTTGATTAGTGTTGTGTGGAATGTGTAAATTATTTGTGACTTCGCAAAGAAGTCCTTTGCATTATTTTCATCCCCACTAAGCGTTATCGCTTAGCACGGATGTTTATTTTCATATAGGTTACAGGTTCGGATCCTCGAGAGCGTGCATCTGTAGGTTAAGGCCACTAGGGAGTTTTGTTCATCTTTTTGTATAAGATAGAGATAGAGTTTGTGATGTTTTGAGTAACATCATTATGTAATATAAGTAAAAGAATCACATGTAAATGTATATGTAAAGTTAAATGGAAACTGATTGTAATATGAACCTGTATAAAGATGAATATGTATATATATATGTAATACATGTTGGGCCCTAGTGTAGTATTATTTTATTTTATTACTCTTAAATGGATGTGTTTAATGCTATCGCTTTCGCTAGTGTATGTACATGTACATGTATACGTAAGTGTCCGCATGGCGCTTCTATATTCCTTCCCGGGAGTATGGGAGTGTTACATTTAGTGGTATCAGAGCATAGGTTAGAGGTTCTGGTCTATAAGATGTAGAGTATAGGTTATATTTCAGAGTTTGTTTAGAGTCGTGGCCTTATGCAGATGCTGATTGTGTAGTGTATAGATGAAGGGTTAGTGAGATGTCGGTTAGTGAGTGATATGAGATTTTGTGCATAGTATGAGTTTGAGGTATCACTCTGTATGTTTGTCAGCTATTTCTTTTGAATCGTGTGAACATAAGCATATAAAAACATGGGGATGGGAAAAAGTGCATTACAGTAGCTTACATTGCATTTTCGCATCATCGTGCATAAATGAATCATTGCATAGCCATTCCATCTGCATCCCTCATTTGTATGCGAAAAAGTATCATTGTATGTGTTTCATTGAGAAAAGCTGACAGGATATACATCAAGTGATTAATGTTTAGAAGACGTGTATGGATTAGAGTGCAGTGCGTTAAAGAAAGTGTGAAGTGTGCACAATTTGATAGCTATATGGTATAAGTGATAGCGACTTGGAGATTTGTTTAAGAATTTACCTGTGTAAGTGATTAGCGGGGAAATTTCGAGGACGAAATTTCTTAAGGGGGAGAGATTTGTAACACCCCGATTTGGCCCTAGAAGTTTTGATGATGTTTTATCGGGTTTGGATGAGTTTAAAAGTGTATCGAGCTGTGATTATTCGGATTTGTAAGTGTATTGGGGGGGGTGTAAGGTTTCGATGGTGTAAGTGTGGCTTGAAAAGAAGAGTAGGGGTTGTGTGTGAGCGTTCTATCGCGAGCGCGACAGAACCCTCCCGCAGAACGCATGCATAAGTGAGTTTCAAAGGTTTTGGAGTTTGGATTATTGACAAGTGGCAATGTAGGAGCGTGACATGTGGGATCGTAGGAGATTGATACTTGGCAACAAGAGGGTGTGACACTTGGCAAGGGATTTGTTTGCATGCATAAAGGAGTGTGCCAAGTGGTATTGTAGGGAAGAGACACTTGGTTTGGCTTGGCTTGGTTTGGCTTAAGATATGGATGAATTAAAGGAAATAAGTGAATAAAGAGATATACATGTATTTAATAAGGTTGGTTGGCCTTTAATGAGGTAAGTGGGAAATTATGGAAGTCTTTGGCTTTGGATGAGCATTGACCGGCCACTCTCCAAGCATTTCTTCTTTCAATTTTCAGCTTTTGGCCCTTTTACTTTTGGCATTCCTCCTTTGCTTTTTCTTTGGTTTTGCCGTGCTATTCCTCTCTTCATCTTTTGTTGCTTTTCTTCTTCATTTGTATTTGCTCTTTAAGAGAATTACTTGGATTGGTTTGAAGAGTAAGAGAAGGTAAGCTTGATTAGTTTTCCGATCTGACCTCCTTTTTCTTTATGCTTTTGATTTAAAGTGAGAAAAAGTTTAACTCAAGTGTTTTCTATGTGATTTATTGAAGCTGTGAACAAGAAGTTGGATAAAGGCAAAGAGAAGGTTGGAATTGAGTAAAGAACAGAGATTGAGCTTCCTAGAGGTAGGGATCGAGTGCGATCTTATTATTTTTGCAAGATTAATAAAGTTTGTACATGAATTAAATATTTTTGATTTGATAAAGTTAATTTTGGCAAAATCTGTTCATTTTGCATCTGACTTCTGTGAAGTGTTTTTGCCATAAGTAGAGTTCCAGACCTCTAAATTTAGTGATTATTTAAGCCATTAGAACCATGACTTCAATACCTATAAAAGTGTCAGAAACAACCTTGAGCGAATTCTGGCTCTAGGACCCTGTAAATTGGCCAAAACAGAGGTGTCTCTACTTTGGCCGGTTTATTTGAGCAGGTCAGATTGTTTAGGTCATATCTCAAGTTGTAGGTGTCCATATGACTTGAAACTTGTTCCATTTAAAAGCTAATATTCTAGAGAAAAATTGTTAAGAAGGATGTTTTGTCTAAAAATGACATTTAGAGCTCGGTTTAGATGATACAAGTTTGACATGAGAAGTAGTCTTGTGAAGGTTCCTGACGGAGCCTTCTGTCGCGAGCGCGACAGAGCAGGTTATAAGAGTGATTTTCCTCTTGATTTAGAGGCCATGGTTGACATGAATCAATTCCCCACCTTTACCCTCAATTAATTTGTATATATTTATGTGGTTTCCTTCCAGAATTGAACCCGTATTACACCGAAACAATTTTGAAGTTTATGCCATGCAGGTTTAGGTGTATCAAATGGTTACAGAATTAGTCATTTGGGAAAACAATGCTATGGTATAAGAATTAGTGTTGAATACGACATGCCATGTGATATGAATTGTTATATAATGCATTTGGTATAGAGTATAGAGCCTTTATGCAATCTGGCTTCTGTCGCGAGCTCGACCTCTTGTCGCAATCACGACAGTGAACCTGGCTTCTGTCGCGATCACGACAGTGAGCCCCTTCTTGCCCTGTCCTATTTTTTTGAAGAATGTTTTCTTCTGTCTTGGTTTGCATGATTAATAAAGTTTGTACATGAAATAAATATTTTTTGAATTGATAAACTTAGTTGAATTATAGTTTATGTTTTGGTAATAAGGCAAAGCATAATTGAGTTGCTTATTGAGCCTGATTACCGTTATAGGGGATAGATAAGCATGCTTATAAAGGGTTAGAGTGCAGCTGCTAGAGTTAGCCTTAATTGTGACCAGAGTTCGGAATACCTTGTGTATTCCATAGAGTTTTGAGTTAATTCTCCATATGCAAAATACTGTAAACAGTATCCTGAGTTACCCGTATCCACCATGAAAGGAATTCAGGCTTATTAATATTGTGTAGTGAACTTGAGACAATTAAAAGTATTGCTCTGAAATAAATGTTATAGTATATGAGAGTAATGTTTAAATACATGACAGTTTCATATACAAGTATATGTTTACATGAATGTGGTCACACGATTATTGCATATATGAATATATGATCTGTACAAGTGATAAAGTTATATACATGAATTATTTGATTAGTGTTGTGTGGAATGTGTAAATTATTTGTGACTTCGCAAAGAAGTCCTTTGCATTATTTTCATCCCCACTAAGCGTTATCGCTTAGTACGGATATTTATTTCTGTGTAGTTTACAGGTTCGGATCCTCGAGAGCATGCATCTGCAGGTCAAGGCCACTAGCGAGTTTTGTTCATCTTTTTGTATAAGATAGAGATGGAGTTTGTGATGTTTTGAGTAACATCATTATGTAATATAAGTAAAAGAATCACATGTAAATGTATATGTAAAGTTAAATGGAAACTAGTTGTAATATGAACCTGTATAAAGATGAATATGTATATATATATGTAATGCATGTTGGGCCCTAGTGTAGTATTATTTTATTTTATTACTCTTAAATGGATGTGTTTAATGCTATCGCTTCCGTTAGTGTATGTACATGTACATGTATACGTAAGTGTCCGCGTGTAGCCTCTATATTCCTTCCCGGGAGTATGGGGGTGTTACAGTTGTAGCCTTAAGAAATTTTTCTCTATTGAAGTTTTGAATAATGGCAGTAACAATCTTTCTATCAACTTTAGTAAAGGAAGAGAGAATACCTTAGAGAGCAACGCCAAAGTGCCTTTGAATACTTTGTCCCCAAACTGAACTTGGAAGTTACTGGCGGTGATATTTTTCATTGACCCATTACCAAATCGAGATAGAAGAACGGATTTGTGTATGTAATGAAACATTTCCACCTTTATTGTTCCATCAATTTTGCCAAATCAGGAGCAAATTCCATTGTCACATCCCAGTCGATGGTTTTGGGAGGAATGATAACTATCTTCACGGATTTTGATGTAGTTTCAATGGGTTTTAGTCTTTTGGGTAATTTGGTCTTTGAAGGTTTACAGTTTGCTTTGGTTTTGAAACGCACCATGGGTTGAGAGATTAAGGTTTACAAAGAGAAATTACAGAGATTTGGAGAAGAAAGACCGAAGAGGAAAGATGAAAAGAGGAATTATGGTTGAAGAGAGAGAATCAAAGAGAGAGAAAATAAATCTTTTTGATTTATGAGAAGAGATATGAAAGGACAACTCATTTAAGAGCAGTTTCCCTTCCCAAGGAGATAAACACTACATTTTTCAAAAAGGATACAACTGTTCCCACTCTTTTTACTAAAAATTTGCATAAACACACAGGATAAAATGCAGGAACTGGATTTTAAGCGGGAAAAGATTTTTCTTAAATAAAATAAAATTTTATTTTTATCCCTAACAGTTTAAAATTAAAGAGAGAGAACATAAAGGACTATTTTATCTTTTCATGACCTTTTAAAAACTGAACACGCAAAAATAAAATCAACAGGTATCACAATAAGTCAGATAACACTGCAAAAAGTCATATAACTCAAGAAAACAATTTAGAACACATAGCTTTTCTAGCTTAACAGAGAACATAACGGAACAAGCTACAAAAAAAATATAAGTATATTTCTAAGTGAATAGAACAGAAAGTTAACTCATTAGAGAACTTACTCTACAACAGTACCCATGCCCAACTTTCTTCTAATTTGGCAAAACTGATCTTCTTTTAGAGGTTTGGTGAAGATATCAGCCAGCTGTTGTTCTATTGGAACGAATTCTAGCACAATATCGCCATGTTCAACATGATCTCTAATAAAGTGGTGTCTGATTTCTATGTGCTTGGTTCTAGAATGCATAATTGGATTCTTTGTAAGATTGATTGCACTAGTGTTGTCACAGAATATTGGAACTTGATCAAACTCAATTCCATAATCCTTTTATTGTTGTCTGATCTATAGAACTTGTGCAACACTCCCTCCAGCTACAATGTATTCTGCTTCTGCTTTTGTTGTTGAAAGAGCCACTGAATTTTGTTTTCTGCTGTACCAAGTAATTAGAGAATTACCCAGAAAGTGACATGCACCAGAAGTGCTCTTTCTGTCAATTCTGCATCCAGCATAGTCTGTATTAGAATATCCAATTAGATCCAGAGAACTATTCTTTAAGTACCATAACCCCAATTCTGGAGTTCCAACCAAGTAGCGTAGAATTCTCTTAGAGCAAATTGGAACCTAGCACACAGACACACACTAAAGTGAATATCTGGTCTGCTTGCTGTCAAGTACAGCAATGATCCGATCATGCTTCTATACATTTTCTTGTTAACACTCTTGCCTTTTTCATCCTTTTCCAGCTTGATTGAGGGACTCATAGGCATATTGTCAGACTTAGCTTTTGTCATTTTGAACTTCTTAATAAGCTCCTTTGTGTATTTCACCTGACTTATGAAAATTGCACTTTTGCATTACTTAATTTGCAATCCCAAAAAAAATGTGAGTTCTCCCATTAAACTCATCTCAAATTCCTGCTTCATAATAGTTTCAAAATCTTTGCACATAGAAACATTAGTAGAACCAAAAACAATGTCATCAACATAGATTTGCACTAATAAAATATGAGATGAATCATGCTTTGTAAAAAGTGTATTATCAACTTTTCCTCTGTTAAAACCGTGAGCAAGAAGAAAACAACTCAATCTTTTATACCAATCTCTAGTAGCTTGTTTCAAACCATATAAAGCCTTTTTACGTTTGTAAACATATTCTGGATTATCTAGATTTTCAAAACCAAGGGGTTGAGCTACATAAACTTCTTCATTTAAGAAACCATTTAAAAAGGCACTTTTCACATCTATTTGATAAAGTTTGAAATTCTTAAAATATGCATATGCACATAAAATTCTAATTGCTTCTAATCTAGCTATAGGTGCAAAAGTTTCATCCAAATCAATACCTTCTTCTTGATTGTAGCCTTGAGCAACTAATCTTGCCTTATTTCTCACTACATTTCCTTGTTCATCAAGCTTATTTCTAAAAACCCATTTAGTACCAATAATAGAATAATTTGAAGGTTTGATAACTAGATACCAAACTTTGTTTCTCTCAAACTGATTTAATTCTTCTTGCATAACAAGAATCCAATTTTCATCATTTTGAGCATCAATAAAATTTTTGGGTTCTAGTTGAGAAACAAAAGCTACATTACCAAAGTATTCACGCATTGCTCTTCTGGTCATCATTCTTTCTGATGGTTCTATCAGCAGGTTTTCTTTTAGGTAATATCTATGAAACTTCCAGTCCTTAGGCAATTCTGCTGGTTGTTTCGTATTCCATTGATCTGCTAATCTTTCCATTGATTGTTCTGTCTGGTTTTCTTGATATTGATCTGTCTTCCTTTCTATTGGTTGATTACTTCTAACTGACCAGACGAGTTTCCAGATCTGTCATCCTGATCTGGTTGTTGATCTGATGACTTTTTTGTTTGATCTTCCTCTCCTATCTTTTTATTTATTTCAATCACTTCTTCATCTATATCAGAAAAACTCCTTTCTCTAGTGTAGATGTCAACATGATCAAATTTCACATTTATAGATCCTTCTACAACTAAAGTTCTTCTATTAAAAACTCTATAAGCTTTGCTATTTAAAGAATAATCAAGAAAAATACCTTCATCTGATTTTGCGTCAAATTTACCTAGATTACTCTTATCATTAAAAATAAAGCACTTACAGTCGAATAGTTAAAAATAACTGATGTTTGGCTTTCTATTCCTCTAAAGCTCATATGAAGTCTTGTTTAGAACTGAGCTGATAAGTGTTCTGTTCAGCATATAACAAGCCGTACTTACTGCTTCTGCCCAAAAATATTTTGGAAGATTATTTTCATTGATCATTGTTCTAGCCATCTTCTGAAGTGTTCTATTCTTCCTTTCTACTACGTCGTTTTGTTGTGGTGTTTGGGTAGCTGAAAAACTATGATGAATTCCAGAACTATTTCAATACTCCTCAAAACGTATGATCACTCCTTATACTTGTGATCATATACCCTTTCTCATTTTTTTATTTCTTGCTTAATTTTTCAAACGCTTTGATTGCTTCACTTTTGTGAGCAAGAAATAATGTCCACGTATATCTTGTATAATCATCCACTATAACAAATATATAAACTTTTCCACCAATGCTTGCAGGACTTATTAGTCCAAACAAATCCTGGTGCAAAATCTCCAATGCTTTCTTGGATGAGATTTCACCTTTTAGCTTATGGGAAGTTCTGGTCTGTTTCCCTAGTTGACAAGCCTTTCAAGCATAATTTCTCTCAAAATTCATCTTTGGCAGCCCTTTTACAAGATTTTTCCTAGCTAGCTTTTCCATGGTATGAATACTAGCATGCCCAAGTTTCTTGTGCCAAAGTATACTTAAATTTTCTTGTGTTATCAAGCACTTAGATCACTTTCTTGTAGCTCTTCTATATTGACTACATAAATATTTTTGGATCTGCGCCCTGTCAGAACTGACTGATCTGTTCCAACATCTTCTACTCTACAGTGATCTTTTTCAAAAATCACTCTTCTGTTTCTATCACAGATTTGGCTAATGCTCAACAAGTTAAGCTTTTAACCATCAACAAGAGAGACATCTTCTATCTTTGGATTAGATCTAATAGTTCCTATCCTAATGATTTTCCCTTTTCTGTTATCGCCAAAACTAACTTTTCACCATCTCTCATGTTTAATTTTGAAAACTTTAATATGTTTCCAGTCATGTGCCTAGAACATCCACTATCCAAATACCATTTTTCTGATCTAGAGCTCCTGAGGCAGATCTGCAAGGAAATCATACAGATTTAGGTACCCAATCTTTCTTGGGTCCTTGTGGGTTAGTAACAGCATGCACATTATTTTTAACAACCCATATCTGTTTTTTAGAACTAGCATTTCTCTTATAATAACAGAATTTAGACACTTGGCCTTTTCTGCTGCAGTAAAAATATATGACAGAATTGCTAGAAAAATTGTTCATGTAATTATTTTTATATTCTTTTTTTATAAACATGCTTCTTTTAATAATTAAACTTCGATGTGCTAGCATGCAACTTTTTATCTTCTTTTTCAACATATGAACAAACTTTCTTTCCTTTATATTTTTCTTGCAATACCATGTACTTCTTTTCTAAATATGAGAATTCATTTTTAACATCAATTTCTTTCTGTTTTACATGCTCTAATTCTTGTCCTAATGTATCATGCTATTTTCTTAATGCAATATGATTCATTTTAAGCATGCGATATTTATGATAAACTTTTTCAAAGCATATCAACATGTTTTCATATTCATCTTTATTTGCATCAGAACTAGAGTCAGAGTTAGAATACGTTACCTCATTTATGTCATCTTTATTTTCTGTTTGACTCTTGTTCTGTTCATCAGCAGTGTAATTTGTTTGATCTGTCTTAGCAGATACGTGTTGTTCCTCATGGTCAGAAATTGCCATCAATCCAGCTTCATCTGAATCCCCATCTGATTCTTCTGCACTGTTGCTTGAATCTTCGCTATTACTCCATGTAGCCTTCTTCTTGTACCTTTTCTCCTTTTTCTTCAAATTTGGACATTTAGATTTGATATGTCCACGCTTTTTACACTCATAGCATACAACATCTCCAGCAGATCTGGAACTGCTATCTACTTTCTGGTGAGAGTATTTCTGCTGCTGCCTCTTGTTGAATTTCTTACTTTTTCGATACAGCTTCTTAAATTTCTTTATAATAAGTGCCATTTCATCATCACCAGTGGAGTAATCACTTCCATACTCAGCTTTGAGAGCAAGAGACTTTAATTTCCTTTCTTTCTCTTTTTCAGCATCTTGTGACTTACTGTAAATCTCATGAGAAATAAGTGAGCCACAAACAGTATCAAAATTAAGAGTACTAGGATCTTTATCTAATAAAATTAAAGCTTTAGCTTCCCATCTAGGAGTTAGACCCCTAACAAGTTTAGCAATTTTATTTTCTTCAATAAGTTTGTAACCGAGAGCTTTAATTTCATTTGTTAACTTAACATACCTGTTAATTACCTCAGCCACAGTCTCTTCTGGCTTCATTTTGAAAGCTTCGTAATCCACCATAAGCACATGTAGTTTGGATCCCTTTACTTCATGGGTTCCATCATATGTGGCTTCAAGCTTATCCCAAATTTCTTTTGCTGTATCACAACCAGAGACTCTATTAAATTCATTAGTATGTAAAGAACAGAATATAATACTCATTGCTTTTGAGTTCAGTTGAACTCTTTTCTTTTTATTTTCAGTAAGCTCCTTTCTGGTTTTTTGAACAGTAATGCATGTTCCTTTAGCTTGTTCAACTATTTTTGTTGAAGCTTGATATCCTTCTTCGATTATTTCCTAGCAATCCATGTCTTGAAATTGGATAAAATGTCGCATCACTACCTTCTAGAATGGATAATTGTTTCCGCAGAACATAGGTGGTCTGTGGACAGAATGACCTTCCTTAAATGGATTAGCTACAGGAGGATTTTCAGAACTTGATGCCATCTTACGGATCACTCAACATTGTTAAATCTTAGGAGAATGAGATCAGCTCTGATACCAATTGTTGGTCCCGATGACACACAAGAGGGGGGGGGGGGTTGAATTGGGTGTTTTAAAATTTTTGCTCAATTTCTGGTGGAACAGAACAGAAGTGTTCTGGTAGAGTTTTCTGGTTTGAACAGAACAGATGGATATGCAATTGATGAATGTAGAAAGTGATTATCAATAGAATATGCAATAAATTCTTTGTAAAATAGATTTAAATCTTGCAGTAAATCAATGTTATATAACAGAAATGGTTTTAAAGATTTCTTTTAAATCAACACAAAATTTTGTAAGAACAGAACAGCAGAAATCTTTTAGAAACAGAACAGAGAAGAGGGGAGAAGAATTAGATCAACACAAATGATTTATAGTGGTTCGGCCTAGTTGCCTGCATCCACTCTCCAAGACACTGTCTTGAGCTTATCTCTCCACTAACAACTCTTTTAATGGGCAAGAGTTAAGCCAATATACAAACCTAATATATTTTTTTACCCATAATCTTTTTTCTAAGTAAAAGATGTAAACACTTACTAGAATTTCCTAAGGTTCTAGCCAGCCCTTTCTCACAATCTTTTACAAAGATACCTCACAAAAGAATTACAACAGAAGTGCTATAATCTAATTGAGGAGAATGATAATGAATGAAGTGCAAGATGTGAAAATTAGCTTGAAAAAGAAGAAAGCTTGTATCTCAAGAGATAAAATAAATTTTCAATTTCTCTAAACTTTTTGGAATAAAAAACAACTTCAATTTATAGCCAAAAACTTATTATAGCCGTTAGAGATCAAAATATAGCCGTTAGAAGAAAGACAGACTGGTTAATTTTGAAAACTAGCCATTATTTTGTCTTTTAGTGAAAACAGATCTGCTGTCTGATCAACTGTTCTGCTACGACAGAACAGAAAACTTTTCCGCTACGACAGAACAGAAAACTTTTCCAAAATATTTTCTAGTAACCTTTTTGCGTAATCTTTTCAAATAACATTTTAATAGCTTTTCTAAAGGGATGTTTGACATATTGTAGAAGATCATTTTAGAGTACTTTTTTAAAGCATACTTTTTGTTTGTTGCAAAACACTTTTTCAGCTTACAGTAGAACACCATTTTTTAATGCAAGTAAAAATCATTTTTATGTAGAGAAGAACTTTTAAGATGCATGAACATATATATAAAGCTCCTCAATAGATTTTACAGAATTAATACCCTGACTTCCAGCAGAACTAAAAATTTTAAGTTCTTCAAGCAATTGGCTTACATATTTGACTTGGTTCTTGCATAACTTAGTGGAGAACGAGCTGAAACAAAAATAAATAAATAGAACTTTTGCAAAATTTATACAAAGTTTGATTATAATCAAAATTGAGATGTAACCTTTAGCCAACAAAAATTAACAATTTCTCTCTCATTAATTGAAGATGAAACTTACAAATAACAAATTTATACTAAGAAAAGAAAAGTAAACTGAATGCCAACACCAGGTCAAAAAAAAAACTAAGCTAAACTAACTAATATGGTAAGTATTTAACTAAATTAAATAAATAAAATATTCTTTCAATATCAAATTGAGTGAACCAGCCAACACAATTAATGAGAAAGTGGACAATTTTTTTAAAAAAATTACATGTATAAAATTTAATATAGAATATTGCAATATGGTATGCTAGCATACAGTGATTTAGGACCGTTAAATTAAAAATAAAATAATAATAATAAATTTTGATTTAAAAGTTGAAAAAAGTGCTCACCGAATTATTATTCGATATTGATGGAATTATTTATTTTATCTGTAAAACTTGGATATGTTATAAGAAAAAAAAATTAAAATGAATTTTCACACAAACATTTGTCCTTGTCTTTATTAATTGCTTCATCACACACAACAGCATTTTCTTCGATGGCTCTCTTTGCCTTCTCAACTTTTATCTCTTTTCATTGTAAAAACTTTCACTCATAGTAGTCCAAGGATTACATAAATTTATAATCACTAAAATTTGATTTGGCTTATAAGAGTATAAATTTTTACTTTAGCATTTGTAAAGACTTAACCAAATTGTATTTGGCGTGGTGGAGAGAACATATCATTTTAACTTTGTCTTTCATCTGGTCAAATGACAAATTCAATATGGATTTGAAGTCAAGTAATACTTAATAGATATTTACTTTGTAAACACTAACCGTCATAGTACGAGTAAGAATCGTTGCAGCAATCTAACATGTGTGGTTGGACCTAAAGATAGAAAAAATCGGAGAATTATATGGAGTGAAGATAATTAGATTATTTACTATAATTGATTCGAATCAAAATAACTAAAAATCAATATAATAAATTACATCAAATTTTAGTACTACAAAATCGAGAACCAGAATTCTCTCTGTGTCACTAATTGAAACCAAACTGATTAATATTTTGAAAAATTTTATTAGACAAAAATGATATCGTTTTAAAAAATTCAATTTTTTTTTTTTCAGTTATTAATCTGAAAACCAAAATTTAAATATTTTTATTTAAAAAAAAAAACTGAATCAATAATTCGAATAACTTGACAGAATTGTAGTGTTACTATGTTAGGGTGTTTTAGTGCTGTAAAATGTAATATTTATATTCATTAACATCTATAAATAGTTGATATTTCAGGCTGTTAATCAAAATTGGCTACTTTTTGAAAACAAACAAGTAAAAGTAAAAATCAAAAATTGAAAAATAAATACCAAAACTAAAATTATTGAATTTATCAAGTTAATTTTGGTTCGATTTCTATTTTTTTGTTTGAGGAAATTACACCAAATATCACATTTTAACTTTTTTTTCAAAAATATACCCTTTGTTTAAAATCTTTTATAAATACCACTTTTTCAATTTTTACTTTCAAAAATAACTTTTATTTTCCAGGCTGTCCGTGCCGTTCACATTCTCCTTCCGGCTTCCATCTCAGCGGAAAAAAGTCCAACTCTAGGCTCTTCTCCTCCAACAGAGAGAGCGGCACTCTCCTCACCATTTCCCCCTCTTTTTTCTTCGATTTCTCCTCTTACTTTCTGCACTCTCACATCGATTAGCTGCTGATCAGGTGATGGCTCTTTTCTTTTTTATTTTTTTCTTTTTTGTCGAATAATTTTATTTTCGTTTTTGTTCTTTCGGGTTTTAGTTCATTTGGATTGGTGGTTATTGGGTATTCTACGATTTCGATGTTATCTGGTTTCGTAATTGGTAGATTGGGTTTATTGTTTTCTGATTTTGAAATTATATGGCATCTCTTGCAGTTTTAAGTTTTGCTGGCAAGATGGCGACTTTTGCAGAACCGGAAAACGCTTTAAAGCAAGCTGAAGGTGAGTTTTATAATTCCTGGCCCTTTTTTATCTGCTAGTTGCTTGTAATTCTGTTGTGTGAAAGCTTGTGTCCATGATTGTTTCCTTTTGCTAGAATTTTTGAGAATGCTATTTTACCTAGGAAATTTTTCTTTTTGGTTGTAAGATTATATATCATGTTGACTGCTGTTCATATAAGCTAATGTTTCAGTAGAATGGTTTAAATAGCTAATGTTTCAGTAGAATTGTTAAAATGCTACTGTTAGTATCATTTGTTTTGTCTTTCTCCCCATATTTTTTATTTGAAGATCTTGGATAGTGGTAATAAATTGATGTCCTGATGATGCTTATTTCCGAATAAGATGGTGGAGGGCTAACTCTATGTTAGATATGGGAAACATTGCATTAGACCTAGGAGGCATCATAGGTTGCAGGATTTCTTATATGCAAATCACCAAGTTGTAAATTCTCCTTTTACTTTCATTGTTTTTATTCAAGTAATACAATGATAAATGGTCTAGTTTTGATATATCTTTGGATTACAGTACATCAGCTAATTAAGCATTGTACATCTTGCATTTTAACTTTATCGATAATATAAACTTTCAAATTCTCAGTATCTTTAGTAACTTGCTATGTTATTTTGACTCTCGCTTCATCCAGATTTGTAAAACATTTATGCTTAAATACCAATCTATTTTTTTTCCTGATGCAGATATATCTACCCATTCTGTTCATGGGATAATTAAAGTAGTTTTATTTCCTACTTCTGCTGGATCTAGTGAAGATGATGAGTTTGCTATTTTGAGGCCAAGGAATTTCTGAAGGGAAGAGGGCTTGATGTCTGTTCAGATTGACAAGTGCTCATATTTATATATTAGATAGTCAATGGCGAAGTCTATTGAAGTCTTTTGCAATCTGTCAGCTGGATGTGCAACAAAATGCCATGTTTTGCAACCTTATCAAAATTTTATCGACAGTGACAACAGAAAAGCTAATTAGATTCTTGGACTATCTAGGGGAACAGTGTTCTATTTTCATTTCTTTTTACCAATTTTGCTCTTGTTGTACTTTTGGTTTCGGGAACTAACAACTGTTTTCTTCCCTATTACTTTTGGGCGTTGAATGGCTAATAGCCTTGCACCATTACATTCAAATTATACAAAGATTAGTGCAAGTGATGATTGTTGTTGCCATTGCACTTTGTTATTTCTCAAAGACTAATGTAAGTGATGATTGTTGCTACCAATGTACTTTGTTATTTTTGGAATCATTTTAACGAAATGTATAAACGTGGCACCCAAACTTGTTTTTCTATCATTTTAAAATACCAAGAATGTAAAATTCCATTTATATTATTAATTTAGATTCATGCCAAATAAATTTATAAAAAATATAAAATATTATATTTAAAATATTTCATAATTAAAAATCTAATTTAATATCTTTTATTCAAGTAGTCAAGTATAATTACAATATATAACAAGTATACATCAAGTACACATCTAATATATGCACAATATATATTTAGTTTACAAACAATATACATCACGTACACATTTAATATACGTACAATATACATTTAGTTTACTAATAATATACAATAAATATACATTTAGTATATGCATAATATATAGCTAGTTTACTCATAGTATACATCAAGTACACATTTAATATACGCACAATATACATCTAATTTATTAACAATATACATCAAGTACACATCTATTATACGCACAATATACATCTAATACACATCTAGTATACGCACTATATATATCTAGTATACACATAATATACATCTAGTATACGTATAATATACATATAGTACACATCTAGTATACGCACAATATACATATAGTATACACATAATATACATCTAGTACACATCTAATATACGCACAATATACATGTAATATATATACAATATACATCTAGTACACATCTATTATATGCAAAATATACATCTAATATACACATAATATACATCTAGTACATATCTAATATACGCACAATATGTATCTAGTATACACACAATATACTTCTACTACACATCTAATATACGCACAATATACATTTAGTACGCACAATATATATCTAGTATATACACAATATACACCTAGTATACATCTAATATACGCATAATATACATCTAGTATACGTACAATATACATCTAGTATATGTACAATATACGCACAATATGCATCTAGTATACACACAATATACATCTAATACACATCTAATATACGCACAATATACATCTAGTATACACACAATATATATCTAATACACATCTAAAATACGCACAATATACATCTAGCACACATCTAGTATACACACAATATACATCTAGTATATGCACAATATATATGTAATATACACACAATATATTATGCATTATATATCTCTTATTATGCTATGCACTATATCAAATAATAATATAACAATAAAACTAAAAATATAAAAAGAAACTAGATTATCATGCCTATTTTGTTGACCAATTTTTCGTTGACTCTACTTGCTAGATAATATTATTTATTTACATGTGTTCCAATTAAATGCTTATTTTCATGTATATATTATAACTAATATTATAATATATATTATAACACATTTCATATTGAATTCCATTTCATTCACACGTTTCCATGGATTCCCATACATAATATAATAATAAATTAAAGTAAAAACAACAAACTTAACATGGAAAATACATAAATAGGACAACTATTTCAAAAGAAATAAATGCGGGAGGGATGGGGCTGTCACGAGTCGGCACAAAGGGTGGTTGTGCCGAGTCGGCACGGAGGCCACTCGTGCCTCTTCCCATTCCCAAACCAGACTGCAGCTTTTAGGCCCACTTCCCATTCCAAGCTGCCACACTTTCTCGTGATATTGGAGTAGCTAACCCACAATTATGAAGCCTGACTCATTAAAGACCATACAAGCTTTAGAGCAATCACCTTATAATAACCTAAATGATCATTGATCATAAAACTAGATAAATGCAATAGATTTTACTTAAATAAAAAGGCATGCAATTGAAGTGAAAAGAACCTGTTTGAGCTTAATAGCATAGATTTCACCAGCTAAAACTCTTTCACCATACAACATCACAGCTTCCTTAACAGATTTGAATGGAGGTCTTGTATCAATCTCTGCCCAACCCATCACCACCACTCTGCCTTCTTCTTTCTCCATCTTCTGATATTATTACTAACAAACAGCTCCCTGATCTTGTGGAGATAATAAGCTAATTTGTGCTTATTATTTATGACTTATTATATAAAGGAAGTTTAAGATATATATATATATATATATATATATATATATATATTGAGTTTAATTTCATGGCGTCCACTTCACTGGAATTTCGATATTTGAAGTTGACAGATGGTGAATGGCAGTTGGTTGATGTTGATGATTAATTAGTTAGTTTTATTGCCAAACTAATCAATGCCAGTCGTTGATTATGACATTACTCCTTACTAGTTTATATAAAAATAACTTTGCTAGGAAATGACAAAAATATCATACCTACGTTTACATACAAAAAAACTCGCCTTTCTTCACTCTTTCTTTAGCTTCCATGTACGCTAGTTCATACCACAATGAAGAAGAAGACTGGTTACCGAACCTGTTTAGTGTCATCAAAGCAGATTCCACTTCTCTCTCCACAAGCTTTAACCCTATTGCTATCTCTCTGATCACCGGCCGCCCTGATGTAGGCAAGCAAAAATGCTGTATCACCAATTTAAATTTTGGCACATAAATCTCTCCCGACTTATCAATAAACCTATTTCGAAATATTGAAACACCGTGCTAGATTCTTTCTAAAGGAGGAAAAATTTTTGAACCGAGAATCGTTATATTGTGGTGGAGAGTTTCTCCGGCGACTTGGAGTAAGTCCTTGAGTGTAACCCAAGTTTTCACTACAAGAAAAAACGGAAATAGCAACGGAAAATAGCAACGGAATTTGCTAATTTTCCGTTGCTAATCAAAATTAGCAACGGAAAAATCCGTTGCAATTTCGGCCGACGCTAAATTTAGCAACGGAATTTATTTCCGTTGCTAAATTTAGCAACGGAAAAAATTTTCCGTTGCTAAAAATAGCAACGGAATTTGTTTTCCGTTGCTGAAAATAGCAACGGAATTTGTTTTCCGTTGCTATTTTTAGCAACGGAATATATATTCCGTTGTTATTTTTAGCAACGGAATCAGTATTCCCTTGCTATTTTTCGTATTTTGTTAAAATAAATATAATTCACATAGCAACGGAAAAGCATTTCCGTTGCTATTTTTAGCAACGGAACTTCTTTTTCGTTGCTATTTTCAACAGTATAACAATTATATTTTTAAATAAATATAGTTCAATTAGCAACGGAAAAAAAATTCCGTTGCTAAAAATAGCAACGGAATAACAATTCCGTTGCTATTTACAACAGTGAAAAAAAATATTTTTTAAATTAATATAATTCAAATCCTGTATATATTAATAATGTATGCTTATCGGTAATATAATCTCATATAAAAATTATAATACACAATAATTAAAATCCTGAAAATATATTATAATATTATAAAATAAAAATCCGAAAAAACATTACAAAAGTAAATTCAGTATAACATTACTGTAAAGTAAAAACTAGTGAAATAATAGCCTAATTAGGAATATACATTTCCTATTCTAAATATTTCCTAACTCTGTCATAAATTAATCCCAATTTTCGCTTGATCCTCTTCTCCATAAGCTTTAACTCTGTCATAAATTAATCCCAAAATAGAAGTTGACTTGTATGATGACTCTTCCTTCTTTTCCATATAACGAGGATACAGTTCTACTTTAAGATCATTTGGCAGCTTAGTCTGTTTCAAAATGGTGAAAAAGAAAATATTATTTTAGTTGTAGAAAATGAACTATCACTTCAAATTACTCAAAAGTAGAGTAACCAATGGCACAAAGTATATGACTTCAAACAGCTGAGCTGATTTTCTGAGATTAATTGCAATAATAAAACTTTATAATCTCGATCCTCACTAACTTGTAATCAAGAAAAATGAATTCAAACACAAACTTGAAGATGCAAGCACTATACTATTTTTCTTATGCAAGACCAAAAATATGAATTACACATGTTGTCAGCCCCATAATTTTTGAGATATAATTGCCCAAAAGGTATTGCATTGCTTAAAAGAATTCAAAATCTATTATTCTTTGAACATAACCTATGTAGTAAAACTGAATTTTTGACAGATGAAATGCAACAGCAAATTGGGGAACAGACCGAAATAATGAGCACTGGATTTTGGAAATAATGAGATAAAAAATAGAAATTGATAAAATGCTCGAGTTGTTATAAGTAACAAACCAAGAGAGAAATCTTTAGCCTTAGGCAACAATTCTTTGTAAATTCCACCTGCATGTACACCAAATCATAATATATATATTCAAATTACATTAAAATCAGCATAAATTATTAAAATTAATTGAATTGAACCCATTGAACATCCAAAGAAATGGGGCTGAAACCACTCTGCCTAAGAGTAGTGTTTTGACATGTTTAAGTGATTTTTAATTGATTCGAAGTAAAACATTAACCTTTTTGCCAGCAATTCTCGTAGCAGCTATAATATTCTCTAAATCAAATTCACTATCCACATTAACAAAAACACATTCCTGGGCAGCTAAAACCAAATCCTCCAAGAGCTTTCCATTTCCATTAAAAATGCACCTGCTCATGAATACTAGCTCAAAGGAAATACACATACAAATGCTGCAGAAGCATAATAAGGTAATCCTAAATGCAATTATGCATATCATTTAATATACCCTACACATTTCAAAATTAACTAGTTCTGCAAAAATGAAAGACAGGTCAAACAACTCATTACTTTGTGGGATCAAAGCCAGCACCAAGAGCCAGCCTGAGCTCATTGCCACTGACCAACACAGCTCCTCCTGGTAATCCATTACAAGATGATACTCCTCCTGGTAAAACAAATAGTTAAATTTCATGACTTGATGGAAAATAAAAGCTGCGTTAACAGCAAATGAAAAAAAAGTATTAGCTGCTTTCAGCTAATGAATTAAATTAAATGAAAAAAATACAAATAACTAGCAATATCAGAAATTTACAATTTAATTCATTAGCTGCTTTCTAAAATATTAAGGAATCTCTGCAGAACACAATAAATCTAGGAAAGCAAATACAGCAACTGAACACAATTATTAAAACAAAACATAGCTTTATGAGAAGATAACAAACCTGGAAAAGCAAAAATGTAAGGGCAACAAGGTAAACTACGGCCATTCCATTAACTAAGCACAGTGAAGGACAATTTAGTGTCTGCATGTGCAATTAAAACATTGACCCTAAATGAATACATTTTAACTCAAATTCAAATTTCTGTTGAGTTCTTCTAATAGAAAAGAAAACATTAGCACAAATCATCTTCAAATTTAATTGATCAAATTTAATTTAATTAAACCAATTACTCAATTAACACAACCAATTTATCAATCAATTCCATAAACCATAACAACACACACACTGTGACTATAAAATCACACATTATTAAATTTAATTCTTGTAAAAATCACTTGAAAAAGTGAGTTTGGTGGCCACCCTCCCCAATTTTACTGTCTGGACTAAAGTCTCCCGTAGCATTTCTTAATTCCTTGTACGTGTAGATTTTAACATTGTCAATGCTTGCAACATCTGTAACAAGAAGCTCCATTATTAGTATAATAATAAAATGTTAGTATTTAGAAATGCTATATAGAGATACTAATTCCAGATTCTCCAATACATGATCATGTAGAAGAATAAACATATGAATTCTTATCAAATTATAATATCAAACCCTACATACATATAAAACTACTATAGTACTGCATACCTTCATCAATGCCAAAAGAACCAGGAGAATCAACCCTCCGGCCAAATAAGAAAGAAAAACAAGTGATAATGATATGGTATAGTGTCCTTGATCAGGGATGATTAACAAACTAATTCAAAGTAATTAGAAAATCCACTACAAGACCAAAACAAAGATAACTGAAATTATGTGATAATTAAGCAAGTGAGATACATGAGACTTGAAAAAAGAATCGAAAAGAAAAGGCAACATAAGCACAATTAATCCTTTCACCTAGAAAGAAAACTAAAACACCAGCAGCATAAAAGTTCAAAAGGGTATCCGAATTTTACAAATAAGAACAACTTATTAGCTCAATTGATAAGCAAGCACCATAATCAAACAAACCCAGAAAGAAAAATTGAAATTTTATGAAAGAGAAGAAGAAATCGAAAGATGAAAAACAGCATAGAAGTTCGAAAGGGTACCAAAATTTCGGTTTTGCAGCTTGATAATCATCGGAATCAACTTATTCAGGTACAGCCTTTGATGTAAATTACTTGAATTGCTTTATATATGCAACCATCTAATGATTTCTATAGTTGAAAAGCTTATTTGAAGATGATTTTTTTATTATACAATTTCAAAATTCACTGAGAATTGAACTCAAAATCTCTATATGGACAAGATATGAGATTCAGCTAATCTTATTTATTCTGTCTTAATTAATTCTTCTATATGGTTAGAAATAAGTTTTACTTTGGTATTGGAGACAGGCAAATATACTTTTGCCGGGAACACTTTCATCGGCACAGCACTGATTTTTGTTATCCTCATTGCTTTTGCAATTTCATGTGGCAGCTAGAACTATTCCTATGTTCAGGAACAGTGTGTTTGTCTGTATATTCCTTGGTGGCGGCAATATTTGGGATGAATTTACGATATACAAGGGGCAGAGTTTTACCAAGATTAAAGATTTGTAAATTACAAACTCTGCTCTTTACTAAAAGCAAACATTTAACAAGAAGAACAACGACTGAAGGTGCAAAATGAAATGTGAATTCGAAGAAGATTAAGATTTTCCAATAGCAGTTTCTGTTTGCAGCATGCTCAAATCTGCATATTTCAATCTATCACTGGATTGATGCTCTACATGTTCTAAAAAATCCTAGCATTCTGTAATCAGTATTCTGTAAATTAAGAAATTGTAGTGGTCTCCTGCCCAACCCTCCAGCATGCACACCATATCAAGCAAAAACATCACTAATGAATGGAAATGTGTTGTTCACGAAGACAGGAACTTGGAATTCAAGAACCATAATCAGACAATGAAATCACAATCAACAAACCATATACACATTAACCTTAAACAGTATAATTTTGAAGCAATTAGGGAATAAAACTAACCTTAAACGTGGTTGCTGGTGACCGGAGGGCAAGTGGCAACGGCGATGAGGACGAGTGGCGACGGCGATCAGAGTAGAGACGCGACGGGCGACCATAGCGTTCTGAAAGCACGCGAGGGAGACGGATGTAGATGCAGCAGCAGTGGCGAGACTTGCCCTGCTACGTCGGGGTCGGGTGAACGGCGGTGCGGTTGCGAGCGGCGACGGCGATGAGAGACGAGACGCGAGGGGCGACGAAATGCGATCGATGTTTTCAGCGAGCAAGACGGCTCTAAAGGCAGCAACACCGGCGACACTTGACCTGCTACGGCGGGTTGGAGCGAGCGGCGATTAGGGACCGATCGGCGACGAGGGAGGCGGCGCAAACGAGTGGGAGATCGGAGATTGGATGCAGCGATTTTAGGTTAGCTTTTCGGGTAGGTTTGGAAAGAGAAGAAGAGGGTAAAAACTGGCCCGATCTTTTTATAAAATCTAGCAACGTAGCAACGGAAATAAGTTTCCGTTGCTAGTTTTGTTCCTTGCAACGGAATTCATTACCGTTGCAATTTAGGACCCCATTTGGATTCCCTTCCTGTGACATTTATAGCAACGGAAACAAATTTCCGTTGCAATATAGCAACGGAATTTGTTTCCGTTGCTATTTCATGTACCTTGCAACGGAAATAATTCCGTTGCAATATAGGAACCGATTTTGACCCTCCCGACTTGGGCATTTATAGCAACGGAAACGGAATTAGAATTCCGTTGCAAAATTAGGTCCATAGCAACGGAAATAATTTCCGTTGCTATAGCAACGGAAATTATTTCCGTTGCTATTTGAGGTCCCTTGCAACGGAATTTAATTCCGTTGCAATTTAGGACAAGGGACAATTATAGTAACGGAATATATTTCCGTTGCTAAATAGCAACGGAATCTGATTTCCGTTGCTATTTAGCAACGGAAATCAGATTCCGTTGCTATTTAGCAAGGGAAATATATTCCGTTGCTATAATTAGCAACGGAAATCATATTCCGTTGCTATTTTTCGTACCAAATTCTCTCCCGCTTTAATTTCGTGCGATATTTAGCAACGGTATTTGGATTCCGTTGCTAATAACCGTTGCTAAATTTACGCGCCAAACTTTCCCTCCACTTTTAGCGACCGAAAAAATTTCCGTTGCAACATGTTGGGCATTTAACCAAAAATAGCAAGGGAATCAATTTTCCCTTGCTAAATAGCAACAGAATCAATATTCCGTTGCTAAATAGCAACGGAAATAATTCCGTTGCTATTTTTCCGTTGCTATTTCACAAATTTCTTGTAGTGTTTCCTTTTGAATCTTCTTCTCGAAAACGATTATCTTACATATACATAATTTTGTTGAATATTATATAAAAGTGGTATTTTTGTAAAAAAAAGTTGTATAAATGAAATTAAAATTTTAAAATATTATATATTTAAAATATTGTGGGAAGGGTATGTTATTTTTGTTATTTTTATTTTTTTGTGTATAATTATGTAAAGATCCCTTTTTGTTTTCCAGTGGTAATATGCAAAAGCCTACTAAGGGTTGTAGAAGGATCAAAATGAAGTTTTTAGGCCCAAAAGACCCAAAACCCTTTTTGTGTTGTTATTCATTTTATCCAAATTCAATTTTTTTTTAAAAAAAAAAAACATCCGTAAACCTTCAAACCTTTTTTAATTTTTACTTTTAAACTATTGCATATATATATATATATATATATATATATATATATTTCAACATTGGACCCTTAATTTGTTTTTTTTTAATATCAAGCTCTACATTGATTGATTTTGTGAGTGTGATTAACATACGCAGTCTGTCTCTCTCTTAAATATGTCTCTTTGCCATATCATTGATTAATATAGTTGGTTGGATCTTGGTGGTATTGACTATTAGGGGTATTCATACACCGATTAATCAATTTATGAGCCAAAAAAATCAATCAATTAGTATCGATTTTTTTAAAATACTAACTATTAATCAGTCTATTACAATCGATTAACTAGTCTATCGGTTTCGATTTTTCGGATCGATTAATTAATATTTTTCGGTTAACCACTACAATTATAAGATGCATTTATAAATAAAATTAAAATGTTTGAGGTACTTAAAAATTAAACTTTTTCACTATAATATAATATGATTATTATTAAAAAATAAAATCTTTTGGTGGTTATAAGTAACTTTGTTTTTAAGAATTAAAATTTAATAAATAACTTAATTAATCGGTTCATAATTACACTAATTAGATGGACGGTTACGCTTACTAATCACCAATTAAAAAAAACTTACAAATTTCAAAATAATTAGAATAATGAAAAAAAAAGTGTAGCAAAAATACTTAAAAAATATAAAATTATTAAAATAAATTCAAACAATGCTAACAATTCTTTTTCTTTATTCTTCTTAACTTTCACATACATTAAAAATTTTAGTGTTTTTTGTAAATTATTGAAAATTTTAGTTAATATATTAATGTTATATAACTTTTGAAATATATTGATTTTCATCAATGAAAAATTGATAAATTAAGAAATAATAAGAAATACTAAATATGAACATATTGAAAAATTAATAAATTAACTAAAATGTCTTTTGAAAAGAACTAAAATGAAATTAAAATATATTTTAAAGTAAACGAAAATTAAAGAAATATAAATAATTAAATCTGAAAATAATGAGATAAAAAAATTATAATAAAAAGAAAAAAAGAGTGAAATAAAGTTGATAAATTAGTAAATATGGCAAAAACTAAAAACTGACAACAAATTCTACTCAGGTTACACTTTTACAAATATATTAGCTACCGTCTTAGTAGAAGAGAGCGAGATTTACAATGCTTGTTAATTATGCTCACTGAATCCATTAATGGAAATTTCGATGCTAAAAAAATAAAAAATTATAAACTTAACTTTACAAAATAAATGTTAAGGAATTCAATTGTAAAAATTTAAAAAAATTAAGAATTTGCTGTTACGTTTTGTGTAAAAATCGTACTTAAAGTTTACATTTTCATATGGAGAAATAATTTTTTTCGGTTGCTGTTAGCAATAAATTTTTATTATTAACCATTTTCAAAATTTATATTAAGAAAGGAAGGGTAGACATAAATTGATTAATATAATTCAAATCCAATTTATGTCTTTTGATTTTATAAAAATAAAAATATCAGTAAAGCTAACTTTATGCTAATCATTAATTTTGCGTAACCATAAGAGAAAATAAATCATTACATATAAATACTAAACCATAAAATATCATCAAATAAAAAGACAAAATAATATCTATTACTCTATTTCTTAGATAAAAATCTCCACAAGTCAATTACTATCAATTCGTTTTAGACATAAAAATGGAAAATAAAAGAAAATACAAGTGATGAATATCCAATCCATTAAACAAAAATAGATCTTCCTCATAAAGTTAGTCAATACAAATCCTTACACATAAGATGAGAATTGTAAATTCATAAATAAAATATATAATTACGTATAAGGAAAGCCATATATTGCAATTTCATATCTTTAGACAAAGGATTCAATGTCAGACATTTGCTTGTTCCAAATGGTGATGATGCAACAAAAAGATATGGAGCATAAGATAGAGAAAAGGTTTTTGTCTTTGGTAGATGGTAATTGGATGTTCCATGTTCAATTGTCACAGCACAGAGTCATGTGCTACGTCAACAAATGATGAAAAATATTCAAAATTAACAAAAGGCATAGAAGAGGGATCCAATTGTTATGTAAAAGGTAACATTGTTATGAGTGAAATTATTATTTCATACAAATTTTAGAAAGAAAGAATTAAAAAAATAAAGGTATATAAATTAAAATATAATATAAATATGAACCGATTAATCATATCCTAAAAGTTAATCAATATGCAAAAATTTAAAAAAGAAAACTGATAATTCTGGATGTTAAAAATAAAAACTAAAATTAAAATTAATGGATTAGTTAATAAAAAAAAGTGAAGCTGGTTTCATTCGATTTAATGAATCATGCAAAGTTAAACATACAAGTGGCATAACAGTAATAATAATAATGATAAAGTTAATAATAACAAAAACAATAATAATAATCATAATAATCATAATAATGAGACCAATAAAAGTAATAATAGTGATAATAATAATAATATTAACAGTAAAAGCAAACAAAATTAACAATAATAATAAGAATGATAAATAATAATAATGATAATGAAGATCACAACAACAACAACAACAATAATAATAATAATAATAATGATAGAAACAACATTGATAAATATAATAACAATAATAATGATAATAACAATACTAATAATAATAGTAACAGTGATAATAAAGTTAATAATAATAATAATAATAATAATAATAATAATATTAATATTAATATTAACATGTAAAAATAGTAACATTAGGAATAAAAATGAGAACAAATAATAATCATAATGATAATAATAAAGGTAAATGTAACGTCAACAGTAATGACAATAATATTAACAATAATAACAGCAAACAAAATGAAATGAAATGATGGAAATGGATCCAAGAATTTTTACCCTCAGATTTTAATGATATGGAAGCAAGATGTTCGAATCCGACTCCCCTTGTCAAAGTTCAAAACGGATTTGATGTAACTCAAAAATTAAAAAAAAAAAAAACTCAAACGAAAAAATAAATGATTTTTCATTTTATTGTTTGATAATAAACCCAAGGTAAGGGAATGGATTTCCTTATTTCAAGTTAAGCTTAAACTCTAAATATTTTTCTCTGTTCAAGAAAATCAAAGGGAGAGATTTCAAAAACTAAAAGATTTTCTTCCCCATAACCCCCTCTCTCGTTTTGTTTCTTTTTTCTTTTATTTTCTCTGTTTTTCTCAAAAAGGGAAAGGACAAAATCCACTTTTTATCGCTCTTCCTCCAAAAGCCCCTGAAACTTGAAAGAAACAGTTCCCAAAATATCTGAAAAATCAGATTTCGCAGGTGAAAAAGGGACAGGAAGGAGCCTACCAACGAATGGGCGGGCGTAGCTTGTGCGCCCAGGTGCAGCTTCGCGCTGGAGGTCGCGCCTCGCATGCGCGAGGTGCAGAGGCACGGCCTTGCGCAGGAGGCCATGCCTCGCATGCGCGAGGTGTGGTCTCGCACACCGCGCGCTGCGCGAGGAGAGGCCCTGCACGCGGCACCTATTGGGCGCCCGCCAGGCGCTGCGCCTCGCGCGCACCCACACAGGCCGCTTCGGTAGCAGGCCACCGAAAATCCTAGAAAATAAAATAAAATAACTAAGAGAAAATAGATAATAAAAATGATGAACACAACAAAAAACAAAGTAAATATAAAGTTCAAAAGCATTGTGGTACAGATATAAGAACTTCACATGGGGATTTGATCGATTCTCACTTTATTGCCGACAAATCGATCCTTACTTTCATTGTTGGGTAATCCTGATCCTGTACCGTCTCGAGACCCGATGTCTATAGTTGTCCCCAATTTTGGAGAAACTAGCACGTAGGTGCCTAGGTGAGCCAAAATTCAAAAAAAAAGAAAATAAGCGCGTACCTAAGGCGGCGACCTTTTTAAGGCTGCGGGAATGAAAACGTCTCTTCTAGCCACCATCTGGACTGTGTAGTGATTGTCATCCTTTCGTGTTGCACCGAGTCTGCTACACACTTACGAAGTGCGAGTGCTACCCTAAAATGTCGATGTACCGAGTCTGCTCCAGACTTACAAAATGCAGGGGGCTGTTCTCTTGAACTGCACCGAGTCTGCTCCAGGCTTACGAGATACGGGTACCATCCTCAAATGGCGATGCAACGAGTCTGCTCCAGACTTACAAAACGTGGGGACCATCCTCAGATGGTGATGCGACGAGTCTGCTCCAGACTTATAAAACGCGAGATGTGTTCTCTTGGATTGCACCAAGTCTGCTCCAGACTCACAAAGTGCGGAGGCCATCCTCAGATGTTGATGCGCCGAGTCTGCTCCATACTTACAAAACGCAGGGGATTGGTCTCTTCAATCACACCGAGCCTCAACTGTTCCCTGGGTGAAATAAATCTAATTAAATCAATTCATCATGATAATCGCCTTGATCCTCCGCCTTCCCCGAAGGTTTAATTGTTCTTAATCTCAATTCATCATTTAATCATTTGTGGCTTATTATCTCACTATATTATTTTTATGCCTCAAGTGTGTTCATTTGTTATTTTCTCATTTTATCACTTCATCATCTGCGTTTTACCGTTTCAATATACCATTTTCATGTTTGTTGTGTCTAAAGTGTGCCAAAGGAAAATAAATACATAAAGGAAGCAACAAACAAATCTACAAATCATGATAAAAGGTCTCCTTGAATGTCCGGTGGTGCTTTCTTGATTATTTTTCATTGTCTAATATTCCCTGCAGAATTAAGTCAAAAGCATGCTAAAGGAATAAACAAATAGAGATAATAAAGGATCATCTATATATAGAGTGTTTGTTTGGCATAAAAAAAATGAACTAAAGTAGAAATTATAATGGGCAGTCTCCCTGAAAATCAGTCAAACGGGTCATAGTCGGTGGTCTCTAATTTGACCGGTCATGTCTGTAAATTTGGTGTCCGCACCCTCCTACAGAGGCCTCACTAATCGGGATGTGCCTTGTGCCTAACCCCTTGACCATTTCTTCCAAGAGCTGCTCCATGCACTGCAGTCTCCCATCCATGGCTTGTAGCCTCCCCTCGATACGCAGCTCCATGGCAATCAGCCTCTCGTTAGAACATCGCTCTGCGGCCATCAACCTCTCACCCATGTGCTGCTCTATAGCCATCATCTCTCATGCATGGCCTGGACTACGGCCTCCGTGCTCGTCTGGCTCCGCTCTCTCCCTGGTCCAGGTGGTGCGGGGCTGTTAAAGTAGATGCCCCCGGAGAATATGGATGGCTGTGGGGATGATACCCCGCGGATGCCTGAGGATCTAACTGCCAAGTATGTATACGAGGAGGAGAGCGCATCTTATCCCTCAGCGATGATAGAGTACGAAAAAGATCCTCCAGATCTATATCTATATCCATATCATCTAGCGACAAGTGAGGCTCTCCTCCCCCCGACTGCAGATAATAATGCCCCTCATCTGGCTGAGGCAGTGGAGACTCCTCCTCGGCTTAAGGATGATCCTTGGGTGGCACCGCCACTGCGAGCAAAGGTAAGTGGTATATCTGCCGAGTCTCTACAATGGTAAGTAGTCTATACTCTCTTGCTTGCCTAGGCAACTGCTCTACCATCCCCATATTACTAGCGAGTACCCAGTCGATGGAAATGTCTCCGTCCACGAGGGGACCGAACATGCTGGGGTCGTGACCCAGATGAAATAGCAATCTGGTGACTACTCCACCTATATATAGCTGTACTGTGGACCTTTGACCCTATCTAACTATATCGGCCATAATCTCATGACTGATATTGAGCGACATCCCTGTAGCCATAACCCATAGGCTCCAAATATCTACGGCACTGACAATGCTGGGGCTACCTGTTCTGCCAAAATAACTGCTAGTTATGACTCTCTGAACATACCTGTACACCTGTGAGGGCAATAGAGTACTCTTGGCTGTGTTACGGTCATAACGAGGCCCTGGCGCTGTGATCAACTCCCATCGACGTGCCAAATCAGCCTTGTCCGACACCTACATATGGTCTCCAGTTGGGAGACCCATAATCTCTGCGAATTTTCGATGGCTCATCGTGTGCCCTATGTCTTGAACCCGAAATGATATGGCATCAGGGTTTGTATCCAATCTTGAGAACCCCCCATACTTAAGTGTAGCCAATAACTCTCTTGTAACCTCCGGGTATGTGAGAAAAGCTGGCGTGAGGAAATCCATCTAGCCCATGGCGGCTAACAACATGCGAACTTCCGACCACATGCCCATCTGTTCCAAGAATGCTATGGACATAAACTTATTGGACAAGAACTATGGGCAACATAGTGCCTCAAACTTCTGCCTCTGTGCATCGGTCATCCATGCTAGGGGTGGAATATCTGTTGGTTCCCTAGGTGGGCCGCGTCGCGGAGGCATCCCTAAAAAAATGAAACTTGAACAGTCATTTATTTATTATTTTTTCAATACTCCCTGAAGTTTTGGGGATACTTTTCTTGGTAACCTTCATTGCCAAAATTTCCTGCAAAATTAAAAATCCATATGCAAGGGTAAGTTATGCACGTGAATGTGCATATGCTATGTGGAATGCGAGTGACACCATTCATCCGAGTGGCCCAAGTGTCGGGGCGCGATATCATTCTTTAGTAACCCCCATTGATATGATATCGTGGCTTGGTCTCCCTCTGTGCCAATTCTGCAACTTGTGACTAAAAGTCTCCGATTACTCTCGATGCCATTCGTCATTATTTTAAAGGTAGCGCGCCCCTTGTGGATTTTCACGCTAGCTTTTCTTAGTGGAGAATACGTCCCTTTGGAAATTTTTACATGACCCTGTGCCTAACTTCTGCCCGGAATAGATCCAACCCAATCCAGTGGCTTTTATTCATTTTATTTTTATTCATTATTATCATTTTTTTTCAAGTACCGCCTAATTATCTTATAGATAATGACACGATAAGAGGGCTAAGGCCGCCTGTTAGCAAACGCAATGATGGATAATTTGCACGCATCTGATAGAAAACAATGCATTGTCTTTTCACAAGGGAACTAAATGACACTTATTATACGAAATGAATTAGCTTGAGCATATCATTGCATACATGTATATATTTCCGCATGATTTCACTACACATGATCACTATTTAACATTAGACTCAAAATACAAGACCATATCTAATCTCGGGATGGATCCTGAAAGCATCATAACTCCCGTTATCAATCAGCCCTCTCGGATTTTCGTGATTTAACATCATAACTCGTTTCCATCACTGTTTGTCAAGATTGCAGCTCCTTTGGACAATATTTTCTTTAGAACAAAAGGTCCTTCCCAAGTCGATTTGAATTTCGTGCGAAAGTCCGGAACCCCTGGTCTCATTTGCTTGAAGACTAATTCCCCTTCTTTTAGGGGGTGTTTCCTGACTTTCTTCCTGAACGACCGACCCAGTCTATTTTGGTAAATTTGATTGTGGTAATAGGCTCGTATCCTATCTTCATCCAACAAATTCAATTGTAGCAACCGCTGTTGTGCCTATTCTTCTTCTGGTATCTTGGCTTCCGACATCATCCTCAAGGATTGGAGTTCGATTTCTATTGGTAAAATCGCTTCCATCCCATAAACCAAAGAAAAGGGTGTGCTCCCATTGAAGTTCTGACGGTAGTCCATTAGCCCCATAGTGCGAACGGCAACTTCTCAGCCTAGTCCTTATAGGTCTGCACCATCTTAGCCAGTATCCTCTTTACATTCTTATTGGCTGCCTCGACCGCCCCGCTGGCCTGTGGTCGATAGGGAGAGGACTTGTGGTGCTAGATGGCATACTTCTTGAGCATCTACTTAGTTTCAGCTTGGAATTGTACCCCGTTATCTGACATAATGTGATGCGGGAGCCCATATCTACAAATCAAATGTAGTTCAATAAACCTAGCCATTTCTCGAGCACCCAATTTCTTGAAGGATTTAGCCTCTACTCACTTAGTGAGGTAATCAATAGCTACTACAATAAATCTATGCCCGTTAGAGGCTGTTGGATGTATTTCTCCCATGATGTCAATCCCCCAAGCTGCGAACGGCCACGGAGATGTAAGATTGCATAACTTCGAAACCGGCAGGTAGCTTAGATTGGCATACTGCTGGCATAGTTGACACTGCTTCACATATTTAGAACAGTCTGTAATACCACGGCCTCCCGTCAGTAACCTCAACATCCCCGACTTGCTCGGTTTTAAATTACGGCTTGTCTGAACTAGAAATGAGTACAGGCTTCATGACTATTCCTTCTGAGTTATCCCACATAGACACCACGGTGGCCAGGGCATCTGCTAATTGGTTCTCATCTCGGGGCACATAGCTAAAAGTGTAGATTTCAAACTGACCACTCAGTTCCTTCAAGCACTTCATGCATGGTAATAGTCGTTCTTCCTTGATGGACTATTCACCCCTAACCTAATGGACTACTAAGGATGAGTCTCCAAAGACCTCTGCTACTTTTTCCCCCATGGCTGAGAGCTCTTCTAACCCAAAAATGTAGGCCTCGTACTCAGCTTCGTTGTTGGTAGCTTTATATCTCAACTTCTTAGCTAAAGGAAGCTTCTCATGCTCTAGAGTTACCAAAATTACTCCTACCCCAGCTCCTTTGCTATTCACCGCTCCATTAAAGTACATCTACCACTTCTGCTCTGTAATAGCTGCCACGTCTTCATCCAGGAATTCATATACAAACTGGTCACATTCGATTGGATGGTCAGCTAGAAATTCTGTAACTGCCCGGTCCTTGATGGTCTTTCTAGTGATGTATCCACATCAAATTCTTGTAGCAATATCAGCCATCTACCCATTTTTCCTAGCAAGGAGGGTGCTTCCTAAAGATATCGAAGAGGGTTTTGTTTGGTAACTCCCTTTACCTTATAAGAATGGAAGTAGCGTCTTTGTTTTTTCAAAGCCCAGATTACTGCTGAATAGATCTTTTCCACCTCAACATACCTGGCTTCGTAAGGAAGGAATTTCTTACTAAGGTAGTAAACTGCAAATTCAACCTCAAACTCATCTTCTTGGGTCATCATGGCACCTACAAAAGTTTCCTCTATTGCCAGGTAAAAGATTAATGGCTTAACTGGCTATGGCGGTCGCAGAACTGGGGGATGTAGAAGGTATTCCCTGATGGTATCAAAAGCTTTCTGGCAACTATCATTCCACTGAATTGGCTGATTCTTCCTGAGAAGCTTAAAGATCGGTTCGCACACTGAAGCAAGCTTGGAGATGAACCTACTGATGTACTGCGATTTGCCTAAAAATCTCCTGATCTCTTTTTCCTATCGGGGTATTGGCATTTCCTTGATAGCTTTGGCCTTGTCAGGATCCACCTCGATTCCTTTTTGAGTTATCACATGGCCCAGCAGTTTACCCGAGGTAACTCCGAATATGCACTTCTTGGGGTTGAGGCAAAAATTGTACTTGTCGATTCTCTGAAAGAACTTCTCTAAAACCTCGAAATGGCCCTCTTGAGTAACTGACTTGATCATCATATCGTCAACATACACCTCTACCTCCTTATAGATTAGGTCATCAATAATTTTGGTGGCCATTCTCTGATAGATTGCTCTGGCGTTCTTTAACCCAAAAGGCATAACCCTATAGGAAAAAGTACCCCATTCTGTGATGAAAGGCATCTTGATCCGATCTGCTATGTTGTTAAGGATTTGATTGTACCCAGCGTATCCGTCCACGAAACTATACATACTGCAGGCGACGACGCTATCCACTAGGACATCTATGTGAGGCACAAGAAATTCATCCTTCGGGCAAGCTTTGTTCAGGTCTCGGTAGTCAACACACACCCGAACCTTTCTGTCCTTCTTGGCTACGGGGACAACATTAGCTAACCACAATGGGTATTGAACCTCTACCAAGAACTTAGCCTCAATCTATTTGTGCACCTCCTCTTTTACCTTCTCTACCCATTCTGGTCTGAGCTTTATGAGCTTCTTTTTGACTGGCTTGCATTCTAAATAGGTTGGAATGGCGTGTTCAGCAACTTCTTCATCAATCCCCAGCATGTCCTCATAGGTCCAGGCAAAGACTTTTTCATATTTTTTTTAATATTCTCTCAAAATTTTTCCTCTCTTCAGGAGTTATATCGAATGCTATCAGGATTTCCTTTGGGTTTTTCAAAGTTTTGAGATTAAATGATGTAGTATTAGTTGAGTTAATGTCAAATGTGAATGATTCATGTTCGTAATCATGCATAATGAAATCATGGGAAACATCACACAATTAAGCAAAGTTGTTCATCTTATTGAAATACTCAGAATTACAAACATCATTGTCAAATAGTTCAGGAATGAAAAGTACATTTGAAAATTTTTCATTAACATCTTCTACTGAATGATTCATGTTCGTAATCATGCATAACGAAATCATGGGAAACATCACATAATTAAGCAAAGTTGTTCATCTTATTGAAATACTCAAAATTACAAACATCATTGTCAAATAGTTCAGGAATGAAAAGTACATCTAAAAAGTTTTCATTAACATCTTTTACTGATGCTGGCGCCGAAGCCGACGGTCCGTCGTCTTGATTGTCTACAATCTTTAGGTCCTCAAATTCCAGCATTGTTACCCCAACTACCACCTTTTCCTTACCCTTCACCCGGGTGGCCAACAAGCTATCAGTGATGACTTCTTCAGGGACTTCTCGATCCCATGCAAAACTTTGGCTGAGAATCTCCTCGTCCCAGAAATCCTCTATAGACTTGACCGTTCCATTATCCCAATCAAAGACATCATTGAAGATCTCAAAGTTTGGGGTGACCTTATCATCAATCCATTGTGGCTCGGTCTCTCCACAATAAGCACATGCCGATGCATCTGGCACGAAACTCTCTAGAATATGAGGGATCTCTGTAGGCTTCTTCTTAGGCTTGTTCTTTCCAGCTTCAACCGTATAACCCAACCCCCTTCTGTCTTTTTGCCCCCTTGTGGTGATGGGTGCCTGAGGTCCTTGGGAATTCTTGCCTAAACCAGCCCCTAGGAGGAAGTTCATCCTTTTCATCATATTAATAACCTGAGGGCTCTCCACTGAATCAACCTCTTCATTCATCATGGCTACATGGAATTCGCTGAAAGGCTAGTTAGAAATGCCTAGAACCGATACTTGATTATCATTGGCTGCCTTAGTGGTCACAACTCGACCCTCATGGGGGATTTTGATCATTTGGTGGAGGGTTGATGGGAGCCCTCCCAACTTATGAAACCATGGCCTCCCTAGTAGCACAACGAAGTTGGCCGGAATAGGCAGGACAACAAATTCAGTTTCAGTCTCAACTGGCCCAGTTAATTCTTTATTAGGATCTTCCCTAGTTTAATTTTTTAATTCTTATTCATTCATTTTATAGTGCCTGATGTCATTGCCTAAGCCCAATACCATTTTTAAAAGATATCAGATGCGAAAAAACTACCCATTATCTCAAAAGATTAAATCAAATGCACCTTAAGTCTTAATATAGTTATTAAAATATATTTAGTTTGAATTAAATCCCCAAAACGAAATCAACCTATGAAGGAATTATATTTTAATAGTTCTAAAATAAAAGTAATTGGAAAAAAAATTGAAAATCATCTCTCGTTCTTCTTCGTAAACTGAAAAGTCATATCTCGAACTTTTTCCAGTGTTTTAAAAATAGGGTTGACTCGACCGGTCGAACAGGTTAAATCGTGAATTGGTAAGAAAATTGGGTTAATCCAACATAAAAATCAAAATATACAAAAACTCGGCTTGGACCAGATTGACTTGGGTTGGACAGAATACGGTTGAACCAGATTGATTCGGGTTCAATTCAAAAATTGTTTTTTTTTAAATAAAAATTTAATATACCCTAAATCCCTAATTTTGCACCTTCTCTAACGCGAAATCTATAAGGCTATTTTAATATTGTCCAAAACATATAAGAACTTCCCATTTAGGATTTTGAAAGTTCACCTACATTTCTTTTATTGATCCCATAAAAAATGGTTGGGGATGAAATAAATGACAAAGTTCAACATCAAAAACTTTTACATAAAATATTTTCCTCATGGCCACATCATTAAATATCCTCCGATACATAAACCACACAAAATTTGAGGGATGCAACACATTATATATATAGATTTTTAAATGCATCCGATAAGCTCCTCAGATATCAAGGACAGAAGAACATCTAGTAACCCTACTAATTAAAAGTAACTTAATTGAACAATTTATTTGATTTTTTTATTTGCAAACTTTATTGGATTTAAAATTACTATTTTTATATTGATATTGGATAATTAATAGGTTATTTGAATATGTTTTTTATACACCATATTTTTAATTTTTTATAAATAATTATATTTAAAAAAAATAAAAACTTCTAATTAATCCGATTCAACCAGTTAACTCATGATTTAGTTGGCAGATCGAGTCGATGTTCGTCCATTTATGAAAACATTGACTTTTTCTTGCCAAAAACGCTTTTTTAAGATGATGATGATGGAGAGAGAAAAAAAGAGGTAGAGATGGTCAATTTTTTTTTTCTTCAAGTGGGAGTGAATGAAACAATAAACTTTAAATTTTATTTAAGTGACAAATGGTGACTTTGTAAAGCCAACTCATGATTCTAGCATAGAAAAGTTTAATTTCAGAAAAGCAAGAGAAATTAACCCTAACATATGCTATTAATTTGACCAACTACTATTTGAACTTGACAAGAATCCATTAATATTTTTCATCTATTGTTATATTTTATGTATATATATAATTGAACAATAGTGTTATCCATAAGTTGTAGTTTAGTGATAATGATTTATAGATCATAACAGTAAGATTTTAAGTTTGATCCAATTTTAGCCATTATATTGAATTTTTTTAAGAATTAAGAGATTAATATATGAAATAAATTTTTATTATTTTTAGTGATAAATACATATTTTTATTATTAATAGTTTAAGAATTATAAATATTATTAGAAAAAAATTAAATTCAAAACTTTCTGTGCAATTGCTAGTAAGAATACCAAATACATATTGTTTTATAGTAATGAAAAATATGCTTAGATTTCCTGCAACTTTTACCTTTTGCGTCTCTTAAATAAAATCAATTAGAACGAAGTTATGTTTTGGTTGGTTGGTGTAGAAACTCAAGTAAAGCCTTGTTCTGCAGAGGACGAGGTGTTATACGTGGATTAATTCCATATCATAGGAACAAGAGGTAGAAATGAGCATGAATCGGTTAATAAGTCTATTAGCAAAAAAGTTAATCAGTTCATTAATATCGATTTTTTAAAATCATTAATCGCAAATCAGTCTGTTTCATTCAGTTAACCAGTATATCAGTTTCGATTTTCGTGTTTGGTTAACCAATAATTTTCGATTAACCATTCAAATTTATAACATGCAATTATATAAAAAAAAGTTCAATTCAATTTCAAATGTACAAATTAATTCAAAATAAAAATTACAAAACAAACATAATAAACTAGCCAAAGTTCATGTTCAACAAATTAATAGCTAATATTATAAAATGAATTTGATATTTGTTAGAAATTAATATACTTAATTTTAAATAAAAAAATTTTGGACAATATTAAATGTTTTATATATAGATTATAAAATATAAGAAAATGTAATTAAATACTATTAAGTAAAATATGGACACCAATATATATGATAAAAAATAATGTATATAAAAGTTTATCGGTTACTCCATGATGACAGTCTAAAATTTTCAGGTTGGCGGCTATGAGAAGTCACCTGAAAACACAAAATTTCGGTGGATTTTTCAATAAGGAATACTCTGACAATCTTTAAAGGATTCTGACAATCCTTGTGACCAATGGAGACAAGCTCTTTCTGAGCTATTAGGAGAAACCGAGCTATTATTGAGAACTGTCGGATCAGTTCAGCTAACCGGACTCAGGAGCAAAGCGTAACCGAACTCATGGGCGAGGTGTCCGACTATGATATGTCCCCCCCCCCCCCCCCCCCCCCCCCCCCCGCCCTCTCCCCATGTATATGACATTCATCTCATTTAGGCGTTAAACAAAAAATTCAAAAAAGTAACTATCAAGCGCATAACGCATTAAAAGATGAGAGGACAGCACCTCGTTTCACGCAAAGTGACGGCTAGGGCTGTTAATACTATCATTGCAGCGCTTCAATTTATGCACAGAACATAATGACCACTGACACCACCACTTAACGCTCGCCACCTATCCAGCAATTAATGGTTCATTTCGCCTATATATTCCTTTCCATTTTCAGAATTTTGCTTTGCTTTCACACTTTTGCTCCTTCACTCTATTGTTCATTTTCTTTAGCCTTATCTTTCACTTTCTTTCTTTAGCCTTATCTCCAGATCTACTCCTCTTCTCGCAAGCTCTCATCCTCGAGCGTTCTTCGATTCACTATTTCAATATTTTCTTTAAAGTTTTTTTCTAAAATTTCAGGTTTGTACTTTTTCCCTCTCTTTTTTTCTTTTCTTATTATGAGTTCCTCCAAGAGTTCTGGTGAGAAGGTCAGGGTAGAGGAAGAGATTGCCACTGATAGTCCCCCTAGCACTAGTCAACTTACGCAAGAGGGAAGAAAAGAACCGAGAAGACTTCCCAAAGTAGGAAGCATAGGTTCGATCTTCAAGCCTAGTGATATGAGCGCTCTAAGAGAAAGGCTAGGCATACCCTATACTATAAAATTTGCACTGCTAGTGCTTCCTTAAGGACGAACGCCAAATTTCAAGGGAAGAAGAGGATAATCGTTTATGAGGCGGACTTCGAAGCCGGAGTAAGTCTTCCACTGATAGCCTTTAAGCTTGAATTTTTGGATTTCTATGGCTTGACCTTCGAACAATTGCATCCCAACACCTGGCGAACTCTCTCAGCACTACAAATCTGGGCAGCCGAACATAACATAGATTTCACCATTCGTATTTTCTGAGCTAATCATATAGTAGGACTCCGGGCTAATGGTGAATACCACAACTATATTCAAGCCTGAGCTGGGTACAGAGTATTTGCTCGAAATCCCGAGTCCTTGAAGAACTAGAAGAATCGATTTTTCTTAATAAAAAGCGAGTTAGAATTCCCTTTCAAGACTCGGTGGGGTCAGGTTGTCAATCGAAATGACAACCCTTTGTATCTTAGTGATGTCGAGGAAAGTACATTAGCTCAGTAGAGGGAGCTGACCCAAGAGAAAACAAACATAAATTTGCAGCTTCAATGTGGAATACTCGCACCACCGCCAAAATCGAAGATCAAGAAAAAGGGTAAACCTCTAAATTTCTTATTCTTGCCTTCTAATTTATTTCTTATTATTTGATTTATTGCAGCTATGAAAACGAGTTCCCGACCTAGCCTGGCCGAACTTATTAAGTCAAAATGATAAAAAGCTAAAGGAAGCCAATCTGCCACTGCAGCAAACGAAACCAATCCAGCTTCTCCAAATCCAAGCTCGCCCATTATTTCTCCGAGCTCACATGCTCCAGTTCATGGCCCCATGTCAACTACAGCGGCTCCCCTACCATACCATAGTGGTAGCCGACGGCGTTCCTCAATCGGCACATACTCGAGCTACAACCTCCGAGCATCCATCCAAGAATAGGGAGCCAATTTATACTCCTGATCATAAGTCATGGGTGGAAGAAATGAAGACTCTTGCCAAGGACATACGTAGGTTATGGCAATGACAGGGGAAATCCTGGTCAAAAGAGAACCCTGAATTCACAACTTTCGTTCATCAAACAGCTTGTGTTCCCTCAGAAGCCACACCTCTGCTCCATTTGAGTGCCGAGCAATTGAGCTATGCTATGAAGAAGCATGAAGTAGAGGTAACTTCTAATAGCTCGAATATTTAATGTGTTTTGTTTGCTTGATCATGTATGGAACATAACTTCTCATTTTCAAGGGTGCATACTGGAAGGAGCTATTATTGGTAACATAAATAAACTTATCCTCGCCTGGAAAAGGGAGAAACAAGAAGCGTCCCGACTCCGACACCAACTTGGTGAAGTTGGGTCAAAATTAGAGGTAGCAGAGAAGCGACCTCTAGAGGCCGAAAAGAAAATGCTCACCTTTAAAGACGACATAACCCAGGCCAAGGAAAGAGCTGCTGCAGCCGAAGCCAGTCTGAATCAAAAGAAGGAAAGAAACCTAGCTCCTGAATCTAGCTTAGAGCAAGCCTTGCATGGACAAGAAGCAGCAAATAAAGAGAAAGATACGCTGGAACAAAGGTATTCCGAGGTCAAGGACAAAGCAGCGGACAAATGTGTCGTGTTCCGCGCTAAACTCATCCAAGCAGTGAAGGACCAACATTCGAATGTAGACTGGTCCTGGTTAGATGAAGTTTATCTAGATGAATGAATAGGACTAGGACTTTGCTGATTTTTGAATTGTAACTACTTTTTCAATTAATGAAATGGACGTTTTTTCGAACTGAATAAATGATTTCATGATCTACAAAATTCATTATAATTGTTGCGTAAACTTGAATAAATAATACTGTTTGCTCGAATAACAATATAGCTGTTATGAGCGAAGCGTTTAAAGATTTGATAATTTATCCGAAAAAGATAAACAATTGCTTGAACTAGCAAAGCCAACAAATTGAAAGAATGCTTGTGGCGATACTGCCAAACTAAGCTTTTTATTACTAATAAAACATGCTCGAATAGCGATATAGCTAGACTGAGCTTACAATGAAATAAGAGCTTGCATGGTAAACCTGTCGTACTAAGCTTAATATGAAATAAGAGCACACATGGCGAACTTGCTGAACTGAGCTTAATATGAAATACGAGCTCACATGGTGAACCTGCTGAACTGAGCTTACTACTGATAATACAACTTCAAGTTGGAAATATTCCAAGAGTGGGGGAGTAGTTTCCTTGAGTGATCATTCAACCTGTAAGCTTCCCCATTGACTTCATGTACCATATAAGGGCCTTCCCATTTTGGATTGAGCTTCCTAACTCTAGAAGCTGTATGAGCTACGACAGCTTTTTTCAGAACGAGCTATCCAACCCCGAAAAGACTTAGACTTAAGATTTCGATCATGATATGATGACATTCGCTGCTTAGACACTGCAGATTGTAGTTAGGTGGACTCTCTAATTTCTTCGAGTCTATCCAGGTGATACAATAGATTTACCCTATTTTCCTCAGCATCGTATAATGAAGTCCAGAAGCTGGGGATGCCAATCTCACATGGGATGACTGCTTCAACTTCATATGTAAGGGAAAAAGGTGTGACTCCAGTCGCTGCTTGTGGGGAAGTTCGGTATGCCCATAGCACGTTATTTAGCTCATCAACCTAGAGACCCTTCACATCATCAAGCCTCTTCTTTAGCCTGGCCAGTATAGTTCGATTCATTACCTCAATCATGCTGTTTGATTGTGGGTGGTATATCAAGGTAAAACACAGTTGGACTTTTAGCTTCGCACAATAATTCTTGAAGGAAGAGCAATCAAACTGCTTACCATTATCAGTAATGATTGTGTGCGGGATTCTGAACCTTGTAATTACTGACTTTTGAATGAACTTGATTATATTTGCGGGTGTAATTGTAGCCAGTGTGTAGACACCGGATCCTGAGGCAACTCATATCAGGGTTACCCAATGATGAAATTAAGTGCCTGTTCACAGGCAAAAAAGTTGGAAATGATAATTTTCTTGTCAAAATTGCATTTTAAAAATAAATATAAAAATATATTAAAAAAAAAGTTTGAGGGGATAGTGTTCTTGTTAAAATTCCTTTAAAACGAAAAAAAAAAAAAAAATTCGCGCGGCTTGCGGCCAACGGCACGCAAGGGCAGGCGCCCCTCGCTCGTAGGCAGGCTGAGCCTGCGAGCTCTGAAGGGCGGCTTACCCAACCCTCGTACAGTGCCCGCGCCTCGCATGCACGGAGCGCGCTCTGAGGGGCGACCTGCCCGCACTTCGCCTAGGCAACCGGCTCTTCGCCAGGGGTGGGTACCCCTCCCCTGCCCTGCGCCCCCTAGGCACTATTTTCGACCGAAAATGCATTTTTTGGCATTTTTTCGATTTTTAATCCTTTTTTAAAGATTTTAAAGGTTTTCTGTTTTTTTTTTTCAGAATTAAAAGTTTGAATTAATTGAATTTATTATTTGGAAAAAAATGGGTTTTCTAAGTGAAAAAGAGATTTTTTCAAAGAAGTTTTTTTTTTTAAATATTTTTTAGAGAGAGAAAATAAGAGTTTTTCTCATATTTTTTATCCGATTTTTGTGAATTTTGACAAGAAATCAATTCATATTCTTACTTTTCAGATCAAATAATTCTAAGGGTAAAGAATTTATGACTCAATTGCAATTTTGTATTAAATTTTTGGAGGAAATTGGTGAGATTTTGTTCCACCATTGTTCCTGCCCGCGAGGGGCAGGAAGAAGGTGAGGGGGGGCCAGCCTGCACCTCGTGGCTAGGCCGCCCGTCACTCCTTTTTTGTCATTTTTTTCACTTCTTTGCCTTTTTAATTTATTTTACTTCATTTTTTATGCTTTTCAACCCATAATTTGCGTGATATATTTTTTGTGTCATTTTAATTTAATTTTTTATCATGTTTATTTTAATTTTTTAATTATTTTATGTGATAATGTTTATTTTTATTATTTTGTTGATTAATTATTTTTCTTTAGAGTTATTTGCTAACATTTTTTTATTTTGTTTTATTGTCTACAATTCTTATTTTTTGTGTGAGCATTTTCAATGGCAAGTGGGGATCCATGGTACTTTAGAGAACACCTTTTTCGGTTTGATGTTTTTAGCATTTTTATTATTTTTATTATTTTTCTTTGTTTTGCTTTTATTCATTTTATTATGTAATTTGTACTAAGTTTAGTTTATTTTATGCACGTAAAAAAGAAAATTATTAAAATATTTTTATTAATAAATTGAGATTTTTTCTAATAAAATGAGACCAATATCCTAATTTTTAACCAATAAAGTATCAATTTTAAAAAAAAAAAAGTTATTTTTTCCTCAAAATGGGATCATTAGTCCCGTTTTTCTTAAAAATAACCCTTCAATTTTTTTAATGTCCATGAAGGAACCAATGTTCCTATTTTCAAATAATACCCCACTTTATGCATGAGCTTTATTTATATTTTTTAGTTTTATTTTGGGGGATTGTATTTTTTTCCAGATTTTGATTCTTTTTTTTTGGGATTGTATTTTTGTCCTAATTTTATCTTTTATTTTTATTTTTTAATTACTTTATCTTTTTTATGCTTGATATGCGTGCTAATTTTAATGCACCTCGTGAGAGAGAGAAATGGAAATTTAATATCAAAAATCCATTTATAATTAACTAAGGCATTAATAAAAGTAAAGTTCTTAATCTTTCTCTAGTTTAGACCTTAAGATTAGACAAATTTTTTCAATTTCTTGTATATTGGGTGGCAACTCCAAAATACCTCAAAAGTGCCTATAGGTTTAATGGGATTAGATGAATTTACCCAATGTTCTATTGGGAAGGGATTACAAAATATCTCATGTTACCCAAGATCAAAAGATGTGAACCCTCTCGGGCCCTAAAAGTGGGCTCTTGGGAAACGATCGAGTTCAGCGCGCGTCACAGTGGCAACTCTGCTGGAGACTTTGAATTAAAATTCAATCTCTTTTCAAAAAAATTGCATTGCATCCATGTTAGAGCTTTAGATTTATGCTAGATGGTCCCTATTTTTACCTCGGTGCATTCCTGAAGCACGACCCTACGTTCACTCAATGTGGGAAAGTGTTAAGGATAATCATCAGCTCAAGCCTAGTACCTGTTGTATATCAAATGGAGACCCGATTAGTTGTTATACTTGTGATGAGCTAGACCCGTTGGTAAGGACCATACTTGGGTAGCCCTAAAGTATCATCACCATTGACTAAAGCTCATATAATGACAAATAGATACTTCTCCTAGGTCAATGTACCGTAATACCGTGCTTGCTATGTAGGCCATTATATATTGAATAAAATTAATTAAATTAAATGGTCTTTCATCAAAGGCTTTCATGCCCCAATGGGCCCATCTTAATTTAATTGAAGTGTTTAAATACATAAGGGCTAAAACCCATATGTATGTACATTAGACAAAAGGTATTATGCTGTCGATTTTTTGCCGTGCACCTTTACGCTTCCAATGGGTTCCTCGTTAACCCTTGGATAAAGCCTACCTAGGAAAGAGACTGCACGATCTCGTGTGTGAGAGTGACAAGGGTGGAAGAATCTATTTGCTTACATGTGTTTGTCTATGCTGCATCAGCACGACCATGCATTGCATTTCAATCATGCATCATCCTAATAAGGTGTATTTTGCAACCATCATAAATTCATCCAGGTGGTTTAGAGGTCCCCAACGGTCGGCTAAAAAGGATTTCACTTTTTAGACTACCGGAACTAGTGTTAGATCGGGGTTCAGATTCACTTTCAAATAGTAGCGAAATATTTTCTTCAAAATCATCAGCAAAAACAAGCATGGCTAATCCATCGAGAGAATCTGATGCAACCCAAGCAATGATTGTTGAAGAAGTGGGAAGGAGAATGGATGAATTTGAGGCCCAAATGATGACGATGATGGGCAACCTTACTGGTACTCTAGCGCCACCTGCTGGACAACAACCTGTTACTCATGGTGAGGGGCAAGGTGAACAAAATCCCTTTGTAGAAGGTCCCCCTGCCGCAGCAGACCCACCTGTAGTTAAGCCCAGAGTAGCAGCACATATAAAGCATAAAGAAGCTCCTAGACATGAGAATGACCTGTGGGAAGAAGAACGAGAGGAGCCTATCGGAAGGGGAAAGTTGCCCAAGTCGGAGGAGGCAATGTGGAGAAAAATGGAGGAGAGGTTCGAAATTATGACTCGCTTGCTGACAGTGGGAAGAGGCATGAATCCTAAGGACAAAAAGCTGGATGAAAAAGATCTAGTTCCCTAGAAATTCAAGATGCTCGACATGCTGAAGTTTGATGGCACTTCAGACCCGACAATACATGTGAAGCAATACTCATTAGTGATGAAGGGTATGACTTTGACCAGAAAGCAAAAGATAGAATATTTCTAGCTGAGCTTAATAAGGCCTATAATCGATTGGTACCATGGACTGGATAAGAGGTCCAAAGAGGATTGGGAGCTACTGACGAAGGAATTTTTTAAGCAATATGATTGCAGTACCAGGATGGAGGTCACCCTAAAAGACCTAGAGTTGCTTCAACAGAAGTTTAGAGAATCATTCCTTGAGTACCTTACCAGATGGAGAAATCGGGTCATAAAAATGAAAAGAAAACCTGATACTCCTAATTAGATAAGGTTATTCATTAGGAATGCTAGCCCATACTTGAGAAAGCTGCATTATGTGCCATTTAACATGCAAAATTACATGTTGCAAGAAATGCGGATTTTGAGGAATATACACTCTTGCACTTTGCATTCTCATGATTATCTTATTAGTGGTACATGAATGTTAAAACTAGTGAATCCTTGATGTTGTTTTGGTAATTGTTGACATAGACTGATAATTGCATGTTGAGGGCTTTTTATTTGCCATTTAAGTGTGAATCCCAAGTTTAAGGAGTTCCATCTATGTATGTTTATTTGTTTGTTGTTTTAGTGTTTGTCTTTGCATTTGAAAGTTTGCTTGAGGATAAGAAAATGTTCAAGTGTAGGGATTTGATATGATCCTAAATAGTTCATATTTACTTAATGTTTTGTCATTAAAATTAAGTTTAGTTATGGTTAATTGTGTTAGAATTATTTGTATTTTATGTTTTGCGAATGTAGGAGAAAATGGAAAAAATGTGGAAAAAGGAGCAAAATTAAGCAAGAAAAGATGGTACTGTCGCGGGCGCGACCTAAGACGCCTAAGAAAAAGGAAGAAAAGAAGAAGAGAAGTTGAGCAAAAGGAGGTGACGCATTCTGTCGCGGGCGCAAAGGGAGTCACGAGCGTGATAGAGCAAGGAGAAAGAAGGGAGTCAATGCAGCTGAAGAAAGTCAAGAAGATGAATCCGTGTTCTGTCGCGAGCGTGAAGAACTAGCCGTTGGAGCAGTTATTTGGAAGAGTTATTTGAAGAGTCAACCATTTTCACCAACTTTTACAACTCTTTGAAGAGGCATATCAAGGGACTTGAGCTTTGGACATTATATATATTAAATTCAGTTGTAAATATAGAGATATGGAATTTTAACTAAAGATTTGCTATAAGTTTTTAGAGAGAACATTTTATGTAGTTGAAGTTCTTAAGTTAGTTTTTATGTTTTGAGGATAAGACAATTGCAAAGAAGAAGAACATATTTTGTGAAAGGAAAAAGGGTTGAGAGATCTCCTTTGTCTTATTTTTAATATTTTACTTCTTCTTTGTAAATATTGAATGATGTATTTATGAACTTGAATCTTTTATATTATGTTTTGTTGTTCATATCAATTTAGTATTCTTGTTTGTAGAATTTTCTATTAGTATTTGATACATGATAATAATAAGTAAGAATTTAGTTGAGAGATAAATTCCTACTTAAAACTAATAAAAATTCATCATTAAAACATTATTTGAGAGATCATAATGTTAGATGATTGTTATAAGTTGTTAATTAATCCTAAAATTTACATGTATAATTATCTAATTCATTAATGAGAGTTAAGAGTTAGAATTATATATATATATGTTTTAGGTACTCTAATTTATGTCGAGAGAATGAATTGGAATATTATTTCAACTTGACTTGCATGACAAGGATATTATAATAATCAAGAATAATTACTTCAAGTTCCATTAATCATTAATTTATCATCATTAATCCTTCTTTTCTTCTTTGATCATTAGTAATTAGGTTTAGTTAAAACTTGCATTCTACTAATAGGTTAGAATCACTCTTAAAAGATATTGATCATTGTAAATAAGATTAAAATCAAGTAGTAATAGTGAGTAATAATCAATATACGTTCCTTGTGGGAATGATATCTTAAGTACTATAATCGATAAATCATGCACTTGCGAATTTAGTAACCATCAAGTTTTTTGGCGCCGTTGCTGGGGAACTGTTATGATTGATATTATTGCCATTATAAATATTAATTTATGATTTTGGATTACAATATTTTTGTTTGTTTGTTTTGCTTTTACAAGATTGGATAGTTCAAGTGTATACCTAGAACAAGGAGTTCTCAAGAAGAACTTGAACCATTAAATCCGAAAATAGAAAGATTTTTGTTTAGTAATAGTAAACCTAAGAAAAATAAAAACAAGAGACCAATTATGGCTGATGACGAGAATTCACCAAGATTGATGGACTTTACTACACTAGCATTGAGCAGTGCTCAACAAGGAATGGTAAGGCCAACGGTAAATGCAAATTAGTTAGAGATTAAACCCTCTCTTTTGCAAATGATTCAAAATAACATTCAATTTTATGGTTAGGCAAATGAGGATCCAAATGCTCATTTGGCAATTTTTTCAGAAATATGTGATACCTTTAAGATCAATGGAGTTTCGGAGGATCCATAACTGTTTGGGACCAATTGGCTCAAGCATTTTTATCTAAGTATTTTTCCCTAGCCAAAACTGCAAAGATAATTAAAGTTATCACTACCTTTGTGCAATATGACAATGAATCTTTGTATGAAGTTTCGAAAAGGTTTAAATATCACAATCTTATAAGGGACTCGCTCATGCAAATTCTCTATAATGGAGTAAATCCAACCACAAGAGGAACCATAGATGCAGTTGCGGGTGGTTCTCTTATGAGAAAGACAACTAATACTGCATTTGATTTGCTTGAGGAGATGTTAATAAACAATTGCATGTGGCCAACGAAAAGGGCTAAGGTATCAAATTCTTCCCCTTTAAAAGGTTTACATTCAATTGACTCAGTTATTGCTTTGCAAATGCAAGTTACAGCTTTGACCCACAAGATAGACAACTTGAATATGGGAGGAACTTCATCAAATGCATGTACAATTTGTGAACAATAAGGCCATGCAAGTGAAGGTTGTAATTTGGGTATGGCAAGTACAGAAGAGCAAGTGAGTTTTATTCAAAGACAAGGGCGTGGGAATCCCTATTCAAATACTTATAACCCTTGATGGAGGAACCATCCAAATTTCTCATGGGGGAACAACAACAATAATCAGAATAGAGGAGGTGTAGGATTTCAATCAGCACAAGATAGATTTAGAGCTTTGGAGGTTAAGATGGATAGATTCTTAGAGGGAATAAATTTGAAATTTAATTCACAAGAGGAGAATCATAAGAGGCTGGAATCTAAGTTTGATCAAATAGCTAAGAATCAAGCTTCATCAGTTCACAACCTTGAGGTTCAATTGGGATAAATTGACAATGCATTACCATCAAGATTACAAGGATGACTTCCGAGTAATACGGAAGATAATCCTAGGGAGTACTTGAAGTCAATCACATTGAGATCAGGTAAAACCTACAACCATGAATTTATTGCTTCTAACGAAAATGTAGTTTTGCAAGAAAATGAGATTAAGAAGGAAAAAGAGGTAGAAATCTTTGATGTGTGGGGGATAGACTTCATGGGTCCTTTTCCTACTTCTTTTGGGCAAAGCTATATATTGGTTGGGGTGTATTATGTCTCAAAATGGGTTGAAGCTCAAGCAATACCAACCAATAATTCAAAGGTGGTAGTAAAGTTCTTAAAGAAGCTCTTTTCAAGGTTTAGAGTGCCTCGGGCTATCACAATTGATGGAGGTACGCATTTTATAAACAGATATTTTTCTTTATTATTGCATAAATATGGTGTGCATCATAGGGTAGCTACTCCTTACCATCCACAAACAAGTGGTCAAGTGGAGGTGTCCAATAGAGAGCTTAAATGGATAATTGAAAAAACAATTTCTAGCTCCAGAAAAGATTGGGCACACAAGCTTGATGATGCACTTTGGGCATATCATACTGCCTTTAAAACACCTATTGGGATGTCACCATATAGGTTAGTGTATGGTAAAGCATGTCATTTGTCTGTTGAATTAGAACATAGAGCTTATTGGGCCATTAAGACCTTGAATTATGAACTTGAGGAGGCTGGTGAGAAAAGATGTTTACAACTAAATGAGTTTGATGAATTACGTCTTACTTCATATGAAAATGCAAGAATATATAAGGAAAGATCAAAGAAATGGCATGATGCTCACATTAAGTATAAAAGTTTCAAGGTAGGAGACAAAGTTATGTTATTCAACTTTAGATTGAAGTTGTTTCCTAAAAAATTAAGGTCTGGGTGGAGTGGACCTTTTGCGGTAAATCAAGTGTTTGACCATGGCTATTTAGAACTTAAAAATGAATAGGGAGAATTGTTTAAAGTCAATGGTCACCGATGTAAAGTGTACTTGGAAGGACATTTTAAGGGTAGAGAGGTCTCATATATTTCTCTATGCTTGGGTTGAAAGTAAGTTACACAATCTTTTTATTTTTGTCTTTATTTCATTTATAAGTTATTTGTATGCATTGTAAATTAGATTTTATTTTAGTACTTTGAATTATTATGTTACTAACACAGTTAGTTTTTGTTCTATAACTTAAATTTAGTAGTAGGTATATTAATGTAGATTGTACGTTAAGTTTTCTTCTTAAAAATCAAAAGATTTATTGTGTTTTTCCTTACTGTCACAAGCGCGACAGAGCAAGGAATTTGATTGAGAAAGCTTCTATCGCGATCGCATGTGTAATCGTGTTCGCGACAGATCGATGGGTTTTGAAAATTTGGTCTCTATCGCAAGCACGGCTATCTTCGCGAGCGCGACAGAAAGCAAAAATTGTTCTGTCGTGAGCGCGACGTAACACGGAATTTAAAATTTTTAGGGGAAATCTGACCATTGGAACTACATTTTAACCCCCTATAAATAGTTTTTGCTCCCTAATTTTTCATTTTAACTCTGTTTTCAGTTTTTTCTCTATTTCCCCTTTGGTTTGCTTTCAAATTTCTTCTTCTTCTTTGATTATCCCTTGCTTTCGATTTGGTTTTCTGGATATTGTTCTGGGATTTTGTTCTTGCGTCTTGAGTTTGCTATGGGATTGCTGTTTGTGTTTCTGTGATCTTAAAAATGGTACGTACAAAGTCTTTGGCAAACAAGGGGAAGAAGTTTGTTGGAGGTTTCAGTTCCCAAGCCCATGATTCCAACTATCTCCAATACAAGTTTGATTGTCCTTTTCGTTTATTGTCTTAAGAAGAGGGTGAAAAATTTGAAGCATTTTCTCAAAAGTCAATAGTAGGGAGTTAGAATTTGGACTTTGAATTGTTATAGACATTAGGGCTAGATAATGAAATTAACAAGTACTTAAAGTGCATGAAATGGGACAAATTTGTGCATATGAAATTTCCTATTCGTAGGGAATGGGCTTTAGAATTTTTCGTTACGTTATCTTATGTGGATGATAAATAAACAAGCATGCAATTTAGGCATAATGGCATTGAATATGTGTTTGGCTTTGATGAAATGTATGAATGGTTTGGATTTCCACTTAATGGTAAGCAATTTAATCCTAATCATTTTAGTGCCCATTAAATTTGGAAAAAGTTGACTGGGATTGATCGTTTTGATACTAAGAATTCTATTAATCGTTTGATTAGGAATGAGGCCATTTTATTGTTGCATAAGTACTTGTGCCATGCTATGTTTAGTCGATTGGAAAGTAACAAAGTGCAAGTTAAGGATTTGTTTGTTCTGTCCTTAGTTTAGAGCAAGAAGATACCTTGTTCCATGTCTTTCATCTTTGATGGATTATATAATGCTTCTATTGCTAAAACCAAATCTATTGGGATGGGATATATGATGACGGGGATTATTTTAGGTTGTTTGGGATGATTGTCCACTTTTGAGCTTAATAAGGATGATAATATTACTATAATGAATGTGGTTTATTTGAGAAATTCTAACTTGTTAAAAAGAGGAGGTCGGCCTCCAGTTTTCTTTTCTATTGATGACAGTACTAGGAAGTCTGAGGGTAATAAAGGCAAAGCTTTATTTATGTTGTTTTAGTTTTATTTTGGTGAATTGTATTTGTGTCCCAAATTTTGATTCTTTTTTTGGGATTTTATTTTTGTCCCAATTTTATCTTTTATTTTTATTTTGTAATTACTTAATCTTTTTTTATGCTTGATATGCGCGTTAATTTTAATGCACCTCGTGTGAGAGAGAGATAAAATTTTAATATCAAAAACACATTTATAATTAATCAAGGCATTAATAAGAGTAAAATTTCAAATCTTTCTTTGGTTTAGATACCGAGGTTAGACGAATTTTTCCAATTTCTTGTAAATTGGGTGACGACCCCAAAATATCTCAAAGGTGCCTTTAGGTTTAATGGAATTAGATGAACTTTTCTAATGTTCTATTAGGAAGGGATTCTAAAATATCTCATGTTACCCAAGATCAAAAAATGCGAACCCTTTCGGGCCCTAAAAGTGGGCTCCCGAAAAGCGATCGGGTTTGGCACACGTCACACAGTGGCTCTGCTTCCACCCACATGTGAAATGATCAACCGCAACTACTAAGAACTTTCGCTGTCCGATGGCCAACGAAAAAGGTCCAAGAAAATCAATTACCCACTGAGAAAAAGGCCAAAAGCTGTGAATGAGCACCTAAGGGGTGGATTTTTTATGCAGTATGTTGTCGAATCACTGGCATTTGTCACACTTTTGAATGAGCTCTTTAGCATCTTTCTCCATCCTGGGCCAATAATACCCCTGTAATAATACTTTTCGAGCTATTGCCTGTGAACCCTCATACGCACCACAGATGCATTCATGAATTTCTCTAGAGTATATAATCACCCTGTTCGGTGTTCAGATAGAGCATTCAGGGATGTGAGAATGATCGCCTATATAACTTAATATCCAGGATAGCATACCGGCCAGACCATCGAACTTCTTCCAAGCTTCGATTTGGTCATCAAGACGGACTCCCGCACTAAGATACTGATATATAGGCAGATGCCAACCGCCCATCGGCTCTTGCATTTGAACCCTGTATGTTTTGTAAGTTGGTGCTGTTAGGACTGACCACACTATGTCTGCCATGGATATTTTGTTCTGACTCAAAGCCTGTTTAGCCAGAGCATCTGCTTCCTAATTTTTTGCTCGAGGTATTTGATCAATCTACCATGCACACCCCATTTTCTCTAATTAAAACAGTAAAACAGCTACCAGCTCTTTATACCAAACCATTGTGTTTTCCTTTGCTTCAAATTTGCTGAGCAACTGGCTAATAACTAATAGTGATCAGAAAAGATGGCCATTAAATCAGGTTTTACCTCAAATGCAAGCTGTAGTCCAAAACAAAGGGCATCGTATTCTGTCGCATTATTAGAGGTTGGGAATGCTATCTGGGCTATTCCTTTAACGGTTATCTTTTTGGGTCCAATAAGGACTATTCCGATGTTGTCCCTTTCAGATGAGCACGCTCTATCCACAAACAATTTCCAAGAGCGGGTGTTCGGCTCGAGAGGTGGAGCATGCAACTCAGCCACAAAGTCAGACAGAACTTGAGCTTTCATTGAAGGGCGGACTTTATATCAAACATCAAATTCACCTAGACGAGCTGCCCATTCTGTGAGCCTTCCAAATGCTTTTGGCCTCTGGAGCACTTTTCTAAGATTGGAATTTGTCCGGACTACCACAATATGTGCTTGGAAATAAGGCCGGAGTTTAATGGATGATGTGACCAGTGCTAAGGCTAACTGCTTCAGTATGGGATACTTTAGTTCGGCACCTCTCAAGACCTTTCTAGTGTAATAAATTGGGAATTGTTGGCTATCTTTTTATCTAATTAAAATCGAACCAAATAGCTCCAAATGAAACCGCAAGGTACATATACAAAATTTTGCCTGATTGAGGCCTACTCAGCAATGGCGGTGTACTAAGAAATTGCTTTAGCTCATCGAAAGCTTATTGAGATTCTGGGGTCTATTCGAACTTCTTTAAACTTTTGAGTGCCCTGTAAAATAGGAGACAGTGCTTACTTGAATAAGAGATAAACCTGCTTAGGGCCGTTACTTTTCCATACACTTCTTTGATGGACTTCGACGTTTCCATCTCTAAGATGGCTTGAATCTTTGCCAGATTGGCCTCTATTCCCCTTTTCGAGATCGAAGAATTTCCCGGACTGTACCCCAAAAGCACAATTTTTTAGGTTGAGCTTCAAACCAAACTTTCCAAGGGTTGAGAAAGTCTCTGTGAGTTCAGTTGGCAAATCACTAGATGCCTTACTCATGATTATCATATCATCCACATACACCTCCATATTCCTCCCGGGCTAAGGAGCACACAACTTATTCATCAATCTTTGATAAGTAGCCCTTGTTTTTGAGCCAAAAAGGCATAACCCAGTAGCAGTAAGTAGCTTGGTGGGTAATGAATGTCATCTTCTCTTCATCTGTTGGGTTCATTGGAATCTAGTGGTAACCAGCCGAGGCATTTAGAAAGGCATATTCCTCGAACCCAGCGACTGAATCAACTAAAAGGTCGATGTTAGGTAGTAGGCAGCTATCTTTAGGGCAAGCCTTGTTGAAGTCAGTGAAGTTAACACATATTCTCCACTTTCCATTAGCCTTTTTTACCAGAACCACATTGGACAACTAATCCGAATATAAGACTTCACATATGAATAATTTTTTCAGCAAAGTATCTGTTTCCTCCATTATTGCTATCTACCGTTCAGGAGCATGGTTCCTCTTTTTCTGTTTGAATGGCTTATAGTCGGATATAATATTGAGTGAATGGCATATAAAACCAGGAGATATGCCCTTGATATCCGAAGGCTGCCAGGCAAACACATCCATAAATTTTGCCAATACTGTAATGAGTACTGCATTTTCTTCCCCTTTCTTGCCTGTCCTGACTTTAACTATCTTGCCCAGTGCGAGCTCAACTTCCTGCAGTGAGTCCAATGGCTCAGCTTTACGAGCATCATTAGTGAAAACATCCAAGGCATCCAATGGAAGTGCTTGGTTTGCTTCCTTCAACATTGTAATGGATGTTTCTTGAGCTACTTTCTAATTTCGCCGAAGCACTGCAATGCCTCCTGAGGTGGGAACTTTTAACAATAGTTTTCACATAAAAATGTATGCATCCACCCCCTCTAGTAATGGCCTTCCAAAAATAACATTGTAAGCCAGAGGAATGTCCACTACCATAAAATAACTGGTACAAGTACGAACAACCTCGTCGTCCCCAAGCTATAGAGATAATTTCACTGATCCCTCTACCTTGATCGGCTGTCCAGATATCCCAATTAGTGGGATAGACACTGGCTCTAAGATGTTGGTAGACATTTTTAATGCCTTGTATGCTTGCAAGGTGATGAGATTGATCGCACTACCCGTGTCTACCAAAATCTGCTGAACTAAATAGGCCTGAATCAAGGCCTCCACTACTAAAGAGTCCGTGTGTGGTTGTCTAACATGATCGCCATCCACATTTGAGAATCTTACTTCATAACTCATTACTGGGGAACTGGAGTCTAAGGAAAACACCTCTTTGGCCTTTCATTTTCTAGAATCATAAAAAATGTCATAATGCTTGCCACCTACAATGACACGAATAATGCCCGCTGGAGCCTTCTGACTTGTGCTGACTCTATTATCCTGTCTCTGAGGTGAATGAGATCGGTCTTTTCCCTTATCACCAATCTTAACAAATAGGGCAACCTTGCCCTTCCGAAGTACGAATTCAATCTGCCTTTTGAGCTGCTTACAGTCGTCTCGTGGACTTTATCTTTGTGAAAAGAGCAATAGAGGCTCTAATCTCTATTAGGGTCTTCCCTCATCGGTCTGGGCCAATTCACTCTATCTTTCTCCTTCATCCATTTCAAGATTTGAGACCTTGTGGCCTTCAAGGGTGTCCACCTATCATCATTTTAATCTCCAGATCGCGCCTGACCCCTGATTCCTTGAATCATTCCTCCTACTGCTTCTCTCATGGCTCAATTTGTATGAGTCTCTACTTGTATCTTCATACTGAGAGCTATTACAGAGGCAATGTGCCTCATCCATCCTGATGTACTTATGAGCTCGGGACATAAGCTCGATAAAATCGCTAGGTGGCTGTGATGCGCGTCGAACCCCGTGGCGCCCCGAAGACCTGCTTTTAGAGCTTTCTGGAGAGGTTCATGAAAACTTGTAAGGTATTTACAAGTGCGTCTATTTTGGGAAATAAGGAGGTTTCATGGAGTTGCCACCCAATAAAATATTGAAAAAGTTCGTCTCGCCTCAGTGAGCCTAAGACGGCGCATAATATCCATTTTGGGCAAACCAGAGGGGTCTTGGAGGTAATCACCCCAATAGAACATTGAAATGACCCTCTAACCCTATAGAGCTTAGGATTGTAAAATGAGTCTTTTAGTGGGACACAAAAGGTGTCTTGGAGATCCCATTCCAATGAAACATCGAAATGGACCTCTCGCCTCATTGAGCCCAAAGACCAAAGATAGGTTCGGGACTTCTCATTTATTTATACCTTGATTAATTTTACAATTAAATTTTGAGTTTATTATTTCGCCATCTTTCCACACGATGCAATTAATTACAAGGTGCAATCATTCACGTAAAATCGAAGAATAAAATAACATAAAAATAAAGCATACGAAAATAAATTACAAAAAAACTAAGGGGCGGAATATAACCCCCATTATAAATAAGGTACAAAACATGCATAAAACGGGATATTCGTTAAGATTGAGGACATTGGTCCTTGCATGCATTTATTACTAAAAAAATAATTTTCATGTGACGGTTTTTTATTGGCTAAAATAGGACTTTGTTCCTGGCTTTGCAAAATTCTCAAATTAATTACTATAAAATATTTAACCATTTTTATATTAACGGGATAGAAATGATTTTATAAATACCTGAACAAATAAATAAGCATAATAATAACAATAATAATGCAATTAATATAATAATGAACACTAAAACTAATAATAATACTAGTAATAATAATAATAGAAATAATATTATACTAATAATGATAATAATAATAATAAACAGAAAAATGAATAATAATAAATATCAAATAAAAATAAAGATAAAGATAAAGATTAAAGGGGAAAACCGGGTAGAAATCCTTAGAGTTGGGTGGCCATCATCATTCCCGATTCTAATCCATCCAAAAAATAATAAAATGGTATCTCACAAAAATAAACAAACACATTAGTGCAAAAATTCAGAAATGAAATAAAATGATAAACTAAAAGCTAAAAAAAGGTTTTGAATAAGAGAGCAAACAAAGTAAAGAAAACAAATAAATGAAAACATAAATAAATGAAAATGGATTAAAACAGTATGGGAGAGCCTAGGGACGGCCATTCAGACGTGACAGACGGGCGTAGAAAATGTGACCGGCGGGTAGTACATTGCGCTGACGAAGGCCCATCCCTTAAGTGAGCGACGGGCGTCGACAGCTACACTGCCCGTCAGTCACCCCTGATCCTCAAAAAAAATGACAAAACAGCGGATTTTCACAAGAAAATAAATTTTATTTTAACAAAAGATTCACAAAAAGGCAAATAACTAAATTAAATCAACCAGATATTAAATTCAGAATATTTACCCTCGGATTTTATCTTTTTGTATGAACGTCGAATAGTTTTGCGGATCCGCGCATTTCACAAGGATTGGTTACAAATCAAGAAAAGAAAATTTCTATTTCTTTCTTGAAAAGCAATTTTCTATAGAGATTTGAATATTGGAACCAATAAAATTGATGGAAATGGATTGATTTCATCATCTCAAATTAATTAGATTCACCAAAATAAGATTTTGAAAAGATATTGAAAAAGAGGAAAAGAGTTTTTTGTAAAAATATGATTTTTTGAGAGAAAATATTAGAGAATATCTCTTTTAGAGAAAGAAAATCCCCTAATTAAAAATTATCTAAACCCCCATATCATTAAAAATCCCCCTTTTATAGAAAAATGGGAATCCTATTTGGAGTAGGAAAGAGAAATCCCATTCCCAATAGGATTTGGAAAAAAATGTTCTATTTACCTCAAAATCCGGCGACCAAATCAATTGACCGACGGGAGTCTAAAGCTCACCGACGGTTGTCGGTTACAAGGATACGCGCGGTCATTTAGCCAACGGACGGAATGAGGCACAGGGAGGAACAGACGAGCGTCGGTTTACGGACATGTGTCCGTCGCTTGCTTCACCGATGGCCCGCCTCTCATGGCGAGTCATCTCGGCTACCGGCGGGTGTCGGACCACAGACGGGCAGGCCGTCTACGGAAAAAATCACTTTTCATGCTAAATCTTCCTAATTTTTCTAATTCTTTCTACTGCAAATGAAAATCTCCAATCCTTGTGAATCTGAAAGACCAAAATTCTCGAATTTCATCCATTAGATCAGAAATGGACATTGATTTCTTTATCGGGTAATCTCTGATCTGAACTGCCTCAGGGCACGGTGTTTACAGTTGCCCCCAATTTTGGGGAAACTAGTGCACTAGTGCCTAGATGAGTCAAAATTCAGAGAAGAAGAAGGAAAGAAACACGTACCTGAGGCAGTCCTTACCTTCTGAATGTTGTGGAGGAGTGGTTGATCGTTCACCTGGCGGGCCTCGTCTCGGTCTGCTCAGTGATGAATGTCGTGGATGATAGCGTTATCTAGCTATGATTTGTTCTGATGTATGTGTCCCTACTAGTCTCGTCTCGACCTGTAAGGTGTTTGTGAGATGTAGCGTTCTCTAGCTATGATCCCGTTGCAAAGTGCAGTGTTCTTTAACTGCTACTTCATTTGCTTTGCTGGCCTCGTCTCGGCTCGCGCAGCTTTGGTGAGAAGTAGTGCTCTCTAACTACAAATCTCGATTGCGAGATGCAGTGTTATCTAACCACAGTCCCGTCGTGATGTATTTTATCATTGGTGCCCTACTGACCTCGTCTCAGTCTGCATGGCATTCCGCTAGCCTCATCTCGGCCTGCACGGAGAATGTGAGATGCAGCACTCTCTGACTACAACCCCCATTGTGAGATGTAGTACTCTCTAACTACAATCCCGATTGCGAGATACAGTGTTATCTAACTGCATTCCTGTCGCGATGTATTCTATCGCTGGTGCCCTAATGACCTCGTCTCGGTCTGCATGGCGTTTCGCTAGCCTCGTCTTGGCCTGCACGGAGAATGTGAGATGCAGCACTCTCTGACTGCAACCCCCATTGTGAGATGTAGTACTCTCTGACTATAATCCCGGTTTGCTAGAATTTCCTTGCTAACCCCCATTCGATCTGCAAGGTGTGTAGTACTCTATAACTACCCCATGTGTTGTGAGACGCAATACTCTCTGACTACAATCTCGATTTGTTGAAACTTCCTTACTAACCCCCATTCGATCTGCAAGGTGTGTTTTGGTTGAATATGATCTTGAAGGACATAACGTCTACTCTACTTATCCTCCCTTTTGATTATTGATCATTGGATTGATGTGAAACAAAGTTCCTGTATGGTAAAGGATTTGTTAATTCGTGCATAAGTTGATCTGATTGATAATTTATGAGCACTATAAATATTTCGTGTTACCATTGTTATTTATCATTTTCTTGTTATGATTATATGATCAGTTATCTTTATAGAAGAAAATCAAGCAATAACAAATATAAAGAATTTACATGCAAATGTAATAATAAACATGTTCCACTAGTAAAATAAATTTTGTACAATATATAATAATATAAATACAAAATATAATGTCAAAAATGACTCCCTGAACAGTCTATAGGAGTGGGTGAAGGCTCCTCCTCTGGATCATCATCATCCGATATGTGGACTGGCTGAGACTGTGATGAGGAGGCAGAGGGTCCAGCTCTCGAGGTAGATGGCTGGCTAGGAGGCGCTGATGGCCCAGGCTGCCGAGAGGCTGAGAACCCAGGCTGCTGGCGAAATCGAGGAGGAACGACTCCCGGCATAGACAAAGGCTGCGCTCTCGCTATGTCCTGCTGTCGGAACTAGACCTGAGCATACCCATCAAGGAAGGGCTGTGCACAAATCATCATGAACTGTAGTGTCTCTCTGATCACCCCTCCTAGCTCTCCAAATGCAGTGCCAAGCGGAGATTCTGGTCCATGGTAGCAGTCCTCATGCCCCCTAGTCTATCCTCTGTCTGCTCTCTAAACTCCCGGATAGACTGGGCGACCGGAGGTATGGCCCCCTCCAATACCTGAATCCGAAATCTGAGAGCCTCCATCGACTCGTCCACTACCTGAAGGGATGCATCTACCCTCTGAGCTATCTGATCCTGAGAAGCCCTCGTCTCCTGTCTCAACTGACCTATAAGCCTCCCGTGCTCCTGCCTCAAATGATCAATGAGCCTCCCCTGCTCCTAAATAATACTCTGCTGCTAAACTAGCCTCTCTAACATAACCCTATCTCGCTCATCTCGCTCCCCAAGCCGCTCTAAAAGGATCCTGTCTCTCTCCTCCTGTTTGCGCTCGAAGGATGTGAACATAGAAGAGATGACCGCCACGAAGTCCAGCTGTGCTGCTGGAGGTGGAGCTGGCTCTGATGTCTACTCTGGAGGTGGAGATGTAGAAGTAGATGCCCCCGGGTCCCCCCTAGCGTACGGATGAAAACTCTCGGATGGTCGTGGAGCTGTCCGCTGTATCCTTGATGATGGAGGAGGGGTAGGACTCCGTACCCTCGGCGCTGGAGGAGTAGCAAAAAGCTCATCCATAGTGAACTCGATCCCTATGTCAGATGGTGTGCTCGGCTGCTCCTCCTCGGGCTGTGGCTGTGGAGGCCCCTCCTGGTGCTGTGGCTGTGGAGGCTGACCCTCCTGGGGCTGATCCTCGGCCTACTCCCATACTAGCTCTAATGAGGGAAGGCCAAATGAACGTCGGGTCTCGTGAATAGTGAGGAGCCTGTATGCCTCAGCCTGACCCTGTATCTGTACCACCATGCCCATCGTGACGGCTGATGGGGCATCTACATACATGCTCTCCTCTACAGCCTGCCCAAAGATCCCTGGGCGAATGCCCAATCTCAATAATAATCTGGTAATCACCCCGCCAACATAGACTACTGGGACTGTCCCCTTAGACACCCTCACTAGGTTAGCCAAAATCTCATGGCTAATATTGAGCTGCTGGCCCGTCGCCATGGCTCACAAGCTCCATATCTCTGCGGCACTGAGGGACCCAGGGTTTTCGGCCTGTCCCAGGTAGGAGCTAGACAAGACTCTGTGGAGGTATCAAAGAGCCTGCGATATAAGCATCGTGCTCTTCGCCGTATCGTGGTCGTACAGCACTCATGGTAAAGCAATGGTTGCCCAATGTTGGCGTCGGATTGCTCTCTGGGGCACCATGACACCCTGCTCGTGAGGAAGCCCCATAGCCTGTGCGAAATGCTGGCGTGTGATAGTATAGTGGTGGCGGTCAATCTAGAACTGAATGACTCCCTCCTCTATATCTGACCTCTCAAAACCAGCGTACTATAGGGTAGCAAGAAACTGTCTCACCATCTCTGGGTAGGTTGGAAAGGCTGGAGTCAGGAACTCGATCCAACCATCGCTCGCCAACAAGGCATCAACCTCGTCAGCCATCCCCAGGGCCTCAAGGAATGGCCTGGAGATAAATCAGCTGGCTCGGAACTCCACTCGAGCCAATACTCCGTATCTCTGCCTAGCCTCGGCAGCCATCCAGTCAGGAGCCTGTGGCTCAGGCTGATCACGTAAAGCACATCGTCGTGGCGGCATCCTAGAAAGAAAGCGAACAATTAGTTTAAACTCATGGTCGTAAACGGGATTAATCCCACGAATAGTAAATTAGGCTACATCCCGCTAAGGATGTGCCCCACCAGAAAACTTAAAAATTTAGGCAGCATCCCGGCAGGGATGTGCCCGACCTCCTGCACAAGAAGATAAGAATAAAGAACAGGCCTCAGGCCCCAATCAACAACACAATATATTGATTCAAAAATTTGGGCAACACCCCGGCAAGAGTGTGCCCAACTTCCTGCATGAAAAGGAACAAAAAGGACAAGCCTTAGGCCCCAAGCAACAGCTCATGTATATTATTATTTCAATGGAAAGCATATTAGACTGCTCAGGCTAACTTATGCACTTTAAACTATTTTACATATGCATTTAAAATCAAACAGCATTTAAAAAATTACATTATCAGTGTTTAAAGTCTCAGTTAAACAAATAAAAGTGATATCAACTAAACAAATATTTATCATGCTACACTAAAAAATAGCAAAACAAATTAAACTAAACTAAAAATAAGTTACAAGAGAATTAAATTTTACTTACAACAAACAAAAAGGAAGAAAAGTTGGTTACTGACCTGGAATTGCAGAAATATGAAACTCGACGAAACGCTAAGAAAAATACTTCGGGAGATGCACAATGATGCAAGGGTCACAACGGTGCAATTCAAGTGCAAAATGGTGCAAAAATGGCGAAAGTATGAGAGAAAAATGGAATATGGGCGTCGATGAACAGGAAAACGAAAAGGAAGAAGAGAAAAAAAAATTGTTAGCCCGTCGGTCCGACAGGCTTATATAGATTTTCTTGACCGACGGGCATCCCGTCTCCAGGAGCGAGCGACAGGCTAACCGTTTGTCGCCTCAGATTTCCTGCGTTAATTATGCAATAAATGCGCGTGAAATGTAATGATGACTCTGCCAGGTGGATAATGACAGACGGGCAGGCCGTCTGAAATGAGGGACGGGTAGGCCGTCTTTGGAGTTACTTTATAAATTTCATTTTTTCCTTGGACTCCGTGTCTTTTTCGTTATTTTAGCCTTGTAGCAGCTTCTTTTCTCCAGTTTTTCCCTTATTTTCTTCTTTATTTCCTTTGCTGATTTCAATTTCAACTCCCAAAGCATGACTTCTCCTCTTCTTCAAAAAATGTACCGTATTTTAGACGATACTCAAACTTGGGAGAACAGCATCCTTATTCCATTTTCTGGTCTGAAATTTCTAAGAAGAGTCAAGATAGACCATAACCTTCTCCTAGTTGTAACCCACTTCTGGGACCCACGCTTCCATGTTTTAAAATTCTCTTATCAAGAATTGTGCCCCCTACCCGAGGAACTTGCTGCTATCGTTGGAGCATGGTATCCCCCTAACACCTTGCCTTGTGTTCCTCGTTGCAGGCTGGTTCAAAGTCGGGACATTGCTCTATCCTTGGGTTTACCCTCTTCTGAAGCTATTCGTTTAGTTCCTCTAGGCTCCACATTCTCCTTGGATCCGCTGATTGAGGCACTGGACAGATTTTCTGATGTTCCCACCTACCTTGTAAGTGTCATATTTCTGTTCTGTATAATGAAGTACTTGGCTGTAACCTCGGAGGAGTTGACTGGTGATCCTCGCCTATTTGGGATTCTGGATGATTTTCACCGCGGGCTGACCCCTTTCCCACTTATTCTGGCTGAGACTATCCTAGGCTTGGACTCTGTTCGTTCCGGGTCTACCACTTTATTCACTAGGAGCCTCTTATTACTCCAGGTACGTCATTATTTTAAAAGGTAGCGCGTGCCTCGTGGATTTTCACTCTAGCTTTTCTTAGCGGGAAGTGCGTCCTTTTCGGATTTTCACACAACCCTGTGCCTAATCTTTGCCTGAAGTAAACCCAACTTACTCAAGCGGCCTTTTTTTTTTTTGAAGATATGGTTGCAGGAGAAACTGAAGTTGCTATCAGAACCTCCTCCCCAAGTCATTGCCCAATATTCCCCAAGGCATTTTCTTCCACGTCAACGGCTGTACTCATTTGTAACTTCCGACGAAGGCATTGCCCGATTCAGCGAGATATCAGACGAGGATATCAACTTCGCGCATGCTTGGTTTCCCCTTTCTAGCGCAATCATTGATGGCTCTTCAGGGTGTGTCCCCTTATGCAGGCTTCGTCAAGCCACCTTTTATATTACTGCCCGATGTGCTCGTCAGCTCGGAATGACTCAGGATGTGGTGAGGATTCCCCTATCCTTCCGAGGAGGAGTGCTCTCTGCAGCTTTTGCTTCTCGTTACCACGAGCTTTGGAGCCAACTTCCACTGAAGACCGTCATACCTGCATTTGGGATTCACTCTGTGACTTCTACTAGCGAGTATAAGAGGTGGGTACTTAGCCCGGCATCTGACAACAGGACACGACGACTTAGGCATTTGGCTGGCGAGGGTAGTAGTAGAGCATAGTTTAGCTTAGTTTTGTATGCCCTTTTAAGCATTGTGTTCTTTTTCGAAACGGAACTAGAAAACGATGTAAATGAACAAATCAAGTTTATTTTCATTTCACAAAGTTGTGTACATTTCCGTAAGATTTCAACATACATGATCACTATTTGTCACTAATTCAATTATGCAAACCACATTCGCTTATGGAACTAAATCTAGCCAAACTTTGATAACATCAAACTCTTGTTACCAATCAGTCCTCTCAGGTTTTCTTGATTGGATATTTTCTCTCAAGCCTCTAATTTTTGCCCAGGATGCCTTTTTTCGATTTTCACCCTGAAGAGGCGCCCAATTTTAGCAAGGCTGCCTTTTTTCGATTTTCGACCCGCAGGGCTTCTTTTCTCTTCTTTTTATTTTATAGTCTTTAGCCATGGAACCTTTTGAGTCTATCGATATTGATCAGTTCTTTGAATTCGTTGCCATCGCTATCCGACAGAATCGTAGCTCCTTTCGATAACAGCTTCTTGAGGAGAAATGGCCCTTCCCACGTTGGTCTGAACTTTCCTCTGATATCTGGTGCACCTGGTCTCATCTGCTTGAACACCAAGTCCCCTTCTTTTAATGGATGCTTCTTGACTTTCTTTTCAAAGGACCTGGCAAGTCTCTTCTGATAGATCTGGTTATAGTAATAGGCCCTCAACCTGTTTTCATCCAGCATGTTCAGGTGTTGTAACTGCTTTTGTGCCCATTCAGCTTCTGGGATCTGTGCTTGCATGACCACTCTTAACGACTTGAGCTCGATTTCAACCGGCAGCACTGCCTCCGTCCCATATACTAAGGAATACGGCGTGGCCCCTGTAGACATTCTGATGGTTGTTCTATACCCCTAGAGTGCTAAAGGCAACTTTTCTGACCAATCTTTATAATTCTGCACCATCTTAGCTAGGATCTTCTTGATATTCTTGTTGGCGGCTTCTACTGCCCCATTGGCCTGAGGACGGTATGGGGATGACTTGTGATGCTCAATACCGTATTTCTGGAACAACTTCTTCGTTTCAGCCATGAACTGGACCCCATTGTCAGATACCACGTGGTGTGAAAGGCCATACCTACAAATCAAATTTTTCTCAATAAACTTGGCCATATCCCAAGCGTCAATCTTTTTGAAAGACTCAGCCTCTACCCACTTGGTAAAATAGTCAATGGCGACTATGATGTATCTGTATCCATTGGAGGCCGTGGGATGAATTTCCCCAATAATATCAATCCACCAAGCTGCGAACGGCCAAGGTGACATCAGATTGTGTAATTCTGAGATGGGCAAGTGCCTTAGATCTACATACTGTTGACATAACTGGCACTGCTTTACGTACTTTGAGCAATCGTTATCCATGGTAAGCCAGAAAAATCCTTGCCTCATAATCTTCTTGGCCAGTGTTAACCCGTTCATATGGGCCCCGCATACACTGGCGTGAGTTTCTTCCATTACCCTTTTAGCCTCTTTCTCATCCAAACACCTCAACTGGATACCATCGGCCTGTCGCTTGTACAATACCCCATCTATACAAATGAACTGAGTAGACAATTTGCAAATCATTCTCTGATCTTTCTCGGTAGCTTCCTCTGGAAAGGCCGCATTCTCTAGATAATTCATAATATCGTAATACCACGGCTTCCCGTCTGCCACTTTTATCTCTATTACTGATTTTGATTCGAAACTAGGTCTCTCAGAGCTAGAAATCAAAACTGACTTCATGATTATCCCTTCCGGATTGTCCCACATAGATACCAAAGTGGCGAGCACATCGGCCAGCTGATTCTCGTCCCTGGGAATGAAATGCAATGTGCACACCTCAAACTGACCGCTCAAGTCTCTCAAGTGCTTAATGTATGGCATTAGTCTTTCTTCTTTAACAGCCCATTCTCCTCGAATTTGATTGATCACCAGGGATGAATCTCCAAATACTTCAACACTCTTTGCCCCCAAGGTTATTAATGCTTCCAACCCAAACGTACACGCTTCATACTCAGCCTCATTATTGGTAGCTTTGAACCTCAGTTTCTTTGCCAAAGGGAGTTTCTCATTCTTCGGAGTTGTTAAGATAACCCCTACTCCTGCTCCCTTGTTGTTCACGGCTCCATCGAAGTACAATTAGCAACCTTGAACTGCTATAGCTACCACATCCTCATCCGAGAAGTTGAATTCGTAGGAGTCCCCTTGAATTGGGTGTTCTGCTAGGAATTCTGCCACTGCACGCCCTTTGACGGTTTTTCGAGTAACGTAATCTACATCAAACTCTTATAGCAGCAATAACCACTTGCCCATTTTCCCCAGTAAGGATGGTGCTTCTTGTAAGTGTCTTAAGGGATTCTGCTTTGCCACCGCCTGCACCTTGTAAGAGTGGAAGTAGTGTCTCAACTTCTTAGAGGCCTAGATTACTGCAAGACAGATCTTCTCTACTTCAGCGTACTTAACCTCATACTCCAGGAATTTCTTACTCAGATAGTAAATAGCAAATTCCACCCCGAACTCGTCCTCTTGGGCCATCATGGCACCCACAGAACTATCCTCTATGGCTAGGTACAGAATCAGCGGTTTACTCGACCGTGGCGGTCTCAGCACCGGTGGATGCAGCAAGTACTCTCGGATAGTATCGAAGGCTTTTTGGTAATCCTCGTTCTATACTACAGGCTGATTTTTCCTGAGGAGTTTAAAGATTGGCTCACAAATCGAAGTTAATTTGGCGATGAATCTACTGACATATTGCAATTTGCCCAAGAAACTCCTTACATCCTTTTTCCTTCTGAGGCACCGGCATCTCTCTGATGGCCTTAACCTTATCTGGGTCAATCTCAATTCCCCTCTGACTAACCACATGTCCCAATAACTTTCCTGACGTAACCCTAAAGATACACTTATTAGGATTCAGACGTAAATTGTACTTATTCATCCTCTGGAAGAACTTTTCCAAAGCTTCAAAATGGCCATCTCTAGTGGCGGACTTGATCATCATATCATCGACATACACCTCCACCTCTTTATGGATTAAATCACTTAAGATTTTTGTTGCCATCCTCTGATAAGTAGCTCCTGCATTTTTTAAGCCAAAGGGCATTACCCTGTAAGCATACGTCCCCCATTCTGTGATAAAAGTCGTCTTGATCCGGTCAATTATTTTATTGAGAGTCTGATTGTAACCCGCATAACCATCTCCGAAGCTATACATCTCACAAGTGGTTACGCTGTCTATCAATACATCTATATGAGGTAACGGGAAATCATCTTTCGGATAGGCCTTATTCAGATCCCGGTAATCCACACATACTCTTACTTTACCGTTCTTTTTGGCTACAGGGATGACATTGGCCAACCAGGTTGGATACTGCACCTCCACTAGAAACTTGGCCTCGATCTGTTGGCGAATTTCCTTCTTTACGTTATCTGTCCATTCCGGCCTGAGTCGTCTCAGCTTTTGTTTTACGGGTTTATGATCTGGATACGTTGGAATATCGTGTTCTGCGATTTCCTGATCAATTCCTGGCATGTCTTCGTAGGTCCAGGCAAAGACTTTTTCATATTTTTTTAGTATTCTCTCAAATTTTTCTCGCTCTTCAGGAGTTATATTTGATGCTACCAAAATTTCTTTTGGGTTTTCCGTGGTTCCAAGATTAAATGGGGTAGCATCAGTCGAATCAATATCAAATATGGATGGATTATGATCATGATCATGCATGGTGAAATCATCAGAAACATAGTACAAATAAGCAAAATTGTTCAATTTATTAATAAAATTGAAATTATCATTAACATCATTGAAAAGTTCCGAAATGAAAAGACAATCTAAACTAGCTTCTTGCTCTCCCTCTGCTAGTGCATCTGCTGCAGTTGACGGTCCTACGTTGCTTTGGCTTTTTGGAGGCTCTTCGGTCACCCCTTGAATGGCTTCCTCGATCTTTGCTTTTCCCTTCAGCTGGATGGTTACCATCTTCTCAGTGATCACCTCCTCGGGCATGTCACGGTCCCAAATTGTCTTGCTGGTCATGATTTCCTCATCCCAAAAGCCCTCTATTGGCTTGATCAATCTAATGCCCCAGTCGTAGACATCGTTAAAAACCTCAAATCCCGGCACAATTTTCCCATTCACCCACTGTGGTTTAGCCTCTCCTGTATAGGCACATACTGCGGTTGCCGGCACAAAACTTTTTCAAATATGGGGAATTTCCATCTCTGGCTTTTCACCCTTTTTTATAGCACCAGTATACCCCAAACCCCTTCTGTCCTTCTGACCTTTGGTAGCAATGGCTGTTGGCACCCCCTGAGACTTCTTTCCCAACCCAACTCCAAGAAGGAATGACATCTTCTTCATCATGTTTAGCACTTGAGGAGTTCTTCCATCCACTCTTCTTCCCCTATCATAGCAATATGAAACCCGCTGAATGGCTACCTTGCGATCTCCAGAATTGAAACCTGATTCTCCCGTGCGGCCCTTATGGTTACGACCTGACCTTCATGGGGTATCTTTACCATTTGATGAAGCGTAGAGGGGACTCCACCCAACTTGTGAAACCATGGCCTACCCAAAAGAGCTGAGAAATTAGCGGGTATGGGTAGCACCACAAACTCCACTTCAGATTCTACCGGTCCCGTCTTCACCATTCCCATAAATGTTCCCGAAGCATGCCTACGCGAGTTATCATATGCTGTGATAGTGAGGTCGAACTTGGCCAACATGTCTTCTGTCACTCCAAAAGCTGTCATTGCTACTTGGGGGCACACATTTATCGATGAGCCATCATCCACCATTACATAGGCTGTGTGCTTATGGTTAATCTGTGCTCTTATGTACAAAGGGCGATTATGGTTACCACCCTTTGCTGGCAAATCAGCATTAGTAAAAATGACACTTTCTCCCACTTCTCCCTTCACTACATCCAGAAGTTCCGTCGGCGAGATGGTGATGGCCACAGTTGCCTCACATAAAGCTTCCACTACCTTTTGCCTATAAGATGGAGATTGCCTCAAGAGGTCCCATATAGAAATCTGAGCCGGCGTCTTTTTCGGCTGCTTAACAATCAAATCTTCTTCCGACTCTTTCCCCTTTTGGCTTGCTTCTGGCTCTTGAGGCTTCTCAACTTCTGGAGCCACCCTTCCGCTCCGAGTTACAGCTCCCAGTTTACTCTTCTTCTTCCCTTCGTCTTCTTTTTCTGAACCCCACAGGTCTGGAAACATCTCAGCGTTATCATCCTCCTCTCCACTTTCATCGGTGGACCAGCAATCTATCACAACCACTGGTAACCCTTAATCATTTGACTCAACAGCATGCAAATCATTGCCATACAATTCCTTCAATACAAACTCTTCAGGTAAACCTGACCCGATCGCGTTCACTGGTGGGGGCACATTGTTGTATCCTGTCTTCTTCTGACCTCCTCTCTTTTTTGGGTCCGTGATCTGCTTAGAATCAATGAGATCCTGAATTACGTGTCGTAACAATCATCATTGGTGTGCCCGGTGTGATGATAATATGCATAGTACTCATCATCTCTATGCCCTGGTTAGCCTAGCATTCTGGCCGGTCGGGATGGTAAAGGCTACAGCTTCCCTTCCTTCATTAGTCTTCTCAACACCCACGACAAAGACCTTCCAAGATTTGAAAAACATCTTGGAGTAAAGTTGGTAGTTGATACTTCTGCGGTCTTTCCAGGACCTGCTGATCAGCCAGCTCCACTAACACCCTTCCTAGGATAATTCTCAGCACTTGCTTTCTTAACCAGGTATTCCACCTCAGCTTCTATGGTGATATCCTTCAGAGATTCCTAATCTCTCAATCCCTTCATCTTCAACCCCTCTCTCAAATATGGGCTCGCATTCCTGATGAACAACCGAATTTAATCTTGGGTATCCGGTTTCCTCTTTATTTCCATCACCCGGTTCCTCCATCGGGTCAGATATTCATGAAAGGACTCACCTCCCTTCTGCTGCAATAGTTCCAGGTCTTTCAGGGTCACTTTCATCCTCGTACTACAGTCGTACTGCCTCAGAAATTCCTCAGTCAACAAATCCCAGTCTTCTTTAGTTCGGCGATCCAACCTATGATACTAATCCATTGCTGGGCCAGTCAAGCTCAAGCAGAAATATTCAATCTTTTGCTTCCTCATCAGAGTAGTACCCTTCATCACTAACGAGTATTGTTTGATATGTGCGGTAGGGTCAGAAGTACCGTTGAACTTTGGAACATCTGGCATCTTAAAGTTCATCGGGATAGGGTCCTCTCCATCTAATTCTTTATCTTCTGGACTCATCCCTTGACCCTTCGTCAAAGTCCTAGCCATTGCTTCGAACCTCTCTTCCATCTTCTTCCAAATAGCCTCCTCGGTTTGAGGTGCCTTCCCTCTCTGAGATATGCGCTCCTCATGATCTTCATCTGAATCATTGTCTAACCCCAGGACTTGCTTTCCCCTCTAAACCCCTGAAGTAGTAGCTCTAAGATGCACTAACGGTGGATGATTCTCTTCCAATGGGTTTGCTCGGACCTCCTCTGTTTCATTGCTTCTCACAGGAGGAGGTGGTGGGTTCTATTGAGAAACTGGATAGCATGTTCATCAAATGACTCTCAAAGTCCTCAAGTCTATGGCCCACTTCCTCTGCAACCAAAGCCCTGGTGGCATCAGTCCCTCTCAGTGAGTTTTCCATCTCTGAAGTAGCGTAGCTAGCTTTTGAAGTAGTTTCTGAATATTCTGCCCTTTTTAGTAGCTCAAAAATAGAATTTTGGATCAACTGCCCCCAAGGACCTCTTGTCCACCTAGGCAGATCTATAATGGCTGCAAACATAAAGAGTTAGAATGATGCATGAATGCAATAAGATGCATGATCATGCTATGCAACACCCACAAATCACATGCAAGCACATAGGTCCCTCCAACCTTGTTACTCCCACACACGAGATCATACTCTCTTTCCTAGGCAGGATTAGCCCATGGGTCAACAGGGGACCGGATGAGCACGTATGGCACACGGCAAAAACTCGGCAGCATAACTTTCCTAACTAATGCAACAGGCGTATGAGACATGATCATTATGTATTTAGGTGATCCAACTGAATCGACATGGTCCTACCAGGGCATGAAAGCCTTTGGCTAGGTAATCGATCAAGACATCTGGGTTCACCCAATACGTAAGGATCCATACAGCAAGCACAGTATTAAGGTTCATACCACCTAGGGAAAGTATCTATAGCCATTACATGAGCTTTAGTCATGGGTGGTGTTACTTTAGGTCTACCCAAGCATGGTCCCTGCCAACGGGTCTAGCTCATCACGAGCATAGCGACCGATTGGGTCTCCATTTTATATACCAAACGGTATGAGGCTTGGGCTGGTGATTATCCTTAACACTTCCCTATATTGAGTGAACATATAGTCGTGCTTCGAGAACGCACCGGGGTTGATAGAGGGAGCAAACTAACGTAATCTAAGGCTCTAATGAGATGAAATGCAACTTTGAAAGAAAGCTAAATTTCTAAACTAAAACTTAATTGTAAATTTTAATCAAGGTACTTTCGAATCTAAGTCTCGAGTATGTCCCCAGTGGAGTCGCCATTGTGACGCGCACCGAACCTCGTGGCGCCCCAAAGATCCTCTTTTAGGGCTTTCGGGAGAGGTTCATGAAAACTTGTAAGGTATTTACAAGTGAGTCTATTTTGGGCAACAAGGAGGTTTCAAGGAGTCGCCACCCAATAAAATATTGAAAAATTTTGCCTCGCCTCAGTGAGCCTAAGACGGCGCATAATATCCATTTTGGGCAAACTAGAGGGGTCTTAGAGGTAATTACCCCAATAGAAAATTAGAATGACCCTCTAACCCTATGGAGCTTAGGATTGTAAATTGAGTCTTTTAGTGGGACACAAAAGGTGTCTTGGAGATCCCATTCCAATGAAACATCGAAATAGACCTCTCGCCTCATTGAGCCCAAAGACCAGAGATAGGTTCGGGACTTCTCATTTATTCACACCTTGATTAATTTTACAATTAAATTTTGAGTTTATTATTTCGCCATCTTTCCACACGATGCAAGTAATTACAAGGCGTAGTCATTCACGTAAAATCGGAGAATAAAATAACATAAAAATAAAGCATACGAAAATAAATTACAAAAAAACTAAGGGGCGGCATACAACCCCCATTATAAATAAGGTACAAAACATGCATAAAACGGGATATTCGTTAAGATTGAGGACATTAGTCATTGCATGCATTTATTACTAAAAAAACAATTTTCATGTGACGGTTTTTTATTGGCTAAAATAGGAATTTGGTCCTGGCTTTGCAAAAATATTTAAATTAATTACTATAAAACATTTAACCATTTTTATATTAACGGGATAGAAATGATTTTACAAATACCCGAATAAATAAATAAGCATAATAATAACAATAATAATGCAATTAATATAATAATGAACACTAAAACTAATAATAATACTAGTAATAATAATAATAGAAATAATATTATACTAATAATGATAATAATAATAATAATAATAATAATAAACGGAAAAATGAATAATAATAAATATCAAATAAAAATAAAGATAAAGTTAAAGATTAAAGGAAAAAACCAAGTAGAAATCCTTAGATTTGGGTGGCCATCCTCATTCCCGATTCTAATCCATCCAAAAAAATAATAAAATGGTATCTCACAAAAATAAACAAACACATTAGTGCAAAAATTCAGAAATGAAATAAAATGATAAACTAAAAGCTAAAAAAAGGTTTTGAATAAGAGAGCAAACAAAGTAGAGAAAACAAATAAAAGAAAACATAAACAAATGAAAAAGTAATAAAATAGTGTGGGAGAGCACAGGGACGGCCATTCAGACGTGACAGACGGGCGTCAAAAATGTGACCGGCGGGCAGTACATTGCGCTAATGAAGGCTCGTCCCTTAAGTGAGTGACGGGCGTCAACAGCTACACTGCCCATCGGTCACCCCTGATCCTAAAAAAAATGACAAAACAACAGATTTTCACAAGAAAATAAATTTTATTTTAACAAAAGATTCACAAAAAGCCAAATAACTAAATTAAATCAACCAGATATTAAATTCATAATATTTACCCTCGGATTTTACCTTTTTGGATGAACGTCGAATAGTTTTGCGGATCCACGCGTTTCACAAGGATTGGTTATAAATCAAAAAAAGAAAATTTCTATTTCTTTCTTGAAAAGCAATTTTCTATAGAGATTTGAATATCGGAACCAATGAAATTGATGGAAACGAATTGATTTCGTCACCTCAAATTAATTAGATTCACCAAAATAAGATTTTGAAAAGAGATTGAAAAAGAGGAAAAGAGTTTTTTGTAAAAATATGATTTTTTGAGAGAAAATATTAGAGAATATCTCTTTTAGAGAAAGAAAATCCCCTAATTAAAAATTGTCTAAACCCCCATATCATTAAAAATCCCTCCTTTTATAGAAAAATGGGAATCCTATTTGGAGTAGGAAAGAGAAATCCCATTCCCAATAGGATTTGGAAAAAAAAAATATTCTGTTTACCTCAAAATTCGATGACCAAATCAATTGATCAACGGGCGTCTGAAGCTCACCGACGGTCGTCGATTATAAGGGTACGTGCGGTCATTTGGCTAACGGACGGAACGAGGCACGGGGAGGAACAGACGGGCGTCAGTTTACGGACACGTGTCCGTCGCTTGTTTCACCGACGACCCGCCTCTCATGGCAAGAGACGGATCATCTCGGCTACTGACGGGTGTCGGATCACTTTTTATTCTAAATCTTCCCAATTTTTCTAATTCTTTCTACTGCAAATGAAAATCTCCAATCCTTGTGAATCTAAAGGACCAAAATTCCCGAATTTCATCCATTGGATCAGAAATGGACATTGATTTCTTCATCGGGTAATCTCTGATTTGAACTGCCTCAGGGCACGGTGTTTATAGTGGCTTTTTACTCGGTGAGTCACTAAAGTCCTGGCATTTAGTGTTACGTATGAGTGCGCTATTGGCCACCTCCAAGTTTGGGTTCTGAATATCCATCACTATAGTATTGAACCTTTCCACATAAGCTCGCAAGGGCTCGCCCTTATCCTGCCGAACTACGTTGAGGTTAGCTAAAACTTTTGTGGGTCGAATAGTTACCACAAACTTTGTAATAAACATATCATTGAACTTTTTAAAGCTTACAACATAGTGCTCGGACAAATTTCGAAACCAAATCTGGGTAGACTCCGTAAGTGTTTGGGAAAACATTTTACACAAGGTAGCATCATCAGAGGTGTGGAAAAGCATTATATGATGAAATTGATCCAGGTGAGCTTGGGGATCGGTACTGCCATTATATTTTGGCAAATTTGGTAACCTGATCTTGGAGAATGGAGTAACCAAAATCTCCTTCATTAGTGGCAAACTGGAATTGCTTTGATACTGCAGCGTGTTTTGGTTCTGATACTTATGCATCCGTTCCTCAAAAAGCCTTTTAAACTAATCTGAAGTGAGAGTTATAGTGGAACCCGAAGCCAGTGTGGTAGGAAAAGCTGGTGGGACAGGTGTGAAGGATGGTAGAGCTGGTAGAAAAAGTTGTGTGGGAGCTAAAGGAAGAGGTGCTTGAGGGGCAAGTGCTTATGCTGCCACAGCAGCTAAAGTTACCAATAAGGCTTGGGCTGTTAGCGGGGTAATGCCAGGGATGGTTGGGATGGGGATAGGTTGATGGGGTGTTAGATTTTGTACTTGATAGAAAGGTGTTGAGCTGGTAACAATGGAGTTGGCTCATGTTGAACCGGTGGTGGTTGTATTATTTGGCCAAATAGTTGAACCGAAGGTGGTTGAATTAATGGAGGTTGATTTGCCGGAGGGGCAGCAGTAAAGGGCAAGTCAGGGAAGAAATCCATTGTTGAGAGAATATGTAAAGTTCCTCACTCACCGCACTAAATGATGACAGTCTAAAATTTTTGGGCTGGCGGCTGGGAGAAGTTACCTGAAAACACAAAACTCCGGCGATTTTTTCGACAAAGAATACTTCGACAGTCAAGTCAGAAAAATTGACAAGGTTAAGTGTATTGTAATTGGAAAAGAAATCAAGAAGAGAAACATACCTGGATTCCTCCTTTTTATAGAGTTAGGAATTAATGTTGGAATAGAAGTTAACATCTGAGTAGAATAAGTATCCTCAATATGACAGGACTTAAAGTTTTAAATGGGATATAACCCAAGGACCCCTAATTAGATAAGGTTGATTCCTAATTAGAAAAGGTTGATCCCTTTCCAGATAAGGTTAATCACGAATAACCGCATTATAATGGGATGGTAATCTTTGAAGGATTCTGACAATCCTTATGACCAATAAAGACAAGCTCTTTCCGAGCTATTAGGAGAAACTAAGCTAATATTGAGAATTGTTAGATCAGCTTGGCTAACCGGACTGAGGAGCAAAGCATAACCAAACTCATGGGTGAGGTGTCCGACTATCACTCCACATAAGTATTACTCTATATAATTAAAAAGAATAACATAATTTAAATATATTTTAAAGTATTATATAAATTTTATAGAAAAATACAAAAAATCAAGGTATATAAATAAAATTATAATTTAAATGTACTTTAAAATATTACTCTATATAAGTTTTAGAGAGAAATAAAAAATAAAAATTTTTAAAGCATAAAAACAAAAAAATATAATATATATATATGAACTGGTTAACTGTGGACTAACAGTTGACCAGTATCCAAATCACGAAATTAAAAACTGAACTGAAAACCAAAAAACAGTTAAACTGATCGGTTAACTTAAATCATCGGTTTTTTTAGACTGTGGACCGAAATAAAAAAATATAAAATTTACTAATTATAAACTGAAATCAATAATTTGGTTAATCGAAAAACTGATTCGATTTCGGACCGATTTTTCGATTAATCGATTTTACTGATTTTTTTTCTTAGCCCTAACAAGGGGTATTGTCTTGTAGTTAACATGATTCTTGACAATTGAATCTTTGACACTAGTAATTTGTTACTTATGGAAAATTTAGGACAAAAATACAAAATGAGAAAAATATGTGTTTGAATGAAATTAAAGGGTGCTAAGTTGAAAATCTTAAAATTAAGATAAAATTAGGGCATTTCAACGAAATGAAATTTTTTAAAAAGGGCAATTAATTAATTAAGAAGAAGAGGCCACTCAACTTTCCTACCCTAGAGATTGAATGCTTTGTTTAGGGTTTAATTTAGATTCAATTTGCGTAGCTGGTAACATATACCTATTGTTAATAGTAGATACCTGTTGTTGGTAGCTGATTAATAATTAATATTTAAGTGTTTAGTAAAGTTATATACAGTTATTACTATTTGATGATATAATTATAAAAATGGATATATTTTTTAATGTAAAAGTATATTTTTATCATAAATAAATAAAATAAATAATAGTATAATATAAAAATTTATAAATTGCTCAAATAAACAATTAATTGTAGAAAAATATGTTAATTTATAAAAACAAATTTTCATAAATGAATGTAATATAAATTTATATATATGTTAAACATATTTAATAAATAGTGATTAGTAATTTTTGTTTTTATATTAAATAAATTAGTAATAAATCATGAAAAAGTTTCAAAATGGTATTTTTTTTAAAACAAACTGTATTAATGTGTAAACAAAAACAGGCTACTTGTCTCTCCTTTTTGAGTGGTTTTCTGTCTTCTCTCTTGAGATGCGTTAAAGGTTTATTTTTTCGGCGTTTCTAGTGATACTCTCTACAACTCTAGCATGGCTTCTTCATCGAAAAAAGGGAAAGGGGTGATAGATTTATGTGCATGTTTAAGCCTGGAAGATGAGGAGGATGAAGGTTTAATTTTGGATGAGGTGTAAGGAAATGGAGTTAGTAGACAGAAAAATCTATTTATTATAAGTCATTTTCTAAATAATAAATCTATTCATTTTGATTCCATGAAGAACACGTTAGTTTCAATATGGAGGCCAGTGAAAGGAGTTACGGTAACTGAAACGGAGAGTGTGGGTAGGTATTTGTTTCAATTATATCATGAAATAGTTATGAAAAGGGTCCTCAATGACGGTCCTTAGACGTTCAATCAAAATGTTCTACTCATTAAGCAGTTGGAGGACACAGAACAAGAAGCACAGGTTGAGTTGAACCTCCTTTATATCTGGGTACAGATTATTAACTTGCCGATAGGGTTTCAAACTGAATGTACCTGCAAAGTTATTGGTAATCGGATTGGAGTTTTCATGGAAAATGATCCAAGAAATTTTAATGGACCTCACAGAGGATTTTTAAAAATCAAAGCGGCACTGGATGTATGAGTACCCATTAAAAGAGGTCAGAAGATTAAGAAAAGTGGGGGAGAATGGCTCTAGATTGATTTTTGTTATGAAAGGCTTCCATCATTTTGCTTTTTCTGTGGAGTAATAAGTCATGTTGACAAGTTCTGTAGCCTTCTTTTCGACCTTCCAAATTGGCCAGTAGATCGTGCTTATGGAAGCTATCTTCGTGCTCCTATTAAAAGTAACAATGCATAATTTGGCAAAGCTTGGCTTCGCGAATACATGGAGGAAGAAGGAGGGGCAAAACTGGAAAGTTCCTTGTTAAATATGGAAGTTAAACGGGAGGGAAGTGATTTCCACCTTTTTAGGAAAGAAGGAATCATGCAAGATTTACGAGGGACAAACATGGGAGTAAATATACAGGAGCAGGGAGTGATTACTGGAGGGAATATAGGAACGTCAACTGTTATTGAGGATGGGTTGGTATTGGATGCAAAAAGGCCTCGTATGGAGAATGGCCCAAGAACTATGGTTTTTAATCTGCACACAGCAGATGATTTTTTAACGGGACTTGGAGCCCAGGTCCGCCAGGGCCCATGAGTATGCTAAGTTGGAACTGTCGTGGACTGGGCAATCCACGGATAGTTAATGTGCTTAAAGAAATATCTTCTGTGTATAAGCCCAATATCATCTTCCTAATGGAAACGATGATAAAAAGAAATAAAGTGGAGTCAGTTTGTAAGAAATTGGGGTTTGATACCTGTGTGGTAGTAGATGGGATAGGCCACGGAGGAGGCATTGCTATGTTTTGGAAGAAAGAAACAAAGGTAAATATTATTGCTAGCTCTGTTAATTTTATTGATACTAGAGTAGAGATTTAACATGGAGTTTCTTGGCATTTGACTGGATTCTATGGTTTTCCAGAAAGATAACGGCGTCGGCGATCATGGGATTTATTGAGATCGCCGGTTAGTGGATCGGGAGAACCTTGGTGCTGCATTGGAGACTTTAACGATATGCTCAGAGTTTCAGATAAAAAAGGTGGCAAAAGGCAAGCTAATTGGCTAATATATGGGTTTAGAAATGCTTTGAGTGATTGTGGACTGTGGGACTTGGACATGCAGGGCTACCATTTCACCTGGGAGGCAGGAAGGGGAACTGGGCATTGGATTAAGGAACGTTTAGACTGGGCACTGGCCAACTCAGAGTGGCACAAAGTTTTCTCTAATTTTATTCTGCGAAAAGTAATCATAACAAGCTCAGTTCATTCTGCTCTATTTCAGGAGCTTAAAACTTGGGTAAAAATAGATGTTGTCAAAAGGTTTCTCTTTGGGAATACTTGGCTTAGAAAGGAAAATTGTGGTAAGGTTGTTCAACAGGCGTGGGAAAAGGCTAGTTTGATCTCTATAGTTGCTAAAATTGATTCTTGTGTGGGAACTTTAGATGCATGGAGCCAGACTCTGGCTGGAAATTTTAAGATAAAATGAAAGGAATATGGTACACTGATGGAGTGTTACAGAGGAAAGAGGGATATTTTTTCAGTCAGTCAGTTCACTAAAATCTCAAACGAATTTACCAAAACTCTCAAGCAGCAAGAGAATTTTTGGAAGCAACGTGCCAAATTATTTTGGTTGCAAGACGGGGATTCTAACTCTAAATATTTTCATGCGTATGCTTCAGCTAGGAGGAAAGTTAATAATGTGACTCGACTGCGAAATCCATCAGGAAATTGGTGCGACTTGGGTTCAGGAATAGAGCAGATTGTAGTTGATTATTTTAACGGAATTTTTAAGAGCAAAAGTAGTGCAGGAACAGAAATAATCAACAGTGCGGGAACAAAAATAATCAATCTCATTCAATCAAGAATAACAGAGGAAGATAATGTAGCCCTCACTGGGTGTTTTAGTGATGAAGAGGTCAAGGCGGCTTGTTTTGCCATGCATCCAAATAAAAGTCCAGGACCAGATGGTTTGAATCTGGCATTCTACCAAAGATTTTGGAACATTGTGGGCCAAGATGTGATTAAAGCGTGCACCTCTATCCTTCAATCATGTTCTATACCTTCTAAGTTAAATGAACCCTGATTGTGCTGATTCTAAAAAAAGAGAAGGCATAATACATTACAGATATGAGGCCTATTGCTTTATGTAATGTTCTGTTCAAGATAGTCTTTAAGATGCTGGCAAACCGATTAAAAGGGGTGCTATCAAAAATAATCTTTGAGTCACAAAGTGCATTTATCCCGGGCCACATGATCACTGACAATATTATTGTTGCTTATGAAGCTATCCACCACTTGAAGTGTAAGAAGCAAGGGAGGAGAGGCATGGCTACATTAAAACTCGACATGAGTAAGGCCTACGATAGAATAAAGTGGCCTTTTCTGGAGCAGATGTTAACTAAATTGGGGTTCAACGCTAGATGGGTAAAATGGATACGTCTATGTGTGGAAACTATATCGTACAAAATTGTTCATGGAGGAACGGAGTTAGGCCCTATTAAACCGCAAGGGGGATTGAGGTAAGGGGATCTATTGTCACCATATCTATTTATCATCTGCGCGGAAGGTTTGTCAGCTTTGCTGCGAGACCGAGAGAGAAGAGGATTGATCCATGGCTGTCGAGTAGCTAATTCAGCTCCATCTGTATCTCATTTGTTTTTTGCAGATGACAGCTTTCTTTTTTTCAGGGCAAATCAGAGGGAGACAACATGTATCCAGGAGTGTCTGAAGAGCTATGAATTAGCTTCAGGCCAGTATGTAAACTTTCAAAAATCCACAATATTTTTCAGTAGAAACACTGGAGATCCGGATAAGGAGGAAGTTTGTAACACCTTACAAGTCTGAACGACTAGTGAGCTGGGATTCTATTTAGGTGCGCTAATATCAGTTGGCAGGAAGAAGAATCAGATGTTTGCATTTCTCAAGGATCGAATTTGGAAACGCATTAAGGATGGAAAGAAAAGTTTTTGTCTAGAATAGGAAAGGAGATTCTTATTAAATCGATTCTCCAATCGATTCTAACTTATCTTATGGGATTATTTCAGATACCACTCCAGTTTTGTGATGAAGTGAATCAGTTGCTAAATAATTTCTGGTGGAAATCTAGTGGTTCGAATCCAATAGGTATTTATTGGCAAAGATGGGAAAGTTTGTGTGTCCCAAAAGGGCATGGTGGATTGGGGTTTAGAAGCCTTCAAGAATTTAATTTGGCCCTTTTTGCAAAGCAGGTATGGCAGGTGTTACAGAATCCAAATTTGCTAGTTGCTTTTATTCTCAAAGCCAGATATTTTCACTCCACCAATTTCTTACAAGCAGAACTGGGTCATAACCCATCCTATAAATGGAGGAGTCTTATGGCAGGGCGTGTGGTTCTTCAAAAGGGGCTTTCCAGGAAAATTGGAAATGGTAAGTCTACTGTGATTTGGGGGAGTCCTTGGTTACCTGATCCACTCAATCCGTATATCTCAAGCATCCAAATCAGCAACATCGCAATCTATCTAGCAAGTGATCTCCTTGACTCAAATGGCTTCTGGAATGTAACGTTGGTGGATGGATTGTTCAACGACAGGGATAGGATGTTAATTTACTCAATTCCTTGGAGGAAAAGAAACTCTAATGACTGCTGGATGTGGCGGTTTGATAAGAGAGGAGTGTTATTAGTGCGGAAAGCTTATCATGTTGCCATGGAGGAGCACCAAATTGCGCAGAGGGATCGAATACAAATCAGATAGGATAGGTTGTGGAGGTTGAAAATCCCACCAAAGGTTAAAAACTGCTTATAGAGAATCATGTCCTCATGTCTTCCAACTGTCGATAATCTTGTTCAAAGAAGAGCCCCAATAGTTAAGGAGTGTCCTGTTTGTCGGAATCAATGAGAGGATGAGACTTATATTTTCATAAAGTGTGGCTTAGCTCAACAGGTTTGGTACAAGCATTTCGAGGATTGGAGTATGGTGGAAGAGGAGAGCCTTCAGGATTGGTTGGCTAAGACTCTTGACACAGCACAAGATGGGACAATTAATGAAATTGCCTTGTTAATTTGGAACTTGTGGAAAAATAGAAATGTAGTGGTTTGGAAGGAAAAAGATGAGGGCCCAGAAGGTGTTATAAACCGTGCTAGGTTGGATCTATCAAGTTGGACAGCAGCCCAACACAAAAAAATGCTTTATGTACATAGCCCAGCATCTACTATAATGAGATGGCAAAGGCCCAAGGAGGGTTACCTATTCTACAATGTGGATGCCGGTTGTTTCAAATATGCAGGGTATTCCTCCTATGGCTTTATTGTTCGCAATTACAGATGAGACTGTTTAGCAGCGTGTCATGGAGCAGTTGAGGGTTGTTATAAAACTCATATAGCTGAAGTTTTAGCAGTCAAGGAAGCGCTTGGTTGGTTAAAGGAGAAATAGATGGCTCAGGTTTGCATTCAATCTGATTGTGTGTTGGTGTCGAAGGCTATAACAGATGAATGTAATGATGTCTATTATTTTGGAGATATTATAGAGGAATGTAGGTTATTGTTAAAAGTTTTAAATAATTGTTTTGTTGCTTTTGTTAAGCGAACAACGAATACGGCTGCTTATGTGTTAGTTAAGGCAGTCAATTCAAAGTCTGTTCGTGGAGAGTGGAATTGTCCACCTCCATTTTTATGCGATTTATTAGTTGATGATTTAATTTTATAATATGAAAGGTTGATTTAAAAAAATAAACAAATTGTTATTAATGAATGAAAAAAATTAAAAAAAAATATTTTGAAAGTAAGATTTAAAATTTTAATATATCTATTTCAAAGAATTTAAATATCGTCTTTTCCCATTCTTTTTATCTGATTAATTTGATTTTGTTGAGTGCCTTTGCTTTTATCCACATTGATTTTTCTTCGTTTTCTAACTTTTTTATGTTTAAATTTTAACACCCAAAATCTTTTGATATATTTTAGTGGAGTCCTTTTTTCAGATTCCTCAAATTTAACTGGAATAAATTCAATTGAGAGTTTCAATCGAATAATTTTTAATTTTAAGAACATAATTGCATACTGTTGTAAAGTTTAAGGACAAGAAGGAATGCATTAAAAAAAAAAAAAAAAAAAAAAAACCTCTTCCTCGTCATTTATTTGATGCTCTCCCTGAACAAGTTATGTCTTATAAAATTAAAAAAAGACGCAGAGTCTTTGCTTCCTTCACTCGCATGTATATCGCAAGATCTCTCTCCTCTTCCTCTTTTCTTCTTTTTTAATCTCTCTCACTCTCTCTCTATTCTCAGATATCATTACATTACTTTTGATTGTTTTATACATTTCATTTGTTGTAATTTGTCCGTATGGAATATTTGACAAACAATTCTTGACTTCCCCCACCCCCCACAAAAAAAAAAGGTTTAAAAATGTCAAAAAATTCCTCTAAAATATCTATTGAATCTAATGATTCCTCAGCCAGCAGGAACCGTGAGTCACTCATTTACAACAACTTCAAGAAGCTTGATTCGAAAGAACTCGATCTGGGTTCACCTGTATCGCCGTTAAAGATTCCACCTTCTCTCAATAATGCTACTTCAAGCACCAGTTCTAGCTCCTCCTCCGGTTCTGTTTCAGGTACCCAATTGCCCAAGAGACCTGAAAATGCCGCTAATAACCACTCTGGAGAGCTCTCTGGCTTATCGGAGACCAGCCCAATTCGGCCTGAGACATTCCATTCTAGCTCCGGTGTCCGAATTTCTCGACCGGGTCATCGAAGATCTATGTCGGCGGGAGCTCCATTGATCTACTCGGGTTCCAGTTTTTCAAGCTCAAGTCTTTTGCCCAGTGGCAACATTTGCCCATCAGGGAAAATCTTGACATCTCGAGTGGCAAATAAATCGGACATCTTGGGGACAGGAACGGGAAATTACGGACACGGGAACATTATTCGCGGCGGAGGTGGCGGTGGTGCTAAGTTGGGAAGCGGCGGAGGTAATGGTGGTGATCCGGAGGAGTTGAAGAAAGCAGGTAATGAAATGTATAGGAAAGGGAATTTTGTAGAGGCTTTGGCCTTTTATGATAAGGCTATATCTTTGGCGCCGGAGAATGCGGCCTACCGGAGCAATAGGGCGGCGGCTCTCACGGCAATTGGGAGGTTAGCGGAGGCAGTGAGGGAATGTGAAGAGGCTGTTAGACTTGACCCTTCTTATGCCAGGGCTCATCAAAGGCTGGCTTCTCTTTATCTCAGGTGAGTCAATTTGTGTTCCTCAAAGATTTGTACTTGATTAATTTTGACCAGTCTTTGTATTTATGTTTATACTTTTATTTATTTAATTTTGGATTAGAATTAGATGATTGTAATTGGTCTATGTTTGTCTGGTTCTTGGACAAGTGGGATCTTTTTACTCTGGCTGATTTTGTAATTGGTTTCTTCTTTGTTTGTAGCTCAAGTTGAAGGTCTCTCTTGTTTTTGATTGGCCGTGCAGTTTATCTACATTTTATTTCTTTATTCAAATTCATCACAGGGATGGTGATGATTGGATCTGTTTATGTAGTATTTGAGGAAGGGACTAATTTGTTGGGGATCATTTACTCAGTTATCATGATCTGGGGTCTTAGATTTTTTGATGGTCTCTGTTATGCAGCATAATATACCTTTATTCTGGAATTTTTTAAACCTTTTCTATATTTCTATGTTCTGTTGTGAACTTGGATTTTTTTAACTCAAGCTGAATACAGCGTTGGGTTTCCTCTCATGCTTTTTATTTTTTCCATTCTCCATTTGCATTTCATGGTTATGTATGAATATGCTTGGGGTTTGTCGTTTTCTTTTATTTTATGCATCAATTATCAGCACAGCACTGATCCTTGACCATGGGGGTTTCAGGTTAGGTCAAGTCGAAAGTGCTCAATCCCATTTCTCCATTCATGGGCAACAACCAGGTCCAACTGGGTTGCAGAAGTTTCAGGCTTTGGAGAAGCATATAAATCGATGTGCAGATGCCCGCAAGATTGGTGATTGGAAGGGTGCACTTAGAGAAACTGATGCAGCAATAACATTTGGAGCTGACTCTTCTCCTCAGGTATAACTCATGCCTTTAATATTAATCATAAAATCTTGTTTGAGAAGGGAAAATTTTTTATTCCTGAACTTGTTAGGATGTATTTTACAGCTTGTTGCTTGTAAAGCAGAAGCCCTTTTAAAACTCCACCAATTTGGAGATGCAGATTCAACCATATCGAATGTCCCTAAGCTTGAGTGTTATCCTCCACAAGCAAAGTTCTTTGGTATGGTTGCTGAAGCTTATGTGCTGTTTGTCCAAGCCCAGATTGAACTGGCATTAGGAAGGTGAGTTTTATTGTTAAGTCCAATTTTTTCAAAGTAGCTTTCTTATTTTATTTTAATTTTTTTTTTTTCTAATGAGTTGGATGAGAGTAGATAATAGATTTATTGCAGATTTGAGAATGCAGTTTTAGTTGCTGAGAAGGCTGGGTTGATTGATAATAGTAATGTAGACATTGCTATGGTGTTAACCAATGTGAAAATGGTGGCCAGAGCTCGTAATCGTGGTAATGATCTTTTCAGTTTTGGAAAATATGCAGAAGCAAGCTCAGCCTATGGGGAAGGCCTCAAATATGATGCTTCTAACCCAGTTCTCTATTGCAATCGAGCTGTTTGTTGGTCTAAGCTTAGGCTATGGGAAAAATCAATTGAGGACTGCAATCAAGCTCTTAGAATTCAACCGAACTACACAAAGGCCTTGTTCAGAAGGGCTGCTTCGAATGGAAAGGTGAAGTTTGGTTCGTGCATTGTTTGAGAATGTGCACATACTAATGCTATTACGATTCTGCAATCGGACCTCGAATATTTTGTTCTTCTGTTGATTATTTATCTGTTACTTTTCTTTTTGCAATGTTCAGCTTGGACGATGGACAGAAGCTGTAAAAGATTACGAGGTCTTGAGAAAGGAATTTCCCGGAGATGATAAGGTTTTGGAATCCTTACACGAAGCCCAAATGGCATCAAAAAGATCTCATGGATTTCATGATACAAAATTAAGCGGCGAGGTCGAAGACATCTCCAGTCTTAACAAATTCAGAACTGCAATTTCATCACCTGGTGAGCACTTGTTCCTTTGATTCTTTTGTAATAATCACTTAGCCATCACTCACGTTCCCCTTTTTTGTTTTATGTTTATCTTAATAAGCTTTTGAAATTGCCAGGTGTTTCCGTAGTTCATTTTAAAGCAGCATCTGATGAGCAATCCGACGACATATCCCCATTCGTAAATATGCTTTGTGTTCGGTATCCATCTATTCATTTTTTCAAGGTAAGTGAGGATTAAGTTTTCTGATGGTTAGACATAGAAATTAAACAACATTGAATTAAGCTAACCGTAGTTTTAATGATTATTAACTGAAGGTGGATGTAGAAGAGAGCTTAACAGTAGCTAAAGCAGAGAGCATAAGAAGTGTTCCAACATTTAAGATATACAAGAATGGAGAGAAGGTGAAGGAGATAATCCGCCCGATGCATCAGTTCTTAGAGGATTTAGTGAGAAGCTACGTTGTATAGAGTATATTGTTCATGTTCTTTTATCTGTTACTACATCATAAATCTTCTACTTCATTTCATTTAAGGAATTGCAAATTTTTACCCTCTTATATGCTAATCTCATAATTGGTCAGGGCAAAGAAAATCTTCATACTGAGACTTATAGATTCCACATCTAGTCCTGAAGGCTCTTCAATCAAGAAAGTAAAATGCCTTTTTTATTTATTCATTGGAATCTGGATTGGGTATAGACAGGTAAAGTATTTAGGGGCGTGACACTGTGTGCATGGTGCGCTTGCATATACACTATTGGATCATATGCTCCACTCGATTCGATGGTGCATACGTGTCCGTACAATGCACTCATGGATGCAGTAGTAACACTCAAATTCTCATCATATTCATGATCCCCATCATTTTAGTTTGGTGGCTAAGCTACTCTTGGAGAGGACCGTGTTTGTTAAATTTAATGGTCCAAATTAGCAAAAAGCCTGGGCTATTTGAATTGCTGGCCTTAAAACGGATAAAAATATTAACCACTAGATCAGTTTGATACTGCAGTTGCAAAATACGTAGTTTTGCTCCATTTTAGAGCAATAAATAAGTTTTTCTTCTTTTTATTATCTTCATTTCATATTATGAGTCCATTTAGACTATCTCACAAAAATTAAGAAAATCATTAATTATCTTTCACTTTACAAATTTATCCTCTGAAAAGAATGAACATCATTAACTATCTTATTTTTATCTTCATTAAAGCATGGGATATACTTTTAAGAAAGTGTAGAAATTTATCTTATCTTTTTTAAAAGAACATTTATTTTGAAATAAAATTTTCTTTAAATGGGCACTTAATAAAAAAATAGAGGGAGTAATATTTTATAAAGAGGCAATAAACCGTGTCAGCTCAAATGGGTTGTACTAGTTCAATTTTTTCACTGTATAATCAGAGTCCTCCATTTCCGGCACTATTCACTCTGCTCATAATTGCCCTTAAAAGCTCATTGATTGTGTCGATTAATTAATTAATGGTCAAGAAAACAATTTGAATACAAATATTAAATATTTTAATAATCTCCCTAAATGCCAATACAGAGCTACTTCCATTTTTACACTAATTGAAAAAAATGTATTTTTATCAAAAAGAAAAAATGTATAGTTAATAAATTTGAGATATTCATATCTTTTTTATGTATACCATGTATTAATTTTTAAACATGCATAATGAGTTAATAAATAACAATATAAATTAAATATAGACATATTATACAACTCACAAGTTAATTATATTAGCAATAAGAAAGGAGTTGTATATCTTAGGATAAATATAAATAAACAATAAATATTTGAATTCGTCCCAAATCTATTTAACTATTAACGAAATAAGTTTTATTAGGACTGAAGCAAATCGGGTATCCAAAAATATCCGATTTGTTTGACATACCTAGCGTAAATGTAACATAAATAAGGATACATTAGACTACGGATTAATGAATTTTTGTACTCATTCTTAGAAATATATCTAAAATAGTTAAAATTAAACTGATATTATTGTTATTTATTAATTTTGTTTTTTCACTAAATTGGATACTTGGTCATGAAAGCATATGGTTAGATGCTACACTCGAATTGCCCCGGGACTCATGGGCATCTTTAGAAAATTAAATTCAAAATAAGTTAAAATGACCTGTTACAGAACAATAAAGGAAAACAATCTCCAAGATGAGTGGCATTGAAGAGAATTCTGAACTCTGAGCAATTGGCCGCAATGTCTCCGTATTTCAAGAGAATATATTTAAATCTTTTTTGTTATTGTACATGGAAAATTAAATATGGATCTGCATTGTCGCGCTCATATTAGTCTTGCCCAAGGCTAAGACTTGGATCTATCAGAATCAGCAACAATCGATACAGAATTGCTCCAATCAGCCCCAGTTGTTCCAAAACAGCAAGAATTAGTTCCAAAATTCTCTTCTTTCATTAAACTCATTACATGAACAAGCAAAAAGTTCCCATCTTTGCTTACTAGAAATTTAGTAAGAATAGTAACAGTAGATTTTCCACTAATCACAGTTAAGGAAAGTTTCAATAAAGTTGGCATTCTGCCTCCCATTTTTTGTGACCACTTGATCATTTCAAATCTACTCATGCTTGAGCTTGAGGTCCAAAGGAGACTTATACAGTTATCCTGAAATGAAATGAGATGACATGAGTACCTTTTTTTTTAATTAAGGGTTTTAAGTTAAAGTTCTGCTAATGGAATATATTTAAATTCATAAAATGGAATATTTTGTCTTCTTTTATAGCTTGTTCGGCGCAAATTCGAATTAGTTAGACCATATATATATATATATATATAATGATGAGCAAAAAAAATGAAATTTTGGTTAACTGTAAAATCGGTCTGAAACCAAACCCATTTTTTTGGTTAACCAATCAAATGAACTCGATTTTTATTTTTAATATTTTCGATTTTTTGTTTCGGTTTTGATTTTTATTAACCGGTTCAAATATATAATTTTTTTTCTTTATAAAATTTATATAATACTTTAAATTATATTTAAATTATGTCATTATCACATAAAACTGATTAACCTTTATATATATTATTTTTTTATTATGTATATTGGTATCTATATTTTATTTGATAACATTTAAATACATTGTCTTATATTTTAGAGTGTATGTTTTAACATTCAATTTCGTCCAAAATTTTTTTTGACTTACAATTAAGCATGCTAATTTCTAACAATATCAAATCCACATTATAATATTAGCTGTTAATTTGTTAAACATGAGTTTTTCCTAGTATATTATGTTTGTTTTGTAATTTTTATTTTGAATTATTTTGTACATTTGAATTGAATTGAATTTTGTCTAATTTTTTTTTTTTTATAATTGTATGTTATAAATTTTGTTGGTTAACCAAACCGAAAAATTAAAACTGATGAACTGACTAACGGAATTTAACGAACTGGTTAATGATTAATGATTTAAAAAAACTGATATTAATATATTGGTTAATTTTTTTGCTAATAGACTAGCTAACCGATCCATACTTACCCCTATATATATGCATGTATTTTTTAAATTTATTCTTTTCGTTAAATAATTTTCAATAAAATTAATATTATAATAACAAAATTTAGTTGAATAGTTTAATCTAACAATTTTCATTAAATTCATGGCTAAAAATAAATACATTTTTATGTGATATTTGACCAAAAATAATTAATAGAAACATTTCATTAGATTCATAATCCAAAAAAAATGCACTTTTCTGAGGTTTAATGCATATTTTTCTCTTAACCTTGATAGAAAAACCTTTTATGCACCTAAATTTTGTAAACGCTTTATTATACATCCAAACTTGACAAAAATACATCAAATTTTCCCATAATTAACCAAAAATCACTATATATGAGTTCTAATCAGTTAATTGTCGTTAAGAGCAAGAAAATGAAATGAAAAATAAAAAAGAGATAAGGTTAAAGAATGAAACATGGAAAAATTGTAAAAGAAAGATAAACAAATAGAAAAAAAAAAAGACTTTTTGTGCCTTTTATTTTAATAAGGTGCCCAATAAAAAAAAATCATTCTAATTTGTCAATTAAGGGAGGCAATAGGTGCAAATTTTTTTTTATCAAGTTTAAGTGTATAATATGACATTTGTAAAATTTAAGTGTTTAAAATGATCTGTTCTACCAAATTTAAGGAGAAAAATATATATTAAGAAATTTCATATAACAAAAACATTTTTCTTAAGTTGGCATAGGGATGATCATGGGGCGGGGATTTCCCGTCCCTGGCAGGGACTCAACCCGAACGGGGCGAAAAATCCCCGAATTTTTCTCCAGCGGGGTGGAGAGAAAAAAATTCCTGCCCTTGAATTCGGGGCGGGAACGGGGATCGGGGTCCTCGCCCCGAAAAAAATTAGTATTTTATTAATTTATATATATATATATATATATATATATATATATATATATATATATATATATATATATATATATATATATTAAATTTTTTAAGGTTGATATTTGTCGGTGTGTAAGTTGTTCAAGTAATATTATTAATATTTGAATTGTGTGGAATATTTACAAATATTTGTATTTTAATTGTATGAAATATTTATAAATATTTGTATTTAAATTTTATGATATTTTTTAATTTTAAGTCATCAATTATTAAATTTTGCAAGGTAAATTTTGTGAAATATTTTATATTTTGGTCGAAAATTTCTATCAGGGTCGAAAATTTTCATTGGAATTGGGTAGTTTTATTAGGGACGGGGATCCCTGCGGGGAACGAGGATCCTCGCGGGGACGAGGACGGGGGAAATTTTTCCCCCGCATTCCCAGCGAGGGCGGGGATGGGGAATCCCTGCCTGCCCCGCCCCGCCCCGCCCCTTGACCATCTCTAAGTTGGTATTTGTTTGTGAAATGATGAATTCAAAATTCCAAAAATTATGGAAATTAAATTAGGAAATAAGAATAAGTAGATTGGAAATAGAAATGAAAATAAATTAGGAAAAAGAAAAAATGGAATTTTAGATTTTAGAAAACACTAAAGTTGTAAATATAATATCATACATATTCATCAAGAAACATCATTTTAATGCAAAATAAATTATTAATATTAGTTGAATTCATAAGATGTCATAATCTGAATATTCTAACCTCAATTTTTCTATTCTCTATCCAAATTCATGAGAGAGAGAAAATTTCTATGCTGATGATACTTGAGCCTTTTCAGCTTAAATTTTTTTCTCCTTTATTTCAAACTCTCATTATGACATTTCATATCATAATGGACTATGTATTATACCCTTTTACCTTTTACTGTAAATGTCTGACCCCTTAGGCTATGTTTTGTAAGAGGGATTGTATTATAATGTAATGAAGATTGTAATGGATTAACAAATGCATTGTATTGTAATGTAATTATGATTACATTACTATGTTTGTTTACATTAGTAATATAATGTAAATATTAATACATTCCTATGTTTGATTAGATTATATACATGTATTGAAATATAATTATATTTATAATTATCAACTTATTTTTTATATAATTATTTTATTTTTTTATAATTTTTTTATATATTAATTATATTATGAACTCATAAAAAAAATACAATTATACTAAATTGTACTAATTCATACTAAATTATAAACTTAATATTTAAAGTAAAATTAACATTACAATTGTAACTATAAACTATAAAATAAATTGTTTCATAAGACTCAAACTATCAATGATCAAATATCTCCACTAAGTAAGCTTTTCACCTAAATCTCTTTCTCATCATCAGGTACAATAAAAAATATATCAGTTGTTTCTCGATCACAACCAATTTTTCTTGTTGTCTGGTGTCTCTCACGCATACTCAAACCACTCAATTTTGTCAACTCACTGTTGATCATTAATCTCTTCTCATGTGCATCACCATCTTCTAATACTCGACTAAGTCTATCACTAGCCTTTCCAATTTCCATGCTAATAATAAAAGCCGAATCTTTAATAACTCTAGCCAAACTTGAAATACTTTCACTTCTACTCCTTTTTACCTTAGAACCCTCTTCATTTGTCTCAAAAAATGAAGCAGAATCAATTAGAATAGAGCTTACTTCATTTTCATTGGCTTCATTCATTGTTTGTTTTTCCAATTCTTCCATAATATCTGCAGCTGTTTCGGCATCTTTTCCAGTTGCGCGATCTTTTCCAAAAACAATACAGAGCTCCTCATAAAATGGAAAGGATTTGAACCTGAATGGTTCAGCATCCGAATGACTCTACAAAAACATATAACCATTCTTAAATTAAAAATTTTTAGATGTAAAAAAATATTTTTCACAAAACTATAATGAAAAGTTTATAACCATACTTTCAAATATTCATCCCAAACTGCATTTTCTGCTGTAATACATTTTCGATCTGAGTCCCAACCAAATCCACTACAATTACAACCAGCCAACATATCATGCACAACACCAAAATTAGCTTTTAAATTTCTCACTTTTGACTCGATGCGGGGCTTCGCTTTAATTCCACTATTTGGTAATTTACCCTTAAGACCATCTTCCACAGCATTAAAATGTCCAAGTTTAAAACCTCTTTCAGCTTTAAATCTTCCAGTATTATGCAACTCGAGAAGAGTTTCAACTAGTTTCGTCTCTTCATCAAATGTCCATATTCTTTTATTTGTTCCTGGTCTTTTTGGCTTAATAGAACCTGAAGATGTACCAATGCTTGACATTTCTGCAACACAATAAGATTAACAAAGACTAACATACCAAATGCAGATTCAACAGACTGAAGTTGAATTGAAAAGCTATATATATACAATGTGTGGACTTTCAAAAAGTACAAAGATTTTAAGATATATATATATGCACAACCAAATATATTAATTTTTTTCTGTGTGCACTAACAGGTATAAATTTTTCTACCCAATTTGACCGAAAGTCAGGCAAAGGAACAGCCCTATGTGCCATGTAACCAACCACAACCTTAAGCCATCCTAAACGTATCTTGAGCCAAGCATAGAAAATCTAATCCAACAGACCAAATCTACAAAACTAGAGTAAAATTGGCTTGAGCATCAAAATTCAAATTGCATGTACAGTGCAGATCATATTGTACAGGATCAATAGACAATTAGTAGAATTGTCCCAATTCTCTCTTAATAATATATAATTCGAATACTATACTCCGAAAAAAAGTAAGAAATCATTATTGTTTTATTTTTTATAAGCGAAATTTTATTTCAAGAACCATAATACAAGATACAAGGTGCAGAACTAAATTGACTAATCCAATACAAGTACACCAGCAGAGAGGAAAGCAGCCAAGCATAGCAAGTCTTCAGACCGCCAGAAATAAACCCAGCTTCAAACCATCCAAAATGTCACTCTAACAGCAATTATTCACCTGATTACTCAAGCTTATCCCTGTGATTTTGACTACCGCTAGAAAGTTGAAAATAAGCAGCCCCTAAGAACAATTAGCCTCTAATGACAAAACCAAGCAATGACCAGCTGCAACTCGAGGTACTTACAACCCCCCAAAGGACTGCAACACATACAAAGGAACCAAGTAATATCATAGCCATATAAACCATGTCTGATACAACAACCACCCAGAAAAAGGAGCAAAGAGGCAATTCCAGACCCTTAAAAAAACGTAATTTAGAACCCAAAATAACTGAAGGCCTAATATCTATTGCCCAAGTACACAGGTACCAAGACAGTGAAGAAGAGAATTAAAACCCCCCGAACCAACTGATAAAATTAATAAATTTGAGAGGAGCAGGAGACAGATAGCATAAAGAAAACCACAATGTGGCAATAACAGAGACTAAGCCGAAGAATGAACTTTCAAATTAACCAAGGTACAAAATCATTTGCTATTCTTGTAGGCAAAATATTCAAAAGAAATGCACTTGATGCTTCAAAAATTGATAATAACAATCCCACACTATAGAGCCCCCAACCTTTGCAAGATCTAAAGGTACCAGCAGCAAACAGAGGCCAAAACAGAATCATTATTGTTATTGCAAATCAAAGCATTTTTTGTTCATCCTATCTGCAAATGTATAAAAATGAAACAAAACTGGATCAAATACAGAAGCAAAATTACATCACCATAGAGGACACCGAGTTACTTCAAAAACAAATATGATGACATCCTCTAAAAGAGAAATTACCTATAGATGCCCACCTTTGGAACGTTTACCAAAACTGAGAAGTGAGAGGAGGAGGAGGAGAAGGAAAGTGTACAATAACAAAGTAAGAAGCAAAGACATATACCCAATAGATATTGAAGCTATATTGAAGGAAAATTTGAATCTCGGGACATGGGTATCTTATTTCAAGATTGCAGGAGCTTATGAAATATCAATAATTTTCTTTACTTGCACATTTTTATTTATAGATTTTAAGGATAGATAGCTTTAGTCACAAGACAAATTGACAAGCATCAAGCTGCAAAGAAGAAGATAATTACAAAGAGGAAGAACTGAATAGAGGTGATGAAAATTTTAAATCACGAACACTGAAGAAAAATCTAACATTACCCAAAACAGAGGGGCAACATATTCGACATCTGAAAAACCAAACCATCAAACAGATTTCTGAAAAACCAAAATCGAGAAAAAAAGAGAGAAAAGAAACACGATCCATCTTCTCACAAGACCGAAATCAAAACCAAAAAGATAAAATCTAGACAGAATGATGAGTTACTCACCGTTAAAAAGAGAGGAGGGAGCGTCGTTTTCGATCGGCGGCAATGGTGATTTCGATGGTAGCGAGACCGGCGATGGAGGTGATGGAGGCGAAAGAGGTAGGGAGGTGAGGGAGGCGATGGAGGTGAAAAAGCTAAATGGTAATCAGAAATACTGTATAAATTCAAGGGATTGAAAAATAATCCAATACCATCGAAATCATTATTGTAAGAAAGCTAAGATGAAAAAGCTAAGAAATCATTATTGTTTTATTTTTTATAAGCGAAATTTTATTTCAAGAACCATAATACAAGATACAAGGTGCAGAACTAAATTGACTAATCCAATACAAGTACACCAGCAGAGAGGAAAGCAGCCAAGCATAGCAAGTCTTCAGACCGCCAGAAATAAACCCAGCTTCAAACCATCCAAAATGTCACTCTAACAGCAATTATTCACCTGATTACTCAAGCTTATCCCTGTGATTTTGACTACCGCTAGAAAGTTGAAAATAAGCAGCCCCTAAGAACAATTAGCCTCTAATGACAAAACCAAGCAATGACCAGCTGCAACTCGAGGTACTTACAACCCCCCAAAGGACTGCAACACATACAAAGGAACCAAGTAATATCATAGCCATATAAACCATGTCTGATACAACAACCACCCAGAAAAAGGAGCAAAGAGGCAATTCCAGACCCTTAAAAAAACGTAATTTAGAACCCAAAATAACTGAAGGCCTAATATCTATTGCCCAAGTACACAGGTACCAAGACAGTGAAGAAGAGAATTAAAACCCCCCGAACCAACTGATAAAATTAATAAATTTGAGAGGAGCAGGAGACAGATAGCATAAAGAAAACCACAATGTGGCAATAACAGAGACTAAGCCGAAGAATGAACTTTCAAATTAACCAAGGTACAAAATCATTTGCTATTCTTGTAGGCAAAATATTCAAAAGAAATGCACTTGATGCTTCAAAAATTGATAATAACAATCCCACACTATAGAGCCCCCAACCTTTGCAAGATCTAAAGGTACCAGCAGCAAACAGAGGCCAAAACAGAATCATTATTGTTATTGCAAATCAAAGCATTTTTTGTTCATCCTATCTGCAAATGTATAAAAATGAAACAAAACTGGATCAAATACAGAAGCAAAATTACATCACCATAGAGGACACCGAGTTACTTCAAAAACAAATATGATGACATCCTCTAAAAGAGAAATTACCTATAGATGCCCACCTTTGGAACGTTTACCAAAACTGAGAAGTGAGAGGAGGAGGAGGAGAAGGAAAGTGTACAATAACAAAGTAAGAAGCAAAGACATATACCCAATAGATATTGAAGCTATATTGAAGGAAAATTTGAATCTCGGGACATGGGTATCTTATTTCAAGATTGCAGGAGCTTATGAAATATCAATAATTTTCTTTACTTGCACATTTTTATTTATAGATTTTAAGGATAGATAGCTTTAGTCACAAGACAAATTGACAAGCATCAAGCTGCAAAGAAGAAGATAATTACAAAGAGGAAGAACTGAATAGAGGTGATGAAAATTTTAAATCACGAACACTGAAGAAAAATCTAACATTACCCAAAACAGAGGGGCAACATATTCGACATCTGAAAAACCAAACCATCAAACAGATTTCTGAAAAACCAAAATCGAGAAAAAAAGAGAGAAAAGAAACACGATCCATCTTCTCACAAGACCGAAATCAAAACCAAAAAGATAAAATCTAGACAGAATGATGAGTTACTCACCGTTAAAAAGAGAGGAGGGAGCGTCGTTTTCGATCGGCGGCAATGGTGATTTCGATGGTAGCGAGACCGGCGATGGAGGTGATGGAGGCGAAAGAGGTAGGGAGGTGAGGGAGGCGATGGAGGTGAAAAAGCTAAATGGTAATCAGAAATACTGTATAAATTCAAGGGATTGAAAAATACGTTAATAAATGTATTTAGTATTACTGATGTATTTAACATTACAATACAGTATAAATATTTTTCAACAATAAACAAAGTATTCAATACTAAGTTAATTACATTACAATATAAACCTACACACCAAACATACCCTTAGGTTTTCTTTCCAGCTTAGTAATACAAAATGTACCTAGGAATCCTAGTTCAACTAGGATCACTTGATTTAATCTCTTTTAAATTATTATGTCAATTTTCAATTGGCATTCATACATATTTAAGTATAATTCATCAGTCTTCTAGCCAAATATGATAACTATCAAAGTGATAGAAAGTCAGTGACTTGACTTTACCATTCCATATTTAGTAACTATACAATTACTCTTTTTACCAATACTTTATCTCATTTTGTTTTGAGCATGGATTACTGTCAACTCAAAGCTTAATCAAGTTTTTCTGATTAAACTCAGAATATGTTATATCTGTTAAGTATTTTCTTATTCTAGAAAATTCCCTTAGTGAATCTTATTCACTCTTGGATTTTACTCTGGCAAGAGATTCCAAATAATGAAACTTAATAATAAGATGAGTGAGATAAACTCTTCATAATTAATCAGGAGTGGTAAATTCTTCATTAATTACCCAACTATTTTCAAGTAGGTCATGCTATGCTTAATCTCTAAGCTATGTTCACCCCTTAATAAGAGTAAAAGTAATAAAGGCAAAGGAAAACACTTGTTACTTAAAGATACCTTAGTAATCTCAAGTCCAAGCATACTTGCACTACTAATATGATGAGATGCTTCATTAACATAGATCATTTATCCATATGAATTTTTTCTTGATAGGTCTCTAATGTACTTGTTTTTCTAACAAGCATCCATATGTTAACTCTAAGCATCTAAATGCTCACAACTTATGAGAACTACTGCTTGATTTAGTCAATAAGTATAACTTGTGTTAGTTTATTCGTATCAACAATGTCCCTTCTTATTAATACTATGACTAGAGATTATTTAGGTACTAATACAATTTCATACAACAGACATCTCATATCTTGAACTCTTCATGATTATCTTTGTTATGTGTTTATATACCTAGGATTTCATTAGATAGTTTAAGACATATGCAAACAAAAGTAAGAAATATAAGTACTATATAATGAAGAAAGCCTTTATTATTCATAAATGAATTGATATACATGAAAGATTATCTCTATTACATATGGGCTATAAGGCATATTGTTAACAATCTCCCACTTACACTAGAGCTAATTGCTCTTAATACTCAAAGAATGTACATGGTGATCAAACTTATTTTAGGATAGTACCTTAGTGAGAGGATATGTCACATTATCATCATGGAAAGTCTCTCTATCTTCACATCATTTCTATCTATTATATCCCTAATGAGATGGTAGCACTTAAAAACATACTTGGACCTTTGATGAGACCGTGGTTCCTTTACTTGTGCAATGGCTTTATTGTTATCACAATATAAGGGTATTGGATCAATAATGTTGGGGATTACTCCTAGTTCAGAGATGAACTTCTTGATCCATACTACTTCCTTAGCTGCTTCAAAAGCTGCAATGTACTCAATCTCTGTAGTTGAGCTTACAAGCATCTCCTGTTTTAAATTTTTTCAACTGACTGCCACTTTTCTCCCATCAAGAACAAAAAAAATAAGATTGAATTTCAGTCATCCTTATCAAACTAGAAGCTGGCATCAATATACCCATTTACTTGCAAGTCACTACGTCCATAAATTAAGAACACATTCTTAACTTTTCTTAAGTACTTAAGGATATTTTTATCTACCATCCAATGTTCCTTTCCATGATTTGAGTGGAACTTGCTTGTGACACTCAAAATATAAGAGATATGTGGACTTATACATAACATAACAAAAATGATTGATCGTATAGCAAATGGATATGGGATTTTACTCATGTTATCTCTCTCTTCTTATGCCTTAGGGCACATAAATTTACAAAGGAATTTCCCATGTAACATAGGAATGAATCCTTTATTTGAGAGATCCATAATGAACCTTTTAAGTATTTTATCTATGTATGTAGCTTGAGAAAGACCTAGCAACTTATTATAATATGCTTCTCCAATGTCTTTTCATGGAGAATTATTTGGACAACCAAATCTTGACTGACTGTAACATGGAAATATTCCCATGATCAAAATTATATAAGAAAGAATATTGCACTCATACTAACCTTCTTACATACACAAGATTCATCCACATTTTGTGATAAACCAAGCTATTTAATTGTCTCATTGAATTGGTTGTTCCAGCTCTTGGATTCTTGCTTTAATACATATATAAATTTTGAATCTTTTATATCAATTCAACATCTTTAGATGCGAATCCCTTAGGGGTTGTCATATACACATTCTTAGTCAAATTTCCATTAAGAAAAGTTGACTTCACATTCATTTGCCAAATCTCATAATCATAATGAGCAAATGTCATTATTTGATTCATAGTAAATTATGCTTACATGTATACCTCTTCACCCAATGTATAGTAACTTTCTTTTTTCTCAATATGTGTAGATAGTAAATTTATGAACAAAATATGTATAAATATCATGACTTAGGTATGGTTTTTCTTTAGTACAGTCACTTTGGCATTTTGAGTCAGACTTGAGTCAATCTATCGCTAATCAAATCTATATTATGTGAAGCTTGTAATATTCATATTCTTTTGCTTATTATATCAGTAATGGAATTTATCTACAGAAAAAATATTATCGTTTTCTTTGAATAAGGATACAGCCTACTAAATTTTGCTTCTGCCTCATTAGCATTGTTTGTGGTTGATTAATATTCACCTTGTGCATGATAGGTAGACAGATTGTCTATTGTTGAAAAATCTTTTGGCTGGATTCTATCGTCTTAATAATGCCAAAATATAGAGGAAAAAGAAATTTTGCATTTTTAAAATTTGGTATGATCCACTAACCTGAAGTCGCAACAACTTATTATGGATATAGTACAAATATTTGCAAACTCTAGTGGAACCCTCGTACCTGAATCCACAGCCAACTATTGCAGATTCGTTAAAGACCCCATAATCCTGAATACTTTTTCAAATACACCATTTCTCAAATTATTTTTATTTTGAAAAACATTATTTATAAAATTTTTTCCATTATAAATAGGGAAACGGGCTATCAAGTTACTAAAAATCGATAAGAAATTTTTTGAACACGCATGAAGCAGAGAAGGAAAGGGGAGGAGAAAGAGACGATGCCGTTTTGGGTAACACATGGGGAAATGATGTTTTTGTATACAAATTTCAATTCAGTCCTTCATTTAATTATTTCCTAAACTTTCAAGTTAATTTGGGCTAAATTGAAGGTTTTTAATAGTTCTATATCCCTCGTATTAATTCCTTTATACTCCTTTTTAATATTCTACGAAATTATAAGTTCTCCCATAATATTATTTTTATTTTATTCCATCTAGCATATATTTCATAATTTATACTTCATTTGTTCCTTTTTAAATGCTGCTTTTGGAGTTTTTTTTTTTTATTTCAAGAGTTGCTTTTAAGAATTCAATGAGAAATTTAATACATTTTTTCTTGTTTATCTTTGTCTTGGTATTCTAAGTGTATTTATATATTTCTTATCACTTTTTTCCATATTAATTAATGAAAGGACAATTCAGTCATTTAATAATATTTTTGAAAAAAATTGAGGTGTTTTAATCTTTTTTTTTTTAATCTGTGTATCAAGAATCAAAAGCGATATTTAAAGTGAAATACTCAGAGTACCAGTTTAATATTTAATAACATAATTTATTATGTGCCTAAAGGATCGAATTTGACTTTTGGTGGTCTCAAGTCATCTAACAATACTATTCATGCCTCTGGAGTTTTAGGATGTTACAAAAGTCCATGGCTAACTTTTTCTTGAAATGGTTCATTGTGATAGAGGATAAGGAAATAGGATTCCTTCTTGGTTTAGGATTCTTCTTATAGCTGTAATTCCTAAATTAGTGTAATTTTATATTTCCTATTTCATTTGTATTACTTGTCAAATATGTTGTATATATATGTGTTATTATCAATGAGAATATACAGCAGTTAACTCTCATATGGTATTAAAGACCTAATAGGTTTAAACATAAAAATTTCAATGTCAAATGAAAAGAATTTAACTGCAGCTGCTGACATCTTGACCTCTTCTTCTTCTTTAATGGTGCCTATGCTTATGTCTTCTTTCTCTTCAAACCTTTCACACAATATCTATATTAAACTAAATTCTACCAACTATTTGCTATGGAAAACACAACTTACTCTTGTTTTGAAAGTCTGCCGTTTATTTTCTCATGTTGATAATGGCGTCACACCTTCTCCTGATAGTACTGAATTTCTTCAATGGGAACAACAAGATCACCAGGTTCTATCCTTCATTTTTTATTCAATTTTTGAGAATATATTGCCGCAAATTATAGGGGCTACAACGGCACAATAAGCATGGGACAAACTACATGTATATTCTATTGGTTCTCGACCATAAGTCCGCAATTTTCAACAGCAACTGTTGACACTTAAGCGTGAGAATGATAGTATCACGACGTATATGCAGTGGGCTAAGAGTTTGTTTGATCAACTAGCTGCTTTGGAAAGCCCCATGGCTGATGATGATTTTATTAATTGCATTATGGCAGGACTGGGACCTACTTACAGACCCTTTGTAAATGCTCTGGAGGCTCGTCTTGAGTCTATCAATTTTGACAATTTATTTGGATTGCTTCTCATTGAAGAAGCTCAATTGGCTTGAGACAACACTGTTGATGGTTTTTCTCCAAGTGCTCATTATACCAATCGGAATTTTCACAATACACGGGGCCGTGGTCGAGGGAGAAACAATCGAGGCGACCGATCCTCTAATTATTCTGGTAATTTGTCTGATTAGAATTTTAATTCAAATGTTTCTTCTTCTACTTCTTTAGATACCAGTTCTGTGATCTGTCATAATTGCAAAGGCCAAAGACGCTTTGCTCAGGTTTGTCCATCTCCTAAACTTAACAAAGACCACTGTACTAACCTAAAACCAGCCTCTTACCTTGCCTCTACGTCCTCTTCCACTGCTCAGCCTTGGGTTATGGATATCGGTGCTACACATCATTTAACTTTAAATTTGAAAAATCTTGCTCTTTATTCAGAATATCAGGGGCTTGAGGAAGTCACAATAGGCAATGGATCTAAACTTTCTATTCATTCCACGGGATCATTCAATTGTCAGCTCAATGGTAAATCACTTAAATTTCAAGATGTGTTGTTTGTTCCCTCGGTATCTCAGAATTTAATTTCTATCCGTTCTTTAACTACTTCTAACAATATTTTTGTTGAATTCTTTGCTGACTCTTTTTTGATTAAGGATTTGGCAACGAAATCAATACTGTTGTGTGGCCAGAGTAGAGATGGGCTTTATTATCTTCCAGTGTCAGCATCTACACCAGTTCAAGTCAATTTAGCTTCTTTGTCAACTTGGCATGCATGTCTTGGTCATGCTGCTGTTCCTATTGTTAGGAAATTGTTAGATTCCAATTTGATTCTTGCTTCCAATAAAAAAAATGCGAATAATTCCCTTTGTCATTCTTGTTATGTGAGCAAAATTCATAAATTACCATTTTCCCGTTCTAATTTTTCTACTAAACAGCCTCTTGAATCAATTTGTTCAGATGTATGGGGTCCTACCAGGATCAAATCACATGATGGCTTTTCATGTTATGTTTTATTCTTTGATCATTATAGCAAATATACTTGGATTTATTTTCTTAAAAATAAATCTAATGTTCTCTCCACTTTCATTAAATTTCGATCTATTGTGGAAAATTTTTCTGGCTTTCCTATTAAATCATTTAAGGCTGATTGGGGTGGTGAGTACCGTGCCCTCACGAATTATTTGATTAAACATAGTATCTCTCAACGTTCTTCTTGTCCTTACACACTAAAACAGAATAGGTGTGCTGAACGTAAACACCATTATATTGTTGAATCTGGTCTTGCTATGTTAAATTATGCTAAATTGCCTGCTTCTTTTTGAACATATGCATTTGATACTATTGTGTTTGTTATCAACAGAACACCTGCATCTTCTCTTGATTTTGATGTCCCTTATAATAAGCTTTTAATCACATGCCTGATTATAGTCAAATTCGCATTTTTGGGTGTCTTTGTTATCCTTGGCTTCACCCATATACATCTCAGAAACTAGATCCTCGTTCCACAAAATATGTTTTCTTAGGTTATAGAAAAATTCACAAGGTCTATAAATGCTATGATCCAATGTCTCATAAATTATTTATCTCACGTCATGTTCTTTTTTATGAACAGGATTTTCCCTTTGAAGTACTAAATAAACAAGCACTTGGTATCCATGGCTCTAACCCAGCTATTTTCAACACACCATCTGTTACATTCAACCTTCTTGCCCCATTGTCCTATTATAATAAGCGGCCTTTCTCATCTGCTGCCACACAACCTGTTGCTCCTGCTCTATGTATCTCTTCATACCCAACAGCTGTCTTATCGCCTTCACCTCCTACAGCACCATCTCCTGACCAACCTATTTTATCCCCTTTAATATCGCCACAACCACCCATTACAGATCCTGCATCCTTGTCTTTGGAAACTGATATTCCAGCACTGCCATTAGCTATTGATCTGCGGACTTATAACCCACTTGCACCTGCTGACTCCACCATTATAGTGTCAGCTCCTGCACCATCTCGAATGCTCACTCGCTCTCAAACTTGGTCTTTAAAACCTAAAGCTCTCTCTCACACAACAGAGACTGATCCGACTACTTTTTTGCAAGCTTCAAAGCATGTATGTTGGCTCAAAGCCATGGAGGATGAATATCATGCTTTGCTTTCGAATCGCACATGGGATTTGGTTCCTGCCCCTTCTACAGCTAATATTGTGGGGGTGTAAATGGGTCTTTAAAACTAAGACTTTACCTAATGGTTCTGTGAAACGGTATAAAGCTCTATTAGTGGCTAAAGGGTTTCATCAACCTTCGGGTCTTGATTTTACTGAGACTTTCAGTCCTGTTGTTAAGCTAACTACCATTCAGTTAATTCTTACTTTGGCAGTTTCTCTTAACTGGAATGTGCTTCAATTGGATGTCTCAAATGCCTTCTGACATGGTGATCTTTATGAAGAGGTATATATGGAACAACTTTAGGGGTTTATGGATCCATCTTCTCCTAATTTTGTTTGCAAATTAAAGAAATCTCTCTATGGTCTTAAGCAAACTCCACTCATTTGGCATGAAAAACTTACTTCCACTCTGCAATCCTTTGGTTTTATTGGGTCTAAAACAAATTGCTCTCTTTACTATTATATTTCAAGAGCTATGAGACTATACTATCTCATCTACGTTGATGATCTTCTATTGATAGGGAATGATCCCTCTCTTCTCAATAAGTTGATGGCTTTTCTTGAACAACGCTTTGTTATTCGCAATTTAATCGTCTTTCTTATTTTTTGGGGGTTGAAGCTGATTGGTCTGGTCACTATCTTCTATCGACTCAATCCAAGTACACCAAAGCTATTTTGGAAAAGTCCAAAATGTTTGATAGCAAACCGATTTCATCTCCAACAAACCCAAAGGAAAAATTGACTCTTGCTGATGGTGATGCCTATTCGGATCCTAGCCATTATCGAAGTGTTGTTGGTAGCTTGCAGTATCTTACTTTCACCAGACTGGACATCTCCTTTGCTATCAATAAGGTTTCTCAGTTTATGCATGCTCCCACAGTTACTCATTAGAGTGCGGTTAAACGCGTTTTGCAATATCTGTGAGGTACTATTGATCATGGACTTGTAATTTCTAAATCTAATCTATCTTAGTTGCACTATTTTTTTGATGCGGATTGGGGAGGCTGTATGGATGGTCACAAATCAACCTCGGGTTATGCTGTCTTTTTTGGTTTTTGTTTGCTTTCTCAGTCATCTCGCAATCCAAAATGTTTGATAGCAAACCGATTTCATCTCCAACAAACCCAAAGGAAAAATTGACTCTTGCTGATGGTGATGCCTATTCGGATCCTAGCCATTATCGAAGTGTTGTTGGTAGCTTACAGTATCTTACTTTCACCAGACTGGACATCTCCTTTGCTATCAACAAGGTTTCTCAATTTATGCATGCTCCCACAGTTACTCATTAGAGTGCGGTTAAACGCATTTTGCAATATCTGTGAGGTACTATTGATCATGGACTTGTAATTTCTAAATCTAATCTATCTCAGTTGCACTGTTTTTCTGATGCGGATTGGGGAGGCTGTATGGATGATCGCAAATTAACCTCGGGTTATGCTGTTTTTTTTGGTTTTTGTTTGCTTTCTTAGTCATCTCGCAAACAGAGGACAATGTCCCATTCTTCTACAGAAGCTGAGTATCGTGCCATTGCTTCAACCACTTCTAACGTTAGTTGGCTGCTTATGCTTCATCGTGAGATTGGGTATCCTTTGTTGAAACCACTTGTGCTTTGGTGTGATGATCTAAGTGCTGTTTATCTCACTACAAATTCGGCTTTTCATAACAAAAGCAAGCATCTAAAAATTGATTTTTATTTTGTTCGTGATAAAGTCCAGTCCAAAGCTCTTGTTGTGCGATACATCTCTACTCTTGATCAAACAGATGATATTTTTACTAAACCGTTAGCTAAAGGGTGGTTTCATCTGCTTCGAAACAAGCTAAAAGTTCGGTCCCTCCCTATTTAGCTTGCGGGGGAGTGATAGAGGATAAGGAAATAAGATTCCTTCTTGGTTTAGGATTCTTCTTATAGCTGTAATTCCTAAATTAGTGTAATTGTATATTTCCTATTTCATTTGTATTACCTGTCAAATATGTTGTATATGTATGTGTTATTATCAATGAGAATATACAGCAGTTAACTCTCATACATTGGAAGAGTGAGATATCCAATTATTCAATCTTAAAAAAAAAAATGGAAACTGACACTGTTTGCTATGTCAGATACGCAAGACATAATCAAATGAATCGATAAAAATGAAGCATATTGTAGGGAAAAGGCAGACCTTCATAATACACTGCAACCTGACCATTGCTACAGTGTGTATAGCACCAAAGAGATTTGTATTGCAAGGTAGAGCCAAAGCTACCTTAACCCTACAATTTTTATATTCAAAAACTTTTACCAACAAATCTGAAGGATTTATATACCAACATGCCACATGCATATATGGAGGTAACATAAACGGGTTATATGCTACCTACCTCTTGTAGCGCAGATACTTTGGCGGAAGCGATTACAAGGATCCCTTCTAGCGTCACTGGTCTGGCTGATATCCACGAGTGGGATAACGACAACTAGATCACAGTCTAAAAGCCACTTGGAGTACAAAACCGGCGAGGGGTGAAACCGACAGAGCTTCGGTATGTGGAACTTCTCCTCTCCTCCTTCCTCAAAGGAAGAGCCTCCTATTTATAGGCATACATCTCCCAAAAGAGATGAATGCCCCATAAATAGGAGCACTAACTCCCATTAAAGGGAGTAAGTAACTTCCCTTTAATAACATATTAAAGGGAAGGTTATAAGGAGGAGGAAAATCCAAGGGACACAATCCTTTGATTTTCCTTAAATTATGGAACTCTTTCCATTTTAGTAGTATTCCCGGTCCGATACATATATCCCGGGTCAACCCGAAAAGTCATGGGCGCATCCCGACTCCAACATCTCCCACTCGCACATGACTGAATGATTTTCAGTCGAGTTCTCCAGTTATACAGGCAGATAGACCGTGTGACCAGCATACATCGAGAGCACTAGTGCTATACACCTGTTAGGGATATATAGCGTCTCGAAAAGACGAGATCCTCTTATACACGTATGCCAAAACCCTAGACCGCCTTTTCACATTCACTGTTTTAACTCATGATCTCATAAAACAATTTTCGTGTTCACTATTATGTCTCTACTCATAGAAACCACAATAGGCATGCCGGTGAACCACGAAACAATTGAATGTGATCAAAAAGCTATCTTCCCCTCTTACTATATGCCATCCATCAAGATTCAGCTCGCTTTTCTAGTCAGGTCCGCCAGACCGAAATTATTCCATGGCCTCTTGGAAACTAACTAAGCTAGCCACACTGAATCATACTTCAGGGATAAGTTAAGGGTTCTAAGGGTCGAAATATGGTAGGGTCTCACAATAGGAAAAGTTGAGAACAATAATATTGACTTCCCATCCCTTGGTCACATAAGCACACATGATATAAAACATGTATTATGGTGTTCATTCCTTCCCTTAAAGGAGCGCATGTCTTACATTTATATAACACCATACAGAAGCGTAAGGTTGCGATGCACCGAAACATCCAACTTTAGTCCACTTACTTAAGGACTACTTCTGGCCTTTTTAGACAGAACATGGTAGTTACATATAACTTACCATCGAATTCCTTATAATTCTTATTTGGATCTCAATCCAAAGCATACAACTTTATGTATGTCTTTATCTCACACCTTAACAAGACAAATCTTGTAATTTCTGCAAGACGGCACTTTTATTTTGAACAGGCTCTCGAGCATTCTCATATGTTCAAAATTCGCCTCATCTTAGTCTTTTGTCAACTCATTGACAAAACTAAGGTAAATACCCTTGTGAGTGGGTTACTTCTCTGTCCAACATGCTCAATCATAAATAAATAACAGTAAATGTTTACACATAAACATTCACACTCATGTATTGCCAACAATGAATTTTCGTTATTATTCGCAAATAATAACATTAAGGAAATATATTAAAATATAACAGTACCAATTAAATTCTACGCAAACCTCAAGATCTAATGTGTTCCTCAAAACACATCTCTTATTACAGGTTTACTCAACGGATCTGCATGCGTAGAAACGTACTGTAAGTTCATTCTCTTCGTGCAACAATATTTCTCGTATATTGATACTTAATGTCAATATGCTTATCTCTATTATAAGCTATCGACAACTGACTGTCACTATAGACTGTCACCGATACCTCTGAGGTAGTTACTCTTAAATGACTCACAAAACATTTTAGCCAAACTATCTCTTGTACAACAGTTGAGGAAGCGATAAATTCAGCTTCCATTGTTGATAGGGCTACACAGATTTGATTCTTGCTAATCCACGAGATGGCACTCTTGCCAAACAAGAATATAAAACCTTGAATGAATTTTCTTTCATCTACATCTCCTGCCTAATCAACATTTCTGTATTCTCTTAATTGCAGACCCTTGTCTCAAAAATAGAGAGAATAATCAGTTGTACTTTTGAGGTAGTTAAGTATCCTTTCAACTGCTTTCCAATGTGCTTCGCTTAGGTTAAATTGATATCTGCTTACTATGCCTACTGCATAGCATATATCATATCTTGTATGCAATATTACATACATAAGATTACCCACAGCACTGGCATATGAAACATTCCTCATACGTTCCATCTCTTTCGGCATCTTAGGACATATCTCTTTGCTGAGAAACTTATTCTTAGCAACAGGGGTATCAATGGGCTTGCAATTTCGCATATTAAATTGTTCAAGGTCTTTGTTGATATATTTCTCTCAAGAAACAGACAACAATCTTCTTGAATAATCTCTTGAAAACTTAACTTCAAGAATGTAATATGCTTGACCCATATCTTTTATCTCAAAGTTGGACAATAACCAATCTTCGATTATATTTACGTACCCTTTGTCATTTCTAGCTATTAGTATGTCGTCTACATACAAAGTTAAAATGATAAAATTACTTTTAGAGCTTTTTCTATAAACGCAATGGTCTTTATCAATCATATTGAACACATTCGACATGATTGTATGATAAAGTTTCAAGGACCATTGTGTTGAAGACTGTTTAAGGCCATAGATTGATCTCTTCAATCTGCAAACCTTATGTTCGTTGCCTATTTCAATGAAACCTACAGGTTGATCCATGTAGATTTTTTCATACAATTCTCCATTGAGAAAAGCAGTCTTTACATCCATTTGATGTAGCTCTAGGTCTAAACTTGCTGCTATAGCCAGAATTAACCTTATGGACGTAAATCTTACAATAGGTAAGAAAAACTCCTCATAGTCAATCTCTTTCTATTGTGTGAACCCCTTGACGACTAGTCTAGTCTTGTATTTTTCGAGATTTTTTCCAGCCTATCGCTTTACTTTGAGAATCCATTTATTCCCAATTGGTGTCCTTTTGACAGATCAACAAGTTCTCAAACTCGGTTTGATCTCATTGATGCTTTTTTTTCATTGCTTTAATTCACTTTCCTTAAATGGGCATGAAAATTTAGTAGATGAGGAAACTATACTTGTCTAGCATTATCTTGCAACACATGCACTAAATTAATTATGAATCCCCAAAGTCGAACAAACATCAATGAAAACTCACTACATTCGTAGCGGGTTGACATATACAAGAATTATGTTGCTATTCTTAATAGTATGATGAAAACATACACATTAAAGTAACACTTGGAAGTATTTCAAAAAAAAAAAAAAGTTAACACTTGGAAGACCTACAAATTAAAGCAAAGCAGATATACATTCATAAAGCTATGCTTACTCAAACAAGAAACTAATTTCAAACAAGTTATATGAGCAATAATCTCTGACTAGAGACAATAGAAAGATCAAGAAATCCATGGAGATACCACAAAGAAGGCTAGAGAAAGATACCTTCAAGAAGAGACACTGCATAAATCTAGTCTTTAGCTTCACTGAGCAGTTTGACAATTCTTTAACCCTTTGACACTCGCTATTTATAGACATCAAAACCATATAAATTAAAAAAGTAAAAAAGAAATGAAGATAAAACTACTAGAAATCTTTAACGAAGTGAATAATATATATACTTTAACAGCGGAAAACATCTGCCGTGGAGTTTTTCTTAGATTTTCCAATGCAACATATAACCAAATTTAATGCGGAAAAATCAGTTGTTAATATTGGCACTCAAGTTTTCCTCGCATTAAGAGTTGCACATTATTGGAATTAGAAAATGAAATAAAAGTTTTGAAGTATTATATATATATAAACTATTTGGAAAAATTGACTGTCAGGCAGAGTTGGTTCATTTTATGATAATATAATTAGAACGTAAATTCAATACATCATATCTAATTTATTCCGATAAGATCTTTTGATATCTCATTGATCTATTTCTATTCCACCTACTTTGAATTATAATTAAAGTAGGAATGGGTAATATTTCATTATTTTTTATTTTTGAATTCAAATTTAATTTCTTTTAGAATTAGAATTTTACTATTATTTATAAAGCAATTTTATATTTTTATTTTTGTTAAGATTACTTTTTTATTATTTTATTATTAATAAAAAGTGTATTATTTTATTTGCAAAAAAAAAATCCAAATACATATTTGCTATGAATTACAAATAAAAAAATAAAATGTTTTGAAACCTATCTAAACTCAATATGTTAATAATTAAAAACCATGAATGATGAGGAAGAAAAGCTCAATATATTAATAATTAAATACCATGGTTGAGGAGGAAGAAAGAAAATGTAAGGTCGCTTCCTTTTGTTTTTCTTGATATATAATTTTATTTTAAAAATACTATAGATGGAAGATTGGAAGAGACCGTGTATAAATTTTTTATTTTTTATTTATTTGGATATGAGAATTAATCGTGCTCTTAGTTAAGTATAATCGCAGTTAATGACATTATACATAAAAATATGGGATGGGATGAAAACTTTTTTAGAATAAATTAATTTTTTATTACCTTATTATTAGACTAAAATAACCATATAAAAACACAATTAAGAAATTTTATTTTATTGGTATTGATAAAAATAATTTTACAAAGAAAATAATAAAGACTTTGTCGTATAAAATCAAAAAGAAATTAAAAAATATATATATAATAAAGCACAAATATTTATACTATATTTTTGTATTAAATATAACAATAATAACATTATTGTTATAGCATTTTCAATTGATGTAAAAGAAAATATTAATTAAATATAGAAATATAATTAGTATAATGAAATCTCAAATAATTTTATTTACACTTTATTTTATATATTTTGATACCTATATTTTTAAATATAAGACATATTTTACATTTATACTGTAATCTAATTTTATAATATTTTTTTAATTTGACTTTCTCAGAGCCATAAATAAAAATATAGGATCATAATATTTATCACGTGCTAACATATAAAAGAATTAGACATTAGTCACATTATATAATGTCAACGATAATTACTATTAATAATATAAGCTTCATTCTAAATTTAATTTATGAAATAAATTAAACTTTAACTTCTCACTAATTAATCTTGAAAACAATAGTTTAAAAGTCTAATTCTAATTTCAATTTTTCTCTATTTAATTTACTTGAATATAGTATAATGATATATATTTTCATCAATAATCTGAATTTGTATTTGAAATATAAAAAGTACTAAACATTGTTATAAAATATAAATAAAAATAAAAATTTTGAAAAGAAATTATGAATGATATTAAAATTTAAGTTATATAAATACATATAATGATAAAAACTTAAATAAATGTTTTTTTTATGATAATACATTTATTTTCTAATAGAAAATTTCAAAAAGGAAATAAATCAAAATACACATAAAATAAATTTATATATTTTAGAACTCTTACAAAAAGGAGATAGAGACACAGCAAAAGCCCAGCCCATTATCAGGAAACCGGTCAGTTCAGCATAATGTAGATCATCACATCTAATTCAAGCACACCATCTCCTATCTTTTGACAGGAGCCGACTCGTAGGGTTCAGCGTATCTGCACACTACGCACCGTTCGATTAGTTGCCCAAAACATATTAACTCTTTCGGTCAACCGATCGAACGCACCCCATCTACGCACCAGATTAACATCCTTTTAACACGATTATACCCACTTCACCCTAAAAAAGATAATTTTTCAAGACTAGAGCCTCACTAATTATGATTTTTGCTTTGCCCAATGCAAAAGTATTACAAGCACTATACGATTGCTAATCTACTAACAAAAATTTCAGTAGTCATATTTTACTCTATTTTATTGCAATAATGGGTATCAAACCTTTACCCATCTAATAATATATCAGCCTTACCTGTTCACTCTTTCTTGGAAATAAAATAATAAGACTAATAAGATTAATACTACGCTCATTGTAATTGCAGTCTAACCTCATTTCTGATTATCAAAAATGTGTGGACAACCAAAATTTCAAACTCTGTTACCTTTTCTTGTTTTCTTTCTCCCCTTTACTTGTTTCTCTAGACTTCTAACCCTCTTACTAAGAACTGGATTTGTTGATATTCTTTGATCTGCACTCTTGGATGCTGATTCAGGAGGTGATGACGTGGCATTCTCCTGTTTTGCTGCCATGATTTGCTTCAGTGCTGAGGAAAGACTGAAAGTAGACTGTGAAGCAGTGTTTGCTTGAGACACAGGTATTTCAGGAATGCCCAAGAACTTTTTCACGCCAGGAGATTTAATCGCTGAGAAATATCAAAGAATTTAATGTGTAGGCCAAAAACTGAAATAAAGGCCAATAATTGATTGGTAGTGAAGGTCCAATTCAACAGAGAAGTAATAAAGTATAGTTGCTGCTCATGAACTAGAAATGAGGACTCACCTCCGCCATAGGCGAAAGAGAATATGTTGGATGTGATCCAATAACAAAATATCGCCTGCAAGTGAAGACCAAGCGAACTTAATTGTTTCCCTTCATTCAAAGCACACATAACTCCTTTTTCAGCACCACACAATGATCAAGCAATTATAACATACTCTCTCAGTACAAGTAAATAATGCATTCCAATATTGAAACTTTGGTTTACAAACTCTTCATGCTCAACGGTCCAAGTTATGCAGCAAAATTTTCCTACATATTCAGTAAGAAGAGGAACATGGCCAATTGAAGGGATGCAAACATTGTCATTCACAAAGGACATCATGAAAGATGCAATGCCCTCAGTAATGTGTTCATAAGATTACCTTAGGAAAACTCATGGTCAATGGGACTGTAAGCACAGCAAAGACCCTAGATATATTTTTCATGGTACCAGCAACTGGGTTTCCTTCCATACCTTCTTGCATGTTGCACTGAGAAATATGAGGTAGTTAATTAAACATTGGCTATATAAAGAGGCCACTAAGGAATGCTGAAGGGAGGAAGATGAAGAATCAAATGAATTGCAAAAGAGGCAAAGTAAAATAACAAAAAAATTAGTTTACTTCGTTTGATGAAACAAGAGCATACCTCCACAGTTATCCAGAAAGTTAAAGCTGTCAAAAGTGGAAAGATATATAGACTATCCGGGGTGCTCAAATCAACAAACCAATATGCTCCGCCACTTTTAAAGGATGGCACCTTTTCGGCCATGTTTGAGATCTGGAAAAAAAAAATAAATCATATTAGAGGCACTTAAACCTGAAGATTATTCTAAACAATTTTATTCAGTTTAAGATATTTTCAATATAATAACATGCAACAAAGCATGCTGTTCATATCTTACTGCCAAGAAAAAACTGACAAAGATTGGACCTTGAATAAAGAGCCCCTTCAGTGGTGTAAAAGGACTCACACCATATCTGCAATTTGCCAGAAAAACACATGAGCCAAAACAATCTAGGGATTGAGAATCAGAGGTGCAGATTAACATAATTTTCCAACCTCGTAATGTTAGTAGGTAAGATGTAAAAAATTGCAAATGCAATCCAGTCCTCTAAGAAATACAAATGCTCCACAAGAAAGGTTTGAAATCCCATAGGACTCATTTTAGTCCCATGAAATTTCTCATTTGGACATTCTCACGTGATGGCAATCCATAATTACATGACAGCCATCTGGAAATGGAAAAAGTAAGCAAGATTTTATCTTGGAATCTTGTATATAAAGTAAACCATTCTTCAAATACAGGGCCATACAATCAAAACAAGGATTCCTTGGCTAATCAAAACTTCTCTGTGCAAAATTACTCAAACTAAGAATTGATGATCCGTTAAAGACTATGCATAATCATCTAGTTGCTAAATGAAGTTTGAATTAGTACCACTTGCAGTCATTGATGATTTTTCTTTTTTTCAATTTCCATAAGGCAGCCTTCTTCATAAAAAGAAATCCTCACATTTATCAGCATGTATCAATTTATTTAAAAGGATTATAATAAAAAAAGTGGTGTTTCTGTAAAACAAGTCATCCAACATCTTGAGCTCGTGATAGGCATCCAACATCACCTATGAAAATCATGAAAGGACCAAACAATTTAGTTGCAATTGATTTTACAAGCACACAGAAAAACTTGCTTACTCCTTGAAAAGCTTCTTCATTTGTTTTTGACCTTTAGCAACTGCTTCAGGATCCATACCCTGAAAATGAGAGAGAGAGAGAGAGAGAGTTAAAGTGCTTGAATAAAGCACACAAAAAAGTTCAAGGTGAATATTAATCAACCACAAAAGATGGCAATGAGGCAGAAGCAAAATTTTGCAGGCAACATCCCTTACTCAAAGAAAGTAACAATATTTCTTAGAAGAGAAATTCCATAACTGATATAATAAGCACAAGAATATAAATACTACAAGCTTCACATATTATAGATTTAATCAGTGATTGATTAGCTCAAGTCCAACTCAAAGTGCCAAAGTGACTGCACCAAAGAAAAAGCATACCCAAGTCATGATATTCATGCATGTTTTCTGTATGTAAATTTACCATCTACATATACTGCTGAAAGGAAAAAGCAACAAACATGGGGTAAAGAGGTATACATGTAAACATAATCAAAATTATCTCTAGCTAACATGAAAACCATATAACAAATTAATAAGATAAGATCGATCAAACCAGCAGCATGTCATACCCTGGCTTTTACTTGTTCCTGTATCTCCTCTATATGTGGCCTCACGAGCTGCAGAACACATGCGGAAAATAATCATTTTTTGCTAATAAAAAAAAATCTAGGTGACAAACAGCAATTCTTATGACACACAATATCGATTGCACAAGCTGCAACAAGTATTGCAAGAATCAGAATCCTCGCACATTCTATTTAATGCGTAGTCTATGAGACATCATTTGAAAGATGAGTTGAGAAATAATGCTAGAATTTCGATTTGTTGAGAATCCATGACAGCTACAAAAGCAAGTACATACAGTGAGTTTTGAAGTAGCTTTCAGTTGATTTATTACAAGTGGGAACATCACGCCTCTAATAATTAAAGTTGTTAACGCAATGGAAGCCCACCTGAAAGCAATAAAAGGAACAATAAAATCAAATAAACTTATATATGTCATGGAAATTGAGGTACTGCAAACCAAATAGCCATAAATTACAAGTTATTCACTCAAAATCCATAAAAAATTAACCTTGAACTTCCAACTACTCAATATGCATTATACGACAAAGAGATCCACAAAATGATATTCTTTTGAGCATTAACCAAATTTCTGTGGTATTTGTGCGTTAAGTGCCTATTCTGCCAAAGGCCAATAGCATTAGCTGCTTATGCATTGCGCTAGAGCACTCCCTCTCAGGTTAAACATATCCAATTAAACTAGATAATACTAGTAGTTAATGAATGATGGCAAAAACTTTAACTTTCTGCATGTAAAGATATCAACTTTGGATCATGCAAGGCAAAAAAGCTTACAAATTTCTACAATTTGATTCATTATTATTGGTAAGTTTCTCAAAAAATTATTTCTTCATCTAATTGACTATGTACATGGACTATAAAGAGAGAAAATGGTTACCAATTCAAACCAGTAAAAGAATGCACGGCGCCAAGAAAATGTTGAAGTAGAGCAACAGGTAAAAAAGAATCAGCAACAGCAACCTCATTAACTGCAGGTACCTGTGAGGCAATAGCTTGAACATTGGTGTCAATAAGAACATCAACCACATCACTCATCAGCTCAATCTTATCAGACCCTTCACCAATTGTGGTCGACATGTGCCGACAAAAAGAAGTCCCAATGCTAGGCGAAAGAGAAAAAGTTAAAATTTTTCTATCTTGATTCAAACCAAGCATAGAATAAGAATTACTACTAAAGCCACTCCGATAACCCCCATGTTGTGTGAAATTACTCGTCCCTTGAAGATATGATCCTTTATCAACGGAGTTAGATTTGTTATTATCATCATCGTAAAGAATGTAACCAATCGATGGGTGGCATCGTCGTTTAACGAGATTTACTCTGGTGGAGAGGCTGCGTATGAAAGCCATTGCTACAAGACAAAGTTCCTGTGGCAAAAAATGGTAATTATTATGATATTTTGCTTTGATCTCTTTTGTAGAGAAGTCTAGGATGATTTGGGTTGGCTGAAATCGCCAGAGCTATGGTGGTGGTGGCGGCGGCTGCTGCAGCAATGGGGGTGGGTTTAGGGGAGAGGTTTTGATAGAGAAAAAAACAAAACAAACAACGGTTCATACTTAGACATCACAAGATGTATGGATCGAACAGGGATTCAAATAGATTTTTCTTTTCCCCCTTCAATTTGCACAATGTCGTTTGAATTGACCATGGGCCTAAACATGGCAAAAGCTATAAATGGGCCGGTGACGAAACTTGAACTCCGTATCAAGCTTCTTGTAAATTTGGGCTACTCTAGCTTTTTCTAATAGAGTTAAAGACTATTTTGCCCTTAAACTAATGAAAACATAGGGTGCGTTCGGGGAGGTTTTTATTTTCGATTTTTTGTTTATTTTTTAAAAAATAAAACCAAAACATGTTCGGCAAACTCATTTCCATTTCGGTTTTTGCAAAAATTTAAACAACTAATTTTCATATCTAAAACAAAAAATAAAAATTTTCAAAATTAGATTTTTAGGATTTTTCTATTTTATCTTTATTACCACCATACCGCCACCACTACCACCACACTGCCATATTGCCACCTCTACATTGCCGCCTCCACCGCCACCACACTACCGTCGCCTCTACCGCCGCCGCCGCCTCCACTACCGCTGCCACCACCACACCGCTGTCACTATCACCACCACGCCGCCTCCTCCACCACTACCATGCCACCGCCACACCGCTGCCACCACACCGCTGCCATCTCACCACTACGACGACGATCACCATACTGTTGCTGCCTCCACCACCACACCGCTGCCATCTCCATCACCACAACGACGGCCACCACACTGTTGCCGCCACCACGACGATACCGCTGCCATCTCCGCCACCACGGCAACAACCACCACACTGTTACCGGCTCTACCACCACCACGCTGCCACTGCTTTTATCACTACCACCACCACCACACCGCTGCTGCCTCCACCACCACAACCACCACCACCACCATGCTACCACTACCTCCACCATCACCGCCACTACCACGCCGCTGCTGCCTCTGCCACCACTACGCTGCCGCCGCCTCCACCACTACCACGATGTTGCCACTGTTGCCTCAGCCACCACCATGCAGCTGCCGCCTCTACCATCACCACGTTGTCGTCGCCACCACCACTACGCTGCCGCCACCTCTGCCACCACCACGCTGCCGCCACCTCCTCCACCACCATGCCAATTCCACCTCCGCCACCACCATGCTACTGCCGCTACCACCACAACATCGCTGCTGTTACCACCACAATGACACTGCCGCTGCTGTCACTACTACCACCGAAATCATTATTATAATGTACATGAATAATTAAAAAAATATGACAAAATTTTTAAATATATAAAACAGTTTTCTAAAAAATAAAGAACAAAAACTAAAAATAGTTTTTAAATTTTAAAAACAAAAAACTAAAAACTTACAACTTTACCGAACACACCCATAGTGATTTTGCCGTTGTAAATTTCTTTGAGCAGTTTTTACTAATGTTTTTAAAATTGGACCGGACATCGACTCTGTAACACCCCCTAACCACCTGTAGAGATTTACTATGGTGACTATGGAGTGTTACAACACAAACACTTGCGCATCAAATAGTTTTACAAACAAAGTTCACGATTAATAAAATTTCTTTAACATGCAATACTAGATTACGTTTCGAGAATCCATACATTACATTTCATAACATTCATAGTCTTACATCAGCTGTGACTTACAAAATACAACATCTTTGTTATAAACACTTCAGTTCTTATGCACATATCAATTATATTTACACATCTTATACTATTACAAAATAGCCTACTATTGCAGCGGTTCCTAATGTGTTGGCCGTTGATGCTGAACTGTCTTCCAAAAGCTCCAACTTCAAAAACCTACATGGATAAAATATCCATGCTAAGCGATAACGCTTAGTGGGGAACAACAAAAGATGGACAAACACTCATAGTGATTACTAATATTAATCACATACCTAAGCAATATACACATATACATATATTTCATGTTAACGTCATTGATAGTACACTCATCAGGAATTACTCATAAGTAACCATCCAAATACTCACACAAATATTTGTTTGCTTAATGTGATATTTACTCAGTTGTTCGTTTGGATTCTATAAGTCTTAATATTACTAGAATCACACACTTATATACAGCTTTATAATTACCTATGAGTATACATATAAATATAAACATATGTACATCAAAAGCCATTAGCACTCACCAATGTAAGAACACCTTCAGCATGTTACAAATACAAACCCAAACATTGCATACCTTTATTTACTTGTGATCCGAACATAGCATTCAAGATACAACATATTATACTCATAATGTATTAGCTTACATTTTACAATATCAATTATCATCACCAACACTCATATAATACAAATCCCCATCAATTACAATCACAAACCATATAGTACATGACATTTATAGCAGGTCCAGGTACATAACAACCTGCATGCTTTTTATGCAGATTATTCATATACTCTTATGTCAATAAGCCTATTGCATTGCTTTAATCAATGGATATGCACTTAATTATAGTTTGGCATTCTCTTAATGTTATTTCAGCAATTTACAGCTTGATTTATACAATTATTCATGCACATACACATATATTCTTCCTAATGAGTCATACGTGTATAACTGTATTGCATAACAATTATAACATATCACATTCACATTCACATTCTCACTAGTATAATACTCAGCTCATGGTCACAATATCATTATTATTGTTATTATCACATGCTTCGCCTGCAACTCAAGACGCGGATAACGGGTATCGCATCGGTACCTCTCAAGTACCAGAATCTCATCGAGATTACACTTACGCATGGGTACCCTCAGGTACCAAAATATCATTCCACTTATAATAAAATCCAGCAAGGATTATTCGTATTGTATTCGCATTGTGATTCCCATAGAATCAGACACGTTATACGCATGGGGCTGCAGCACTTGACCCTATAGGCATGCCTAACTATCCACTACTTGACTCGCAGGCTTAAGTTGTTAAACATATTATTCAATTCACATTGATCACTTTTTATATCTCGTACATATCTCGTATGTTGATAGTTAACATCACATTCGCTTTACACATTCACATTAGCACATAGTTAAACATTTCACTTGCATACTCAATATGCTTCCAAACTCATTCTTCATAGTTAATAATCACATATTTGATTGCATTCAAGAATCATCATGTAATATGCAATTGTACATTACCTAATACACACATAATACTTACTCATATTGTCCTTCATTTCAGCTCAAAGCCTTGCTATTTGAAAGGCCAAACACATTAGAGTTATATTGCCAAAATAGGGTAGGTCACGGTCACAATGAATTTCATTGTCACCGTGACATGTTGAAGTCCAAAACAGAATGCAAATTGAGGGCATGTCACGGTCACAATCAATTTCATTATCACCGTGACATGTTCCCAAATCTCGGCAGAATGCATATTGAGGGTATGTCACGGTCACAATGAATCCCATTGTCACCGTGACATATTCCCACTTTGCAAAACAGAATGCTCCCTTGGGTACCTCACGGTCACAATGAAGTTCATTGTCACCGTGACATACCAAAATCCATTAGGCAGAATTGAACTCAAGCATACCTCACGGTCACAATGAATTTCATTATCACCGTGACCCATGCAAAATCACCATAACACAGCTGTGTTTTGACACTAGCACAGCTGTGCTTTTCAGTTCAATTCTTCCTTCTCATTTAGACTTCAAATCTCATTCTCACGTTTGGCAATCAACCCAAATACATCATCCACTTATTCAATTAGCACATACCTGATTTCCCTTCTTGACACTAGCATTCATTTATAACACAAATCATAATCATATTTATTATACACCTAGTATACATATTCGCATTCAAAACTATAGCATTCGCATTCATGATTTATCATATTCGCATTCATGATTATTCGCATTCGCACTCATGGTGATACGCATTCTCATTCATGGTTCACCATACATAAATTATACATTGCTCCCATATAATTTTACACATTAACATACATGATTCATCATGCTTAAAAGACTCATACCTCATACATATTTATATGCATTAGCATACATAGTTTATCATGCTTAAAATACTCATTTTATAATGATAATTATGTATCGGACAAGTCATGGGAACTCTTGGTGAAGCTCGGGTGCATTTCGGGAAGAAAAATATCCTAAATTGACAAAACAGGGAGTGGTCACGGTCACAATGAATTGGTTGTGACCGTGACATACAAAATTAAGCAAAACAGAAGCTAACTTTCGACACTGGTTCACACCACAATTTTGTACAGCCCAAAACGATGTCTTACACCCAATTTTAGGCAAAGGTCCCTTCTTAACATTTCTTCCCCTATGTCTTATCTTTAAAATGGGACAAGTTTCAGGTCAATTGGATATTTATACCTTCATATATGAGCTAAACAAGCTATATTGTTCAGGTAACCCGACCCAAACAGAGACACTACGGATATGGCCAATTTTTATGACCTTAGAGTCCTCAAATCAACAGAGCTATTTCTACAACATTTAAAGAAGCGGATCTTATAGCTCTAACCCAATTGGTTTCACCCTTTTTGGAGTTGTAAAACTCAACTTACAATATAAAAAAGTCTCGGGGGTCAGTATAGACTTCCAAAAACAGATTTACAGAATCAAGCTTGTAAAGCTTGAAAATAGCCAATTTGGCCAAATCAACTCTCCCAATTCAAACCATAGTTTCAATACACACTTATATGAACATTTATACTCAATCAAAATATCCATGCATCAATTACACACTATGATCAAACAAATCAACAAACACAATTTACATAATTTACACGTTTAAGGTTTGTTCCCAAACCTTAACTCCTTTGCTCCAATAGCTTCAATGGTGGCACTTCTTGCTTTCGTACTCCCTCTTCAGTTTTGTCCCTCCAATTTCCTCATAAAAACATAGAATATCACTCCATATTTTTAATAAAACCAAGATGAAATTCTAGAGATGAAGATTCCTACTTACCCTTCTAACTCAAATCTCTCCTTCAAACACTTGAGTTGCACTTTCTAATACTCATAGCTTGGGCTTGTAAGGGAAGAGAGGGAGGGTTGGCGTGAGATGAAGAAGAAGAGGGAGAGAAGAAGACCAAAGGAAATTCACGTGAGGGAGGAAAGGGGAAGTGCAGAAATCTGATATCCCTTTCCTAAAATAACTCAAACTTATCCCATATGCCACATGTCTACTTCCTATTGGCCCTCCAAAGATTTTTATGACAATTCTCCCTTTTGGTCCCTTAACTCCTTTGTAATCCTTCCTTCACATAATACATAAATATAACTTTACATTGGCCCACAATTAAATCTTACTCCCTTCAATTAAGTCCTAAATTAATACCTTTTAAATTTCCGGAGTTGGCCGCAGTTGCCGAAACTTTTACGTTAATACCGAATTCGTCCTTTTGACACACCTAATGCCACAACTCACATACATTCGACATATAAATGATCCATTCTCAAAATTCAGCCCTCTTATTTATTTATTTCACTCAGTTAAATCCATATATATATGAAATTACCGAAATACCCTTAGCTCTCTTTTTCTTGATTCTAATCATATCTTTTCCTACTATTTAATCACTTCGACCATCACATCACACGATTTCAATCGTCAAAATCCCCGGAATGCACAAATCCTTCTTGGGTACATTTCGGGGTGTTACAGACTCGACTTGTCAACTGACTTAGGAGTCAACTGGTTCGATCAGGTTAACTCGGAGTTTTTATCTTTTTTTTTAAATATAATTATTAATAAAAAAATAAAAATATAGTATATAAAAAATATATTTAAACAACATATTAATTAGTAAATATCAATATATTAATAATTTTTTATTCATTTTACTACTTTTTTAGTAATAATAGTAAAAAATTAACAATTGAATTTTTTTATTAAATATTTGAATTTTTAAGAAAAATGTAATTTTGAATTTATAAGAAAAGTGTAATTTTAAATTTATATATTTTTTTAATTTTAATTTCAATTCTAAAATTTATTTTTATGTATGTTTATCTTCATTTATTTTTCAATATTCTGTTATATTTAAATTATTTAGTTATTAAATATCTAAAAAAATATAAAATAAAAATATAGTGAAAATAATTTTACATAATATTCAATTTTATCAAGTTTACTATTAATATAAATTAATTTTATCATCAAATATAAATTTTTAATCGAACAATATTCAATAACTATTAACCCGGATTATAAAAATATATTTTATAAAAATATAAAAATATAATTTAGAATATATTTGATTTTTCCCGGTTCAACCCAATTTTCCCCGGTTCAACTCCAGTTTTTATGTTTTATGGTGTTTACATTGAATCAAACCGATTTTCTGTCCGGTTCGCGTTTGAACCGATTTAACCTGTCGGTCCGGTCCGATTTTCAAAATAATGGTTTTTACCCTTGAGCTCTATTAAATTGTGCATTTTTGCCCTCATTTTGAAAGGAAAGATGATGTGGCTGATGAAAGTAACAGCAACCAATAGGAATGAACCACGTACGCAACATCCCTTCTATTTGACAATTCAAATCAACATTAAAAAAAAAATTACAGGTAGCAGCTAACGTGGACAACATGCACCATGAACACTTCATCTCCACTTAAACTCAACTAAAACTGATCCATTTACATCTTCAACCATAAACTCAAAGAAGCTAGGGCAAAAAAGCTCAAAAATGTTTGAAAGTGGAAAAAGCTTTAGATCTCGTCAATATGCAAATCAAGTCAACCAATTCCCTAATGGAGGAAAAAGTTTTGACGAATGTGGGCTAGAAACTTTGAGACTAACATCTCGAATTAGCACATCCAAGAAAAGTGTTCTACATTAAGTAATGTGATTAAATTGATGTTTTTGTGCATTATTATAAGAAAAGGGATAAAGGGTTTTTTTGCCCTCAAACTATTAGAAAATAGTGTGAAAATACCTTCGAACTATTGGAAAAGGGTGTGAAAATATCCTCAAACTTTTTTTGTCAGTTTTTACCCTTGAACTCAGTTTAATGGTTGGAAAATACCCTCACATTAGACGAAAAATTCAGCTGGCAAACGGGATTAATGACAACCAATCACGCATTGACACGTTAGCATCCATATGTCAACTCTCTTTCCTAATCAGATTGCTAATTTGGACTCTCTCTCTCTCTCTCTCTGCAAATCAATGGCAACTTCTTCTTCACCTGTAATCAGTCTTTGATGTATAAATTGAAGATACCAAGAACAATTTTAATTAAATCTTCCAACGCATTTATCAAAAATTACAAAACCTCTTTTTCCTCTTTCTCTTTACTATAATTCTCCATAATCAATATTCTTACTTAGCTCCTACAAACCCATCAATTTCTTGAATCATTGAATGATATAAAATCATATTTCATTTCAAAAATATAGAATTAGATAATCAAATAAAACCCACAAGACAGATCTCATAATGAACAGTTTAGTCTGAAAAGATATTATCTTTTTCATGTAATGAACCAATATCTAAATGGGTTTGATTCAAGTTGGGGGGGAAAAAAAGCAAAATTGCTTGCAAATGATATCAACATAAATAATTGAAAGATAAAGGAAAAGATTTGTAGATCTGGGTGGTCATGAAAACTCCGGCCAAACCCCAAAAATCAAAGCAAGCTAACAAGTCTCCAATTGGGGAGGCAAAGAATATGATCCCAAAAATGAAAATAAATTAATTATATAAAGAAAAAAAAAGAAACTAAGAATTAGAGGAAAATAGCAAAAGTTCTTAGCAGAAGCATCAGTACGAAAAAAGTAAAAGAGAGAGGAGAGGGAAGTAAGAAGACAGTTATTTATTTTCATCATCGTTGTTTGTGAATTTTTGTGTTACAGTTCTTTTTGTTGCTACATCAAATTTAGAGACGTTTCGTTTCGAGGTTCTAATTTTTAGGTAACGTTTTTTTCTACTTCTCATTTGTTTTGCAATTTTTCGAGTAGCTGCCACTGAACAGTTAGGATTTCTCTAGAACTATGAAGAGGATTTCTTCTTGATTACAAGCGAAGAAGAAGTTGCCATTGATCTGCAAAGAGAGAGAGAGAGAGAGAGAGAGTGTCCAAATCAGTAATCTAACTAGGAAAGAGGGTTGACACGTGGATGCTGACGTGTCGACGCTTGATTGGCTGCCGTTAACCTGTTTGCCAGTTGGACTTTCTATCCAATGTAAAGGTATTTTTCAACTACTAAACTGAGTTCAGGGGTAAAAACGATAAAAAAAAAGTTTAAGTGCATTTTCACACCCTTTCCAATAGTTCGAGAGCAAAAAAATCCCTTATTCTTATAAGAAATTGTTAATTTGTGGTTTATAGTTTAGCATTAAGTAAAAATTCCTGATTTTTTAGGAGAGTATTACAATTTAGATTTAGGGTTATGCTGTAGATGTTGTTGATACTAATGGTTATGGGTTTTATGTTTTATTGCGAAGTTAAAATGGGGTTCATGAAGTTTTTACATGCATGCAGCGAAAAAATGTAGCTACTTTGTGTGGGAAGATGAAGTGGAGTTGTACGTCATAAGGTAAAAATCTTCAAGCTGCAACTAGCTTAATATGTAGGCACTTCGAATTGAGAACATGGACATAAAGAACATAATTGTGGAGCTAGAGACAAATAAGGATGGACTGCTGAACCAAATCTAGATGTGGAAATAAAGCACAGCAGTTGTTTATCGACAGATGACAATTAGCTGCTATTTTAGATACTTTATTCTGAAGACCCTTTTTTTATCAGCTGATAGTAAATTCACTTTTATTTTTTATTTGAACTATAATACACTTTTATTAATTATAAATTTCTCAATTTTTTACACAAATAATTTTTTATAAATAATAACAATAATAACAACACCACCACCACCACCACCACCACCACCAACAACAACAACAACAACAACAACAATAATAATAATAATAATAATAAGTTTATTATTATTATTATTATTATTATTATTATTATTATTATTATTATTATTATTAATTTACATATATAATTAAATTATACCTTCAATTGTTATTTAACATATAAACAACAACTATTAGCCATTTTTTACTAAACACTGATAATATTTTTTCTGTTAGCCATTAGTATTATTTATTATTAACTGCCATTAGATATCAACTAGAATGAACCACTAAACTAATCGAACCCGTAGGTCATATTAGGACCATGATTTGCAATGGGATGCTATAAGATGGTATAGTTTAATTTGTTATTTGAGAAGATGAGCTCACTATGATTATGATTTTTCATGATTAACTCATAGTTTTTGTAACAACCCAAAGAGAGGCCTAGTAGGAATTGCATAGTTAGTTGAGTAATTAAGGGTATAATTGTAAATGGTCAAGTATGTGATTAAATTAATTAAGGATTATATTGAAGAGAAAAAAAATAAAGTTAAGGAAAGAAATAATTATTTTAGTGATGAATTGGACAATTACCAAGGACTAATGAGTATTAAGCCAAGGATTTGATTTAATTGACCAATGAGAGTTTGCCACCTAGGAGGGTAGTTGGAGGCATTAAATGAAGAAAGAAGAAAAGAGGGAGGGAAACCAAAAATCAGATTTTGGTTCCTTCTTGCGTAAGCTCCCTCTCCTCTTTCTTTTTCTTTCTCTTCGTTTGCTGTTTCTTTTTTCCTTTTCCTCCTTCCTTGGTGGACTTTGATAGAGCTTTTGGTCTGAATTTAAGAAGGTTTAGTGGTTGGTTGCAAGGTAAGTTTGGCTTGGGGTTTTGGTTCTTCTTTTTCTTCTTCTTCCCGTTTTTCTAGATTTTGGATTTTGTTGGTTATAAGTTAATAAGTTTGTTGGGTTATTTCGCAAACTGCTAATAAGAGAAAAGAGAAAGGAAAAGAGAAGGTTTGAGTGAAGAGGGGCTGGATTTCTGAAGCTTCTTGAGGTTTGGGATATGGTTATGTTTTGGTTTTTGCGTATTAATTTATGAGATTTTTGATAGGTGAAGCAAGTTTGTGAGTGTCTTTTGTTGGGTCTTTGGCTGTTTTGCGTGTATTGAAGAAGTGTAGTAGTGTTTGCATGTGGGTTTAACTCTATGTGTTTGGAGTTCATTTGAGTGTGATTGAAGTTAGTTGATTAGCTTGTCTATTTTGTTAATTAATTGCTTATTATGGTTGTTTGATGTTAATGGCATGATTGTAAGCATGTTTTGGAAATGATATTGATGAATGGTTTGAGTAGTATGCTTGATTTTGGAGTTTGAGTTAGTTAGGTTGTGAGAGGGGCTACTAGAGTTCGGAGCAGAGTGAGAAATCATGACTCTGTCGCGAGCGCGATAGAGGGCGTGGTTGCCATGCTCCAGCTGGGATGCTCTCTATCATGAGCTTGACAGAGAGCTCGGTAGCTGAGCTTCAGCCGGGTTGGGCTACATCGCGAACGCACCTATGTGCGCGAACGCAATGGCGACCGGCCGTCCCCTGTCTCGAGTGCGATAGAGACCTGCCAGCTGCCTCTCGCGAGCATGAAGCTTGTCACGAGCGCAACTTAGGGCGAGCTTTGCCTTTGTCATGGGCATGACGGGTCGTCGCGAGCGCGACCCTCCCTGTTCTTCAAAAATGTTTTATTTGTTGTATTTTGCATGAGTTCTCACTCATATATGGTTTATGATTTTAATTAAAGGAGTTAATGTTTTGTACTTTATATGCTTATATTGGTATTTAATTGTGTTAATAGGTGTGATTATTCATTTATTGTAAAGTTGGAATGTCATGGATAGAGTGTGTATGTTTAAGTCTGAATGGTCATAGTCGTAGATAAATAAGCATACTTATAAAGGGCTAGTGATTGCAGCTGCTAGTGTTTGACCCTGTTTAGGTCTAGTGTTGGCCTGTATAGCTCTAGTATTTGATACCTTCAGGTATCCAAAGTTTTTAATAATGTTTTGAGGCTTCGTTCTCTAGTGTTTGTTAATGCTCATAATATCCAGTGTACCCTATCTACTTCCGATGTAAATTCAAGCTAGTGGATTATTGTTATTAGTGGAATTGGCATACTGATATGTGTATATGTATATGAGTTTTGGCTAGAGATAGTGTTCTATTTTGTATATTGTTTTGACAATTGTTTTGATTAAGTGAGTTGTATATGTTGATATTGGCTTATTGTTGTCATGAATATAGTATGTTAATGCATATGATCTCCGTATGCAGGTATTATAGTTATTGCAATCGTATGTTCCTGTATCCTGTAAATGATGTTATGTTCATACATTTGATCTTTTGTGACTTCTTTAGAAGTCCTTTGTTTCTATTTCCTCCCCACTAAGCCTTCGCTCAGCACGGGTGTTTTTCCCATGTAGGTTGCAGGCTTGGTTTTTTTTTGGAGGTGGGCATCTGCAGGTCGGCCACTAGGAGTTTCAGTTGTAGTTCCTTTATATAATGTTAATCTATTTTGTATAGTCCTGAATATGATTGTAAGGGATTTTATGTTTTAGTTAAGTAAAGATTCTTATAATATTTTTGTGTATGGATATGTAATCGTTATAAGAACATTTTTGTGATTATTTTTGTGATGTTAATAAAGTTATAGCGTTTCCTTTTGATATGTTATTTTGCTTCTGTTTTTGTATGCATGTTTGTTTTTCGTGGGTGGCATCCCGATATCCTCCTGAGGGGTATTGGGATGTTACAGTTTTATTTTGTCCAAGTTTTAAAACCATCAAATTGGTGTTTTTGCATATTTTTCTATATTTTTTCTTTTACCTATTTTTTTTCTTTTTTAAGAATCTATTAAAACATACCATTTTTCTAAACATGTTAACAATAATTACAATATCATTCCATACTATATCACATCATATCACACCATGATTAATTTCAACCAAGCAAGCATAATCACAACAAACAAAATCGTAAAACATGTTTTATTTTTTTATGTTATTTTACATTAGTGGATAGCCTCACGCATCACAAGTTTGCTTACTTTATTTTTCTTCTTACTTTTCGGGGTTTGGATTGGGTAGGTTTTTTTATAGGGATTTGCACAAAAATGCCACAATTTTTTGAAACTCTTTTCACATTTACACGTCTTCCATATATTTTTTTAAAATATAATTTTTAAAATTTTCATTTTTAAAATTATTTCTTTTAAGAATCCTCATATTTTAAAACATTATCAAAATATCTTCACATAATCTACCCTATCTTAGAAATGTTTTTTTTTTTATTTAATTTCTCATTCATAGATTCACAAATTTGACTTTTTTTTTTCAAGCATTTGCTATATCACGTGTAATTTATTCATTTTTCACATAATTAAATTTCTATTGGTTGGATTGGAAATAAATTTGTGATTTACCAAAGGGTATACCTTGGTATACTGAATTGGATTAAGAAAATTTCAATAATCCAATTCGGTATACCAATGGATATACCTTAGTATATACATAATTGCAGTGCGAAAAATTAAATATGGAATTTTGTATGCTAAAGGGTATACCTTGGTATACCAAATTGGAAAGAAAGAATTTCAATAATCCAATTCGATATGCCGATGGTATACGTAGGTATACCGAATTGAAGTGTATAGAAGTAAATCACACCAAAGGGTATACCTTAATACACCGAATTGAAATGAGAGAATTTCAACAATCCAGTATGGTATACTAATGGGTATATCTTGGTATACATAGGTATATCGAACTGAAGTGTATAAAATTAAATCTGAAATTTTGTATACCAAAAGGTATACCTTGGTATACTAAATTAGAAGGAGGGAATTCCAACAATCAATTATGTGTAATTCTTCCTCATCTTTATTTCTGCAATTCTTCCCTCTCTTCTTTGATTGAGCAAATTTTCCCTCTCGTCTTTTATTGAGTGATTATTCAGACGGATTTGATTGTAATTTTTTTTTACCGTGGATTTTTCAATATGTGTTTTGATTTAGAAAGAAAAAGGAAAGAAAAAGGTATGTGTAAGTTTCTTCCTCACCTTTGTTTCTACGATTCTTCCCTCTCTTTTTGATTGAGTGATTCTTTTCTCTCGTATTTTCTTGAGCAATTTTTCGAATGAATTTAATAAATCCTAATTTTTTTGTACCATGTTTTCAATTTGTATTTTGATTCAGAAAGAAAAAGAACTGTATGAGCTTTTTGTACCGTAAATTTTTTAATTTATGTTTTGCTGCAGAAAGAAAAAGTGAAGAACAAAATACGTGTATCCTTTTAATAAAAAAAAGGGATTTATTTTATAAAGGATTATTTTCAAAACATAAATTTAAAAAAAAAGGAGTAAGTTTAAAACTTTATAATTAATTTTGTATTTTTAAAAAGTAAGGTTAAAAAAGTCATAAGGGTAATTTCCACTTTTTTAAATTCAATCCACTATTTATATTGACTCCAATAGGATTGATTTGACTTTTGAGTAATTGTTAAATTGGTTTGATTTGAGTTTAAAATTAAGATTATTATTTGTGTCGGGTTCATATATACATTACTAAATATTTATTATTCAATTTCATCTATTAAATTTAACTATTAATTTATTAAAAATAATATTTATCCTTAAACACTACAAGAGCGGTCGGGGATGGGCATTACACTAAGCGACGAGCGTCCCTCGCCCGCGAGAGCGATAGGCACCCACTCACGCTAGGTGACGATTGTCGCTAGAGCGCCAGAGACGGGCTCCCTATTGACCGATGGCATCGGTCAACCAAAAAAGTAAATTTCTTGAACTAAAAAAGGCTCTTTTCGACAAAAATGGGTTTTTTGGTCACCAATATCCCTTAAATTTGTGAATTTCAAGGGAAAAGCCTACAACTTCACTCTTTCACCTGTGGAACAAGTACCGGTATCTTCATCGGGTAACTCTAACTGACACGCGTATGAAATGAAACTATTTAATTTGCAAATAAATACAATCAGATAAGCAAAGGGTAGGTAAAGTCTTACCCAAAAGATGCATCCTCCTATGCGCCGTGACCCTTCAACTTGGTCACGAAGGCGCTCATGCAAATAAGATCACATTTTAACCCCAAACAAGAAACAAAAACAACAATAAAAAGGTTAGTAATAATTCTAAAATCAACCACATAAACATAAAGGTAAAAGAAATATAAAACATGGTTAACATGCATGCAGGAAATGAAATGGGTTAAATTGAGTACATTAACTTAATACACAGACCACTCATATGCAAAGGGAATTAAAAGTGAGTCATGCAAAAACATGATAATAATGACAATAACAATAGCAACTACAACAACAACAACAATAATAATAATAATAACAACAACAACAACAACAACAACAACAACATTAATAATAACAATAACAATAATAACAATATTGACGATGATAATAATAATAATAATAATAATAATAATAATAATAATAATAATAATAATAATAATAATAATAATAATAATAATGATAATAATCATCATCATGTCAAAACAATAAAGATAACATTAACAGTAATGATAATAATATTAAGAATAATAATAAGAATAAATGATAATCATAATAATAATAATAGTAGCAAAAATAGAGGCAACGTTAACAGTAAAGACAACAATATTAACAACAATAATGACAAATAAAATGAAACGAACTGATGAAAATGGATTCAAGAATCTTCACCCTCAAATTTTGATGATATAGAAGCAAGATATTTGAATCCAACTTCCCTTGTTAAAGTTTAAAATAGATTTGAAATAACTCAAAAAACTCAAACGAAAACAAATGATTTTTGTTTTTTAATTTTGTTGTTTGATAATAAACCCAAGGTAAGGGAATGGATTTCCCTATTTCAAGCTAAATTCAAACTCAAGATATTTTTTTGGGTTCAAGAAAATTAAAAGCAAGAGATTTCAAAAACTCAAAGTTTTTTTATCTCAAGAACACTCTCTCCCGTTTTCTTTTTCCTCTCCAACCTCCTCTCCCCCGAATTGAAAAGTCTTTCTTCTTTATTTTCCCCTTTCTTCTCAAAAGGGGAAAGGACAAAACCCCCTTTCCATTGCTCTTCCCCCAAAAATCCCTGAAACATGAAAAAATTGGTCTTTAAAATCTATCCAAGACCAGATTTTGCAAGTGGAAAAGGGACAGAGGGAGACTACCCGCAAGTGGGTGGCCACACGTCGCACGCCCAGGTACGGGCATCGCCCGTTGGACGCACATCGCGCGCCCCACGTGCGGGCAGCAGGCATGCCTCGTGCATGCCAGGTGCGGGCAGCGCCCGCCTGGGGGTGCCTCACGCGCGGCAGGAGCGTTCAGCACCCGCCTGAGGGTGCCTCGTGTATGCTAGGTGCGAGCAGCTCCCACCTGGGCGGCCTTACGCCTCCCGCACGCGAACCCCAAAAAATCGACCCTCACAAAAAAAATAAAAAATAAAAGAGAAAATAGATAATAACAAATTAGACAAAAACCAAAATAAATATAAGTAAATTCAATCCAAAAGTATTTTGGTAGAGATCTAAGAACTTGACAAGGGGAATGATCGATTATCACTTTCTTGCCGTCGAATCGATTTTTATTTTCATCATTGGGTAATCCTGATCTTGGACCGTTTCAGGACCCGGTGTCTACACATATTACCAAGTTACCTTCCAAAATTAATTAATTCCACCCGAATCCTTAACTTATTAGCTCAATTACTCTCTTTTACCCACGAATATACCTCAAATTATGCTCAAAACTACTATGGTATAAATTGGGGTATTACAATTCTGTTGTCGGCAAATTTAAAACCTTCCTATTAATCAAACAGTTAAAATCTTAATCAAGCTAAAAAGCACACTTCCTATTAATCAAACAATTAAAACCTTTTTCGAATGTTCAACAAAAATATTAAGAAGTAGGTCCAGCTAACAACACAATAACATAACAAAGATTTATCTTTTCAAATTTAGTAAATGAGAAACAAGAAAACCATATAACAACCTAAAGAACTGGTTCAAACATAAGTTAATTGAAAAAGAAAAAGAAAAAAGCTACAATAATCAAGCACAACAAATAATACACAAAAAGTGAAGCAATGTAAACAAGCAATATCAAATAAGAGAGGATACGTTTCTCGATTTCACTTTTAGTGGCCATTCTCAATTAATAAGGTCCGAGTTAATGCCTATAAAGAAATGAAAAGGGGAAAAAGTGAAGGAAATATCCAAAAAGAAGTCATTCAAAGTCAAAGCACCAATCTTTTTGATATCAAAGTTTCAAATCAACTACATTTTCTCTAATAAAAGATAACAACTTACATAATTCAATAGATAAATAAATAATATATAATATATAAAAAAACTTAGAACTTAAGATATCTACCTATTTTCAAAAAACTGAGAGAATTCAAAACCAATTAAATTTAAAAAATCCACAAAACCAAAGGAAAAAAACTTAGAATAGTTTCAATAAAAAAAAGTAAACTAATCATCCACAAAATGGAAGAAATATTACACTATACAAGTCTAATCCTCGATGACCAACAAAATACAAATTTAAACACAAATGAAAGAAACCCAGCAAAAATCAATAAAATTAAAACAATTCTATAATAAAGAATGAAAATGAGCTCATAAATTAATTCATCACAAATTCAACAAATTAAATGGAAAAAAATCAACAAAAATTCAGCCTAAAAATGAAAAAAGAAATTGAGGACAGAAAGAGAAGACTGACCCAGGAGGACGATGGCCGCAGATCTGACGAGGGACGGAGAGAAGATGACGGTACGATGGAGGGAGAGCGGTAGATCTGGCAAGGGAGGGGGCTTGACTAGTGGCGACGACATCGAGCTGCACGAAGGAGGGGGAGATAGCTTCGCGCGAGACGAGGGAGGGGACGCTGATGCGAGAGAAGGGGAGATGCCCTGGGCGGGGGAGGGGGGTGGGGGACACCGAGGTAGGGGCGAGCGAGGGGAGGGGGGTAGGGCCTAGCAGGGAGTAGATTTACGAGGGAGGGAGAGCGAAGAGAGAGAAAAAAATTTGCATTACATACATGCATATATATGTGTGTGTGTGTGTGTGTGTTATTTAGCGACATAATTTGAAATTCTGTCGCTAAATTTAGTGACAAATTTTTAATATCAGTCGTAAATTAATATTTTTAGCGACGGCAATCACATTATATTTCGTTTCTAATTTTCCAATTTAGCGACGAATTATGATTTCCGTTGCTAAACATTAGCGATGGAATATGCTTTCTGTTGCTAACACGCCACATTTAGCGACTGTTTAAGATTTCCATCGCCAAATTCCGTCTCTACAAACTGGTGGGAATATTTTTACCAATAGATTTGTTTTCACGTCGCTATTAAGAATTTTCTTTTTCGTCAGTATTTAGCGATGGAAATAATTCCATTGCTAATTCTCTGTCATTAAAACGCGCTTGTCTTGTAGTGAAATACTATGTAAATTTATATTATTTACCATAAATAGTATGGAATTGCTATATATATTTATAGCATGAGTTATATAATATAAAAAATTGAATTAAAATTTATTACTAAAGTCAAATAATAAAATTTTAGTTAACTTTTATATATTCATTGGATATTTAAATGAATTTGAACAATATTTAGGTAATTATAATCGACTTTGGATGAATTTAGATATATTTGTATACATATAATTGTCTTTAAATTTGAGTTCGGATATAGCATACATAATCAAATTCTGGTTCGGATATATCATAGTATTTTTTGCAAATACTCATCACTACTAATAAATTTTATAGAATTTGCTGTCATTAAAAATAATTTTAAAAAAAATGTAATGGCCTGTTTGATTTTTTTCTTTTTCTTTTACATTGATCCTGCAATTTGGACGACAACGTTCATAATTCTCGCATGACAAGTTTGCTTTCAATTAATTCTTTCTATTTTTTTGGTGGAGAGGAGATAAACTCAGATGACTAATAAATTTTATAGAATCTGGCCATAGGAAAAGATATAAAGAACAGCTATTATGATGCCTACGTCCTCAGAATCGGAACCACTAGAGAAGCTAACCATGGACGACATGCTGCAAAAGTACGGTGGAGAATTTGGTTCATGGTAATTGCGATACTTTATTTTAACCAGTCTGGACTGGGTTCCTGAGGCTTTCCATACCATGGTCATGATACCTAAATTCTTGTGCATCGGGTCGGGTTGCGACAACAAGGCTAAGACTGTTTGTGGTTTTGAACCGAGTTCTTGGACTTGGGCTGATGGTTTAAGCAGCTCCATAGTGGCTCAATGGGGTTTGGTTTGTGGTTAGAAGTATAAGGTCGAATTGGTTCAGGCCATTTTCTTTTGTGGCTGCATGATTGGTTAGTTTATACTAATTTCTTTTCTTTGTTTCACTAGTTAAACCAGTTCTAGTTGCATAATTTTCGTACAGATTTCAAATGAAAGTGTTAAACTCAACTAATATATATGGAGATTATCAGGTGCAGGGATATTTGGTCACCTATCAGACTCCAAACTAGGAAGAAAAGGCTGTCTAATAGTAGTTTCCATCTTAAATGTCTTATTTGGTTGCTTAACTGCATTTGCCCCAGACTATTGGACCTATCTCCTCCTCCGTCTACTCACTGGTTTCAGCATAGGAGGAGTCGACCTTTGAGCTTTTGTACTTGCCGCCGAGCTAATTGGCCCCAAGTCTCGTGGCACTGGTGGCATGTCCACCTTCTATTTTTTCTCTTGTGGAATAGCCATTTTATCAGGCATATCATACATGTTTCGTTCATAGCGTCAACTCTACATATGCCTCCTCTATTCCTTCCTTTATATTCCTTCTCCTTGTTCTTCCTTTTATCTCCGAATCCCCACGATGGTTCTTTTAGAAATAAAAAACATTAACTACAAAAGGAGAAAAATAGCTGCCTATTTATTTTCTCTATTTCATTGATGTATTTGAACCTTTAAATAGCTAATAAAAAATAACAAATTAACGTGGGAATAAACCCACGATCACCAATTAACTTGCGATGATCCCCACTTCTAAACTAAAATAGATAAACATGCCCACTAACAGTTGTCATGCCCACTAACAGCTGTCAATAAAAAAAACTAATTCCTAAAAACCAGTTCAAATGAAATTTAACACTTTATTGACTACAGAGCCCATGTCTAATAATCCCTCCTTTAAACTGAACGTTGCAAGTTTCAGTTTAAAGTGCAAATGCCCAGCATTCTTCTAAGCTTTTCAAATGTCTCCCTTTTGAGTGCTTTGGTGAAAATGTCGGCTACTTAGTCTTCACTCTTGTAATAAATAAGTTCAATTGCTCTATTATTGTAAAGATTTCTCAAGTAATGATACTTTATATTAACATTTTTGCTCCTTCCATGCAAAACTGGATTCCTTGAAAGTTTGATTGCTGAATTGTTATCACAAAAAATAATAGTTGCTCCCATTTGTTTGAACTTCAGTTCCTCTAAGACTCTTCTCAACCAAATAGCTTGACAAGCACACACTGTTGCAGCAACAAATTATGCTTCAGTGGTTGATAGAGTAACAATTGGTTGTTTTTTGGAAAGCCAAGAAATAACTGTTGTGCCCATCAGAAAGACATAACCTGAGGTGCTTTTTCTATCATCATGATCACCTGTAAAATCACTGTTAGTAAAGCCAAATAAATTTATTTTTTTTTCCTCTTTTATAGAGCAACCCAAAGTTTTTAGTTCCTTGGAGGTAGCGAAAGATTCTCTTTGTAGAAAGCAAGTGAATTTCCTTTGGTTTCTCCATGTATCTGCTGATCAGGCTAACAGCATACAGTATATTAGGTCTGGTTGCTGTCAAGTACATCAGACTCCCCACAATTTGTTTGTACAAAGTTCCATTCACCTTTTCTCCTTCGGGTTCTTTAACAGGCTTCAGTCCCACTTCAGTTGGGGTACTAACAAGGTTGCAATCCTTCATTTGAAACCTGTTTAACACTTATTGCACATACTTTTTTTGTGAAATAAAAATTCCAGCACCTGATTGAACTACTTCAATGCCCAGAAAGTAATGCATTAACCCAAGATCAGATATATCAAACTCTTCCATCATGGACATCTTAAATTTCTCAAACATTACATTATCATTTCCAGTAAAGATCAAGTCATCAACATATAAGCATATTATTAGCATTTTACCACCACCATCACATTTAACAAACAGAGTATGCTCATAAGGACACCTTTTAAAACCCTCCCTAGCAAAATATGCATTGATACGACTGTACCAAGCTCTTGGAGCTTGCTTTAATCCATATAGTGCATTTTTCAACTTATACACCTTATATTCTTCACCAACTTTAACATAGCTAGGAGGTTGATCAATAAATACCTTTTCATCAAGTTCGCCATGCAAGAAGGCTGATTTCACATCCAATTGGAAGATAGGCCAAGAGTTTTGAGCTGCAAGTGCAATCACAAGTCGAATTGTGTCAAGCCTTGCTACTGGTGCAAACATTTCCCTATAATCAACGCCAAACTTTTGCTTGTATCCCTTTGCCACTAGCCTTGCCTTGTACTTGTCTATTTTTCCATTCTCCTTTAGTTTTGTCTTATACACCCATTTGACTCCAATGGTTTTGTGTGCTTTTGGAAGCTCCACAAGCTCCCAAGTGTTGTTTTTTTCAACGGCTGCAATCTCTGCGTCCATTGCTTTTCTCCACTTTGCTTTTTTGACAGCTTCTTCAAAGGTGGTGGGATCACAATCTGAAAATAGAACAGAATGAGTGAGTGGGTCCTCCGTTTGATCAATTCCAGGCACTTTACTCACTTTCATTTGTAGTTGGTAATGGATTTTCTGCTGGGAGCTGCTGCTCTTTATCTTCATTTTCATCATCAAAATCAGCTGCAATTTGTTGATTGTCATTGTTACTCCATTCCCACATGTTTTCTTCATCAAAAATAACATCACAACTAATAATGATTTTCTTAGTGTTAGGATTATACAATTTATAAGCTTTTGATTGATTACTAACACCAAGAAAAATAGATTTTTCTCCCTTATTATCTAGCTTCTTCCTCTTTTCATCAGGGACATGTGCATAGGCAACGCACCCAAAAATTCTGAAATGCTCAACACTCGGTCTTCTTCCATTCCAAGCTTCCTCCGGGGTCATATTTTGAACAACATAAGTGGGAGATCTGTTTAAAACATGAATACTCCAATTTAATGCTTCAGGCCAAAATTGCTTTGGAACACCGCTTCTTGTTAAGAGACTTCGCACCATATTCATGATAGTGCGATTCTTCCTCTCACAAACTCCATTTTGTTGTGGTGTAAATGCTGCTGTAAGTTGTTTCCTGATTCCATGAAACTCACAAAATTTTGTGAATTCTTGTGAGTTAAATTCACCTCCATGATCTATACGTAGATTTTTGATTGGACTCTCCACTTCTTTTTCAACCAGCATTTTGAATGATTTGAATGCCTCAAACTCCTCAGATTTTTGCTGTAAAAAAAAACCCAAGTTTTCCTACTATAATCATCAATAAAAGTAATAATATATCTTTTACCTCTATTAGAACTTGGATTAATTGGGCCACATATATCTGAGTGAATCAACTCCAAAACCTTCTTTACTCTCCATGATTTCCCTTGAGGAAATGGACTCCGAGGTTGTTTGCTAATTGTGCACTCTTCACACACACCAGTGGGAATTGGAAATTGGGGAAGACTATTTACCATATTCTTTTGCTGCAGCATTTTTAGTCCTCCAAAGTTCAGGTGACCATAGCGAAAATGCCATAGCTATCTGTGTCTTTCACTTTAATTGAAAAACAAGCTTGTGTGGTGTGACATAGATATAGAGGGAACAAGCGATTCTCTGTCATGTTCATAAGAGCAATTAAGCCCATTTCATTATCACGGACTTGACATACGCCATCTTTAATGGTGACTTCATAACCCTTCTCTTGAAGCTGGCCCACACTAATCAATTTTGTCTTCAAGTCAGGCATAAAGAAAATATCAGAAATTGTGTGGGTGTTGTTTTCTTTGGTTTGAATTAATATCAACCCCAATGCCCACAACAGCTCTCTTTGAATTGTCTCCAAATTTGACGGTCGTTTTGAATGAATTATCAAGCTCTGAGAATGCTTTCTTGTCTCCACACATATGATTGCTGCAACATGTATCCAAGTACCATAGATCCTTTTGCATTTTTTCTTTCACATGACACACCATCAAAAGAGATGCTTCATTGTCTTCCTCTTTCTCTGCAAAATTAGTTCTTTCTCTATCTTGTCTATTCAAATTAGTTCTACATTCAGATTGATAGTGACCATACCTATGACACCAATAGCATTCAATATTAGACTTGTCTGTTGACTTTGGCTTTGAGTTTGCTGAATAAGAGCCTCTTCCCCTTTCTCTGCCTTGAGCTTGATACTCTTGGTGCTGATTTTGTTCACGATTGTTATTGCTTCCTCTACCACCACTTCTGCCATGATCTCTACCTCCTCTACCACAACCTCTACCTGCTGAAGAGACGTTTTCAGTGGCAACCTTTAATGCTTGCTCTTGTTGCTCTTGCTGGTTCATTTGGTGTTAATGAATCATCGAGGAACTTTGTAACTCATAAAGAGAAATAGTATCAATATCCTTGGATTCTTCTATGGAGCAAACAACATAATTGAACTTTGGTGCCATAGAACGAAGAATCTTCTCTATTATGGTGACATCTTCAATCTTATCTCCATGAATACGCATTTTGTTCAGAATTGCCATAATGCGAGAAAAATAATCTATGACAGAATCTCCTGTCTTCATTTGAAGTGCTTCAAACTCTGTTGCGAAGAGCTTGAAGTTGTTGTCTTTTTGCTATTGTTGACCCCTGATACTTCTTTTTCATTGAATCCCATATATACTTAGAAGTTTCTTTGCAAAGAATAGTTTCTAAGTTAGGATGATCAATGGCCTGAAAAAGATAGTTCTTAGCTTTCAGGTCTTTCAACTTTCATGCTTCCAATTCAGTCTTTTGAACTTTCGTCAACACAGTACCTACTGGTGGTTCTTGAATCCCTGAACAAACTACAGTCCAGTACTCTTTGGACTGTAGGAAGTTCTCCATAAGCATGCTCCAATGATCATAGTGACCATCAAAGCAAGGAATAGAAGCCTGAATAAAGTTTTTTGCAGAATTCATCTCTCTTTTTTGGTGTTTCACTCAAACTCACGTGTTTCTCTCACACTCAAGTGTTTAGGATCTCTCTAACCTTGCTTTGATACCACTGTTAGAAACAAAAAATATTAACTACAAAAGGAGAAAAATAGCTGCCTATTTATTTTCTCTATTTCATTGATGTATTTGAACCTTTAAATAGCTAATAAAAAATAACAAATTAACGTGGGAATGAACCCACGATCACCAATTAACTTGGGAATAAACCCATGATCCCCACTTCTAAACTAAAATAGATAAACATGCCCACTAATAGTTGTCATGCCCATTAATAGCTGTCAATAAAAAAACTAATTCCTAAAAACCAGTTCAAATAAAATTAAACACTTTATTGACTACAGAGCCCACGTCCAATAGGTTCCTTGTTCGAGGGAGAACAGAAGAAACAATGAAATTAATGCGCACTATTGCTAAATCCAATGGGAACCACCTTCTTGATGGAGTTGTCCTAGCCCTTGATGAAAAAGTAAATAATCTTGAAAGTTTCATGAAAGAAAATTGTGCATAAAAAGAAGCAATGACCTGTTCTATGATAGATGTGATCCATTCACCATTAACTCAAATTCGTTTATTTTTAGATGTGGCAATTAACTTCTTGTGCTCAGTTGTGTACTAAGGAATAAGCTTAAATGTTGTCAACCTCCAAACAAACCTTTACCTTAATGTGGTGCTTAATGCAGTAGCCGAAATGCCAGCATTTACTATAACAACAGTTTTGTTAAACAAGTATGGAAGGAAGCCATTAGCAGTTGGAACTCAATGGTTTAGTAGGGTATTTTGCCTTGTCGGAAGTTTGATGGGAAGTGATGGGATATCGAGAATTGCAAGGATGATTTGTGGGGTTTTGGGTATGTTTGGAATAGCTGGAACTTACAATTTATTATTTATATACGAAGCAGAGTTATTTCCTACAGAAGTAAGAAATGCAGCCCTTGGATGTGCAACGCAAGCAGCATAAACGGGAGCAATACGAGCCCCTTTTGTGGTGGTTTTGGGTGGCTGAATGCCATTTATTGTGTTTGCTATATGTGGAATTATGGGAGGATTGTTGCATTTTACTTTTCGGAGACATTAAATCGCCCGCTATATGACACAATGACCGGAATGGAAGATGGAAACAATGGTTATCTAGATGAGAAAAACTGGATGCCTTATGAAAAAAAGAGCGATAATTTAATGTGCGTGTATCTAATGTGTCGGATTATAAGCGTCCATCCAATCAGATAGTTCAAATGTACGGACCAGTATCTCAACCCAAAATAAAAACTGATACAAAAACATTTTTTATTTTGGTCAAATATTGTAAGTCTTGTCAATGAGAAACTTTTTTGAAATTGCAAATATAGGTATTCTCCAGTAATGAAATTTAAACTACTTCAACATAACAAGGCTCTTCAATAAATGTGAAACTTTTACTATATTGTGTCCAATTGATACCTTCATTTGCTACAGTTATTATAACTGGTAAATGTCCACGATAAGCAATTGAATGAATACTTTTATTTAAACCTGAACATCATTATATTTTGGGAAAAGGTAAAAAAATACTTCTCACATTTTTTCTAGAGTATTAAAATATTTTTATCATTTATTTTGGAGAAAAATGACATAATATAAAGAAAATTAGTATAAAAATGCCCATATAGTAACTTTCATCAACTCTGATTTAATAGCGCTAAGATGGTGCTAACATGGCATTAAGATGATACTGATACATAGCCAAACATGCTATGCCAGTATCATATTTTGCCAAATTAATACATAGCATGGCATGTTTTGCTATACATCAGCGCGATACTAACATCATTAATTCAAAATTTGACAAAAAGTTACTTACATGAATATTTTTGCATTAATTTCCATTATATCATGTGCATTTTTGCTCCAAAATAAATAATAGGGCAATTGAGTATTCTAAAAAAATGTAAGTAGCATTTTTGTACCTTTTCTTTTATATTTTTTTTATATTAAACGTAATGAGTATTTTTATACTTTTATCCTTATATTTTTTTATACTAATGAACATTCATATTTATGATTTTTTTTGCAAGAAAATCATATGTGATAAATTTTTATATGTTTGTGGATAAATATTGTTGTTCTCTTACAAGAAAAAAAGGTACAAAAATTGTTTACTAAAAGAATACATTTTGAGTTATTATAGTCCGTACTTTAATATAAAAAATTAATCCTATGAAACCTCAATTTTTTTTTTAGAAATTACTATTTGAGTATAATTTTATTTAATTTTTCTTCTTATACATATGGGATGATGAAATCTTGTCTACTTAGACTAATTGACTAAACTTATTTCCACAATGAGGATTTACAATACACATAAATAATTTGGAAATGCAAGAAATATAAAAATTAAATAATTGGGTCCAACTAGGGGTGAGCAAATTTGGTTAGAACCGAAAAACTAAATCAAACCGATCGATTTTTTTAATTCAATTCGGTTATTCAATTTTTCTATTCGATTTCGATTTTTTAAAATTTTAGTATTTTCGGTTAATTCGGTTCGGTTCGATTTTGGGAGGCAAAAATCAAGAAAAAATCGAACCGACCGAATTAGTTCACAAAACGACATCGTTTTGTAAATTACATTAAAACATAAAATACACTACACTCTTCCTCACTCAGTTCAGTCCCCTCCCTTCACTTCCCTCATTTGCCAATTTTCCCTTCCCTCGCTACGTACCTAAAAACCCTATCGCATATCGCCATCGCCTCCCTCCCTCCACTCTTCCTCACTCAGTCTCCAGTCGCTATCACCCGCCACCTAGCAGCACCTCCCTCCCTCTGATCGTCGGTCAACGACGGTCATAGTCATCACTCAGTCGTCACTCAGTCTCCAGCAGCTCTTCATTTTTCTGTTAAAAGTACTTAAAATCTTAAACTCTTAGCTTGTTTACGTTGGAAAGCAACTTAATTGTGTGATTTTTTTCTCTTAATCTTGTTGATTATTCTTAGGAACTGGTAATATTTTCTAAAAAATAAAATTTTGAAATCAAATTCTTACTGAAACACTAAAACAGAGCAAATTTTAATTTCCTTTAAAGCTAACTCCATTTATCAAAAAAAAGGAGAGCAAATGTCAGTTGCTTCAGTAATACAAGCAGATGTGGTTTTAATTTTCAATTGCTACTTCTAGCTATCTTAAGCTGTTTAGAGGGTAAAAAATGTTGAAATTGAAAAATATTATTTTGCTGTAGTCATTAGTATCTTGGCTCTAGTTTCCAACTCTATCTTCTTATGTGTGCTTACCCGAGGACCAAGTAGAAGTCCAATAAAATTAAACCCAGTATACTTTTTTGTTGGTATATATAACATTATTTCATTACAAGTTATGGTTAATAGTTTTTTTTTTGAAACTATCATTTAATAATAAAACTAAATCAGAAACTAAAACATCAAATAAAAAAGGAGGTGAACAGGCCCACTCTCCACTAACAGTCCTAGAATTAACTGCTCTAGCAAGACAATGAGCGGCTACGTTCGCTGTTTGCTTAACAAAACTAATAAAGCATTCATCTAATGCTTTAACTAAATCCTTACAATCATTAACAATATCAGCAAAATAAGAAAAATCCAATTGATCTACATGCAAAGCTCTAACCACCCTCAAACAATCTGTCTAAACTTGAACTCGAGATTTTTGTTTTTGTTTCAACCAACTTAGGGCCTCACGAACTGCAAGAGCTTCGGTAATAAAAGGAGCATGGTTCCCAGTAAAAGCCCCATAGCAAGCAGCTTGACAGTCTCCATTGTGATCTCTAATCAGGAAACCAAAAGAGCAATGCCTTTCACTTTCAAAAATCCCAGCATCCACATTACAACTTAACCAGCCCCTACATGGAGACTGCCACTTTGTCACTGTGGAAATAACCCCACCTGTCTGCATCCCTTTTTTAAGCAAAGCATGCTTCCATTGAAGAAAACCACACCGGGAAGAGGTAAGAACTTACTCTGGGGAATCCCTCTTCTGCTCCCAAACTACCTTATTCCTGTTAAGCCATAAAGACCAGATCATATAAGCTATTTCGGGAACAAGGCCCAGCTGAGGCTAACAAAGTAAAACAGCAAACTACCGACAAAAATCTACCACATCACTCATCCGGTCATCACCTAAGAACAAATACCAGAATTTGGACACAAAAGCACAACTCACAAAGGCATGAGTCTCATCTTCCTCAAGGCAACAACAAACCGGACAGAACACACCCATAGGAACTCGTCGCCGATATAAATTAATGGAAGTTAGTAGACAACCCGATAAAGCTCTCCACAAACAATTCTGAACTTTTGGAGGAACTTATAAAGCCCAGAGCTTCTTTCAGCATATCTCACTTGGCATCTGCAACCTACTCCAGATAAACCCCATTGCAGCAAGATAGCCACTTTTAATAGTATAGATGCCTTTATCAAGCAACATCCAATACCAGCTGTCATCTTCCATAATTCATCTTCGAAGAATAGAAAGAATAAGAGATTTATCTCTCTCATTGAAGATATTCTCAATTAGAGGCACATTCCACTGTCCACCCTGTCCATCAACTCGCAAACTAGATGGAGATGGTTGTTTACTCCCGCCAAACTACAGACCGTTGGAGCTGCTGAATCAGGCAACCATAGATCCTCCCAAATCCGAATAGACCTGCCATCTTCGACTTTTCAGATTGCTCCCTTCTGAAGAATATCTCTACCTGCAAGTATACTCCTCCAGACATAAGAGGAATTATGACCCACGTTCGTATAAAAAAAGTCACAATGCCGAAAATACCTTATGCTCAACCAGAGATCCTGGGTTCTGGAGAAGTATCCACCTTTGTTTAGCCAATAACGCTAGATTAAATTCCTTTAAACTTCTAAAACCCATCCCTCCAAACCCCTTTGGAATGCATAATTTCTCCCAATGTTGCCAACAAATACCCATGGAAATACTACCATTTGACTTCCACCAAAACTTATTAAGGATTCGGTTAACATCCTCACATAACGTAGCTAGAAGCAAGAAAATCCCCATAATAAAATTCGGGATTGCCTGAAGGACAGACTTGATCAACACCTCCTTACCCGCCCGAGAAAGAAATTTACCTTTCCAATCGTTAATTCGTCTCCAAATCCTGTCTTTTAAGAAACCAAAGACCAGAGATTTACTTCTTCCTACTGCTACTGGTGCTCCAAGATAAAGACCCAACTCCTCTACCTGCTGCACCAGAAGTAAATTACTTACTTCACTCCTAACACTCTCCTCCGTATTACTACTAAAAGAGATTGTAGATTTTTGAAAATTAACCTTCTGTCCAGACGCCATCTCATACATCCTCAAGCACTCTTGGACTCTTTCTTCTTCTGCCAAATTAGCTCTAAAAAATAAATAGCTGTCATCTGCAAAAAAGAGGTGAGAAATGATTGGGGCTGTTGGCGCAACCCGACAGCCATGAATCTGCCATTTCTGTTCCTTATCCCTCAGTAAGGCAGACAAACTTTCAGCACAGATAATGAATAAATAGGGAGATAACGGATTGCCTTGTCGAAGACCCCTTTGTGGGATAATAGGCCCCCATCTCTTTACCTCTATGCGATATCCTGTAAATAACAGTTTCAACACAAAGACGCGTCCAATTAACCCACCGCAGACTAAAACCCAACTTTAACAGCATCTCCCTCATAAAAGGCCACTCAATTCTATCATAAGCCTTGCTCATATCCAATTTGAGAGTAGCAATCCCTCTCTTCCCTTGTCTTTTGCATTTTAGATAATGAATCACCTCATAAGCAACCACAACATTATCCGTTATTAATCGACCCGGAATAAAAGCACTTTGAGACTCAGAGATAATAAGGGGTAATATCCTTTTAAGCCTATTAGCCAGCATCTTTGGCATAATTTTAAATAAAATGTTGCAAAGAGATGGGACGCATGTCCGTTATCAACTCTGGTCGCTCCTTTTTTGGGATCAACACAATTAGTGTATTATTCAGCTCTGCAGGAATGTGACTGTTATTCATAATAGACAAACAAACTTGACTTACATCTGTCCCAACAATGCTCCAAAATCTCTGATAGAAAGCTGGACTGAAGCCATCAGGACTGGGGCTTTTATCAAGATGCATGGCAAAACAGGCTTCTTTCACCTCTGACTCATTGAAATCCTTAGTAAGATCTTCATTCATATCTCTAGAAACCTTCATTCTGACCAACGAGAGAACATCATGTGTCTGGCTGCCCCTGCTCTTAAAGATGTCAGTAAAGTAATCAACAATGACCTGCTCCAAACCCAATTCCCACCCACACCAGTTCCCCTCTGAATCCTTCAACCTTGGCACATAATTCCTCCTCTTTTTAGCAGACGCGCAACTGTGGAAATACTTGGTGTTGGAGTCACCCTCCTTAACCTAAAATAGCTTAGCCCGCTGTTTTCAGAAATCTTCTTGTTGTTTAAGAGCCTTTGAATACTCTTCCACCGCTTTTGAATACGCTACCATTGAGAAAAGATCTCTCCTCCCCTTATACTTCTCAGTTAGGCCTCCGTTAATCTTCAAGATTCTTTTAAAGTTTCCAGCTAAAGACTGACTCCATAGTTGAAGAGCCTGTTAGCAAGATTCAATTTTCTCCGAGATGGCAGATAACCCAATTTTAGACCATGCCAACTTCACCACCTCTGAACAGTTTTCCTCTCGCAACCAAGCATTTTCAAATCAGAACCTTTTCACTATAGAAATTCTTTGCCAATCTTTCACTTCAGGTACAGAACCGAATGGTCAGAGCACATGGCTAAAACATTCTGCAGAACAAAGCTGGAGAATAAGGAGAGCCATTCTGAATTCACAAGTACCCTATCCAACCGCTCTTCAATCCATCTCCTCGTTCCTCTTCCAGTTTCCCAAGTAAAAGGGTAACCCTTCATATCCATATCAGTTAAGCCACAGTCAAAAATCGACTCCTTAAATCCTTCTATTAACCAATTTGGTTGTCTATTCCCACCTTTTTTCTCACTAATTCTTAAAATATCATTAAAATCACCCACCACACACCATGGATCACCCGAAGTGTCCGCTAAGGAACGTAATAGCTCCCAGGACTGCCTACGCCTCCCCCTTTTAGGATATCCATAGAAACCAATTAATCGCCAAGAACCCATATGCTCAATACACACTCTTGCATTGATAAAATTTCTTGAAGAATTAATAACTTGGACAGAAATCCTATGTTTTCAAAAAAGAGCTAAGCCGCCTCCATGTCCCTCACCATCCACCACTACACACTTATCAAAACCAATTTGCTTATACACCCTCTCAACTTTCTTCTGTTTTATCATTATTTCCATCAAAAAAACAATGATGGGCTTCCTTAACAAGATTAAGTCTTTTAGCACATTAACTGTCCATGGGTTGCCCAGCCCACGGCAGTTCCAGCTTAACAAACTCATGGGTCTTAGCGGGCCTGGTTCCCAGGTCCCGCCCACAAATCGTTTTTTGATTCTAGAACTTGGCCCAAACAACTACCCATATCTCTTCTAGGTCTTTTGGGGTTTCATTTCCTAATTTGCTTACCAAATCAGCCTCTTTTCCTTCTGCACCTTTATGCAAGGTAACTGCCAACTTATCCCCATGTAAATCATGCACATTTGTCTTATCCCGAAGATCATGAGATCTCTCCCCTAACACCTCAACTTCCATGTTTGTGGATATTTGTTCCAACTTTGCCCCTCCACCACCGTCCTGTGGTTCCCGCAGTCATTCTTTCCCGATCTGCATATTAGCCCGCCTCATCGATGCACGGAGGAAACTACCATAGGCCCTGTCAGTTGGATGTTCAGGTTGATCAAACAACAAACTACAAAACTTATCCAAGTGCCTGATAATGCCACAGAAAAAACAAAATGAGGGAAGTCGTTCATATTTGTATTCCACCCACAACCATTCTCCACCACTTCTCTTTAGCTTTTGGCCCCGCTTAAGCGGTTTATGGACATCTATGGCAACCTTAATCCTAAGATATCCCCAATGAGTCCCCGTAAAGTAATGTGACAACCAATATGATTGCCTATAACCTTGCATGTTTACTCCGTTTGGAACCCAATGGGAAGCCCAGAAACTTGCACCCAGATCATTAAAGAGTTCAGCTCCATTTGTAACAACTGCTCCTCCCCTTCCATTCTTTCAATAATCAGAACATTCTGATTGAAAGTCCAAGGGCCATCCGTAAGGACACGCTCAACATCAAGCTCATGATAGAATTGAAATACGTACCTACCCACAGCCTCCAATTTCGATATTGCCACCTCCTTTACCGGTCTCCAGATCGAAGCCAAAGTATTCTTCATCGATTCAAAATGCACTGGTTTATTGTTAAGGAAGCGACCTATAACAATGAACTTTTTCACCTTTGGTGAACTGATAATGTGTTCATCGCGCAACTCAATCCCTTTATCCTCATCGTCTGCAATGTTCAGACTAGCATTCAGATCTGCTACTTCCTTTCCTTTATTTGATGATGAAGCCATAAGACAAAAACTGACAAAGCAATCCTAAAATAATTTAGAGAAGACAAAACTTAATAAACATCTCAATTGAGAAGACAGACACACTCCATAAGGAGAGACTCCATGCTTTTTTCTCAGTTTTTTATTTCAACGATGATGATAATTTTTTGGTGGGATCCACAGCAAAATAATAATAAAATCTGAAATCAGAAGTAGTAATTAATAGTTTAATAATGTAGTCGTATTGCTCTTTCTTGTTTGCTGGTGAGAATAAAATAAGAACTTTAACAATTGTGAGCTGAATATTTCTTTAACAATTTTTATCAGGATTTTGGTTAACCATATAATCGAACCGAACCAATCGAAAATTTCAATTCGGATATCATGCAATTTCGGTTTAGTTCGATTTGCTAAAATCTTTAAATTTCGGTGACCGTTGTTCACCCCTGGGTCCAACAATATTAATAGATGATTAGTTAGTTTTTTTTTTTAAATAATGTATTTTTTAAAAAAATTCAAAAACTGGTTATTTGAAAAATTCCTCGCCATGGGAACACCAGTTTTTGACATACATGGTGATGGGCTCCATAAATTTTATTTTTTACATTAAAATCGGTACTCTTAGTTTCGCTCTTTGACGATGGAAACCAGCCCTATTAGTGCGGATTTCAAGTTGCCTGTATATCATTCTTTTTTCTTAAGAAAAAAGACACGAAGCTTTGAATCTCTGGGATTTTGCAGAGACTTTGCTGTATAGGGAAGCTTATGCTCTCAAGTTGGATTTAATCGTCCAATTCCAGTCGAATGCAAGGACCGAACTTCTAAGTGAAACTAGAGATTGAATCTCTGTTGCATTTTGTACAAAAGAAAAAAAAGGACTAACTATATATATAAACACATAAAAGACCGTTGGGAAATTTTAATTTTATGTATGGATTGACAAATCTGACATTCCACTAGATCATAGGCGAATCTATGGGTAACTAAGCCCTCCCTCCCCTTTAATTTTTTTATTTTTTATTTTTTTTATCAAGTATAAAAAATCAACACTTGGCCCCCACTTCACATATATGGGCGCCTCCCAATTGAAGAGATTGTTCCATAAGCCCAGAAAGGTAATTTTGTTTTGGAATTTTCACAAAAATACCATACAAAAGTGAGGGTCTTTTCAAAAATACAACCCAAACTTTCTTATTATAAAAATACCATTTTTTAAAATTTTTATTTTTAAAAATGCCACTTTTGATTAAGAGTAGAGGTGGCAAATTTGGCCCAGACCCAAAATACCCGCCCAATCCGCCCAATAAAAGATAACCCAAACCCAACCCAATTAAACACTTACCCATTTAAACCCGCCCAAATGAAACCCGTATAGAAGAAGGCCCGTTTAGCTCTGCCCCCTAATGCCCAACGGGCCTAACTCTTCTCCTTCCAGTCTCTGGCCCTCTCTATCTCTCTCGCTCTCTCACTCTCTCCAACGAGTGCTTCCACCTTCGCCTCCTCTCTCCCTCTCCACTATCTAATCATCGCCACTACCATCCTCGCCGCCTCTCTCTCTCTCATGCTCGTTGCCTCTCTCTCTCTTGTTCGCCGCCTCTCTCTCTCGCTTGCTGACATGTAAGGGATATTAACTGGTTATCGCTTTTTATGCATTTCTTGTCTATGTATAAGAATGGATGAATTTGCATAGTAAGCTTTGGCTATCTCGGTAATCTCCTCCATTGATCTCTTTTTTGATTAATCTTTCTATGTGTTTGGCAGCAAATTAAAGATTCCTATGCAATTGATCAAATTTACTTTTCTGTTTCTCTATGGATATTATCTTGCTAATTCTCTGTACTCTTTTGATTAAATGTATGCTTGTTCACTTCTCTGTTTCTCTAAGTGGTTCTAATTCCTATGCCAAATGATGGGAATAGTTTAATTTTTGATTATCAAATAGCAGATGATTTCTTGTTTCTTTAAAAATGCAATACCATAATCCATTTATAATTTGAATTAGAATGATCGGAACCAAATGGTTTGCTACTTTTAATTGTAAGTGAATATTTTAAAACTAAAGTTGTGTTTGAATTTCATATTCATACACTTAAACAGAAGTGAATATTTCATATTCATACCACATCAACTCTAAATCAGTTTGTGGTTATCAGAATCCTGATTATCAGAATCCTGATTGCTACTTTTTTGAACGGCCCCTTCTTCTATTGGTAAATTTTAGGACAACAGTATTGTTTAGGAAGTTTAATATCTTATAATGATTTATTAATTAGTAGTAATCATTTAAAATATGGATGATGAGCTGAATAAAGTATATATTTTGTTTGTGGGATTCGGCTAAGTTAGTAGTTGAGCAAGTCTTTTTATTCAACTAGTCGAAGAGCTATTCATAGATTATTAGGTCTTGTTGTTTGGCTAGAATATGCTATGATGTTTTATTCCACAGCTTAAATTTGCATGTAAATGGCATGTTCTGGAGCCCTGTTTTTACTAAGTTTATTTGATTGTTTTTCTAGTAATATCTTTTTCCATTTTAACCATTGTTAGTATAAGGACATAGAGACAGCAGTTACTATTTTGTTGATGTGGTTTTTAGTTGTTTGCGAGAAAGAAGTTTTTTATGTAGTACTTAGCTTGATTTTGTGTTCAACTTCTTAATGGGGATGCATTTAAATTGAGTTTTTTTATCTGCATAATTTCAAGTAATATAGTTCCAATTACATTTATTAATAGTAATGGGTGCAATTTACAGGGTAGTTTTCTTTGAGGTGCATACCATGTTAAATGATTAGGATATTTGATATTTTAGCTGCCCTTTGCTAATCTCTCAATTACCATGGACCTCAAGTGCCATTTTTGCGTTTCACTTGGAAAGATTTTGATATTAGTCAGTGAACCAAGGCTTTTTTATTCTATATCCATTAAATTGAGATAGAATATTTTTAAGACAAGCTTCTGTTCCTTTTTCTGCAATGCTAATAGAATTTGTTCTGTTTTGCTGATTGAGGAAAACAATTACGTAAATAGGCATGCAAGATATCTATGCACCTTCTTGAGTGTTGACAATTGGTATAGTAGCATGATTTATTAGTTATCTTCCCCTTTTAGAAGTCCTGTATATATGGAATATACAGAAAGGTAAGAGCATATTCTTTTCCTCTTCATACTCTCGAGACATAATTATTACTAGAACATTACAATTTGTTTTGTAGTTAACAGTATTAATATGCTTATATTAAAAATATGCTGAATGATGAACCTGATTTATTTCCTTATTTTGATAGTCATGGTAGTTTGATTGAGATACGGTGTCTTATTTATTTCTACCAATCACTTGATTTTTTCTTTATTGTTTTTTTGTAGAATGGATCCTAGTGTTTGTAGTGTGGATGAGAGCATTGACAATTCTGTAGAAGCCACTTCTAAAAGACAACGAGTATCTTCTATATGGAATGATTTCAATTTCATACCATCAAATCAGTATGACAATGGAAAATCTAGAGGAAAGTGTAAGCATTGCTCAAAAGAATATATTGCTGATTCTACTCATGGGACTTCTAGTTTAAGGCATCACCTGAAGGTATGTCTTAAATTTAATGTTGTGTTTGATGAACCGAACTACAAGATAGACCAAGATGCATACAAAGAGCACTTAGCTTTAGCTATAATTAGGCATGGGTACACGTTTACTTTTGCTAAACATGAAGCTAATAGAAATCTTCATACTTACTTGAACCAAGATGTGAAGCCGATATGTAGGAATACAGCAAAATCATGTTGCTTAAAGATACATAAGAGGGAATTGGATATTCTTAAGAATACTTTAGCTGAAGTACCGGGTAGCATTTGTTTGACATGTGATGTATGGACATCATGTATTTTAGAGGGTTACCTTTGCCTAACTGCTCATTATATGGATAAGGATTGGAAGTTATGCTGTAAAATATTGAACTTTTGTCATTTTCCTCCTCCGCACACTGCTTCTCTATTATATGAAAAAGTTTATGATAAGTTAAAATTTTGGGGAATAGAGAAGAAAATTTTTACCATTACTTTAGATAATGCAAGAAATAATGATAATATGCAAGAGTTATTGAGAGATCAACTTAATTTGCATGGTTATTTTCATTGTAATGGTGAGTTTTTTCATGTGCGTTGTGGAGCTCATATTCTAAATCTTATTGTTTGAGAGGGTTTGAAATTAATTGACAGATCAATTATGTCTATCAGGGAATGGGTGAAATATGTGAATGGCTCAGAAGCTAGAAAAATTAAGTTTGTTGAATGTGTTGATAGGGTAGGTCTTGAATTTTCCAAAGGATTGTGGTTGGATTGTCCCACGAGGTGGAATTCTACTTATATCATGCTTGATAGAGCCCTCTTTTATCGAAAGGCTTTTTCATATTTGGTTATTGTTGACTCGACATTTATTTGGAATCGAACTGATGATCAGTGGACTTTAGTTGGGAAAATATGTAATATATTGAAGCCTTTTCAAGATATTACAAATCTTTTTTCAGGAACCTGTTATCCCACTTCAAATATGTACTTTTATAGCATTTTGAGAATTCATCTGTTGTTGTTGGAAGGAAAAAGAAGTGAAGATCAGTATATTAAGGATATGACTACTTTGATGTTTGATAAGTTTGAGAAGTACTGGGACTGCTACAACAATATTCTTTCGTTTGCTGTTATTCTAGATCCTCCTTATAAATTGGATTTTATAACATTTTCTTATAAAAAGTTATTTGGAGATGAGATTGCTGTTCAATATAAATGCAGAGAAATTAAGGATAAGTTGTATGATCTTTTTGTATCATATGCAATTAATAATCTAACTTGTGAGGCATCAACAGGAAAAAGACCAAGTGTGGATGATGATTTTATGAAAGTGCGTCTCTTATCCTTAATTTTTATATTTTCTTTATAATAATATATTTGCATTCTTGCAGTAATATATTGTATAACTTGTATAATAATTGTTATGTAGGAATTTGAAAGTCTTGGCAGTAGTTTTGGAGATAAATCCGAGTTAGATGTGTATTTAAATGATTCAAGACTGAGTAGAACTCATCAATTTGATGTGTTATATTGGTGGAAGGACAATGAGCCAAAATATCCCATTTTTTCTGTAATGGCTAGAGATATTATGACAATTTCCATTACTACTGTTGCTTCAGAATCAGCATTTAGTATGGGAGGAAAAATTCTCAACAAATGGAGGGCATCCATGTTACTTGAAAATGCAGAGGCTTTGATTATAACTTGTAATTGGTTATTTGGATTTGAAGGTAAAATAAATGCACTTATTTATTTAAACGTGTTTTGCGTAATCTTATAATATTCTAACTAAATATTTATTATTATTGCAGCTGAGGATGAGTCTCAATATCACATGGGAAAAGATATTAAATTTTCAAAACAAAAACAAAGTGTGGAGTGATAATCAGTTAAAGTCGGAAAACACTTATTTCTTACTATTTGTATATACAATATTTTTGTAAGACTAATTTTTTGAAATTAACAATAACTTGCTATTTGTATATCCATTTGTGCCAAATTATTTTATTAGTCACTTGTTATTAAAAAAAATATTTTTTTATTAAAAATGGATTAAAATGATAAAATCACATTTCGGCCCGTTTGAGCCTCAAGCGGTCCATTTGGGCCACCCAATCCGTTTGGACCAAAATCGGCCCATTTAGGCCATTTGTATATTTAAAGAGTTTTTAGCCCATGGGTCAACCCAACCCGCCTAACCCATTTGGGCATCTGACCCATTTATGACCCATACTTTTTGACCCATTTATGACCCATACTTTTATGATCCGCCCATTTGTGATCCAACCCAAACCCGCCCAACCCGTTCAATTTGCCACCTCTAATTAAGAGTACTGTTTTAACTCAAATACCTATTAATCCAATAAATTGTTATCTTCTTATCAAATAAAAAAGAAAAAAAGAAATGCTCTCTTATTCTCCTGAATCAAAAATATGAAAACCTCAAAAATTTGGGAGGAAGACTTCAATCAACAACAAATCAAATTGAATTAGTTGTCCTTTGTTCTATTAATTGTTTTTCTTATTTTTTTTAATTTGTTCATCGTGCTATTGATTTCAATCAATAGAATTCTCAGTAACGAGAATAGTGTAAATCGTATTTCTTTTCCAATAGAAATAGTGCTATTGAATTTCAATCAATAGAATTCTTGTTTTATTCTTTGTCCAATTTTTTCAGTAACTACTCCTATTTTCTGTTATAATTAATCTTATACCATTTTGTTTTTTTCTATTTTTTTGTAGGAATAGTGTGGTGTATCAAATTGTCGAATTAAGTATGTCAATTGTATGCAGAAGTCGCAAGATTCCAGTTTAGTATACTAATATGCATACTTAAGAATACTGTTGTATAGCAAACTGTTGTATAAAATATATCAATTGCACGCAGAAATCTAATAATGTACTGTAATATTCCAGTTCGGTATACCGGTATGTGTACTAAGGTATGCTATGGTATAACAAACTGTTAAATTAAGAAAAGTTACAATACGTAGAATTATAAAATATTTATTGCAATATTCTAGTTTTGTATACCAGCATGGATATGTAGGTGTATGAAAATATACCACACTAGAGTTTATAAATTTATCATTACATAATTTCATATACCAATTAGTAAACATTACAATAACACAGTTGAATATTTTTCTTTTATTATACTCGTGGGTATACGTTGATATGCATAGGTACACTAAAAAATAGTGCACCAGCTTGTAATTAATAGTAGACCGCATCTTATGATTTACAATTTTGCAAGTTAGTCTACCTATATGTCCTCAATATATTTAAGCTATTTTGATTTTTTTCCCCCATTATTGACAATTAACACCAGCAGCAGAAGAAGAAATCATTTGGATCATCGGCGAGGAAGGGGTTGAAAAACGAAACCAAAGGCAAGAGTTTGAAGAAAGGGAGGGGTTTTGACAAATTAAGAAATTGATTTCAGGGGATTTGTATAATACCCCTTGTATGATTTCTGTGGCATCAAAAAATATAAAAATAATTCTAATAAAACAGATATAAAATTAAAATTATATTAGAATATATAATGGGATTTATTAAAATTAAACAAATGCGGTAGAAAAAAAAAAGGCTATATAAAACCATCAATTTGGTAATTTAAAAATTTGGATAAATTAAATTATAAAATAATCATATCATACCATATTCATCAAATAATTATCTTTCCAAACAATTATTTAACTCATACCATATCATACTATGTCATCACTAACCAGGATTCAAACAAGAGCATGGAGACATGTTACTATATATTATAAGATAGTGTGCTTGCATAATGATACGTGAAGATAGGATTTCATCTTATATTGCATTAAATATATTATTTTATTTGTTGAAATAGTAATCAGTTTAGTAAGTTGCATATAAAATATTAAGATAAATTGAGTGGATATGATTACAATGGAACATGTCCAGCCAACATAGCCGCAGCACACCACACCACACCACACTACAACATTAACACTCTTTGAAACCACCCAGAAACTACAACATAGGAAAATTTTTTATTCTTTAATAGCTTTAGCCATCTGAATATCTCATCTCTAATTGCTTCTCAAAACTTTTGAATCTAGTTCAAGAAAATCCAGGTCATTTGCAAATGGAACATCCAACAATTAAGTAAATTTAGTCCGATCGCTTCTAATTATAAAATGTTATATCAGTTCTGTATGACCAGAAATTAAACGTAGATTTAATTATGAAGAGGATTATATGATAATAAAACAAACCATGATAATTCACCAGAATCCAAACGTAATTGAATTCTCTCCCAAAAGGCATATTGTAATAGCAAGTTGTGGATGGATTTGTACAATTAATCAAAGTTGGTAATAAATGAAATTCAACATTTCACTTTCCAAGTTGCTAATGGGAATCCAAATCCAAATATTCCCAAACAGATCCAAAGAATCAAACAACATTCCATCTCCATCTCCATCTCCATCCTATTGGCCTCATCACATCCAATGCTCATCGATCTTCCACGTGCCTAATCGCTTGATTCATTTCATCGTGCCTCACTCTTTGATTCGGACAAGTAATTAAAATATATTAAAAGAAAGGAAACAAAGAAAGACAGATGACAGCTTTCTCGTTCTCGTACATATATTAATATTACAATTTCTGCTTCTCCTCAACATTAATAATAATTATTGGAACAACAAAGATATGGCTATGACGCCGCCGTCGGATCCAGAACTGCGGTTGCCGCTACTGCAACCACCGGTGAAAGAATCTGAACCGGAGAAGTTAACCATAGACGACATGCTGCAAAAGTACTGCGGCGAATTTGGTATATGGCAGTTGCGTCACTTTGTTTTAACCAGTCTGGCTTGGGCTCTTGAGGCTTTCCATGCTATGGTCATGATCTTCGCCGACCGCGAACCGAAATTCATGTGCATCGGGTCGGGTTGCGACAACAAGGCTAAGACTGTTTGCGGTTTTGAACCGGGGTCTTGGGCTTGGCTCGATGGTTTAAACAGCTCCACAGTGGCTCAGTGGGGTTTGGTTTGTGGTCAGAAGTACAAGGTCGGATTGGTTCAGGCCGTTTTCTTTTGTGGCTGCATGATTGGTTAGTTTGTACTAATTTCTTTTCTCTGTTTCACTAGTTCAACCATTATTTCTGATTGCATAATTTTCAAACTGATTTCAATGAAAGTGTTAACTAACATATATGGATATTTTCAGGTGCAGGGATATTTGGTCACCTCTCGGACTCCAAACTAGGAAGAAAGGGCTGTCTAATAGTAGTTTCCATCTTAAATGCCTTATTTGGGTGCTCACTGCACTTGCCCCAGATTATTGGACCTATCTCCTTCTCCGTCTACTCACCGGTTTCAGCACAGGAGGAATCGGCCTTTGCGCTTTTGTACTTGCCACCGAGCCCATTGGCACCAAGTACCGTGGCACCGCTGGCATGTCCACCTTCTATTTTTTCTCATGTGGAATAGCCATTTTATCAGGCATATCATACATGTTTCGTTCATGGCGTCAACTCTACATTGCCTCCTCTATGCCTTCCTTTATATTCCTTCTCCTTGTTCTTCCTTTTATCTCCGAATCCCCACGATGGTTCCTTGTTCGAGGGAGAATAGACGAAGCAATGAAACTAATGAGCACCATTGCTAAATCCAACGGGAACCACCTTCCTGATGGAGTTGTCCTAGCCCTTGATGAAGAAGCAAACAATCCTGAAAGTTTCATGAAAGAAAATTGTGCAAAAAAAGAAGCAATAACCGGTTCTGTGATAGATGTGATCCGCTCACCATTAACTCGAATTCGTTTATTTTTAGCTGTGGCAATTAGCTTCTTGTGCTCAGTTGTGTACTATGGACTAAGCTTAAATGTTGTCAACCTCCAAACAAACCTTTACCTCAATGTGGTGCTTAATGCAGTAGCCGAAATGCCAGCATTTACTATAACAGCAGTTTTGTTAAACAAGTTTGGAAGGAAGCCATTAGCAGTTGGAACTCAATGGTTTAGTGGGGTATTTTGCCTTGCCGGAAGTTTGATGGGAAGTGATGGGATATGGAGAATTGCAAGGATGATTTGTGGGGTTTTGGGTATATTTGGGATGGCTGGAACTTACAATTTATTGTTTATATACGTTGCAGAGTTGTTTCCTACAGTAGTAAGAAATGCAGCCCTCGGGTGTGCAACGCAAGCAGCACAAATGGGAGCAATACTAGCCCCCTTTGTGGTGGTTCTGGGTGGCGGAATGCCATTTCTTGTGTTTGCTATATGTGGAATTATGGGAGGATTGTTTGCATTTTACTTGCCGGAGACATTAAATCGCCCACTGTATGACACAATGACCGGAATGGAGGAGGGAGAAAATGTTTGAATGTGCATTTTAACTTCTGTTTACTATCAATTAATCATATTGTTAGTTGAGGCTATAATAAATATATTCCATTGCAACGAGTCTTTAAACAAGATAAATCGATGGCACGTACAGTCATGATAAAATTCACTTGCGCATAATACTTGCCAATTATAGTTCAGTCACAAGTAAGAGAGCTTTTATACAATTTTGTTTTGCCAAAACTATATATATTTACATCAGGCTATTGGACAAATCACAGGTTTCATGAAATTGTAAATTGAGGTCCTACACAATGAACGGAGTTGCAGCATAGAAGTTGGAATCCCATTGAACTGATCTCGCCTGAAAATAAATAAATAAAGATAAAAGATATAAGCAGAAAAGAGCAACTACACATGCTTCGCTGACAAAAGCATTGTACAAAATTATTTAACTTTAATTAATAATTATAGTCAAATAATTGAATAAATAAATTATTAAAAAGAAAAAAAATAATAATAATGGGTTATATGAATAAACTATAAAAGGGAATGGAGATATAAACGAGGCGTCATTCCTCGAAATTAGAGATAATGAGTAGAATGATTACCTATCTTCAATGCAGCGACAAGAATGCGATTTATCTCGGCTACGGTTGCTGCTCCCATTATTCTTCCTCTTTATAACCGTTCCGTTCTTTCCTCCATAATTACTGCTTTATCCTCCGATATCGCAGTTAGCGACGGTTTCCATTCCATTGGAACCGGGGACAAACCAGACGTTGAACCCAACCAAACCCTCTTCTTCTTAGGTCTTGGTTTGTCAGCCAGCATCAAAGACCGAGTCTCCTCAGAGTGCCGCTCTTTCGATTCCGGAGAATCGTTCTCACCCGCAGGCGAAGCCACAACTCCACACCAATTCAGTAAAGACTTCATTTTTCCGCAGAATTAATGAAAATTGGACTGAAAAGGAACATAAATTTTGAAAAGGAGAAACGCTGTCTCTGTGTTTATCGAATTTGGGGTTTGTTTTGCATTATTGAAGAATGAAATGGATGTTGGGTGAAGAGAAAGGAGAAAATTGAACAAGAATTTATATTTCTTTTCATTTGGGATTCATCAGAACGGGCTCTGGTTTTTAGATTTTCGTTTATTAAACTGAAATTACCAACAACTTTCCTTTTTATTTTTTGTGATAATACAAACACCTTTCCAATTATAACTCTGTTCGCAGTTGGCCTCCTAAAATAATTTCATGTCTCTATCTGTCATTTCAATTATGGAACTCTAACAAAATATATTATATGTTAAAAATAACAGGTTTTTTTTATTCATTAAAAAAATAACAGTTTTTTCAAATATATTTAACTTTTGTTATAATCCATTGATTATTTTTTTTAAAAAAAATTAAGGTTAACCGTTAATATTCTCCAAATTTATAATTTAACCCTCAAACTTAAAAAAAAAATTGAAAGAAATAGAGAAAAATGATAAATATATATTTCTGATAATTTTATTATATCATTTTAATAGTTCATAACTAGCATATTTATAAGCACAAAAATCTAGTAACAGAATTTAATTCGAAATATAATATTAGTAGACTTAAAATCTAATTAGAACTAAAAGTAGTCATCCAATAGAAATATTCTAATATTTCATAACATTTACCCTTAAATGACTATACACTATAAATATATACCGTTAAAACCTTACTAATAAAAATTCAGTGGGATAAAAATTTAGCAAAAAGAAAGAGTATAATATTCATATGTACTTTCCCACAAAAATAGAATGAATCACACTAAATCGTTCAATTGGGGCATTTCAATGTTGTATACATGCTTTTTGAAAATTGAATTTAGTAGTGTTTTTGTGAACAAATCTGCTGAATTGTCACTTGAGCGAATTTTGCAAACATCAATTTGTCTTTCCTTTATAAGTTAATGAGTGTAGAAGAACTTTGGTAAAATATGTTTAGTTCTATCTCCTTTGATATAACCACTTTTGAGTTGTGACATACATGCTGCATTATTCTCATATAATTTGTTGGCTTATTTTACACCACTAATCCACTTGCTCATTTAATGTGTTGAGTTATGGACCTTAACTACACGCATTCATGACTTGCTTCATGAATATCTAATATTTCTAAATGATTTGAGAAAATAGCAGTAATTGTTTGATTTACAGATCGCCAATAAATAGTAATGTCACTATATGTGAATCCATAACCTGTTTGTGACCGAGTTTTATGAGGATTTGATAGGTACCCGGCATCAGCATACCCTACTAATTCTGACTTTGATTTTTTTGGAAAAAATAAACCCATGTCAAAAATGTCACGAAGATAACGTAGAACATATTTTACACCATTCCAGTGTCTTCAAGTTGGCGCAGAACTAAATCTTGCTAGCAAATTAACTGCAAATGTTATATCTGGTCTAATTCTATTTGCAAGATATAAAAGTACACCTATTGTAGTGAGATATGGTATTTCAGGACCAAAAACCTCTTCGTTATCTTCTTGTGGACGAAATGGATCTTTCTTGACATGAACAACCATTAGAATATTTAATGGATAAGATTTATCTATATAAAATTGTTTCAAGATTTTCTCTATATAAGTTACTTAATATACAAGAATTCTTTTTTGGCAAATATTCAATATGAAACTCGAGACAAAAAAATTTTTTTCCAAGATCTTTCATTCAAACTCTTTTGTCAAATATTCTGCAATTGTAGATATCTCTTCTGAAATTCCTACTATATTTAAGTCATCAACATAAAGTACAACTATAGCAAATCCAGAATTTATTTTCTTGATAAAAGCGCATGGACAAATGAAATAATTATCATTTCAATTTTTCACTAAAAGATCGATCACATTTTTGGCGGACTTTAAATTCATTGACAATATTATAAAATGTCTTGCATGGACAATGGTTGTTTACATTTTTCTTTTGATAAGCCATGCTATCAATCTTAAGGGGTTATGGACATTTATAATCATGGGATTCGTAGTGCATACTTCCCCTTGAATGTTTATTAATACGTATTGTTTCTCATTAAAAACCTTAACAGGAAAACCCAATAGGAGAAAACCTTAGTTAAGGAAAAAAAAAATACAATGTATATTCACTACAAAAAAACAACGATTTAGCGACTAAAAAAATGTAGTCGCTAATTTGCGACAAAATTGCGACCAAATTAGAATTCAGTCGCGAAATCATATTTTTTCGATATAAAGTGCAATTTAGCGACTAAATAGCGACTGAATGTGATTTTAGTCGCTAAAAATTGATGCTAAGAAATCACGCCTTTTTTTACGACCAAGTTAGCGACAGAAAATTTAGTCGCTAAAGAGAACAAAAAATATTGCGACCAAATAGCGACCGAAAATGCAGTCGTTATATCCCTCATATATATATATATATATATATATATAATTAAAAAACTCCAAACACTTCTGTCTCTCTCACCCTTCCCTCACCCCACCCTCTCGGCCTCTCTCGGTCGCCCGCCGCCGCCTCTCCCTCCACCCGTCGCCGCCTCTCCCTCCCCTGCCGCCCCTCCCTCCCCCGCCGTCCCCTCGCTGCTTTCTCTCTCTTCCCCGCGCACCACTCTCCACCACTGCCTCGCGCGTTGTCTCTCTTGGTCGTGCCCCCTACCGTCGCTTAGATCCCGCCGTTCGTCGTCGCCGACGAGGAGATCGGAGTTCTCGAACCATCGCGTTCTTTGGTCCTCACACTCGATCTGCCTTCTCCCCCTGCGCGTCCCAACCGCTGCCCCCCTGCAAATCTGCAGATCTCCCACGTTCTCAGACTCTTTCAAAAAGGTTAGGGATTTTGAAGTGTACTAAAATTCATTTTTTTTTTCGAAGAGATGGGTTTATGGTTGATGAGATTGAAGTGGAGATATTGTCAATTGCGTTGCCTGCTGCCCTGCCTCTTGCTGCTGATCCTGTTGTCTCGCTGGTCGATACAACTTTCGTTGGCCATATAGGTAATTCTGTTAGATATAATTGTCGTTTTAAACTCCTAGAGTACATAAAATTAGTTTAATTAGATTTGTGGTTTTTTGTTCATGATAGGACCTATTGAACTGTCGTTTCTATATGCCATTGGCAAGTATAACAGCATTTGTCTTTGTTTCTATCTCTATATTATTATTTTTGTGCACATATATCTAGTCTTCAAGCCATCCTTGTTGTTAATTATTGATGGTTTTCTCTTTGCAGTTTGTTTTTATATCATTATGTTAAATTTGATACTCTTTTGAGTTGTGTGTTTGTGTTTTTATATCATTTGGTTTTCTCAAGTGATGCTTGTGTGTTTTCTCTGAAAATATCACGAACAATGTCCAAAATGGTCTACTTGTCAACAATTTCAAAATTTTGGGTTCTGTTTTGCTTTCCGTTTGCGTGCAGAAGAGAAGAAAATTGTGTTCAAATTGGTAAGGTGATTTTGCTTCTCTTTCTCTCTCTTTGTGCGTTGAAGAGTAAGTTTTCTGCAACTTTTGCGATATTTTGCAGGTTTAATTTTGGATTATTTTCATATTATTTGAACGAAGAACAAATTGGGGGTTTTTCTTTGTGGTTGCTTTTGCAGGTTTTAATGGGTTTTAATTTATGTTGAGATTTATGATGGGTTATTGGATTGGATGTAACTTGTTGAGTTAGAGGATTTTTTGAATCGGTGTTTCCTTTTTTACTAACTACAATTGCTGTCCATTTAGCTTTTAGATTATGTCTTGGAGATTAATGGGATTGATTGCCCTCTGTGTCTTCTATTAGTGAGTACTTTTAGGCATTTTACTTTAAGAAACAATCTTTCTGGGGTTAAAACATTGACATTTTCAAATGAAGAGATTGAAAGTGTCATGGGAAAATACTAATTAATGGCGTGATATATATTCTATATGCAGTAATGTTATTGAGATTTGATTCATTTTTTGGGTTATGATGTGTCATCCAGCAATATGTTTTATCTGCTCTCTTAGAAGCAATCAACTTCACACAGTAATCATGCCTCAGCAAGATTAACAATTAATTATTTAATGTACTTTTTGTTCTTTGAGTTATTGTAGTTGGTGCAGCCTTTTTATCAAAAGCTGATAGAATTTGCTAAGTTATTTTTGTCATGAAGTTATGAAATGGACTATGAAATGGTTTCAGATTCCTATCAAACAGCAAACATGAATGAATTAGTAGATTGATAATTAATTACTTTATCTGCAATTACTTTAGCATAGTTAAACTGATGTTTCTAAAATTTGATACCAACCTATCTTTGCATAGTTAATTATTGTCACATTTTGCACTCCAGCTTCCTTAAGTTATTTCTTTTCGAGAATTCTGGGTTCGGATATTGACACAATGACCAAAAATTGGCTTGAAATTGATGGAGGCTGATCTTTATCTGCTATTTTTCTGTGAGTTGGTAGGGTCTGAAGTCTTTCTAGTTTCTACCGTCCTTTCTGCATTAGTGAAATATTATTGTCTTGAATTGAATTCATGTAGTTTGTGATTTTCTAATTCATGTTGTTTAAAATTCCATCATTAAAAAGTATAAAATATTTTTTCTGGAGTTTGGTTTTCTATTATTAATTTTCTTCACTATTGTCATGTTAACCAAGTACTTCATCGTGATATCAAAGGTTATTAAGCAATCAATTTATTTACCATTGCGTCTTGTTTTTCATTTCATAAGGCATTAGACTGCTGATTTTCTTGTCTTTTTTTTTTCTTGTTTTTGGTGGGCAGGTTCTAATCTTCTCATAGACAATGAGGGTAATTTAAAGCTTGCAGATTTTGGGCTTGCGATCATTCTCAAATGAGCACAATGCAAATCAGTCCGGGACCAATAAAGCACGAAATTATAGGCAATATTTAATGTAATTTATGTATATTTATTTTTAATGTAATTTTGCTTAGTATTTATTAGGAACATAATATAAAAATTCATGTATGTTATTTTTTTATTTTATTTAAATAGTTTTATTTTTTTTAATATAAGTTCGATTTTCGATCTATTTGGTTACGTTTAAAATCGAATCGAATTGACTATTTGTACACATTTAATTGTACAATTTAATATATTTTTATAATATTATATTTTTAAATTAATAGTATTGTTAATAATATTGCATAATTATTATTTATATAAATTAAATTTTTATGTAATAATAATAATAATAATAATAATAATAATAATAATAATAAATTAAATGGAAATTAATAATAAAAAATTAATAATTTTGCGACGGAATAGCGACGGAATATTTTGTAGCTAATATTTCTCCAATATTTCCGTGACTAATTAAGGCATTATTTAGTGACGAAATTTTTTATTTTTAGCGACGGAATTTTCTGTCGCTAAATTTAGCGACTGTTTCCCTTTTGGTCGCTGATTTTTTGCGACGGCTCTATTAGCGACATTCCGTCGCCTCGTCGCTAAAAGTTATTAATGACTAAAATATCGACATTAGCGACGGAATTAGCCGTCGCTAATTTTTCTTTTTTTTTTTTAGTGATTTTTCTTCCTCTTATAACAATATCAGTACACAACTTTAAACTTATGCATAAAAAGTTGTGATATATTATATTATAAGTTTCTTTGTATAAAAATAAGTCACATATCTTTTGGATATGCTAACCATATATCTTCTGGATATATTATGCATGAACTGAAAAATGACAACTAAAGCTTATTTTTCAAAATTACATGTTAAATCTTTACAAGTATGTACAAGTTTATCTCCACATATTTCATTTCTTTAAGATGAAAAATTTATAAAACTTAATAATATGATAATACGTACAATAGGTACGTGATAAATATACTTTCATATCATATAATGAATAAGTTATCCATTCTCAAATGGTTTTCTTAAGTATTTTTATTTTTCTATTTTAATTATCAACCACTTCTAGTGGTGAAAATGAGTAATATAATAATAATAATTGTCATTTCTTCAAAATACGATTTCTATAACTATAATTTTATATTTCTTCATTCACTTCAGGGAATGGAATAAATGTAATAAAATAATTTTCATGACACGTATACAACATAATCATATAATAGCTATTATAAAAGAATGCATTGAGTAATTTAATTCAAATATTTATACAGCAATACTTAAAAATAAATGAAAATAATTGAATTTCTCAATAAAAATATATGATTATATAGAAAACAATATGTAATTTTAAGTAACAATTTGACAATTATCTTATAATGCATGATTACATAATACATCAATAATAGCAATAATATATGATCAAGAAATATGTTGTCTCTAGTGACTTTACAATCATTGAGGTATTCAATTGAAAATAGTTTATAAATATGTAATTAATTTATCAAAAATTATATTTTTAATCAAATAGTATTCGATCTTTAGGTCGATACAAAAATTTAATTTTCAATATTTGTTAAAATATTTCAAACTCTTCAAGAGTTTCAATAGTAATCAAAATCATAAATAAATCAAGATAATATGCAATATTATAATACTTCAAAATCATACACATAAAATTTAATATATATTTGTATTAAACAAAAATTTTCAAAAATATCTATATATGCTTCAGGCATGATAAATCATTTAGTGATTTTTATGTAATAATTTCATTATCAAATAGGCAAATAGCATCAATTATTTACATATTAACATATTGCTAGATTGATAAATACTTTTAAATTATTGCATCCGTATCTATTATAAGAAAATATATCTCTTCATAATAAATGCCAATTCATTGCAATAAATGTCATAAAATAAGTCATATTTTATGACTTTATTGTACATTGCATGAATATTATGTGTACTCATTGGCATCATATTTTTCAATATTTGAACTACAGGTCCAAAAATTCATATTATAGAATTAATTGCAATTAGTATTTGTATTTGTCAACAAATTTAATTTCAAGATCCTCACTATGTTGAAAATATCAACATCAGAAATATTGTCGACAATTTTATCTTTTTCGGTTCCTTTTAATGCATAACATATTGAGATCTCTTATTTAATTTCAAGTACTTGAACCACTTTTGGAGTTTTGAAATTAGTTATGCCATATGTCTCTTCAGGAGCACATGCCTCCATAATATGACCATATTGATTTATTCGCTCCTTGTTATTCAAAAAATTTATTTTTATTTGGAACTGAATAATTTACCCTACAAGGCAAATCATCCTACCGGGACATTACTTTGAATTGGAGCATTTGCAGCCAATACACATGAGATTCAAAAAATCTTTACACACTAACAAATACATCAGCATCACAATTTGAATTTCAGGTTACATGATATAAGGATCTAAATTACATGTAATGTATTTATTATTCTATTTTTTCAGCTGCTTACTTCCCCTGATATTAGGAAAACTATTTAATCAAAAATGTAATTTTTAACTAAAAATTGCAATAAAGGAGTTTAATGATCTTTATTGGCATAATGCATGTAAGTATTGTTTCAAGCAATAATATCCCTATATAAAAATAGGAGTATTGTTGTTCTCTTAAAAATATCTAGCAATTAATCAGAGGCATTTAATAAATATTTTTTTTGAGAACAAGTAGTATATGACAATTTCTTAAATTGAATTAAAAAAACTTATGGTTATCTAATATATATGAATTCTCAATAATTTATGCATTATAATTAATTCGGGATGATCAAGCCGGTCATGCCAAGTAATCAATTATCATTCAATTAGTGAATTTTAGGTTCACTATTTTTATTATATCAAATATTTATATCAATTAATAAACATCAAGTTTCTTAATATTAATATCAATTAATCAGTAAACTTCGAGTTTACTAATATTTGTATTTATCAATAAACTCTAAGTTTACTAATATTAATATCAATTAATTAGTAAACTTCAGGTTACTAATATTTGTATAAAAGTTAGTAAACTTCAGGTTACTAATATTTCTATTTGTTAGTAAAATCAAATAATTTTCAAAAAAAAAAATTCGATACAAATATTGTCATATATATATTTCAATATTCTAATCTTATTCTCAAAATGATATCCATTTCAGCGAATATTTTTTAGAAATCAATAAATTTCTTTGAGAAATATTGAAAAATAATATATTTCATAACAAATTGTATGTGGGTAATGGCATTACAGCTCTTCAGGAGCCTTCAAATAATTGTATTACTCATAACAAAAAATGATACAATTCATTATACCATAGCTCAATTTATAATCAATTTAATTGATTCATGAAAATTAGAACAATTCAAAATTTACAGATTAAATTTACGTACCTTCTAATTCTTGAAAATTAAAACCTTGATTCCTTCGAGTCGGGTTGTAGTAAACCACCAGTTTCCGATTATCAAAATTTATGGTAGAGACTTAATTGTGCCGATAACGTGTTATAAATAAAAGTAAAATCAAAGCAGAAATAGAGAGGAATGAGAAATATATATTCTCTGATAATTTTATTGTATTATTTTAACAGCTCACAACTAGTATATTTATAGGCACAAAGACCGAGTAATAAAATTTGATTAGGAATATAATACTAGTAGACTTAAAGTTTAATTAGGACTAAAGGTAGTCATCCAATAGGAATATTCCAATATTCCACAACATCCTAGCTTTTTTAAAATTTTCAAATCTAATCTCCTGTTAAATATTCCATCCAAAATCTAATGTAATATGTCACTAAAAATATCACACCATTGCATAAAGTTGAATTCGAAAAATTTAAAAAGATTAGGAATCGATTTGGTTGGTTTTTTTAGTTTATAAGTTAAAATAAAAACAGAGTCATACATTGGATGGATTTTAGGAATTAACCAAAAAAAATTATATTAGCACACATTGACATAAAGTTTAAATTATTTAGAAAATAATAAGATTTTTTTTTTTTCTTTCTCTTTATTTAGAACCTTTTAATTTTTTATTGAGTTTTAGAATTTTTACTATATTTTTTGTATTTTTATTATGTTTTTGTTGATTTACGAATTTTGATTTCCTTTCAAATTATTGAATTTAAATTGTGTTAAAATAATAAATTTAAAAACTCAACGAAATATAATAGAAATTCAAAAACTCAAAACTTGCATAGTCTAAAACTTGCAAAAGGTCAATAGGTGAAAATGCAACCATTTAAAAAAGGGCTCGAGTGATTTGATGGAACAGAAATGTAATTTGTTATTAAAGTATTAAAAATAATACATATTTATTCTTTAAGTATATTTTGAGTCAATATTATAATGACCCAAAGTGTACTTTAAAAGAATTTGTAGCGTTAATTGCTTAGTGAGGGTACAAGAGTAATTGTGTAAGTATGAGTTTATAGTATAAATGAGGATGTAATTGAAAAAAAAAATTAACGTTATTGAAAGGAAGAATTTAATTGAAGGACTAAATGAGAGTTTTGTTAAGGACTTGACATGTGGCAAGGAGTTATAAGTGGCTTGATGAGAGCTGGCCATATATCATTCCACATGCAAATATAAGTGAGTAGAGAGGTAGAAATCTGCCTTCTCTTTGCATGTTAGTCCGGCCACTTCTCTCTCTTCTTTTGTTTTCTTTGTTCTACATCTTCTTCTTGTTTCTTCTTCATCTTCTTCGTTGGTTATTAAAGATTTAAGCTTTGGATTGGTTTGAAAAGTTAAGTGATAAATTGGAAAAGGTAAGTGTGGTTTGGAATTAAAGGATCTTCTTCTTCTATCCTATTATGTTGTGATTTTGAGTTGGTTCCTTCATGAATTAAGCATGTGTTTTGATGGATTTTGTGCAAGAAGCTGTGGACAAGAGAAGGGACAAAGGCAAAGATAAGGTTTGAGCTAAAAGAGGAGTTGATCAAGCTTCATTTTGAGGTTTGGGATTGTTTTGCTTAACTTGTTAATAGTTACATGTTGGTTAGATGGTTAATTATGGGCTTTGGAAGAGTTCAATAGCTCTTTTAGTTGTTAAATTGTATATAAATTAATGTAGATGAGTTGTATGATTCTTTATTGATAACTTGAAGTTGTATAGAGTTTTGATTATTTGCATATTGACTATATATTTGTTATAAGTTATGTATGAGAAAGTTATTAGCATGTGATTATTTGTTTAAAGGCCATTTTGCTGGACTTGGTGTTTGATTGTGTCAAAAGATGAGTTTTATAACTCTAAAGTGATTGTGGCATGGTTTTGGTTGATTTAGAAGTCATGCAAGTGAATATAGGAATGTATGTAAAAAGTATATGCTAGAGATTTGTGGTTTTGGGAGTTTGAACACAGAGTTCAAGCTTTGTCGCGAGCGCGACAGAGTGCTTCGTAGGCAAAGTGTGCCATGTAATGTTTTGTCACGAGCGCGACAGAAGTCTTTTAGGCAATCTGTCGCGAGCGCGACATCTGCCTTGAGCGCAACAGCAGTGTAATTAGGTTCTGTCGCGAGCGCGACATTGTTAAGAGTCTTAAATACAAGTTATTTGTTCTTATATGTGTGTAATATGCATTTGATTATAAATGACTAGGCATATGGAAACTATAGTGGGATAACACAAGTGAGTATATGAGTTATATGTCTGATGAGATATTTGTGTGTATTATATGAGCTAGTAGAATGAATATAAGGATGTTGATCGATATTGCTTTGGCATGACCGATAAATATATATATATATTCATAGTTGTAAAGTTATTATATGATGTGCAATGGTTTGAAAAGAGTAGATGACCGATGTAAAGTATAGAGTTTATATGTACAAGTTTGAATTAGTCATAGTAGTGGATAGATAGGCATGACTATAAAGGGTTAGAGTTACAGCTTCCAGAGTGGCAGCTGCCATAGTGGCACCGATTGTGTCTAGAGTTTGATACCCTTTGGTATCTAGATGTTGAGATTTGGTTCTCCAGATGTTTGATATTGCCAGTCAGTATCCAGAGTACCTGTATCCACCATCGATGTGAATTCAGACTCATCTATTGTGTGTTTATGAATGTATAAGAAGCGCAATGATATGCTTATATGTATATAAAAGTACATGTAATGTAGTGATATGTTATTACCAACTGTATTGATAAATGTCAAAGGTTTGTTAACATGTGTATGGTTACATATCAAAAGTAGTGATAGGTTATCACTTATCGTATATGATGCTTGCAAAGAAATCTAGATATTATGTGCATGTTAAGAGGATGTAAATGATACAGATATGTTATTAATATGTTCATTTTAGAGTACAAGCTTATAAATTTTATATTGTGATAAGCATGATTACTGTGGATATGCCTATTATTGTTTGTTGTATATGACTTTGTTAGAAGTCTATTTGCTTTTATATATCCCCACTGAGCCTTCGCTCAGCATGGATGTTTTTCCGTGTAGGTATGCAGGTTCGGTTTATAGAGAGTTGTGCATCTGCAGGCCACTAGGAGTTGGAGCTTGATGTGTCTTTTTGTATATGATTCTTTTTGTATTGGATAATATAGTGATATGTAAAGAGAATTTTGTATTTGAAGTGTAAAAGTTTTAAAAAATGTCTATGTAATTTGAAAGTTGATAATATTGTAATATGATAACTAAATTTTGTGTAAGCATGTTCAACTTGTTTTATAATAATAATTTTACGGTTAATTTTTGTCTTAGCATTTTGATAGTGTTTAATTGAGTCGAATTGTATTATATGCATGCGTGGTGACTCCGATATCCTCCTAGGGGGTATTGGGGCGTCACAAATATTGCTCATAAAATATTAAAAATGGTACACATTTACCTTTATCGTTACATAATTGGTATGATAATCAAAATATTTTGCATATCACACACAATCCTATTTTTCACGAATGGACAAAGCACTTAGAAATCAATTTCTATGCCATCCTCAACAAAGATAAAGAAGGTTTTATTCACCCTTAGTATGTTTTTAGCCATATGATAAGTTGCAATTATATTAATATTTTAGATTAATTATTAGCCTAATTATATGTTTTATTTATTTAATTTTAATAATAATTAATTAGTTTTTGTGTTTTTATTAATTTATAATGTTTTTATAATTTTTAATAAGTTTTGGGATGTTTTCAGGTGTTTTATTTTAATCCGGAGCTAAATTGGAGGTTGGGGTTGATTTTAGAAGAAATTGTGGAAAGAGGGCAAATTTGGCCTAAAGCACAGCTGTGCTTTTACAAAGCACGGCTGTGCTTTCGAAGGAAGTGCGCAGCGCGGACTAAGACAATCGACGACACAGCTGTGCTTCCTCGCAAAGCACAGCTGTGCTCCGCAGCTGGAGGCGCGCGCACACGGAGCTTCAACGCGAAATCTTTCGACCACAGCACAGCTGTGCTGTGCGAGAAGCACAGCTGTGTCACGTTGTTCCCTCGCACACACGACGCAACCCTAGCACAGCACAGCTGTGCTTCTTAAAGCACAGCTGTGCTTTTCTTCAGACAATTAAAAGAAGCGCCGCTGCATACCAAAAGGGAGCTGGTAGTTTTTAGGTTTAGTTTTAATTGTATTTTTCTCTCTTCTCCTTAGGGTAGACTTAGTTTTTTTTATTAAATTCCAGCAATATTTTATTTAATTTCCATGTTTTAATTCTTCTTTTAAACTTTGTTTTAGCTTAGATTTCATTTCAAATTGCACTTTTATTCCAATTTAATTTAGATTATTTTTATTTTAATTTTGTATTTTGGGATTTAAGGAAATTCAACGGTGGATGAACAAGAACTTCAAGATCCATTTTCTCTTTTCATCAAGGGTGTATTCTAAACTTAATTTTTCATATTTTATATTTATATTCTTGATGTTAAGGTAGTTGTTCATACTTGGGAATTCTTGAATCATATGTGTATTCTGGAAATTTGGATTTAATAAATATTTTCATGTTTTCTTTTATTCCTCTTGTTATATATTGTTTTGCAATTATAATGATGATTGGAGCTAAATCCGAAAATTATTGTTTGTGCAAATGCTCTGTTCTTTTAATATTGATATTTATCTTTCCAGCTTAATCCATGGATATGGTAGGTTGGTTTGTGGGTGTTAATGTTATTAGATTAAGAATAGTGAGGAATAAATAGGTTTTAGATAACTGAATCCGGGATGGTAGGTTGTCTTAGATCTAGGAATTGGTCATATTATACATATAGTTCAGTTTTATCTTCTCTGAAATTATCTGTTGTTGCTGAATTGAATGCAAGTTAAGGGGAGATCTACCAGGATAAACTTTGATTGTAATCAGTTCATAAATACATACATATGCTCTGTTTTATTTTAATCAACTTTCATTGGTTTGATGAATCCGAATTGGTATTTAAATCTGTGAATGTTTATTTTAATAGGTTCAGAATGGTGGAAGATAAATGAGTTTGATATCTGAATCCGAACTGGTAGGATTATCTGACTTAGAACTTACAAACATGTGATAATGCTAATATATGTGCTGAATCCGAAAGGTAGGTTCATTAATTAGAATAGCTGAGTCCGAAAGGTAGGCTTGGGTTAAGATAGGTTATCCAGAATTTCATGCTATATTATTTTACCAATTTTCAGTTACATATATGAGGATAGAATTTCCCAAGTATTTAATTTCATCTTTGAATAATTTCTTGATGAACAATTTTATTTTCAATTGTTAATTTATTTTCTGGTTTAGTTTAATCTTCTCCACCAATCACACTGGGGACATCTCAAATTCACTCAACCATAGATATTTAACTGAACAATCCTTTTTCCCTTGGGTACGATAACTCGGGGTCCTAACTATACCCCACTTTATTACTTGTCGACTCGGTACACTTGCCGAGGACCCGTCAAGTTTTTGGCGCCGTTGCCGGGGAAAGCGGTGTTGTTTGTGTTATATCTTTAGTTGAGTTAGTTTGAAAATTTTTATTTTATTTTTCTTTATTTTAATTTGGTGTTTGTTCTTGCAGAAAATTGTTGAGATATTTTCAAAATGATGCAAGATAGCGCTCAAGACTATGAGTTGGCCCAGTTGAGATGGCAAGTGAATAATATGATGAGGGACATGCAAGAGTTACGACAAATGTATTTAACCTCACCAGTCACTCATTCACCATCCTTTGAAGATCCTTACCCTCAGTGGGTATCAGTAGAGTCTAGCAATGCTAGTATCGTACGTCTTCACGACCTCATGTATAATAGAGATATGCAATTTCGTGCGGAAAAGGAAGAGTTGCAGGCTACAATTAATTATCAAGAGGAGAAGATTATGGCCCAAGGGAATCTAATAAAGAGTCAAGCATTGGAGATCAAAAGTTTGGAAGCCAAGTTGAAGCTTGCAACTATATCTGCGGGTGATCAAAGAGATGGTGAATTGAGTCATGCGCCTACAGAAATTAAAGAGAACTCTGAAATTTTTGAGGATAAGTTGCATGAAGAAGAAAAGGAACCACTCATTGTTGAGGAAAAATTTTGTATTGCTTTGGAAACTAATATCAATTTTTTTTTGCAGGAGAGTGCACCAAAGAAGCAAGAGTTGTGCGATTCTCAAATGGAAACACTGAATTCAGTCCATTTGAAGGATTTATTTAGGCTTGAAGAGCCGGTGGAGTTCATTTACAGTGAACCCAAGGTGGAGTCATACTTCATCGAAGACATGGAATTTCCCACCTTGGTAGCTTTCGATGATTTTCTCCTACTGATGGGGGAAAATGAAGAGCAAAAACCGGAAAGACCATTATTTGGTTCACAAGCTCGTCCACCCGAAAGTGACATGAGTCGAGCTGGGACTCAATAAACCGGAACTTTTTCTTAACCCTTTCTCTTTATTTTCATGTCATTTAATTAAGTTTTATGTTTTAATTTTTAGTATCTAATTAAAAAAAAAAATTAATATATATATATATATATATATATATATATTATTATAAATTTTTATAGAATAAATTGTTCCTTAAAATTTTAGTGTATTAGAATGTTAATTTGCTATTTTTAATGTTTAATTTATTAGTTTTAATTTTTGTGTTATTTGAATTTAATTGATTTCATTGTTGTAGGGAAATAATAATTGAGAGGGAAGGAAATTGCAAATAAAGAGCATGGAATGGAATATGGGACAAGCAGGTCAGAAGCTAGTTACACGGCGGTGAGCCATTTAGAGGTAAAGCACAGCTGTGCAATCAAAAGCACAGCTGTGCCTCCATTTAAAACACGCCATTACTTAGCGCTGAAGAAGGACACAGCTGTGCTTCAAACAAAAGCACAGCTGTGCTTCCAATTAAGAAACGCCAATACAGGCGCGCAAAGGAAAAACACAGCCGTGCTTTTAACTAAAGCACAGCTGTGCTTTTCGCTCAGCACTTAAAACACGCCTGTGCCTTTCTTTTTCTTCTCCTCTCGTTTTCCCTCTTTCTTTAAAAATTAAAATCTCTCTCAATTTTTCCTTCGATCTTCACGAACACCCAAGATAATCTCAGGTAATATTTACTTTATGCATTTCTTTGAGCTTAATTATAATTCTTTTCATCTTTCTCCTATAATTTTCGAATCTGTATTTTTCCCCAATTCCCTGCGTGAAATTCCAGAATTTTTGGGTAAGAGGAATCAAGAACTCTATCCCTCTTTTCCGTTGTTTATCTTCAAACATTTCTGTAGTCAGTAGCTAAATTCTACCCAGGTATGTCAATTCCCTACTCTCACGCAATTTTCTTCTCATTTTAAGTATGCTGTGCCTGATTTTTAACGTTGATTTTGTTGAGTTTGTTGTGAAATTTTGAGGTGTTATACTTCTTTGGGCCAATGTTGACAGAATGGGTGTTTGGAATTAGAAATATTGTGCTTGAAAAAACTAATTGAAATTATACTCACTATCTGTTCGATGAAATGCCTGAATGAGATATCCATGTAAATTCAGTACTGAAAGTGTGATTAATTCAACAGAATTTTCATTTGTTTTTATCAGCTTGTGCCAATATGATCTGTTGAGGTTGTTTTCAATTTTGTGTGCATGATTCAGATTTTTAATAAGCAAATTTATGACAGTGGCATGTGCACTGTTGATTTGGAAACTTCCCTCAACTGGAATTTGTCTGAGGATGTTGTATGCTGAGTAATTATATTATTGAGTTTAGTTCATATGTACAGTTAGGTTCAACTGCTTTGAGAACTGATGGCATGAACTCTGTGCTTAATTATCGTGAAATTGTGTTAATCGTGGCACTGTTGGAGCTGATTTAACGGCTGCTGTGATGAGAGTCTGGCCAACTTTTGTAGGAGCAGTTTGTTTAGGAATCATCATTGTTCTGAGCTTAATTTGTGTGTCATTCTTTGCTGAGTTTTGAGGCTGCCATGTTACTTGAGTTTATTTTTCAATTATCTAGCTGGCATTTGTTCTTAATTTGTCTTTTGAAAGAAAAGAATAATGGAAAATGGGATTTTGTACTTCACTTGGGGAAATGAAATGTCTCAATTGAATTGATTTATGTGAGGCATAACATGAATGTGGAGATTTTGCAGGATTAATTTGGGATTGCTTGAGATTATGCTTGTTATTATTTTGGTTTAGAAATAGCTGCTTTTGCCTTTAGCTTTTTAATTCAGATGTAAGTTGTAATTATGCTTCATTGTGTTGAGACAAATGCATGTTTGTTAGTTCCCGACTTGATGGGATTAGGATAAGTTGCAATTGATGCCAAATTTTCATGGTTTTATGTACATGCAGCTTTGAGTTTTTCCTACATACTTTTGCTCTGAATAGAGCCGCGATTAAGCAAACTGTGCATTGTTCTCTATTATTTTTCATCAATTGCATCTATTTTATTCTAGGCATTTGCACTTCATTGATTAATTACTTATGCTTATTTTAGTTTCCACCTTGTGCTTTTCATTTTTAAATTCTCTAAATTCTAATTTGTGCAATTTTTCAATTTTTACTCTTTTGTGCATTGATTTTGTGCTTGAATATGTTTATATATTTGCCTTATGCTTAATGTTTTATATTTTGCTTTTTCATTAGCTAAAAATCTTATTTAATTGCAATTTTCTGTTGTGAAGTCTTGGTGAGTCCTGCTTTTATTCTTTCAAATTAGTTATGGTTGTGATATGTGCTTAATGAAACCAAGAATGTTGTGCATAGAATTTATATTTTCTTTCTCAGGCACCATGGTACGTAATAGAGAGGAGCAACCATCAGCACCTCTTCAGCCTCCTGCGTGGTTGACTCCAGCTCAACGCACACTGTTCAACAAATTAGCTGCAAAAATTATCATATCCAGCAGGTTCATGAGTAGGAAAACACTCATGGATCTAGGCATTGAGGAGAGGGTGCTATCACTGCTAAGAAATATCGGATGGGAGGAATTCTTTTCTCTGAATGGTCCGACTCATCCTAAGATAACCTTGGAGTTCCTTAGTACTTTTAAGTACTCTCCAAGGTTATCCAAGGATGATCAGAATACCATTCAGTTTACAGTGTGTGAGATACCCTACCATCTGTCTATTACAGACTTAGCCACATATCTAGGACTGCCAGTGGATGGGGAAGTACATATAGTGGGTGAATCAACTGCGCACTGGGCTATTGTTGGGAAACCCAACATGGAATTTAATGCGCGAAACACCAAGTCTACCAAACTCCGCTCTCCGGTATATCAGTACTTGCATAGAGTTATGACATCATCAGCGTTTATGCGACCAGAGTGCCCTAGCAATGTGAGTACATCTAACCTATTTTTTTTATATGCTATGGAGGCTGGGGTACGAGTGAATGCAGTACCCTGGTTGTGTAAGCAGCTGAAGAGAGCTGCAGCCACCTCAGGAAAGAGGATTGGGATCGGTGGGTTGATCACCGTTATTATGAGGGCCCTGCATCTACCTACTGCCGACATGGGCAGACACTTGACGTCGTCTTATTTTATTGATGAGGAGGTAGTGCTTAGATGTAGGATAGCTATAGAGGATCCCTCTTCTGAGTGTGGCTATAGAGTTAGGAGAGCGGAGGAGGATGCTCAGGACTTGGGTGATGATGGAGAGGGTGATTCTGATGACGCCCCAGCGCCAGTTGATCATGATGATGCTCCACCACCACCACCACCGCCACAGGGACCGGTATTCAGTACATACAGTAGGAGGGTGAGACAGAGGATTGATGTACCGTTCTCCCCTCCAGACATGAGTCGATATGCTCAGGCACATGACGAGCCGTCATCTTCCACAGCACCTCCACCCTCAGCTCCATCGTTAGATGCCTCGCAGGTCCAGACATTGATCTCGGAGATGCGGTCCATGACTGCTATGATGATGAGGTTTGAGACTGCGATTGGCACGCTTCAGGAGTCATTCAGTGAGTCGAGGATGGAGCAGGCAGCCTTCCAGGAGAGGGTGTGGGAGAGACTGGATACATTGAGCAGAGAGCTGGCGGAGGTAAGGGCAGCTACCGCTCAGAGTGACCAGATGATCTCTGGCATGGACTTATCAGTACAGCGAGCTTGGGAGCGACTGGCTTCTATTGAGACTCAGCTGGAGCAGGTGCGCCGAGATATGGTCCTGGGAGCTGAGCAGAGAGATGCATTTTTGGGATCCTTCCAGCACAGGATTATGACACAGTTGGACAGGTTGAGCGTTGAGATTCGTGGATTTTTCACTCCTGTTTCCACTGTGTTTCCTCCACATCTGAGACGACCACCACAGTAAACTATTGTATATATTTCAGGAAGTGATTCGTACACAACAGATTTTGTATATCTTTATTTATTTATTTTAGTTAATAAAATTGATAAAGTCAGGCAATGTATGATTTTATTTACTTTATTATATTTTGGAATTGTGTGGCTGAGCCAATGCCGTGTGATAGGATAGATATTATTTGTGTTGGCTATGAATTTCATAGATTTCAGAGTATTTCATTTTGCACAGTGATTATTGGATTCTTGCACAGGTTTTGAATTTTCTTCAATTTGCACAGGTAGCATGCAGAAATTTTGTATGGTTGTTAATTTTGTACAGTAATTAATTTATGTTTGCCATTTTTGAGATGCTTGCAATTGATTTTAAATTGCAATGAGTTTTTGCACAGCATGGGGGAAAATTTTTAAAAATTATCTCTGTGTACTTCATTTTCTTGCACTGAGGACAGTGCAACATTTTGAGTTTGGGGTGGAGTACCATTTCAATTTTTCAAACCAAAACCAGATTTGTTTTGTTTTATTGTCTTTTTAGTTTGTTGCGTTTGAGTAGTTGTTAGTTAGTTTGCTTTGTTTGTAGCGTGTTTGTGCCAAGTTTGTGTCTAAATATTTTTATGGCTGTTTCTTTTTGATTTTCCTTCGATTTAAATTTTTATTTCGTCCTAATAGTTCTCAATTGTGAATGATTTTGATCTCAGGTTTAGAAATTTGTGTTTCATTCAATATTAAGTTGAGTGAGAAATAGTCATGTTTATATCTTTATTTGTTAGACTGCATGTAAACCTTGATTATACTTTGCAATTTCTAAATTTTGAGCACTTTGGGCCAGTTTTCAAAAATTTGAGAAAAATCTAGTTGCAATTAGGGGATTAGATGAAAACTCACTAAGAGCACTAGAACCTTTCTGATTACCCATCGAAGCGACCTCAGATGAGACACAACTTAGAAAATGATTTAGGCGACCCTTCTTTGTATAGCTACTTTAAATGACTTTTCCTACCTTAATTTCATCGTCTCTTGTTAGCCCGTTGAGCTTATTATTTTAGTATGCTAAATGCGTGCTTATTTTATTGTTACACATATTAAAACTACCTTTAACCTTAAATAATTTTTGCCTCCCCTTAGAAGAGTGGCCACTCTAGTAAGGTTGGGTTTCTATTTTGGGTAAAAAGGAGTTTAGATTTTGTCAATTCTTGGTGTAAATTTCTGTTTGAGAATTGATTGGTGTGTGTAATGGAGAGTTGAGCCCATTTAAAGAAATGAGTTTGGGGTTGATAAAGAGGAATGTGATTTAAGTGGTTTATTGGTCTTGTAAAAATTAAAGCTCAATTGTAGTTCTTGCTGGGATTTATAGACGAATTAAGTACTTTATTTATTGTTAATGGCTAGTTGGTTTTTATGCTTCTAAATAAAAAAATAAATAAAAAATAAAAAAAAAATTAAAAAAAAAAAAATTTGAAAAAGAAGAAGCATTGTAAGTTTTTCCTAGTTAATTGGGCAAAATGTGAGTTTGGGGTACAAAATTTAGTAAGACTTGAACTAGTGCCTTGTGAAAATCGGTGTTGAATATTATGTGGCATTTGTTATTGTAAGTTGAGTTTGATGATGCTAAGGTGTCTTTTAGACCAATTTTATTTTGATTATATGTGATTGAGTTGGGAATATTTATTAGTACAGTTGGGTGATTGTGTTTTGTTTAGGTAGTGGCTATTTTTCTCTAGTGACTTGATCTTTCTTTGTTAGTCAATTTACCTAAGCCTAACGTTACAACCAAAATGTAAGACCTCTTGATTCTTTGTTTTGTCTTGTTCTATTCAGTGGAGATGACCTTTTAGTAAGGTTTGGTACGTAAGAAAAGGCATATGGTGTTTCTTGAGCTTTGAGTGAAAAGCCATGAGTGCATTCATGCATTCGAGTTGATTCATTTTTCCAACATTATATCTAGAAGTTTTGTTTTTAAATGATAAAAATTCTGTTTTGGCCTTTTGCACACACACACAGAAATTGTTTAGTATGTTCTTGTGTTTATTTGTTATTTAGTGAGCATTGGTATTTGCAAACCTATTTTCTTGTCCCTTAATTGAGAATGACTCCTTATTTTCTTTTGTTGAGATTGAGATGATTGAGAATGTGGTTCATTCAGTTTACTCGAGGACGAGTAAAGGTTTGAGTTTGGGGTAGTTGATAAGTTGCAATTATATTAATATTTTAGATTAATTATTAGCCTAATTATATGTTTTATTTATTTAATTTTAATAATAATTAATTAGTTTTTGAGTTTTTATTAATTTATAATGTTTTTATAATTTTTAATAAGTTTTGGGATGTTTTCAGGTGTTTTATTTTAATCCGGAGCTAAATTGGAGGTTGGGGTTGATTTTAGAAGAAATTGTGGAAAGAGGGCAAATTTGGCCTAAAGCACAGCTGTGCTTTTACAAAGCACGGCTGTGCTTTCGAAGGAAGTGCGCAGCGCGGACTAAGACAATCGACGACACAGCTGTGCTTCCTCGCAAAGCACAGCTGTGCTCCGCAGCTGGAGGCGCGCGCACACGGAGCTTCAACGCGAAATCTTTCGACCACAGCACAGCTGTGCTGTGCGAGAAGCACAGCTGTGTCACGTTGTTCCCTCGCACACACGACGCAAACCTAGCACAGCACAGCTGTGCTTCTTAAAGCACAGCTGTGCTTTTCTTCAGACAATTAAAAGAAGCGCCGCTGCATACCAAAAGGGAGCTGGTAGTTTTTAGGTTTAGTTTTAATTGTATTTTTCTCTCTTCTCCTTAGGGCAGACTTAGTTTTTTTTATTAAATTCCAGCAATATTTTATTTAATTTCCATGTTTTAATTCTTCTTTTAAACTTTGTTTTAGCTTAGATTTCATTTCAAATTGCACTTTTATTCCAATTTAATTTAGATTATTTTTATTTTAATTTTGTATTTTGGGATTTAAGGAAATTCAACGGTGGATGAACAAGAACTTCAAGATCCATTTTCTCTTTTCATCAAGGGTGTATTCTAAACTTAATTTTTCATATTTTATATTTATATTCTTGATGTTAAGGTAGTTGTTCATACTTGGGAGTTCTTGAATCATATGTGTATTCTGGAAATTTGGATTTAATAAATATTTTCATGTTTTCTTTTATTCCTCTTGTTATATATTGTTTTGCAATTATAATGATGATTGGAGCTAAATCCGAAAATTATTGTTTGTGCAAATGCTCTGTTCTTTTAATATTGATATTTATCTTTCCAGCTTAATCCATGGATATGGTAGGTTGGTTTGTGGGTGTTAATGTTATTAGATTAAGAATAGTGAGGAATAAATAGGTTTTAGATAACTGAATCCGGGATGGTAGGTTGTCTTAGATCTAGGAATTGGTCATATTATACATATAGTTTAGTTTTATCTTCTCTGAAATTATCTGTTGTTGCTTAATTGAATGCAAGTTAAGGGGAGATCTACCAGGATAAACTTTGATTGTAATCAGTTCATAAATACATACATATGCTCTGTTCTATTTTAATCAACTTTCATTGGTTTGATGAATCCGAATTGGTATTTAAATCTGTGAATGTTTATTTTAATAGGTTCAGAATGGTGGAAGATAAATGAGTTTGATATCTGAATCCGAACTGGTAGGATTATCTGACTTAGAACTTACAAACATGTGATAATGCTAATATATGTGCTGAATCCGAAAGGTAGGTTCATTAATTAGAATAGCTGAGTCCGAAAGGTAGGCTTGGGTTAAGATAGGTTATCCAGAATTTCATGCTATATTATTTTACCAATTTTCAGTTACATATATGAGGATAGAATTTCCCAAGTATTTAATTTCATCTTTGAATAATTTCTTGATGAACAATTTTATTTTCAATTGTTAATTTATTTTCTGGTTTAGTTTAATCTTCTCCACCAATCACACTGGGGACATCTCAAATTCACTCAACCATAGATATTTAACTGAACAATCCTTTTTCCCTTGGGTACGATAACTCGGGGTCCTAACTATACCCCACTTTATTACTTGTCGATTCGGTACACTTGCCGAGGACCCGTCACCATATGTAACTTGAGCCTTAAATTCATGAAATCACTAGCAAGTAAGGTATGATTATGCCAATCTTGCTACAACTTGAGAGAGGGATGTAAATTATGTAGACATTTGTGTACAGTTCTTACTTAAGGTGTAGCATAGAGTATTATTTGTAAATATGTTAATATGTTGTTCTTAAATCCATCGCCAAATACTAATATGACTAATATACAATTAAATATCTACCTGATATTTATTGACAAAAATTTTCTTTTTAGGGACAAATATATTCTGTCACTAACTTTTAATGATTAGCGTAAAATCAGTGGCTAAAACCTTTTTTTTCCTTAATGAAGATGTTTTCCTTTTCTTCACTTATAGAAATCCAGAGTTTGGATGATATTTAGCCTTCCATATCCTTGCAAAGGTTAGTTGAGGATTTTGTAAAGTTTTCCAGGCTTGCTTGGCCATTAGTGCCTGATTAAAAAGTTAGAAATCTCTAAAATCCTATCCTCTACTTTGCTTAGAAATCTCAAAAACCCTATTCTCCACTTTGCTAAGACTTTATTAACAAATTCCCTCACCCCAATGCATTTTCTTTTCTTTGATGGTGCTGCCCCACAAATAAAGGCAGACATGAAACTTAATGGAAAGAAAAAAGAAGCGAATAGACAAAAGAAAATTGAAAAGAATGACAGAGAATGTGAGAGAGTTCTCATATCCTACATGGATTGGTTTTAGGAGTAATAGTATCCAATTATCTTTGACAAGCCTAAGCCCATGAGAGGCCCAAACAATAGCTCAAGCCCAATCCAATGAGATATGTCATATCAACTTTATAAATAGGATTTTGGATTTTTCTATCTAACGAATCTAGGCAAATCTGATCCCTTTTTTTAAACATTCCGCTTATCACATCACCGAGCAATGGATGGTCACAGTAGTTAGAACTTTGCTGAAAAATCTAAATGACCCGGTTGCCTATAAATATAGATAAAGAATAGAGTTAAAGGATTCAATATTTTTCTCTCTAACATCTTTCTACTTTCTCTCTCTATACTACTATTTCACTTCGGTTAACTGACTTAACCATCCAAGTGTAATCTCTGTCCAATCTCGAATCACTTATTTGGTATGTTATTCGATGTTTCAAGAAAAGGTCTTATAGTCAATAAGACTCAAAGGCTCATTGCTACTCACAAGACTTCTACCATCCACACATTTATCATTAATTTGGCACTTTTGTTGAAAGTGAACTCAAATGCTGTGAGCCATTCACATGCAACAGATGTTCCTTACTTGGCAAAAAGACATGATAAGACAATTGCAACCCAAACAATAGAATATATATATATATATATATATATATATATATATATATATATATATATATATAGAGAGAGAGAGAGAGAGAGAGAGAGAGGATAATTGTATATGTTAAATCTTTTTAATGTGGTTAAATGACAAAATTTATTAATAATCGATTGTTAATAGACTGAACTTGAATATTATTTTCAAAAAATTGATATTAATGGATTAAATTTGAAAAATAGATTTTGCAATTCACTTATTAAGCAGTCTATGCCCACCCAACCCTATAACATTTTGTTAATTGTTTAATATTATAAGACTTTTTTCATGAAAAAAAATTTCACCCCAATTGATACACACACACACATATATATATATACCAGAGACGCCATAGGATCAAAGGGTAATGGATCAAATAAAATAAAAAAATAGTAAAATAAATAACGCAATGCAAGAAAATAAACAGAGTTTTTGATGCACTAGATTAGCTTACGCTGCAAGTGCAGAGCATATTTAAAATATGAAAATCAAATATAAATTCAAGAAAGAAAATTAAAGAAAATAGTAAAATGCTATACTTTTTTAAAGATAAATGCTCAGCCTCCTGCTCCACAAGCACCTGTGGCTCCACAACCGCCGGTAGCCCCTCCTCGGGGGCCAGTTGAACCTCCTGTTGGTGGAGAGGCTCCCCTCATTGGAGTTGCTACCCATCAACCTATAGACGATCCTAAAGCTGCTGCTATGCCCGCTGAGCCAAGAAGGGCAAGGGTCCCTGATCCCAATGAGGATTTTCTGATAGAAGAAGAGGTTGAGGAGATAGCAACCTAGGAGATAGCAGCCCATCAAGCTGTAAGGGGTAGAGCACCCAGGGGAGAAGACGAGGCTCTGAGAGGTATGAGGCAGCAAATTGAGGCAATCACCCGCCTATTAACAGCTGGTAAGGGAATCAACCCCGAGGACAGAGATTTGGGGGATGAGGAGCTGCTGCCCCAAAGGTTTAGGATGCCTGAGCTGCCGAAATTTGATGGAACATTAGACCCGTCTGCACATATCAAGTAGTACGCCCTGGTGATGAAGGGCACAGGGCTGACTAAGAGGCAAAAAGTGGACTATTTCTGTCTCAGTCTAGCGAGTCCGACAGTAGACTGGTATCGCGGGTTAGACAGGAGGCCCAAGGAGGATTGGGATCTTTTGACGGAAGAATTCCTTAAGCAATACGACTGCAGCACAAGAATGGAGGTCACTCTGAAAGACCTAGAGCTACTGCAGCAAAAGCCCGAGGAGTCATTCCAGGGGTACCTCACCAGATAGAGAAATCGAGTCATGGAAATAAAGAGAAAATCTGATACCCCTGACCAGATAAGGTCTTTCATCAGGAATGCTAGCCCGTACCTAAGAGAGGCACTAAAGATGAAGGGACTCAAAGACTGGGAGTCACTTAAAGATATAGCCATCGAAGCTGAGGCCAAACATATGGACAAAATGGATAAGCATGCAAACCTGGCCTTGGGCGAAAACAAAAGAAGCAGCAGCGGTAACGGGAGCAGACCTAGGGCAGCAGAAGTTTCAGCCACGGGAATGACTCGATGCCATCTCACCATCTCAGGTAGGCCATTGTCTTGGTATTTTACTCGCCTCATCAAAGAAGAAAATTTACAACCCTTGCCAGTCGGGCCTGCCCCAAGCCAAGGACAGTTTAAACACAGAACAGACTGGTATTGTGCATATCACCAGTACACAAGGCATAGAACAGACTATTATCATCCTCTGAGAGATCGTATTCAAGAATTAATGTCTGATCAAGAAGAGTGAAAGGATGAGAGGAAGACAAATTGAGTACCTAAGTGGAGAATGAAGGTGGTTCCCGCAGATGGTGAGGAACCATTGGCCAAAACAGCTGTGCTAGTGGAAACAGGAGGGTGTTAGCTATTCAGATGTTCTTTTTATTTTTGAACTATTTAATGACGGTGCTTTTAATTCTTGTTTCTATTAAATGAAACGATTGGTTTTATTTATTTGTGTGATGTTTCTTGTGATTTCACTATGCATGATCATGACACATTCGCATTTAATAATGATTCAAACGATGCCATTCCATTTAATCTCAGAACTTTGGGAAACCCAAAGAAAATCTTGATAGCATATGTTATGACTCCTGAAGGGAGATTAAAACGAAAAAAAAGAGAGCCTTTGCCTGGACCTGGTATGACATGCTGAAGATTGATAAGGGCATTCTCAAGACCATGCTACTTCCACATGCCAACTTGACGATGAACTAAATTTTGAAAGCTATTCCTTTGCACCCCCAACATCTGGGATGCATATGGTGCGGCCAAATAAAATCAAACTTCAAGAGCTACACCAGGAGTTAGACAAATAAAACTCAAAACCTTCACGAGGAAAATATAACTCATCAGAACCGAACAGCGTGACCCCTTCCTCCCAACCATTTGAAATGTGTACCCCAAAACCAATCAAGATTGACCTTTAACCATCCGAGACCCTTACAGCCGAATTTAGCAGGACAATTCTTTACCTTTCAACCAAAAAAAAATAAAAAAATAAAAAAAATAAAAAAAACAAAAAAAAAATAAAAAAACAAAAAAAGGAAAAAAAAAAAACCACAATCTTTGCCCCAGATCATCCGAGCCTAACATGTCCCCAATCTCAACCGTTGAAAAACCATTTTAGAATTTGAACCACCAAAACCAATAAAAGCAAAGTGTGAGATTTCACATCTAAGCCCAAATAAGGAGCCCATCACCTCAACCAGTCTGCACAAGGGACAATAACAAGATTTCGATACAAAAAAGAACCACTCTCCGAAGGAGCAGCTTTCCCGGCTAACGAAAATGGAAGTAAATTCAATCAACACAGACGAACTGAAGGAGGGTCCATGGTAGAGGCTAAATAAAAAAAATAAAAAAAATTAAAAAAAAAAGAGAGAAAATATTCAATCAAGAAAACCCGAAAGCTGATTGGAAACAGGAGTCTGATGCTTACAAGATCCACTTCGAGATTAAACGTAATTTTGCATTTGGAATCCATGTTAAATGGTGATCATGTATGGAGAAATCATACTCAAATGTACACAATTTTGCGAAAATACATAAAACAAAAGCAGTTTGACTCATCATTTCCTAGTTCTTTTATAAAAAGAGAAACATCATCTATTACTGGATGTGTAAAATCTAAATGGCTACTCTATTCTTGCTCTCACCAACCAGATGCCTAAGCCGATGGGTCCTATTATCTACTGTGGGGCTAAATACCCTTCTCCTACATGCACTTATGGAGGCGAAGGTGTAGTCTGTGACCAGAGCAGTTCATTTTGCTTACTCAAAGTTGTCTGGTTCCAGCATAAAATTAGCACATCTTGCTATCAACTGTGAAGCCAATTCTATAGCACCCTCATGGTAGGAACCAAGCTCAAGCAACCATGATCTAAGACGCAAATACACGCCGATTATACCTGAAAGATCTTTTACAACAACTACCCTCTGCCACTCTCGCCACTCAGGCACTTCAGTCAACTCATCTTGCTACCCACTGTGAAGCCGATCCTACAGCACCTTCCTGATAAATAACCAAGCTCATACAACCATAATCTGAGACATAAGCACATGCCACCCGTACCTGGAAGATCTTTCACAACAACTCCAACTTCTCTCACAAAAAAAGGCCGTTAGAGATGAAAACAGTGACTGGCGCTCTAAGCAAAAGTTAGGCCAAAGGGCAGGATGAAAACCTGGGAACAAGCAGTCTGTCCTACAAAAAATGAAATAAATAAAAGCCGCCAGATTGGGTTGGGTCCATTCCAGGCAAAAAATAAGGCACAGGGTTATGTGAAAATCCAAAAAAAACGCATTTCCCGCTAAGAAAAGCTAGTGTGAAAATCCACGAGGGACGCACTACCGTCAAAAAAATGACTACAAGTATCGGAGGAGAACCTCATAATTCCCGAAGGCATGAAATTCAAGAGCAATTCCATGGGGCACCGATTCTGCTGCAAATTACGACCAAACTGGCTTTCGCCTGCCAAATCCACTTAGATGAATCCTTATCCTGCATTACTGCATACATATGCATCTCAAGGGCATTGCATTTGACGATGCCCAATGTGCATTCACGCATGCATGAACTTTATATATATCTTGCATAAGCAATTCTTCGCGCACATAATCTCTGCGTACTTGCAACACATAATTCTCTGTACATGTCTAGCGTGCATAACACAAGCACTTATCACGTGCATTTAATCTTTTACACGTATAGTTGTGTACACATAATTTTCGCACATCAATCCCCAGCATGATTTGTGCATATAGCTTTGCACATACATCCTACATCCCATTATCTTTAAGTCCTTTTTCAAGGCATTCTCAGTCTCTTCGGAGCATTATCTTTAAGTCCTTTCTCAAGGCATTTCCAGTCTCTTCGGAGCATTATCTTTAAGTCCTTTTTCAAGGCATTCTCAGTCTCTTCGGAGCATTATCTTTAAGTCATTTTTCAAGGCATTCTCAGTCTATTCGGAGCATTATCTTTACGTCCTTTTTCAAGACATTCTCAGTCTCTTGCGAGCATTATCTTTAAGTCCTTTTTTCAAGGCATTCTCAATCTCTTCGGAGCATTATTTTTAAGTCATTTTTCAAGGCATTCTCAGTCTCTTCGGAGCATTATCTTTAAGTCATTTTTTCAAGGCATTCTCTGTAACACCCCATACCCGCAATTGGTACGGATATCGGATGTCACGCACTACGATCGAATCGATGCTTATGACAAATGCGGTAAAATTTTTTTTCCTTTTAACTTATAAACTTATCAAATCATTCATCAACATCCATGACATTTAACACCTCTATATTACACAATACATAATCAAAGCTAAACCATTATACATATACATGCCACTAATACTATTCTTTTAATCAAAATTTCGGCTGCATAACGACTATAATGTTAGCTACCCAAAACCTGCAATTCAAGCAATACACAGTCCAACTCAGGGGCACAACAATTATAACTTGTTATACATTCCAAATCAATACAATAATATTTACCTATTATTCTAATAATAGTAAAGATAACATAATATCTTAACTTTAATCCAATGGTCCGGTCCGATTTCTAAGCAGGTGCTGTGTCTGCTTCATAGATGCCTTACTGAGTACCTACACGCAGTCAAACAAACTACGCGCTGAGCATTAAATATGCTCAGTAGTGATTACGAATCTAATAATTTCCAATACCAACAAATGTACACATGCACAAACATCACTATGTTTAATCAATTTCTTATTATCATCTAAATCACACATTGCGCTTTCACTTAGTGTCTTTTTTTCGTTATCATCCTTTATTTGCCCTTCTCATCGGCAATTTATCATTTAAACCCTACTGGCTCAATACCTATCTATGATCTCTTTCATATAACTAAATCACTATTTTTCCACTCCAATTGCATTTACTTACAAATATCACAGTTATTTTCTTAATAGCATCTAAATTTTCATTTTACCATTTAGTCCTCAAACTTTCATTTAGTTCTTATTAGCTCATTATTTCCCTCATTTTACCTCATATCACTATCCTTTATTTTTTTCACAATCATACTATTCCTTTAACACTCCTATACATGTAAATTTACAGCTTAGTCTCTCACTTGTCATTTTTATGTCCAATTGACATATTAATTCGTATTAAGTCTTCACATCACATTTAATTTCATTAATCATTCATTTTATCATTATTATTCATTTTACTTATTATTTCAAGTACAAAATCACTATTTAACCTTTATTTTATCACTTTTAGGACAAATTACGTTTTTGCCTTCTTTTGACATTACTTACAGAATTGTCACTAGATCATTTTTCTTTTCATTTTAAATCACTACTTGACCTACAAATTACATATTAGTCCCTAAACTTTGAATTCTTTGGGAGACTGTCATTTTAATTCCGCTTTTCATTTACATATCATTTACTAATATGATTTTACATTTAATTACGATTTTGCCCTACTTTTGGTAAATTACACTTTGGTCCTTCATTTGACGTTTACTTCTAATTTTGCCATTTGCTTATCACATTTTCACATTTATTCACTCTTTAACTTACAATTTACCAATTAGCCTCACGACTAATTGTTTTTGCAATAAAATCACGTTTTGGTCGTTGAACTCTTTCACATAAGTCATTTTTCACTTAAATTTTCATATTCACTATACTTATTACATTTTCAGGTCATTAACATCATCATGACCCATCTGAGTTATGTTTGGGTAAATTACCTTTTTATCCCAAACTCTTCATTCTTTTTATTTAATTACTCTTTTTAATTTAAACATTCATTTCACTATTACTCTTTCATATCACTTTTATTCTTCTTTTTTTTTTCATTTCAATAGTGTCACTCCGGTAGAAATCTGTGAGCCGGATAAATAGGGTGTGGATCCAGTGGTCCACAATAGAAAAGAATAGAGTGACCCCGAAGGAATCACTTTACAGTAACAGTAAACAGTACATCAGTAAACAGTATATCAGTCATCAGTATGGTAGTCCCTCATTGGCCTACCTAGTGGAGTCATCATGCTCCACAATAGTATAGTGCAGAATCCATATGGCTAGCCACTATATCCTGAACTAGATCACTACCAGACACTATTAAGGGCCATAACTTTCAAAACAGACTTTCAGATCCACTTTTCAGATTTTATCAGATTCACTTACATTCACAGTTCGTTTTCATTTCATTTTATCATTTATACAACATACTCATCAATGTTGTACAATAAATGAATTATCTCATCAATTCAATGAAATTCATCTTATACTTATTTTACATAATAAGTATACTTTGGGCATTAAATGGCCATGAAAGTACTCCAAAGCCACACATTCTTTCTTTTTAATTATGCTTCAATTATTCATTTAATCACAAACAATTCTCAATATACTTATAAATTCAATTACAGTATTTCCCACCGTGGACATAATGGGAAATTAACTTCAAATTATCCAATTTGATTCACTTAATTACAATTAAGTACTTATACTTCCAATTTATACTCATATTCATCTTATGATTTAATTATCATTAAGTACACAAATTTCATCTTTGGTTCATTATGTCAATTATTCAATTTTTCGCATCATTCTTTTCATTAAATCTTCTTTTCCATATCTAATTACTCATCTATTCATTTTATCACTCCATTATCAAATAAATATCATAAAATTATCCCTTTTTCCTTACTAACCCATTCGGTCACCACTAGATTCTTACCTTAACATTTATTTTTCATGCATTTAACACTTAATTCACTAATTTGAACCTCAATTCACATTTATATGCCTTTTAATCACACTAATTTATTAGGTATATAAAAATTATACCTATACATACCATGATGTCTTATTAGCACCGAACCTACGATTATTTTTCTTCTAATTTAATCATTCCAATACACTTAACTTCTTCAACCTCAATTATCATCTCAATTTCAATTATACATACATTTACACAAAAATCACAATTCACATTAATATAAAACCCCAAATTTTCAAATGAAAATACTTGGATTTCGTAATCACAAACCTTAATTTCATGCTTAACTCTCCTCAAGCTTCCTTTTTCTTAGCTTTACCCTTGGAAAACTCCTTTTTCCTTTTGATTCTTCTCCATGGCCGAATATACCTCACAACAAAACATCCATCAATTTCTTTATTTTATCAAATCAAACCTCATAAACAAACTCTACACATCCTAGAGTACTCAAGGAAACTATTAAATCAAATTAAAACCATCAAATCCTCTTACCTCCTTTTGAAGACATAACCTCAAATCCATGATTTTCCTTGCTTTTAACCCAAAAATAAAACACTAGATGTTGCTATGATCACAAGGAGGGGCTGGATTCACTTTAAATTGCTTGAATCAAAGGAGTAATCAAGCAAATTATAAAGAAAATGAAAGAAAAAGAGAGAGGAAAAGAAGAACAAGGCCACGGTTTTGAAGAGCAAACAAAGAGGGGAGAGAAACGTGAACATCACTTGATTCTACAGATTTTGGGCATTTAAGGGGTAGGTGAGAGTAGGTGCAAGTCATAAATTGATAATTATCCATTTATTTGTGCCAACTTAAATCAATTCTCTCACTTCCTAAGCCCAAAATCACTCAAATAAAATTCCATAATTCACATCACATCAAAACTAGGTTGTACACAAAATTTCACCTCAATCCGAGTTTGTTTACAGTCCGGTTCAATCAAATCAATCCGGTCATTAAATTTCAAAGTCCTCAAAAAAAATTATATTTTTACTATCAAAAATTCATAAATATTATTTAGAATAAATCTGAAAATTTTCATCAATTTTGGACATCATTTTCTATTTTCAAAGCCTCGGTCAAACCTCCGGTCAACCCAATACTATTTAAATTGAAATCATTTTTTTTCTTATTTACAAAGCTTAATTCCTCATACAAATTACTTCATAACACTCAAAATATATTCATTAGACTCCATGAATATTTTTGGCTCAATCGGAGGTTATTCTCCGGTTTGGTAATAATTTATCTGTCCGATAGCTAAATTCTCAAAGTCATCAAAACTATAATTTCTTTACACCAATGGATTTTATTTATCAATACGAGCGTTCCCATATTTTTAGAATATTTTTCTGAAATCTGTAGCTCAAGTTATGGTCCGGTCAAGTTTTGGGTCAAAATCGGTCGAACCGGGCTGATTTAACCCATCAGAAGGCTCCACAGACGGGCTGGCCATCCCTCCACCGACGGGAAGCCTGTCCCTCATACACCGACGCCCGTCTGTAACCACAGATGCCCGTCTTTCGCGCCAGATTCTAGAATTGCCCTTTTTCATTGTTTTGACCATTCCGGACTCGTTTGAACTCCGATTGACTTGAAATTTGCACCTACGGACTCGTATTGACGAGCTCTATCCAATGATATAATAATATATATATATTTATTCATTCAAAAATTACTATTCACCTCGAAATCACTATTCACTATCGGAAAATATTATTTTCAACCAACCCGGTATTGGGGGCTATTACATTCTCAGTCTTTTCAGAGCATTATTTTTAAGTCTTTTTTTCAAGACATTCTCAGTTTTTTCGGAGCATTATCTTTAAGTCCTTTTTTCAAGGCATTTTCAGTCTTTTCAGAGCATTATCTTTAAGTTCTTTTTCAAGGCATTCTCAGTCTGTTCGGAACATTATCTTGAAGTCCCTTTTTCAAGGCATTCTCAGTCTCTTCGGACCATTATATTTAAGTCCTTTTTCAAGGTATTCTTAGTCTTTTCGGAGTATTATCTTTAAATCTTTTTTTCAAGACATTCTCAGTCTCTTTGGAGGACTATATTTAAGTCCTACTTCAAGGCATTCTCAGTCTTTTCGGAGCATTATCATTATAAAGTCCTTTTTTTCAAGGCATTGTCAGTCTCTTTGGAGCATTATCTTTCGTAGCATTGAGCTTTTTTTCCAAAATATTCCAAATCTTTTCAATCCATGAGGATATCTGCATCAATAGGTTAGATACCGACACGGCTGGGGCTATACACCATACAGGTTGGATGCCATAACGAAAGAGGTTAGACACCGTATTAAGCTCAATTACAGACCACATCAATAAGGCTAGACACCGCATAGGTTAGATGCCAAAGCAATAGGGGTTAACACGTCAACAAATAGACGGTAACTACCCGCAACAACCTCGGAAGACGACCACCTCAGGTACGCGCTTCTTTCCTTTCTTTTCTGAATTTTGGCTCACTTAGTCACCTAAGTTCTAAGTTTCCTAAAATTGGGAGCAACTGTAGACACCGGGTCCCGAGTCGGTCTAAGATCAGAATTACCCGATGATGAAAGTGATACTTGCCACAGGTAAAGGTGTTAAGAATGATGTCTTCCTTGTCGAAAACTCCCTTTGTTTCTCTGAAAACTTCGATTTAAAATTCACGTCGTTATTTTTTTATTTTCACTTTTATTTTTATTTTTATTTTTATTTTTTTAAAAATTTTTCTGGCCCGCCCGCGCCTTCGAGCGCGCTGCCGAAGCGAAGCTCGCGCAATGCCCCGTTGGGGTGCGTCTCACCGAGGGAGCGCGCGCCCCATTGGGGCGCATCTTCCAGCAGGCGCGCGCGTCTTCCCTCCCCCACGCGGCTAGTTTTGGCTTTTTCCCTGTGTTTTCTGATTTTTTTCAGTCTGATTTTTTCATTTCTTTCACGTTTTTGTGTAATTTTCGATTAACTAAAATGAAAGCAACTTTTGGTCTCTTCCCATTTTTGGCCAAGACAAGAAATTAAAAGAAAAACCTTGTTTTCATTTGAAAGGGGAGTGCAATTTTCATTCAAAAAAGGAGAAAGAATTTTCTCTCAACCAAGAGCAGCCAAGAGCCATTTTTCAAAAACAAAAAAATCTTTAAACACTTTTCATTTTTTTCAATCTTTTCTTCTCTAACAAATATTTCAACTTTGGTTTGATTTGAAAAATAAAAATTAATTTTTTTTGCTCAATCATCCCACCAAAATTTTTTTCTTGAGTTAACTTGTTGAAAAACACAAATTTTTACATTTTCTTTGTGTTTATCACCACAAAAATCGACAAGGACGGATCAAGGCATCTTATTTTTTGATCTATAAATTTTGAGGGTAAATATTTTTGGACCCGTTCTCATTTATTTTTTTGTATATTATTTATTGTTATTGTGACGCGTGCCCCCCTCTGACCGCCCGCTTGAGGGCGATCGGGCAATTGAGGATCTGTTGGCAACATGTAAAGATATTTACAAGTGTGTCTATTTTGGGCAACAAGGAGGTTTCATGGAGTCGCCACCCAATAGAACATTGGGAAAGTTTCTCTCGCCTCGGAGAGCTTAAGACTGCACTTAGTATCCATTTTGGGCCAACCAAAGGGGTCTTGGAGGGTAAACCTCTCGCCCTAAGGAGCCTAGGATTAACGTCAAAGTCTCGTGACACAAGAGGTGTCTTGGAGGTCATAATTCTAATGACTGATCGGATAGACCTCTCGCCTCTTTGAGCCCAAAGACCAGAGCTGGGTTCGGGACTTCTCATCTATTTCTACCTTGATTATTTTATGATCAAATTTTAATATTCGTTAATTCGCTCTCTCTCCACACGATGCAATTGGATCAAAGTGCATTTATTCACATTTGGAAAGCGGTAAATGTACAAATAATGAAAGCGATAAATTACAATAACATAAGGAGCGGAATACAACTCCCTTTTATAAATGTGCGATACATACACGAATCGAGGCATTGCTTATTTTGAGGACTTTGGTCCTCGCATGCATCATTATTTAAATGGGTATTTTTATTATGATGATTTTTATTGGATAAAGAATAGGACATTGGGTCCTTGATTTTATGAAGAGTTCAGTTTATTAAATATAAAACGTTTGGCCGATTTTTACATTAGCGAGAAATACAACCATTTTGTCATATATAGGAGAAGCAATAAATAAATACGCGAAATATAAAAGCGAGGAGGATAGGAAACTAAACCAGATGAACTTTCTAAATGCGTGAGAATTCCCTCAAGCTCCACCCAGTCCAAGAAACAGAAGCATATTCTCACAAAAACAAGCCAAAGGGATATTAAAATACAGAAGAAAAGTTATAAATAAACATAAAAATTTGAGAGAACAACAAAAAAAGGGTTGAAAACGTGGGACAGAACCCATCGACGGGCTATGCTGAATGACCGACGGGCGTCGGTTAAGGAAACCGATACAGCCCGTCGCTTACTCGAAGGGAGCCGTCTGTGGGGGTGACCGATGGGTTATGCTTAAAGGCAACCGACGGGCGTCGGTCACTGTAGATGACCCGTCGGTCACCTCTGTCCCAAAAAACAGAAGTTTTTCAAAAACCTCAAAAAATAAGTTTTACACAAACTCAAGAAAGATAGTAGCAAGAGATGAAAATGAGGGCAAGAGCAAAGACAATATCGAAAATGAAACTAAAACAAGGACAGAAAAGGATCCAGAATATTTACCCTCAGAATAACCTTTTTGGTTGGATTCTTTGTTGTTGTATGGCTTCCCGCACGCTCCACAAGAAAATAGGATAAAAATCAAGAATGAGGAAAATAGGTTGTTTCCTTTTTTATTTTCTTTGAAAACCGAATTTTTGGAATCAAAACCTTAGGAAAACCAATTAAATTTAGTTCCTTTTAATGGTTTGATTCTTGAATTAATTAAATCTTTTAGAAATGTGTTTGTTGGAAGAGAGAGAAAACACACACGAATTTTGGCAGAGTTTCCCCTTTAAAAATTTTTCCAACCCTCTCTATGAGAAAATTCAAAGCTTTTATAAGCTAGGCACGAACGACGGACGTCTATGGTGGCGATGGGCGTCGAAAGAATCCTACTGATACAAGAATTCGTCCGACGGCCCTACCACTTTGACCGACGGGCGTCGAAAGAATCCTACTGACATAAGGATTCATCCGACGGCCCTGCCAATTTGGCCGACAGGCGTTGGAAGAATCCTTCTGACATAAGGATTCATCCGACGGGCCGACCTCTGACCGACGGGTTTACCGCTTACCGACGAGCTGGCCGTCTCTTGAGAAAAACATGCATTTTGGACTTTAAAAACTCCCCGTTTTCCCCCTTCTGCCTACGAAAGGTAAAAAAACTCATTTCTCATGGAACATGGGACTAAAGCCTCCAAATCCAAACCGTTTATACGGGCTCGGATATCGATTTTATCATAGGGTAATCTCTGATCCGGACCGCTCCGAGACACGGTGCTCACAGTTGCCCCCAGTTTTGGGGAAACTAGTGCACAAGCGCCTAGACGAGCCAAAACTCAGAGAAAGGACAGAAAGGAAGAAAGCATACCTGTGGCGGTTCTTACCTTCTGTGCCTTTTATCGGGTAGACCTCGTCCCAGTCTGTTCGGTAGGTGGAGATATCCCTATCGGTCTCGTCTCGACCTGTAGGTGTTGGTGAGATGCAGCATTCTCTAGCCACGACCTCGATATGAAGAGCAGTGTTTCTTTAACCACAACTTCGATTGTTTCTGCTGGCCTCGGCTCGGCTCGCGCAGTGTTGAGGAGATGTAGCACTCTCTGACTACAAACCCGGTGTGAAGAGCACTATTTCTCTAACCGCAGCTTCTGCTTCTACTGGCCTTGTCTCGGCTTGCGCAGGGTTGAGGAGATGTAGCACTCTCTGACTACAAACTCGATGTGAAGAGCAGTGTTTCTCTAACCGCAGCTTCTGCTTCTGCTGGCCTCGTGTCAGCTTGCGCAGGGTTGAGGAGATGTAGCACTCTCTGACTATAAACTCGATGTGAAGAGCAGTGTTTCTCTAACCGCAGCTTCGATGGGTGAGAAGCAGTACTCTCTGACCACAGTCTTGAGGTGAAGAGTAGTGTTCTCTAACTACAACTTCGATTGTTGAAAAGCGGTACTCTCTGACCATAAGCTTGACTTTGTGGGGGAGGAGACCTCGCTGGGTTCCTGTTCCGAGAAAACACGAATCTTAGGTGCTCATGTTCGAACTTTTGATAGACGCTTGTGTTCGGATCAAGGTTTCCCTGTACCTGTGTGATAAGAGGTTTTGTCAATTCATATTTGAGTTGTTATCTTTTAACATGTCTATGAATGGTGTGGTTTTGTTTTATTTACCATGTCATGTTTCAGTTATATATTTTTTTATATAAGTTGTCGCTTGGTTATCTTTTGTTATTATTCTACCTTTCGTTTGTTATATCGTCATCATTTTGGAATATGAGCAAATGTGAGAACATATACTTATCTGTAATATGAATGAATCATAAACAACTGAATAAATGCATAAAACTGAAAACAAAAGTTTTTCACTAGAAATCCCCTTTTGTACAATGTATATACAAAGTGAAAATGTGCAAGAATACAAAAAATGACTCCCTGAACATCAGAGGGATGCGTAGTCGGAGGGCTCCTCATCGGGATCCTCATCGTCCGATATATGCACTGTCCCCGGCTGAGGTGGAGGTGGAGCTGGCTGTGTCGGGGGTGGAGGCTCCTGCCCCAGCATCATGGGTCCATCTAAACCTGATCTGAGCATAGCCATCCAAGAAGGGCTGGGTGCAAGTCCTCATGAACTCCAAAGTCTCTGAGACTGTGCCTCCTAACTTCTTAAATGCCTGGCTCATCTGAGTAGTCTGCTCGCCGGCGGCCCTCCTCATCTGATCTAGGCGCTGCTCCGTCTGCTCCCTAAACTCCCTCATGGTCTGGGACAAGGGAGGAAGGATCCCCTCTATCGCCTGGACCCGAGATCTCAGGGAGTCAAGTGACTCATCGATCATCTGTAGAGTCATATCAACTCTCTGAGACGCCTGATCCTGGGACGTCCTTAGATCATGAGTGAGCTGTTGCCTAAGCTCCCTCTGGCCCTGGGCGATCTGCTCTACCAGCCTCGCCTGCTCGTCCCTAAAGGTCTCTACGACCTGAGCCTGCTCCCGTACTGCGTGCTCAATAAAGCCGGCCTGCTCCTGGGCCAACCGCTCTATCATCCGGGACTGCTCCTGGATAGCAGCCTGCTGACGGTCTAACCTCTCCTGTAAAGCTCTGTCTCTCTAATCCTATCATCGTTCGAAGGCTGCGAACATAGCAGTGAGGAGTTGGGAGAAGTAGACAGCTGCACCCTGGTGCTCGGTGACGGAGCAGGAGTCGGCGCCCTGGATGCCGGTGGAGTGTTGAACAGCTCGTCCATGGTGAACTCCATATCGAAATCCATCGGAGTCCCGGGCGGCTCCTACTCGGGCTGCGGCTGAGGAGGCTGACGCTCTGGCTGAGGAGGCTGAGGAGGCTACTGCTCTGGCTGAGGAGGCTGAGAGGCTGCTGCTCTGGCTGCTCCGGATCTGGACCCAAAGGTGGAAGGGAGAAGACCCGCCTGGTCTCGTGGATAGATAGCAGCCTGAAGGCCTCTGCCTGCCCTGACAGCTGCGAAATCATCCCCATCTGTACCGCTGCGGAGGCATCCACATGTATCCCCTCATCCAAGGGTCCTCTCAGCCTATCCGGGGCAACTCCTAACCCCAAAAGCAGACGAGTGATGACTCCTCCTACTATCACCACTGGTGTCAGTCCTCTGCCAACTCTGACCAAGTTAGCCAAGATCTCGTGGCTAACATTGAGGTGCTGGCCTGCCACCATAGCCCAGAGGCTCCAGATCTCGACCACGTTAAGCGACCCTGGATTACCAGCTCGACCGAGGTACGAGCTGGATAGCACTCTGTGCAGGTACCAGAGTGCCTGAGACACCAGTACGGTGCTCTTTGCTGTATCGTGGTCATACAGCACTCCTGGTAAGGCAATGGACGCCCAGTGGGCGCGTCTCACCGCTCGCCATGGGATCTCGACCCCCTCCTCTCTGGGAAGCCCCATGGGCTACGCGAACCTCTGCCTGGTGATGCTGAAATGCTGGCCGTCGAATCAAAACTGTACCACCCCCGGCTCTGTATCTGATCTCTGAAAACCGCCGTATCGCAGGGTGGCTAGCACCTGTCGGGTGGCCTCAGGGAAGGTCTGGAAAGCAGGGTCAAGGAACTCTATCCATCCGGTGCCCTCGATAAGCATATCGATCTCCGGGGCCATCCCTAGAGCCTCTAGGAACGGTCGAGACACGAAGCGGCTAGCTCGGATCTCCACCTGAGCCAGCGCTCTGTATCTCTGGGCCGACTCGCCGTCCATCCAACCTGGAACCTCGACCTCGGGCTAGACCTGTGGTGCTCTGCGTCTAGGAGGCATCCTGCAAAAGGGAACGTTAGATAATGAAAATTTGACGAAACGGGTGTTATTAAGCTCGTTTTCGAAGTGAAGGCCCACTGTGGCCTCACCCGGGCAATAGCGGCCCGATTACGAGGTGAAACAGAGTAGATAAAAAATGGCAACATCCCGTGAAGGGATGTTGCCCAGCATGCTTCGCACATATCAAAAGCAGAAAAAAAACATGCAATTGGCATAAAAAGAATTAAAGATTAGTGAAAATGGGCAGCGCCCCGACAAGGGTGTGCCCCCATTTTGGCGTAAAAAAGATATTTTGAAAACGAATGAAAGTGGGCTTATCAGGCCTCAAGACATGCGTTATACATAAAAAATAATCAATTCTAAAATAAAAAACGAAAATTTGGGCAGCACCCCGGCAAGGGTGTGCCCAACCTCCTGCATAAAAAAGGCATCAAAACAGGCCTCAAGCCTCAACAATAACAATAATATATATAAACGGGATGCACCCCGGCAAGAGTGTGCCCCCAACAACACAATATAATGGCCTCAGGCCTCAACAACACAAAAAATGTGCTAGAAAGCCTATTTTTAAGGCGATAAAGGTATAGAAAAGTGCTATTTCTATGTGATCATGCAAAGGCTTAGATTATTTGTATTAACAAAACTAAATACGGGCAGCATTCTCCCTAAATATCTAAAGCATTCTAACCATTTTTAAGGCTAAAAAAAGAAATAAAGAAGAAATTAATTAAATAAAAAGTAGAGTAGTTATTTTACTTACTTGCAGTCGCGAAAAGTGTAGAAAAACTGAAGAAATATGAATGTCCAAGCGTCCAGTGAGTGGAGAGCTCGAAAAGACGAAGAAATTGCAAGAAAAAGGAGAAGAAATGCTTAAAAATGCAGAAAAAACGAAAAAAAAAAACCGTTTTTGAGAGGGGGAGAGAAAGTGACAGCACCGCTGGTCCGTCTGTCACTCGCCCTTATATAGAGATTCGTGACCGATGGGCTGGGCATCGCTAGGAGCGACTGACGGGCTGGCCGTCTGTCGTTCCCCATTCCCCAATTAATGTGCATTTAATGCTCGTGATAAATGCAATGTTGACGTATGCATCTGTCGGGTGGATCTTTACCGACAGGCAGGCCGTCTCTTGTGAGAGACGGGTAGGCCGTCGGTGGCACTTCTCTATAAATTCCTCCAAAAAAATGCTTTTCTGTGTCTTTTCATTTTCCCAACATCTTGAGCTCCTCATTCTTCTCAAAATGTCTTCCCCTTTTCTCCAAAGAATGCACCGCATCTTAGATGACAAACACACTTGGGAAAAAGGCGCCCTGTCTTCCCTTTCTGGGCTAAAATATCTGCTTCGGGTCAAAATTGATCAGAACCTTCTCCTGGCGGCGACCCACTTCTGGAACCCCCGGTTTCACGTCTTCCGGTTTACTTACCAGGAGTTGTGCCCCCTGCCCGAGGAACTAGCTGCCATTGGAGCCTGGTACCCCCCTAACGTTCTACCTTGTATCCCCCGCTGCAGTCTACTCCAGACTCGGGATATAGCTATGGCTCTTGGCATACCCTCTTCTGAGGCCGCTTGACTAGTTTCTCCGGGCTCCCCCTTTACTTTGGAGTTACTGATCGAGGCTCTAGATCGGTTCACCAGTGTCCCTACATACTGGGTGAGCATCATATTTCTGTTTTGCATGATGAACTTTCTCACTGTTGTTCCAGGGGGTATGACAGGCGATCCTCTCCTGTTCGGGATTCTGAGCGACTTTCATCGGGGATCATCACCCTTCCTACTCATTCTAGCTGAAACCATTCTGGGCTTGGACTCCGTGAGCTCTGGATCCACCACTACTTTCACCGGTAGCCCCTTATTGCTCAAGGTACGTCATTATTTTAAAGGTAGTGCGTCCCTCATGGATTTTTACACTAGCTTTTCTTAGCGGGAGGTGCGCCCTTTCGGATTTTCACACAACCCTTCGCCTTACTTTTGCCTGAAGTAAACCCTACTTACTTCAGCGGCCTTTTTTTTTTTTTAGGTCTGGCTGTAAGAGAAATAAGGATGCTGTCTGAGCCACCTCCTCGAGTCATTCCACAGTACTCGCCGAGCCATTTCCTTCCGCGTCGACGACTGTGTGAGTGTGCCACTGCTGGTGAAGCCATTACCAAATTTGGCGGACTGTCAGATGACGACATCAGTTTCACGTCTGCCTGGCTCCCACTGTCTCATGTGGTCATTGATGGGCCATCGGGGTGTGTTCCCCTCTGTGGACTCCATCAAGCCACCTTCTGTATCATTTCTCGATGTGCGCGTCAGCTCGGGATGACCCAGGATGTGGTGAGAGTTCCCTTATCTTTTCGGGGAGGGGCTCTTTCTGCTGCCTTCGCCTCTAGATATCATGAGCTGTGGAGCAAACTACCAGTGAAGACTGTTATTCCGAGGTTCGGCGATCACTCTGAGGCTTCAACCAGCGAGTATAAGAAATGGGTCCTCAGCCCAGCATCTGATAATAGGACACGAGGGCTCAAGCATCTGGTCGGCGAGAGCAGTGGCAGGACTTAGCTTAGCTTACATATGTATTTCTTTTGGTGTTACATTTCTTTTTAATGCAGAACTAGAAAATGACGAAAATGAAAAGGATAATGTTTGCTCTATTTCACGAAATTGTGTACATTTCCATGTAATTTCAGCATACATGATCAGTTTTGACATTAACTCGACCGTGTATGCCCTATTAATACACGAAACCAAATTTTAACAGCATCAACTCCTATTACCAATCGGCCCTCTCGGGTTTTCACGATTGGACATTTTCTCTCGTGCCTCTTATTTTTGCACAGGACGCCTTTTTCGATTTTCATCCTGTCGAGGTGCCCAATTTTAGCACGGCCGCCTTTTTTCGGTTTTCAACCTGCAGGGCATTTTATTCTTTTCCTTTTATTTTGGTCTTTAGCCATGGAACCTTTTGAGTCTGTCGACATTGATCGGTCCTTTGAATTCATTTTCATCGCTATCCGACAAGATTACAGCTCCTTTGGACAACAGCTTTTTAAGGATATACGGCCCCTCCCAGGTTGGTCTAAATTTTCCTCTGATATCCGGTATACCTAGCTTCATCTGCTTGAACACTAAGTCCCCTTCCTTCAGCGGATGCTTTCTCACCTTCTTCCCAAATGTCCTGGCCAACCTCTTCTGGTAGATCTGATTGTGATAATAAGCCTTCAGCCTACTCTCATCCAGTAAGTTTAAGTGCTGTAGCCTATGTCGTGCCCATTCGGCCTCCCGGAATTTGGGCTTCCATGACTACTCTCAGCGATTTGAGCTCTATCTCAACTGGCAATACTGCCTCCGTCCCGTATACTAGAGAATATGGCGTGGCGCCCGTAGATGTCCTTACAGTTGTCCTGTATCCCCACAGTGCGAAGGGTAGCTTCTCTGCCCAGTCTTTGTAAGTTTGGACCATCTTGGATAGGATCCTCTTCACATTTTTATTGGCGGCCTCTACTGCCCCGTTAGCTTGTGGTCGGTAGGGAGAAGATTTATGGTGCTCGATACCGTATTTCTCAAGGAGCTTTCTGGTTTCCCCCATAAACTGTACCCCGTTGTCAGACACTATATGGTGAGGGAGGCCATATCTGCAAATCAGATTTCTCTCTATGAACTTGGCCATATCCCTTGCGTCATTCTTTTTAAAGGACTCTGCCTCTACCCATTTGGTAAAATAGTCAATTGCGACTATGATGTATCTATGTCCGTGAGATGCCGTAGGGCGAATCTCTCCAATGATATCTATCCCCCAAGCAGCAAAAGGCCAAGGCGATGTCAGGTTGTGTAGCTCTGATACTGGTAGATGTCTCAAATCTGCGTACTGTTGGCATAACTGGCATTGCTTGGCATACCTTGAGCAGTCATTGTCCATCATAAGCCAATAGAAGCCTTGCCTCATGATCTTCTTTGCCAAAGTTAAACCGTTCATGTGAGCACCACAGACGCCTGCATGGGTCTCCTCCATTACCTTGCGGTCTTCTTTTTCATTTAAGCACCTGAGCTGAATCCTGTCTGCCTGTCTTTTGTACAACACTCCTTCCAAGGATATGAACCGAGTAGATAGCTTCCGAATCACTCTCTTGTCTTTCTCGGTAGCTTCCTCTGGAAACCTAGCGTTTTCTAAATAATTCATAATGTCAAAGTACCATTGTTTCCCATCTGCCACTTCTACTTCCATTACTAGCTTGATCTCAAAGCTGGGCTTCTTAGAACTCGAAATCAGCACCGGCTTCATAGGTACCCCTTCAGGATTATCCCACATCGACACTAGGGTTGCCAACGCATCAGCTAGACGGTTCTCATCTCTTGGCACGAAGTGGAAAGTGCAGGTTTCAAACTGCCCACATATCTCTTTCAAATATTCAACATAGGGCACCAGCCGCTGCTCCTTTACAGCCCACTCACCTCGGATCTGGTTAATCACCAAGGATGAGACACCAAAGACTTCTATGTTCTTTGCCCCCAAAGCAGCTAAAGCTTCTAATCCGAAAGTGCATGCTTCGTATTCGGCTTCATTGTTTGTTGCTTTGTATCTCAGCTTCTTGGCTAGAGGGAGTTTCTCATTATCTGGGGTTGTCAAAATAATTCCAACTCCGGCCCCTTTGTTATTTACTGCACCGTCGAAGTGTAACTGCCATCCTTGGACAGAAATTGCGATTATGCTCTCATCAAGAAAGGTGAACTCGGGGGTGTCCCCTTGAATAGGATGCTCAGCAAGAAATTCGGCTACGGCTCGCCCTTTAATAGTTTTACGAGTGATGTATTCAACATCAAACTCCTGTAGCAAAAGCAGCCACCTCCCCATCTTACCAAGCAAAGACGGCGCTTCTTGCAAATATCTCAACGGATTCTGCTTGGCCACTGCCTGAACCTTGTACGAATGGAAATAATGCCTCAGCATCTTTGATGCCCAAATTACTGCGAGGCAAATTTTCTCTACCTCAGCATACTTTATCTCATAAGCTAGGAATTTCTTGCTAAGATAATAAACTGCGAATTCCACTCCAAATTCATCCTCTTGAGCCATCATGGCACCCACAGAACTGTCTTCCACTGCCAGATACAGGATAAGCGGTTTGACTGGTTGTGGCGGCCTTAACACTGGCGGATTCAACAGATATTCCCTGATGCTATCAAAGGCTTTCTGGCAGTCTTCATTCCAGATCACAGGCTGATTCTTTTTAAGCAGCTTAAAAATGAGCTCGCATATCGAAGTGAGCTTGGCAATGAATCGGCTGACGTACTGCAGCTTACCCAGGAAGCTCCTTACATCCTTCTCCTTTTGCGGCACGGGCATCTCCCTGATAGCCTTCACCTTGTCTAGGTCAATTTTTATTCCCCTCTGGCTGACGACATGTCCCAACAGCTTCCCTAAGGTTACTCCGAAGATGCACTTCTTGGGGTTAAGTCGCAGATTGTACTTATCGATCCTGGTGAAGAACTTCTCTAGAGCTTCAAAGTGGCCCTCCCGGGTGGCTGACTTGACCATCATGTCATCGACATACACCTCTACCTCCTTGTGGATCAGGTCACTTAGAATCTTGGTCGCCATCCTCTGGTATGTGGCCCCTGCATTTTTCAGGCCAAAAGGCATGACTCGATAGGCGTAGGTCCCCCACTCTGTGATGAAAGCGGTCTTAACCCGGTTAGCTATCTTGTTTAGGATCTGGTTGTAGCCCACATAACCATCCCCAAAGCTGTACATCGCGCAGTTGGCGGCACTGTCTATCAACACATCAATGTGGGGTAGTGGAAAATCATCTTTAGGGCAGGTCTTGTTCAGATCTCGATAATCCACACATACCCTGACCTTCCCATTTTTCTTCGCTACAGGGACTACATTTGCCAACCATGTAGGATACTGCACTTCAACAAGAAACTTGGCCTCGATCTGCTGCCGAATCTCCTCCTTGACCTTATCTGCCCATTCTGGCCTGAGCCTTCTCAACTTCTGTTTTACGGGCTTATAATCTGGATAAGTCGGGATGGCATATTTTGCTACGTCTCGGTCAATCCCTGGCATGTCTTCATAGGTCCAGGCAAAGACTTTTTCATGTTTTCTTATTATTCTCTTAAATTTTTCTCTCTCATCAGGAGTTATATTTGATGCTATTAGAATTTCCTTCGGATTTTCCGAGGTTCCAAGATTAAAAGGCGTTGTATCAGTGGAATCAATATCAAAAATTGACAGAATATGATCATGTTCATGCATGTTAAAATCATTAGAAACATCGCACAAGTAAGAGAAATCATTTGCCTTATTAATAATATTATAATTGTCATTTACATCATAAAAGAGTTCTGGAATAAAAAGACAATCTAAGCTAGAGTCTTCTTCTGCCTCCCTAGAGGTTGATGCTGCTGCAGCTTGCTCATTGACTACTTGGCTCAGCAGAGGCCCTTCCGGCCGCCTGAGGAAATCTTTAAATCCCCAATCTTCAGTTCTGTTTCTGCCATCTTCTCTTTCCCTTTCAACCTGGCAAACAACATCTTCTCGGTGACAACCTCTTCAGGCTCGCATCTGTCTCAAGCAATGCACTGAGTCATGACCTCTTCATCCCAGAAATTCTCATTGGTCTTGATAACCCCGACATCCCAGTCAAATACATCGTTGAAGATCTCAAATCCGGGGACAATCCTCCCATTTACCCACTGTGGCTCATCTTCACCAGTATAGGCGCATACCGAGGATGCGGGCACAAAGCTCTCTGAGATATGAGGGATCTTATCCGCCGTCTTCTTCTTGCCAAAACCGCCTCTGTACCCCAGACCCTTCCGGTTCTTCTGACCTCGAGTGGTGATCGCAGTCTGCAGCCCCTGAGAGTTTCTACCCAAACCTGCCCCAGGGAGATAGTACATCTTTTTCATCATGTTAGCCACTGCTGGGTTATCCACTGGTCCGTGCTCTTCTCCTATCATTGACACGTGGAAGCCGCTGAAAGGCTGATTAGCAATTTCAAGAGTTGACACCTGATTCTCCCTGGCCGCCTTAATAGTTATCACCTCCCCTTCGTGCGGGAATTTTATCATTTGATGCAGCGTGGATGGTACTCCTCCTAATCTGTGAAACCAAGGCCTCCCAAGCAGGGCTGAGAAATTAGCTGGGATGGGCAGAACCATGAACTCTACTTCTACCTCAATGGGTCCCGTCTTGACCAGTGTCTTGAATGTTCCCGAGGCTTATCTTCTTGAATTATCATAGGCTGTAATCATCAAATCTTATTCACTGAGCATATCCTCACTCAATCCAAAAGCCTGAAGAGTTATTAGAGGGCAAACATTGATAGAAGATCCATCATCTACCATAACGCAAGCGGTGTGCTTGTCGTTAATCTGCTCTTTGATATACAGGGGTCGGTTATGATCGCAGCCCTCGACTGGCAGGTCAGCATCGGAAAAAACCAATCTCTCCCCCGATCCTCCTTTAACTAGACCCAAAAGTTCCGATGGGAAAATTGTGGTGGCAACAGTGGACTCAGTCAAGGTCTCTACCACTTTCTGCCTGTGAGAAGGAGACTGTCTTAAGAGATCCCATATGGATATCTGAGCTGCGGTCTTCTTCAAATGCTTAACAATTTGGTTCTCCTCTGGCTCTTTTTCCGTCGATGGCTGCGCTGGTTCTGGTACCCTTATGATCTCGGGGACCACTCTCCCACTTCTTGTCACAGACCCTACCTCTTCTTCATCCTCATCAGATCTCCACAAATCAGAGCTCACTTCTCCTTCCTCTTCGGCCTCTTCACCGCTCTCACTGCTCGACCAACAATCAATGGTCGCTACAATTGCTCTTTCTTTTTTGTCCATAGAACAAAAACAGCAATACCCTTGCTCCTAAATAAATCCTGCAGTATGTACCACTCTGGCAAGCTGGATCCGATCATAAAAATTGGTGGCGGTACGGCATTGTAATCAGGCTTCTTCTTGTCCTCCCTCTTCTCAGGGTCTGCTTGTCATCAATCAAATCTTGAATAGAGTGCCTCAATGCCTTACACTTGTCTGTTAGATGGCCTGTGTGCTGATGAAATGCACAGTATTCATTGTCCTTGTGACCTGGTTTCCCTTGCGTCACAGCAGGCCTAGGAGCCAGGGGTTGCAACTTTCCTTCCTTCATCAACCTTCTTAAGACCCAAGACAGTGGTCTTCCTAAGTTTAAAAACTTCCTTGGGGTAGTTGCATCAGCAGCAGACACCTCAACCGTTCTTCTGGTGCTACCACTGGGACCGGCTGGCCTATTTGTCCCTTGACTGATATTAGCTCTCTTTGCAAAACCATCATTGCTAGCTTTCCGGGCCAAGAAATCTCCCTCCGCTTCTATGGCTATGTCTTTCAGAGACTCCCAATCCTTCAGCCCTTTCATCTTCAGACCATCCTTCAAGTATGGGCTTGCATTCTTGATAAACAGGCGGATTTGGTCTTGGGTGTCTGGCTTTCTTCGTATTTCCATTACCCTGTTCCGCCAGCGGGTGAGATAATCGTGAAAAGATTCCCCGGCCTTCTGCTGGAGCAATTCAAGGTCTTTCAGGGTCACCTCCATCCTGGTGTTGCAATCGTATTGCCTCAAGAACTCCTCTGTGAGTAAATCCCAATCTTCCTTAGTTCGACGATCGAGGCTATGATACCAATCGATGGCAGGGCCAGTCAGACTCAAACCAAAGTATTTCACCTTCTGCCTCTTAGATAGAGTGGTCCCTTTCATGACCAGAGAGTACTGCTTCACATGGGTAGTCGGGTCAGAGGTACCGTCAAATTTTGGCATCAGGCATCTTGAAGTTGTAAGGAATTGAATCTTCTCCCTCCAGTTCTTTGTCCTCCGGGTTCATCCCCTGACCTCTACTCAGCATACGGGCCATGGCTTCAAACCTCTCTTCCATCTTCTTCAGAATGAACTCATCAGTCTGGGGTGCCTTACCCCTCTCAGATGCAATACTCATTTTGTCATCTTCGTCATCCCTGTCATCATCTATCCTCAGCGCTAGTCTCCTCCTCTGGCCTCCCGAAGCTACTGAACTCAGCTCTATTGGTGGCGGCCAAATAGGCTCTTCTTGTCTCTCAGTTCTTTCCTCTTCTTGCTCATTTTGTCTTACGGGAGGAGGAGGTGGTGGATTCTGTGGAGCATTCTATTGTGCCAAAGCAGTTAGCATGTTCATCATTCTGCCCTCAAATTCCTCAAACCGTCGGCCCATTTCTTCTACAATCATGGCCCTGGTGGCATCATTTCCCCTCGGTGAGTTTGCCATCTCAGATACGGTACGGCTGACTTCTGGCAAGATCTCTGGAAGGCCTTCTCTATCTAGCAGTTCAGATGCAGGAACTCGAATTAGCCGTCCGGCAGGCGATCTAGTCCACCTGGACAGATCTATGATGGCTGCAGGGACAAGGCGTTAGATGTGATGCATAAAATGCAGATGCAATGCGTGGTCATGATATGCAACACCCACAAAACACAAGCAAGCAGGTAGGTCCTTCCACCCTTATTTCTCCCACACACGTGGTCGTACAGTCTCTTTCTTAGGCGGGATTACCCCAAGGGTCAGCAGGGGACCGAGTGGACGCGCATGGTGCACGGCGAAAAACCGGCAGCATGACACTCCTATGCTAATGTACAAGCGAATGGATAATGATCATCATGTATTTGGACATTCCAAAAATTTTGACATGGCCCTGCCGGGGCATGAAAGCCTTTGGCTAGGTTACTGAGTAAGACATCTGAACTCGTCCAATACATAAGGATCCATACAGCAAGCATGGAATTACGGTTCATATCACCTATGGAAAGTAGCTACGGCCATTACATGAGCTTTGGACAAGGGAGATGTTACTTTAGGGCTACCCAAGCATGATCCCTGCCGACAGGTCTAGCTCATCACGAGCATAACGACCGATCGGGTCATCATTTGATATACGGTTAGGTACGAAGCTTGGGCTGGTGATTATCCTTAACAATTCCCCACATTGAGTGAACGTAGGGTTGTGCTTCAGGAATGCACCGAGGCTAAGAAGGGACCAATCTAACATATTCTAAGGCTCTAATGGGATGCAAATGCAAATGAGAGAAAGCGAATTTATGAATTAAACTTTAATCATAAATGTTAAACGAGGTATTTTCAAATCGAAGTCTCGAACCAAAAGTCCCCAATGGAGTCGCCACTGTGAAGCGCGCCGGACCCTGCGTGCCGCCCCTCTGACCGCCCGCTTGAGGGCGATCGGGCAATTGAGGATCTGTTGGCAACATGTAAAGATATTTACAAGTGCGTCTATTTTGGGCAATAAGGAGGCTTCATGGAGTCGCCACCCAATAGAACATTGGGAAAGTTTCTCTCGCCTCGGAGAGCCTAAGACTGCGCTTAGTATCCATTTTGGGCCAACCAAAGGGGTCTTGGAGGGTAAACCTCTCACCCTAAGGAGCCTAGGATTAACGTCAAAGTTTCGTGACACAAGAGGTGTCTTGGAGGTCATAATTCCAATGAGTGATCGGATAGATCTCTCGCCTCTTTGAGCCCAAAGACCAGAGCTGGGTTCAGGACTTCTCATCTATTTCTACCTTGATTATTTTATGATCAAATTTTAATATTCGTTAATTCGCTCTCTCTCCACACGATGCAATTGGATCAAAGCGCATTTATTCACATTTGGAAAGCGGTAAATGTACAAATAATAAAAGCGACGGGCATCTGTGGTGGCGACGGGCGTCGAAAGAATCCTCCTGACACAAGGATTCGTCTGACGGCCCTGCCACTTTGACCGACGGGCATCGGAAGAATCCTACTGACACAAGGATTCATCCGACGGCCCTGCCAATTTGGCCGACGGGCGTCGGAAGAATCCTTCTGACACAAGGATTCATCCGACGGGCTGACCTCCGACCGACGGGTTTGCCGCTTACCGACGGGCTGGCCGTCTCTTGAGAAAAACATGCTTTTTGGACTTTAAAAACTCCCCGTTTTCCCCCTTCTGCCTACGAAAGGTAAAAAGACTCGTTTCTCGTGGAACATGGGACTAAAGCCTCCAAATCCAAACCGTTTATACAGGCTCGGATACCGATTTCATCATAGGGTAATCTCTGATCCGGACCGCTCCGGGACACGGTGCTCACAGTTATTAATATTATTATTATTTTCTGTTATTATTACTATATTCACAATTTATTTCTAGCCTTTTAATGTGATTATTACTATTGGCCTTTTAAGTTTGGTATGTTGGTTTAATCCCCTTGTGGTTGTTTTACATGACTTTAGTAGCTTTCTTTTTTTTTTTCCTATTTTCTGTTTGTTTTTGCCATCCACCATACCATGGATATTTGTGTTTATTGTTGGCATCTGTTGGTTTGCTTGTTTCTCCTTGTCATTATTCCTACTATTCCTATTACTATTATTATAGCTATTATTGTTGCCTTATGTTACTGTCACCATTAGTCTTATTATTATTATTATTATTATTATTATTATTATTATTATTATTATTTTGTGTTGCATTATTATTATTATTGTTATTATCATTATTTATTATTGTGCCCAATATTCATTTTATCTTCATTTGATTAATGTTTTTAGAATTATTACTAATATCTTTAATATTATTTTCCTGTCCGAGATTTATTTTGACCTACATTATGCTGGCGTTCCCGTGACTCCCCGGATGGGTCACGACACGTAGAAAAACACTTTGGTTTGGTGAGATCTCTTCAACCTCCTTTCATGTGTTTTGTGTTTGATTGTAAATATTTGTTTTATTTGTGCACGCGTGCGATAAAAAAATTAAAAAAATATTTTTATAACTAAATCGAGATTTTCACTAATAAAATTGGGACCAATGTCCCTTATGTTAGCTAAGAAATGAAAAATATCACAAATAAAACGAAGAGTTGGTTTTGTTAAAAAATGGGATCACTCATCCCGATTTTCCAAATTAACAATCAAAACAACTCTTCAAACTCTCTTTAAATAAACACGAAGGAACCAATATTCCTAAACTTTTAAATAAGTACGAAGGAACCAATGTTCCTAAACCAAATGAATATCCCGATTTACGTATGTTTTCCTTGTATTTGATTGATTGTTTCAAATTTATATTCCTTTCCTTTTGGGCCCTTGTAATTAATTTTGGGGCAATATTATTTAATTTCCATTAGGGATTGTATTCCGTCCCAATTTCTCCTTTTATCTTCTTTTAATGGGGTTGTATTCCGCCCCAATTTCTCTTGTAATTGTCCGCTTGCGTGTTTACTACTTTCCTTTATTACTTTATTTACCGCTTTCTTTATTACTTTCCTTTCTAGCTTTTGAGTGCTTGCAATGTGCTTTTAATTAAATGCATAAATCGCATGAGAGGAGAGATAAAATTTTAGGAAGTTAAAAACTCATTTATAATTAACCAAAGCATAAATAAGAGTGAAGTTTCGAACACCAATCTTTGGTCTTGATCAATAAGAGGTTAGAGACCTTTCCTAATTCCTTGTGAATTGGGTGGCGACTCCATGATACCTCAAAGGTGCCTAAAGGCATCGTGGGGCTAGATGTTCCTTTCCAATGTTCTATTGGGAAGGAAGCATCTAAGATGTCTCATGACGCCCATAATAAAAAAGACACGAATCAGTCCCTCGAACCCTAAAAGGCGGGTTCAGCGAGGGCCCTTGCTGGGTTCCGACGCGCGTCACACCATGGAATTTCTGTTGAAGGAACTCCCAGATCAGTTCAACCAGCTGAAGCTGTTCTCAATTGGCAATCTGAGAATGCTCTTGCACAAAATAAGCTTCTTCAGAGGATAGAAACTAAAGTGGACCATGTTTCTGCCCGGGTTGACACTCTCAATTCCCAGATTACTGGACAGAATGCTGCTACATATCAATTGTTGTCTAAATTGCAAAATCGAGTTGCCGATCTTGATAAGCAACTCATGTCAGCTATCAATTAGAGAATCTATAATTCCACTTTCAAAGAAAAAGCGTCAGAAGTTACTCGCTTGAAATCTGAAATTGCAACAATCAAAAGGGATTTAGCCAAACCTACAACCCCAGTACCTTCTACAATTTCCTTCCCATTTTACACTTCCAGTCTTCCTCCTTTTACCCATCAACCCCTTATCCAAATTCCACCTTACTCTGAACCCTCACAAGATGAGCTTGATAGTTTAGGTTATTCTCATGAAATGTTTATGAGAAAACAGCTTCATAAACAATCTAAACGATCTCCTGATCCACCTACCTCTACATCTACCTCTGAGCCATCTCCATCAGTTGATCCTAACCCAGATCTTAAATAAAAAGGGATCGTTATCTCTGAACCACCCCAATCTCATATGATTCAGCGATCCAATCCACTCATTCATACCTTAAAGCAAAAGGCTTTGCAGATAACTCCTGCTATCTCATCTGCCACTATTGAAACTCTTGATAGTTCGTCTGATGATAAGTCCAATGAATCTAGTTTCTTAGATAACAAAGAACTAGACCCCAAGCCTTTTCCTATTTTCATGGCTGATCCTCCTCCGGATCCCACTGTAGAAAGTACTACATATCAGGCTGAAGAGCCTGAGGATATGGCTGACAGTGTTCCAATTCAGATCTCCAAATCAGCAAATGGGCCTTGGTTTCAATTTGAGGATATTCCTCGACACAAATGGAGAGATCAAATACAAGAATTCTTTGCTTGGATTGAACTCTAAACCAAACACCCTGACATCACTACACTGGAGCCAATTTTGCATGAGTTTACTTCCCGTTTTACTGGCCGATTACGGCATTGATTCACTCGTCTGGATGACTATTCAAAGCTTCAGTTTGTTAGATCTGAGTCCATTGCTTATGTGTTACAAAAAATTCATTCTGAATTCCTTGGCAATACATCTGACTTTGAAGACACTACTCGTGATGATTTCTTCAAGATGAAGTGCCGTTCTCTTCTTCGCAAGGATCTTGACAAGCATTATAAAAGGATGTCAAAAATCTTTTATATGCTTAATGGTTCCAACGATCCAAATCTTAAGTAAGGATTCCTGTCATTTATTCCAGAACAGTTGGTTGCAAGTACTATGTTCAATCTTCGAGAACAAGGAGTAGATCAACTCCCTTTCCCTTGGACAGATCTATCAAAAAGTCCTTATGGCTCTTGATCGCCTTTGTACATCCCAAAAATTGATCAAGGACACTCTCAAAAAAGGAAAGGATTCTCAACTTAAAGCAGCTTGCAAACGACCAGACCTGGAGATCAAATGTTTTCCTAAAAAGGAATGTTCCTGCTACCCTCGAAAAAATATCAAATTCCCAAAAGATTTCATCGATCCCGTTTTCCTCGGAAACATAAGAAGATTAAATTCTTTCGTCGAAAAAGATTCAACCCAAAAGGAGATTGATGTTTTGCCTGTGGCCAAAAGGGTCATTTTGCTAAAACATGTCCTAATAGGAAAAAGTCAAAGATTGATTCAGCAAATCCCTGTTAATCTGCAAGAAGATGATGTTGAATCACTTTTTTCTTTTGATGATGAAGCAGATCCGTACACTCTCTTTGTAGTTCAGTTCTCTGACTCTGACAAGGACTTTAAAGGTTCTGAAGATGAAGCAATGTCTGATATTGCTACTTTAGAATACCTGCCATTATTTAAACCAGAAAATATCCCCAAGACCATTTCTTCTACACATCCTATCCCTTTGGTCTCAGCAAAGGTTTTCTCTAATAAATTTGTAACTCCTATTAATATCATTGCCTTTATTGATATTGGGGCACGTAACACCATCCTCAACCCAAAAATCCTTCCTCCCTCCTTTTGAAAACCCTTCACCCAACATTTCCAAGCAGCCAACCAAGGTGTCTTAACCATCAACCGAAGAACCAGACAGCCTATTAAAATCCAGTTATTTCCTGATTGTTCTTTATGGATACATGTACTTGGATCAGATCTTCCTGGAAAAGATCTTGTGCTTGGTTTTGATGCTCTCTATCAATTACCTCACCTTCGTATTTAGCCCACTGGACTTAAACACAAAAGATATTTCCAGCCTTACACCACTACCCATTCCTTTTTTCCTATCCATGACTCAAGCCCATTTCAACAGATTCAAGCCCAACTCGAAGCCCATTGTTGTGCCACTTCCCATACTAACTTTTTATCCAAAAATCCAAGCCCACTTTGGACACGACCAGAATTCTTCATTTATTTGCCTTTCAAAAAGTCTGAGGATATCAATCCCACAAAAACCTCTCATCCTGGTATGTCCCCTAAGGATTTCACCTTAACCCCAAGAGGAATGTTCTCAGTTATTGGCCCAGCACTTAATTGAGCCCACTCAATCTGATTGGGCTTGCCAAACCTTTTATGTGAACAAACATTCTGAACAAGTTCATAGAAAAAATGACTTGTTATTGATTACACTCCTCTGAACCCTTTCCTCAAAGACAATAAATACCCTTTACCAAACATTTCCTCCCTTTTTCTTTTCCTCCACAATGCCCGCATTTTCTCCAAGTTTGATTTAAAAGTCGATTTTTGGCAACTTGGGATTCTCCCATAAGATCCTCCCAAAACAGCTTTTTTGTATCCCTAATTTCCATTATCAATGGACTGTTATGCCTTTTGGTCTCAAAACAGCACCATCCATCTTTCAGCAGACCATGATCAGGATATATAAATCACTTCTCTCTTTTGCATTAATATACATTGATGATATTTTAATATTTTTTCCAGATGTTCCAACTCGCCAAAGCCATTTACAGACTTTCACTGACTTAACCAAAGAACAGGGGATTATGTTGTCACCATCTAAGATGATTCTTGCAAAAAATGAGATTGATTTCTTAGGGATGCATTTCTCCAACGGTGCTTACAAACCTCAACCCCATTTGGCTAAAGAACTCCTCACCTTTCCAGATCATCACCTTTCCCAAAAGCAAATCCAATAATTCTTGGGAATTGCAAATTACATACGACAATTCATTCCCCACTTTAGCCACCTATCAAGACCACTCACTTCACTTTTAAAAAAGAAACCTCCACCGTGGTCCGACATCATCTCCCACTCAATCCAAATGATCAAAGAAGTCACTCAGAGCTTGCCACCTCTTCATATTCCCTCCATTGGCAAAAGATTCTTTCAGACAGATGCTAGTGATGAGTGTTGGGGTGCAGTTCTCCTGGAAGAAAAAGACAACGCTCAACATGTTTGTGGCTATGCTAGTTGCTAATTTAAGGAGTCAGAATGCCACTACCATTCCACTTTTAAGGAGATATTAGCTATAAAGTATGGGATTAAAATATTCGACTTTCATCTTATTGGACACTGCTTTACAGTTGTCATGGACTGCTCATCTTTTCTAAAGATGCTTTCCTTCAAAGGGAAGTTAGTTCCACATCATCAGCTTCTTCGATGGGCAGAATAGTTCAGTAAGTATAACTTTGAAGTTCAACATATAAAAAGAGATAAGAACCTCATTCCAGATTATCTCTTAAGGCTTAAAAAATAACAACCTAATTCCATTTCTCCCCTCATCTATACTATGGCCATGGAACAATATGAACCTCATCCCTACCTGAAAAGCCAGCCAGCTCGCCTTAACTTTCCAGCTATCAGGATGAAATTTATTCCTCCTACATGTCCCCGCACCTCACCTAACACTATTAAACAATTTGCAACCCGCCATATGTTTTATTACCTACACCTCTTTTCCTAGAAAAGAAGTATTCCTGCCAATGAAAATTATTTCATCATCGACCAGCCTTGGTCAATCCTCTTTAAGTTTTTCCACGATTCTCCCAGTTCTAAAGAGGAACTTTGGTTCCTCTGGTGTCTCTTAACACTCTATACTCATGCTGTTCTGTCCCCACTTGTGGATATTTATGAAATTCTTACAAATCCTGAACAACGGACATCTTTCTACTGGCAATTTCTCCAATGGTATGCCCCTCTTTCATGGTGGCGCCATCAGCTTCTAACAAAGATCCAATCACTTCAAGTATGGAAGATGACAGAATCCCGAGCAAGAAATTACACTACAATTTACTTCTTCCACAGGCCATATATATGGAATCCTTCTCAAAATTTCATATGGGATCAACCTCAGGCCTTCCATTGGAAAATATTTGAAAGTCCTGATCAGTTAGAGGATCCAGCCGTAAAGAAAGCTCTTTATGCAATGCTTTGTGAACTCAATAACATTGAACCCTCATCTTTACATCCTTCTTCTTATAACACTGCTAAATAATCTCTCCGGCCTAATTACCTGGATTCTCTGTTCTAAGATTCCCAAGATCCTTATCTTGATATGAACATAGATCATGATGATGCTAGTACTCAAGACCTTCTCTCTACTCTGGAACATAAGCCCAAATAGGAGGATAGGATTGATGACCTGGATAATTTTGATTGGATATCTGATCTTGAAGATATCAACATGTCCCCTTCACACGAAGCAATCCATCATCACAACAAGAATTAAAGATACTTTTCATAAAGTAACTTTAATGATTCCTGCTTTTGTAAAATAACTTTAATGATTCCTCCTTTATCTTTTATAAAGTAGCTTTATTAAAGTAGCTTTTGTAAAGGAGATTCCTCCTTATCTGTAAAATAGTTTGTCGTTTAAGAGCCTTAAGCTCTATAAATATGTAAGTCCAATCCCATTAGAGGATCAAGCTTGAAGTAATAAAATCTTCCCTTTTTCCTTCTCTATGAGTTTCTAAGTTTTCTCTTTCTCTCTTCATTAGAATACTCTTATTCATCATCCTTGGACCCTGTTATCTATCTCTTAGATCTGTAAAGAAAGTTGTGTTGTGTTGTCTAACAGGACAAGCCCGGCAGTTGGCCAGGAGAGCCGTTTATTTGGATGGTCGTACCTGACTTCCCAATCGGCCTATTTATAGTATCTTAAAACTATAGATCAAACTTTTGTATAACTCAAACTCTTTATGAGGTAGGATTAGATAATTCTTATCAAATAAAGATACTCAATCTTATCTTGATATGGAACTTTATCCATATTCAGAGTCATTGGCTTACCCAAACTCTATCAAGAACAATTATAATACTTGAATTTTAAATAATCTAGATTTTTAAGACAATACTGAAGATTTATAAATATCCGAATTGCACCAGACCGTGTACACCTAGTAATATATACAAATCTATAATGTTAATTAATAAAAAAAATTATTTAATGTTCCATATTTGTGCACGATAAATCACTGCCACTAAAAAGCACTAGATTATTTAATTTTAGTATTAAATAGAAAAAAAAATTGGGATAAAGAGTGTTTTTTCCCTTCAACTATTGAAAATAAGGTGAATTTATCCTCTAACTCTTTTTTGAGCTCTTTTGCCCCTTAACTCCCATAAAGTTGATGGATTTATCCTTTTTTGGGATGAAAATCTTATATGGCAAATGACTTAATGCCATCCAATCTAATGCATCCACGTCAGATCTTATGTGTGAAAATCTCCCTCCAACTAAGCATCCACATGTCACCTTTGATGACGTGGCAGGCATACATAAAAAAAGCTTAAATAAATCACACACTCTCTCTTCTTTGTCGTCCTCTTTTTTCAAAGAGATATCCAAACTTATAGCGAGCAAAACTTCCAAACTATAATTGTATATCATCGTAATAACTATAATCACCATTTTAATTCTCTAGTTCAAAATAAAAAAGTAAAAAAAAAAATCAAGAAATGCGTTGGATTGATTCAAATACTATCTCAACCAAGTTATTTACAATAAAAAATGAAATAAAATGAACCACAAACCTTAGGCAAACGATAGATTTTTAAACCACACTCAAAATGGCAAATCCAATTCTTTCTCAAAATAAGACTTTTGTTGTTTTTCATAATCAAACATGTTTTAGATTACAATTTTATCTGTAATTGATTCTTCATCTTCACTCACACCATTTTCTGCCAATACCACACAAGTACAAATGCTATTGCAGAGAAAAAAATTATCCCGAAGTAATTAATTACTTCAACAAAAATTTTGAATTTCGCAATAAAAATCTCTCTATTGCTAAATATATAGACAAGTTAATCTTATTAAATTAGTTAACATAGGTAACAGAGCAATCTATCAAGAATCCATATTTTTTATTGAACAGAGTTTTGATGCATAATTAGGAACAATATAAAGATTATCATTTAAATTTTAATTTCATGCTTAAAATAAAATTTAACCTAGATAGCTTCCCATAAACCCCCTTACTTATGAAATTTTCTTTTTAATCACATTTTACTTTCACTTGCTTCAATTCAGAGTTGCCATACAATTTCATCAATTAAAAACTAATAATTATAACTAAAATTGAAAACTCCGACAACCAAAACCCAAAATTGATTAGAATTTTAGCTAATACATAGCTTTAAATGTTGATGTGGCATGAGTTTAATTGGACCCCTTAGATGACTATGGTGTATAATCCCATTGCAAATAGTATTAGAAATAAAATTAGGATCCTATTCCTATTGGAAAAAGGCAAGTCATATTTGTGATTGGGTAATTTGTTAATTCTAGTATATTTGGGATTATTTTTGAAGCCTATAAATACATAAGAGGTTAAAGATTTTGAGGGATGAGATTCATAGAAAAATCACCAGATTAGTGGTTGTAAAAATTCTTTCTCATCATAATGGAATTATTCTTTTTGTCTTGCCCATGGCCAAAGTACGTTATATTCTTATATCGTTTTTCTTCTCTCTTATCTTTATTTATGATTATATTAGTTAATTGCATTTATTCTTAATAATTAATGTCAAAGCGAGGTTAGAGTTTCCTATACATAGTCTAGGGGTTAAGATATCGTCTTCATCTTTAACAAAGTACAAGGCAAAGAAGTTTAATGGGGAATCTAATTTCAATTTAGGAAAGATTAGAATGAGATCGTCGCTGATTTTATAAAGATTATGGAAGGCAATTTAAGAGGATTTTCCAAAAGGAAAGAAGGAGTTAGAAAAGTAGATTTAAAGGAAAGGGCTCTGAGTGCAATTTTCATAAGTGTTATAGTCGATGTTCTTTGTGAGATTATTGCTGAAAATTCTGCAATAAAGGCATGGAAGAATCTTCAGCAGAATCTTCAGAATCAACGACAAATTGCCTTTACCTAAACAAATATTGTATTACATTCCAAATGAATGAAGGTACACATATTAAAACTCATCTTGATGAGTTCAATTCAATTACAATGGACTTCAAGAATATATGTAATGGCCCAAAAATATTTACTTCGGTGAATAGTAAAAGTGGGCTCAGGTGGGGACCATAAATAGTAAAAGTGGACCCAGGTGGGGCCCATGAATAGTAAAGGTGAACCCCATGAATAGTATTATCATCATTGACTGGGTCTTATGAATAGTAATATCATCATTGATTGGGTCCCATAAATAGTGATAGCATCTTTGACTGAGTCTATGAATAGTGACTGTGGGTCCTACAAATAATCACTTCAAGGTGAACAATACCCGAAAATATTTTATTTCACCATTAGAAAGAGAATGTTAAATGGAGGATAATGGTATAATCTGGTGTAAAAATAAGGTCAAATAGGCCCCCGAAAGTCAGTCTGAATTTGCCTCTAGTTCGGTTCGGTTGAACCGAAGTTTGATTGAAATTTGACCGAATTTTTAGAAATGGTTAGAGTAGATAAAAGGGTCTATTGTAAGAGTATTAAAGGCTTAGAATGATTTTTAGAAATTTTTGACAGTATTAGAATTGTATTTTACGGCAAAACCGGACTGAATCGAATTAGACCGGTTTAAGTGAACCGAACCCCAAACGGACTCCGATTGAGCTAAAATTTTTTAGGGAGACTAATTTTAATATTCTAAGAATTATGAAATTATTTAGGAGTGATAATGAGTTCTGGAACATTCAATTACGCTAAAACAGTGAAAAATGACCCGAAACCTGAAAATCAGATCAAATCGGCTCAACCACTGTGGTTGGACCTGGTTCGGTCAAATTGGACCCATATAAATACATTCAAATTTGTGGAAATCCCTTGGATTCCCTTTTGGAAGCCACCTTCTTCTTCCTCTTCCATGGCCGAATTGCTTCTCCTCCCTCCTCCACCATTTTTCTTTCATTTTTTCTTCATCTCACTTCAAAATCTAACCTCTTTAAAATAATTCAGCTCCTTTATAATCCATTGATGGTCTTATAATTTCATTTGAAGGAGTAAAAGTGGGTAAAACCTAAACTTAAAAGTTTAGGTGTAAAATTGAGGTAAGAGATTTAAGTGTTTTTAATTTGGTTTTAAGGTTCCTAAGGTTACTTTAGGATGTGAATAAGATGTTTATGAAGTTTTATTTTTGAAAGGAAGCTTGATTTTGATGAAATCTTAATTTTTGTGTTTGGACATAATTATGTCCACTAGGTGAAGGAACCTCTAATCACGCTAAGGGCAAGGAAAAGAATATTTGAGAAGTGTATTGCAAGGATTTGATGTTTGTGATTGCAAATTCCATTTAATTCCATGATAAAAGCATGGATTTAGGTTATGTTTGTGAAGAAAGTATGTGATTTATGCATGTTTAATTAAAAATGACATGATATTGATGCTTAGTGATGTTAAAAATGATGGTATGTATGATTAAAATGAAGAAATAAATTTTGTGTGAAAAGTTCCTTCTTTGGCCGAATGTAATTCATGTGATTTTCATGTGTTTTCATGATGTTTTATGCATGTTTATGATGGATCTATGGTATTTGGCATGTGAACTAATGAATGGTATGTGTTAGAGCATGTGAAAACATCATGAGGTATGTGATGTATGTATGGCCGAATGTATGTCATGTGTAAAGTCATAATTTTGATGTGTTTTTATGGAAATTAATGGTATGTTGATGTTATACAACATGTAATTGGCCTAAATAAATGATAAAATTGATAAAAATATTTAATATAAATAAATTTGGTATGTGGGCCGTATGCATGTATGTATGTATGCATGTGTACCATGATGAAATAATGAGTTTACATGGCATGTGATGATGTAATGATGATAACCACATGTTTAATGATGAAATGGTATGAAAAAAAATAGGGTAAACCCATCTGGAGACCCTTAAACTTGTCCAAAAAATTCATTTTGACACTTGAACTCAACCAACGATCGAATAAACACTTAAAATTTCATAAATGATATTTTTAAACACTAAAACTATCAAATTTCAATATTTTTAAACACAAAATTTAGATAAACCCGAGCGGGCCTAATGCGTGATTATCACTCTCCTGGAATAATGGACACCTGTCGGTCATGCATAAAATTACTGCCACGTGTCGGTTATTACTACTTCTTCTGCCTCCTCCTCCTCCTCTTCTTTACTTTTACTGTTTTAAACCATTTTTTCTTTTTATGTTTCTCTCTCCATCAGTCTCCCCCTCCCCTTCCTTATCTTCGCCGCCATCTCCATTCCCTCTGCTAGCAGCCACCGACTAGGTGCCGGCCTTTTACTTTGATTTTTTACTGTTTCCCTCCTACTTCTGGTTGGACTTTGCCGCCTATTCCTCTAGTCGGATCTTAGATTTGAAAATACAGATCTTCTGGTTCCTCTGGTCGGATCTTCTGGTTGGACTCCACTGCCTTTTACTTTGCTTTTTTACTGTTTTCCTCCCTCCTCTGATCGGGTTTTAGATTTGAAAATATGAGGCATCTGTTTATTTTTTGTAGATTTAAATGCCTGTTTGTATATTAGAATATAATTTAGTTAGATTTTGAATGCAAGGCAGCTGTTGATTATCACTCTATAGGGTAGAGATTGGATTGTTTTTTATCTGTTAGAGCAATGGTTGGTTGTCTAATGCTGATTTATTATCAAATTCATTCGAGCATTTCTTTCTATTGTTTCTTACAAACCTTTGAATGCGTTCATCTATTATTTATTTCTTACATTTTTCAGTCTAAATGAAATGTTAAATGTTAAATGTTATAAGTTTCTATTTTTGGGCAGTGAATTGTGAATTTTAATTTTGAAATTGTAAAGAAAACATACTCAAAATTTGTTGAGATTTTTGTTTTGTGCTGTCAATAATGTGTACAATTGATAGAAAATGGGATGATGAATGCTCTGTCAATAGAGATAAATGGAAAATTGGGTTTATTGATAACAGGGGACAATGGAGAAATAGAGAAGGGGTGGGAGAGAGAGAGGGTTTTTTTTACTGGTGAATATAGTTTCACGCGCTTAAGGAAATGAGTGAAATACACTTACTGCAAAGTCAGCAAATTGTGTTTAAAAATATCGAAATTAGATACTTTGAGTGTTTATTTGGTCGTCCTCAGAATTCAGGTGTTAAAATAAAATTTTTGGACAAGTTTAGTGGTCTCCATATGGGTTTACCCAAAAGAATAAGATATTATGATAATATACCATGAAATATATGTATGTCACATTAATAATGTGAAAAATAAAATAATATTGCCCTATATGGTGATCTGGTAGTCAAGTCTAGTTCAGGATATGTTGGTATGCCATAGGGACATAAGACCGCGGGTGTGAGCATAGCGTTTCACTTAAATAGTAGGCCAATAATGGTCCTACCTCTCTGTATCTGAATATTTAAATTGTACTGTACTGTATTTAAAGACAGTGGTGGTCCCACAGGACTACTCTGGTATTTCTGTGAACTTCTAAAATTTACGTCTCGTTTATCCTGTATATAGAGTTTGCCAGTGTGTTACAGGGGCATAATGATAAAAATGAGATTTAAATAGTTAAAATATGATTAAAATAATATTTATGTGAAAAAAGGACATAAATGTAGTTATATAAAAAGTTTGAGGGCAAAATGGTAATTTTGTGCGTATGTGTGTTAAGAATGGTTTATAAGGGTAAAAATGTAAATAAATGGTTAAATATGAAAATTGGCCACTTCTTAGGGGTAAAAATATAATTTGGCATGAAAATAGTAAATGGAGGGTAAAATCATAATTTGGCATGTAAATTAATGGGAAAATTGTAATATTAGTGAAAATAATTAAACTAGTGGCATAATAGTAATATTATTGAATTTAAAATGAACTAATGGCATAAATGTAATTTTGGTGAAGTATAAGTGAATTAAGGGTATAAATAAAATATTACCATAAATTAAGGATAAAATGGTAATTAAGATTAATTATATGTTAATTGTGTAATTGCCCTAATTATATGATTTAAAGATAATTAAATATAATATTGCATGAATAACTCGTAATTACATTGAATAAGTTTAATTATGAACATTTAGATGTTATTATTTATTAAATATTATTCATGCATGTGAAATTAGTTTAAGTGAAAATTTCTGAAATTGCAATCACTACTGGGCATATTTAATGCTCAACACGTAATTTTATTTGACTGCGTATAGGTACTCCGTAAGATTTTGGGAGCAGAGCATACCTCACACTTTGGAAGTGGTATGGAAGAAATTAATTGGAATATTTAAGTCTATTAAGAAGTTTGGCATGTATATGTCTTATAATATTACTTTTGGGTTTTGGTCTGTAATAGATTACTATAACTGTGACTAGGTTATGTGTATAATAGTTTCATTGCATGTGACTAAATGTCTGTGAATGAGTGTTGGGCATGCCTAATAATTGATAGAAATTAAGTTAATACAATTGATAAAGTAAAATATAGATTCCCAACTTAAAAGAAAACTGACCAAATGAATAGTAACTTAGACAGTTATAGGTCAATCGGTATAATTGATAACGAATTAAAATAGTAATCTTAAGTTTGATGATTAATTAATAATTGTTAATAGATTTAAGTAAATTGACTATTTATATAGTACTATTTATATGGTACTATTCATACGATACTATTTATACGGTACTATTCATACGGTACTATTCATAAAAAAAATTTACCGATTTTAATCAATTGTCTATTTAATAACCTGATTAGTTCAATTAGGTTAATCGGATTAAAATAAATAGTAATTTAATCGGAAGTAGGGTGTTACAAGTATTGGTATCAGAGTTCCGGTTTAGGTGGTTCTAAGATCGGAGTGGTCAATGGGAATAGTATAAGTACATGTGCATGCCAAATAATTTTTGGACAATATAGTCATGTGAGGCTAATGTATGCTTGCTCCTTGTGTTAGATTGTGAATATGGCTCCAGATGAAGGTCGTCGTGATAGTGATGTGGAGAGTGCCACATTTGTTAGTATTAGTCGATCGAGGACGCCTCAGCATCAGGACACTCCGCCGATTGCTCCTCCTCCTCAGCAGCAGCCTGAGTTTATGAACATGATGGCGAATTTCTATCAGTTTATGCAATCTCAGCAACAACCTCGGGGTCATGAACAGCAGTTAGCTCCACCTAGGCGAAGGCCTATTTTGGAATAAATTAAGAAATTGGGAGCGGAAGATTTTTATGGTCGCGATCCTTTGATTCCAGTTCAGGCAGAGGAGTGGTTGTTTAAGTTAAAGAGGATGTTTGAGACCACTCAGAGCCCACCAGATGAGATGCTTCAGGAGCAATGGCTTTACTTCAGGGTCCTGCCTACACATGGTGGAGTTCAGTCCGTAAACATACTCCAGCTGATCAGGTTACTTGGGGGTTTTTCCAGACTCGGTTTGAGAAGAAATATATCGAGTCTGAGTATAAATATGCTATGCAAGATGCCTTTTGGAGGCTTAGACAGGGGAATAAGTTAGTTGCTGAGTACGAGAAAGAGTTAGAGCGGCTTAGTGCTTATCTAGATGATGAGTCCATGACTGAGCAGAAGTTATGCCACAGATTTGAAAGAGGTCTGCATAATAACATCAGATTGGCTTTTGGTTCTTAGAGACATTTGGATATGAGGTCCTTGGTTGAAGAAGCCCTTAGAGCAGAGACTATTATATCAGAGGAGGTTGATAAGCAGTCCCGTTTCAAGCAAAAGAGGAAATCGGGTCAGTTTTCTAGTGCAGCTGGTCAGAGTAAGAAGTTTAAAGGGCCTCCTCAGTCACAGAACCATGCATCAGCAGCACCTGTTATTACTCAGAAGAAACCAGTCGGCAGCAGTGCCCCGATCACATCCGTAGCTAGTGCACCTAGGGGTAGAAGATGAAAGTCAGTTCCACAGTGCCCTCATTGTAAGAAGTTTCATCCGGGCGAGTGGAGATTTTTGAACAGGGCTTGTTTCAGATGTGGGTCCCGAGAGCACCAAATTAGAGATTGTCCTAAGGCCCAGCCATCCACTGCAGCATCACCAGCTCTGGGTGGAGGGTTAGCCCCTCAGAGAGGACGTGGTAGGGGAGCAGCTCCTCCACAGGCAGTTTTAGGCCCCTCAGTACAGCCACCTCAGGGTCGTATCACTGGACATGCATATGCTGTTAGAGCCCGTGAACAGGATGATGCTCCAGACGTCATTGTTGATAAATTCTCATTGCTCTCTCATTCAGTTTATGCATTGATTGATCCTGGTTCTATGCATTCCTATATTAGTACTGTTGTTGCTTGGGATAAAGGGTTGCATGACAGTCAGTTGGACCAGGATATTTTAGTGAGTAATCCTTTGGGGTATAGTGTAGTGGTGAATAAAGTATATAGAGATTGTCCGGTTAGTGCTCAGAATTTTATGTTTTCTACCGATTTAATTGATCTTCCCTTCTGAGAGTTTGATGTGATTTTGGGTATGGATTGGTTATCCACTCACTAGGCCACTGTTGACTGTAAGAGAAAGAGAGTAACTTTAAGAACTGCAGACGATCAGGAGATTGTCATTGTGGGTGAGAGATCAGATTTTCTTTCTGATGTGATTTCAACTACTGTAGCTAAGAGACTTATCAGAAAAGGGTGTGTTGCCTACTTGCACTATGCAATGGAGACCAAAAAGGATAAACTTAAGGCTTCAGATGTGCCCACTGTTCAGGAGTTTCAGGATATTTTTCCTGAAGAACTTCCAGGTCTGCCACCTGATAGAGAGTTAAAGTTTACTATTGACTTAGTACCTAGTACTGCACCTATCTTTATTGCTCCTTACAGAATGGTGCCTTCAAAACTCAGAGAATTGAAGATTCAGTTGCAAGAATTATTTGATAAAGGCTTTATTAGACCGAGTGTCTCACCTTGGGGCGCACCAGTCCTCTTTGTGAAAAAAAAAAAGATGGATCACTTCGGTTATGTATTGATTATAGACAGTTGAATAAAGTCACCATAAAGAACAAGTATCCACTGCCTCGGAGTTGAAAGGTGCGGGCGTGTTTTCCAAGATTGACTTATGATCTGGCTACCATCAACTAAAGATTAAAGAGTTAGATCTGCATAAGACAACTTTTCGCACCAGGTATGGTCATTACGAGTTTATGGTCATGCCTATTGGATTGACAAATGCTCCTACAGCTTTTATGGATCTGATGAATAGGGTTTTCCACCCTTACTTGGATCAGTTTGTGGTTGTTTTTATTGATGATATTTTGGTGTATTCTAAGACTCCAGAGGAGCATGATGAGCATTTGAGAATTGTTCTGCAGACTCTGAGAGATAAGCAACTTTATGCCAAGTTTAGTAAATATGAATTCTGGCTGAATGAGGTATCATTTTTGGGTCACGTAGTATCAACAGATAGTATTAAAGTTGATCCTAAAAAGATTGAAGCGATCCTTCAGTAGAAGACACCTAGGAGTGTTACCGAGGTTAGGAGTTTTCTAGGATTGGCAGGTTACTATAGAAGATTTGTCAAGGGTCAACTCCTTTAACCAGATTATTACAAAAGAATGTTAAGTTTGCATGGTCAGATAAATGTTAGAAGAGCTTTGAGAAGCTTAAGTGTATGCTGACTGAAACTCCAGTGTTAGTGTAACCTGAATCTGATAAGGACTTTGTGGTCTTCAGTGATGCTTTCAGAAATGGTTTGGATTGTGTATTGATGCAGGAAGGCAAGGTGATTGCTTATGCCTCCCGATAGCTTAAGACTTATGAAAAAAATTACCCTACTCATGATCTTGAGTTGGCAGATATTGTATTTGCATTGAAGATCTGGAGACATTATCTCTATGGTGAGAAATGCTACATCTACACTGATCACAAGAGTCTGAAGTATTTACTTACTGAGAAGGAGCTTAACTTGAGACAGAGACGTTGGCTTGAATTGATCAAAGACTATGAGTGCTTTATCGACTATCATCCTGGTAAAGCTAATATTGTAGCTGATGCTCTCAGTAGGAAATTTATGGCTTCTCTACGAGCTATGAATGTTAGCCTGGATTTATCAAATGATGGAGCTTTGATTGCAGAAATGCAAGTTAAGCCAGATTTTCTCCAGCAAGTGAAAGATACTCAGAAGCAGGATGATCGATTATCCACCATTATGGCACAGGTGAACGATGGCCATGTCAGTGATTACTCATTGGGTTCAGGTGGTGGGTTATATTACAAACAGAGATTATGCGTTCCTCATCAAGCTGATTTGAGAAAGAATATCCTGTCAGAAGCTCATCACAGCAGCTTTGCCATGCATTCTGGTTGTAACAAGATGTATCAGGATTTGAAAATGCTCTATTGGTGGCCAGGCATGAAACGTGATGTGACAGAATTTGTGGGTAAGTGTCTGATTTATCAGCAAGTTAAGGTAGAACATCAAGTTCCTTCAGGTTTGCTTCAGCCTATTGTCATTCCTGAATGGAAATGGGATATGATAACCATGGATTTTTTGTCAGGATTTCCTCTCACGAGAAAGAAACATGATGCAGTTTGGGTGATTGTTGACCGACTCACTAAGTCAGCTCACTTTTTGCCTATCAGAATGGATTATTCGTTATCCAAGCTGGCAGAGTTGTACATTAGTGAGATTGTAAGATTGCATGGAGTTCCTTCCTCCATCATTTCAGATCGTGATCCGAGATTCACTTTTCAGTTTTGGAAGAGGCTCCGGGAAGCTTTGGGAACTAGATTATATTTCAGCACAGCTTTCCATCCTCATACTGATGGTCAATCTGAACGTGTAATTCAGATTCTGGAAGATATGTTGAGATGTTGTATACTTGAGTTTGGTAACAGTTGGGAGAGGTACTTGCCTTTAGCAGAATTTGCCTACAACAACAGTTATCAAACTAGTATCAAGATGGCTTCTTATAAAGCTTTGTATAGTAGAAAGTGCAGAACTCCTCTTTATTGGACAGAGCTCAATGAGAACAAGATTGTGGGGTCAGATCTGATTCGAGAAACTGAAAAAAAGGTTCGAGTGATTAAAGACAGACTGAAAGAAACCATGGATCGACAGAATTCCTATGCAGATTTGAAGAGGAAAGATATAGAGTTTCAAGTGGGAGATAAAGTATTTCTAAAAGTTTCTCCATGGAAGAAGATCCTGAGATTTGGAAAGAAAGGTAAATTGAGTCCGAGGGCCCTTATGAGATTATTCAACGGGTTGGACCAGTGGCTTACAGACTTAAGCTTTCACAAGAGTTAGAGAAGAATCATGACATCTTCCACGTCTCTATGCTTCGAAGGTATCATTCAGACCCCAGTCATGTCATCAAGCCTGAAGAAGTTCGAGTTCAGCCAGACATGACTTATGAGGAGTATCCATTGAAGATCCTGGCTAGAGAAGTGAAGCAGCTCAGGAACAAACAGATTCCACTAGTGAAGATTCTTTAGAATCACCATAATATTGAGGAAGCGACGTGGGAACCCGAAGAGACCATGAGACAACAGTATCCCCAGCTCTTCAGTTCAGGTAAATTTCGAGGATGAAATTTTTAATATATAGATATTAAAATTGATAGCGAGGATCAAGCCTTAATTGTGTTATGTTCAATTCAATTCTTATGATACTTGGTTGATACATTATTGTATGGAAAAGATAGTATTTCTTTAGATGATGTTAGTAATACATTAAAGTCTAAAGAATTGAAAAAGAGTTTTCCAAAAAATAGAACAGAGGGTGAAAGTTTAGTAAGTAAGGGAAGAACACAACAAAAGATTTTTTCTAAAAGGCAGTATAAGGGTAGGTCGAAGTCTAGAATGAAAAAGCTAAACTATTTTGAGTGCGGAGAACAGTGTCATTTTATACGAGATTGTGCTAAATTGAAAGAGAAAACGGAAAAGCAGAAGGAGGAGAATTTTGCAAATATTGTTGACATTTGTAGTAGTTGTGATGATGGTTATGATGCAAGGGAAGTCCTTGCTATGAGTTCAAGTCATAAATAGCATTTCTGGGTTCTTTATTCTATTCAACCTTCCACAAGTGTCACCACAAACATTGTTTTACTACATATAAAAAGATAAGTGGATATGTGTTCATGAGTGATGATAATCCATTATCAATAGAAGGGATTGGTCGCATCAGATTGAGAATGTTTAACGATGTTATTAGAAGTAATAAGTGTTGACATGTTCCCTATATGAAGAGGAACCTGATTTCTTTTTCTACTCTTGATGATCAAGGGTATAAGTACCACTCAAACAATGATATTCTTAAAGTGCGTAAAGGCTTCATGGTACTAATGAAGGGTAAGATGCAATCTATATTGTATTATCTTTAGAGCAGTGTAGTTAAAGGGAAAGTTATTGTAACTTTTAGAAGTAGTGATCAAAATCAGTCTTAATTGTGGCATTTGCTTCTTGGTCATATGAGTGACAAGGGACTTTCTTTGTTAAGCAAGCAAAATTTACTAAATGGATACAAAAATGAAGCTTGAAATTTTATGAGCATTGTGTGTTTGGTAAACAGACCAAGGTAAAGTTGAGTAAGAATGCGGTGCATAAGACCAAAGCAAGATAGATTACATACATTCAGACTTGTGGGGTATAATTAGAGTTCCCTCCAAGAGTGGTGCTAAGCATTTTATGACTCTGATTGATGATCCCTCGAGAATGGTGTGGGTGCATTTTCTAAAAACCAAAGATAACTCACTTTTAATATTTGTTAAATGGAAGACGATGGTTGAAAGGTAGACAAAAAGAAAATTGAAAAGTCTTCAAACTGACAATGGGTTGGAATTTTGCAATTTTGTATTTAATGATTTCTACAGCAAGGAGGGCATAATGAGACATCGAACTTGTGCAGGAACGTATAACAAAATGGTGCTACAAAATGCATGAATAGAACACTTTATGATAGAGCACGGAGTATGCTTTCACATTCATGTGTGAGCAAGGATTTTTAGGCCAAAGCAATCAATACAGCACGTTATTTGGTTAATTCAACTATTGAGTACAAAACTCCTTTTAAGGTATAGTCCGGTTCACCTAATATAAGATATGCATCTGGAGTGAAAGGTTATAGGTTGTGATGCACAAATCAGAAGTCTTCAAGAATGATTATTAGCAGGGAGGTTACATTCAATTAATCTGCCTCATTGGACAGTCATAAAAAAGAAGACAATAGCAAATAAAGATAATGGTGTCAATGATCGCATAGAGCTTGAAATTAATTCTCCACCGATCTTGATTAGAATGAAGATAATGCACTTGTGCAACAACAAACATATGGCATTGCAATAGGCCAAGAAATGAGACAAATTAAACCACCACAAAGATATGTGAATATAGTTAATGGAAATCTTATTGGATATGCAAATTTTGTGGGTTTTATTTTGTCAGTTGCAAAAAATGTTGATGTGCAGGAACCTAACAGCTATAAAGAAGCCATTTCTAACACAGGTGCAGATCAATGGATTGGTGCTATGGGTGAAGAGATTCAGTTTATCCATAAGACTAAGTACTGCCATTGCAAGGGCAGTGTGCAAGATAGAGTGATAATACCAAAGTCGATGATTGAGGGAATTCAAGCTAAGGGGAAGATTTGTTGACGTGACTTGAATTTAATTGGAATTCTAGATGACTATGGTATATAATCCTATTTCAAATAGGATTAGGATTAAAACTAGGATCCTATTCCTATTGGAAAAAGGCAAGTCATATTCCAAAGAGGAATAGATTTGCTAATCTAAGTATATTTGGGATTATTTTTGAAGTTTATAAATACACAAGAGATTAAGGGTTTTGAGAGATGGAATTCAAAGAGAAATCACCAAATTAGTGGTTGTAAAAATTCTTTCTCATTATAGTGGAATCATTCTCTTTGTTTTGCCAATCGATGGAGACATACTTGGCCAAATCACATTATATTACTGCATCGTTTTTCTTTTCTCTCTTATTTTTACTTATGATTATGTTAATTAATTGCATTTAATCTCAACAATAAAAGTGAACAATAGTGAGAAAAAAAAAGTACCAGTTGGAGGCACCGATGCTACACCATACATGAGTTTGAGTTTAGCAAAAGGGATAGAGGTAGAGCTAGTGTTAGCTTTGATGAAGAGCTACTATTTTCAATAACACATTGTGTTTTTCATGGCTTTATTTGATTTTAGCAAACTCATTCTATATCCTTGACCGTTCACTAATCACATATTTAGAGCAATGTTTTCAGAAGCGGATCGAACATTGACTCGGTCTGCCAACTAAGTAATGAATCAACTGGTTGGACCGGATTGATTCGAAATTTTTTATTTTTTTTAAAATATATTTTTTTATAAAAAATTAAAAACATGTTATATAAAAAAATACATTCAAACAACCTATTAATTATCAAATATCAATATATTAATTTTTCTTCATTTATTTTACTATTTTTTTAGCAATAATAGTAAAATATTTAACACTATAGCTGGATTTCTCTGTTAAATATTTGGATTTATAAGGAAAATTTATTTTTGAATTTATAATTTAATTTTAATTTTAATTTTAATTGTAAAATTTATTTTTATGACGTTACCTAAAGATATTATTTTTATAATTATCATGTTCATCTTCATTTCTTTCTTAATATTTCATTACATTTAAATTATGTAGTTATTTAATATCTAAAAAATATAAAATAAAAATATAGTGAAAAATACATAATTTTCAATTTTATTAAATTTAATATTAATACGAATTAATTTTATCATCAAATATAAATTTTTTATTAAATAATATTTAACAGTTATTAACTCGAATTATAAAAATATATTTTAGGAATTTAAGATATACTATATTTTTTTCTATTCAATCCGATTTTTTCCCGTTTAAGCAGATTTTTTTTGTATATTTTGATTTTTATATTAGATCAAATCAATTTTTTTATTGATTCACGATTGAAACGATTCGACCGGTCTAATCAACCCGATTTTTAAATCATTGGTTTAGAGCTATGATATGATTTACAATTTAAGTTGGAGCTCACTATAACTTTTGGACCTATCTCTGCGAAAGAAAAAGATGGAGAGAGTGAATTTTTTTAAAATTTTTTAAGTTTTTTCATTTATGTTTGTCAGGTCATCATAATGAGTTGACATGTAAATCTGATGTGGCTGCATTCCATTGGATGTCGCTAAATCTATTTGCTACGTCATACTTCTGTTCTAAAAAAAATTATTAGGTAAAAAAAAAAAAAAGTTGAAGGGAAAATTCAATATTATTTGAAGGGCACCTTTTTCTAACGGGATTTTCTCTACTCTTTTAATCCCTCGCTCGGTCTCTCTCTTTTTCTCTTCATCATTGACCACCATTAAAAAAAACCACAGAGCATTCGAAAAACCCCATTTCAGTTATAAGTGGCATCGAAATATCTAATTAATCTCTCATCTACTCTACAAATTAGGCAAGCAAAATAACTGTAACCCAAATCTTCAATCATAGGCGGAGACGGGAGGACTTTGAGGGGCTAAAGTCCCCCTCCAAACAAATAATAAAAATCCACCTAATATATATTTTAGAGTAAAAAAAAAAACCTAATCCTATTTTTTAACGTAATTCTGTTACACTAAACTAATATATTTACAAAAAAAAATCTAATCAATTAATCTCCTTTACTTTTATTTATCCGTCAATTGAATATTTACTTAATTAATTAATTTTTTATATTTATTCGCTTAAAAACCGTAATTCGCAGCAAAATAAAGCATATAAAAATTACGATTCGCAGCAAAATAAAAATAATTTTTTAACTGATATTTTGATTTTGTTCGTCAAAATTACTTGACAAAAAAAATTATATATAAATCTAGTTATTAAGAATTTTAATTCTAAAAAAACTTATCTTATACTGTCAAAATAAAAATTTCTATGTATTTTATTGGTATAATCAGTTTTTAATGATTTTTTTTTTTTTATGATTATTCTAAACTCCCTTCTTGGACTAATCCTGGCTCCGCACTTTTCTTCAAATTTTGAGTTAAAATCGGTGATTTATCCCTTTGATTTCGGTTGTGGTTTCAGTTAGTTAAATTCGGAGATTGGTCTTCAATTTAGTTCTACATCTTTGGAAGCCGTCTACACTTGCCGCAAAAAGTTGAAGGTACAATTTTATCTCCAAATTTCTCGTGTTCCTTGCATGCGCTGCTAGAAATTTTAGGAAAATCCCTGAGATTTTCAGTGTTGCCAAATTGCAGAATATTGCAAACCCCTTTTGATAGAAAGATGCAAATACTTCTCTGGTTAATTTGGAATATTAGGATAAAAGTAAATGTATGGCATCTGATTGATATAATCTTTTTCTCAATTTCTTTTTGCAAATTACTATAGATTGCTTCGGATTGTCAAATAATTGTGTGATTGATTTCCTAAAGACCCCAACTTCTTACTTCAGCTGCAATAATGGCTCAAATGTGCAATTAATTCAATTAGATGTAACGAAGAGATAAACGTGCAGCTGCAGATAAATTTCTGATCTTGATAAGATTTCATTGAAATCATCTTATGATCTTAAGCATAGCGTTTTGTTCGGGGAAAAACATTTTTTTTTTTATTGAAGTAATTAAGCAGCAACAATAAGAAACTCAATTCATTCTCTTTTTAAGTTTTTGTCATAATCCTTCTTGGTAAGAAAAGAGGCAATTTAGGATCCACTTCTGAGGAGTACAAAGGCTGCTTGGGAAGTGACTTAGATTCCTTCTTAGCCGTTTTTGTACATATTCCCTTTAAAAATTATACAAACTAATCAAAATCTTTTTTGAGATATAAAAATTATACACACTAACCAAAATCTTTTTTGAGATATAATGCTTCAGTACTTCTAATCAAGATTCGCTATCTATCCCATTATGTTACTCCACAAATGATGTCTAGTGAAATGTTCTTAGAACATAATATAAAATTTGAGTTAGGTTCATGGTATAAGCCATTGCTTCGAAATATAGGTTTACTTGGTCTATAAACAGTCATGACTTCGCTCCTTTTTATTCTTCTTTTGGAACTTAAATTTGACCATGAATTTTGTGCAATAGGAAATTCTCAACTGTTATTCATCATAGAGGCTTGCAGACTGACTTCATGCAAGGGGCAATCTATCCTCTATTCCTTTGACTTTATGATGTCTTCTTAATCATAGAAATTTATTGTTAACTGTCATTTTCAAGGATGTAATCAGCACAACATTTTGTGTGTATAAGATGGACTTCTTTCCAATAGAAAACTGAAAGCAAAATTGTCCAAATTTATGGCATACTTATGAAAGTCTTTTCTAGGTTGGGGGATTCATAGTGTATCATATGTGTCAAGCTCATACCAAAGCCTAGTTTTGCTTATGCAACTTTATTAATTGAAGTCATACAAGGACCATACCTAAACCTTAGTTTTGAGGATATTATATGAGGTCCACTTCAATTCATTTTGCAAACCTAAATAATCCACATTTTGTGAACTTCTAAGAGGAAAGGAAATAATTGCTGCACTTGATTAAAATGATTTTTTAATGATGAACTATTTCAATCCAAAATTAATTCAATATTGATGAAGGGTTTGACATGGCTGTCTACAGCTACTTGGCTGGTCCTGCAGATAAAAGTGAGATTTTGTATTGATTTTGTTTCTTTATTTTTTTATTTTTTGACATATTGCTTTGATGAATTGGTGGTGTTATGGTCAAAATTTATGCGGGTGGTGACTTGAAGCTTGCAACTATTATTTGATTGCCCATTAGCCCACCACTAAGCTGGCATTCAAGTTGCTTAATAGAAGATTTAGAGCCACACTATTGAGGAATGTGTGATTTTTTTATAATCTTTTTGTATTTTGAATAACTTTTTATAATTAGCTTCTGAATTTCTAATTGCTGTGTAGTCAAACTTTTGAAACTAACAAGTTTATTAGCATCGGTTGTGTGTCAGTTAAAATGGTATAAACTGTCACTCTAATTAAGCTTGAACACTAATTATAAACAAACTGATTATCTCTATAAAGAAAAAGGAAAAAAAATCCTATTCATGGTTGTATTGTGATAGTCAAAAGTATGCTGCGCTTTGTTGGATCAACAGAAGGATTAGGATAAATCTCCAAGTTTTCCTTGTGGTTCAATTTGAACTTTGAATTTACTTTGATTATCAAATCTCCTCCTATTCTACCAACTAAAGATTTTGGCTTCCCTTTCACTGTCCACTTTATATTCAACCCACTTGTTGATAACATCACCATTTCTTGCACACTCTGCAATTATAATTGGCACCGCATTGTGACGTGTATAAATTACCTTCAAAAGTACTGCTGCATGTATCTGAGGAATTTAAGCAGAAATAGGATTAATGCATCTGTTCATGGACCGACCTATTAATAAACTGATATAAACAGCTTAGGAAATTCAAGAGGAGAGAAATGAAAAATACCTTATATCTGACAGAAAGTGCAATGGTTCCCAGTGCACAGTTGCCTTGGTGTAATTATAGTATATCTCAAGCAAATTGTTTGGCTGTAGCTTCTACTAAGCGGCTGCTAAATTATCAGTTCTTGGCCATACATTTTTTGGATCAGAATACAATTCTGCCCTGTTTGAATAATTTGTAACTGCATAATATAACAATTCAGCACTCTTCACCAGTACATAATTCTGAACTCAACTTACATGACACAATGAAACTGAATTCATCTGAATATAGGAAACATGAGAGTAATTCTAAACTCTCAAGCAATTGAAAGACCATTTGCCATATGATGGTTAAAGGCTTCAGTGAAATAATGTTAGGATGTTGAGTTTGCTTGCTTGTTTTAAAAAGTGATTTTAGTTTAGAATTAAAAGTTCTTGATGTATGGATAACACAAAAGCATAAAAATGTAAGAATCAGAATAAATGAACCAGAGCGGCTAAATCCTGGAGAATGCCTTCTTTTGTTGATACCCTGCTCAAGGCAGATCTGCTCCCAAAAATTCCATGCCGATTATGAGTATTCTACGGAGTAATAATTTCTCGAGGTGTCTCCTTACTGTTTCCTCTTCTAATTTTGTTGGGAAAATTAGGTTTTCTGGGTCAATATTGATCTGCCAGTATGCTAACTTTGTGAACTATGCCCAGTGTTACTGTTGCAGGCCTCTCAAATTTTTAGGCTTCTGATATGGCTTGTTTTGGGTTGCATTTTCCTAAAATCAAAGACTAATGGATCTCTTTGGGCTTTTATGATGGGATTTAGTTTGTGTTTTTTATGTTTTTGAGGCAATAATTGTGAGGTATCTCCTGTATAATAAAGTATGACTTTTAATTTGCATCATTTCTTTTAATTTTTTTTTTAAAAAAACTAAATACATAAAATGTTTGAATTTTGATTGATATAATATATTTTATGCTTGCCTCTTAATCAGAAACTTGTGCATAAGAAAATATTTAGTTTTTAGTCAACAATGCAATTCAGTATAGAACTAAGAGAATAAGCATATTGTTGAAGGTCATTAAATTTGCAATGTATAAAGTCCGAAGTGTTGCCACACAAGTTCTCCAAGCTATGAGCTTCCCAAAACTAAAATGAAATAAATCTACCTGAAAATGGTAAAGGAGCTCATAAAAATTAGGTCTTGCTCATGGGTTACAAATTTTTGTATCACATAATCCTACTAATAGATCATTAAACTTTTTAGAAAATCAATTTAAAACAGGAAAGTTACCCTTTGATAAAGAAATTATAGCAAACAGTACTCAAATGGAAGAAGCCTAAAAAAGAGAAGCAACACAACACCAACCAAACTGAGATTTTGGATGTTAACCATAGTAATTGTTACTCGCTGGTGTTATCTTTTCAGCTCTGACAATCCAGTATGCTGTTGAGCACATGACAAGCACCAGTAGACTCCTCTCATCAACTGTTACTGGCCGGTGTTATCTTTTCAGCTCCGACAACCTATGAGGTGACTGTTCAAGTGCGGCAGAATCAAGTTTGGGAGTTTGAAGGTAAACCCAAGAATTTCAATTGCGCCTATTTTCATCACTGTACGAATCGAGTTCCCACCAAATTCGAATTTTACTTGATTTATAATACACAGTTCTACAACAAGAGTAAAAGAAGAAAGATATTCTCTAGGTAATATTGTTTGCATAATTTTCTAGTACTTTTCCTCTTTGCTATAGAATTTATTTGTTTTGATGGGATTTTGGTTATATTACAGTTGTTGAGCATTTCAGAGAGCTCATTTTATGTTATTGGTCATCATTTTGAGAATTGCTATTATTGGTTTAGATTTGAGGTTTTAGTTGCTGTAGAAATAGATAGTTTGTTCTCAGGATTATCAAAAGGATTGTTGCGTTCTAGATGGGGAAGCAAAGTGGGAAGAATAAGACGGGGGCAGGAGGGCATTCGGGTGATAGCAATATTCAGCAAAACATTGGGAATAATAGTCTTAAAGCTAATGAAAAGGATGCCGAGGTTTTCATTTCCATGTCTCAAGAATTGAAGGAGGAAGGAAATAGGCTCTTTCAGAAGAGGGACTGTGAAGGAGCTATGATGAAGTATGAGAAAGCCATTAAGCTGCTTCCAAGGAATCATATAGATATATCCTATCTTAGGAGTAACATGGCAGCATGCTATATGCAGATGGGTGTGAGTGAATACTCTAGGGCCATTCGTGAGTGTGATTTGGCACTGGAGGTCAAACCAAAGTATGGTATAGCGCTCTTAAAGAGGGCAAAGTGTTATGAAGGTTTGAATAGACTGGATTTGGCTCTCAGAGATGTTAATATGGTTTTAAAAATAGAGCCAAATAATGTTACTGCATTAGAGGTTTCAGAAAGGGTGACAAAAGCACTTGAGCAGAAAGGTCTAAGGGTGAATGATTCAGTCATTGAATTGCCACCAGATTATGTTGAACCTCCTAGCACTTCAAGTAAGCCAAAAACAACAAAAGAGAAGACGCAGAAGAAGAAAAATAAAAAAGTTGAGGAGAATAAGGCTGGGGATGAAGTTGAGGAAAAGAAGATTGACTACAAAATTGAGGAAAAGAAGGTGGATGACCATACTGCAGATAAAAAAACTCACGATAAGGTGGTTGTTGAAGAGAAAATTAATGGTGCAATGGAAGTACCTAAAAAGACCATAAAATTGGTATTTGGCGAAGACATTAGAGTGGCTCAGTTGCCTCGTGATTTTGGCCTCCAGCAGCTTAGGGAAGTTATATTTGATCGATTTCCGATCTCAGGAGCAGTTCTTATCAAATACAAAGATCAAGAAGGTGATTTGGTTACATTAACCTCCGATGAAGAACTGAGATGGGCTAAAGCATCAACTGAATCTCAGTCCTCTATGAGGCTGTATTTAGTCAAGGTCAGTCCTCAGCAGGATCCATTTTATAAAAAACCTGAGGAGGAAGTGAACAAGATGGATATTGTACAAAGCATGCCCATAGAGAATAGGAGTATTTCAAAAGGCATGCACATTGAAGATGGATGTAGTTATATTGATGAATGGATAATAGAGTTTGCTAAGGTTTTCAAGGACTATGTGGGGTTCGAGTCTGATGTGTATCTTGGTCTTCATGAACTTGGTGTTAAGGTATATTCTGAGGCAATGGATGATGCAGCTACTAGTGTAGAAGCACAAGACTTTTTCAATGGAGCAGCCGGGAAGTTCCAAGAGATGGCTGCTTTGGCACTATTCAATTGGGGGAATGTTTATATGTCTAGGGCAAGGAAAAGGGTTTACTTAACAAATGATTCTTCTAGAGAATCATTGCTTGAACAGATAAAAATAGCATATGATTGGGCAAAAAAAACATATTTAGAAGCAGGACAGAAATATGAAGCAGCATTGAGAATCAAACCAGATTTCTATGAAGGTCTTCTAGCTCTAGGGCAGCAGCAATTTGAGCAGGCAAAACTTTCTTGGTACCATGCAGCTGGAAACAATATTGACTTAGAATCATGGGCTTCTGAAGAGGTCATACAACTTTATAATATTGCTGGGAACAACATGGAAAGGGGCATGCAGATGTTTGAAGAATCAGAAGTGCAGCGCCAAAGTGAACTTTCTAATTCGATTAAGGTTAGATCTCAGTCAGAGAAAGTGGGGTTGGATGGACTATTTAAAGATATATCAGTAGAAGAGGCTGCTGAGCAGACCAAGGATATGATGTCGCAAATTAATCTCTTATGGGGTACCATACTATATGAGCAGTCAATGATGGAATTCAAATTAGGGCTACCATATTGGCATGAATCTTTAGGAGTTGCAGTCAAGAAGTTTGAGCTTGCTGGAGCTTCCCCAACAGATATAACAGTTATGATAAAGAATCATGTCTCAAATGATAATGCACTTGACGGTAATATAAGACTAATGAGAAATTTTTACATCCGAAACATCTCATGTTGCTGAAAAAAAAAACTGATAAATTTGTATGGTTGCAGATTTGGGGTTTAATACTGATGAAATAGTAAAGTCATGGAGCAAGAGGCATGAAGCTAAAAGGTGGCAAAGTGGGATTTCTTCCTTTCGGCTAGAACCTTTACTTGGGCAACGAGTTTCAAAACTCTATGATGCTTTAGAGCTTGCATGACTTCCATCCTTTGAAGCTTTTATATCATGCTTGAAACATCATTTCTAAGGTTTGGCCAAAAAATAAATAAATAAATAAATTCTCTATCTGCTGACACTTTTTTTTTTAAACACACTTGCATGTGATATGCATTAATAGATTGGTCATCATTTCCTATTATGTTGCAGTCAAACATTTGTCTACTACAACTAAAAAAGATGTGGAAGCCTTGTTAACCACTGTTTTTTGGCAATAAAATATCTTATCAGAATCACTATGCTGTCATGAGGCCTTTTTCGGTTCTTTGACTGATTTTTTTGTTCTTTTTTAGACTAACCAGTATTGCATAGATTGCCCAATGCTCCTAATTGTTGGAAGGTGCTAGTGCTGTAAGAAAATTCGTTGGAGTTTCTAGTTTAATGGCTTGTACTAAAGAGAGCAGTGTGTCGGTTGTGATTTTTGGGGATGGATGAAAAAAATGTTCTATAGAATTCAACAAGATATTAGCTTTGGATTTCTTGTGGACAACCTTTCAACCAGTGGCTAACAGTCTGTTGCTTTAAGATTGTCAATGATATCTAATGAGCATTTTAAATGGAATCAAATGGGGGGGGGGGGCCTGAATATGTCACTTTATATTCATTGGTCAATGTGCAAATCCATAAATCATGAGAAGAATAAATTCAAACAGCATAGCAAGATTATGTATGGCAGTGAGGTATAGTGCCTTCTTTAAAGAAGTGTATTAAGCATAATGAGGAATGAAAGATACCTGATTAGCTGAGAGTAATTACTGTTGCATTCATGTGTAGATCACTTAACTGATGACCTCAATAGCTAATATGCATTCATGTTCCGCAGGTTTTTGGCAATGTAGCCAAATATGCAGTTTCAGCCGTGTACCTTTGAAGAAAAAAAAGAAAAAAAAATGGAGCAGTAGGTTATGCAATTGCACTATCTGCAATACCAATAGGAAATTGGTTCCTCTTTTTTTTTTTTTTTTCTTCTTACATGATGGGGAGAGAATGAAGTAGCAGGCGCTGCAGTTTTTTGTAAGTTTTTGTCTTCACTTGTATTTATCTTCTGCTTTCTAGTCTAACACTCAACAGGTGACGCTATACTTTCGCTCTTCATTCATTTTGACGTGTAATTCTTCATTGATTATGTGGAGAAGCTCTAATGATATTAGCTTGATCATCATCATAGTCTGAGCTTCAGAGTTTCAACTGCGAGCTTTGTAGTACTGCTGGTCTTCATTTATAATTAGTGTTTCAGGAATGATAACTTTATTGTATACTAGAACAGTGTTTAAATGGACTCAGGTGAAAATCCTACAATAGATGTAGCTAAGCAGGTTCACAAGTTTTATTACGTTTAAGTATTTTCTGGGAGATGTGTCCTGCGATGCGCTGTACTGTACTATTAATTGAGTTTAAGAGAGTAAAAGTCATTCATGAAACTGACGGTCCGTGGCAAGTGATATTCATTCATGAAACTGTACTATTTATTAATTTGTTTTGAGTGATATTAAACTCGTTCTTATTGATATTATTCAATTTGAAAATATAAAACATTATGACGTTAATCGATTGGAATGAAGGATAATGTGACTACTGAATACTAGGGGGTATGAAATATAGTACGTATGCATGTTGTGTGTGTATATGTGGACGGTTCGATCAAATGGATATTTTCAATCTGATGGTATGCATGCATGTATTAGATTATTACTCTGACTAGAGCGACATGAAGCAAAAGGTCTTTGCAGAAAAATGTTGGTATATGATCAGATAGATGAAAGAGTAAAAGGGCCCAAAACACAAAACGTGGCAGTAGTGTGTTTTTATTTTATATGCAAAAGAACCAAACAGGATTTATTTATTTATTGTGATTTTTTAGCATATGGTTGATCTAGAAAAATGTGGTTTGGTTTCCAATATTAACTTGAATTTGGTTGGCTTGTGATTTGGCCAATTTTTTCAACAAACTGTAAGCATGTGAAATAAATTTTTTAGATGGATGTGGCAACTAAATTGTTTTACGATAAATTTCTTTTTGAAAATTTAACCACTCATTCTATTTTTTGAAAGGAAAATAACTTCATTACGCAAGCAAATCAGCTTGTAAAGCTGAGAACAAAAACGGAGGGATTGTATCCCAAATCCGAGCATCAGACATAGAACCACTCTCTCTTGCAAGAAGATGAACACATCGGTTCGCTGATCTCTTAACAAAACTAAAAGAAAGGTTTACATTTGAAATGGCTAAACAATCTTGGATGATTAAGCTAAGATCAGAGCTAGAGCATATTTTATTCTTAAAAGCTTTAACCACTCATTCTATTTAATTATAAATGTATTAATAGAACCAAATTTCACATTAATGTTATTCTCATACAACTGCAACTAATTTAAATATACAAATAAATTTTAGACTTGGCAAACCAATCGAGTTAGGCAGGTCCGGATTAGTTTTTTGGTTTTATATTTTTGCAAGTCATTATTTTTTCGTCACTTATTTTTATTTTTAATATAGATTCAAGTTGGGTTTTGGGTTACAGTCAATATCGACAAATTGGATCGAAATTGAAAATTTAATTATAAGTAATTTGGTGTATTCGATTCAATTTTTGGTTTAATCAATTTAGTTTTAAAGTATAAATTAAGTTATATCAATTTAGTTCGATTTTTAATATTTAAAAATCGCTAAAACCAAACTAATTAAATTATTAGTAAAATTACATCATTTTATAATTTTTTATATATTTATTTATATAAAAATCTTTAATTTTTTCTTTTTTTTTTCTGCTTGTGTGCCACCTCTCCCTCTTAAAATAAAATTATTATTATTATTAACAACTATAGGTCTAAGATAATAATTTGATAGTTCTATTTTATGTAATTTGTGATACTTGAGATATATCTTAATATTAGTCAATTAATATATTTGTTTGCTGTGGACATATATATATATACACACACTACAAATTAGGCATTTATTTAACAAATGGTAACTATTGCATAATTACGAGCAAAGACTGTTTTTTTCTTTTTTGAATAAAATACTATTTATTATTATTAATGATAACAAAGTGAAAATCTTCCGGTTGTCCCTCGCTTGAATCACCTGAAAAGAACCGCAAAACCGTCGGGTGTTCCGACAGGGGAGACTCCGACGATCAAGTCAGTTAATTGACAAAGTAAAAGTTTTTTTGTCTTAGAAATCAGAGAGAGAACAATGTACCTGATGGTTTCCTTTATATAGAGCTGTGTCAAATAGGAAATAATCTCTTGAATAGGAGAAAATCACCTTCATCCCTTGATTGATGCTTGATTTCCCATTTAGGCAGATTTGCTGAGAGATTCTTGGTACTTTCCATCCTTGGGAGGTCAGGATCTTCATCATTTCTGTCAAGATTCGTTAATTATTGCTTACCATGATCGGTGACCGAACTGGTATCATCACCTATGTCCAGGCGAGCCCTACTATACAGCCTCACAAGCTAAGAGTTCGGCAGGAATGCTGTGCTCGGAGAAACCTAGCCGATCCTCGGAGTAGGGAGTTCGGATATCATAAGTCCCCCCCCAAGAGATGACATTTATGTCATGAGATCAATACCAAATGACTCACCAGCGCGTGCTTTTAGACCATTCCACGCTGATGATTACTGTGCGCGTGATCCATCGAAACACGCGAAAGATCTCTTCGTTAGCTGTGATCCAGCTGTAATGTCAGGCGTTATGACGAGGGCGACCCTTAGATTACCGTGCAGATACTAATTATCTTCCTACAGCCCCAATTATCGATCGCCAGCTGTTATCCCTTTATTGGTCTTCGCCTTCTATAAATACTTCCCCTGTCCATTACCATTTTCGCTTTCTTTAGAGATTTTGCTGTGTTTTAGCATTGATCATCTTCTTCTAAATTTGCAACTTCCAGTTTACACAAATCCTCCTTTCCTCTTTACTTCTGATCTGCTACTATCTATCAAAGCTTCATCCAGATCTCCTCCAATACAGGTTTGTACTTTGTCTTCTTATACTTTACCTTTTTTAGAATGAGTGATCTCGAGAGTTCTCCAGAGAGGCAGAGAGTGGAAGAAGGCCTTGAGCACGAAGACATAACTGAAATTCCTGGTCCTAGTCAACCAATACCACCAAGGAGGAAAGAACCAAGAAGGAACCCCCGAGTTGGGAGCATTAGCTCGGCTATCCGGAGCAATGAACTGGCAGAATTGCAGGAGAAGCATGGGATTCCGGAGAGCCTTATTGTTCGGGCACCCGGACCTCAAGTCCGAGCTAACGCCACCTACAACAGCAAGAAAAAGATAGTGGTGTATGAGGCTGACTTCGAGGCCGGCATGAGCATCCCTCCAACAAGCTTCGAAACCGAGCTATTGAACCATTATGGGTTAACCATGGGTCAAATTCATCCGAATGCCTGGCGCACAATCTCTGCTTTACAGATATGGGCAGCGGAGAACGAGATACCTTTGACCGTGAGGCTTTTCCGAGTTACTCATGTAGTCGGTCTTCGTGTGTCAACAGAGGACCATAATTATGTGCAGGCCAGGGCCGGTTATGGGGTTTTCCATGGCAACCCGGAGTCCCTAAAGAACTGGAAGAACCGCTTTTTCATCATTGAGAGCGATGAAAAATTCAAGTTCCCGACAACGTGGGGTCGGTATATCAATAAGAATGATGATCCGATCTTTCTTACCGACCAGGAGGAAGAAACCTTGGCCCAATGGAGAGCACTCGCACAAGCCAAAGTCGACATTAAAGACCAACTGACGATAGGGTCTATTCGAATTGAATCATCTCGACCGCGCCAAAGAGGTATATTCTAAAAATTATTCCCTTGTTCTAATACTTTCTCATTGTTCGGTTTGTTGCATAAATGAAGCGTACTGAGAAGCCGAGCATGGTGGAGATGATGAGGGCGAAGAGGCAGAAAAAGGCAGGAAAATCCGCCTCGCCCAAGCCTGCCCCAGAGGTTCCACCCGAGGTCTCTGAACACAATATCTCCAAACCTGACCACCACGACACTGATCCAAATGCTGCCCCTGAGGGTCCCTTGCCTCAAACTCCCCCCACGACAATTCCGCAAGTTGATCTGCGGACTCCTCCCGGACCGCACTCTCCAGTGTTCGATGCTGAGGCCGGATCGTCAAATCCTCATCCATCTCCTGTATTTTGTGATGCGGCGGGGTCGTCAAATCCCCTACCCATGAAGAGGGATATGAGAGCTCTTGCCGAGGAGATCTGCGATATTTGGAGAGAGGAGGGGAGAAACTATTCTGAAGACAATCCCATCTTCTGCAACTTCATCCATATCCTATCCTGCGTCCCAAGGAGCATCAACCCCTTGCTGCTCTGGAAAGCTGACGACCTGGGCGAAGCCCTTAAGAGGCATCAAGTGCAGGTAATTATTACCGAGGTCTCCTTTGTTTGTTAGGTATTGATTTTCTCCCTTGATTTATGTTTGCACTCCATACAGGCTTCCATCCTTAGTGGTGCTGTGATCGCCAAGATGAATAATTTGATAAGGATGTGTAACCGAGAGGCAAAGTCGGTTGCCGGGCAGCGCCTCAGGGCGAATGTTGCAGAGGATAAGCTGCAGGATGCCGAAAAAAGAGCCCAGGAAGCGGAGGATAAGGCCGCCGAAGCCCTAAATGAAGTATCTGATCTTCAGAAGAAAGTGGCAAGTCTTCAGGCTGAGATGGAGAAGAATATAGCCGAAGCCACGCAGAAGATTTCCGAAAAGGATATCGAGGCGACAAATCTCCGAGCCGAGCTTGAAGACGCGAAGAAAAGCAAGGCCGAGGCGGAGGAAAAATTTTCAGAGCTTGAGTACCAGTCTGTGGAGCTGGCTGTTGATAAATGTCTTGGATTTAGTCAGAAGTTATCCGATGCTGTTAAGCAGCGTCATCCGGATATAGATTGGTCCTGGTTGGACGAGGTGTATCCGGATGAATAAGCCGTGTACTCAATTTCAGTTAATGAAATGAATATTTTATTTTTGTTTGTGTATGCCGAACCCTTTGTATATGCGTAGTTTGATTGATAAAATATGATGAACTCTTAAATGAACCAAAACTCTTATGATTGTTCGGTTAAACAAGTTCTTCAATAAGCAATGAGATCAGCACTTCTTGGTAGATTTAACCGAGCTGAATATCTTTCGACATATAAGCCTTAAAATATTTGATGGCATAATAACCGAGTGGGCGCCAAGAGTATATTTCGTAGTTGGATATGAGAATGTACGCCCTGTCGGCGGTGTTTTAAATGTATGCCCTGTCGGCAGTGATATTGGATGGACGCCCTGTCGGCGGTGTTTTGAAAATACGCCCTGTCGGCGGTGATATTGAATCGAGTCATAGCGATTCGAGTGCGAGTAATCATTAGAGACATTGTGTTTTCATGAATTACTTCTTTTATTGAAATTTTGTCAAGTACAATGATATGTGACAAAAATCGAACAAAATAAAACGATAAGTATCGGAAAATTGACCGATAATTCGCTAGCCGAGAGAGCCATAAGAATACCGAGCCGAGCTATTGATAATACGCCTTCAGATTTGAAATATTCCATGAATGGGGAAGTGTTTTGCCTGAGTGATCCTTCAACCTATATGATCCTCCTTTGACATCGTGAACAATGTAAGGGCCTTCCCAGTTGGGATTCAGCTTGCCCACACCGGCTGATGTTTGTGAAGCAACTACCCTTTTGAGGACTAACTGTCCGATCCTGAATGTTCTCGGCTTAATGTTCCGATCATGGTAGGATGACATCCTTTGCTTGTAAGCAGCAGATCGCAGCTGGGAATGTTCTCTTTGTTCTTCCAACCTATCCAGTTGACACAACAGGTGCTCGTCATTGGAAGCTTCATTAAAACAAGAAGTCCGGGCATTTGGCATACCGATCTCACAGGGAATAACCGCCTCTGTCCCGTATGTAAGTGAGAAGGGGGTTTCTCCCGTTGCTGATTTTGGCGATGTTCGGTAGGCCCAGAGGACATTGTATAACTCATCCACCCAAAGACCCTTTGCTGAGTCAAGTCGTTTCTTCAAACCTGCAAGAATAGTATGGTTAGTTACCTCCGTCATGTCGTTCGCCTGCGGGTGGTATACCGAGGTGAAGCAAAGCTGGATCTTCAATTCTGAACAATATTCTCTGAAAGCGGCACAATCGAATTGTTTGCCGTTGTCTGTGACAATGGAGTGCGGAATACCAAATCTCGTGATGATGGACTTTTGCATGAATTTGATAACATTTGCCGGAGTTATGGTTGCCAGGGGCTCCGCCTCTACCCACTTGGTGAAATGATCCACCGCTACCACTAAGAACTTCCGTTGCCCGGTTGCTAGTGGGAATGGGCCTACTATATCCAGGCCCCACTGGGCAAATGGCCAGGGACTGTGTATCGAGACCTGGGGGGCAGCTTTCTGATGGCTTAGATTGCCAAACCGCTGGCACTTGTCACATTTCTTAATTAGTTCCCTCGCATCGCCCTCCATGCTAGGCCAATAGTATCCTTGTAATAACGCTTTCCGGGCTATTGCCTGTGCTCCTTCATGAGCCCCGCAGATTCCTTCGTGAATTTCTCTCAGCACATATTCACCTTCCTCCGTACTCAAACATTTTGTCCATGGACAAGAAAACGATCTCCTATATAACTGATCATCCAAGATCGCGTACCGACTGGATCTCCGAACTGTCTTACGGGCTTGAACTTGATCTTCGGGTAGAACCCCGCTATTCAGGTATGTGTAGATGGGAAGTCTCCATCCATCCATCGGCTCATGCAAATGTACCTTGTACGTCTCATGTGTTGGGGCGGACACGATAGACCAGATGATGTTTGAAGCGGCTGGTTGATTTTGAAGGCAAGCTTGTTTGGCCAACACATCGGCCTCAGTATTCGCCTCCCTCGGCACCTGATCAATGGACCATGCACAACCCCGGTTCTCTAGTTGGGCAAAGAGTGCAGCCGTTAACTCTTTGTATCTGATCATCGTACTGTCTTTGGCCTCAAACTTGCCAAGTACCTGGCTAACAACAAGCTGTGAGTCAGAGAAGATATTCAAGGAATCTGGTCTTACCTCCAAAGCTAGCTGTAAGCCAAAGCTGAGAGCTTCATATTCAGCTACATTGTTGGTTGCCTGGAATGCTATGTGAGCCATTGCCTTGATGACAATCTTCCCTGGTCCGATCAACACCACCCCAGCTCCAGCACCCACAGACGAGGATGCACCATCTATATACAATTTCCATGAGCAAGGACTAGGCTCCTGCGGGGGCGTGTGCAATTCTGCTACAAAGTCTGCCAAGACTTGACCCTTCATAGATGGCCGAGCTTCATATCTGACATCAAACTCTCCTAACCGAGCTGCCCACTCCGTCAATCGCCCAGATGCCTCTGGCTTTTGCAAGACCTTTCGAAGGTTTGAGTTTGTTCTTACTGTCACCGTATGGGCCTGGAAATAGGGTCGTAATTTCACAACGGAAATCACCAATGCGTAAGCAAGTTGTTCCAGTATAGGGTACCGTAGCTCGGCTCCTCTCAAAACCTTGCTAGCATAATAGATCGGAAACTGTTGATTACCCTCTTCCCTTATCAAGACTGACCCCAAGGCTCCCGATGAGACTGCCAAGTACATATACAGCACTTCCCCAGGCATTGGCCGACTTAAAAGAGGTGGGGTACTAAGAAAGTTTTTCAGTTCGTCAAATGCTCCCTGACATTCTGTTGTCCATTCAAAACTCTTCATTCTCTTGAGGGTATTGTAAAAAGGGAGGCACCTTTTAGCCGAACAAGAGATGAATCTGCCTAAAGCCGTCACCCTTCCATTCAGTTTCTGAACCTCTCTCACCGATCTTGGTGGCTCCATCTCCAGAATGGCTCGGATCTTTTCTGGGTTGGCCTCTATCCCCCTCTTTGAAATCATATACCCCAAGAATTTTCCGGACTGAACTCCAAAGGCACATTTTTCTGGGTTTAGCTTTAGACCAAACTTTCTGAGCACTCCAAACGTTTCCGCTAGTTCCCGAGGTAAATCCGAAGCAGTCTTGCCCTTGATAATCATGTCATCAACATAAACCTCTACGTTCCTTCCCAATTGCCCCGCAAACATTTTATTCATTAATCTCTGGTAAGTGGCCCCAGCATTCTTCAACCCGAATGGCATGACCCGGTAACAATAGGTAGCCCGGTGTGTGACAAAAGCAGTTTTTTCCTCATCGCTCTTCTTCATTGGAATTTGGTGATATCCGGCAGAGGCGTCCAGGAAGGCATATTCCTCGAACCCAGAAGTTGAGTCGACCAGGAGATCGATATTCGGCAATGGGTAGCAATCTTTCGGGCAGGCCTTGTTTAAATCAGTGAAATCAACACACATTCTCCACTTCCCATTGGCCTTCTTCACCAAAACCACGTTTGATAGCCAGTCCGGGTATAGCACTTCTCTAATGAACCCATTTTGCAACAGTGTATCCACTTCTTCTGACATAGCCAGCTGCCGCTCGGGAGCATGGTTCCTCTTCTTCTGCTTGATTGGCTTGCAACTTGGTTGTACATTGAGGGCATGACAAGTTACCTCGGAAGAGATTCCCTTGATGTCTGAGGGTTGCCAAGCAAATACATCACTAAACTCTGACAGTATCGCTACCAACGCCTCCTTCTCTTTCCCCTCTTTGTTGGCAGCAATCTTGACCATTTTTCCTGGTGAGAGCTCAATTTCCCGGAGTGACTCCATGGGCTCTGCATTCCTAGCTGTTGGAATGTCTAGCGCGTCTAAAGGTAATGCCTGATCTGCTTCTTTTAACATGCTGACATAAGTTTCCCGAGCCGCTTTCTGACTGCCCCTCAGCACGGCCACACCCCCCTCGACAGGTATTTTTACAAGCAACTTACGCATCGAGATGTAAGCGTCTACTCCCACTAAAAGAGGTCGCCCGACAATCACGTTGTAGGCAAGTGGAATGTCCACCACCATGAAACAGCTCCTGCAACTACACACCTTATCTTCATCCCCGAGCTGCAAATTTAATACCACCGATCCTTCTACTCTAACCGGCTGTCCTGATATACCGATGAGAGGCGCTGAAACTGTTTCCAATCGGTTGACTGATAAACCCAAAGCTTTATAGGCCTGCAGAGTGATGAGGTTTACCGCGCTCCCCGTATCAATCAATATTCTCTGAACCAAGTAGTCCTGTATCATTGCTCCCACAACAAGTGAATCGGTGTGGGGGGTCCGGACATGGGCTTCATCTACCTCAGAAAATGTCACTTTGTAACCTTCCACTTTTCGGCCTGTACCCACGGAGAATACCTCCTTAGCTTTCCGCTTTCTCGATTCCTCAAAAACATCATAATGCGGACCTCCTGCAATCACATGAATCACCCCGGTTGGGGCCTTTTTGCTAGAACTAGCTCGGTTATCTTGTCTTCTCGGTGAAGGAGATCTATCTCGTTTTCCCCTATCAGCACTCTTCACAAACTGCCCGAGTTTGCCCTGCCGGACCAAATACTCGATTTCACGCTTCAATTGTCGGCAATCATTCGTCTGATGGCCTTTATCCCTGTGAAAAGAGCAGTACTGGCTCTGATCCCTGCTAGGGTCATCCATCATCGGTCGTGGCCAGTTGACCCGCTCGTTTTCTTTTAGCCAAGCCAGAATTTGGGATCTCGGAGCTGTTAACGGCGTAAACCGGTCTTCTTGCTTGTTCTTTGTGTTCGGTTTTGAGACTAAATAGGCTCTGTTGGAATGGGCAGCTCCCCTTCCTCTAACTTCATCTCTACTACTATTGTTTCTGTCTCGCCCGATACGAAACCCTCTGTCCGAGTCTCTGTTCTGCGAACTATATCTGAGCCTGCGAGCTTCATCCATACGTATGTATTTATGTGCCCGGGACATTAGCTCAGTGAAGTCACCTGGTGGCTTCTTGCTGAGGGAATCACTAAAATCTTGGCATCTCGTATTTCGAATAAGGGCATTGATGGCTACCTCCAAATTAAGATTCTGAATATCCATGGCCACAGCATTAAATTTCTCCACATAAGCTCTGAGTGTCTCCCCTTTCTCCTGGTATACTATTGTAAGGTCGGCCGACACTTTAGCTGGCCGTATGGCCGCTACAAATTTGGCGATAAACATGTCACTGAACTGTTCGAAACTGTAGATCGAATTTTCTGGGAGGTTGCGAAACCATATCTGAGCCGAGTCGGTGAGTGTTTGAGGAAAGATTTTGCATAGAGCCGCCTCTTCCGTTGTATGTACCAACATAGTGTGGTGGAACTCGTCCAGATGAGCTCGGGGGTCTGCGCTACCGCCATATTTCGGCAGATTTGGTAATCGTATTTGGGGAAACGGGGTGGCCAGGATGTCTCGGGATAGAGGAGATCGGAAACTACCCTGGTACTGTAAAGTACTTCGGTTTTGATATTTCTGCATTCGCTCTTCAAATAGTTTCTCAAACTGTTCGGCCGTCAATGTGACCGTGGTACCAGTGGCCAAAGTGCTCGGTGGTAACGGAGGTGGTGTTTGGGCCGTAGGCTGTATATGTGTTAGAGTAGGGGGTGTTGATTGGACTGCGGGTGGTGCTTGGGCCGCCATAGCTGACAAGGCGGTAAGCAAGGTCTGGGCAGTTTGGGGGGTCAAACCCGGGATTGCTGGGATAGCCATGGGCGCTAGAGGTATTGCCGGCGTTTGAGTCTGTGTAGGGGGAAATAACTGTCTTGCTGGGAGTGGGGAGATTTGCTCTGGCTGAGCTGGTTGAAGGCTTTGAATGAGTTGGCCCAGAGAGTTGGCTAGAGGTTGGGCTACGTTGCTGGGTTGGTCAAAGGTTGGGGCAGCAGAAACGGATAAATCAGGAAAGAGATCCATTACCAGCTGAGATCTGTGAATCGACTGAAATCTGTGGAATGTTCCACGCTCACCGCACCAAATGATAACAAAGTGAAAATCTTCCGGTTGTCCCTCGCTTGAATCACCTGAAAAGAACCGCAAAACCGTCGGGTGTTCCGACAGGGGAGACTCCGACGATCAAGTCAGTTAATTGACAAAGTAAAAGTTTTTTTGTCTTAGAAATCAGAGAGAGAACAATGTACCTGATGGTTTCCTTTATATAGAGCTGTGTCAAATAGGAAATAATCTCTTGAATAGGAGAAAATCACCTTCATCCCTTGATTGATGCTTGATTTCCCATTTAGGCAGATTTGCTGAGAGATTCTTGGTACTTTCCATCCTTGGGAGGTCAGGATCTTCATCATTTCTGTCAAGATTCGTTAATTATTGCTTACCATGATCGGTGACCGAACTGGTATCATCACCTATGTCCAGGCAAGCCCTACTATACAGCCTCACAAGCTAAGAGTTCGGCAGGAATGCTGTGCTCGGAGAAACCTAGCCGATCCTCGGAGTAGGGAGTTCGGATATCAATTAACAATGACTATAGCTCTAAAATAATAGTTTGATAGTTCTATTTTATGTAATTTGTGATACTTAAGATATAATTTTAATGTGCTTCCATTTATATTATTTATGTAGGATTATTACAAGTATTTTCAATGACTTAATTTTGTATTTACTATATAGTTTGGTTTTTAATTTATTTATTGAAAATTAAAATAAGAGAAAAAGTTATCTGTTAAGAGAGAGACCACTACACTTTTTATAATTTTTTTTGTCTTCTATTTGTGTCATAAAAATCGATGCGGAATTAGAATTAATGTTACGGGGCCAAAATTAAGTAGTAATGCATGCATGATTGAATAATAAATGAGCTAAAAACATAAAATAGTTTATAATTATTAAAATTAATATAAAATTGTTACTTACATTGCATTTTTTAAATTTACATTTTCAAATTTTTATTTTTTCTCTTTTTTTAGTTTTTTCTATATATATATATATATATATATATATATATTTTAGATACTTGCATGTTAATTGATCTTTATTATTGTTGTAACTAAAGTTGGAGTTAGGATTTAAAATTATATTAAGAGGAGGGAAAAGTTTGATTTTTCGATAAAATATTATATTGAGGGGGGAGGTTTTAAATAAATGGGACATAATTAATTTTGTCTAACTTTTTAATGGAAATATAAAAAATAAATGGGAAAATTGTCGACCTTTTAATTAATACAATCAGAACTACCCTTATTAGCAAATCATATGATTAAGAAGTATTTACATGAGTATTTTAATTACAATCAAAGTAAATTATGCGTATTTATTAATATATTGATTATTATAAAATTAAAATTTTTTAATTTTATATTTTTCTTTAAAACTTACTAAATTAATTATTTATTAAAAAACAAAACTTTTGTTCAGGCCAACACTGGGTTAATTTATTTGGGCCAAAAGTTAAAAATGGGCTTAATCTTTTTGAGCCCAATAATCCAACTATTTAGGTCCTTAAGAAGTCGTCGACAAATGACAACTGAACTCGACGCAAACCTCAAAACTGAACTGGTCTGGTCCTGTAAAAAGGTATTCGGAGTGACGCACGTGTGGGGTCCTTAAACGGCAACCTCTTCAACATTCGTTCCTTGTTCCCTCGCCGTAGCAACCTAAGCAAGCAGGTCCCCAACCTGAAAATTAGGAAAAAACAGAAATTAAATAAAAAAGAAAGAAAAAATCAATCGAAAGTTCAATCCTTTCTCCATTGCTCAATCGCAATTTCTGCTATTGAAATGGGAGAAGGCAGAGAAGGAGACTGGGAGTGTAGTGGATGCAAGAACAGGAACTACGCTTTTAGATCCTTTTGTAATAGATGCAAACAACCTCGTCTCCTTGTGGACACCAAAACCCCTGCTGACTCTAAATGGCTCCCTCGTATCGGTGATTGGATCTGCACCGGTTAGTTATCTTCTCTTCGCTTTCTTTATTCACTTGTTTGTTTATATTGGTTTTTGGGTTTTGATTATTGGAAAGTTCTTCTATTTTTTATGGAAGGTCACTGTTTTTATCGTTTTTAGGGGTTAGGCTATTTGTTTATATTGGTTTTTGGGTTGTGATGATTAGGGGAGAAGTGTCAGTTTCTGAATTGAAGATTGTGTTTATAGGGGTTAGTCTATTTATGTTTGTTAGAATTTAATTCTTGATGGTGTAGCCATATATGGTTTGATGTTTAGAGTTTATGTGTTGAATTGTAGCTTTGAGGGTTTATCAGCTTGCTGGATTTCTATTTATTGCTTATGTTTCTGAAAGAGTTATTGCCAGTGCCTTTAGGATCTTTTCCACAGTTCTATTTGGTAAATTTCTGAGAAAGTGCTTAATTTAAGACCAGAGTAGCCAACTAGCTATTGTAATAAGCTTTTTTCCGAACCTTTTGTTTGCAGCATTGTTGTTGAGCCAGGCTTCAAACCCTGCTGAGTTTTGTGAGATAATGACTATAGTCTAGGTGGGGAGCCATTCCGAACATGACTTGCAGTCTTTATTGGTTGCCCTAAGATATTTGATTTGGCTCATTAATTTTCTTACTGTCTTTTTCTTTGGTTGTTTTGATGGTATTGGATTGAAAAGAAGAGAATTGAATTTCAATTTCTTTTCCCATTGGATGATATAAGAGAAGTGGAAAATGGGTTCCTTGAAGCTCCCATTTCATTTTTCTTCAATTGGTGGAAAATGGCAGGAAAGGATAGAAACTAACCTACATAAAATTGAATTTACTAATACATCTTTTATACTGCATTTTGCGTAAACCTTTTTATATGGATATAATAGAAAAGGTTTCTTAAATTTTCTCTCTCTAAATATGCTTCCAAGATAGAGAAATGAACTTTTTCTTTTCATTTCTTTCTTCTCTTTCATTAAAGCAAATGAAATTTCTGTTGCACAATTTTGTTACAAAGCCTAGATTGATATTCATCTAGAAGAAGAATATTTTTTCACTTCTATTTATTATCCTGTATTGTCTTTGATTTTGTCAATTTGTATTTTTCTTGTCAAATTGAAATAAATAAATTGCTATCAATTAGGTTGAGTGGTTTGTGTTTTTTTGTATGTGTATTTGGTTTGGGATGGGCTGGTTGGTGTGCGTATACATGGCTTCCTTTCCATCTACGTTGCTGCATTGTGGGTTGCGTGTGTATGGCAATGGATCAATAGGTTGCACTAACAACAATTATGCATCAAGAGAAAAGTGCAAAAAATGCGGGCAACCAAAGGAGGTAGCAGCAATGCCAGCAATTGCAATGCCTGGAGCTTCTCTCCCAACTTATTCGCATTATTTTTCCAGGGCACCAGGAGGACCAGAACAAAAGATGAATATAGGATTAGCAGGCAATGGTGCTTTACATCAGCCCCTCCCTTGGTCTGCAGGAGGAGCTGATAAGTATGGTGTTCAGTCAGCTTCTTCATGGCCTTTAGGTGGAAGCCAGGTATCTGGACCTCCATATACAAATCCTGCAAATCATCCTCTTCCAGTTCCAAAAGGATGGCGAAATGGTGACTGGATATGTAATTGTGGATTCCACAATTACTCTTCTCGTGCTCAGGTATGAACATGATACCTGAGTATTCAATAAAACAGATACATCTTCTTCTGTTTCAGAAGTTTTATTTTACTTTTGTTCGTTTCTTGGGTCTCTGATCTGGTTGTTACTCCAATTACAGTGCAAGAATTGCAATGCTTCTGTGCCACCAGGTATGCTCTCATTATGTATGCCGTGATAGCTACTTAGATTGTTGGTTTAGTTTTGTTGATACGGATTTTTCTGCAGGCTGATTGAAAGTGAAATGATTATATGATGATTATTGTTTCTATTACATAAAGAAAGCTGTATCAAAGGTGCAATGTTATGGGCTTTACATGGTTTATAACTCTTTCATTCTTGTTTTGACTCAGAATAATTAGTTTGTTGATCCTCTATATGATCTGAGGTCTTATTTATCTAATTATTGGTTGGATGCATTTTCAGATATCAGAAATGTATCTTAAAATAATTATTCGATCATTTCAACTTGGTATCATGAAAGTTGTTGTTTGTGATCTTATAAGATTGTAGTCCTCCCATATAGAGCTATGGTTAGTGCATTCCATTCCAGTAGTTGCTTGTTAGGAATATTCAATTCTTCTACTGTAATCTATATAAAATTTTCTTGCTAGTTTGTCTGGAAAAATTATACCATAATATTAGTTCTCTTATTGTTGAATTCTTGCCTTTTGTTGTTTGGAATGTGTTATTTGCCAATGTAGTTATATTTATTCATTCATTCATTTTTATTGTTCTAAAGCACTTGGAACAAAGCGATTGGCATCTGAAGAGCTCTCTCAGGACTGGGAGAAGAAGAGATTGAATTCAGGAAACGTGAGGAATTATTTTGTTTACCGTTCTTTTTATTTGTATTATTTTGTTGCAAATCCTTGCTTCATAATCACAGTTGCTTTTCACTAATCTTATTTCAAGTTATGCCAACCAAATTTGCAGGTAATCGGACAACAACAAACATATGTAGGGTTTGATCAAATCATTGGGGCTTCCTATACCGGTCTTAGTTCAGGTTTATCTCCAATTTGGCAAGCATCTGTGCAGTTTCCACATCAAGTAGCAACTCTTGCACTTCTTGGAAAAGGGTATTGTTGATTTACTCCTCCCAGTCTCTAACTCATCACAATTAGACATCTTTTTGGAGCTATTGAGAGCACAACGTGGTGGCTAACTAACTGCCCGGATCTGGCATTACTCTCACTTTTTTTTTTCCCTTCTAGCTTATGTCCAAGTCTGATGTTTCCATTTCTAATATATTTAATGAGCATATCAAAAAGAACATCGACTATGATAATGGTAGAATTGTCTCTGCCAACATACTGAAAAGTTAGGACCTATTTACATAAGCACTAGTTGCATCTCAATCATGTAGCACAATTGCAAAGTATTACCCTTTAAATGCAAGATGGCACTTTTTAAAAGTAAAAGCAAGTACAAAACCAATGGTAATATGCATAAATTTATTATGGTTACTAAAGGTTAGGGTGGGTGGCATGTGTTATTAGGACCAGTTCTTGGAATTTTGTTGTTCTTGTATAATGTCTTTGAATCAGAGTAAGTTGTTGTTTGGACTTAATTTATGATGCTGACAATTGCTTCTTGCAGCGCAAAGCAATGGCGAAGTGGTGATTGGATGTGTACAAATTGCAACAATCATAATTATGCATCTCGATCGCAATGCAATAGGTTAGTTTCTAAATTTCCTTTAGTTATGCCTATTGCTTTACCACAGTGTCCTTTGAAAGCTGGCTGTGGTGGATATCATCTAGTATCTTTTGTAATGAATTATGCCGAGTTAAAATTATTTGCATCTCATAGCTTTTGTGAAAAGATACCTGGGATGGACCGACTCTCAGCTGACATTTATAGTTTCCGTCACCCACTTAGTTGCCATTTTAAATATGTATTTTTTTTTTAATATGTGATTTTTAGTTTGGATATTGCTTGCAAAACTGTAAGCAGCTTCTGTAGTGATAATAAGAAGTACAAGTATGTGTCAAGAACTTTCTTGCTTGAAATAAACTTTGTCTGAATAATAACTTGAAACTGGTTTTAATTGTTTTGCCTCCAACATAGAAAAACTAATGGTGCTATGAGCAAATTTATTGTTTTATTTTGGATTATTGTATTATTCTTATAAGAAGCTTATAGAAATATTCTGTATTTTCTGCACCCCAATCCTCCCATCCTTTCCTTTTAACTGTTCCTGTTTGCAGTTTTTAGTCTTTCTTGCTGGATGATTTCAATCTCGATTGATTGCTCGTTCTGATTCGTTTATTAGGGAATTGTTAGAATATATGGAACTTGAATATTAACATGAAAATGTATATATGTGAGAGAGGTGAGGCAGGGTCAATTAGCCTGGAGTGCCATCTCTTAGCACTACAGGGGAACTGTGGAAGTAACCTGCAAGTCTTCTTGTGTCTATGGTTCTAGATTGTTTACCAGTGAACCCCCCAATCCTTGCAAAAATTGCTTAGACATCCTAGACACAGAAAGTATGGCCTGCTGTAACATTATTTTGCATCTTTTGCTCATCTATCTATTGAAATTGATATGTTAAAACTCTCTAGTCCATGGCGTTTCACAATTTAATATTTCTTACACTTTGCTGAAATTGGACCTTTTCTTATAGGTGCAAGACACAGAAAGATTCTGTCGGACAGCCAGTTTCGCACCCAGTCAATGCTGTGTAGCTATGAAGTGGAGGGGTTGATAGGTATTTGTAGCATCAGTGTCCCCTTGAGGTGCTGTTTTGTTTTTGCTCCAACATTTGATCTTGAAGAAAGTGAAAGTGTTAGATGCCACATTCTATCCCATACCTTATTGTAGAAATTACTATATGTTGATATTTCAAATCCAAAGAATGTAATGACAGCACAAGAGTTTTGTTTTGATAGCAGAGTGCCGGCGCGAATACCATTTCTTCTAAAGCTTGTTTCATTTGCTACAATAATAAAACATTCTGTTCTGATATACATATATATATCAATTTATTTTAGCTAATCATTGGACTATTTCACCATTGATATGATTCTTCTTCTAAGTTGGGCTATAGGTATCATTTGTTGTTGATGCAACTACCCATCCGGACTAATTTCCGATGCGGAATTCACATTTGCCAATGGCTCAGAAGCATCACTAGCAGATTCACAGATTCTAAGTTACTGCAGAACTTGCAAGTCACAACCAACCGCTCTTTATTACTACAATTGCACTTTAGATTCAAAGCTACAAAATTTGAAATGATATTTAAGTTGTGCAAAGGTGATTCAAGACCCCTTAAACATGGAGGAAGGAGGTAGAGGAGGAGCATCTAACTGATAAAGATTAAGAGAAGGTCCTACAAACCGGAACAGTATCCAACCTCCGATGATGATGAAAATGGAAGCATAAGCAAACTTGTTGAGCCAGAAGAGCAGACCCTTTTCTCCCATGTAAAGCTCAAGTGCCTTCTCAGTAAGGTTCATATCCTCCCACTTTTTCAGAGGATCAGGAGCTTTCATCGTTGCTGGTTGCGCATTAAGCTGTTTGTTTCTCCTCCTCCTCGAGCCTCGCTTGAACCTTATCTCCACCGTGTCTGGTGGTGTTAAGGTAGATGGGGCTGGCTGTGGTGGTGGGTTGTCATCATTGCCTCCTGTGCTGTTGGTGGAATTGAGTACCGGAGATATTCTCCGGCGAGGTACAAATATCAATGGCTGTGTTGGTTTTATTGGTGAAGTGTTTGTGGTGATGTGTTTTATTGCTGGCAGAAGTGATTTTGAACTAAGGAATTGAACATAGTTAGCCTCCATTATTTGGTTGAACTAAGCAGGAGCAAGCTATTGTCTGGCTATTGTTACTCCTTTTATCCATACTGGAGTTTTTATTTGATAGGGCAGCACATGGTTCCCTGTTTGCTGATGGCCTATCATATGGCGCCATGTGTTGGACTAGGAAAAATGATAAATTTTGTTCTGTTCCAGTTGGGCCAGGCTTAAGGAATTTGAGTCTTTTGAGCTGGTCTGGTTTGGGCCTGGAAGAATATATCCAAATCATATCCTAATTGGAGTAGGAATATATTGTTTGAAAAATAAAAAAGAGTAGCAATATATTTTATTTGGCAAAAGGCATCTTTTGATTCTTAAGATCATAGCGATTTTGACATTTCATCTTTAATTTTTATTTCATCAATTTGAGTCCTTAAAAACTATTATTTTTAATAGATTAAATCCTCACTTATTCTCTTAAATCCCAAATAAATTGAGATTAAATTTTCAAGGAAGAAAATAATTGAATTGCGGTGAAAATAAAATTTTAAGAGAATTAAGGGGATTAGTGAGGACTTGATCTAACCAAAAATAAGAATTTAAGATTATTTGCCACTAGTTTTTCATAGAATAAAATATTTAAAATATGTTATAAAATACAAGTAATTATATTATAGAATTTGACATATATCGTCATTTGTACTCAAATATTTTATAAATTATATGACTTATATTCATTTATATTCTACCATTTATTACATGATATAAACATTAACAATAATAACGACTTGCTAATGGATACAATATACATGGAAAAATGTAAAATTTAGTCCTTGAACTTATCATGTTTAGTTCATTGGGTTTTATTGTACTATTAATTTTATTTTTTTCAAAACAAAACGATTCCAACACTAATGTACCAGATTTCATTAGAACTTCGAAATTAAAAGTGCTTGAAAGAAAGTAGTAATAAAATAAAAGTGAATACCTTAATGACTAAAACTAATGAAACTATATACCTATATGTATTTTCCCAGTTCAACATTTCTTTTCCTTTTTTTTTTCATATTGGATTTTTATTATTTATTTATTATTAGTCGAATACTACTGATGGTAATATAAAAACTATTAATTTCTTATATATAATTAAATTCATAAATAAATTGAAAAATATTATAAATCATATTAATGAATCTGATTATTTTTATATTGATAAATTTACAATAGTTGTATGTATAATAATATATAAAAAAAATAGACATAAATATTGTACAAACAAACTAAAATAAAATCTCACAAAAATTAATCATCCTTATTTATATTTTTCATGATGGTTTAATTGTTATACCATCAGATTTTCTGTAATTTGAAGGATCAGATGAGGAAAAAGTAATGTATATTATATAATATATAAACCATTAACTAGAGTAGGAATAGATAAAAATGACATTAAATAATTAATATCGATATTAATATGATAAAATTTCTATAATAATATAATAAATAAGACTTAAGAGGGAGAGAGGAAAAGTCATGGCTGATAATGAAAATATTAAATACTACTAATACTTCAATTAAAGAGATAATTAAATATCAATTTTAATTAATGCAATGCAACCATAAGAAAATAGTAAAAAAAAAAACTCTAATTATTGGTCAATTTTTGAATTTTTTATATTTTTGATATCTCAATTGATTTTATATATATATATATATATTATCCGTTGTTAATATTTGATCATACCCACTCTAACGCTTTTTTATATTGTTAATGGGAATGGAAAAATCCAATAACATTTAATCCAGATGACAAGTGAAATTCCATTTGAAATGGAAAATAATTTATTATTAATTAATAATAATTACATATTGATTAAATATTTATCAAACTTAAAGTAAAAGAATTTAATTTGAGAAATTCAATTGACAAATGAAGTTAAATTGTAAAATTAAAATGATTTTAATTAATAATTGAAATTTGATTTAATTAGAAAATCTGTTTCAATTTAATTGATATTGAATAAATTGAGAATTTCATTTCATAATTGAAAAAATGAAATGAATTTTAATTGAAAATTGAGAACTTATTTTCTTTGAGTTGTCCAATTGATTTGGAATTGAAATTGTAATTTAATTGAAAATGAAATTGATTTGATTTGAGAATTAAATTAGAACTTGAACTTCAATTTTATAATCATTTGATTGAGAATTAAATTGGAATTAAAACTGAAATTAAAAATTGTACTTTGAATTATAATTTAATTTAAATATTTATTTGTTATTGAAAATCGAAATTGAAATTATATATACAGAAGTGTCAAAATTGCCCTTGGGGAATTATGAAAATAACATTTGTGCCCGTTACCTTTATAGTCACAAAATCTGTATTCTTCAAATCAAACCCCACAAAGATCAGTTTAAGGAGTTTGTAACCATTGTTTTACCGACCTCAGCCATCAATAATCCCTGAGTTCCGATCCGAGTTGAAGATCAGCCATGACCGATCTCGACCGAGTTCAAAAGGACGATAGTTTTCTCCTGCAATATAACTCCTCCGATCTCCGAACTGCATCCGAATTCCTCACTACGTGGCTCCCTTTCCTTTCTAGAGATCTCTGCCACCGCTGCACCCAAATCCTTTCCGGTCAAATTCGCTCTCTTGCCCCTGGTATTTTTCATGATCGATTAAATTATTTTCCTTTTATTATTATTTTTTTTGTTTTTCAGTTGAATAAAGATGTAATATTGTCCGTAATTGTATGTTTTATATATGTTTTTTAATTTGTCGAATTGTTGTTGTTCAATGCGATTGCTTTGTTTACTAAAGCACTGTTTTTTTAGTGCGGGTTTGCTGTTATTATTTGATGTGATTGTTTCCTTTAGTCTGCTTGACTTCGGTTTTGTTACTGTGTGTTTTTTTGTTTAATTAATTGCTGTGATTGTTAGGGTTTAAGTGGAAAATATATGTATAACTATGATTTTGCTTGCTTTGTTTTCTTATGTTCTTTTGCTAACTAGAGGTTTTGGTTGTGTTGTATATGGGAATTATTTTTCCATAAGTTGAAGCAGAAGAAGTCTCTCCACAACCAGATAAAACAATAGCGCCTGTCACCCCTGGCAATGTTTATTCACATGAGAATTGTTGTGATGATAATTGTGACAACAATTCTATGGAAAGCTGGAAAGATGGAGATGAAGATGGTGATGACATTAATTCCTTAGGTAGTTGGAAAGATGGAGCAAATGGGTGGTCTGAACCTGTTTCAGAACCTTCTACCAGTGGAATACTTGGTGAATCTCCTTCAATTGAGGCCCCAAGCCATAGAATGTCGTGGGCTGACATGGCGCAGGAAGATGAACTTGTGGAGGAGGAGGAACAAAAGGAGTTGAAGGAACAAAAGGAGTTGAACAAACGGATAGTTAATGTACATGCGTCGACTGGGGAGATGAAGATATCAAAGGTTGTTGAGAAGCCTAAATTATCTAGGGAGCAAAGAGAGCACATCCGTTTTATGAGTGTGAAGAGGAAAAAGGACTTTATTTGCTTCGAGAGAGTCCAAGGAAAGCTTGTTAATATTCTCGAGGGACTTGAACTACACACTGGTGTTTTCAGTGCTGTAGAGCAGAACAGGATTGTTACTTTTATGCATGAACTTGAGGAAAAGGGGAAAAAGGGAAAACTGAAAGGTTGGTTTCCTTCTACTGTGTTTCTTACCTGCTGTTATCACTATCTTAATATGGTATGAATATTATTATCAAACAGGAACTAAAAGGAATATGGTAATTCACAAGAATAATGCTCTGTGTATGTTCTATTTATTTTTTCTTGATTAATTTAATGGGAAGGACCTTTTTTCCCTCATTTGATATTGGTTATAGATATTGACTATGCATGCTATCTTTTATTTTCTCCTATGTATGGCAAACTGAGTTGGTAGGACTGCAGTTGAAAGGATGCTTGTTTCTGCTGATTATCATTATGAAGGATCATCGAACCACTGCTTAATATATGTAGTTGTGAAATGTGGCAACACTTTAGCTTCTTTTACTTTGAGCTTCATAAGACATTAGTTTCACAGAAAAGCCACACTTTCTGTTCAAAATTGGTGGGGATATTATAAAGAAAACTCTTTGACTTGGAATGTATGTTCTCAAAGGGAGTGAGGAGATGCGCAACATTTTATCTTGTCCCTCATATCTCTTATATATGATAAACATAACTCTCTCTCTCTCTCTCTCTCTCTCTCTCTCTCTCTCTCTCTTTGTGTGTGTGCGCGCGCGCGCGTGAATAGTTTCATTTTCAATTCTGCTTTTACTGGTTGTTATGTGACATTTTTCAGCCTGTCATTGTTGGATGCCTGGTAGCAGCTAAGTAGTTAAAACAATCAGGCCAGAAGCATGAATTACTGAAACAATTTTCATTTTCAACTAGTGCTAAATCTGATGTTTTGAGCAAGATACACATTTTTTGACATATTGCTGTCAAATAAGGATGTGTTACTATCAGTTACAGTGCTATAATTTGTTGTGATGGGTGCATGTCTTTAAATTATTTAAGTTACATTAAGGGAGAATTGATTAATGACCTATTCCAAATTTAGTTAGATATGGAAGTTCATGAGACCTAGTTATTCCAGCTTGACATAATGGGATGAGAGGCTTTTGACACTAGGAGTTGTTAAATGGCTTTGCATCTAAAGATATGCTAAAATTGAATCTTAAGTCTGTGACCATATTGGTGCTGTTGTTTTAACAACTCTATAATTTACCTTTAGCTTTTACTGTTGGTGGAATAGACAAAACTATATCTCCTTGTGAAGAAACTTGCTTTTCATGCAATTTAAAGATACACATTCATTTCAAATTCTATGGACAATGAATATGTATCTTTGATTTCAAAATATTGTGCCTGTTCGGAAAGGGAGATAAATGTTTCGTGGAAATTTTTCTGGTTACTTTCTAAACATATTCTCATTGATTGATTGTGACACATTCTTTCTTGCAGACAGAACTTATACAGCCCCGCAAAAATGGATGAGGGGAAAAGGGCGTGTAACCATCCAATTTGGTTGTTGTTATAACTATGCAACAGTAAGTTTTGACTGTTTTGTGTATGCAATATTTGGCTTATATTCATTGATTATGGAAAGTATTATAATGCAAAGGCCAAATGTATATAAAACCCTTGTACTTGCATCCAATGTGCAGTTTGGCCTTCCAAATTTTATTTTTCAATTGCATTAATATCTTTTTTTTTATTATTATTATTATTTTCTTATTTTAAGAATCAATTGATGTTGATGACAAAGTTATATAACAAATGTCAAACTAAAAATAAATATTGAATAATTTATTCTTTTATAAGAATGCAACTCTGGTCTGTTGATTCTAAATCTAATCATTGCTCTCCTCAAGAATGCACAGCCAACAAAACAAAATACTTCTTGTTCTTAATTTGAAATTTGGGCTTCAAGGATTGAGTGCAAGAAACACCAGCATGAAGCCATAAGAACAGATCATAACAAAATCTCAACTTTTGAGTTTTTAGTTCCAACTGAACTTTGTCCTCATTCTGCAGGCCATCACTAACCAAATTCTTTAAATCTAAAAACACTATCAACAACAAAATCAAAAATTCTGAGAGCTACTGTGAACCCCTTCTTGTCATTGTCCCTGCAATTTACCATTGACATGGCCTACTGGTCCTAATCTGCAGCGTAACTTTGTTGCCCACTACAACCCAGATTTCCTTTTACTTTTAGCATTTAGGTCCCCATTTTCCAATCTAATCTCCTAGTCAGATAAGGTTGCTAGGACTCCCACTGCAGTTTAACTATGGTTCTTTTCTCTCTCTCTCTCTCTCTCTTTTATTGTTTACCTGCTAATCTATTTTTCTTGCTGATTTTGTTTTCCCACTCAACTCTTCATCTGAATCTCTGTGTGTAGTTCAAAGAATCAAGTGAAGTCACTGTGAAATTCAACTGAATGTTGATTGTCTTTCTGTTAACTCGCTCTTCAGATAGCAGATCTTTGTGTTCTTCTTTTCTGTTATGATATGCATTACTAATAAAATGATTAGTAAATTAAAAAGACTATAAGAGCAGATAAATAGTTGAATAATAAATAATTTATGCTTTGTCATTTTTCTTTTAATAATTCAAATAGTATTCAGAATTCAATAGGGTTTTATTCAAAATAATGCTTTCATATTTAATTGAACAAAATAGAATTGAGGGGTGTAATTGCTCATTCAGTATAAGGGCAAGGGCTTTTACATGTCTTTGGCCTCACATGAAAAAAAACATGAAATCAGTTTCATCTGAGCATTCTAATTTATATCAAACAAAATAACAGTTGAATCTTCTGATTGGAAAACTAAATGCTAATAGATTTGAAATATGACATTCATTTTTCTATCATATAATTGGATCCCTACAGCATAAAAATGCTGCAGATCGTGGGAGTCAAAGTTTTATGTGAAAGTGAAAAGTTCATTGTTAAAAATGGATGCTACGTGTCTCTTTTATGTTATGTGTGTATAATAACAATAAGAAAGAAATGCTTGAATAAGAATAGACTGTACTTATGACTAGGATTCACATCACCTTCTCCTTAGAATAGATCACCTTTCACTTCACGTTTTTCATTACCCAGTTCCATATATATGCATAGGTATCATTTCTAAATTAGAGAACCTTGTTTTGAATCATATAATTCAGTTTGATGACTAATCAAGAAAGTTATGATTTAGATTCATTGTTCAAGATTCAATTGGACAACTATACAATAATTTTGATATTCTGTTGGCAGGACAAAAATGGCAACCCACCTGGCATCCTTCAAAATGATACTGTGGATCCCATACCTCCCCTCTTCAAAGTGATCATTAGAAGGCTAGTCAAATGGCACGTGCTTCCTCCAACATGTGTACCTGACAGTTGTATTGTTAACATTTATGATGAAGGGGACTGTATACCTCCTCATATCGACAATCATGATTTTGTTCGACCTTTTTGCACCGTGTCATTTGTTAGCGAGTGCAACATAGTATTTGGATCTAACTTGAAGGTTGTGGGTCCTGGTGAGTTTGGTGGATCAATTGCAATTCCTTTGCCTGTGGGGTAAGTCTATATTTGATAGTTTACATGTATTCCACTGTCTTTATTCTTTCTCATTTTGCGAATCTTTTGCTTTTGCAATGGTTGCTTTTCACACATGCTTATTCTCTATGCTTCTTGTTATGGAATCATAATTCTAAGATTAGCATTTTATCTTTGCAGGTCTGTTCTTGTCTTAAATGGAAATTCAGCTGATGTAGCTAAGCATTGTGTGCCTTCAGTTCCTACAAAAAGGTACCAGTTGAAGCTCTATTTCATTGTTTGGTTGTGATTGATTTTTCTGATAGCTTGTGATGGTTTTTTCCCCCCTTGTTTTGTAATAGGATATCGATTACATTTAGAAAAATGGATGAAGCAAAATGGCCTTTTGGTTTTGTTCCCGAGCCTGATTTACAAGGGATTGAACCATTAGCATATGATGTGGACAAATCAAAGAGGTTAAATTCGCCTAGGTCTGAGCCTCATAGGAGGAGGCAGCCAATTGGGAATGTGGGTAAGTTTGAAGCAAGAGGATTTGCAGATAACAGTTCCCAGTCAGAACCACGTTACTCATCTTTCAGTAGACGAGGTCATGCAAATAACCGAAGGTTTAGGTGATTGATGAGCTAAAGGAAAAGGCACGTGAACATTTATTCTATTCGTATGTTGCAAGTGTTTCATCACTTGAGCAATATCCACGAGTATACGTGAGCGGGATGGTGAATAACATTGAGGGGTTTGTATGTACACTAGAAATTGTTTGGATGTCTATATGCTAAAATTTATGCGGCTGTTGTTTGATTCTGCCTAATGAATGATTGAATGGCTGCTCATATAATTTGAGGTGGTACCTTGATGGTTGAATTGTTGCCTGTTATCCCCTGATCAGAGTCATCTGTTTTTGTTTGAGGCTGTTTGTACGTGTGATAGATGGGTTTGAGAGGCCAATGAATTAATTGATTATGACAGTGTTGCAATTGCAGCACAGCACCATTGGATTGCTGAGATTCCATTTTCTTTTTATAAATACTTGGAACTTTTGGATATTTGAAAGTTGTAAAGCGAGTGTAGTATCATTTCATCATAAAATTCGAGATTATGTTTTCTTTTACGTACATATTTATATTATTAGATGTTGTGTATGATTGAGTAGAATGAGTATGTTGATTTTGTGAGCTTCTTGATTATTAATAGTGAATTAGACATGTTAATAAACTATGTTAATTTTGATTTTGGCATTCAGGTATTCAAAGTAACGTTTATTAATCACATTTGTACTCTCTCTCGCCTTTCTGTGTTATGTGGTGGGATGAATTGCGTATGCAATCATGGTGAGTTTGTTATACAGTTGATGTGGCAAAATTTGATGTTCTAGTATTATAACTGTGTCGTCCTGTGATAACTGCAGTCTCAGGAAACTGGTTGGAAAAATTAATAGCATCTGCACCCATTAGGCATCTGCCCAATTGTACAAATTTCTAAGCCCTTTCTTGGTCCTATTTCATCATCTGTCACTTTGGGCAAAATGAGCCCAAAGTCCTAAAGCTCTGTTGTTACCAGCTCAATTTTTTTCTTCCCGTATTCACTAATGTACTTTACGTCTGACGTGGCATATCGCTTCTTTCGTCTTCATGGCATTTTTTACAAGTTATGGATAAGATGCACAAAATGTTTAAGATTAGAAAGTGTAACATGTGTATTTATTTATGTATATTAGCTTTATAATGTGAATTTTGGAAGCGGGCAACTGAAATTTGCAGCTAAGCTTGAGTATTGTTTTGATTTTACCATACAACTATACTTAACGGTTAGCTCTCAAAAGGCGAACCAAACATGTAGTGTCATAATTGAGTAATTGAGTGTAGACAAATTTATTTATTTAAAAAAAAAAAGAAGTTGGACTAAAGAATTAAATTTTCAATACAATCCTAAGAATTGTGAATTTTATATCACTAATTCAAAACCTTAGAAGCATTATATTTTCTGTTCAAGAGCTAATAATCAATAATATTTTTTCTTTAAAAAAAAGAAAGAAGTTGGGGGTAGGGTTTGGTGTAGGAGAGGGAGAGGGGTAATAGGGAGTCTGTTTCAAAAGAATTAAAGTAGGGAGGCTAAGGAGAGAGAGATGCAGAAAATAAGAGATATGGAAATGATGGAGTGATGTATCTTTGGAGATTTGGGTAGAAAATAACACCAAAATATATCATTACCCGTAAGAAAAGGATGTGTACCCTGCCCCTATCCACATTTCATTACATTACATTACAATACAATCACACTCTTCCCTTATGACCTAAGCATTCTCTCTATTTTTTTTTAATATTAATAATAATTGATCAAACACATTTAGCCAAAAACAAACACAAAAACTAGAGTTCAAACATAATAATTAGCCACACACAAACTTGTATTTTCATAATTTTTATACATTTTTTCTCACTCCTATTGCATCATGATCAACCTGATTTTGATAGTACCGTTTAATTTTTATATTTTATAATCATTTAATATTCAAAATTTACTTAACTTATCCACTAATCAAGTATTTAAAGATATGATTTTTTATTTTTTGATTATTATATCGTATTTTAAATGATACTGTTAATTGACCAATAAAAAATTAAAAAAAAATTCAAACTGTCATCTCATCTCATTTTATCTCATCGCATCTCACCAATTGAAAATAATAATGCCGATAATTTAGTGATTGTTTTTAGAATTTCAAGCTTAATCTAATAATGGCATTAATAATAATTAAGCATTCCTCTGATCCACTGATCAAGTGTATTTAATAACAATATAATACTAATTAAGATGGTTTTATAAGAAATATTTTTTAAAAAAAATTAAATATGAGAGAGAGAGAACAAAACCCAATGCAAATGCATGATAAGAAGAGGAAAATCTGAAGATGGAAGTGTCATAATCAAACAAATAACACACAATCTGCAAAAGTTGTGCTTGAGAAAGACACTCATCACACAGACTGCAACTGTCAGAATTGTTCAAAAGGGAATGAGACTGTTACAGCTTGAATTCAAGGGATATTATTTATTTTATTAATCTTCCTCATTACTACCCTAAATTATTTGCCCACTAAATTTATTATTATTATTATTACACATTTAATTATTTAAATTTAAAGCTTTTCCAATTTGGCAGTACAGTAATTATGAAACTTTTTCTTTACTCCTGATCAGTAAGGAACAAGAAATGCTAGTTTTTCACTAAAATCTTCGCTGCTTCCTTCTACTTCTGTTTGCTTTTCAGGCTAACAGCCTTGTTTATTTGTTATATATAGACAAAACTTATCTTCAATTTCCATGCCAATTTTCACTTCTTGACAATTAAGAAGTATTTTAAACGTAAAAGGTTAAAATTATTGTACGTAGAAATAGACTAACCAAGACCTATATATAACATGAATTAATTAATTAACCCAATAAAAAATATGCATTATGCATCTCTCACTCTCTCCCTATACATACTATATGTATATACGTACATGTTATTTAATTTTCGATATTGGGGTCTTACAAATTATTTTAGTAAGAAATTTCATTTGTTTCTGCGTATTCGTCACTAAAAGCTCTAATTAGCAACAATATTTTTTATCTTTAATAATTTTCCTCGCTATTTCTCATTTTTTAGTTATGTGAGATATTTTCTAGTGCAAGATTTTAAGGAACAAAATCGTACACTAGGAAGGTTGCATTAGTGAATTATAAATTATCAATATCGTTATCGATCTTAATTTTATGAACTTGGCATCATATATAACATAAAATATTTCAAAATATGCAGAGCTCATATTTATATATATACACTTATGATAATACTTTATGTAAATTTCTTATTACAATTATACCTCTGACTTGGCAAACTCTTATATTTAAAATATTCCATTCCAATAAAAACTACACCAAGAACATAAACATGCATGTACGGAAGGACGGACGGACGGACGTTTCCAACTTAATACTAATCTCACTGCTATGTAGTTTTGAAAATTGATGCAGTGTTAGAGCTAAATATAGATATGTTCTTATAACTCTATTTCAAGGAGCAAAGAAAGAAAGTGGAAATCCAAAGAATAATATAATATTTAATTTGAAGAAATTAATTAATGTGGAATTGTATAATGATGATATAATATTATATATATATATATAATAAGTAGAAGAAGAAGAGACACAGAATCAGAAAAATGATATTGGAAAGCCCTTGTAAAGAATGAGTGAGATGGAGCTTTCCATAGTGAAAATGTGGCGGATTCTCTTAAAGAGTAAGAAGAGATGACATTAGGCTTATGCAGTTATACATGGTTGGTTTGATGCTGAATATATAATTCTGTTTGTTTGGGGAAACAAAACACAACAAACAATCATCCATGCTATTCACCATTGTCTTCTTCTATGTAAATTCTCTTCTTTTCTTTTCCAAATAATAATATACAAACCATCACCTCAAGTCTTTATTGCTTCATTGCAATTACTCTTGGAGAGCGTGCTTCTCAGCCTATTAGAAAAAGGACTTCTGCACCCTGCAGATATGCTGATACTGAAATGTGTATTTCTTTTTCTTTCTCCAAATAAATGAACCTCTGCTCCATTTTTTATTTTTTTACTTTAATATTTCTCATCATGTTTATTAAGAATATTATTGTTAGACGTGTATATATTCTTTTATTTTTCATAGCCCATTTATTAATATAATAAGGTGAGATTGAAATCAAGATTTTTTAAAATTTTATTTGAGTTATTAGTAATGTATGTTGAATCGTTCACCGATATTTAATCTTGTAAATTTTATGCGCTAAATTTTTCACATGTATTCGACTTTGAATATAAAAGGCGCAATAAATATCTTACTGCAGCTACTTATTATAATATAATATTTTTTTTTTGTAAAAGTTTAATTAGATAATTTTTATATCATAAATTAATTTTTGAAATTAAATTAAATTTCATTTCATTTTCTCACAATATTGTCATGAAAAAAATTATTTTTTAATATTATCCTTTGAATTGAAATTGACAAAAGAAAGAAAAATACATTGTTTGTAATATATATATATATATATATATATATATATATATATATATATATATATGATGAAGGTGGTTTTGAATTAAAGAACATCAATTTTTTTGTTGGTAAAAGGTTATAAGAGCGTACTTTGGGTGAACAGAGATTTGTTTTACACTGCACACATTATAGAATTCAGCGGTCCCCTACTCCCCAATCCCCCAAGCCCTATAAAATCTCTGCAATTCTTGCAGATTGAGGTATATATGAGCTTGAGCTAGAGTAATTAAAACCACTGTACGTAACAAACACACACTCTAATATCTAAGATAGTGACACACACACACACATATATATATATATATATATATATATATGCATTACATACATATGCACATGTGAACTTGAAAATAATATATCATATATCTTGATTATATAATTTTTACTGTTAATAAACATGAAATTTATTGTAATGGTAGTGATATGGAAATCAGAACTGTAAAATTTGGATCTTCGTATAGAATTATAAGAAAAATTATATCATTTTTGTTATTAATAAATTTTAAGTTAATGGTACTAATTTTGAAATCAAAATTGAGATTTTGATTATCATATAACTATATAAAAGAAAATAACTATATAATTTTCATTTTCACTAAACTTTAACTCAGTAGTAATGTTATGATTATTCCTATATAAAAAAGACACTGTGCACTAATATAATTTTTTTACATTATTGCCCCTGGAAGTGTAAGTAGTACATAGAATATCTTATAGCGTGGCTTTTTGGGGTGATGAAAAACAGGTCCATATCTCCATTAAAAGAATAACCTTGCTTTCCTTCCATGAGCTCTTAATCACACAAACCATCATTTTATGGCATTCATTCATTCATTCAGAACATAACAATTCTCTCTCTCTCTCTCTCCCTCTAACTATTTTTCTATAGAAATATTTCTCTGATAAACATATAATAAGAAATGGTGAGATAGATGCCTTTTGATCCAAGTAATTCCACTGATACCCTTCCTTTCAAAACCCTCTTTTGTCCCTTTCTTTTTATGAACTTTCTCCTCTGTCAACTTCAGCACTAGTAATAGAAGTAGAAGTATTTCTAGTCCCTTCTCTTCTCTTCTCTTTTAAACCCCAAAATCTCCATTCTTCTCTTTCTGTCTCTTCTTCTTGTTCTTGATTTCTGAATTAAAATGGAACCCCAACAAGGAGGAGGAGTGATTAGTAGTGATAATCAAGAAGGATCAAAAGGGTTAGTGTGCAGTAGCAGGCAAAGCAGTACAAGGTGGACACCCACAAGTGAGCAAATAAGAATACTCAAAGATTTGTATTATAACTGTGGAGTTAGGTCCCCAAATGCTGAGCAGATTCAGAGGATATCTTCTAGGCTTAGACAGTACGGTAAAATTGAAGGCAAGAATGTGTTTTATTGGTTTCAGAACCATAAAGCTCGTGAAAGGCAGAAGAAAAGATTCACTTCTTCTTCTTCTTCTTCTTCTTCTGATCATCATCATCATTCTCATCCTCATCTTCCTCTCCAGCAACCACTTTCTTCTTCTTCTTGGATTAAACCTGATCACAATCATAACTTCCCCACCAACAACTTCACTTCTGGTACTTCATTTTTGTCTCCCTTTTTAAAATTTTTGTAACTTCATTATTAGGGTTAAGTCTGTACTAATTAATTGTGATTATTAATGTTTCAGGGATTTCTTCTGCTTCTTCATCTTCAGCTGCTACTGGGTTTTCTTGTGTTGGGCAGATGGGGAGCTTTGGGTATGGATCTGTGACTATGGAGAAGAGTTTTAGGGTAAGTAATTTATAAGAAATCAACATTCATGCCTTCCTTTATACCTTCATCATAAAGTTTTTCTACCTTCTAAATATGGCAATATTCAACAAACTTTCTGCTTCCTTACAACTAAAAAAATGGTTTTTCTTGCTCATTAATTAAAAAGTTATGTGTCCAATCAAGTCTTGTGGCTCGAACTGAATTAGTCCGAGCATGTATCCAAAAGAAAAGTATACACAGACATATTATATAACAAAAATATATATTTTTTTGGTTGAACTAGAACTGTTCAATATCAGCAAGCAACAACAATGGTGTTGGTGGGTCCATAAGCCCTAGCTATGGTTGGGTAGGAATTGATACTTATAATTCATTCTTTGAGAGGCAAAAATCAATGAATGAAACCCTAGAAGATGAAGAACAACAAGAAGAAGATGATTATCATGAAGAAGAAGAAGATGAAGAAGAAGAAGAAAAAGCTGCAGAAATAGAAACTCTTCCTCTTTTTCCTACACAAAGAGAAGACATTAATGGCTTCTGCAACTTAAAGCATAACCCAATTTGCTACTCCTACAATTGGTATGGCTCTGATCATGATCCCAACACTGCGTCTCGAGCTTCACTTGAACTTAGCCTCAACTCTTACACTTCTCAGGCTCCAGATTCTATCTAATCTTAATTAATTATTTTATCTCGTTGTAAGTTTTCACTTAATTTTAGTTAATTAACTATATATATGTATGTACCTTTAATTGGTGCCTGACACGTGTACAAGTTGTATGCTTGACATGTGTCGTGTTAGTAGTTTAGTAGGTGATTATCTTACCTTTAACCTTAGTTTTTCTAATAATAGTATGTTTTACTGTTCTTGCTATTTGTTCTTGCTATAAATCCATTTCTTTAGAAACAAAATGAGCAACTCCTGATTAAATTGCAATATAAAAATATACAAGCTTGAATTCAAAGTTGTAATCATACAATTTAAGAGGTTATTGGAGGAAAAGTATTTTTATAATATTTATAAAAAAAGATTAATTAATTGTTAAAACATAAAAAATAGAAAAATATAAAAGGATTATGAATAATATGGTACAAAAGCCATTAATGGCTTGCAATCGTCACTATCATAATTAATAAAACTAAAAATTGAGATTGAGCAGGAAGAAGAAAATCTTAGTCACAATCAAACAGTGAATGTCTAATGGGAATAAATATATTGTTTGTTTTCTGTCACATTCACTAAATAAATGTAATTATAAATGAGAGAAGAATAATAAGAAAAGTTTCAAAGCCAACAAACAATGCAGATGCCGAGTCGTCCCCATATGTACTATTTAATAGACATATTTGTATTATTTAATGAGCATATTTTTATCATTTTGAGCTGATCGAATAATACATACTATTTAATAAGTATATTTTTTATTATTTTACATTGATCAAATAGTACATACTGTTTACTTATCCGATAGTATATACTATTTAATGAGCATGTTTTTATTATTTTGCGCTAATAGGATGATGCCATCACAATCAAATATGCTTTTAATTTTTATTTATTTTAAATAGAGATTTTTGGTGGGACCATCACATATATGAGAGATCAAATCAGTAAAAGAGCTGTCCTATATTTTACAGCTCCTAATCTAGTTTTGATTATGTATTATATATAGTTTATTAGGATATTTGTTGTTGTCAGGGTAATTTTATAGTTATGCATTTTCTTCATTTCAATGATTAGAATTTGAAAGTTTTTGATTGATTAGCTTGGTCGAAGATATATATGCAACACTCGAATCTGGATAATCCTCCATATATATATATATATATATATATATATATATATATATTGAGCAACAATTGTGTAACGAATTAAAGTCGAGAATCTTCGAACTTATAAATATAGTCCTTTTAATATCGCATTGAAGGAAAAACTAAACAAAATAATGTCTTTCGTAGCGAAAAATGTTTTAAAAGCGTTACAAGGATTTCCTTAGTTTTTGATTATTGGCCTGCCTCTTAGACACGTGCGGAATAACAGCAGGTTTTTCATAATTTAAAAATTCTTAAGAGATTAAGAGAAAACGAAAACAAACAAACTTGTGGCATTAATAATTTTCGTTACCAAAATTTGATATCTCGTATTTAGTTATAGAAATTTCGTACCTTATTTTTAGTATAACTCAAACTATTTTTAAAATATAAATTGGTAATTTAAATCAGATTAAATTATTTAAATTTATTTAATATAAAATTTATTTATATTTATAGTTATTGGCGTATCCAAATTTTATCTCGTATACGAGATATAAAAATTGAATATGAAAAGTGAATCAAAATTGAAGAATATATTTGTTTAGTATTTGAGTTGTTGGCATGAATATGTACCTTAGGTTAAGTGCAGATTCAGGTAAAAGAAAGAATCTGGAATAATTTTTTTTTGTAAGTAACTGTAAAAAAAATAAAAATAAAAATAAAAATGAAAAGCATATATATGTCTTGTATGGGAGAATTTTTAGGGTGTAGCAATAGCTGCCAAAAAGAATTACAGTGACCATAATTACGAAACGGCTACGCTATGCCCTATTCCAAGATTCTTCTATTTAATAAAATACTTTACTTTCATTGTTTTAAGGTAACAGTTTCACCTACAACCTAAATTTTACAGTTTAGTCCTTTAGGTTTTTTTTAATTACAAAGCTCACCACATTATATTTACCACAATCTCATTTATTTTTATTTTTTAATGCTATATATTAAGCTTACACAATTGGTTTATACAAAAGTAAGCCCTTTGGATAAGAAATCATAGATCCTGATGAGATGAGATTACTGATTTTCGAAAGCTGCAAAGATTATAAAATAATGTTAATATATTATGATCCAATTTGTAGAGTGTATTGAACTCTTAAACTTTTATCTTTTTACACATTAAATTTTTAGTGAACAGAAAATATGAAATTAAATAATACACCAATTTTACATATTTTTTGTATCTATACCTCAATTTCAATTTAATATATTATAATTAATATTTTTATCAATTTAAAATTAAAGTATCAATTGAAAATATCGTTTAATTTAAAATTGACAAAAAAATAAGCAATGACACATCAAATTAAAGTTCTAATGTAAATACTGAAAGAGTGTTATTAAATTACTTTTTTCCTTCATTGAACATTTAATGTATAAAAAAAATAAAAATTTGAGATACAATGTTACCAAATAAAAGTATAAAGGATTACTTAAACAATCTCTAAAAGTTAAGGAGATCAAAAATATGTTTTGCATGATAATATTAATAATAAAAGATACAGTTCACTTATTTCTGCAATAGGCAACAAACTTTAGAAATCATTATACTCTATCAATGTTTCCAAGTACAAAAATTTCAATGCAGAAACCAGTCCTGCATAAGTTTTTGTATTATAATATTATTGTGCAATATTTTATAATTTTTTTATATAATTATTAGCATTATTCAGAGAGAAAAATAAATATTAAATTATTTCAACCAATTAATATTATTGCAATATTTAATAAATTAAAATCAAATACAAACTAATTATAAATAATAATTCCATGCATATATGCTTCTCTTTGAAAATGAAAAAAAAAAGTTTAACGTCTACTTTTTTGTTTGTACCAGTTCTATTCAATTTATATTTAATAATTAATGTATTATTATTATTATTAGGAAGTTTGGAAATTCTTTGTTCCTTATGTTAAATTAAAACAAAAATAATAAAAAGAAAGAATTTTGTAATTTATGTATCTTGCTAAAAAAATGTTCAGACAATATAAATTAACATACATGTGCTTACTTTATATGGTGAGAAGATACTTAAAGAATTGATTAAAATGGCTCAACACTTATTTCTTTTAAGTAAAATTTTAAGTTCGAATCTTGTTATGGATATAAAAAATTAATACTAAAAGGACTTTATCATGTACTGACCTAAACTTAATTAATAGAAATTTATAGACTTTACCAATAGTCATAAGAAAGAAAATTAAGAAAATATTTAAAGGATAAGGATATATAAAATTTAAATATCCTAAAATAATTTATACCAAGAGTTTATAAATTTATAAAATTATATTCATACCTAATATTATAAGCAAAATTATCAGCATTTCCATTTCCCATTGCATTTTACCAGCATATATATATATATATATATATATTTTTTTTTTTTCATTTAAGTAAGAATTTGAATTTGAAGATGCATCTTTCTCTAATTGTTTAATTTGTATCATTTCTCTAATTTGTTAAAATAGAAAACCAAATTGGTGAAGATCACCTATTTATTTCCTTTTGATCCCTAAAGGGAATCGGACAACAAAATCATAGAATTGACTGGAAAGATGAGTGGGATAGATGAATTAATTAATTACAACAGAACAGCATGTGATGATGAAATAATAGACATTAAATCAGCAGCAAAATTAATACTTTTCTTTGACTGAATTAAGGCCAAGGCGAAGGCCACATTATGAATCAGAAAAGTCCCCATCAGCAAGATTTTGGATGGATGCATTTCTTGCTTTGGTTTGACAAATATCCAAACTTTATTGGCTAACTATGACCCTAATGTCTATTAGGGAACTCACCTTTTGAAAGACACACAAAACAAAAATCTGAATGAGGAAATTGTAGACAATGGTTGATGGGTTTTGTAATATTAGGGATTTAGTTTTGAATCCAACAAGATCTTAAAACCTTTTTCCAAGTTCAAGTACGTAATGTCTTATATCAGTAATTCAAAGCATTTTTTTCAGCCATTATTCATGAAATGGGTCCCAAATGCCTTAATATACTAGTTAGTTTTTTAGCCAATTTTGCATTCAAACTTGTGCAATTCTCATACGCATGTTTTTTGTACATAAATTGCTTCATATGTACTGTACAATCAGTGAATGCCTCCTCCATCTTCCTTCTTTTTAACTCTAAATAGCCACTAGTATCTACATACCTATCCACCTTTACAAGATTTTCACAAACAAGATTTTAGGGAATTGAGTGATTTTTTTATTATTATTTTTAATTTATTCTTTTTGGGCGATGCTCAATGATAGCTGTCAAAAATAATAATACCCTAATAAGGAAAGAATACGGGCAAAATTCTTACAAGTAAAAATTTCGATAATTGAATAAGTATTTACGGAAAAAAAATGAAAATAACTCATGATGAAATCAGAATTTAGAGAGCATACCTCAAGAGTTTAAAGGATTTATATAGTATCTAAATGAGATGGCTTTATTCAATGCTAAGTAACGGCTCATAATAATATATTAAGAATGAAATGTAACTTTTATCAGTTACAAGCGACTCTTCATTTGAATATTTAGGATATTGTCTGAGCTTAAGAGATCCAAGTTGAATAGTTCAACTATCACTTAATAATTTGGATTTACAACCAAGTTTCATAGGCAACTCTCACTAAGCCAACTCATAAGTATACAGGCGAATAATAATAGCCAAGTTCATTCATGGCTTGAAATTTGTTGGAGCATAAAGAGGCAGATATTATAATCCACATCTTCAATGGAATTTCTCATCTTTCCCAATATTTGAAAGTTCTAATTTGCATTTGATTTCAAATTTTCAAGGAATAAGCAGCTTGAATAGAAAAGAAAATATTTCCCTGGATTTTAACTGAAATTCTGCACTTAACTATTAAACATAAAATGTGCACAAAATTAAGTATGATTTTAACTGATTACAATTAACTTCTTGATGTTTCCTCAGATCCCTTCTACGTCAACAACTTAAAAGCCTCAACAAATAACAGAAACTCGACTCAAATTGCTATAAAATTATGAGAGAATGCATTCTCCATAAAAAGTATTAACATTTCATATGATGTACGTTGTTGTATGAATTAATCATGCAGAAGAGCACTTTTGTTGATACCAACCTGCGCCATGACTTCACCGTATGTAGCAACTGTTGCATAACCAAAAAATTCTAGGGGCGCAGCAATCACAAATGGAAGAGCGTTGCAAGCAAGTCTATCTCAAGAAACTAACATGACCGCACTGATTTGATCAATGCTTTACATTATCACCTTGGCTGGCACTTAGGTTCCCAAACAGTATACCAGACGCTCATCGAAATTAGCACAATTGGTAAATGAGGTGTGGGATTATACACAGGAACATATCATAAGTCTGCTTTCAATGGCCTCCCTTAACATTCACGATCATGGACTGTATAATTAGGAGGTCGCATAAAGTTTATAGAAAATTACTGGGAACACCTTTTCTGATGTCAGGATTATGCCGGAGAGACCAGTACGCAACTGGATCATGTATGACCAGGGCAGCTAGATGAGGGGAAAAAATATGCACAAGAAGAATGATCTGCAGTAGATCTGAACCCCATCAATAAGATTATCATGCAAAACAGTCCACTTGATGCTCGAAAATTCTGGGGGGTCACTGAAGAAATTCTACTTCCTTCCAACATAAGCTGCCAATTTTGATAAGTCCGGAATCCAAAATGATAGCTCAGATGACCCAGTTGCAAACATAAGACTTCCAGGTGCCCATTTTATCACATGTGGCTCAGTTTCATAAGTCATCCAACTTGCAACCTGGATTGCACAGAAAACAAGTCAGCTTATCCAATAACATGCCAGAGCCACATAGTGAAAGAAAAACAATTAAAAATAAAATAAGCGAATGTCCGGCAACAAATACGAGGTGCTATATTGGTTTGTTTATTCATATCAAAAGCAACGAGGATTACAACTACTATAACAACATATGGATTTCCAATGTATTTTTTCAACTAGAAACTAATAATTTTGGTTTAATAAACTAGAAAAGAAATAGTGGCAATGGATTTTTAATATCTTCTGTTTTCTCATGAATTTCAACTAAAAAGTGTTGCTGGAGTACAGGAGGCAGCGAGGGATGACAGAACTAGATAATCTCTATGCTTAACCCGAAAACCTAAACCCAACACCATTCTTAAGCAATTTATTCAAAATAAATCCATCAAACAAGAACCTAGTTACGCAGATGTATTTAATCCTTCATTATTATGGCCATGCGTTTTACCCATGCATGAAGCCTATTTTCTTTTCTTTTTTTTCCTTTTCAATTTAGCCCTTCAAATGAGAGAAAAAAAAAGCAGGTTGAGCGGGATCAGCAGTTAACTTAGAAGTTATTAAGAATAAACTGACTAAGTTGCAAGAAATCTGTAGTAGCAGAATGGATAACAGGCTGGAAAAATCAGGGCTTTTTAATGAATGCCAATGCCAAAATCATATTGTACTGTGTTGCCCCATCTAATCTCAACAATGGAGGGCATAAGATTTGCAAGTTAAATAAGAACTAGAATGGTGAGTGTGAATGGGTGTGCATAAAGAGTAAGGGGGAGGGGACAGGGGTGTAGGGGTAGGAGGGGTACGTGTGGGGGCTTAGATGGAGGATGCATGAGATAAAAGTAAGAAGCTTATCATACTTCTTTCCCACTCCTTACACTCCAGGCATGGACACGACCGTCACCGGAACCTGTCAATATAAAAGAAACCAACAAACTTATTACCAGTCACAACAGATATGATCCTGTAAAACCGATGCAGGTTTGGTAAAGAAAGCAAGAAAAATGCCATTATATGGTCCCACTCCCATTAAATTGAAAGTCAAGGATTTTATTGAAAAGAAAGGCACATATCTTAAATATATATATATTTTTTTGAATTCCATGAATGGCGGACTGCACCCAAAAGATTGAGGCCATTTGATTTCATTCAAACCCCTCAAAGTTGCACATACTCTACCAACCTAGCGACTGCCTCCATGATAAAAGAACGAGAAATAATGGAAGATTATTCATGTATACACAAACCTACTTGAATGTTGGAATTCAAAGCATCATTTTTTTCAACAAATATATTTTCTAACACAAATCTAAGGAATAAATCAGCTAAAATAACTGAAAGTTAATGTCCTCTAAAAAATAATTGATGGCAGATGCAATACCTGAAACAACAAACATTCCCTCCGGGCTGAAAGATGCCTCTAATGTAGAGTTGGTTGAAACTGGTTTCACATTGTATGTAGATAACTAGAAGAGCAAAACATAGAATAAGTCAAAGGGAGTCACCAGTCTGAAATCTCAGTAACTTTTATTTCATCAAAAAAGAATATTCATGTAACTTGTGAAAGCTTTCAGATGCTGTACTTACAAGTGTGCCACGGAATGAATCAAGTACATGGATATGTCCACCCATAGTTGTCAGGAGCATAAGTCTCCCATCATTGCTAAACTTTACGACATGTGCATCAGATATATCTCCTCCAACAGAAAAGATCTCAAATGGACCCTAAAAAGATTTTGGTTCTCAACCATTTCAGTTCTTACCAAAATAGATGTGGAGAAATAAAAATACCCATTTCTTCATGTAAAAGAACTAACCTTTTCATACTTGCGGGAGTCAAACATTCTTATATATCCTCCAAAGGCAATTGCAAATACTAGCCCTTGATCATCGTATGCCGTAGCAGGCCTTCCTTGCACCCGCAGAAGACCCTATACAGAAATTAATTGATCAGAATTGAGATGAAAGTGAAGAATAACTTGCTTTCTAACATAAGTCAAGCTATCAACCTGACACTTTTCAACTCGTTGATCCCAAAGCAGAACAGTTCGATCGAGGGAACCGGAGATAAAGCATTCTTTTCGAGAGCACAGGCTTAATGAGACCACCCTTTAAAGAAATTCATAAATATTACCACCATGACGCATATTTGCAAGACGAGCAATCACTTCAAAGTGGAAATAAATTCCAACTGCATCAGAAACCAAACCTGTCGTGATGTCCTTTAAAATACCGCAAGTACTTGTTATCATTTAGTGAGAGAAGCCGCAGAGATTCTGAACAAAGGAAATATATCAGTAGATTATCTAAACACAGAACAAGGAGAAACTTGAACAAATTATCTAATCTTACTAAACAAACTTAAATTTTACAAACTATAATGTTAAAACCAAAAATTATGTTCTGATAAACATACCATCCCAACCATTTTTTGAGGAGTATATAACAGTTGTAGGATGAGAAGTAAAGCAAACCAGATCAACCCCATACTTTTTGCTATTAATAGTCTTTAAACATCTGAATATGAAAAAATTGTCTCAATAATTTATGCAAATAAATAAAAGCACAGAACATCTAGGAGAAAGAAAAAAGGTTTAAGAGACAAACTGGGCAGTTTCTGATGGATTACAAATAAAGTTCTCGCAAGTAAGAATGTGATAGAAGTACTAGACAGCACAGCAGCTTAAGTAATTTCATCACATATGGTTGATGCACAAAAGCAGTAGAACAAGAATATAACTACGAAAGAAAACAATGGCAGAGATGGGCAAAAATGCTAAATCTTTGAACGTCACAAAGGCCAAAACCTGGCAGACAGAGCAAATACTTGCCAGCTGATTTTAGATATTTGCATAATCATAAAATTTGTAAGCACATCGAATACATGAAGAAACGCACTTCTTGGTCATAATCCCAACAAAGCAGTGAGGAAAAAACGTTCAAGTTTAAAATGGCTGTTTATAGAAATATGTTCTCAAACCTAAGACTTATATCACCACACAAAGCAAATAGTGAAGCTAGAAATTCAAAACAGATTGGCAAGGGACAAAAGCTCCATTTACAACAGCCAATATCATCAGTCCCAGTGACAAAATGGTTTCCTGGGGCGTGACAAAATGGTTTCCTGGGGCATGACAACCAATCCTTCTGTGTTTTTCCAATGAATGCCTATAATTCAAATAAGTGTAAGTAGTTTCTGATGCCTTCATCATTTGCTAGGTCTTCTCTGCATTTCTTGCAGCATGCCCATCTCTTTTTCGTCCCCATAGATAGAGAAAATGCAAATCCCAAATCTCTCAAACTTCTTCTTGACCAACATGATTTGCTGCATAATTGTGTGCTTATGTAATTATGTAATGATTGTATAATGCAGTATTCTGACTAGGCAGTGACTGTAGGCTAGTTGTTGTTTCCGAATCAGGGTAAAGGGTTGTGTATAAATACCATATATTATGTCTTTGTATTTATAAGGGATTAGTAATATAAATACTCTTCTTCTCTGAAAATCTTCACCACTTCCACACAAAAACAGCAACAAAAATAATTTGCATTATTGTATCAACAATATTTACAGTTTAATTGATTTTGTCAACCATATCATGTCCTCCTGGCAACAGTAATTAATAAGAACTGCCCATCAAACTAACTGCATCAACCAGCCATCTGCAATATTTAAAGAAATCCAAGAACATTTGCCTGGAAAAATATGACAAACCATGAAAAGCATAGCTATGAATCAAATAAAGCAAAAAAATAAAAAATAAAAAATAGTATGAAACATGAGAAAATCCAAACACAAAAAGCAGAATAGCAGCTTTAACAAATAAAACTAAACCGGCAGAATATCATCAAAATAAACAAAAAGCTTGCAGATTAACTTATTTTTTTCACATGTAGCTAAATAAATAAGAACATGAAAGCATGAGGCTTACGTTGCACTGGCAACATCATAGAGGCGAATAGATTCATCATCACTAGCAGTCACTAGATAACTTGATGTCTTGTGAAAATCCATGGAACTTATTCTACCACTCTGTAACAAATAATCAGAAAAAAAAAAATTAGATGCAGTACTAAAATTAGAACTGTAAACTTAGAAATGAAGTTCAGAAATTACATAATCCCTAAAAACCATGCCAATTTCCATGCTTTGGAGAATCTCTTCGGTGAGCTCTAACGATACTTTATCTTCTCTTTCCGGTTGTGCCCCTTTTTCACATAAACAAGATTAAGAACAACCAAAAAGCGGAAAAGAAGTACTAAAATCAAATCTTCAAAAGGAATTTTAGACTTACCAATCATCTTTCAATTAGTTCAATCGATACGTGATATCTGAAGCTGAAAGTTTCGTTCTCAGAGTGAGAAATTTGAGCAATTATTTCAAAGGAAGCAAGAGAATTAGGACGGTTTTTAACGTATTCAAACCGCCATGGAAATCAACGGAGACTGATTATGGCGGCACTGAGGTTTAGCTATTGAGGGAGTTGGCATTCGGGCTCTTACTGGGCCCGATTGGCCCATTTTCATCTCACGAATTATTTAGGGCTCTTTACGCAATTATAGACAAAAAAAAAATACAATAACACAAATATTTCAAAAATATAACATTTTAAACTTTTTATTTCATTTATACAAAAAATTTTTACACAAATATCACTTCTCCGTTTCTCTCTCCCTCCCTCCCTCCCTCCCCTCTCGATCTGCATATATGGTGTGCCGCTGCTCCCATTCCAGCTGCTTGCCCTCCCTCTACCGCCATCCCTCCAAGAAAATGCACCCTCTCTCGCCGTGGTGGGCGTATCAGGGGAAGTGGGCCAGGAGTTCCTCTCCGTACTCTCCGATCGCGACTTCCCTTATCGCTCAATCAAAATGCTTGCTTCTAAACGCTCGGCTGGCAGAAAGCTCACTTTCCTAGACAGGGATTACACAATCGAAGAGCTAACTGCTGATAGCTTCGATGGAGTAGATGTTGCTCTGTTTAGCGCTGGTGGGTCCATTAGTAAGCAGTTTGGCCCAGTTGCAGTTGAGAAAGGTGCTATTGTGGTGGATAATAGTTCGGCTTTTAGAATGGTTGATGGTATTCCATTGGTTATACCTGAAGTGAATCCTGATGCTATGAATGGGATTAAGGTTGGAATGGGAAAGGTGGCTTTGATTGCCAACCCCAATTGCTCTACTATTATTTGTTTAATGGCTGCTACTCCCCTGCATAGACACGCCAAGGTGAAGATTTTTCAAATCAATTCAATCCCATTTTCTTTTTATGTTGATGATTTGCATATATGAAACAATTTCCAATTACTAATAGTTTTTGTCTGTTATTCGCTGCTGTAATATTAGATTAGCAAGTAAAAACTTATACTTTTAGGTTCAAGTATTCTCAAATGCTTGTGGTATTCTGGACACATATAGACCAACGCATTAGTAACCTGCTCAAGTTATATGTGCATGAGTTGTATAGCAAACAAACATCTGGCTCTATTACTAGGATAACAATTTATTGATTGGAGTTGTTCACAGTTAGCAATTTAAAATGCAAATTGTTGCTATTTCATTCAATCTTTTACTTTCCAATCTTTTTTTTTTCCATTCCCATTTAAATATCTATGAAAATATAAGTTTAAAATAAACTTGCTTATAGTTTCTCATTCTTGAATGGAAATAAATAATCATTTGCCATAAAGTATGACTGAATCAACCCACATAAGTGATGAAGAAGAAGCTAGTAGTAGTAATAAGAATGAGATCTGTCATTCATTATATATTTTTCTTAATTATACAATATAATGCATTATCAAATTTGTTTGCATATTATATTAGACGTATACTAGACTTATATTAGACGTATACTAGACTTATATTAGACATATACTAGATGTATATTAGACTTATATTAGACGTACACTAGACGTACACTAGACGTATACTAGACGTATATTAGACGTATAGTTGACGTATACTAGATGTATACTAGACGTATACTAGTCTTATACTAGACGTATACTAGATGTATACTAGACTTATATTAGACGTATACTAGATATATACTGTGTGTATACTAGATGTGTACTCGTTGTATATTGCGCGTATACTTGCTGTATATTGCGCATATACTAGATGTATACTTGCTGTCTATTTTAATATATCAATTGTATAATGTGCATATACTTGATGGGTACTTGTTGTATATTGTGAGTATATTGAGCGTATACTTGTTGTATACTATGTGTATATTAGATGTGAACTTATGTATACTTGATGTATACTGTGTGTAAACTAATAATGTGTATACTTGATGTGTACTTGCTAAATACTATATGCACACTTCTTGTATATGCACTATTTCTTTTATTGTTCTTTTATCTTGCCTTCTAGTTATTGTAGTTGTTTTGTTTCATCATACTTATAATTTGATTCAATTAGTGATTCAGTTGAAGCAAATGATTATTATTATGTTAATGAAAGTGGTATACTTACTCTCAGAATCACCATCTTTCTGGTATGTAATTGTGTTTTTAGGTTGATAAAGTTATTTTTATTGTTTTTGTAGATTTTATTGAGATTGCTCTGAATGATAGGTAAAGGAGAGGGAATTGTTATTGCTCCTCATGTGGCTGGGCATCTCCTTGGAGGGACTGTGTGGAAGATAACTAAGACCCTCAAATTTTAATTTGATCAACTATATAGAATTACATTTTTTTTAGAACTTCATTTTCAATGAGAGTTGTAGTTAATGGATGGTGATGCAGCTCAGAGAGGAGATATTTCTCGTTTCACTTTTATAGTTGATGCTAATATGACATCCTATCTTATGATGGGATCCATTTCACCAGGTGCCACTCCATTTTTTCCTTGTGAATTTAAAATGACGAAATGACTAGCATAGTAACCTTCTAGATAGGATTCTAAAATTTCATAATTAGTGATTTGAGGGAGTTGAAGTACAATCCTATAAATTGTGGTCTTTATGCATGAATGATCGAATAGTGAGGTGTCTTTATTTGAAACATTAATTACTAGATGTGTTCAGCCTTTTATATGGAAGATTGAATTTTGCTTTGCTTTAGGAAGGACTATATAATGCATGGAGAAATTGCAAAAAGCTTCTGAGATGGCTTTTTGCATTTCATTGAATCTATTGGGAAAAAGTTACATATGTTTGATCATATTACATTCATTATGCTGCCTCAAATTATTTTCTTAATATGTATTGCATCTTGTTGGCCATAGTCTCTCGCTATGTGTGGCTGTAAAACCAATATTCATAGTTAATATTTTTTAACTCTAGTGAAGGGCATTCTCTTTTTCACTTATCTAGGCAGTTGCATGCATTTTACTTGTTACATTTTAGTTCTAAGATGCGACCTATGCCGTAGGTTAATCTAGAATTGACAAGTGTAGGATGATTGGATATAACAAAATATTGCAAGTGATGATGAAGCACCACCTAAAAGGAGACACCAAAAAACTGCTGGAAAAATGAAAGCTCAATTTATAGTAGACTGAATGTATTCTTTCTTGTAATATTGAGATTACAATATTTTTGCATAGCATGGAAATATGTAAATTTTGAATATGTCTATAGTTATAGCCTCCAATTTCAAGATGGAATGCAAATTTTAATTCCATTTTTCAATTAGCCAATGTGAACTTTCATTTCCTTAATTTTTCTATGTAAACAAAACACTTGTACAAACCATTAAAATGCTCTAGTATATTTGAATAGCATTAAACATAAAAATTATCTTACATATAAACGATCTTGGATAACAAAAACATTTAGTATCATGAATTATCTGTTTGTGATATCGGTTCTTAGGCATATTAATTATTATTCCAATTTCGTTTGTGAGAAAAGGGCAACACTAATGACGAATGTCAGGAACAATTAGTGTCACGAGTCGTCACTATCGTGGCGACTCGTGACAGAAACTTAACTTTACGAGTCGGCATGAAGGTGCCGACGCATGACAAAGACCAACGAGTACGACTCGTTACCTTTGTGCCGACTCGTGAATTCATGATACTATATACTATATATATACATACATAGTGCGTATATTAGATGTATATTAGGCATATATTAGATGTATATTAGGCGTATACTAGATGTATATTATGCGTATATTAGATGTATATAGTGTGTATATTAGATGTGTATTAGATATATATTATACGTATATTATATGTGTACGAGATGTGTAAAGTGCTTATAGTATATGTGTACTATATGCATGTTGTTCATATACTAAATGTATATAATGCATATACTAGATGTGTATTAGATGTATATTAGGCGTATACTAGACATATATTAGGCGTATATTAGATGTATATAGTATGTATATTAGATGTGTATTAGATATATATTATACGTATATTATATGTGTACTAGATGTGTATAGTGCTTATAGTATATGTGTACTATATGCATGTTGTTCATATACTAAATGTATATAATGCATCTACTAGATGCGTATTAGATGTATATTAGGCGTATATTAGATGTATATATTGTGTATATTAGATGTGTATTAGATATATATTATACGTATATTATATGTGTACTAGATGTATATTATACATATATTAGATGTATATAGTGCGTATACTAGGCGTGTACTAGATGTATATAGTGCGTATACTAGATGTATATAGTGCGTATACTAGATGTGTACTAGATGTATATTGTGCGTATACTAAATGTATATTATCCGTATACTAGATCTGTACTAGACGTATATTGTGCGTATATTAGATGTATATAGTGTGTATATTAGATGTGTACTAAATGTATATTATGCGTATACTAGATGTATATAGTGCGTATATTATATATGTACTAGATGTATATTGTCGCTAATTTGTAATCGATTATGTCACATGGTCTTTTTCTTTTGTTAATTCTGTAGATTTTTCTCACATTGATGAAGTTATGTCGGTTCTATTTTAATCCTTATTCACATCATTGATGCTGGTTTTGCCTATCTTTGATGTCTCTAATGAACTTTATGTAGAGGGAATGAAAGAAGAGTTGATTATTATGATGTTGAGTTTGGAGAAAGAATTATTGGGGAAATGTTGTTTCAATTGCAGGAGGCACCTCTTGCGAAAACTAGGGAGCTGAAGAATCTTTGTGAGAGTAAACTTTCATCCATGTTTGATGGAAGACCTGTTAATATCATTGGTGAGATCAATACCCTATTGAACAATGGCGTCAGCACATGAACTCCTAAAAAGCTTTTTCTTCAAAATAGTAGCACCTGATGAGCCTCAGAACTGGGATCCAAAGCTTCCGCGAATATGACTTGATTTCTCTAAACTGAAAGGAGTTATTTTCCAAGGGAATGGAGTTATTGAAGGTTCAGGAAGCAAATGGTGGGCGGCATCTTGCAAAAAGAACAAGGCTAATGTAATTTATTTGAATTACTCTATTGATCTATTTGTGTTAAGGAGCTCAATCAACAAAAAAAAGTGTGGCCGATGTTTATCTTTTTTTTCATTTCTTTGCAGCCTTGCAAAGGAGCACCAACTGTTAGGATCTCTCCCTGTAATTTTATGATCCATTCTATGAAAAACAATTTGACCTAGAACTATAAGTCTGCACCATGTGAGAATTAATAGACGGGCTGCTACAGGGCTGGTTGGAGAAAGTTAATTCTTAAGAGGAGAATTGCCATTAAAATGTCGTGATGCCATACTTTTGTTAGAAAGCTAAGAAAGATGTCATCAAAGCTTTTGTAGCTCGTAGATAATAATACATTCTTCAAACTAAGTTGCACTTCTGCAGAAACAGCAGTGGTTGTTAATTGTGTAAGCAGTGAATTCTAGGTTAACTAAGTTCTTCATTAATTTGTAAATGAAACGAATTCTTGACCAAGCTTAGTAGCTCTCAGATATTCCAAATTCTAGGTTGTTTAGCTTATTTGTAAATGAAATGCCTTTGTTCTCTGCTTATTATTATGAGTAAAAATCTCAAGTTCCTTTAACTTGCTTTAATATAGCATTTGTAGTCCCAAAAATAGAAATCTATGCATTAATAACACACATCCACATCAATTTTGAGCATTCCCTTTTGCACTTGCCTTCTTTTCAAACTTTTAAAATGTATTTATAGTACCTTTTCATACTGGATGCTATGTCAAATGAGCCGGTGCACATGAGAAGTTTCTAAGATAGTAATAGCTACCCTAGTAAAACCAGCCAATATATGAAAAATAGCTACCCTCGTAAAACCAGCCAATATATGAAAAATCCCAACAATGAAACCTGATATTGAGAAGGTGTTCCAATTAAATTGTACAAACTAAAATCAACAATAATGATCATGTGTTATTCTTTGTAATGTAACTAAAAATTGATGATAGCATTGATCGCATACAAGATGTTGGGTTACTGTCAAGGATGATAAGGATTTGCATGTCTGACTCAACCCAAAATGAACAGTGGAAGTTGCCCATCTGCATTCTAATTTCGCCTAACTATTTTCGACGAGCATTGGCAACTTCTGAAGAAGTCATTTTGAAAGACATCATTTACATGTGTAAACTATATCTAGACATTTGATGGAGGCTTGAAATCAAGCATCTCTCTTGTATTTAAACAAATAGAAGGCCCCATTGATGAGCATATATGCGCGCTTTTCTAGTATGCCCTTTGAACCTGATGGCTTGTTTGTTTCTACTGATCAAAGACACTCCTAGTGGCAAGGAAGAGAATTCGCATAACTAGCAACGAAGATATTAACTATCAAATCCATTAAGCAAATAAAAGAAACTCAGAGAAATTCTTACAATAGGATGAGCAAGCAGTTCCTCGAAGTTGTAGATGTTATTTCCCAAAAGCGCAGAAAGAGAAAGATCAAATGCAAAATCCTAAAATCCACAATCAAATATTAAAATTGTCAATACATGACAATCAACAATGAAAGTCTCAAGACATATGCAAGGAAATTAAATACATCGCTTACATATGGAATTTAGTAATACTATAGAATGCTAATAGCAGCAACAATTGGCATGTATATATTAATTGATGCAATAGTTACAATTTAACTTTGTAAGGAACTCTACTTAATAGACTGACTCTCAATCTTATTATCAAAAAAGCTAAGTTTTAAATTGATAAATATTGGAGCATTAACATTAACCAATGAAAAAGATATGCATTAATGCCTACATTAAGAATCTAGAACTATAGAGTTAAGCCATTACTAAAACATATGATATTGGCATGTGTCATCAGCAACTACTCTAAGATTTGAAATATTGAAGAAAAATGTAAAATCATTTGCATTTATGAGGTGCCAAAGATCTCTGTTCTCCTTATCATTATAATGCCAAACAATTTTTTTTAGTTTTTTCTAGACACACATAAGTTAGTAGATAATAGAGCCAAATATAAAAACAAAGTACTCATATGTATCAATTTCAGATGTGGATTGCAAGACTATACCACTTAAAATTGTTTCCTCGTACTTTTCATGGCAAATCCAAATCACAGCCTCTGGGAAGCATAGCACACAAAAAAATACAGTAATACACCTTCAGCCTTGAATTACAGAGTCAGATGAAAGTATGTACCAGTTTAAATGAATCTGAGAGGGATTCCACGGAAGTGTATGCAAGATAAATAAGAGCACTTCTGTAAAACTTAGCAAATTCTTATCTATATTTATGATACTGAGATGAAACCCAATAGTAACTGGCATACACAGATGGATCAATGTCCGTTATACTGTCTAATGTACTTTTACCATCTTCCAAAAGCTTATTGCACTCCTTTTGATCCCCTTGCTCGATCTTCAAAATTGCTAATTGCATCTTAATATAAAGAATTGGCTCCTTACTACGTTGTTCTCTGCTTGCTCATAATTACTACTATGCTTTCTCAGTCTCTATGTTAAAGAATGACAGATAAAAAAGCATAATAACTCACCGTCGAGGCAAATGAAATCACGGGGTTGAACATGTTTGTAATCGAACAAGGGATTGAGTTCTTCTGTGGAATCTGCCTGCAAATTCAAATTAACACTGGTTAAACAAAAGGGAAACATAGAGCATTTAACCCTTGTGCTCACCTTACTAAAATCCAACGGAGAATGAGAAAGAGAACGCCGAAAAGAACAACGAGAATTGGGGCATCTTTACTGAGATGGAATTTTCGAGGTTTAGGGACCAAGAATTTGAATCCTCTAGAAAAGAAAGACGAAGAATTGGATAAAATCGAAGAAAATGGAGCTTGCGGCTGCAGTTGCAGAGCCATGGCTGTATGGCCTCGCGGGCTAGGAGAGTAAAAAACAAAAACAAAAAAAGAAAAAAGAAAAGTTGTATTTTTGAAAAAAAAAAATTTAAAAAGTGAGATTTATGAAAAAATTAGAAAAAGGTTGTATTTTTGAAAAAAAAATTAGAAAGGTGGTATTTCATGTAATTTCCTCAATTATTTAAGCAATGGGCTTGACAGAAGGTTGATTTTTTTGGATACTCGATCCAGTATTAGGATAATGAATATGAATAATTGTTAAATGGATTTGTAACAAATTGGGATGTTAATATCGTTACCATGTCGCACTTAGGTTGAAATGGAATATAGATTAAGATTACAAAGTAACTGCTATCCAAATTCTAGACTATTAATTTATATATAAATATTATGTAATATATATATATATATATATATATATAAGTACAAAGAGAAAATTTTTTTAGACTAAATTAACTTTCTATTTTTATGTTATTAATCAAAATAACTTATGTTAAAAATTATAAAATAAAATAATGTGTTTTATAGACCTCTCAAACAGGTTGGGTCGACTGGATTCGGATCGGATCAGTTTCGATTGAAGTCATTTCGAATCGAATCGAGCTAGTATTCGGGTCAATCCATAATCATTTCCTGCATCATAAAAATTTTCAAATTATCATTTTAATTTTTTTTTATTTTTTTTTTGAATATCCATTATATATTTTCAAAAAGAATAGACTTAATTTTAAAGCAATAAAAATAATTATGTATAAGGAAAAAATTCATCGAGTCAAAAGCATATAAATGAAAAAGGAAAAAATATTATCAGCATCAATTCTAAAAACAATTATTTATGCATGTATTGTATGCATACATAAATATATACATATATTTATATATGTATGTATACATGCATGCATGTATACATTCATACAAACACATATACATATATTTATACATGTATGTATATATACAAGTACATATACATGCATTCATATACATCGATATATATGTACTGTTGGGTTTTATCGCAATAATTCAAATTAAACGCAGCGGAATATAAATCGAAACCCAAACAGGATCCATGTATTTTCAATTGATTCAAAAGGAGGGATTAAGAACACCGACCTTTTGGTGTGCTAAAAAAATGAACTAACTCTTAGTTATATCGGATTGTAGGCGCTGCTGCAACCACGAAGCCCTCTATCGGTATCCACACGCACAAGCTGATGAACAAAAATTGCAGGGTTGCTAGCTCCCTTACGTGCGACTGGATTTTATGTTTTTCCTTTTTAAGAATATGGCGGCTAGGGTTTCTTGTCTCTCTCAAGAACGGCAGCCACTCTCTATTTTCTCGTAGAAAAAAACGAAAATTAAGGTTAAGTTATTATTAACATATAGCCACATATATATATATATATGTATAAATTTAAAACCCTAAAGAAATAAATTAAGAATACCGACCTTTTGGTGTGCTAAAAAAATGAACTAACTCTTAGTTATATCGGATTGTAGGCGCTGCTGCAACCACGAACGCCCTCTATCGGTATCCACACGCACAAGCTGATGAACAAAAATTGCAGGGTTGCTAGCTCCCTTACGTGCGACTGGATTTTATGTTTTTCCTTTTTAAGAATATGGCGGCTAGGGTTTCTTGTCTCTCTCAAGAACGGCAGCCACTCTCTATTTTCTCGTAGAAAAAAATGAAAATTAGGGTTAAGTTATTATTAACATATAGCCACATATATATATATATATATATGTATAAATTTAAAACCCTAAAGAAATAAATTAGGGATATTATCTCTTATTCAAAATAAGATATATATATATATATATTTATTTCTTATTCGAAATAATAAGAAATATTATATAAATATATATTATTATCTCATATTAAAAAATAAGAAATATATATATGATTTCGAAATTAAATATAAATATCCATATTATAATTTCGAAATACCATAATTAAAACCCATTCTGTTTATTTTGGTTTTGGTGTGTGACCCAATAGGTTTATATTAAGTTGGCAGTAGGCTCAATACCATAATAGGCCCACAAGTCATAATTGGTCTCTAGCAAGATATTATGACTACCCAAATAATATAAATATCGTTAGTCCGATTTTAACCTGACAATAAAACATGCTATTATACTTTTGTCATACGATATCTTATTTGAACATAAATCATGGTCCATGTCAAATTTATATTGTTCAAACATATAATTTTCCGATCACTAAGTAGACTGATAAATTCAAATGACATTGATCACACTATCAATTTATTCGAGCACGGCCATGCATTTTTACAGTCCTACTTATCGAGGGGTCCAATAGATATCTCTCTCATAAGAGAGGGACAAATTCCATCTTGATTATTCACTTTCCTCTACATAATTCATATTATGTCTGATCATAAACTTTATAATTATCTGATTAAAGATAATATTTGATTATGTCAAAATATAATGTTCCTTATGTAGGAAACCGTGATAACCTCAAGTCAAAAGATTCAATAACATATCTATTATTAGATCACTTATGACACTATCCTATGCAGTGATCTCACAGTGGGTCTATCCAGTACTTTGTTCTCTAACAAGTACCTATAGACCTAATTTATATCATCATATATAATCATCCCATGATTATCAATGCAAATCTTTACTGGTCTTAATTTATCTTTATACCCTTTAGTGATAAATGATTAGGGACAACATGAATAACATTGTTATTCATAAACATTACAATAATGTAACATGCCAATAATATTAATGTGAAGAAAACCATCATATAAATGAAAATGTAATGATTACATCAAGGTCCAAATATTTGGCCTAGGGTATAACCACTAACATATAAATAGGTACATTTATGTATGTACCTGCATACATGTCACAACCCAAATTCGGTTATAACCAGCACATAAACTACCTAAATAATAGTTCATGTCAGCCTTACTAAACTATCAAAACTATATATATTATTCAATTCATAAAAAGTCCTCAATAAACAAAAGTGCTAAAACTTAAAGTCTAATCTTAAAGTTCTAAATACATGCCAAAATTAAACTACAGGGTCTCTACATAATATAAAAAAAAAATAGTTAAAATTCTAAAATTCTACGAACATGTTAGTTGAAACATAATATTAGCTAATTCAAATCCAATAGCAAATAAAAATACAGTACTTACTAATAGAAAGATAAAGGTCGGAATTAACTGAACATAACTACTAATTTGCAAAACAAAAACATGTAGAGCGGACGTTATTTGATTAAATTGACTCGGAGAATGATAATTACAGCACACAATGGACTGAGAACAGACAATCGTTTATAATAATTTAAAAAAATATATTTAATAACTAAAATAGTATAATAAACTATGAAATAAGCAGAAAAATTTTAATATACATAAAATAATTGTTCAAAACCACGGTACAGTTCAACAAGATGATGATAATACTCCACACCATCAAAGATCAAATAATATATGTCCCCACCACATATATCATGCGATGCTTCTAATGCAGATATCAATGGCATTTGATGCATGATAGCAAGTTATGCGATTTCCTAAACATGTGATATCTACAATGGGATTAGATACTGAAGGAAAATTATAACAAATATAATTTAACGGAGGTAACATTAAGAAATGGTACCTACCTCTTGTAGCGCAGAAACTCGTTGCGGAAGCGTCTACAAGGATCCATTTATTTTTGGTCACTGGTCTGGCTTTTACCCACTCGGGATAAGAGCAACTAGTTCACAATCTAAATGCCCCTGAAAGATAAGACAGAAAACTTGTGAGTGGGAACGAGCAGCCTTGCGGCGTGTACATTTTCTCGTTACCAAATAATGAGGACCTCACCTCTATTTATAGAGATCCTAAAAGCTAGAGATCTAACTCTAGTTTAACTCAGACTCTTTCTGAGATAGGATTTGGTAATTTTAATCAGATTAAATAACTCAATTAAATCTGGATTGGAACTCAATCCATTATAGAGTCATGGGCGTATCCCAACTCTATCATCTTCCACTCGCACATGACGGAACGCATTTCAGTCTTAATCTTCAGTTATACTGGCAAATAGATTGTGTGACCAGCATACCTCGAGAGCACTAGTGCTATACACCTGTTAGGGATATATAGCGTCTCAAAAAACAAGATCCTCCTTTTCACATATGCCTAACCCTAGATTACCTTCTCACATTCACTGTTTTAACTCATGATCTCATAAAATAATTTTCGTATTTACTATTATGTTTCTACTCATAGAAAGTATAATAGGCTAGCCAGTGAACCATGAAACCTTATGAAAGTGATAAAAAGGCTATCTTCCCCTCTTATTGTATGGCATCCATCATGATCCAACTCGCTTTTCTAGTTAGATCCTCCAGGCCTAAACTTTTCCCAGACCTCTTGGAAACTAACTAAGCTAGCCACATTAAACCATACTTCAGGGATAAGTTAAGGGTTCTAAGGGTCGAAATATAAATAGGGTCTCACAATAGGGAAAGTTGAGATCAGTAATATTATTAAATTCCCATCCCTGTAGTGACATAAGCACCCACAGTATAAAACATGTGTTATGGTGTTCTTTTTTTCCCTTAAAGGAGCGCATGTCTCACATTTCCATAATGTGTACATCAAACACCATACAGAAACATAAGGTTGCGATGCACCGAAGCACCCAACTTTAGTCCGTTTACTTAAGGACTACTTCTCGCTTTTTTGACAGAACATTGTAGTTACATATAACTTACCATCGGATTCCATACAATCCTTAATTTGGATCTCAATCCAAAGCATACAACTTCATGTATGTCTTTATCTGGCACCTTAACAAGACTTATCTTGTAATTTCTGTAAGACGGTACTTTTATTTTGATCAGGCTCTCGAGCATTCTCATATGTTCAAAAATTACCTCATCTTAGTTTTTGCCAACTCATTGACAAAACTAAGGTAAACACCCTTGTGAGTGGGCTACTTCTTTGTCTGACATGCTCAATCTCATATCAATAACAGTAAATGTTTACATATAAACATTCACACTCATGTATTGCCAACAATAAACTTTGGTTATTATTCGTAAATAATAACGTTAAGGGATTATATAAAATATAACAGTACCAATTAAATTCTATGCAAACCTAGAGATCTAATGTGTTTCTCAAAACACATCTCTCATTACAGGTTTACTTAATGGATCTGCATGCATAGAAACGTACTGTAAGTTCACTTCTTCTCGTGCAACAATATCTCCCGCATTTAGATATTTAATGTTGATATGCTTAGCTCCACTATAAGCTATCAACGACCGACTGTCACTATAGATTGTCACTGATACCTCTAAGACAGTTACTCTTAAATGGCTCACAAACCATTTAAGTCAAATTGTCTCCTGTACTACAATTGAGGAAGTGACAAATTTAACTTCCACTATTGATGGGCTACACAGGTTTATTTCTTGTTACTCCACGAGATGGCACTCTTGCCCAACAAGAATATGAAACCTGAAGTGAATTTCCTCTCATCACATCTGCTGCCCAATCAACTTTTCTGTATTCTCTCAATGCAGATCCTTTTCTTGATAATTGAGATAATATTCTACAGTACCTTTAAGGTATACAAGTATCCCTTCAATTGCTTCCAATGTGCATTGCCTGGGTTAGATTGATATCTATTTGCTATGCCCACTGCATAAAATATATCATGTCTTGTACACAACATCGTGTACATAAGACTACCCATGGCACTGGCATATAGAACGTTCCTCATACGTTCTTTTTGCTAGCATTTTGGGCACGCATCTTTGCTAAGGAACTGATTCTTGGCAATGAGATTATCTATGAGTTTGTAGTTTTGCATATTAAATCGTTCGAGATTTTTGTTGATATATTTCTCTCGAGAAACAGACAACAATTTTCTCAAACATTCTCTTGAAATCTTAAGTTCAAGAATATAATATGCATTACCCATATCCTTTGTCTCAAAGTTGGACGATAACCAATCTTTGATTTCATTTACGTACTATTTATCATTTTTAGCTTTAAATATATCGTCTACATACAATGCCAAAATGATAAATTCATTTTCAGAACTTTTACTATAAACACAATGACCTTCATCAATCATATTGAACACATTCGTTATGATTGTATGATGAAGTCTCAAGTACCATTGTGTTAAAGACTGTTTAGGGCCATAGATTGAACTCATTAATCAGCAAACCTTATGTTTGCTTGCTGCCTTTTTCGATGAAACATGTAGATTGTTCCATCCAATTCTCCATTGAGAAAAGCAGTCTTTTTATCCATTTGATGAAACTCTAGGTCCAAACTCGCCACTATGGCAAGAATTAATCTTATGGATGTAAATCTTACAACAGATGAGAAAGTCTACTTATAGTCAATCTCTTCCTGTTGTGTAAAACCCTTAGCGACTAGCTGAGTCTTATATCTTTCGATACCTCTTTCAGCTTTTCGCTTCACTTTGAGAATACATTTATTCTCAATTTGTGTCCTTCCAGTAGATCAACTAGTTCTCAAACTTGGTTTAATCTCATGGATGCCATTTTTCCTTCCATTGCTTTAATCCATTTTTCCTTAAATGGGCATGAAAAAGCCTTTTAAATATTTTATGCTCTTTCTTTTCTTATAGGATAAATAAAAGTGCTTCGTTCAAGCCTTCGATTTTAAATCGTCGGTATGGAACACTTATCCTTTTAGATTTTTGCAGTTCTGAATCTTGATAAACATGTCTCATATATTCATCGTGATTCATAATGCTCCCACTGGGAACATGTTCCACACTCCCACTGGAGTTAGGAATATTATATTCTTTACTCTCACTGGAATAAAAAATACTCCCACTTGAATCAGGGTCTCGAACATCCAGATCATTTGGAGGATGAGGGTCTTAACCTTCTTCCTCTAAATCCCTCCCACTCGGATGGAGTGATCCTGATGGTTCCTCTTCCTGAGATTAATCGAAAGTGAAATCTTAATTCACTTCGCCCAACTTTGGAAATTCATCATCTTAAGAATATGACGTCTAGTGATTCAAATTATGTCATTATGCCATTTTCTTGCTTATCCATAAAAATGTATCCTTTTAATACTATAAAATATCTCACATAGATACTCTTTTTACCGCTTGATCTCAAATTCACCAAATCGAGATATCATGGATGCAAGCATTACAACCCAAAAGTTGTAAATGGCTTAGGTCAGCTTGTCGACCAGTTCACAACTCATAAGTTGTGGTAATGACAGATTTGGAGGGCATACAGTTCAGAACATATGTGGCAGTCAATAAAGCATCTCCCTAATAGGAGGTAGGCAAATTTGCCTTTGCCATCATAGATTTAACCATATATAGGAGAGTCGTATTTCTCCATTCCTCAACACTATTTTATTGTGGATTTCTAGGAATGAATAACTTATGTTCAATCCTTTTTCATCACATAAACCTTTAAATTTATCTGTAAGATATAATCGACCTCTGTCAGTTCTTAAAACTTTGATCCTTTTGTCTAATTGATTCTCAACTAAACTCATATAAGTCTTGAAGCAACTCAATGCTTCTGACTTGTGAGAAATCAAATAGACATGACCATACCTAGTATAGTCATCTATAAATGTGATGAAGTAGCAGGCCTGATGCCTTACCCTCACATTCATTTGACCACATTCGTCAGAATGAACGATTGCAATGGAAATTTAGCTCTAGTTCCTTATTCGAATGATTTTCTAACTAGTTTTTCCTTTTAGGCAATACTTTCATGTAGGTAATTCAACCTTATTTAAATCGCCTACTAAACCTTCTTTGACTAATCGACTCATTCAGTTTTGTCCAATATGGTTTATTATAGTATGCCATATTTTCACATTATTCTTATAACAATGTGAAAAATAATAAATTAAAGGAAAATAGTCATGGTCCACATCCATAATCAGAACCATAATAGAAATCATTCAAGCATAAGCATATACTGTCATCCTTAAAATATAAATTGAAAACAAATTTCAATAAAGTAAGAACAGAACCTAAATTTCATAACAAATGTATCTTTATCCCTTGTTACATAGTCCATTGTTCTAAATCTATCACCCACAAAGGATGAAATTCAGAACTAGATACATAAATTTTACTCACTCTTGAGTCAAAATAGTGTATCTTTATAGGCACAATGCAGTCTCTTTGCATAGTGTCCTTTTAGGCATTTGAAACATTTCACTCTTGAATTGTTTACCTCATTTTTGCCTTAGGACCTTTTGTGATTCTATTCCTTTTGCTTTTCAGGCTCTCGAGCCTTTTCCTTATCCTTATTGTTGAAGCTTATTTTGTTGTTCTAGTTAGAACTCATTCTACCAGAACGGGACTGTGACATATGCACTATGACATTGACCTTAATCATTGTCAGACGGTTCCTTTTAGTTTCAAATGACAAGCGACATCCTCAAATGTCTTTATGCTTATCCATGTGAGTTAGTTGCATCTTCAGATCCTACCAACCCTTGGATAAGGAATTGATAACAGTTTGGACCTACTGCTCGTCAGTCAACTTATGACTAAGTTCACTAAGCTTACTTATTCTTTTCCATCTCTCTTAAATGTTTTCGCATTGAATAATCAGACTTTTCTGATATGTATCAAATTTGATCTTCAATGATTGGAGTTTATTCAGAGTCACATCTCTGAACTTCTCCTGCAAAGCGATCCATAGATTCATTGCTTTTTAATACTTACAGAAATGCTTAGTGATATCATCTTCCATCGCACTTAGGAAGATGATATGAGCAGTGGAATTCTTATTTTTCCATCCCATATAGGCATCCTGGTCCCACCTATGCTGAAATATAGTGCCATCCTCAGGTTTAGCCATAACCGAACTTGAGGATTCAAGAGCCTCTTTCTCTTTAAGCACATACTGGATCTTCATATTCCATATTTTATAATTGTCAGCATTTAGCTTCATATCTTTGCTAAGGGTGACAATTGACTTGGAAGCAGCATCCATTAAGATCCTCTGATCTCAAATGGAACAATATTGCACATATTTAAGGAAGATAAGGCAACACATGCAATTTATTGTGCACCTGAAATAATAACTTAGTAAAATTTTCTATTAGGCTCAAATTCGAAAAGGCTACTTATAGTATCCAATTACCCTCTAAATCCTAATGTCCAACCTTATAGGTTAAAATTTCATGCATAATAAATCTGAATTATTGGATTATCAAGTTCTCAAACTTATGAGGGGATTTTATTAAGCATCTACTTAATAAACATGCAATCATTTTACTCATAAAATGTCGCAAGGCAATTAACAATAAACACATTTATTATAAAGTTAAATGCCATCATTTTAAATAAACACATTTATTTAACCAATAAATAAAATACAATAATCCCAAAAATAAGACACTCATGTCAAATAACAATAAGAAACATAAATCCTATTTTAATAACAACAAACGCCAACTCAAATTGATACTTATGTCAACTATTATTGAAGTTCAGATTTCATAAAAATTTTTTTAGTTATTAGGATTATATCTTTGAATGATTTAATCAATTCATCAAGCGACTCGTAAGTCTATTGATGAAGTCATGGACAATGCACGCTCCGTCAATTTTTCAACACCATCACAGAATTTTAGTGTTGTTTCTAAACACTTGCCTTTTTGGCAACTTTAACCAAAATTCCATTTCCATACTCAGACCACCAGTCCAAATACACTCCTGCATTTGTTCTCACACATTTACTTTATGATTCACTATTGTATCAATGTTATCCGCTCAAATCTTCCTTCGCATTCTGATGTTACTTATAAATTGCACTCTTGCATTTCTCAAAACAACCTATGCGCAATTTAAGGATGGCCTACTGTCCTTATTCAATATTTATGTAATATAATACAGAAAATTTTTATACACTCATATATAAATACACATGATTGGAACACATTTCAATCAATAAGTAAGGACAGAACCTCAAAATTTTTTTCAAAATATTTTTAAAAATTTTTGAAAGCAGAAAACACATTTTTTACACATTTTTAATATTTTATTTTGAAATTAAACACATTTAAATATCAAAAAATACATAATTTATTTTATGGTCATTAAAAAATTTTGAAAATATGACCAAAAAATCAGAAATTATTTGAAAAAATTATTTGGCAAAAATCAGAGCTGAAAAAGTGGTCGGAGAACGTCGCACGCGCCATCACGCGCAGACGAGAGGGAGGTAGACGCGCTCACGCGTGGCCTCCCACTCGACCATACATGTGTCAATACCACAGTGTGCCACGTGTCCGATTCCTACTGGTCCACCTGTCACCCATGTGGGACCCTGGTACACGTCACCACCACCTGGCATGACACGTGTCATCCACGTGGCAGTGTCTCATTGGACCACGTGTCACACATAACACGTCAGCATTGTCACGTGGCAGACCTCGGTCTGACACGTGGCAGCCCCTGATTGGACCACGTGGCACCATCTGATTGGGACACGTGGCATGACCACAGTCTTCCACATGTCACCTTCTGGTTGGTGCACGTGTCCACCCCACTTATTTGCCACGTGGCATGGCCTCAGCCATACACGTGGCCCTCAGCGATTGGGCCACATGTCAACGTGATGCATCACAGCTGACACTTGGTGACGCGCGTGTGAGCCACCGCCCACGCGCATGCGCCGAACGTATTTGGCGCGTGTGGTCCACGCGCCGCCTTCCCTTCTGAATCTGACGCTCCGATTTCGGCCGGTGGGGGTTTTCAGTGTCTGTGAATCCAATGGTGAGGTCAAAAATCAAAAATTTCGACTTCTAGTTAGCCGTTTTGAACACTTATGTTCGTCCCCTCGGGTTCCGGTGTACACATACACGAAATCGAGCCGAAATATACACGCATATATATTTTTTTACACAAAAAACAAATTTTTGTTGTGTTAATTGCATCCCAGATCTAATAATTTTACACATAAAATATTAGATCTATTTATCCATATGACAGGGCGCAAAAACAAAGGCTCTGATACCAATGATGGAAAATTATAACAAATATAATTTAACGGAGGTAACATTAAGAAATGATACCTACCTCTTATAGCGCAGAAACTCGTTGCGGAAGCGTCTACAAGGATCCATTTGTTTTTGGTCACCGGTCTGGCTTTTACCCACTCGGGATAAGAGCAACTAGTTCACAATCTAAATGCACCTGAAAGATATGACAGAAAACTTGTGAGTGGGAACAAGCAGCCTTGCAATGTGTACATTTTCTCGCTACCAAATAATGAGGACCTCACCTCTATTTATAGAGATCCTAAAAACTAGAGACCTAACTCTAGTTTAACTCAGACTCTTTCTGAGATAGGATTTGGTAATTTTAATCAGATTAAATAACTCAATTTAATCTGAATTGGAACTCGATCTATTATAGAGTCATGGGCGTATCCCAACTCTATCAGATACAAATTCAGATAATAGATTGCTCAAATAAAGCTAGATATAAATATAGATAACAACTTAGCACATATAACAGTTTGAAAATAATATTTCACTAATACAACATATCAATAATTTTATCAAAAAACACATATAATTTTAAAGCTGATAACAGATAAATGCAGATAAACTTAATACACAGTCCAAATAGAGGTAAATCAATCATTTATATAAATGAATAATAAACAAAAAATATTTCAAAAGTCTGTTTTCAGAATTTAAAACTCTAGAGCAAATAATATTCAATTTAAGTAAAATTAAGCTAATAAAAATACCACTTAAATTAACATAGTAAATAACAATTAAAACTCGCATAAAAACTAATATAATAAAAATCAATAAATATTTTCTATAAAAATAAATTACATAAATTTATTTGATAAAAGATTAAAAATATTTTTACTAAAATAGAACTTAATAAACTAAAATATTTTGAGTTAAAATTATTAAAAATGATTTTTACAAAACTACTTTATACTATAATTACCATTAACCTAAAATTCTAAATAGTCTAAAAGTAGGATACGAAAAAAGCCACTCAATCCATCACAAGAGTATTAAAATTTCCTAATCCAAATAAGAAAGGATCAATATTCTAGCGATCACAATGGCTAAAAAAACTAAGCTACCTTAATATCTTGCCCGCTACCTTAATAGTTTGCCCGCTAACTTAAAATAGAAAAAAATCCGGCATAAAAAAATTTAAAAATTTAAAATAATAATAATAATAATGGGAAAATTTTGTTAAAACTTTAAGAAAATAAAAATAAAGTAATAATTCATAATTTATTTTCAAATCCTTAATATTAATAATAGAAATAATGAGTAAAAAGATGGAATTAAAGTTTTTAAACATTTAGTTTCAAAAATGTTAAATTAAAGTTTTCCAATGAGTAAAAGCAGTGGACCACGGCTAAAAAAGTTTTGCACAATAAAATTCATGCGAAATGTTAATATTTTTTTTATTGCAATAAAATGTTAATATCTTTCCTTTAATAATAATAATAATAATAAGAGAGTAACTTTTGGTTCAAACAAACAATTAAACAATTTAGATATCAGGTATTGTTTTCATCAAATTTATTAATAATAATATTCCGAGGAAGTTACTTTTTCGTGATAAAATTTACCGATGGAAGTTTCGGGTAAAATTTTAGAATTTTTAATTTTTTTATTTTAAATGCCGTAAATTGGTACTAAATGTAATGAACCCTTGAATTCATCTAGGTAAAATTGATCATGTTAAATCATCAAAAAAACAAAATCTATAGCAGAGACGTACCTAAATTCATGGTTTCAATTAAAATGACAAAAATCTTGCGGCTAATGATCTTCTAAATTGATAGATAAGGTGGAAAACTGTCTTTTTGTCGATGGGAATAGAAAGACAACTCCCTTAACCTATAATTTGGGGACCATAACCCTTTTCTATGAAAAATATAGTTTTTCTTTATTTCTAATTTAGCCCATCATAAAATTAGAAATTATAAAAAAGTATCTATACATTTAACCCATACTTATAATATTATTATTATGACCCACTGTAGACACCGGGTCCTGAGACAGTTCAGATCAGAGTTATCCGATGAAAATATCAATACCCGTTTCCGGGCAAGTGGACAAAAGTTATGAACTTTCGCCCTTTGTACTCACAAGGATTAAAGGTTTTGATGATAGGAAATTTCTGTGCGTCAAAGGAAGTTCTTTAGTGGGAAAATTGTAAATTTTCAAATTTGAAATTCAAAATAATTTGAATTATTTTCCTCAACCTATAAATAGGGAGTTAGGGTTTATATTCAGGGGTTGGAAAAAATTCTCAGAAAAAAGTTTAGGAAAATTTTCGAAGGCGGAAAAATCTTGAAAGAATTTCCAAAAACTTATTTTTCTTTCTTTTCATCAAAGTTTTCATCAAATCTTCTCTGAAAAATGAACACCCCGAGAAATCGAAATCAATTCGCTTTACTCGATTTATTCCTTTTTAATATTCACAATCGTTATGAAAAATCATGTGAGAAAACAAGTCGGTTTTTCTTCTCTTGATTTGATTTTGAAAGAAAATATAACAATTTTGCGGTAGAAAAGTTGCTCGAAATTGTGCGCCATCAACAATCCTTGGAGGAGACTCCTATTTATAGGCATCCATCCCCTAAAGGAGATAAATCCCCCATAAATAGGAGCACTAACTCCCATTAGGGGAGTTACCCCTTTTAATTACATAATTAAAAGGGTAAGTTGTAGGGTTAGGGAATATCAAGGGGCATAATCCTTTGATATTCTCCTAATATGGAATTCTTCCATATTAGTAGGATTCCCGGTCCGATACATATATATTCTGGGTCAACCCGAGAAGTCATGGGCGCATCCCGACTCCAACAGTTCAATATGTCCATATTTAGTACTTTTTATTATTTCTTAATTTATCAATTTTTCATTAATAAAATTAGAATATATTTGAAAAGTTATATAACATTAATATATTAACTAAAATTTTTAATAATTTAAAAAAAACTAAAATTTTTGATATATGTGAAAATAATGTGTGTCAAGTTAAAAAAAATAAAAGAAAAAAGTTGTTAGTATTGGATGGATTTATTTTAATAATTTTGTATTTTTTAAGTATTTTTGCTGCACTATTTTTTATTATCTTAATTATTTTGAAATTTTTAAGTTTTTTTAATTAGAGATTAATAAGTGTAACCATATATCTAATTAGGGATGATCATGTATCGGTTAATTCTTTTAAATATTAAGTATTAATTCAAAAATAAAGTTGCTCATGTTCACCAAATACTTTTATTTTAACAATAATAATGTTATATTATAGTAAAAAAGTTTTAATTTTTAATTACCTTGAACATTTTAATTTTTTTTATGAATACATCTTATAATTGTAGTGGTTAACCGAAAAATTATAGGTTAATCGATTCAAAAAATCGAAACTGATTGACTACTTAACTGATTATAACAGATTGATTAATAGTTACTGTTTTAAAAAAAAATCGATATTAATTAACTGATTTTTTTGACTTATAGACTGGTTAACCAGTGCATAAACACCCTTTTCGCCTATAGTGTTTCTTTTCTTTCTTTCTTTCTTTTTTTTCTTAGTTTTGCATAATAAAATTTAATAGTGGAAAGGTTTAAAATGGGATTATAAATTTATGTACTAAGTACACTAAGCATCGTTTGATAGGCAGTGCATGGAATAATAAGCCTTACAATGAAAGTAAATAAAAATTAAAGGTTAAATATATAAGAAATAATTATTTTTAAGGTTAAAATTCAAGGGTAAAGTGGCAAATTTGGCCAAATCCAAAAATTCCAAATCCGCCCAAAAAACATTATGCAAACCCAATTCTATCTAGAAGCATGCCTATCTGGGCCAACTTAAAATGACCCATTAAATTTTGACTCAAATCGGTATGTTCCATATGGACCAATGGACATCAATTGCACCAAATTGGTTGATATACCAAATTTATACTAACTACAATTTTTTTCATACCAAGCATGCCCATTCCGATTCTAACTCGTCAAGGCCTAAAATCGATATGACTCGAATTTAGCTTGGCCCATCCTAACCCATCCCAGTCCGGCCCCGAAATTGGCCATCCTAATCCGAACTTGGTTAGTCCGATTTAGGCCTAAATTTTATTTGTTCAAGCTTGTGCAGAAAAACATCTTCAAATTTCGGTTAGGTTCGGCCCGAACTCAATCTCGATTAAGTATGGCCAAAACTTGGCCCAGCATAGACCTGAATTTTATTTATATATACTTGTGGAGAAAAAAATCTTCAAATTTTGTTTAGGCCAGACTTGAATCCGATCCATCTAGGCCCAACTCGAACCTGACCCATCTCGGTCTTGTCTGAACTCCATCTGTACCAAATCCAACCCAGCCCAACACGAGATAGGCCTATATTTTATTTATGTAGTCTTGCACAGAAAAAAATCTTCAACTTTTAATTAGACCCCGCCCGAACCCAATCCATCCCAGTTTGGCCCGAACTCGATCAAGTTTGACCCGGCTCGAAGTAAGCTTGAATTTTATTTTTGCAGGTTTGTGCAGAAAAAATCTTCAAATTTCATTTAAACTTGGCCCCAATCTAAACTATCCCAGCCCTGTCCGAATCTGACCCATTCTAGTCCGACACGAATCTGGCTTAGCCAGAAGAAGGTTTGAATTTTTTTTATGCAGGATTGTGTAGAAAAAATATTCAAATTTTGTTTAATGCCGGCCCGAATTAAACCCATCATGATTCGACCCAAACTTGACCCATGCCAATTCGAAATAGGCATGTATTTTATTTATGCATTCTTGTGTAGAAAAGAAAATTTTCAAACTCCAATTAGGCCTAGTCCGAAATCAATCCATCTCGATCTGGTCCAAATTCGGTCGAGCTCGGCCAAGCTCGAAGTAAGCTCGGATTTTATTTATGCAGACTTGTGCAGAAAAATCTTCAAATTTCATTTAGACTCAGTCTGAATCCGAATCATCTCGGCCCTGCCTAAATTCGACCCATTCCGGTCTGAATATGGCCGAGCCCGAAGTAGGTTTGGATTTTATTTTTGCAAAATTATGTAGAAAAAATCTTTAAATTTTGTTTAGGCCTGGCTCGAATTTGACTTATATCAACTCGATCCGAACCCGATCCATCCCAATTTTGCTTGAGCTCAACTCATATTAAACTGAATTTAGCCTAGCCCGAAATAGATTTGAATTTTATTTATCCGGAATTGTGTAGAAAAATTTTCAAATTTTATTTAGGATCAGTCCGAATTCAACCATTCCGATTCGGTCCAAATTCGGCCCATCCCATTTAATATGTCGTAATTGTCTCAAGATTGAATTTTTATTAAAAAACGAGCTAAATGGGTTAATCCACAATTTCATCCATTAGGCCTACTACGCAATCCATTCGGGTCACCATGCGCCCATTTGGGCTGCAATGCAATTCATTTGAGTCCACATGTAACCCATCTTGGCCAACATGTAGCAAACCTATGGATTGATCTAAACTCATCCAACCCGTTTGGATATTGATCATTTATGACCCGTCTATTTTTTAATCATCCATTTATGATCCGATCTAAATCCACTCAACCCAACACATTACTTATAGGTACATAGGTTGTGAATTGTGATTTTATATATAGTTTTTCTTTCGTTTTTTTGTCCAGCACATATTAACAACTTCATTAACGTGATAATGTTTGTTTCTTCCGATCCTCAAATGTGTAAGTATTTGTTCTTAAGGAATCTAGTTTGCTGTCATCATTACAAACATCATAAACAATTAAAATTCTTATTGTTATACCTCATGTAATAGTCTCTCAATATATATATATATATAAACTTTAATAAGACTGGTAGGAAGAATAACAGTTGATTATAGTAAAAAAAAAAATTTCAGCGGTCAAATAAATATTTTTTTAAAAAATATCAAATAAAAAATACATGATTAAATTGAAAGAACTGATATAGTATTTAAAGATGTTTTATTAAATGAGCCAAAACATTAATATTATGTAATGGCTTTTAATTTTTTCATCATACGATGCTAAAATTTTAACAGAATTTGAGTTTAGGAGTACAAATTTACACAACAAGGATTAGAAGTCGGTTATATATATATATAATTATATATATATATATATATATATATATATATATATAAGCCACAGATATATGCGAATTAATTTAATTGAAAACAAATAAAATAGAAAAAAGATTGGAATATAACATCAAATTAAACAAAGTAAAAATAATCTAATTTCATAAAAAAGGAAAACAATTGTGCATATACACGTCAACAAAACACACACACATCACATAATTAACTGGAGCTGGAATAACCATTTCAGTGGAGCCGGAGCGACGCCGGGCTGTGCTCCGCCTCGTGGGGCTCCGCCAAGGAAGTTTTCTTGATAAACTCGATACAATCGGCAACGGCTTCAGAGTGACGAGGATCGGCAGATGGATAGTAATAATGATTAAATGATGTGTTACTTACAGGAGATCTGGCAGCGGTGGTGTTATTTGTAGCAGAGATCATCATCATGAGCCGGAAAACAGCTTCCCGGAAACGGTCAAGAAGAGTGATCGGAGATAAACGGTTGGTGGTGTTCTTGAAGTTATTACTTCTTAGCCTAGGGATGCAGAGATGGCTCTTCATTATTAATTTGAATCAAACATTGATCAAATCATTATTTATATGAGAATCTATCATATAAGACAAATTTTTTGTATGTTTGTTTATTTTATTTATTTTGAAAATATGTCTGTTTATTTATTAATAATTGCTTCAATTGTGTTAGTTTACTCATTAAACCATGAAGGAAGGTTGGCTGGCTATATGCGTCATGTGGCTAATAATTAATTAAATGCCCTAATTATAAGTTTACATCTAATCTTCCACTCACTTTCTAATTTAATTCTAAAATTAATAAAAATTTACAACTCCTAATTTTTATTTATATTTTATTATTTATTCGTGTAACTAAATATTCAAATCATTCAAGATAAACCTAAATATTTAGATTAATACAAAATAGAAATTTCATTTACAATTTTTATATTACAAATTATAAATATATATGATTTAATGTAATATGATAAACCAGTAGCTATTAATTATAGATATATAATAATACTCTAATAATTTATATTACAAAACATGCCTTATTGCATTTACAATTTTTTTCAACAATGTGTATTCTTTTTTTTTTCTTCTTTAATCATAGCATATTAATTGATAGTACCTAAAAATTCTTTTAAGAAATTAGAAATGAAATGAGGCTGGATGGAAGAAATGATAACTGATCGAATCATCAAGGCTGTTAGACCCGCAATAAGATCAGTCCGGTCGGATTAGGCGTAAACACTTTAAAACGCAAGTTAGTAATACTTTTAGAGAGAGAATGTCTCAAAAATTCAATACTTGGTTCTCATGTGCTTAAAGCTATTTATAGTGTATAAAGGAAGCCACCTGTAAGCACTCGAGTGCTAGAAGTGGGATTTTTTTTTTATTATTATTTTGATGTTAAAATACAAAGTAATTAGAGAAGTAGGGCTACAGTAAAAATAATTAGCAAAATAGGGTGTTAGAAAACGGTAACCCAGCTTGCCGTTTTCTGACTGGGTGGGTCCCACCCAGATTTGATTATGGGTTACCAGAAAACGGCAAGGTTGCCGTTTTCTGGCATTTTTTATTTTTTTTCCCACTGGTTGAGAGAGCGGGAAGTAAGGCCCGCTTGTCAGAAAACGGCAACCTAAGTTGTTGTTTTCTGACCAATTTATTATTTTTTTTAATATCCTTCAAAGGCTGCAGCGCACAGATACTACTGTGCGCTGCAGCCCAGCAGACCCGTGCTTCACGGGTCTGCATTCTAAAAATTTATTTTTTTTCCTTTAAAATGGCATACATCTGGGCCATCTGATTGTGGCAATAGGCCTCAATCGTAGCAATCGCTACTGTGCCCATTCTGCTTCTGGTAGCTTGGCCTCCAATATCACCCTCAATGATTGGAGCTCGGTTTCCACTGGTAAAATCGCTTCTGTCCCGTAAACCAAAGAGAAGGGGGTAGCTCCTGTTGAAGTTCTGACAGTGGTCCTGTAGCCCCACAGTGCGAAATGTAGCTTTTCTGCCCAATCCTTATAGGTATGTACCGTCTTAGCCAATATCCTTTTTACATTCTTATTGGCTTCCTTGATCGCCCCATTGGCCTATGGTCGATAGGGAGAGGACTTGTGGTGCTGGATGGCATACTTCTTGAGCATCTGCTTGGTTTCAGTCTGGAATTGCACCCCGTTATTGGCTTCCTTGATCGCCCCATTGGCCTGTGGTCGATAGGGAGAGGACTTGTGGTGCTGGATGGCATACTTCTTGAGCATCTGCTTGGTTTCAGTCTGGAATTGCACCCCGTTATCTGACACGATGTGGGAGTCCCTATCTGCAAATCAGATGTCGTTCAATGAACCTGGCCATTTCTCGAGCTCCCAATTTTTTAAAGGATTCTGCCTATACCCACTTAGTGAAATAATCGATAGCGACTACGATAAATCTATGCTCGTTAGAGGCTGTCGGATGAATTTATCCCATGATGTCAACCCCCCAAGCTCCGAATGGCCATAAAGATGTAAGATTGCATAACTCTGAAACTAGCAGGTGTCTCAGATTGGCATACTGCTGGCACAGTTGGCACTGCTTCACATAGTTAGAACAATCTGTGTCCATTGTCAGCCAAAAAAACCCTAGGCGCATGATTTTCTTTGCCAGAGCTAAACCATTCATATGTGTTTTACAGATCCCAGCATAGGTCTCCTCCATAACCTTCTTAGCCTCCTTTCGTCTAAGCATCTTAGCTATATGCCATCAGCTTGCCTCTTGTACAACACATAATCTACACTGATGAACTAAGTGGACAGCTTGCGAATCATCCTTTGGTCCTTTTCAGTGGCTTCTTCTGGGAATACTGACTTTTCCAAATAATTTTGGACATCGTAATACCACAACCTTCCATCAGTAACCTCAACGTCCATGATTCGTTCGGTCTCAAAACATGGCTTGTCTGAACTAAAGACCAATACAGGCTTCATGACTACTCCTTTTGGGTTATCCCACATAGATACAAGGGTGGCCAGTGCATTTGCTAATTGGTTATCATCTTGAAACACATAGCTAAAAGTGCAGACTTCAAATTGGCTACTTAATTCCTTCAAGCACTCCACATATGGTAACAACCATTCTTCCTTGATGGACCATTCACCCCTGACCTGATGGACCACTAAGGATGAGTCTCCAAAGACCTCTACTACTTTTGCCCCCCAACCCTCATACTCAGCTTCATTGTTGGTGGCTTTATCTCTAAGTTTTTTAGCTAAGGGAAGCTTTTCACCCTCTAGGGTTACCAAAATCACTCCTACTCCAGCTCCTTTACTATTCACTGCCCCATCAAAGTACATCTGCCACTTTTGCATTGTAATAGCTGCCACATCTTCATCCGGGAATTCATATTCAAATTGGTCACCTTCGATCGAATGGTCGGCTAGAAATTCTGCCATTGCCCGGCCCTTGATGGTCTTTCTAGTGATGTATTCCATGTCAAATTCTTGTAGCAATATTAGCTATCTCCTCATTTTTCCTAGCAAGGAGGGTGCTTCCTGAAGATATTGAAGGGGGTTTTATTTAGCAACTGCTTGCACCTTATAAGAATGAAAGTAATGTCTTAGCTTTTTCGAAGCCCAGATTACTGCTAAACAGATCTTTTTCACCTCAACATACTTGGCTTCGTAAGGAAGGAATTTCTTACTAAGGTAGTAAACTGCAAATTCAACCTGGAATTCATACTCTTGGGTTATTATGGCGCCTACAGAATTTTCCTCTATTGCTAGATAAAGGATTAATGGCTTAACCGGCCATGGCGATCATAGAACTGGAGGGTGTAGAAGATATTCTTTGATGGTATCAAAAGCTTTTTGATAACTGTGTTCTACTGAGCTGGCTGATTCTTCCTAAGAAGCTTAAAGATCGGTTCGCACACTGAAGCGAGCTTGGAGATGAACCTACTAATGTACTGTAGTTTCCCTAGAAAACTCCTGACCTCTTTTTCCTTTCGGGGTATTGGCATTTCTCTAATAGCTTTGGCCTTGTCGGGATCTACTTCGAATCCCTTTTGAGTTATCACATGGCCCAGTAGTTTACCCGAGGTGACCCCGAATATGCACTTCTTGGGGTTGAGGCGAAGATTGTACTTGTCGATCTTCTGAAATAACTTCTCTAAAGACTCAAAATGGCCCTCTTGAGTAACTGACTTGATCATCATATTGTCAATATACACCTGTACCTCTTTATGGATTAGGTCATCGAGAATTTTAGTGGCCATTCTTTAATAGATTACTCCGGCGTTTTTTAACCCAAAAGGCATAACCCTGTAGGAGAAAGTACCCAATTCTATGATGAAAGCAATTTTGATCCGATCTGCTATCTTGTTGAGGATCTTATTGCACCCAGCATATCCATCCATAAAACTATACATACTGCAGGTGGCAGCACTATCCACTAGAAAATCTATGTGAGACAAAGGAAAGTCATCCTTCGGGCAAGCTTTGTTCAGGTCTTGGTAGTCAACACACATTCGAACCTTCCCATCCTTTTTGGCTACGGGGACAACATTAGCTAACCATGTTTGGTATTGAACCTCCACCAAGAACTTAGCCTCAATCTGTTTGTGCACCTCCTCTTTTACCTTCTCTGCCAATTCTGGTCTGAGCCTTCTGAGCTTCTGTTTGACTGGCTTGCATTCTGGATAGGTTGGAATGGCGTGTTTGGCAACTTCACGGTCAATTCCCGACATGTCTTCATAGGTCCAAGCAAAGACTTTTTCATATTTTTTTAATATTCTCTCAAAATTTTTCCTCTCTTTAGGATTTATGTCAGATGCTATCAAGATTTTCTTTGGGTTTTCCAAAGTTTCGAGATTAAACGAAGTGGGATTAGTTGAGTTAATGTCAAATATGAATGATTCATGTTCGTGATCATGCATAATGAAATCATGAGAAACATCACACAAGTAAGTAAAGTTGTTCATCTTATTGAAATACTTAGAATTACAAACATCATTATCGAATAGTTCAGGAATGAAAAGTACATCAAAAAAGTTCTCATTAATATCTTCTGCTGATACTGGGGCTGAAGCCGATGGTCCGCCGTCTTGATCGTCTGCGATCTTCAAGTCTTCAAAATTTGGCATTGTTACCTCAAACTCCACCTTTTCCTTACCCTTCACCCGAGTGGCCAACAAGCTGCCAGTGATGACTTCTTTAGGGACTTCTTGATCCCACATGAAACTTTGGCTGAGAATCTCCCCGTCCCAGAAACCCTCTATAGACTTAACCATTCCGTTAGACCAATCAAAGACATCATTGAAGATCTCAAATCCTAGGGTGATCTTATCATCAATCCATTGCAGCTCGGCCTCTCCGCAATAAGCACATAATGATGTAGCTGGCACAAAGCTCTCCAAAATATAAGGGATCTCCGTGGGCTTCTTCTTAGGCTTGCTTTTTCCAACTTCAACCGTATAACCCAACCCTGTTCTCTCTTTCTGCCCCCTTGTGGTGATGGATGCCTGAGGCCCTTGTGAGTTCTTACCTAAACTGGCTCCTGGGAGAAAGTTCATTTTTTCATCATACTAAGAACCTGAGGGCGCTCCACTGAACCAACCTCTTAATTCATCATGGCCATATGGAATCCGCTGAAGGGCTGGTTAGAAATCCCTAGAACCGATACTTAATTATTGTTGGACGCCTTGATCGTCACAACTTAACCCTCATAGGGGATTTTGATCATTTGGTGGAGGGTAGATGAAACCCCTCCCAACTTATGAAACCATGGCCTCCCTAGCAACACAGCAAAGTTAGCCGGAATAGGCAGGATAACAAATTCAGCTTCAGTCTCAACTAGCCCAGTTTTCACCTATGCCTTGAAAGTCCCAGCAGCTTGCCACCTTGAATTATCGTAGGCTGTGATGGTTAGGTCAGATCTGCTCAACATGCTCTCATTCATCCCGAAAGCAGGTAGTGCCATGAGCAGACATACATTAATGGAAGACCCGTCATCCACCATGACACAGGCTGTGTGCTTGCTATTAATTTGGGCTCTGATACACAGGGGGCGATTGTGATTGCGACCCTCAATTGGTAGGTCGGCATCAATGTAGACCACATTTTCTCCAGACCCCCCTTTTACCAAAACCAGCAACTCGGTAGGTGAAATGGTGGTAGCAACTATTGATTCGCACAAGGCTTCCACTAGCTTTTGTCTGTGACTTGGAGACTGCCTCAATAGGTCCCAAAATGATATTTGAGCCGGTATTTTCTTTAACTATTTCAAAACTTGGTTCTCTTTTAGCTCTTCCTCCACAGTTGGGGGTATTAGGTCCTGTTATTTCTCAATTTTCGGTATTACTCTCCCGCTCCGAGTGACAGCCTGCACTTTTTGTACCTTTTCTTCATCCTCAGAATTCCACAAGTCTTTCGGCGCATCAACTTTCTCAGCCTCATTTTCACTGGTCGAATCCCAATAATTAATTGCCGCCAAGAGAATCACTTCTTCACTTGCCTCAGAGCGAGTGATAGCTACGTACTCATTACCATACAAGTCTCGCAATACATGCCACTCAGGCAAGCTTGACCCAATCATGAAAACTAGTGGTGGGATGGCATTGTAATCAGTCTTCTTTTTGCTTTCCCTCTATTCAGGATCAGTAATCTGCTTACTGTCAATCAAATCTTGAATCTGGTGCCTCAGTCTCATGCACTGGTCTGTCAGATTCCCAATGTGCTGGTGGAATTCACAATATTTATTGTCTCTATGCCCTGGCTGTCCTTGGGTTCTGGCTGGCCTGGGTGGCAGGGGTTGCAACTTCCCCTCCTTTACCAGTCTCTTCAACACACAAGATAAAGGTCTACCCAAATTTGAGAAGTGCCTTTGATTTACTCCTGTTGCCAAAACCTCAGTCGTCTTTACGATTTTGTTACCACTGTTAGAGCTTGCTAACTTGTTTGCCCCCTGATTACTGTAGCTCTTCCTGGCATAAGCCTCACTGCGTGCCCTCCTTGCCATGTACTCGCTCTCTACCTCTATGGTGATCTCCTTTAAAGACTCCCAATCTTTCAGCCCTTTCATTTTCAATCCATCCCTCAGGTATGGGCTAGCATTCCTAATAAACAACCGAATCTGGTTGGGAGTATTCGGTTTATGCTTTATTTCCATAACCTGATTCCTCCATCGAGTGAGATACTTGTGAAAAGACTCCCCAGACTTCTGCTGTAGCAGCTCTAGATCCTTCAGCGTGATCTCTATCCTAGTACTGCAATCATACCGTCTTAGGAACTCTTCAGTCAATAAGTCCCAATCTTCTTTGGACCTTCTATCCAACCCGTGATACCAGTCAATTGCAGCCCCCGTAAGACTCAAACAGTAGTAGTCAATCTTCTGCTTCCTAATTAAGGTTGTCCCCTTCATTACCAGTGAGTACTGTTTGATGTGCGCCGCAGAGTCAAAAATGCCATCAAACTTAGTAATATCGGGCATTTTAAAGTTCAGGGGGATCAGATCGTCACTGTCCAACTCCTGATCTTCAGGGTTCATTCCCCTTCCCACAGTCAGCATCCTCGTCATAGCCTCGAACTTTTCCTCCATCTTTTTCCACATCGCCTCCTCAACTTTAGGCATCTTGTCCTTTATTGAAACTGGGCCCTCCAGGTCCTCTTCAAAGGAATCACTGTTAAGGTCTACAACCCTTTTAGGTTCGGGTACTGGTGGGCGTAAAATCACCGATGGATCCTCTCTAACCTGATCTTATCTCTCTTTCCCTATTGCAGGAGCAACTGGTGGCTGCTCAGCAGGCTGTCTCATTACGGCAGTCAAATTCCCCATCATGGTCATCATCCTATTTTCAAATTCCTCCAATATCCTACCCACTTCCTCAGCAATTAATACGCGGGTTATATTAGACTCTCTAGAAGGATCAACCATACTAGATTCTGCTAAAGATAAAGTCTCACTGTTCTCTAAATCTGAACCCTAAACTAATACCCCTCCTGACAACTTAGAGATAGGATTCCTGATTAGCCGTCCACTGGGATCCCTAGCCCACTTGAACGAATCTATGATGGCTGCATAACTTACTTTGTCAGAGTGATACATGAATGATGTATATGATGCATGATCGTGAGCTATGCAGCATGTCACAACCACATATAAGCAAGTAGATCCTTCCAATCTTTTAACTCCCGCACATGAGGTCAATTGGTCTCTTCCTACGTGGGCTTAATTCGTGGGTCAATAAGGGACCCGAGGAATGCGAATAGTGCTTGGTGGAGAACCGACAGCACAACGTCTCTCAAAGATGCACATACGTATGAGTTTTGGTCATTATGTATTTGGACACTTCAACCAAATCAAGGTGAACCCATGGGGCATGAAAGCCTTTGATAGAAGATCAATTAATTTGTTTGATTTTATTTAATACATGGCGACCCACATGACAAGCTATTACATGAGCTTTGGTCAATTTGATGTTACTTTAGGGTTACTCAAGCATGGTCCCTGCCAACGAGTTTAACTCATCACGAGCATGACGACCAATCGAGTCTCCATTTGATATACCAAAAGGTACTAGGCTTGGGCTAGTGATTATCTTTAGCATTTCCCTACAATGAGTGAAAGTAGGGTTGTGTTTCGGGAACGCACCGGGGTTAAGAAAGGGATCAAACTAGTATAATTCTAAGGCTCTAGCATGGATGCAATGCAATTTTAGATGAGAGATGGAATTTTAGTTTTAAAAACTCAATTATACATTTTAACCAAGAAACTTTCAGAGCAAAGTCACAAAGTTCCCCAGTGGAGTCGCCACTGTGACGCGCATCGAACCGGAAAGGCCCCCGAACGGCTCGCTTTTAGGGCCCGAGGGATCGGTTCGTGTCTTTTGATCTTGGGTAATATGAGACATTTTGGAATTTCCACTCAATAGAACATTGGGAATGTTCATCTAGCCTCATGAGATCTTTAGGCACTTTTGAGGTATCTTGGAGTCGCCACCCAATTTGCAAAAAATTCGGAAAGATCTAACCTCTATTGGTCTAAACTAGAGAGTAGTTCGGAACTTTACTCTTAATTATATCTTGGTTAATTATAAATGAGTTTTTAGATTACAAAATTCTATCTCTCATCTCACACGATTAATGTGATTTATTTAAGGCGCACTTCAAGCATCGAAAAAACGGTAAAAGAAAGCTGTAAATAAAGCGATTAATAAAGCGATAAATACACAAAACCATGCCATTTACAAAAGAGAAATTGGGACAAATACAATCCCCCAAATGAAAGAAAATAAAATTGCACCAAAAATAAATAATTACAAGGGCCCACAAGATATAAGAATAAAATCAAACAATCACACAAAATCAATCAAAAAGGGTAACATACATAAATCGGTATATTTATTCGGTTTAAAAATATTGGTTCCTTCATACTCACTTAAAAAATGGATCGAAAAGTTTTTTTTGGTATTTGTCGAGAAAATCGGGATGAGTGATCCCATTTTTAATAAATCAACTCTTCGTTTTAGTCCGCGATATTTTTGCATTTCTTGGCTAAAATCTAGGACATTGATCCCAATTTATGAATAAAAATTTCAACTTGGTCGTACAAAATATTTTTGTGATTTTTTATTTGACACGCGTATAAAATAAACTATTTTATTTACAAACAAATACAATCACATAAATAGAGATAGGGAAGGTCTCACCCAAGTGATGTAAATTCCTACCCATCGCGACCCCTTCGTTTGGTCACGAAAAATGTTCAAATAAATAAGCACGACTTTGGTCACAAAAAATATTTAAATAAATAAGCACGATATTTTTAACCCTAATAAAAAAACAACAATAAAAAATATTAGCAATAATTCCAAAATTAATTAAAAATAAAAATAAAGAAAATCTAGTATAAAATTAATACACCAATAGAATATAAAATAATTTAAATTAAACACATTAATTTAATATACGAACATCACACATAAAAAAACGATAATTAAAAATCATGCAAAGTATGGCAATAATAATAATAATTAAATCATGAAATAACACCATGCGAAATATAATGACAATAATGAAAATAATAATAACAATAATAATACTAATAACAACAATAATAAAAATAATAATAATAATAATAATAATAATAATAATAATAATAATAATAATAACAATAATAATAATGATGATGATGATGATAATAACAATAATAATAATAATAATAATAATAATAATAATAATAAACCAATGAAATTAAATAAATAAATAAGAGGAAGGCAATCAAATATTTAATAAAAAATAATAATATTTAAGCATAAATAAAAAAAGACATCATAAAAAACACACTAAAAGAGAAAATCAGTAAATCTTATTTTTCACTCCCAACATCATATATATTTATCCATTTTCATACATAAAACAAAATAAAAATTGAAAAATCATGCTAAGAAAAAGAAATAAATCTCGACTCAAAAACACATATTCATCAATGCAAGAAAAAAATAAATAAATGCAACAAAAAAATAAATAAACTAACATAAATAAAATGAAATGAGATAGAAAAAATGGATCCAAGAATCTTTACCCTCAGAGTTAGGTAATATGGAAACAAGATATTTCAATCTATTTTTCTTGTCAAGATTCAAGAATAAACTCAAAACTATTCAAGAAAATTTTAAATTTTTTTCTCAAAAAAAAAACTCAACACCAAAAATTAAAAGTGATTTTTTTGTATTTGTTGTTTAATTTGATGAGAAAACCCAAACTAAGGAAATTAATTTTCCTTTCTCAAGTTTCCAAACTCAACCAATATTTTTTAGATCTTAGAAAAATTAAAATAAAAATAAAAAAAGAAAATTTTTAAATCTCAGAAAATAAATGAAGAAAAGCAAAGAAGAAAATTTTTGATCTAAGAACAAAAAGAAATAAATTTCAAGAAGAAAATTTTTGATCTCTAAAGAAAATGAGTTGTATTATTTTTTTTTTCAAGAACACATTTTTTTCTCTCTAAACAATTCTTCTCTCTTTTTTATTTTCAAAAATCTCTTAGAAAAATCAATTCTCTTCGAAAAATTCCTTAGCCAAAAAAAAAACCACCCCCCTCCCTAAATGAAAATCCTCCCTTTTTATTTTCTTCAATCTCCTTTTTTTCCACCACCAAAGTCCTCCTCCCTGTTTTTCAAAGACAAACTTCCCAAAATTTCAACCAAAAAACCCAATATTTCAAAATAAAATCCCAAAAATCTAATTTATAATTTATATTTTTATTATTATTATTTTTTGACTTTGGCACCCACAAAATTTGACCAACTTTTATCAAAATTCAACAAAATATCAAAAAATACCCTAAAAAATCATTTTTTACCCAAAAAATGTCAAAAAATTGAATTTTGGGCGAAATCGGCGAGACTGGGCGAAAACGGGCAAGAACGGGGCAAGGATGGGCAAGACGCTGCGAGCGTCACGTGCACTCTGCACGCGCTGCCAATTTTTTTTTTTAATTTTTTTTTTAGAAATTAAAAATAAAATACAAATACAAATAAAAATACAAATAAAGATAAAAATAAAAATAAACATTTTAAAAGCCTTCTATGATAGACAAAAGAATTTGATAAGGAGACGATCAATCCCTACTTCCATGCTTATGAATCGATCTTTGTTTTCATCATTGGGTAATCCTGATCTTGGACCGTCTCGGAACCCGGTGTCTACAGGCACTTATGGATGTAGCTGATGACGATAACATTGATCAAATATATGAAAATTTTGTTACATTTCGTGGATATATTATTGCAGAGCTAATTGTTGATACTGAACAAATTGTAATTGGAGACGAACAAAATGTGTTGAATAATGTTGATCAGTTGAATACCGATATTGCTGGAGATTCCATACCGACGGTGGACGAGAGAAATATATTTCTCGATAATTTGAATTTTGCAAGCGAAAGTCGGACCAATTTTGGTACACAGTTTGAGGATCCAGTACAATGTGAAGGAGTTGATGATTTGAAAACTATACAAGTAAGTCCAATAAGAGAGCTTAGAGGGCAAGTAAAAATGAATTTTCCATTGGGTTCGAGGGTTGAATGTAGCGACATTGCATGTCATAATATCAATCATACAAATAACGGGTACATTTCTCCAAGTTTAGATCCAGAAGAGGATGATGAAGAGATTGACTTGAATTAAGCTATTGAGGAAACCGATATTGGAAGAGATGACCAATTTGTTTCAAGGAGCTCAACCCATGTGACAGTAGGCCTTCAGAATCTGAACATGAATGATGTCAGAGATGATATGGGTGGACAGCATGAGATTTCACAATTCCAATTTCCATAAGTGTACTATACGAATGTTAATTTTGTAGAAACTGAAATTAACATGTCGAATGAGTCACCAATGATAAGATGGGATGGTGTATCTGAATTATGCGAAGGTTTGGCATTCACATCAAAGGATGAAGTGAAGGCATGTGTAAAGAAAGTTTTGATTTTGAATAATGTTTCTTATAAAGTTATTGAATCGAAGCCATCATATTGGGTTGTTTGTTACTTGCGAGCTGAAGAAACAGGTTTTCCGTGGAGACTACGAGCCATGAAAAAAAGGACATCTCCATACTGGATTATTAGTGTGTATAAGGCATCCCACAACTGTACAACATCACTGGTTTCTCAACAGCATAGACAATTGGATATGCAGATCATTTGTGATTGCATATTGGAGTTGTGCCCACCTAATATAACATCAAGTTCATAAAATGGTTAATTAAAGTATAAATTAATTTTAATTAAATTATTTTATTTTTAATATGGTAGTGATACCTGAATCCGTAAGGCATGCTTTGGTTTATCGTGTATGGATGTATATGAGTCGACCTAAATTGGGGAAGTCTTTCCCACGCCCACATTTGCAACGCATGGCCCTGCAAAGATCTCTATACAACCAAGCTAGACAGGCTGACCCCCAACTGTATTGTCCAACGGATTCTAAATCCGCTAGAAGAGGTAGGAACATTAGGTCCACCAATGATGAATTTTGTGATGTAAATAACATCCCACCAAAATATCGCAGCATCCACGCAAGAGCATGCTGTTGTATAACTTCAGCTGTTGCATTTTCAGGCACTTCACTAAAGGTTGCATCCAACTATGTCAATTTTACTTTTCCTCACACATATCACTCTCAGGAGGAACTGCTCCAAGTAAATTATGACAAATTGATGGCCAATCCATATTTGTTCTTTCGATCACAGGTTTACTGTCAATTGATAAACCTGTCAAAATTCCAACATCTTGAAGGGTAATTGTCGTTTCACCACATGTCAAATGAAATGTGTGCGTTTCAGATCTCTAACTCTCAACAAACGAAGTGATTAAATACCAATCTAAATATGTCATGGCTATATTGACTACTGTAACTAAATCAGCTGCCCTTATATAAGGTAAAATTCTTTGGTCAATAGATGTATAATGTTCATCTACACTACACTTTCTTGTCCTCAACAAATCCCTCTCAACCTTTAGTATAAATAAAACAAGTCAAATCATAAAGTAAACATAAATAAATAAATTAAAACTTCTTATTCAATATAAATTTATAACTAAAAAATTACTGAATTATTGTATATTGCGTCAGATCGGTGTCTTCTTTGAAGTGTAAGCAATTGCCTATTAATAGGACCCGGATTTATTCTTGTAGCTCGCACATGTAGATCCATGTCAGAACCTAAATCAAATTTACATTATATATGTTAATTGAGTTTAAATGAGTTATTAAATTTTATTTATTTGATTATCTTATGTTTGTTCATACTAATTTTATTTGTAGTTATAGTTATTTTAAATTATTTTATATGTACAGGACTCCAATATTTTATTATACAACTTTCAACTATATATTATATTTTATTTTGTAAATTATTACGTAATACAAATAAAAAAGATGATTTTATTTCTTAAAATAATGAACATTGCTAATTAATATAAAACACTTAAAATAACAACAAAATTACAAATTTAACACCGGATACATTTTTATTCATATATGCCTAATTTCATCTTACTTCCTAATGAATATAATGTTTAGGCCATCTATTATAATTATACCACCAACAATAAGTTCTTTGGGATATTGGCATTGCATCCCTAACTTTTAAAAAATTTTCTTCACTAATTTCGTACACATCTTTTAAAAATATGAGAACTAACTCCTCATATTTTGTCACATGAGGTATATTCCAAATTTTCATGATTGGTACCAAAAAAATTATTAGCACTATTATCCAAATTTCCTCAACATTCTTCTCCTCCGTAATAAAATATCCATCTATAATAATATTTTGTAATTTTTTATTTATTTGGATGATATGCTCGCACATTGTCATTCCATATTCGATTCGACTGTTGTACAATTCATCCCATTTTCTCTTCACTATTGCCTTTGCCAAATCACTTATCATTGCTTTTGGCGCTAAATACGTGTGGACCATCTATAATATGAAATTCATATCAATAAATGTTATATAAAAGCTATATTTTACGTTTTCAAATAAATTTTACGCTTCATAATGTCAGAAAATGTATAAATCGATTAAATAAATACACATTAGAAATTTATTAAACGTTGCATAAACAAATTTTATTTTTTAAATTAAATCAAATAATAAAAACTTACCTTCAAAATGCTGATCGAAATTATATTTTTCAATTAACACCTCCTGCAATATAAAAATAAAAATCAAGTTAGTCATAAAATAAATTTTCATTTACACTCTATTAACATAAAAATACATTTGATTTTAACTATATTAACATAATAATATATTTACTTTAGCCTAGAACAAAATAATGAGCTAATAACTAATTTATGTAAGAATTAAAATGATAATACGAAAATGAAATTTCAAATTTTTAAGGAAATTAAATAAGAGAGAACAATTGTATTGTAAAATGAGAAGAGAACCAACTTTGCACATAACCAATTTTGCAAGGAAATGAAAACAACTTCCTCTGGAATTGTTCTTTGGCCTTTTAAAGCCAAATGTTAAAAAAAAAAATTAAATACTAAACAGACCCGTGAGGCACGGGTTTGTTTACCGTGTGGCTGCAGCGTACAATAACAACTGTGCATTGCAGCGTTTTACAGAAATAAAAAAAAATATTTTGGTCAGAAAACGGTAACCTTGGTTGTCGTTTTCTAACGACCGGTTCCCACTGCCCGGTCTCCCAAACCAGGCGCAAACAGCACCGTTTTGCACCTGGAAAAAAATAAAAAATACCAAAAAACAGCAACCTTGGTTGCCGTTTTCTGGCAATCCAGAGTCAAATCTGGGTGGACCCACCCAGTCAGAAAACGGCAACCTAGGTTGCTGTTTTCTGACATCCTATTTTGCTAATTATTTTTACTATAGCCCTACTTCTCTAATTACTTTATATTTTAACACCAAAAAAAAAAACCCACCTTTGACGCAAAAGTAAGTAGACGACATAGACGGCTTGGATTTGACTGAGCCCGCACAGTGGGCTGTGTTAGAAGATTTTGACAGGGCATGGCCCTTGTCAGTCCGATCGGATACTTAGAGGCTACTTGGGTGATTTGCTTGTCACGCGCTAGGCCTTGGGTTGACTAGACATTGATCTGACTTATGTTGGGCCTTGGACTGAAAATGGATCAGACTAAGTAAATAATTGATATTATCACTACCTTCTAAAAAAAGAAATAATAATAAATGAGTCGCACTTTTTTTGTGTATCTAGAAATATATTTCCACTTTCTTTTTTGACACTATAATTATCAACAAAAATCTATACTATGTATAAAAGTGAATGAAAATATGAGAAAAAAAATTGGACAAAAATAACTTTATATTTTTATGTTATTAACAAAAATGACCTAATTAGGAGTTTACAAAATAAATAAAAAATAATAGACTCTTCTAATATAGTGTCGACGTTGAGATATTGGCTATAGAGTAGGTTTTCTACCAATTTCATTGCAACTAGAATTCAATATATATCCATTAAAATTGATAAAATAAGATTAATAAGTTTATTATAATTGGTTTATGTATACTATATATAAAAGTGAAAATGTGAGAAACTATTTTTGGAACAAAATAACTTACTATTTTTATGTTACTAACTGATAAAGTCTAAATGTTTTTATCCGGAGAGGAGAGGCGGTGTGACGCGCGCCGAACCCCGTGGCCTCCCGAAAGCCCGCTTTAGGGCGATCAGGATGGGATTCATTTAAAATTGTAAGGTATTTACAAGTGCGTCTATTTTGGGCAACAATGAGGTTTCTTGAAGTCGCCACCCAATAGAACATTGGGAAGGATCGTCTAGCCTCGTCGAGCCTAAGACGGCGCATACATATCCATCTTGGGCTAGCCAGAAAGATCTTGGAGGTCTCAGCCTCTACCCCCTGGAGCCTAGGATTTGTATATTTAAGTCTTTTGGTGAAACTCAAGAGGTGTCTTGGAAGTCCTGGACCTCTCGCCTCATTGAGCCCCAAAGACCAGAGTGAGTTCGGGACATCTCATTTATTTATACCTTGATCAATGTTATAATTAAGTTTTGAATTCATTGTTTCACCAACTTTTCACACGATGCATTTAATTAAAGCGCAATCATTCACGTCAAAAGCAATAAGTAAAGCATTATTAAAACATTCTCAAGATTTTCTTTGGGATTTCCCAAAGTTTCGAGATTAAATGCAGCCATATTATTTGAATTAATGTCAAAATAAATGTGTTATGATCATGCGAAATGAAATCAATAGAAATATCCTACAAATAAGCAAAAGTTATTCTCTTTATTACAAACCGAAAATTGTAAAATAAAAAGTTCCAGAAATAAAAAGATTCCATCATCTAAAAGCAATATCACTAGTGGACTACAAGACACAATCATGTTCGCTGTGGAGGGACTGTATTATAACCTGCTTTCTTCTTTTTCTCTCTCTTCTCAGGATCTGTGATCTGATTGGTGTCAATGAGATCCTGGATCTTGTTTCTCAGAATACGGCAATGGTCAACCAAATAGTCGGTGTGCTGGTGGTAAGCGCAGTACCGATCACCTCTATGTCCCGGCTGTCCCTGACTCAAGGCTGGTCTGGGTGGCAAAGGCTGCAGCTTGCCCTCTTTCATCAGCCTCTCCAATACCCAGAATAAGGAGCGACCTAAATTGGAGTAATATCTCTGGCGCTGCCCAACTCCAGCCGCTGACACTTCGGCTGTCTTGCCGTTCCTATTGTTGCTGCTCCCGGCACCTCCTGATTTGAATCCCGACTGGTTCCCATAGCCTTTCCCAGCAAAGTTATTTTGGCTTGCTTTCTTTGCTAGGTAAGCCGCCTCAGCTTCTATAGCGATATCCTTAAGCGACTCCCAGTCCTTGAGCCCCTTAAAACTGAGCAAGTCCCTTAAGTAAGGGCATGAGTTTCTGACAAACAGCCTAATTTGGTCTGCAGTGTCAGGCTTCCTCTTCATCTCCATGACCCTATTTCTCCATCTTGTAAGGTACTCATGGAATGACTCACTATTCTTCTGCTGTAGAAGCTCGAGATCCTTTAGGGTGACCTCCATCCTAGTGCTGCAGTCATACTGCTTCATGAATTCTTCGGTTAAAAGCTCCCAGTCCTCCTTGGACCTTCTATCCAACCCGTGGTACCAGTCAACTGTCGGGCCCACCAGACTAAGGCAGAAATATTCCACCTTCTGCTTCTTGCTCAGCCCTGTGCCTTTCATGACCAAGGTGTACTGCTTGATATGGGCGGATGGGTCAGAGGTGCCATCAAATTTCGGCAGCTCGGGCATCTTGAATCTTTGGGGCAGCAGCTCTTCATCCCATAGGTCTCTGTCTTCTGGGTTGACCCCCTTTCCAGCTGAGAGCATGCGGGTGATAGCTTCGATCTGCTGTCTCATTCCTCTTAAAGCTTCATCCTCTACTCTGGGTGCTCTGGGCCTTGCAGCTTGGTGGACTATCAGCACCTCTTCATCTTCCTCCTCCATCAGGAAATCATCGTTGGGATTATGAATCCTTTCCCCTCTTGGCTCGATGGGTGCAGCAGCCCTGTGTTCATTGTTGGGTTGGCGAGCAGCAGCTCCAACGAAGGGAGCCTCCCTACCAGCAGGTGGTTCGGCTTGCCCCCGAAGAGGGGCTGCCTGTGGTTGTAGAGCAGCAGGTGGCTGTGGGGCAGCAGGTGGATGGGCAATCCTTTCAGACATGGCACCCATCATGTCTAGCACTCTCCGTTCGAAGTCCTCTAGCCTCCTAGCTAGGTCTTGAGTGGTCAGTACTCCGGTTTCTTCTGCCATTGGTGGTTCTACAGAGGATTCACTGATTGATGATGATGACTCAGAACCCCAGTCAGACACTAGTTTCGGCAACTCAAAGAGCAGATTTGTCCTTACTAGCCGACCGTCGGAACCTCTAGTCCACTTAGATGAATCTATGATGGCTGAAAAAAATTAGATTGTTAGGATGATGCATGAATGACATATACAATGCATGATAGTGAGTTATGCAACATTTACAATCACATGCAAGCGAGTAAATCCTTCCAACCTTATTACTCCCACACACGAGGTAGTGCGGTCTCTTTCCTAGGTGGGCTTGATTCATGGGTTAGCAGGGAACCCAATGGATGCTTATGGTGCTCGGTGGAAAATCGGCATCATAACATCTCTTATCTAATGCACATACATATGAATTTTGGCCTTAATGTATTTAAACGTTTCAATTAAATTAAGATGGGCCCATCGGGGCATGAAAGCCTTTGATAAAAGCCCATTTAATTGGGTTGAATTTGTTCAATAAATAATGGCCCACATAGCAAGCATTGTATTAAGGTACATGTCACCTAGGGGAAGTATCTATTGCCATTACATGAGTTTTGGTCATGGGTGATGACATTTTAGGGTTACCCAAGCATGGTCTCTGCCGACGGGTCTAGCTCATCACAAGCGTAACGACCGATCGGATCACCATTTGATATACCTTGATGGTACGAGGCTCGGGCTGGTGATTATCCTTAACACTTCCCTAAATTGAGTGAAAATAAGGTCGTGCTTCGAGAACGCACCGGGGCTAAAAGAGGGACCAAACTAGCGTAGATCTAAGGCTCTAATGAGATGCAATGCAGTTTTGAAAAAAAAGGTGAAATTTTTAAACAAAAACTCAATTATAATTTTTTAATCAAGGTACTTTCGAATCGAAGTCTCGAGTATGTCCCCAGCGGAGTCGCCACTGTGACGCGCGCCGAACCCCGTGGCCTCCCGAAAGCCCGCTTTAGGGCGATCAGGATGGGATTCATTTAAACTTGTAAGGTATTTACAAGTGCGTTTATTTTGGGCAACAATGAGATTTTTTAGAGTCGCCACCCAATAGAACATTGGGAAGGATCGTCTAGCCTCGTCGAGCCTAAAACGGCGCATACATATCCATCTTGGGCTAGCCAGAAAGATCTTGGAGGTCTCAGCCTCTACCCCCTGGAGCCTAGGATTTGTATATTTAAGTCTTTTGGTGAAACTCAAGAGGTGTCTTGGAAGTCCTAGACCTCTCGCCTCATTAAGCCCCAAAGACCATAGTGAGTTCGGGACATCTCATTTATTTATACCTTGATCAATATTATAATTAAGTTTTGAATTCATTGTTTCACCAACTTTTCACACGATGCATTTAATTAAAGCGCAATCATTCACATCAAAAGCAATAAGTAAAGCATTATTAAAACATTCTCAAAATAAATTACAATAAAATTAGGGGCGGAATACAACCCCCATTGTAAATAAAATACAAATCATGCATAAATCGAGATATTCATTAATGGTGAGAACATTGGTCCTCGCATACATATTATTATGAAACAATTTTTATGTGATGATTTTTGATGGAGAAAATTGAGACATTGGTCCCATTTTTATTTAGGAAAAATACCAAGTTAATTAATAAAAATGGTTTAGTGACTTTCTTTCTAGCGGGCCTAAATAAACAATTTTACAAGAAAATTATATGGCAAAAATAAATAGGAAAAAGCCAAATATAACAAAATATTACAAATAAAGAAAAACAAATATTCCGAGCAAGCCTTTTGGACCTCCCCGTGTGCTCGTGAAAACACCCAATCAAAAAATGAGTTTAGAAATAAAAAAACAAAATACAAATAAAATAATGTTAGTAATTAAATCAATTAAATCAACTAAACATACAAAATAATGAATAACAAATTAAAATAAAATAAGATGACATGAAAAGAATGATAATTGAATCAAAATGTTAACAAACCAAAATAAATGAGAAACATGCATTATATATGATAAATGATTAAATGATGTGAATAAAATAAAATAAAACATGTTAATTAATTAATACATGAAAATATACACATGATGAAAATAATGATGAAAAGTGAAAAATAATAAATGAATAAATAAACAAATAATAATAAATCAATCATGTAACAATGATAAAAAGAATAATAAAAGTTAGTAAACAAAAGAATGATGAAAATAATAATGATATATGACAAGGTTAATTGATGTGTTCATAATTAATATAAACTATTTACATGGCAAAAATGATTAACAAAAATTAATTAATTATTTGCATGTTAAAAATAATGAGGAATCAAAATAAAATAAATTATTTACATGTTAGGAATTAAAAGAAAGCAATATTCACATGAATAAAAATAAAATTATATATAAACAATTAAATGGAACAAATATAAGATCAATACGACAAATGAATAAATGAAAACAATAAATAAATCAATAAAAATAATAAAATATACATGAATAAATTAAATAAAAATAAAATAGAATAGAAATTGAGCCTAAAATATTTACTCTCAGAGTATTGGATTTGATGAAAGAAAAGTGATGATTTTTTTAAAAAATTGCTTGAAAGAATAATTTAGCAATAAAATTAATTCTCTTTGTTTATGGAGAAAACAAAGGAATTAATTTGTATACTTAAAATTGAAAAGAAATTGATTTCAAAGTGATGATTAATTTCTTGTGTTTATGGAGGAAAAACAAAGAAATTAATTGGAATAATTAAGAATTGAAAATTGATTTTCAATTCCAATTAAACCTTATTAATTAAAAGAGAAAATCTGAAATTTTTTTTTTAAGAGAAAAGAAGAAGAAGAATTCTGGAAATTTTAGGTCTAAAAAAATGTGGAGGCTCCCTTTTGATTTTTTATCATAAAGTATTTATAAGATAAAAAAAGTTGCCCTAATTTAATTAAGGAAAACAAATTATTTTAACACAAAATTCTTTTATTTTTAATGATAAAATCAATTTTTATTAATTAATTATCTAAAAAAATATTTTAGAATTTAATTTGAACTCAAATACCCAAAAAAAATGGGATAAAAAATGGATTTTTGGGTGAAAAAATCGGAAAAGAGGGTGAAAAATCGAAAAAAGGGGTATCAGACCCTATAGCGATGGGCAGCACAGGAGGGAATCCCGTCGCTATAGGGAGACGGCCTTCCCGCAGCCACGCTGCGATGAAACCGCGTGCGCCAGCGCGCACAACGCTGCGCGTCGCCTTTTCGCGACGCGCAGCATTGCGTCCCCTCTTCGCGCCCAGCGCGCTGGGCACCCGCGAGCTGGGCGCCCGTGCGCCGCCGCTCCCGATACTCGCGATCCAAAATTTTTTATTTATTTATTTTATTTTAATTTACAAAAATACTATAAATCTAAGCCCCATTTTTGAAAAATTATTTTTTTTAAATATTTTTTATTATTTTCTAATTTTTCACTCTAAAATGTAAATTTGACGAGGAAATCATCACTTTTAACCTTTTTAGCCTGTGAAGGCAATTATCATCATCTGGTAACTTCGATTTAGGCTGACTCAGGACCCGGTGTCTACAGTTGCCCCCAGTTTAGGGGAATCTAGTACACTAGTGTCTAGGTGAGCCTAAACTCAAAGAAGAAAAGGAAAGAGACAAGTACCTGAGTCAGCCGTCTTTCCGAACTGGAGAATTCTGAGATGGTGGTTATTACCATGGTGTGTTTTCGTTTGTTGAAGCGGTGCTATCTGAGAGGTCTTCGGTTCATCGATCGTTTGCCCCCTGAGAGGTCTTCGGTTCATTGATCGTTTGCCCCCTGAGAGGTCTTCGGTTCATTGCCCACTGAGAGGTCTTCGGTTCATTGATCGTTTGCCCCCTAAGAGGTCTTCAGTTCATTGATTGTTTGCCCCCTGAGAGGTCTTCAGTTCATTGCCGCCTGAGAGGTCTTCGATTGATTGGATCCCCCTGAGAGGTCTTTGGCTAATTGTTTGTCTACCCCCTGAGAGGTCTTTGGATGGCTGATCGTCTGTCTGCCCCCTGAGAGGTCTTTGGATGATTGCCCCCTGAGAGGTCTTCGATTTGTTGCTCCCTGAGAGGTCTTCGGATGATTGCCCCCCGAGAGGTCTTCGATTTGTTGCTCCCTGAGAAGTCTTTGGTTGATTGCCCCCTGAGAGGTCTTTGGTTGAGGTCTGCCCCCGGAGAGGTCTTTGGTTGATTGTTTGGACTAATATCGTCACTTGGCTTTGGTTAGTGTCCGCATCAAATCTCTCTTTCTGCAAAATAGGGAAACTAAAATATGCAGGAAAAATAATGAGCATGCAAGTGAAATGCATGAGTCATGCAGGAATGCAGGGTAAGATTCATCTATGTGGACTTGGAGATGACAGCCGGGCTAGCTGCGATTTGCAATAGGATCGACGCCTTTTAAGCTGCTTTTGAATTTCATGCCCTCTGGGATTGCGAGATTCTCATCCGGTACCTGTAGTCATTATTTGAAGGTAGTGTTTCCCTTGTGGATTTTCACACTAGCTCTTCTTAGCGGGAGATGCGTCCTTTGCGAATTTTCACATAACCCTGTGCCTTATTTTTTGCCTGGAATGGACCCAACCCAATCCAGCGGCTTTTCTCTTTCTTTTTTTTTGAAGGACAGACTGCCTGTTTTCAGGTTTTCACCCTATCCTTTTGCCTAATTTTTGCTTAGAGCGCCAGTTACGGTTTTCACTCTAACGGCTCCTTTTTTTTTTTTTTAAGATTGCTGAAGTTGTTGGCAAGAATCTTTCGGGAGTCTTAGGACATGGTTGCATGAGCTTGATTCTTCACATTTGATAGCAGGATGAATCAGCTGAAGCGCTTGAGCGGTGGACAATAGGCGACTTTGTTCACACAAAGTGAACGGCTCTGACCACATCATTGCAGAAATGCATGTGTTTCAATTTGATTTCATTAAGCATGATCATTATTTGTTATTAGTTTCAAAAAATACAAGACCTCAGCTAACCTCGGGATAGATCCTGAAAGCATCAAACTCCTGTTATCAATTAGCCCTCTCGGGTTTTCATGATTGAAGATTTTCTCTCAATTTTTTTTTCATGAACCTTCTTTAGTCCGTCGGTATTGATTGAACTTGCATTCGTCTTCATTAATTGGGAAAGCTGCTTTTTCTAACGATGATTCTTTTTAGCACCAAAGTTTTATTCTTGGGCATTGTGCAAGCCAGCTGAAATAGTGAATTTCTTTGCTTGGATTTTAGATGTGAAAGTCTGTATCTTCCTTTTGTTGGCTTTAGGTGGCTCAATTTCTGAAGTAACCTTTAACGGTTTGAATGGAATTGGCCTCAGATGGTTTAAGACCAAACCATGGCTTAGGGTAGGACTATGGTTTTTTCTTTCTTCTTTTTGTTGTTTTTTTTTTTGGTTTTTTGTTTTTTTTTTTTTTGGTTTTTTGTTTTTTTTTTTGGGAACGAGCTGTCCTCCTAAGTCACAAGGGTCACTGCTGGTCTTATATGATTAAAGATTGGTCTTGATTGGCTCTAGGGTGCATATCTCAAAAGGTTTGGAAAGAAAAAATTTCTATGGTTTGACTCCAATGAGGGATTGGATTGTGTTTGGCTGCACTGCATTCTTCTTGAATGTTGAGGAGAAAAGATTGGCTTTTGTAAGCTTCATTCGTTATTATGTTGGCATATTGAAGCAGCATCGCCCCAAAATATCTTGGCCAAGTGTCATGTTATTTCAAATCCAGGCAAAGGCCCCCTTCCTTTTTTTATTTCTCATTATTTTTCTCTCAAGAATTTTCTCTCTTCAGGAGTTATATTAGATGCTATCAAGATTTTCTTTGGGATTTCCCAAAGTTTCGAGATTAAATGCAGCCATATTATTTGAATTAATGTCAAGATAAATGTGTTATGATCATGCGAAATGAAATCAATAGAAATATCATACAAATAAGCAAAAGTTATTCTCTTTATTACAAACCGAAAATTGTAAAATAAAAAGTTCCAGAAATAAAAAGATTCCATCATCTAAAAGCAATATCACTAGTGGACTACAAGACACAATCATGTTCGCTGTGGAGGGACTGTATTATAACCTGCTTTCTTCTTTTTCTCTCTCTTCTCAGGATCTGTGATCTGATTGGTGTCAATGAGATCCTGGATCTTGTTTCTCAGAATACGACAATGGTCAATCAAATAGTCGGTGTGCTGGTGGTAAGCGCAGTACTGATCACCTCTATGTCCCGGCTATCCCTGACTCAAGGCTGGTCTGGGTGGCAAAGGCTGCAGCTTGCCCTCTTTCATCAGCCTCTCCAATACCCAGGATAAGGAGCGACCTAAATTGGAGTAATATCTCTGGCGCTGCCCAACTCCAGCCGCTGACACTTCGGCTGTCTTGCCGTTCCTATTGTTGCTGCTCCCGGCACCTCCTGATTTGAATCCCGACTGGTTCCCATAGCCTTTCCCAGCAAAGTTATTTTGGCTTGCTTTCTTTGCTAGGTAAGCCGCCTCAGCTTCTATAGCGATATCCTTAAGCGACTCCCAGTCCTTGAGCCCCTTAAAACTGAGCAAGTCCCTTAAGTAAGGGCATGAGTTTCTGACAAACAGCCTAATCTGGTCTGTAGTGTCAGGCTTCCTCTTCATCTCCATGACCCTATTTCTCCATCTTGTAAGGTACTCATGGAATAACTCACTATTCTTCTGCTGTAGAAGCTCGAGATCCTTTAGGGTGACCTCCATCCTAGTGCTACAGTCATACTGCTTCATGAATTCTTCGGTTAAAAGCTCCCAGTCCTCCTTGGACCTCCTATCCAACCCGTGGTACCAGTCAACTGTCGGGTCTACCAGACTAAGGCAGAAATATTCCACCTTCTGCTTCTTACTCAGCCCTGTGCCTTTCATGACCAAGGTGTACTGCTTGATATGGGTGGATGGGTTAGAGGTGCCATCAAATTTCGGCAGCTCGGGCATCTTGAATCTTTGGGGTAGCAGCTCTTCATCCCCTAGGTCTCTGTCTTCTGGGTTGACCCCCTTTCCAGCTGAGAGCATGCGGGTGATAGCTTCGATCTGCTGTCTCATTCCTCTTAAAGCTTCATCCTCTACTCTGGGTGCTCTGGGCCTTGCAGCTTGGTGGACTATCGGCACCTCTTCTTCTTCCTCCTCCATCAGGAAATCATCGTTGGGATTATGAATCATTTCCCCTCTTGGCTCGATGGGTGCAGCAGCCCTGTGTTCATTGTTGGGTTGGCGAGCAGCAGCTCCAACGAAGGGAGCCTCCCCACCAGCAGGTGGTTCGGCTTGCCCCTGAGGAGGGGCTGCCTGTGGTTGTAGAGCAGCAGGTGGCTGTGGGGCAGCAGGTAGATGGGCAATCCTTTCAGACATGGCACCCATCATGTCTAGCACTCTCCGTTCGAAGTCCTCTAGCCTCCTAGCTAGGTCTTGAGTGGTCAGTACTCCGGTTTCTTCTGCCATTGGTGGTTCTACAGAGGATTCACTAATTGATGAGGATGACTCAGAACCCCAGTCAGACACTAGTTTCGGCAACTCAAAGAGCAGATTTGTCCTTACTAGCCGACCGTCGGAACCTCTAGTCCACTTAGATGAATCTATGATGGCTGAAAAAAATTAGATTGTTAGGATGATGCATGAATGACATATACAATGCATGATAGTGAGTTATGCAACATTTACAATCACATGCAAGCGAGTAAATCCTTCCAACCTTATTACTCCCACACACGAGGTAGTGCGGTCTCTTTCCTAGGTGGGCTTGATCCATGGGTTAGCAGGGAACCCAATGGATGCTTATGGTGCTCGGTGGAAAATCGACATCATAACATCTCTTATCTAATGCGCATACATATGGATTTTGGCCTTAATGTATTTAAACGTTTCAATTAAATTAAGATGGGCCCATCGGGGCATGAAAGCCTTTGATAAAAGCCCATTTAATTGGGTTGAATTTGTTCAATAAATAATGGCCCACATAGCAAGCATTGTATTAAGGTACATGTCACCTAGGGGAAGTATCTATTGCCATTACATGAGCTTTGGTCATGGGTGATGATATTTTAGGGTTACCCAAGCATGGTCCCTGCCGACGGGTCTAGCTCATCACAAGCGTAACGACTGATCGGTTCACCATTTGATATACCTTGATGGTACGAGGCTCGGGCTGGTGATTATCCTTAACACTTCCCTAAATTGAGTGAAAATAAGGTCGTGCTTCGAGAACGCACCGGGGCTAAAAGAGGGACCAAACTAGCGTAGATCTAAGGCTCTAATGAGATGCAATGCAGTTTTTAAAAAAAAGGTGAAATTTTTAAACAAAAACTCAATTATAATTTTTTAATCAAGGTACTTTCGAATCGAAGTCTCGAGTATATCCCCAGCGGAGTCGCCACTGTGACGCGCACCGAACCCTGTGGCCTCCCGAAAGCCCGCTTTAGGGCGATCAGGATGGGATTCATTTAAACTTGTAAGGTATTTACAAGTGCGTTTATTTTGGGCAACAATGAGGTTTTTTAGAGTCGCCACCCAATAGAACATTGGGAAGGATCGTCTAGCCTCGTCGAGCCTAAAACGGCGCATACATATCCATCTTGGGCTAGCCAGAAAGATCTTGGAGGTCTCAGCCTCTACCCCCTGGAGCCTAGGATTTGTATATTTAAGTCTTTTGGTGAAACTCAAGAGGTGTCTTGGAAGTCCTAGACCTCTCGCCTCATTAAGCCCCAAAGACCAGAGTGAGTTCGGGACATCTCATTTATTTATACCTTGATCAATATTATAATTAAGTTTTGAATTCATTGTTTCACCAACTTTTCACACGATGCATTTAATTAAAGCACAATCATTCACATCAAAAGTAATAAGTAAAGCATTATTAAAACATTCTCAAAATAAATTACAATAAAATTAGGGGCGGAATACAACCCCCATTGTAAATAAAATACAAATCATGCATAAATCGAGATATTAATTAATGGTGAGGACATTGGTCCTCGCATACATATTATTATGAAACAATTTTTATGTGATGATTTTTGATGGAGAAAATTAAGACATTGGTCCCATTTTTATTTAGGAAAAATACCAAGTTAATTAATAAAAATGGTTTAGTGACTTTCTTTCTAGCGGGCCTAAATAAACAATTTTACAAGAAAATTATATGGCAAAAATAAATAGGAAAAAGCCAAATATAACAAAATATTACAAATAAAGAAAAACAAATATTCCGAGCAAGCCTTTTGGACCTCCCCGTGTGCTCGTGAAAATACCCAATCAAAAAATGAGTTTAGAAATAAAAAATAAAATACAAATAAAATAATGTTAGTAATTAAATCAATTAAATCAACTAAACATACAAAATAATGAATAACAAATTAAAATAAAATAAGATGACATGAAAAGAATGATAATTGAATCAAAATGTTAACAAACCAAAATAAATGAGAAACATGCATTATATATGATAAATGATTAAATGATGTGAATAAAATAAAATAAAACATGTTAATTAATTAATACATGAAAATATACACATGATGAAAATAATGATGAAAAGTGAAAAATAATAAATGAATAAATAAACAAATAATAATAAATCAATCATGTAACAATGATAAAAAGAATAATAAAAGTTAGTAAACAAAGGAATGATGAAAATAATAATGATATATGACAAGGTTAATTGATGTGTTCATAATTAATATAAACTATTTACATGGCAAAAATGATTAACAAAAATTAATTAATTATTTGCATGTTAAAAATAATGAGGAATCAAAATAAAATAAATTATTTACATGTTAGGAATTAAAAGAAAGCAATATTCACATGAATAAAAATAAAATTATATATAAACAATTAAATGGAACAAATATAAGATCAATACAACAAATGAATAAATGAAAACAATAAATAAATCAATAAAAAAAATAAAATATACATGAAAAAATTAAATAAAAATAAAATAGAATAGAAATTGAGCCTAAAATATTTACTCTCATAGTATTGGATTTGATGAAAGAAAAGTGATGATTTTCCAAAAAATATCTTGAAAGAATAATTTAGCAATAAAATTAATTCTCTTTGTTTATGGTGAAAACAAAGGAATTAATTTGTATGCTTAAAATTGAAAAGAAATTGATTTCAAAGTAATGATTAATTTCTTATGTTTATGGAGGAAAAACATAGAAATTAATTGGAATAATTAAGAATTGAAAATTGATTTTCAATTCCAATTAAACCTTATTAATTAAAAGAGAAAATCTGAATTTTTTTTTAAGAGAAAAGAAGAAGAATTCTGAAAATTTTAGGTCTAAAAAATTGTGGAGGCTCCCTTTTGATTTTTCATCATAAAATATTTATCAGATAAAAAAAGTTGCCCTAATTTAATTAAGGAAAAAAATTTATTTTAACACAAAATTCTTTTATTTTTAATGATAAAATCAAGCTTTATTAATTAATTATCTAAAAAAATATTTTAGAATTTAATTTGAACTCAAAAATCCAAAAAAAATGGGATAAAAAACGGATTTTTGGGTAAAAAAATCGGAAAAGAGGGTGAAAAATCGAAAAAAGGGGTATCAGACCCTATAGCGACGGGCAGCACAGGAGGGAATCCCGTCGCTATAGGGAGACGGCCTTCCCGCAGCCACGCTGCGCGGAAACCGCGTGCGCCAGCGTGGAAATCGCGTGTTCCAGCGCGCACAACGCAGCCGCCGCGCCCGACACTCGCGATCCGAAATTTTTTATTTATTTATTTTATTTTAATTTACAAAAATACTATAAATCTAAGCCCCATTTTTGAAAAATTAATTTTTTAAATATTTTAATTATTTTCTAATTTTTCACTCTAAAATGCAAATTTGACGAAAAAATCATCATTTTTAACATTTTTAGCCTGTGAAGGCAATTATCATCATCGGGTAACTTCGATCTAGGCTGACTCAGGACCCGGTGTCTACAGGCGGGATCGAGCCGATCGGATGAGAATAACCCTGCAGGAAAGAGTGCCCGGTCGGACCAGGCGTGAGTACTCCGAAACTTAAGTTAGTAGCTTAGAGAGTGTAACACCCCCTACGTCCCCATTGGAAGGTCGCTGGAGAGCGCTACTGACGCTCACTCACACACATGCGCACATGCACTAAGCGGAAGCATACATTCATACATAAAAACATACGGAGATACGGCGAAAATTAAAACTTTAAGGAAACAATAGCTGAACATACATTAACTCACATACGTACATATAATCATTCAGCGGAAGCGTAGACGAAAGATAAAACGGAGAAATAACTGAAAACTTAATTACAATAAAATCCTTACCTATAACTACATATACATAAGACTAGAGAAAAACAAAAGCCAAAATACAGAGGTTGAGCAAAATACAAAACTTCTAACTCCTATGTGGCCGACCTTGCAGATGCATGACTTGAACGGAACCAAACCTGCCACCTGCACGGGAAAAGAACCCGTGCTAAGCGATAAACGCTTAGTGGGGAAAACAAACAAGCAAAATGGACAGCCATTCACAATGGTCGTCAAGGCATAACACATGCAAATGGCAAATGCGGACATTCATAACACATATAAAGTCAGGCTTGCATAGTAAAGGCATTCATTCGAAAACTCACATCCATATACTTACCGAGGTATCAAGTATCAGAACCTTACCGTGTACAGTCACAAGAGATATTACGCCTGCAACTATCATGCCAAAGTACCCATGCATTAACAGATAAACCCATTCACTTGCAACACAATTACCATTTAATAACGTACCCAGCTATCATGCTAAGAACACTAGTTATCTAAACATATAATTGTCATGCTATAATACACATTAGCCGAACCCAAGGGAAGACATCAAACACCACACTTCCACTGCACAACTCTATCACATAGAATATCATGCCATGAACGAAGACACATGACAACATGCCGAATATACAACAATAGTCGAGAACAAGGAACACATAGCAAACCATTACATTCAGAGTATACTCTAATTCCAAGTCAGATTCTTATACACTTTCATTCGCCTCATCATCATCCAATACCACACATACACTTACCGAAGCCGATTCACATGCGTTGCACCCCAAATAATACATATGTGATCATTCTATAGTCCAGATCGCCTTATTATGTATACTAATTCACATGCTACCATAATAGATAACAGTACAGAATCACATTCATATACATATTAATTCATATGCTTATAACCTAACTAGTCAGAATCACGTTCTCATAAGCATAGCATAATAACTACATTCATGGCATTCGAGAGATCATGTTCATAGTCATACACATTTTAGTTCACATACTTATATCCATAATTGACTGTATACAAACACATTCACAAAATGATAGATGTAGATAACCATGCACAATACACATGCTTGAGTCACAATCAACCCGTTCAGAGATTCATAATCACATTCGAATACATAACTGATTCATATGCCCAGAATTACGATCATTCAGATATCACATTCTCTTAATCATATCAATCAAACAAACGGAATACCTGCTGACCCAAAATAGTGGATAATGAGTGAACTAACAGTACCTTACGGGAACGAATCGAATACTGACATCACCTTACGGGTGCGAATCGAATACATTAAAGGGTTCGCGAGGAACCAAACAGGGACCTGATCAGGGTCCAAACGTCCAAAGGTGCTGCAGCTAAGAGACTCTATTAGGCATGCCTAACTATCCACTTACTTGACTCTAGCAGGTCATGCATAATTTAAATCATGTTTTCAAGTGTAATACATCATTATACTCACATTCATCTCAATGAATCATAAATAAGACATGCATAACCCGATAGTATTCAATAAACTATAACATATAATATAGCATACATTACTTATTCTTTGGCTAAGTTAAAATACCCTTCACATCATGGCGCATAATTTACAAATCACATCTATACATATTCACATTAAGCAAACCCATTTTATTTGATATCCTTCATGTGTGTATAACTTAATCTCAATTCATAATTATGTACACATTGTTCATATTATACATGCTCATATAGATTAAGGTATTATAATCCTCAATAATGTCATTAAACTTGACTTGATTCTATAACATACAATTACACATCATTACTTCATTAGTTTGCTATCAATCTTAATCCTATTCATGTTTATTTTCCAAGTGATAACTATTCTTATACTCATTTAATAGTCCTAAACATGCATCGGATAGATCCTAGAAAGTTTCGGTGCAAAATGGGTTCAATTCGGGAAGAAAAACACATAAAATGGTCAAAACAGAAGGGGTCACGGTAGTAATGAATTCATTGTGACCGTGAGGTCTAAAAATAAGCATTCTTCCTTCTCTAGGCATTGGTCACAGTGGCAATGAATTCATTGTGACCGTGACATACCAAAAATTTGCAAAACAGAAGCCAAAACTCAGGACTGCTTCATTATACGTTTTTGTTCAGCCTAAACCGACATGTAAACGACCCTTTTAGGAAAAACTTCCTTCTTAACAAATGTTCCCTAGGATGTTAAAGTTCAAATAAAATAAATTTCAGATCAATTTTATACCTACAGCTTCATATATGATCTAAACAACCTATAGTGTTCAAGTAACCCGACCCAAACAAAGACACTATGGTTTTGGTAAATTTTCAGGATTTTAGAGCAATAATTTGCCCAAGGTCATTTCTGAGACTTTTAAAGGCATAGAAGTCATGGTTCTAACCCAACTAGAATCATGTATTTTGGAGTTGTAAAACTCAACTTATGCTAAAAAGAATGACCAAAGGTCAATCAGACCCACCTAGGCAGATTTACACTTTAAAATTCTATGTGCTTCAAACAACTCATTTGGCACAATCGCTTCACCCAATTTAATTCAAACCCACATAGCACATAATCTAACACATCAGAAAATTCAATTCATCAATTACGAATTAGTAACACACAAATTAACAAAAAAATTCCCAAACCTGAAAATTAAAACTCCAAAATCACTCCTCTAGCTTCAATCTTCAATCCTTTCCTTGCCCTTAAGCTTCCTCTTGTCAACACCAACTTGCACAAACACAAATCCAGTAATTACTCAACCAAACCTTAACTCAAAACCAGCAAAACCAGAAAAAGAAGAAGAAGAAGAAGAAGAAGAAGAAGAAGAAGAAGAACCAGATGTAGGATCAAAACCCAAACACAAACCTCTTTAATCTTGTTCCAAAACTCAATCAAAGCACCTCTTAGCATGCACAAACTCCAGCCAAAAGAGAAGCAAAGAGGTAGAACCGAAAATGAAGAAAGGAAGAAGAAAGAAAACGTGAGAGGGAGGAGAGAACGGGAATCCAAATTTCTGTGTTCTCTCCCTCTCTCTCTCTCTCTCTCTCTCTTTTCTTCTTTTCACAATCAATGGCCAACAACTAAGTCCACTTGGCAAGCTCTCATTGGATCAACAATTCTTCCTTTGACTTTCAAACACCAAGGCACCATACACATACCTCACTTGATAATTCTTAACTAGATATTTACCCTCCTTAGCACAATACACACAATCCACTAGATAAAATCACAACCAAAACACCCTACATCCATACACCACATACACACCAAACACTTAACTTATTTAATTAATTACTTTATAATTAAGTCCTTATCATCAAATTCCCTCATGCACAAATTACCGAAATACTCTTCACTTATCCGACTTAGCTTGCCGATTCTGACTAGGCCCGATTTGGGGTGTGACGGAGAGAATGTGCTTTTAGAGAGAGAATGCTAGAGATTCAATACCTGGAGCCATTGTTGGCTGGGCTATTTATATGAGATAGTCGAGGGGCACTTGAGTGCCTGGGGAGTGATTACTGGCTGTCAGAGTAGATATGCGGCGAAGTGACAGGGAGCAGGTGGATGGCATGGGCGCTGCCTTGTGTCAAGCGGCTGATGGGACTGAAGGTCACATCAGCCGATCGGGCGTGTACGCTGCCTAGGAGCTCGTGCCTGCTACTCTTGGTTGTTGGGCCTTGGGCCTTGCCAGTTAAGTAGACCGACTGGATGGGCCTTAGAGCAAATGATATTTGCTGTGTTATCATATGTCCCCCCTCAACAGGTCCGATCGGGCATGATTTTGCCTTTTGTAGTCCCGTTCGAAATTCTCTCGATCCGAAGGTGCGCGTTGGCGGGATTTTTGAATTTGAGAGGCGCTTTTTCTGAAGAGACACACTTGCCTGGACAGCTGTTTTCATTTAATGATGCGCGTGCTCCGAGGGTGACGTTTCGTTCTGCGTATAGCCATAATGCCTTTAACACGTGGCATTCTTCAAGTGACGAGTCGGTTGGCGTGCTCCAGAAGCTCTGGCGTATAAATAGGGGATTTCGAGAGAATTTCTTCTTTACTTTTTGCGATCCCTAGCGAAGCTCTGCAAAAATTTCCTCTTGACTTCCCTTGAGTTCTAGCAAATCCTTTCCAGTTCTTTCTTGCAGAAAACACCCCTCATTATCAAGTAAGTAAATTCTTCTTCTTCCCTTTTGGCCTTCTTTTTTCCTTCCATTTCTTTCGCATTCATCCATCTAGCATTTCGAGTTTGCATTTTCCTCCCTTTCCCTTTGCTAGCGATGGCATCCAGCAGCAGTGTGACACCAAACAAGTCTTTCTTAGATGGGTATAAGAATCAACCTGCGGTTGAGCTGTGCTCCCACTTGACGGCGGAGGAGGTGGCTGAGGTGCCCGCCAAATATGGCTTTCCATCCGATGTGTCAGTGGTGACCTGCCCAGACTCTATGGCGGTGTCGGAGGGGCCATTTAGAGAGGGCGATAGTGAATGGTTTATCTGCCACCTTTGGAGTTTAGACGCCGGAATGCGCCTTCCCTTTGTTGGCTTTGAAATCTCCGTGTTGGAAGGGTATGGCGTCGCCCCCTACCAACTACATCCGAACGGCTGGTGGACAGTGGCCTGTTTCAAGATATTATGTCTTCTGGAAGGAATAGCTCCGACCCTCGACCTTTTCACGCACTTCTTCTACGTCTCATGCTGAAGTGACGGATCGGAGTTCTTCTTCACCAGCCGACCGAAGAAGAAACTGATAAATATTCCCACCTCGATGAAGGGTTTCAGAGAGAGATACTTCTTAGTGGGAAGAGAGGGCGGTTTCGAAGTGAGTCTCGCCCGGTCGGCTGGGGTGAGGGCTCTAAAGGATCAGGCGGCTGGGCAGTCCCTATACGAGGCCGATATCCAGAAGTTAATGGATGCTGTGGCTCGGAAGGAAGGTCCTTATGAGTCTAAGGAGCTGTTGGAGTTGCTCCAAGGGACCTGTGCTGAAGCCGCCATAGCTGCCGAACGTGAGCATTAGGATTGGGCTGGCCGCATAATCATGATCATAAAGCATTACAACATGCATTGCATTTATATGGAAGCCTGTTTTGGAGGAGAACTTATCTTGTTTGTTTCTGTTGCAGTTGAAATGGCCGAAAAGAGCAGTACTACAAGCGAGCTGGTGAATTAGGTTGCTTCCAAGAGGACGGCCAAGCTAGCGGCCAAGGAGGGCAGCAAAAGGAAAAGGCTTGTGAAGCAATCCGAGCTCGAAGCCATGAGGAGACCGTTGGTCTCTTCCTTCGCTGCTGCACCGCTCGCTGTTGTCCCTCTGTCTGCTGCTCCAGTCGGATCGGGTTCCACTCATGCTACCACAACTGATTCGGTGCCCAGCCTACCCCCAGTCGTCACAGAACCCCCGGCGTCAGGTCGGGTTTCGAGTAGGGAGCGAGCCCGAGGAGGAGGAGGAGCCTGGAGCTGTGTGCCCTCCCGATCTTCAAGCTCTAAGGGAGATGGCCCAAGGGAGGGCGACACGCTCAGACGAGGCCGCCCAGAGGCGAATCGAGGAGAGTGCCCGAAAGAGGGTTGATGAGCTGGTGACTGAATCGGACGCTCGGGTAGCGGCCAAAGGGAAAGCCATTCAGCAAGGCAAGGCACCTAAGCGGTCCGGTAGGCGCTCGGCTCTCTTTGGGGAGTTTCTTAAGGAGAACTTTGGCAGTGACTGGTCGCCGAGTCAGGTGGCGGGCTTCATCTGTCGGGGTCTCCTCCGGGACGAGGACCATAGGGAGGTCGGAGACGCCAGCTAGCTCCATAGGTAGACCCAGGCGATTAGCCAACAATTACTGGATGTAAGTCCTTGCTTTTTAATATTCTGTTATCGTCTTGGGGATTATTGATATCCCTTCATACCTTATTTGATTGCCCATTCTTTTTGGAGCAGGTGGCCAGGAGGGCTCAGCGGCTTCATCTCATAGCCAGCACTTGGAAGGGGAGGGAAGAAGAAGGCGCCAAGGCCAGGGCGGAGGCTAACACTCGCTATGAGGCTGCCCGGAAGGAGACCTCTGCCCTTCGGGCTGAGGTGGCCAAGCTGAAGGAGCGGTCTGCCGCTTCCCATTCAGAGACGGTGGCTCTGATGAAGGAGGTCCACCAGAAGACCCGGGAGCTGGAGGCTCGGCAAGGTGAGGTGGACAAGCTAAAGGGCGACACTGCCCGTCTTTCTGCCAAAAATGCTCAGTGCAGGCACTTCGAGGCAGATGCAACCAGGTTGGATGCTGAGTGTAGAGACCTGGCTGCCGAAAATGCCAAGCTGAAGTTGGAGGCTGATCAAGCGCGCAGGGAGGAGGATGCCTTGAAGTCATCCTTGGAGGAGAAAGAGGTCTCCTGGGCTGGAAGGCTTGAAAAAGAGGTTGCTGCTCAAAGGAAGCGTCTTCTTGATGAGCTGGCTGAGGCTCAGGAGCAGTTGTTCGGCCGTTTAGTCCACGAGGCCGAGAGACACTTTCTGGGTGCTGATCTCAAGTGGATGGACAACCTGGCATCACTGCCCGATCCGCCGTCAAGCGATGACAAGGAAGATGCTCCTGAAGGGGATACAACCCAAGAGAGCCCAGGCGGGGACCCTTCACTTCCGGGGACTGGCCCAGAGGTCCGTTCCGAGGTCGAGCCTATCGTCCATCCACCTCCTGAAGCCGAATCTACGGCCCTTTCTTCAGCGGGGCCTATCTTTGAAGGGGGAACGGGGCCTGTCCTGCCCGTGTCCGACCCTTCTCAAGCCACCACAGAGCCGGGCGTCGAGCAGACTGCTGATCCTTCTGACGAGGCAGTTGTTGTAGATATAGAATCGTAGCTTTTTTCCTCTTTTGTAGATTATTCCTTGTAACAATTCTTTGTAAGTTGTGCATAAGTTGTATATTTGAAATTATTTGAATAAAATTGCTCTGTTTCTGTAAAGTGCAAGGACTCAATTGTTATATTGTAATAAAAAACGCATAAGTTTGCATCGACTTCATTAACCATGTTAACTAAATTTAGCTCGTAGGAATTCAAGTAATTTGCGTATACTTCCTAAATTGGAAGAAACTGAGCGGTCGGTTAACAATCAGTATTAATTCTGAAGTCCGACGCAATGGTCTCGCATTTGCATTGTGGCGGGCAGCCGTTGCATAACATTTAGGCTCATAAGAGGGTCGAGCTAGTGTTGCATTGCAATGTGGCTGGTAGCCGTTGCATAACATTTAGGCTCGTAAGGGGGTCGAGCTAGTGTTGCGTTGCAATGTGGCTGGTAGCCATTGCATAACATTTAGGCTCGTAAGGGGGTCGAGCTAGTGTTGCGTTGCAATGTGGCTGGTAGCCGTTGCATAACATTTAGGCTCGTAAGGGGGTCGAGCTAGTGTTGCATTACAATGTGGCTGGTAGCCGTTGCATAACATTTAGGCTCGTAAGGGGGTCGAGCTAGTGTTTCGTTGCATTTAAATGCGAGAGAGAGCTGACCTGAGCTTCCCCTCGTCCGCGCCCTCGCATTTTGGGTTTGGGACAATCGTCAAACCTAGCGGATGAGGCGAAGAGGTCGAAGTTTTACCGCGCAGATCGGGATTATCATCGATCTGAACGGTAGGGGGGGCCTGCTATTGGCCATTTTCGCAGCATCGGATCTGGAGTATCGTCGATCCGGGTGCCTACGAATGACCATTTCTGCATATCAGATCGGATGGGTCGTCGGGCACATGATTAATGCAATGTCTTCAGACCGGGAAGAGCGTCGGCCCTAATGGATTGACTTTATCCTTGAGAGAATGGGTTTGAATTCCTGTATTTGTAATCCGAAATGGACATAAGCCATATTATATACATATAAGTTAAACAGAGAGAGATGAAGGACCTCTATGCGTTGATACGAGCTAGCTTTGGTCTTCAAGAGAATTGTGACTTTCGCATTTTCAACTTGGGAGGCGCGTCAAGTCTAGCAAATAAGTCATGACATGTAGAGCCTTTGTAGATAGTAATGAGAATGCATAAAATAGATTCCTTTATTGATGGAACATGATTTGCACATGTCTACAAAGATTGGAGAGAGAGAGAGAGAGCCACAATTACTTGATGACCGTGCAACTTAAGATGTGTGTTCATGCAGAGCTTATCCTCGCTGGGTCATCTACGGGCGCAGTGGCCCTCTAACCCCTGGCGCTAGGTCAGCGAGCATCCTTTTGTTGCTTGATCATCGCGATATAAGTCTCTTGGGACGGTTTTTGGTCCCCTCTTACGATAGCCACGCCCTTCCCCGTGGGGATTTTCATCACCATGTATCAAACGCTGGTGACGACTCCTATTTGGACGAGCAGGGGCCTGCCAAAAATGGCGTTATAGGCAGATATTAAATCAATTACCATGAAATTTACCTTGCAGGTGTGGGCTGTTTCCTCTTGTCCGAGGTCTACGAAAAACTCGACGGATCCGATCATCGGGATGGTGGCATTGCCCAACCCGATCAGAGGTGTGGCGCTCGTCTTTAGCTCTTCGGTCGGCAGTCCCATTGCTTTGTATGCCCGCAAGGTGAGCACATTGACCGCGCTGCCATTATCCACTAGGATTCGCCTGACATCAAAATTGTTGATGCGAGCCCTGATGACGAGCGCATCTTCGTGGGGAAATTCGATATCTCAGGCGTCCTTACGGATACAGTGATAGGCATAGACCCTTCCCCTTTTTCTTCCTGTGAAGCTCCTCCGCGTAGGTCGATCCTCCTATGATCACGTTTATCATCCAAGCGCTTGATCTACTAGGGACTGCACTCCTCGGATTTCTTCGCTCCTCGTCATCGTCCATGCTACAATATTCCTGGTTAAGATCCAACCATCTACAGGGACTTGCCCCTCTGGCCGATCTGACAAATTTTCGGAGAGCTCCCTTTTGCACTAGGTGCTCAATTTCTTTGTGCAGGGAATGACACTCGTCGGTAGGATGGCCGACGTCTTTGTGAAATTTGCAATATAAACTCTGGTCCCTCCGATGTCTGCTTCGACTGGACAGCTCCTTGGGCCAGTTGACTATGTGATGGTTCTTTTTAATCCATGCCAGCACTTTGGAGGGGCTGGCATTGAGCGGAGTAAAGCCCTGAGGTGCCAGATCACTCGCCCCATCTGAGGATTCACCCTTGGGCTTCTCCCTCTCGCCCCAGTGTTGTGGGCTCTTGAGCTCGCTCGAGATGTTGCCAAGCCGCTCGGATACTCACTTTTTTATGAAAGGCCGCCCGTCCAGATATTGCAGTCTGCTTATCACGCTGGCCTTTCTACCTCCACCAGTCCTTCGGGCCTCATCCGTCTGACCGTACTGCTTGGCCCACTCGATCATCTCATAAAAATCTAGAGGGGTTGCTGTGGCAGCGAACTGGGATGAACAGTGGTCGGCTGAACGCCTCTCTAAGGCGATTATTGCCATTTCTTCACTTAGATTCTTCGCTTCCGTCATAGCGGCTTAGAACCGGTTGACATAGTCTTTAAGACTTTCCTCGGCCCGTCGGTGGGAGTCACCTAGGTCTCCTGCCGATTTTGGTGTGCGCCCCTTGGCCGTAAATCGCGAGGCAAAAAGCTTCTTAAGCTGCCAGAAGGAAATGATCGATTCCTAGGGTAACTCCCGGAACCATCTCAGGGCCTCTCCTCCAAGGGTAGTGGGGAACATCCGGGTAACGACCCTCTCATCACAGGTGTACGCCTGCGCTTTTATCAAGAACTTAGCTACATGAGAAGTGGGGTCAGTCTTACCTGTGTATCTGTCCATCCTGATGTCTCTCCATCGGGGAGGCATCTCGGACTCCATTATCTCCCTGCAAAATGGGGATGCCTGGCTCTTGCGGGTGCTTTTCTTGGGCGCATCCTTCCCGGAACTTATCAAATCGAACTGTTCCAGCTTTCGTTTCAGTCACTTGTCTCCCTGGCTCATAATCGTGGAGCCGGACTCCTGACATGATCCTCTATAATCAGGGCGGTTAGGCGTGCATAAGTAGGACAAGTCGTCCTCATCGCTTGAAGCGGGAGATTCAGTGTGGCGGTAGGCAGAGCCTACACCGGATAATGCTACCCCTTTCCCTTTGTCGCGGCATCCCGGAGTCCCGACATAACGCTGCCCTGCAACCTGAGCGCGTGGCTCGCTGATGGAGATCCCTTTGTTCATTTTTCTTCCGAAGTCTTCGTCGACGAGGTAGTCCCCGTGAACTCTTTCAGAAATCTCTGGCATTTTGCCCTTTTTGAGCGTTTGGACAATGCTTTGGGTAAAGTCGCTTAGGACAGCGCACATGTCTCGGATTGTGACGGGAGCGTCCTCTGAGCATCCTAAGATGGCATCGTTGAACTCAGGAAGGGGGGTGGTCTCCGTTGGGGTCCCAACAGGCCTTTCCCCTCCCTGCGAGGTGCCTAAATTAGCACCGATATCGTCTTCATAATCGAAATCCATGGGGGTCATATTCTCGTTGGATCGTGAATTCGCCATTCCTCTCAACGAGAGCACCAATGATAAAGCCTAGATGTCTTTATCCGGAGAGGAGAGGCGGGATCGAGCTGATCGGATGAGAATAACCCTGCAGGAAAGAGTGCCCGGTCGGACCAGGCTTGAGCACTCCAAAGCTTAAGTTAGTAGCTTAGAGAGAATGTACTTTTAGAGAGAGAATGCTAGAGATTCAATACCTGGAGTCATTGTTGGCTGGGCTATTTATATGAGATAGTCGAGGGGCACTTGAGTGCCTGGGGAGTGATTACTGGCTGTCAGAGTAGATATGCGGCGAAGTGACAGGGAGCAGGTGGATGGCATGGGGCGCTGTCTTGTGTCAGGCAGCTGATGGGACTGAAGGTCACATCAGCCGATCGGGCGTGTGCGCTGCCTAGGAGCTCGTGCCTCCTTGCCAGTTAAGTGGGCCGACTGAATGGATCTTAGAGCAAATGATGTTTGTTGTGTTATCACTAACAAAAATAACCTTATTAGAATTGGAAAAATAAGGTTAATAAGTTTATTAGAATTGGTTTATTAAACTCTATGGATTTCGCACATGTTTAAAAAAAAACTTTATTATTCTAAATTATCATTTTATTAGAATCATGAAATTTTCAAATGTACAAATTTATACTATAAAATTTATTTTGAATTTTAGTTATTTCACTCAAATGATGAAACTTTTCATCTTATCTATGGCAACATCAATAATATTCATTTGAAAATAATTCAATCTGAAAATGATAACTTTACATTAGATCTAGGCATACAATCGAAAGCCAGAAAAAGCTCGCTTTTTAGTGGATGAACTTGAGCTTTACATATAAATTATGGGTTCAATCCGGTCTTATCCGATCTTACATTTTTTTTATATTATTATAATTTTCATTAATTACATAATTTAAAATATTTAAGAATACACATAAGAGGACATTTTTTAGAATTTATATTAATTATGGTAAAAATTTAAAAATGGTTGAATTTAAATTAGTGATATTTTAAAAAAATAATATGAAAATAAATTTTGATTTGATAATTTAAAAATTAGTTAATTACTCTGATTTTGTAAAAGAAAAAGTAATGAATTTAATTTGAGGACCCAATCTGATTCGAGTACAAAGTGATCGAACCTCAAACCGTCCAACCTGATCCATTTGTGATAAATCCAAAAATGTCTTTATCTGTAAGAGAGAGGTCGCTCCGATCGGATGAGATAACCCTGTAGTAAGAAGAGCCCGGTCGGACCAGGCGTGAGCACTCCGAAGCTTAAGTTAGTAGCTTAGAGAGATAATGTGCTTTAGAGAGATAATGGTGTGAATTCAATACATGGTGCCATCGTTGGCTGGAGTATTTATATGAGATGGTTGAGGGGCACTTGAGTGCCTGGGGAGTGATTACTGGCTGTCAGAGTAGGTATCCGGCGACATGACAGGGAGCAGGTGGTAGGCATGGGCGCTGCCTTGTGTCAGGCGGCTGATGAGACTGGCGGTCACATCAGCCGATCGGGCATGTGTGCTGCCTAGGAGCTCGTGTCTGATACCTTTAGCTGATGGGCTTTGGGCCTTGCCAGTTTAAATGGGCCGACAGGATGGGCCTTAGAGCAAATGATATTTGCTGGGTTATCACTTGTCCCCCCTCAACAGGTCCGATCGGGCACATAATTGCCTTTGTTGATCCGTTCGGATGGAATCAGTTATGGAGATTCCCGATCCGAAGACGCGTACTGGCGCGCTTTTTGAATTTGGGAGGCGCTTTTTCTGAAGCGACGCGCCTGCTGAGACAGCTGTTCTCCTTTAATGCAGTGAGCGTACCGAGGGTGACGCTTCGTTCTTCGCAGAGACATAATGTCCTTTGACATGTGGCGCTTGCTGAATGGCGCGTCGTTTGGCGTTTTTGAGAAGCTTCCGTCTATAAATAGGGGACTTTGTGAATAATTCCTTCTTTACTTTTGAAATCCCTAGCGAAGCTCTGCCAAAATCTTCCTTCGATTCCCAGATTTCTGCAACTACTCTTAACCTCTTCTTCGAATTCCTTCAAGTCTTTTTCATCAAGTAAGTAACTTTTCTTTTTGCTTTCTTTGCAATTTTCCTTTTTCTTCTCACACCCATTTCGTTTAGAAAAGAGAGTTGCACCTTCCCTTTATATTTTTTGTTGAAGATGGCCTCAAGTAGTGCTGAAGCATTGGACACAACTTTTTTGGAGTGGTATGAGAATAAACCAGCCGCTGAGCCGCATTCTCGCCTATCCGCTGCGGAAGTGGCCGAAATCCCCTATAAATACGGCCTTCCCGAGGAGATATCAGTGCTGGCCTGCCCTGAATCAATGGCGGTGACTGAAGGGCCCTTCGGCCAAAATGGCGGCGAATGGTTCGTATGCCACCTCTGGAGTCTGGATGCAGGCCTGAGGCTCCCGCTGGGCGCCTTTGAGATGGCGGTACTGAGGGGGTATGGTCTTGCCCCCAACCAACTACATCCGAACGGCTGGAGATCGGTGGCGTGCTTTAAGATCCTTTGCCAAATAGAAGTGGTGGCACCGACCTTGGAACTCTTTACCCACTTCTTCTACATCTCGGGCCGGAGCGACGGAACTGAGTACTTCTTCACCAGCCGCCCAAAAAGGAAACTGATGTTCGTCCCCACCTCCATGAAAGGGTATCGGGAACGATACTTTTTAGTGGGCAGGAAAGGTGGGTTTGGAGTGCGCCTTACTCGATCGGCTAGGGTCAACATTCTGAAGGACCTAGCCGCCGGTCAGGAATTCTACGAAAATGATATACAGAAACTGATGGCCGCCGTCAGCAGGAATGAAGGGCCTTACGAGTCCAAATTCCTTTTGCGGACACTGCTCGGCTCGCCCGGTTTTGAAGAGGCTGAGGACGTAGAACGTGAGCGTTAGGATCAGAAAAAACCCAATCATCGTGCATCAAATCATTCATTGCACTTTATTAATGTTTTATGAAGAGAATTTGTGTACGAAAAAACTTATCTAGCTTATTTTTTGTTGTGCAGCTGAGATGGCTGGTGGGAGCGAAACCTCCAGATAGCTTGGCGATCGGATCCGCCAAAAGTGCGAGGCAGAGAAGAAGGCCCAGGAGCAAAGGAAAAGGAGGAAGTTGATCCTGTCTTCCGAGCTTCAAGCCTCCAAGGGGGCGGCCGGTACTTCTGCGACGACTCCGGCCATCGCTGCCATTCCAGTGTCATCGGCACCCCCTGCTGCCACTACTGCACCTGCCTCTACTGATGCTGGACCAACAACCGTTCCTCGACTTGAGGTCTCTGCTCGGCCGTTACGCCGCCGGCGCCACACTCTTCGGGATGAGTCGGAAGAAGATGATCAGCCGATCGGTCCGACTATCCGAGAGGCGGAAGAGGCTGCTAAGAGGAGGGCAGAGGAGGCCGCCAAGAAAAAGGCCGAGGAGGCGGCCAAAAAGAGAGCTGCTGAGCTGATCGCTGAATCGGATGCCCGGCTTGCGGCAAGAGGCAAAGCTGTGCAGCACGGTGAATCTCCAAGGTGTTCATCCGATCGGAGGGTCGTCCCTATGAAGGAGGTTCTGAGAGAGAACTTCGGAGATGACTGGTCTGTGGGCCAGGTGGCCGGTTTCATTTGCAAGGGTCTTCTTCGGGACGACGATCATCGGGATGCTGGCGACGCCAGTCAGCTCAGCAGGGAAACCCAAGCTATTGGCCAGCAGCTGATAGATGTAAGTACTTTACTGACTGTTTCTGGTGCTTGTTTGCACCTTTGTGTCTGAATCTTTTGGTTTTGATTCTGTGTAGGCTGCCAGGAGGACACAGCGGCTGCACATGATGGCCCATTTGTGGAGAGGGAGGGCCGAGTCAGGCGCTGTGGCCAAGGCGGAGGCAACCACGCGCTGTGAGGCTGCCAAGAAGGAAGCTTCCGACCTTCGAGCCGAGGTTGCCAAGCTAGAAGAGCGGTATGCTTCCTCGCAGTCAGAGACAGTGGCCCTAAGAAAGGAGGCCTATCAGAGTGCTCAAGACCTGAAGGCTCGGCAGAGCGAGGCCGATAAGCTGAAAGGGGAAGTGGCCCGCTTATCTGCGGAGGGCGCCCAGCTAAAGCGGTTCGAGGCAGATGCAACCCGACTGGATGCTGAGTGCAGAGAGTTGGCTGCTGAGAATGCCAGGCTGAAGGCGGAGGGCGAGCAGCTCCGGACAGAAGTGGGGTCCTTGAAGAAGTCACACGGGGAGACGGAGGCCTCTTTTTCGAAGATTCTTGAGCTTGAGCTTGCCACTCAAAAGGAGCGCCTGATTGATGAGCTGGCAGACGCTCAGGTGGAGCTGTTGTCCCGGTTAATTCATGAAGCTGGGCGGCGCTTCCCTGGGACGGATCTGTCATGGATGGACGACCCGGCATCACTGCCTGCTCCTCCAAACGATGATGATGAAGGCGCTCCCGAGGGGGAAATCACCGAAAGAACTTCTGAAGAAGGTCCTTTACCTCTGGAGACTATTCAAGAGGTCCCTTCTGAAACGGAGCCTGCGGCGTCTTCAGTCCACGACGCTGAAGTAGAGGCTCCTCCTGCACCTGATGCCGAGCCGATGGCGACTTTCTCCAGTGGGCCTGTCTCTGAAGGGGGGGGCAGTATCTGCACCGCCTGCTGCCGACCCTTCTCAAGCCACCCTCGAGCCAATCATCGAAGGAGTCGCCGATCCTCCTGGCGAAGTGGAGATTGTAGATATAGATAGTTAGCTTAGGAATGTAGCTTTACTTTTTCCTCTTTCTTTGTTTGTTTGTTTTTTTTTTTTTTATACTTGTAACACTTATTTACAAATTGTACAGTGGAGGCATTTGTATTAATAAAACTGCCAATTTCTGCAAATTAACGTATACATAAATTTGTACTAAAATTTGCAATATAATCGAGCTAATTAAAACTCGTAATTAAAATTTGCATTAAATTTCACAAGTACTTCCTGAATTAAGATGACGTCGAAGTTGAGTGACCGATCGGGTCAGTCTGAGCGATGCTCATAGGGTTGCATGATAATTGCATAACTGAGCTAGGTGATACTCGTAGAATCGCATAGTTATTGCAAATTCGAGTTAGATAATACTCGTTGAACTGCATAAGGATTGCATAGCCGAGAGTACTCGTAAAATTGCATAAAATTGCATAACCGAGCGAGAGAGATTAGATCCTCTATAGTACAGATAATATTTGGGGAGGTAAGATCCTCCTTCGCAATGGATTTGCTAATTATGTACTAATTGAACAGTCATGAAAGAGAGAACCTTTTTATTAATAAGGCAAATGCCAGATTCTAATACATCATGCGACATGGTACTTCTTGAGTACCTCAACATTCCAGCTTCTGGGGATAACTTGCCCCTCCACTGTTCGGAGCCTGTAAGTGCTCGGACTTAGGACTTTAGAAACCTCGTAGGGCCCTTCCCAATTCGGCATCAGCTTCCCAACCCCGGCATTTCCCGAGCCTAGTTCTGCCTTCCTGAGCACCAGATCACCTACGTTGAAGGTTCTGGATCTTACTTTAGAATTATGGTATCTGGCCACTCTTTGTTTGTAGACAGCGATCTTAGCGTAGGCGTCCTCCCTCTTTCCCTCTATGAGATCCAAGTCCTGGCATCTCTCTTGGACGTTCGTCTGTTCAGAGTAGAGAGCCGATCGGTAAGAAGGGAGGCCGACCTCGACAGGAATCATTGCTTCGGAGCCGTAAACAAGAGAGAATGGCGTCTGATGAGTGCCTGTTCTGGGAGACGTTCTGTATGTCCACAGGACACTCTGCAGTTCTTCAGTCCAGTTGCCTTTGGCTTGACCCAGTCGCTTCTTCAATCCCTCCAAGATGGTCCGATTGGAGACCTCAGTCATTCCATTGCTTTGGGGATGAGCGACAGATGTGAACTTTAGTTTGATGTTCAAGCCTTGGCAAAAGTTTCTGAAGACGGAGCTGTCAAACTGCTTGCCATTATCTGCAATAAAGACATTGGGTAAGCCATACCTGCAGATGATGTTCTTCCATGTAAAGCTCTTGACCCTCTCGGCTGTGATGGTGGCTACTGGTTCAGCCTCAATCCATTTGGAGAAGTGGTCTACCGCTACTATGAGGAATTTCATCTGCTTTTTGCCTTGGGGAAAGGGTCCTAAGATGTCCATGCCCCACTGGTCGAACGGCCACGCGACTCCGATCGGCTGTTGGTCTGCTCCGTGCTGCCTTATAATCCTGCCGTGTATTTGGCACTGCGGGCATATCCTTACTTTCTCCTGGGCATCCTTGAGCATGCTAGGCCAGTAATATCCCGTCTGAAGGGCCTTTCTCGCCATGGCTCTGCTTGCCTCGTGCGCACCGCATATGCCTTCGTGGAGCTCTCTGAGGATGTAGTCCCCCTCTTCCTCCGACACGCACTTTAGCCAAGGGTGGCTGAAAGCTTTTTTGTACAAATCACCGTTAATGATGGAGTAATTGAGAGATTTTCGAGATACCTTTCGAGCTTCGTCCTTGTCCTCGGGCAGTCGTCCTATCTGGAGGAACTGCATAATTGGGCTCATCCAGGTTTCATTCTCTTGGTCGATTTCCATCATCTCCGGCTCGTCTAGGGAGGAGGAAGTCTGGTCTACAACGGCAATGTTTTCCTCTATAACACTTTGTGCGGAAGCAGACATCTTAGCTAGCCGATCGGCCTCCGCAGTTTGGTCTCTCGGGACTTTCTGTAGCACCCATTCCGATCCAGCCTCTTCCAGTTTTGCGAAGGCAGTTTTGACTTTGGCAAGGTACTGGATCATTGTGGCCTCACGTGCTTCGAAGGTCCCCAAAACTTGACTGGTGACCAGCTGGGAGTCGCTCCTAATGGCCACTGTCTCCGGTCGGATCGCATGGAGCAGTTTCAGCCCTTGAAGGAGCGCCTCATACTCTGCCATATTATTAGAAGCTTTGAAATTAAGCTTTATGGCGTACCTTATTGTGATGCCCAAAGGGCCTTTTATTACTATTTCGACGCCTCCTTGAGTGTCGTTAGCTGCGCCGTCCACTGTCATTTCCCAGATTTGTGGCTTGGGTTGACTTGGTGGTTCCTCACCCGCAAATTCGGCTATGAAGTCTGCCAAAGCTTGGGCCTTTATAGCTTTTCTGGGCTCATATCTGACATCCCAGGACTGTAGCTTAATCGCCCATCCCACCATTTTGCCTTCCAGATCGGGCGTTTGGAGTATCTTTCTTAGAGGCTGACCCGATCGGACGACGATTGTGTGCGCCTCGAAGTAAGGTCTTAACTTCCTTGCACACATCATGAGGGCAATAATGAGCTGCTCAACCGGTCCCTTCCTCAGATCTGCACCTCTGAGTACTTCACTTACGTAGTACACGGGTAGCTGTTGGATATCTTCTTCTCAGACCAAAGCACCTGCAACAGCTTCCTTAGAGGTGGCTAAATAGAGGTATAAATTTTCACCTGGTACCGGTCGGCTGAGCAGCGGCGGGTTGGTGAGGAACGCCTTCAGCTCTTCGAAGGCTTGCTGGCAGTCTTCCCCCCAGACAAAAGTTTCGCTCTTCCTTAGCTTCTTGAAAAAAGGCGTACAGCGCTTGGCTGAAGAGGAAATGAATCGTCCCAAGGCTGTTATTCTTCCATTCAGCTTCTGGACATCTTTTATGCTCCTGGGGGGTTGCATCTCGAGGATGGCCTTTATTTTTTCTGGATTTGCCTCAATCCCTCGTTGAGAGACTAGGAATCCTAAGAATTTTCCTGATGGTACCCCGAAGACACACTTCTCGGGGTTGAGCTTCATCTGGAACTTATTTAGAGTGTCAAAAACTTTTGCCAGATCGGCTGGATGTTCCTCGGCGCTTCGGCTCTTGACGATCATGTCGTCAACATATACTTCGACATTCTGCCCGATCTGGTCTTTAAAAACCTTGTTCATCAGGCGCTGATATGTGGCCCAAGCATTTTTCAGTCCGAACGGCATCATCCTGTAGCAGAACGTTCCGTCGTCTGTGATGAAGCTGGTTTTCTCCTGATCAAGGAGCCACATCAGAATTTGGTGGTAGCCGGCATATGCGTCCAGAAGAGAGTAAATGGCATGGCATGCTGTGGCGTCTACCAATTGGTCTATACTTGGCAAAGGATAGCTGTCTTTGGGGCATGCCTTGTTGAGGTCGGTGAAGTCGACACACATTCGCAGCTTGCCAGACTTCTTCTTGACCAACACCACATTAGCCAGCCATTCAGGGTAGTCTACCTCTCGGATGGTTCCGGTCTTAAGTAGCCTATCAATCTCTTCTGAAATGAACTTCCTCCGATCGGGCGCGTGCCTTCTCAGCCTTTGGCGGATCGGAGGGAAGCTTGGGTCCACATTTAACTTGTGGGTGATTATTTTGGGATCCACGCCAGGGATATCTTCTGGCTTCCAGGCAAAAGTCGCTTGATTGATGGTCAAGACATGCATGATAGCTTCTTCAGTTGTTCTATCCATGCTTGTCCCCACCTGAACATTTTTACCTTTATCTAGCGACCTGGCCTTTGTGGCCTCTGCTTGGTCCATCCTGGGCCTTTTCGCCCGCTCTTGCTGTTCGAGGCCTGGCTCTACGACCATTGCTTCTCGCTGTTGCTTTATCATGGTGATATAAGCCTCCCTGGATGCTTTCTGGTCACCTCTCAAGATGGCGACGCCTCCTGTGGTCGGAATCTTCATCACCATGTATCGGATGGAGGTGACAGCTCTGGTCTGGAAAAGCAGTGGTCTGCCGAAAATGGCATTGTAGGCAAACGTCATGTCAACAACCATGAAAATTACCTTACAAGCATGAGCTATTGCCTCTTGGCCGAGCTCGACAAAAAGCTCTACAGATCCCGCCACGGGGATAGTGGCGTTGCCCAGGCCGATCAGAGGAGTGGCATTCGGCTTGAGCTCTCCGATCGGGAGTCCCATGGCTCGGTATGCCTGGAGAGTTAGGACGTTGACAGCACTGCAATTGTCCACCAGAATTCTCTTCACATTGAAGTTGTTTATCCGAGCTCTTACGACGAGAGCGTCCTCATGGGAGAACATAACGTCTCGCGCGTCTTCGCTGGAAATGGTGACTGAGGCGGGCTGCTCTGCCTGGCGGGAAAGATAGATGCCTTTCCCCTTCCCCTTTTTGGGGAGATCTTCTCCATAGGACGACCCTCCGGTGATCACGTTTATCACCCCTGCATAGGGCCTGGCCGGATCGGCGTTTCTAGGGTTCCGGCGCTCATCGTTGTCTGAGTCAGGATCGTCCCTTCTAGGCTTCGGCTGTCTGCAGGGTTCATCCCCTCTGGCCGGGCCTATGAATCTCCTGAGGGCCCCACGGCGTATCAGCCTTTCGATTTCTTTTTTTAGCGAAGTGCACTCGTCGGTTAAATGACCGACGTCTCTGTGGAATTCGCAATATTTGCTCGGGTCCCTTGTATCCCGACTTCTTCCGGAGAGGTCTCTGGGCCAGTTGACTCTGCGGTGCTTCTCTTTGATCCACATCAACACCGCAGTCGGAGTAGCATTGAGAGGGGTGTACGTCCTCTCTGCCTGTTCGTCTGGACGCGGATTCCGGTCTCTTCCCGATCCCCTGGCTTGGCCTGAATGTCTGGAACTTTGAGCTCCATCTTGGCCTTTACTTGTCCGATCGGAAGTGGAGGCTCTTTGAGTAGAGCGATTGTCCGGATATTGTAGGCGGTCCAGGACGCTGGTCCTTCCTCTGCTTTTGGACCTGAGGGCATCATCCAACTGGATGTGTTGCCTAGCCCTGTCCATCAGTTCGGCGAAGCTGGATGGGGGTCTTGTTGTAAGCGACTCAAAAAGCGGTCGGTCAGTGGTGCCCCCTTGTAAGGCGGTGGTCGCCATCTCCACACTGACGTTTCTTACTTCAGACATGGTAGCTTGAAACCTGTCGATGTAGTCTCGAAGACTTTCATCGGTTCTTTGATAAAGATTGCACAAGTCGTTCACCGTCTTGGGCGCGCGTGTTTGCACAATGAACCTCATAGTGAACAGCTCCTTTAACTGTCTGAATGACGTAACGGATCCCATGGGCAGCTCATGGAACCACGTCAATGCATCCCCTCCCAAAGTGGTGGGAAAAACCCTACAGGCTATTCTTTCGTCATAAGTATAGACCTGTACCTTGGTCAAGTACTCTGCCAAGTGCGTGGCAGGATCTGTTTTGCCCGTGTACCTTTCCATGACCACATCTCGCCACCTGGGGGGGAGCTCAGCATCGGTGATCTCTCTGCAGAAGGGGGAGGCAGTGTTCCCACAGGTATTTCCTTCGAAGGTGCCTCTTTTGGGCGCGAGGACACCAAACTGCTTGAGCTTCTGCATAAACCACTGGTCCTGCTTGTTCGACGGATTCTGTTTGCTCAGGGTCGTGGCGGTGGACTCGCCTTTGTGCTTTCTAGCTTGGCTGCGGTTTGGGGTGCACATGTAGGACACGTCATCCCTCGTAGAAACAGTAGCAGACCTGTTGCTGTAGGGAGAGGCCCTACTTGCAGACACTATCTGCTTCCCCTTGTCGCTTTTGCCTGGGGTTCTGATTGCGCTTCTCCTGGTTCCCTGAGCTCGGGATTCATTAATAATGATTCCCTTGTTCCTGTTTCTTCTGAAATCTTCGCCCGCGAGGTGATCCTCTTGGGCTCTTTCAGAAGCAATTGGCATCTTACACTTTTTAAGGGTTTGGACAATGCTTTTTGTAAAATCACTGAGGATGGCGCGCATGTCCCTCACAGTGATGGGGGTGTCCTCTGGTTGCCTAGCAGTGACATTATCGAATTCGGGAAGGAGGTTTGTCCTCACAGGGGACCTGGTGGGCGCCGCCCTCCTTCTCGAGGTGCCTGATATGGCACGAGCATCGTCATCATGGTCATGGTCCATGGGGGCAGTATTCTCGTTGGATCTTGAGTTCGACATCCTCTCAACGAAAGCACCAAATGATAAATCCAAAAATGTCTTTATCTGTAGGAGAGAGGTCGCTCCGATCGGATGAGATAACCCTGCAGTAAGAAGAGCCCGGTCGGACCAGGCGTGAGCACTCCGAAGCTTAAGTTAGTAGCTTAGAGAGATAATGTGCTTTAGAGAGATAATGGTGTGAATTCAATACCTGGTGCCATCGTTGGCTGGAGTATTTATATGAGATGGTTGAGGGGCACTTGAGTGCCTGGGGAGTGATTACTGGCTGTCAGAGTAGGTATCCGGCGACATGACAGGGAGCAGGTGGTAGGCATGGGCGCTGCCTTGTGTCAGGCGGCTGATGAGACTGGCGGTCACATCAGCCGATCGGGCATGTGTGCTGCCTAGGAGCTCGTGTCTGATAGCTTTAGCTGATGGGTTTTGGGCCTTGCCAGTTTAAATGGGCCGACAGGATGGGCCTTAGAGCAAATGATATTTGCTGGGTTATCAATTTGATAGTTCTAAATTAATAAACAATATTATCGAGTCAATTATTTTGGATTCATTTTTTCAAGAAAGGAAAAATACATGTATTATTTCTATTAATTTTTTTTATTAAATACTATTATTGTGAAGATATTAATTTCTATTTTTAGTACAGTAATATTCTTATTAAAATAGATCTATCTCTACATTTGGAATTAATTTTTGATTTTTTAAAAAGCGTTTTATGATTATTTTTTACAAAATAAAATTGGTTACATTAAGAATATGTTTGTAAAATATAACTTCTGTCAAATGTATATTCTTCTTATAATGTTTAATAGTCGGGATATGGCTGAGAGGACAAAGAGGGCCCAAGAAGGCAAGGGGAAGAAATCGACCGTTGCGGAGGATCAATCCGGTCAGTCTGTTAAGCTACGAAGAAGGCTCATCCCGAGGCCAAGGCAATTGGAAGTTTCTGAAGTCAATCAGCCTTCGATTTCGATCATCCCTCCTCCTCCTCCTCCGACCCGACCAGAAGCTGATCCATTGATGCCTGCTGGGGCGAATGTTATGGGCCTTTCAGAGAGGTCTTCTCCAAGGGTGTCTTCTGATCGAATAATGTTCGAGGGGCATTCAGGCTCAGCTACTGCTGCTGCTCCAACTTCTAAAGTTGGATTTTTTTTTTCTTTGAAAGAGATCTTGGTTTAGAAGTTTGGAAAGGGGTATTCCGTTCGAAATTGACTTCTTGAGTCGCTGCTTAATGTTCGAGAAGGACATTCAAGACATGGGTCAGGTAAGCTTGCCTGTTCGGGAACTTGCCAAGATTTACTGGAAGCTCTTTTAGGTAAGTCTTTCGTTTATTGAAATTGAAACTTCATTTCTTTGTTTCTTTATTTTTCATTGTCTGATTTTTAGTTTGTTGAAACAAGCTACTTAAAGGGGTGGGCGCCTTTATGTAAAAAATCTTGCCTGGAAAGAAAAGCTCTCTGAGAAGATTAGATCTAAATCGGAGTTGAAGGAGAAGCTAGAATCGCAATCAAAGGCGTATGAGGCTCAATTTGAAGCTCTTCGTTCGGAAAATACTGATCTTTCTTTGCAAAACTCTCAGCTCTCTTCTTAAGTGGGAGAGCTCAAAAGGCAAATTGAGTTAGCCAGAAAGAAATCAGAAGAGAAGCCAGCTGCTCTGAACCTGGATCATCAGAAGGAGTTGGCTAATAATAATAATAAAAAAAAAAAGAATAAATGAATCAACTTAGCTACCTCCAAGACAATCTTCTCACTCGAATCATGGTCGAATGTGAGAAAGGTTATCTAGAGGCAGACTTCAGCTTTTTAGATGATCCAACTGGATCCCTGAGCTGCATCCTGAGCATGAGGAGGTGGGTCCTCCGATCAATTATGCTGTCCAAACTGCTCCTGAAGAGGATGTAAATATAGTAGATTAGAATAGGATTTTTCTTTTGAATTTATAAATTTGAACCTTTGTACTTAGGAATTTAATCAATGCAATGACTATTTTCGCAATTCTAGTATTCAATTATTTTTGTGGTTTCTTTTTATCGCTTTGAAATAATTATCTGAATGAAATATCATTTAATTGATGAACGTTAACATTTCATTGTCTTAAAAGACTTGAAAAATTTTAATTTTCCATTTTCATACATCAGGGTTAAGAAATAAATAATTTTATCGGGTTCGTGACTATTTTGCAAATTAACTTGAGAAAAATCATCAAGCTTATAAAGCATACAATCGGATTGAATTTATGACTTTCACTAATTAACTTGGGAATAATATCTGTAACTTGTATATTCATTAATCAATTCGATCGGAATACAATATTACATTAGGTACTTTTTAAGCACTTAAACATACGATGATCTTGGAATCTCTAAACCATCTAGGGTTCTTAATTTATACGTACTTCTGCTAAGGACCTTGGAAACTTCATAAGGTGCTTTCCGATACCAGCATTTTTGGAGCCAATTTCTGTAACACCCCGATACCCCCATTAGAAGGATATCGGAGCGCTACCCGACGCTCACTCAGAAACATTTATACATATCAGTGGAAGCAGCAATAAAAATAATAAAATATACATCACTTATAAAATTACATACAGATCCTTAATTACGTTTACTCTATACTTATACAAAATACAAAACGATATACAACCTTAAAACACAAACTACAGGAACTGAACAAAATAAAACTCCAACTCCTAGTGGCCAACCCTGCAGATGCGCGACGCGAACCGAACAAACCTGCCACCTACATTGGAAATAGCCCGTGCTAAGCAATAACGCTTAGTGGGGAGGAACAAAAACACTAGAGAACAAGTACACTAAACAGGAATACGATAAATCATGCATATTCAAAATACGTACGCATACCAAAATACTTACCATGCCAACACGTGGGATGTCACATGCACAACATACCATAATCAAATCAAACATAATCACTATACCAAGCCATTTATTTAACAGAAATGCTGCACTGAACATTTATAACACTACACTGAACATACATTAACATATCTCAAACATTAGCCTGAATCTCACTAGCTGTGGATACGGGAGCACTACACGACACGGGATATTGCGAACAGTATCAATTGTGAGAGACCGAAGCCTCGATCACATACTACACGGGAGGCCGAAGTCTCAAAAACATTTTAGCAAGAGAGACCGAAGTCTCAAAATATTTTATCACTGCACGAAAATGACCATCTCGGAGGTCGGCCGAACGACCCAAACGGGGCCTACATAGGCAGCTGCACTCATATATCCCTTTATAAGCATGCTTATCTATCCACTACCTTGACATTTCAGGCTTAACATAAAGACTCTATACTCTATATCATACACATTGCAATTACCCAAGCATTTCATCATGATTCAATCACAAATAACTAATATCACATAACATGTCACATTCAACAACTATAAGCATGTGCACACTTAATTCCATTATCAAACTCTTATGGCAAAGCATCAATTACCCATAACTTTCAATTGTTAAACATTTATTTATTCGTCTCAAAACTCTAAAAAAGTAATGAATAAGTTTTAGACAGTTGCGATGAAGTTCGGATGCATTTCGGAAGCAAAACGTACCAAAATACTCAACCTAAAGGAGGGAAAGGAAGGGCAAGGGTTCATGCCAACCATGGGGTTAAAAATAAGAGAAAACACCTTGAACAAGTAGATTCTGTAGCGCTCGCGACATGGGTCGCGCTCGCGACAGAAGCCTCCCTCACATGCTCTACGAAAATCAGACTATCAGGACAGTTTCTCACTCTGACTTTGCATCGACTAAACTACCTAAAACTCATTTTTAGACAAAACTTCCTTCTTAAAAAATGATCCTTAGGATGTAAGAATCAAATACGACAAATTTCATGTCATTTGGACATCTATAACTTCAGATATGGGCTAAACAACCTATATTATTCAAGTAACCCGACCCAAATAGAGACACTACGGTTTTGGCAAATTTTCAGGATCATAGAGCAAGAATTTGCCCAAGGTCATTTCTGAGACTTTTATAGGTCTGGAAGTCATGGTTCTAATGGCTCAAGAATCAAACTATTTAGAGGTTTAAAACACTACTTATGAAAAAAAAAATACACGGAGGTCAGATAAAAATTGAACAGAATTTGCCAAAATCCGACCTTATCATCACAACTATATGACAACCCATCTAGCATCATCATCACACATGCATTTACTCAAACAAATCATTTAAAATCTCCAGAATTTACAATACACAAAACACATACACATTAAATCCAAAATGAGAACTAGGGCAATAGACTTCCAACTGAACATAATAGAAGATTCAACTCCCAAACCTGGAAATGGTGCTCAAATCCTTAATCTTCAAGAACCCACTTCCTAGCCTTTGATCTTCTTAACACTAAACTCTTGCACAAAAACCCAGCCAAAAACACTCATTAATCAAACCAAGTTTTTCTCAACTAAAATCAGAAATAAGAAGGAGAAGAAGAACCCGAAGAGACTCAAGAAATCCAAGCTACTTACCTTACAAAACCCAGCTCAGTCCCTCTATAACCCACTCAAAACTCAGGAAACACAAGAGAGAAAAGGTTGAGAGCAGAAAAATGGAAGCAAGAGAGAGAGGGGACGGGAAAATGGAACACAAGGGAGGAGGGGCAGCTTCCACGGGAAGCTTCAACTAAAAATCTGCCCTCCCTTGCCTCTCTCCTCCTTTTCCATTCAATGCTCACCTACCCTTGTCCACTTGGCACTATCTTATTGGCCCAAAACATCCAATTTGACTTCCATGTCCCAAGGCACCATTCTTCTCTCACACCATACTAACTATTATAAAACATTTTACATCCAAGTTACCATACACCCACCTCACTAGATAAACCCTCATCAAAATATCCTACATCCATAGCACCAAACACACAAACCACTATATTACTTCTTCCATCAACCTTGTTACCATACACCACACACACACTAGATAATTCCTCATTTAACCCTTAATCCTTAATTATCCAAATTTTCTCATGCATAAATTACTGAAATATCCTTACTTTTCCGACTTAGCATTCAAATTCCGAATAGGCCCTTTTTGGGTTGTTATAATTTCAGCCTTTCTTAAAACCAGATCTCCAATATTGAAAGCTCTTGACTTTACCATGTTGTTGTGGTGCTTGATGACTCTCTGCATATAAGTTGCTATCTTTATATAAGTGTCTTCCCTCATTTCTTCGACTAGATCAAGATCATGGCATCTTTCTTGCCCATTGTTCTGATCGAAAAAGAATATCAGCCAATATGAGGGAATTCCAATGTCTAATGGCACTACTGCTTCCAGCTCGTATAATAATGAGAAAGGAGTCTGCAAAGTCCCAACTCTAAGTAAGGTTCTGTAAGACAACAAAACACTTTACAGCTCTTCTGTCCAATTGCCTTTTGCTTCTCCTAATCTTTTCTTCAACCCCTCCAAGATTGTTCGATTAGAAACTTTTATCATCCTATTGCTTTATGGATGAGTCACTGAAGCGAGGATTAATTTGATATTCAAATCGGAGTAGAAAGTTTTGAAGGTAGAGCTATCAAATTACATGTCGTTGTCCGTAATGAAAACTTTAGGAGTGATTGTGGCCAAAGGTTTGGCTTCAATCCACTTGGAGAAGTGGTCAACGGCTACAATAAGGAACTTATTTTGGTATTTGCCTTGGGGAAAATGACCTAAGATATCCAATCCCTATTGAACGAATGGCCATGAGACACCGATCAGCCACTATTCGGCTGCTCTGTACCTGATTATTCTTCCATGGATTTGACATTGCTGGCACTTATTGACTTTTTCTTGAGCGTCTTTAAAGATACTAGGCCAAAAATAGCCGTTCTGCAGTACTTTTCTCCTGATTGCTCTGCTGGTCTCATATGCCCTACAAATGCCTTCATAGATTTCTCTAATGATGAAGTCCCCATCTTCCCTTATGACGCATTTGAGCCATGGATGGTTGAATGCCTTCTTGTATAGTTCATTACTAATTATAGAATAACTGAGTGATATCCTTGTTATTTTTCTTGCTTTAGCATCATCTTCAAGCAATTCCCCTGATCGAAGGTATCGAATGATTGGGCTCATCCATGTACTTTCTTACTGCTCTATCTCCATTACTTTAAGCTCTTCAAGGGAATAGGAGAACTGCTCTTCCACCGTTATGCTTTCTTCGATCTTTTACTATTCAGAGGCTGCCATTTTAGCCAGTCGATCAGTTACGCGGTGTCTTGTCTCGACACTTTTTCCAAGCTCTATGACATTTCAGCTCCTTTAATGCTATCGTCACTTTTGCCAAGTACTTCTTCATGTTATCTTCTTTGGCTTCAAAACTTCCAAGTACTTAACTTGTCACTAGTTGTGAGTCACTTTTGATCCTAAGCTTTTCTGGCCAGATAGACTTGACCAACCTCAGGCCTTGTAAAAGTGCTTCATGTTCTATAATATTATTGGATGCTTTGAAGCTCAATTTTATGGCATGTCTGATCATCATGCCCAAGGGTCCATTTATCACTATTCTCATGCCTCTTCTTTGAGTATTCGAGGCTCCATCAATAATTATTTCCCAAGAAACTTTCTCAGGCTGTCGAACTTTTTCTCAATTGGTGAATTATACTATAAAATCTGCCAATGCTTATGCCTTTATTGCGCTCCTTAGCTCATATCTAACATCGAAGAATTGCAATTTTATGGCCCACCCACCACATTTCCTTCCAAATCTGGCATTTGAAGGATCTTCGTGAGTAGCTCCTCGAACTAAACAACTATGGTTTGAGCTTCGATGTACTGCCTCAGCTTCCTGGTGCACGTGATGGGTGCAATGATCAACCGCTCTGTTGGAATTTTCCTTAGTTTGGGCCTTCTTAGCATTTGGCTGATATAGTATATTAGCAACTGTTTAGTACCTTCTTCTCTGACCAGAACTGCTGCCACTGCCTCTTTCGAGGTGAACAAATAAAGGAAAAGCCTCTCACTAGGAACCAATTGGCTCAACAATGGTGGATTGATGAGGAATTGGTTTTGCTCTTCAAAATCTCTTTGAAAATATACTTCCTAGCTAAAGACATCAATCTTTCTCAATTTTTTGAAGAAAGGCATACAACGCTTTGCTGAGGAAGATATAAATCTCACCAAGGCCGTGATTCTTCCATTCAGCTTCTGAATAACTTTGACGCTACTTAGGGGTGGGTTGTATGTCTAAAATTACTTTGATTTTTTTGGGTTAGCTTTGATTCCGTTTAGGGATACCATGAAGCCTAACACTAGATGGCACCCTAAACAGCTCGAAGAAGCACTTCTCTAAATTTAGCTTCATTTGAAATTTATTGAAAGTGTCAAAAACTTTGAAATATGCTCCTCTTGGATCTTGCCATTTGTGATCATGTCATTGACATATACTTTTACATTCTTTCTGATCTGATCCTTGAAAATTTTATTTATTAACCGCTAGTATATTGCTCTAGCATCTTTCAGACCAAACGACATCACTTTATAGCAAAAGGTGTTGTCGTATGGGATGAAACTTGTCGTCTCCCAGTCTAACAACAATATTAAGATATGATGATAGCTAGCATAAGCGTGAAGCAAGGATTAGATCGTATGGCAAGGCATAGCATCTCCAAGCTAATCAATACCAGGCACTGGGTAGCTATTTTTTGGGCAAGCTTTATTGAGATCGATGAAATCAATGCACATTCTAAGCTTCCCGTTCTTCTTCTTCACTACAACCACATTTGCAAGCCAATCAGGATAGTCAACTTCTCTGATAGTTCCAACTTTTGCTTAACAGGAGAGTGGTTGGGATCTGCATTCAGTTTGTGCATGATGACCTTTAGGTCAATACTAGGGATATCTTTCAGCTTCCATGCAAAAGAGGCCTGATTGATCATTAGTACCTGCATGATTTCTTTTTCCACCTTCTTGGTCATTTTTGACCCGATCTGGACTTTTTTCTCTTTGGATAACTCTATTGTTATTAGCTCTCCTTATAGGTTCATTCTTTTCAACCTCTTTTTTTTTCTCAAGGCCCGGCTCTACTATGTAGGCCTGCTTCCCTTTCTTTATCATTGAATCGTAGGCTTCCCTATAGGCTTTCTAATTTACTCTCAGGATTGCCACTCTTGCTTCTGTGGGCACCTTCATGACCATGTATCTAATACTGTTGACAGTCCTGCTCTAGAAGAGCAACAGTTTTCCAAAAATTACATTGTATGCAAAGCTCATGTCCATCATAATAAAAGTGGTTTTGCACGTATGGGTCACTACTTTATCTCCAAGCTCTGCGAAGAGATCAATCGATCTTACCACTGGTACGGTGGAATTGCCGAGTTCGATTAGTGGGGTGGTGTTTGGCTTTAATTCTTCAATCGGCAAGTTTGTCTTCTTATAGGCTTCTAGGGTGAGGACGTTTACTGTATTTCCATTATTGACCAAAATTCTTTTTACCAGGAAATTGTTGATTATAGCTTAGACAATTAGGGCATCTTTATGTGGGAACTTCAGATCACCTACATCTTCGAGGGATATAAAGACATATGGCAGCTTTTTAGATTTTGTTGAGAGGTATATGCTTTTGCCCTTTTTTCTCTTCGAGAAATCATCTCCATATGATGATCCTCATGCGATCATGTTGATTACCCTAACTCTTTGCCTTTGCTGATCAACATCTCTTGGTATCTTTCTCTCTTCATCAATCATTAGAATTTAATTGACCCTTTCTTTCAGAAAGGGGCTTACAAGGACTCCTCTATTTGAGCCTTACAAATTTCTTCAAAGACCCCTTTTTCGAGAGCCTTTCAATCTCCTCCATCAGGGAGTTGCACTCATCAATCCTGTGACCAACATGTTTATGGAATTCATAATATTTGCTCTTGTCTCTCTTGGCGTACGTCCAATCGGACATCTTCTTTAGCCAGTTCACCTTTTTGTACTTCTCCTTGATCCATATTAGACCATTAGTAGGGGTGGAGTTGAGTGAGGTATAGGTTCTAGTCGAATTATTAACATGGCATTCGAACCTTCCTTACTCAGTCTCTTTCCACTTTAACGAGCTTCTTGATATGGATGCCCTTTTTGGGCTCTTCATTCTCCTTCCTGCCCATTCAACTGGCTACTGCATCCTTTCTACAATACTCAGCATTCTCCCATCAGCTCTCATCATATCATCTAGCTGGATGTGCTGGTTGGCCTTATCCATTAGATCCATGAAGTCAGTTAGTGGCCAAGTAGTGATGGATTCAAACAGTTGGATGCTCCTTATGGTCCTGGGTAAGGCATCTGCTGCTACCTCCGGGTGCAAATTCCTTATAATAGATGCCAATGTTTGGAATCTGTCAATATAATCTCTAAGGCTCTCATTAGGGCCTTATACTAGGTTGCACAGGTTACTGACCATCTTCGGTGTCTATATCTAAACTATGATCCTCGTCGTGAATATATCGTGAAACTGCCTAAAAGAGCTTATTGATTCCTGATGAAGATCATGAAACCAATCTAAAGCATCACCCGCCAGGGTCATAGGGAAAACTCTGCAGAATATCCAATCATCGAAGGAGTACATTTGAATCCACATCGGGTACTCTAAAATATGGCACTTCGGATCGGATTTGCCCGTGTACCTAGACACCTTTATTTCTTTAAATCTGCTCGGCAGCTCGACCTCTTTTATCTCCTAGTAGAAAGGGGAGACAATGTTGCCATCCAACAAGGGCTTTTTGGAGAGCCTAAGTTCAAACCTCTTGATTTTCTACAAAAATCATTACTCGTTCTTGTCTACCATTGGGCCTTTATCTTTTTCCTTTGCTTTTTTGGAGTACCTTCTCTTTGTAGTACATATGTACGTCAAATCATCTCCTATAAAGATTAAAAGTTATGTGATCTCCTAGGGGTGTAAGCTGAATCGTATGTGGTGAAGGCATGACTTTTACTTGTAGAGAGCATGTTTTCCCTCCCTTTATCTTTTTTGCCTGATTCACACACATCTGAATGAGTGCTAAATATATCTCTTTCCTTATGGTCTAATATTATGATCCCCTTGTTCCTTTGCCTTTTTTTCTTCTCTTCTTTCACTCTCTACCTCTAGATCCCTTATTGAGGTCTAAGGTTGCTTGACCTTTGAGATAGATTACATTATGTTCCTCCCAAAGTCTCCTAGGATTGCTTTTAAATCCTTCATGGTGATTATAGTGGTATTTGGCTATGCCATGAACTCTGCATTGAATGCAGGTAAAAGATTATTATGGGTAGGGAATCCACAAGGTTTCTCCCTTCTTACAATGGATCTCGATCTTCTCTCATCATTGAATTGATTACTTGGTATTGTTCTAAAGTGTTTGGATTATCTTGATGAGCCTTCCATAGTCTCTCAACAAAAGCACCAAACGATAATGCCTAAAAGATTAAAAATGATATGAGGTTGGATGAAATGAGTGATGACCGATCAGATCATCAAGGCTGTTAGACCTGCAAGAAGATGAACTCGACCAGACAAAGGGTAAGCACTCTGAAGCTTTAGTCATTAATGCTTTTAGAGAGAGAATGTAACGAGAGAATGTCTCTAGAATTCAATTCCTAGTTCTCATGTGCTTTTATCTATTTATAGTGTATGAGGGAAACCACATGTAAGCACTTGAGTGCTAGATATGGGTCTGCTCTGGCGCAGAGAGTAGGTAGACGGCATGGGTGACTTGGATTTGATTGAGCATGTATAGTGGAGTGTGTCAGTGGACTTTGACAGGTCACAGCCTTTGTCAGTTTGATCGAAAATTTGGAAGTTACTTAGGTGATTTGCTTATCATGTGCTGGGCCTTGGGCTGACTTATGTTGGACCATGGGCTAAGAATAGATCAAGCCTAGTAGATAATGGATATTATCACTACCTTCTAAAAATAAATAAATAAATAAAAGAGTCGCACTTTTTTTTTGTGTACCTCGAAATATATTTCCATTTTCTTTTTTAACATTATAATTATCAATAGAAACCTATACTGTACTATATATAAAAGTCAATGAAAATGTGAGAAAATTTTTTGGACAAAAATAACTTTAAACTTTTATGTTATTAATGAAAATGACCTAATTAGGAGTTTACAAAATAAATAAAAATTAATAGACTCTTCTAATATAGTTTTGACTTTGAGATATTAGCTATAGAGTATATTTTTTACCTATTTCATTACAACTTAAATTCAATAAATATCTAATAGAATTGATAAAATAAGATTAATAAGTTTATTATAATTGATTTATCTATATTATATATAAAAGTGAAAATGTGAGTAAAAATTTTTTAGGACGAAAATAACTTTCTATTTTTATGTTATTAATAAAAAATAACCTTATTATGAGTTTGAAGGGAAAAATATAAAGGTAACATTCAATATGATATCTATCTCTTGTAGCGCAGAACTAATACGAAAGCGATTACAAGAATCCCTTTTTATGATTACTGGCCTAGCTAATAATCCACTTGCGGGATGACAGCAACTTCCATAATCTAAAAGCCCCTTATATATATATATGTGTGTGTGTGTGTGTGTGTGTTGAGTGTTGTAGATTTCTTATGTGTAATGCACTTTTTGTTATGTGTGATTAAGTCTCGTCTATCTACCTTCTCATATCTATTTAAATGTATCCTAATAGCTAGAGATTAGTCTCCAGTATAACTCAAACTCATTTTGAGATAAGATTAGATAATTTTTATCTAATAAAGAAACTCAATCTTATCTTGTTATGAAATTCTATCCATATCAGAGTGATAGGTATATCCAAATTCTATCATCTCCCACTCGTATATGACAGAACGATTTCTTATCATCATCTCTAGTTATACGGGCAGACAGACCATGTGATCAGCATACCTCGAGAGTACTAGCGCTATACACCAGTTAAAGATATATAGCGTCTCAAAAAATAAGATCATTTTTTTCACGTATGCCTAACCCTAGATGGCCTTCTCACATTCACTATTTTAACTCATTATCTCATAAAATATCTTTCCTGCTCACTATAATGTTTCTACTTATAGAAGCTATAATAACATGTTGGTGAACCACGATCCTTTTGAATGTGATCAAAAGGCTATCTTCACCTCTTACTATATGCAATCTATTATGATTCAGCTCGTTTTTCTACCTAGATTCACCAGGCCGAATTTTTTTATGACTTTTTGGAGACTAACTAAGCTAACCACATCGAACCATACTTCTGAGATAAGTTAAATAGGGTCTCACAATAGAAAAAGTTGAGTTCAATAATCTTAAATTCCCATCCCTTGGTCACTTAAACACACATAGCATAAAGCATATGTTATGGTGTTCTTTCCTTTCCTTAAAGGATCATATATCTTATAATTTTAAATAAAATATATAGCACCATATAGAAGCGTAAGGTTGCGACGTACCGAAACATCCAACTTTAGTCCGCTTACTTAAGGACCACTTCTGCCTTTTGGACAAAATATGGTAGTTACATTTAACTTACCATTGCATTACATTCAATCCTTATTTAGACATTAATTCAAAGCATATAACCTTATGTATGTCTTTATCTCGCACCTTAACAAGATTAATTTTGTAATTTCTGCATGACGGCACTTTTATTTTGAACAGGCTATTGAACATTATCATACGTTCAAAATTTGCATCTTAGTTTTTGTCAACTTATTGATAAAACTAAGATAAACATCCTTGTGAGTGGGTTATTTCTCTGTCCAACATGCTCAAACTCATATAAATAACATTAAATGTTCACATATAAACATTCACACTCATATATTGCCAACAATGAACTTGATTATTATTCATAAATAATAATGTTAAAGGATTACTGTAGGCACCGAGTCCCGAGACATCCAGACTAGGATTATCCAATAATAAAATTAATGCCTACCCACATGTAAGAAGGTTGGAAGTGATGGTTTCCATGTCAAAACGACAATTAAAAAAATAAAAAATATTAAAAAAAATATTAAAAAATAATAAAATATAAATAAAAAAGAGGGTTGGAAGTGATGGTGTTCTTGTTAAAATTGCTTTTAAACAAAAAGATTTTGGAGGTTTTCAGCCGCTAGGGCGAGGGATAAGCGTGACAGCGTGCTCGTGCAAGGCCTGCCCTCCTAGCGGGAAGCATGCGAGCACAACCTGGGCGCCCCTCACTGATTTTGGCCCCCATATGCATTTTCAACGTGATTTTTGGCTCCAAATTGATTTTTTTCCCCTTTTTTCGGGATTTGGCAATTTTGGGGAGTATTTCTCTTCAATAGAATCTCTCTAAAGTAAAGAAAATAGGCAGAGGCAAAAATCTGAATTTTGGAGGATTCCTCTTCAATAAGATCTCTCCAAAGTGAGGAAAAAAGAAAGAAGCAATATTCTGCAATTTTCTTAGTGATTTTCTTTTTCAATACAACTTCTCCAAAGAAATTTCTTCTTAATAAAAAATCATTCTTGAGACAAAAAAAATAATTATTTTTCATTATTTTTCTTTGAACAATTTTTTTTTTTTTTTGCAATTTTCTTTCTAAAGGAAAAGTTTAGATTTTTTTTATTTTTCTAATTTAATTTTTGCGGATCTAAATGAGAAAATCAACCATCATCTCTCTTTCTATCAAATCCGAATTCTGAGGGTAAATATCTGGGCCAAAAGCCAACTTTCTCTTTATTTTTCTTCGTTTTCTCCATTCATATTGATTTTTGAGTTTGTTATTTTATGTGAATTATTTGTTAATTTTTTTGTTTCTTGCATGAGATTTTCACTATTTTAAATATTTTTTTTGTATGAAAGACACATAAAATCGTGTAAAACTCACATGAAACTAGGGGTGTACACGGTTCTGAATCTTCCTATACCGAACCGAAGTACCAAAAAAAAAATCCAGAACCGAATTGTACCGTTGACTTTTATGACTAGAACTGAACCGAATTGTACTGTTGACATTTTGACTAGAACCGAGCCGAATTGTACTGTAACCGAATCAAGAACCGTATTGAACTGTACCGAACTATTCTGAACTGAATTGGACCGAAATAACCGATATTTATTAATTATTATATACAATACTAGTAATTTATATATAAATATTATTTATAATTTCTATTATATAGTTATTATATAAATTTAACTTCATAATTATTTGTAATTTTTTGAAACTTTCATAATTATTTGTATTAAATATTTTAATGTACGAAATTAATATAATAAATACTTAATAAATTAAAATAAATATTTTGATTATTAATAAGATAAATTTAATTATCATATCTATATGAATGTGCAACTAAAATAATTTGTATTTAATTTAATTTACATTTAGTGTCACTCAACTAGGGGTGAGCAAAATTCGGTTAAAACCGAAAAACCGAACCAAACCGACCGATTTTTTAAATTCGGTTCGGTTATTCGGTTTTAAATTTATAGGTACATCGGTTATTTCGGTTCGGTTCGGTTTTGAATGGCAAAAACCGAAGAAAAACCGAACCGACCGAACTTTTAAATTTATATATTATTTTATTCAATTTTTACATTAAAAAAATTATTTTTGTATTTTTTTATCAATTTAAGGGGTTTGAAATTAAATTATATATGTACATTTTTTTTAATTTAATTTTTTTAATTTTAATTTTATGATTTATAATTTTATATAATTTTTTAGATAATTTTTTTAATTATAATTTTGAATTTTCGGTTTTTCGGTTAACCGAACCAAACCGACCGACAAATTCGGTTCGATTTGAATTCGGTTATTATACAAATTCGGTTCGGTTCGGTTTCGTAAAATATTGTAATTTCGGTTTTCGGTTATTTCGGTTCGGTTCGGTTATTGAACCGAACCGACCGTTGCACACCCCTACACTCAACTACTACATAATTTTTTTATTTTGTGCAAATATTTATATACACATACAAATATAATTATTATATCAATGAAATTTTACTAATTAATGTAATTATATGAGTATATAATTACTTTACCAATTAATTTTATTTAATTTTAATATCACTCAACTAGTGTTTATTTATTGTAAGTTAATAATTTAATTATATATAATTAAATTTTACTAATTCTTGTTTAATTTAATTTAATTTTAATGTCACTCAACCACTACTTAATTTTTCTTTTTGTACAAATATTTATATACACAATCACTTTACCAATTAATTTTATTTACACCCATAACCGAACAATTCACCCAAACCCACACAAAAAAAAAATTAACTCAAACCCAATCCAACTAAAAAATGACCCATTTAAACCCACCCAAAATCTATCCACATAAAATACAACCCATTTGGGTCATTCTACCTATATCCAATGGGTGTTTGTTTGTTCTTTTATCAATTGATGTATGTTTATTCTTTTTTTTTCTTTTTTTTTTTCATTATTTCTTGGACATTAAAAACTTTTGCTTTGTTGCACAAATTTTTTTTGCCTGAACTGTTTCGTTGTATTAAAAAGTAATATTTTTGAAAATTATTTATTATTTTAGAGATTTTAGTTGATTGCACAAATTAAAAATAAGTAAATTTTTTAATAATATTTATAATTATTTATATGATGAGCATATATTAAAATATATATTAGTATTATTATTGTGTAATGTGTATGCGTATTTTGTTTATTAAATTTTTAATGGATGAGTTACCTGATTAGTCGTGAATAGTATTTTTCTGACGGTAAATAGTGTACTTAGGACAAAAATTACATCTGAAAGTAAAACAATATACTATCAAAAAATACTAGCCACGAGGAGGTCAAGGGTAAAATTTGGAGAGAAAATGAACTCAAATAAGTTCCCAAAAGTTAAAAACAAAAAAAAAAAAGCTCTACCCGTTTTAAAGGGTACCAAGTTTGACCAAAATTTGATCGGACCTCTAAAAATAGCAAATGACTTTTAAAAATTATTTTAATATTATATGTAGACTTAGATTAATATTTAGAAATTTTTGACAATGAAAAATTAATTTTTTGGTAACACTGAAAATTATCAAAACGGACTGATTTAGATGTATCAGATCGAGAAACGGATTCTGTTTGAGCTAAAATTTTGCAGAGAGGCTAACTTATATATTTTAAGAATTATAAAATTGATTTTGGGCGAAATTTTACTTAGAAAGTGAGTGAAATAATTTAGAATTATATAATAGGCTTAAAAATGGAGAAAGAGTCACTTGATTTATTAATTATTGTGTTGTTGTGCCCCGTATGGGTTATGAATTATTTGAATTTCAGGAAGGGTAGGTTATATATATAGTCGTTATACTGAAAAAAAAATTTATCAAATAAATAGTAAATTGGACAGTTATAAGTCAACAGACATTCCTACCCGTTTGAATCTCCGCCGATCCATTTGAGTCACTTAACCCATTTGCACTAACATTTTTATAGTAATATTTTTAATATCCTATTATTATATCGATAATTATTTTTTATTAAAAAAATGGTAAAATAGGTTGACTTAAACCCATCCAATTCATTTGGGTATTGATCAATTTATGACCCATATATTTTTTACCAATTTATGACCCACCCATTTATGACCCAACCCAAGCCCACCCAATCCACCCATTTGCCACCTTTACTTATAGCTATTGACTATAATATTAATTAATAATTTTTTAACTGTTAAGCCAAATTTATTAAAATTAAGTATAATAACTGAGCCAAAATAATATATGTGGATAGATACTAACCAGATAATCAGTCGACATTGTATATATAATTATTTTATCAATTAATTTTATTTATATTTAGTGACACTCAATTAGTACTTATCTATTTTTGACACAATATTTATTTGAATAATTGATGATTTTATATTAATAATGTAATTATATACAACTGAATATTTTATTATATAATCAGTTTATCGATTACTTTCATTTGGTTCTAGTGTCATTCAACTAATACTCATTTATTTTTATCACAATACGTATATGAATATGTAAATTAAAAATAAAATTATATATAATTATTTATAATAAAATTTTAATTTCTTTTATTTTTAGCGTTACTCAACTAATACTCATATGTATTTAGCACATATTTATGTGAGTAATTGAAGATCTATTTTAATAATATATTTATATACAATTATTATATTAATACAATTTTATTAATCAATATATAATATAATATAATTATATGAGTATATAATTATCTTATTAATTAATTTTTTTTAGAGTGAATTAAGAATAAAATATGAAAAATTTTAGTTGAAATATTTTTTATTTTAAGTTTTGGAGGGAATTAAAATATTTGGAGGGAACTGAAATATTTGGAGGGAATCCGACCGGTTTTATATTTATTATTATTATTATTATTATTATTATTATTATTATTATTATTATTATTATTATTATTATTATATGTATATGTATATGTATATGTATATGTATATGTATATACGTATATGTATATGTATATATATATATGTATGTATATACATATATATATATATGTATATGTATATACATAGATATATATATGTATGTATATACATAGATATATATATGTAGGTATATATATATATATATATATATATATATATATATATATATATATATATATATATATATATATATATGTATATGTAGCAATGCTTTTTTAGAGTGAATTAAGAATAAAATATGAAAAATTTTAGTTGAAATATTTTTTATTTTAAGTTTTGGAGGGAATTAAAATATTTGGAGGGAACTGAAATATTTGGAGGGAATCCGACCGGTTTTATATTTTATTATTATTATTATTATATGTATATGTATATGTGTATATATACATATATATATATATATATATACCTACATATACATTGCTACATATATATATAAATGATAGCATTGCTACATATATATATATATATATATATATATATATATATATATATATATATATATATCTATGTATATACCTACATATATATATCTATGTATATACATATACATATATATAGATATGTATACATATCTATATATATGTATATGTATATACATAGATATATATATGTAGGTATATACATAGATATATATATGTATATGTAAAACTTAAGGCAAAATTAAAAAGAGAAAACATAAATAGTAGAAAAGAACTAGGAGATTTTTGTCAGCAATATGGTTATGAAAGGATTAGTGCACCTTCAGCTAGAGTAAAAAGGAAGAATAAAATTAAACGAAAGTATATTACTAGAAGAAGGACTTATAAGCCCAATATAGAATTAGAAAGGCCCAATAACAGAAAAACTTATTCTAAGAAAAGACCTTATAAGAATAAAAAAAACCCCATAAAAAAGATATAATAATTTGCTATAAATGTGGTAGACCAGGACACTATTCAAAAAATTGTAAAATGAAAGGGAAAGTAAATAATTTAGATGCTTCAGATGAATTAAAAGAAAAAATTATGAAACTTGTAATTAACGATTCATCAGAAGAAAGCTTATCAGAAGATTATTCTGAAAATGATTTAAATAATATAAGTGAAACTGAATCTAATAATAGTGATTCAGAATCCTGTGAATGCGTAGGAACTTGTCAATGTAATCAAATAAATATGATTAGTAATGAACAGGAATTTTTATTAGGTATTATAGATAAAATAGATGATCCAGAAATAAAAAGAGATTATTTAATTAAACTAAAAGATTTAATAGGACAAAGGGAGCAAAAAAATTATAAACCTTATAATTTCTCAGAAATTTGTCAAAGATTTAAACAAGTTAATAAAAAATCCTCTATTCAAGATCTTCAAGAAGAAGTCAAAAATTTAAAACAAGATATGAACATATTAAAAGAAAAGGTCCTATACTTAGAAGAAGAAAATTTAAAAAGAAATTTAAACAGAATATTTAGAAATAATGATCAGGCATCTACTTCATTAATTATTAAAGAACCAGAAAGTAAAGACGAATATATTAACAGTATATCAAGAATAAATTATCAAAAATGGTATGTAAAATTAGATATTGTTATAAATGATGATTTTCATCTTTCTACTTTAGCATTAATAGATAGTGGTGCTGATCAGAATTGTATTCAAGAAGGTTTAGTTCCAACTAAGTATTACGAGAAAACTTCAGAAAGACTTAGCTCAGCTAGTGGTTCAAAATTACATATTAAATATAAGTTATCTAAGGTTAAAGTTTGTAATAAAGGATATTGTTATAAAACCCAGCTAATATTAATTAAAAATTTAAATTTAGGAGTAATTTTAGGAACCCCTTTTTTAACTATGTTATACCCTTTTCAAGTTAATAATAATGGATTATCTACTATTGTTTTAGGAAAAGAGATTTTATTTGAATTTGCCTTTCCTATGACCATACGAGATATTAATCAATTAAAAAGTAATATTCAGGAAATAAATCTTATTAAAGAAAATAAACTAAGTCACATAAAGTATCTAATTCAAGAAATAGATGAAAAACGAATAGAAAATCAGCTAAATGAAGATAAAATAAAAGAAAAGGTTAAAGAAATAGAAAGCACTTTTTTAAAGGATGTTTGCGCTCCTATTCCTAATGCTTTTTGGAATAGAAAAAGCCACATAGTTAGTTTACCTTATGAAAAGGATTTTGATGAAAGACAGATTCCCACTAGATCTAAAGCCATACACATGTCAGAAGATTTAGAAAAACTTTGTAGAAAAGAAATTCAAGAATTAAAGAAAAAGGATTAATCAGAGACTCTAAATTTCCATGGTCTTGTTCAGCTTTTTATGTCATGAACGCTGCAGAATTAGAAAGAGGAATTCCTAGGCTAGTTATAAATTATAAACCATTAAATAAAGTTTTACAATGGATTAGATATCCAATTCCTAATAAAAGAGATTTGTTAAAAAGATTATATAATGTGAAAATATTTTCTAAATTTGATATGAAGTCAGGATTTTGGCAGATACAAATTTTAGAAAAAGACAGGATTTAATACTCCTTTTGGACATTACGAATGGAATGTAATGCCTTTTGGTTTAAAAAATGCTCCATCAGAATTTCAAAATATTATGAATGATATAATTAGACCTATTAATGAATTCTCTATAGTTTATATAGATGATGTCTTAATTTTTTCAGAAAATATTAATCAACATTTTAGTCATTTAAAAAAATTCTATAATATTATTCACAATAATGGATTAGTAATCTCTCCAACAAAGATAAAGTTATTTCAAATAAAAGTTAGGTTTTTAGGACATAATATTAATCAAGGTACAATTAGGCCAATTAATAGAAGTTTAGAATTTACAGAAAAATTTCCAGATGAAATTAAAGATAAGAAACAGTTGCAAAGATTTTTAGGATGCTTAAATTATGTTCATGATTTCTTTAAAAATTTAGGTATAATTTGTCAACCTCTTTATGATAGACTTAAGAAAAATCCTTCACCTTGGACAGAAGAACATACTCAAATAGTAAAAACTATTAAATCAAAGGTTAAAAGTCTTCCTTGTCTTAGCATTCCTCACCCAGAAGCATTTTTAATAGTCGAAACAGATGCTAGTGATAAAGGATTTGGAGGAATTCTAAAACAAAAGAAATGATAAAGAAGAATTGGTTAGATATTACTCAGGAAATTGGAATGATACTCAAAAGAACTATTCTACAATTAAAAAAGAAATATTAAGCATAGTATCATGCATCATAAAGTTTGAAGATGATTTATACATGAAAATTTTTTTACTTAGAATAGATTGTCTTTCAGCAAAACATATTTTAGAAAAGGATGTTAAAAAATTTAATCTCTAAACAAATTTTTGCCAGATGGCAAGCCCTTCTTAGTAATTTTAATTTTGAAATCGAATTTATTAAAGGACAAAATAATTGTTTGTCTGATTTTCTTTCTCGTGAGTTTTTACAGGAAAAATGAATAATAAGAAGGTTTTGAGCAAAGAAAGTATTTCAAAACAGAATAATAATCAGCATGTTTATACTAATCAGATGATTCCCGTCTCTCCAAACCGTTTCTCTCCTATTGCCCCAAGACCTAGAGCAATAACTCCTCAGTTTTTTCCACCAATTTCTTCAAACCTTATCAGAACACCACCTTTAGTTCCACCTTCTACCTTTAGACCACCAACCTATTCCACTATAGTATCCACTCCCACCTTCGCATCCTCATCATCCCCCAAAAGATCTTCATCAGTTTATCAGTTGAACCCTCGAAGAAAATTTATCAAAGTTTTAGAAATAGAGGAACAATCTTTGATAGAAAATCAGAGTTTTTATAAATTAATTGAATTTATCTTCCCAAAAGGATTTCATTTTTTAGAAGACTGCCCAGAAAAGACCAGAGAATTTTATGAAATGATTCTAGTAGATACCGACTCAGTGGTTATTGAACATAACTATAATCAGGACTCTACTAAGATTAATTACAGCAAAGTTAAGATTTTCAAGATCGTGACTTTATCAGAATGGGGAATGAAGCCTTACGCCAACAAGGTTCTAACAGGATTTTCTGCCAGAAATCATTTTAATTACTATGATTATCAAGAAGCATGGTTCAAAGCTTTTTATCTCGGGAATTATAATCATTCTTGGTTCTTTTATTTTTCCAATAAGTTTTCAGGATTTTATCCTAATTGGCTTCTAAGATGGTTTGATTACATGGGACCCATAGACTCCATATTTCCTCAGCAGTCTTCCATGGTTTTGAAAAATATCGGGAGCAACACCAAACCAAGCTTAATGATTCATTACTGCAATTCTGTAATGAATTTAAAATACCCTGGATCATTACTTGGAATTATCATGTATCAACAGAGTCAGTCATTCCTATCCTTTACCGTGAATACCGAGTAAAGTGGTGGGATTCTTTTCAAGAAAGCAGAGCTAATCCAGAAGCGGTCAGACAAAAGTTCGATAACGACAAATTCTCTTATCAGACTTCTCATCCTCAGCATAAAGGAATCCAATCAGAATCCACTCAGGAATTCATAAACAGCAAACAACATCTCATCAGCCTCTTATCTTCAGCCACGTCAGAACAAGAGGTAGCCGCTATCCTAAGCCAAGCTACTTCTGAAAAGGGAAACTCTTCTACTGAAGAAATTACCCCAGCTCCAAGACACTTTATGGATTCACAGGATCCATATGATGATGTAATATTATATAAAAAAAAAAAAAAGGAAATGAAAAAGAAAAAGAAAAAGAAAAATTTTTTTAACGTTTTGTTTTGCAGGTACTCAATTATACTCAACAGTAAAGATTCTTACTTTCCAGTTCAAAAGCCTTTATGGCCGACAACATCTTACTTTCCAAATCAGTATCCTCAGTCTCCACTACATCTTTTCATGGCCGACAAAGCATCTTCATATTTCTCTCCACTTTATCTTTCCACTATCACTAATTATCAGAAGACTCCAAGCGACTCAGCATTTCACTCAATCTTATCAGAATTCGGTGGCAGATAACGCTTTAATCATTCAGATTCCTTCCTATCATGAAGACAGCTCATCAGTTCTAAAGGATCGACTCCACTCTATATAATCCAGTTTCTTCTTCAGCATTAGGCAGAGCCCTTTTTTCAAAAGAAAAATTAGAGAAAATAAAAATAAAAAACCTTTAGTAATATCAACTTCCCGTTGTAATAAGTCCCTAGATCTACAATTAGTCTTTAACAGAGCTTGTTCATGTATTCCATCCACCACTTGTAATATTTCTTCAGAGAATAATACTTCAGGTATATTTTGAAAATTATGAGTTATTTTGCAAATCGTTTTATTGATTCTTTATCTTCTTTAGATTTTTCAGAAGAACAGGAAAGGGCTTTACTCAGGCAAGAATTATTAAGTTTAAGAACAGTTTTAACACATTTGCATAATGATTTACATTTAGATGGATTTTGCGATTGCCAAGATTATATTAATAAACTTAATCTGATAAACGTTATTTTAGAATTTCTGCAAAATATTTCTTAAATTCATGGATATTCCTATAGAAAATATTGAAGATATAGATATGCATTCAGATTCATCTACTTCATCAGATTCATCAGCATCTTCATATGCACCCATACATGAAAGTTATATTGACGAATTTATTGATAAATTTCAATTAGCATTAATGACATTAGATAAAAATAGTGCTAGATTATATATGAAATCAGAATTAGAAAAACATTTAGATTTTATAGAAAAAGAGACAAAGAGTCTACATGAATCAGAATGTTGTGGTTGTAAAGACTTCGATATTCAAAAAAGATTTGTGAAACATATAATTGAATTCTTATATATTAATTCTACATAATGAACTCTTTTGGTTCTACTGTTCCTAATTCCAGAATTGATAATTTAATCACAAACTTATATCTAATAGATTTTGCCTCAGCCGATCAGAGAAACTATTTAAAGACTGAATTAAGAAATTTATTAGGTTGGTTAGAAGATAATAATCATCTTTGTCACAGAGTAGGTTTTTGTTCTTGTCAGTATACTAAAGCTAAACGAAGATTTATATTACAAATGATTTTCTTTCTTGAATTATATACTTTTTAATCTAATCTTTTCTATTTCTCTCTTCCTATCAAAAAATATGTCCGGTCCCGTCCGTTTTGGTATATATATATATATATATATATATATATATGTAGCAATGCTATCATGAATCCCACATCGGCTCGGGATGGCTTAAAAGTGGCCCTTATAAGACCATGGACCACCTTCCCCCTATGGACGCGTTTTGGGTCAAAACCCCAGAAACAAAGCCGTGAGAGCTCCGGCTCAAAACGGACAATATCATACAGAGCCCGATATGCCTCCCGATAAAATCAGAAATGGCTTTATCATTTGGTGTTTTCGTTGAGAGACGAGGCCAGCGCCCGATCGGCAATGCCCAAAGCGGCCAGTCCCGACAAACGGCCAGTCCCATAAGCGGCCAGCGCCGATCCCTCTCTCGGGAAGGGGAATAGTGATAGTAATGCTATCATGAATCCCACATCGGCTGGGGATGGCTTGAAAGTGGCCCTTATAAGGCCATGGACCACCTTTCCCTTGTGGACGCGTTTTGGGTCAAAGCCCCAGAAACAAAGTCATGAGGGCTCCGGGTCAAAGCGGACAATATCATACAGAGCCCGATACGCCTCCCGATATATATGTATATGTATATAGATACATATATATATATATATATATATATATACACACACACACACACACACACACACACACACACACACACACACACACATATATAAGAAAATAAAATAAAATAAAATCTAAATTGTGCCCGCCTCTTCCTTTTCTCTCTCGAAATCATGTAGAGTCCCACAATTTTTCCTATCTTTCCCGTTGATTCTAGTCTATACTTGCATTTCTTCTTTCCCATCGCTACCACTATCATCTCCGCGGCTGCATCTAAAAGTAAAGATAAGTCACACACAACTTTTGATTTTGTGGGATTCATTAATAGTACGTCATTAGTTAGTTGAAATTTTGATCAATAGGCTTGTACATAAAATTTAATTAGGATGATCATTAGTGATGAATTACCATTTAATTTTATTAAATATGAGGATTTTAGGGAATTTATTGAAGTAATTTGTTCTGAATTTAAAATTTTATTTAGAGTGACTATTGTTAGAAGATATTGTTTTCTTTTGATGAAAGAGAGGGACAAATTGAAAAAATTTCTTAAAATAAAATACAAAATTGTATGTACTTGTTAAGATATTTTAATTATATTTGTATTTATTATTGTTTATATTTATATTGTAAAATTTTTAAAAATATTGAATTATTTGAAATACAGTATTCTATTGTCTTATTTTATTTTGTACCGAAAAACCGAACTGAACTTTACTGAAAATTATAAAAACCGTATTGAACTGTACTGAAATTTATAAAAATCAAAATTTTAATAAAATACGGAGATTTGTAAAGGACCGAATTGGACCGAATTGTATACGTCCCTACATGAAACAATGAATATTTTGCATAAAATTTGAAGAAAGATTTAAAATTGGATCTTTCCATCCCTGCAAGTAAGGGACAGGAAAGAGGTAAGGGACGATCGTCCCTCACCCCTTACTTTGTTTTCTTTGTCCTTTTAGTCATGTAATTTATGTTTATTTATTTTAATTCTTTTTTATTATTTTAGGTATTTTTAATTGATTTTTAATTTAATTACTAACATTAATTTTATTTACATTTGTTTTGCTTTCAATATTTGTTTTTCCTTGTTTGTGCACTCTTGCGAGCGAAGGAGGAGATCCAAGAGAATCATTTTGGTGGATTTACTATTTATTATTTTTATTTTGCTTTTTATTCATTTTTTTCATGTAATTTGTAATAAAATTATTTATTTTATGCATAACTAATAAATAAAATCACAAAATATTTATATTAATGAATTTGGGATTTTTTTCTAATAAAATGAGACCAATGTTCTAATTTTAACCAATAAAATGTCACTTTCAAAAGGAGAGTTAGTTTTCATAAAATAGGATCACTCATCCCGATTTTCTCAATAATACCCAAAAATAACTCTTCGATTTTTTAAGTGAGTATAAAGGAACTAATGTTTCTATTCCAAATAAATACCTCATTTTATGTATGTTATTTATTTATTTATTTTAATTTTATATTTTGGGAGATTGTATTTTTTGTCCCAATTTCATCTTGTAATTTATTTTGTATTTTAAATATTTTATTTATCGCTTTTCACCGTAAGAAATTTTACTTTTTGTGACAAATTTTTTAATGACGCATAAAATTTCGTCACTAATTATAACTTAAAACGACAAATTTTTTAAAACGTCACCATACTATTTATTACTGTGACAAAATTATCTTGCGTCATTTTTTGTTTTAATTTTTATCACTAGTAGATTAATTTTGTGACGAAAAATAAATTTCTTCATGGTTTCTTTTGGAGAGATAATTTTTCATCTTTTTTTTGGAGGAAAAAATTTAATGACAAAATAATAACTTATTGTAACGTATAAAATTGTCACAAAATATTTATTTTTCATGACGAATTATTTTTTTCATAATTAAATAATTTAGTGATAATAAAATCATTTTGTCACAAATAACATATCGATATAAAAAAATTCTAATTAATTTTTTTGAAAAATTTTAGTTTAAAAATAATTTTATTTATGACAAATAAATGTCTCACAAAAAATGAATATACTGTGACGATGTACAATTTTGTCACCTTTGATATGGAGGAAAAATTTCCAACCTTTTTCTTTTGGAGGAAAAAAAATATAACGAAAAAAATGACTATTTGTCGCATATAAATTCGTCATGAAATACTTATTTTTTTGTGACATGAATTATTTTTGTTATAATTTAATGAATTAGTGATGATAAAATTATTTCATCATAATAATGTTATTTATGATAAATAAATATGTTACAAAAAAAAATATATATATATATATATATTATGATGAAATACAATTTCGTCACCAATACAATCAATTTATGACAATAATAACTTTCTATCACAGTTGGTTGTAATGATAATATATGACAAAAAAATTATGTCATAAAAAAAATTAAATTTGATGCGGAATAGATTTCAGAATATTTTTTGGGCCGATTCTATAACGTCCCAAAAATTTTGGCACTATGAATAGTAATTTAGCATGTCAAGAATTTATGGAAAGTCAACTTTTGACCCGAAAATGTTTGAATTCTGAAATAATTATAGTCAAATAAAAAAATAAGATTATATGTATATATAATTGAGTAAGTAAATCATAATACTACATAGTTTTATAAGCTCAGATTCATCTAGAAAAATTAAGAGAGAGGAAATAAAATAAGGAGACAAGAAAAGAAAAAAAAAAAAGGAAAGGCAGAAAACGGGGAAGAACAGAAGGGGAGAATGGCAAACAGAACACGGCGAGAGAGGAAGAGAGAAGGAGCGAGATTGGCGGAGGGGCAGCGTCGGTGACGACGATAACGGCGAACTGACGACAATCCCCGCAGCGCTGTCCTCTGTGTTTTCCCCCGTTCACGGCGTCGCGTTCGAGGAGAGAGAAAAAAAATTAGAGCTTCTCCTACGATTTTCGGTTGACTCCGGCGGCAGTTGGAGGAACTGACACTATTGCTCAACTCCTAGAGACCAGATGCTCCTCCCTGTACCCGCCGTTCTTCTTCAATCGCCGGCTACAAGTAGATCGGAGATGGAGAGAACCGATACTTTCGACGGCGATTTTGGCTAGACGACGGGGGGTTGGAGCACGTGACCACCGGCAAAGGAGTCTTGACGACCTGAGCTTTCTTCCGGTGTTGGCGGTGTGCTCTAGTGGAGATCCGGTGAGGCTCCGGCGACCGGCAATAGGGACTGAAATGATAGATTTAAGCTGAGAAAAACTGTAAGTGACTACCAAAATTACTTTTTCTTATGAAATTTTATATAAAACTAAGCTTGTTAGATTAATTGTTAAATATAGTTTGCGTGTTAGTGTGGTTTGCTGAATTGATTGGTAAATTAGTTGTGTTACTTGATGAATTGGCTTGATTAAATTTAATTTAATAAAATATTGGTATTTAAATGATGAAATTTATGTAAATTTATGTTTAGGTATGTAATAATTCATGTGAACAGTAATGTGAAATTGAAAATTTTGTTTGGAGAAATGAATAATAATACAAATTAGTAATGAATTAAGGATTAGGATAACTAATTGAATAATTTGATACTTTATTTGAATTCTTTTCAAGTTTGACAGTATGTTCAAAATCTTAGAAAATTAAGCATGATCATGATTTAAGGTAATATAAGATATAATTATACAATTAGGCAGTAATTAAGTTAGAAAAGTTAGATAATTGGAACTTTAGACTTATAAATGCTCTTATTCCCAATTCATATGTAGTATGCCAAAGATAGAACTATCAATAGGTTTCACTAGCTGATCAATTAGTATGAATTATAATTACAATATATGAGATTATGCTAACAGTTAAAATGTCTTGAATGGGGTACATTGGCTAGCATATGTATGGAAATTACATTGAATGTTGAAGTAGTTGCATGAAATGTGGTTTTATTGAGTGTTTGAACTAAATTTTGCAAGAGAATAGGTACTATTAACATGATAACAACTAAGAAGGAAATAAAAATAATAATAGATTTAATAATAAAAATAATAAAAATGACTTTATGTATACATATGGACTAAATGTTCACCAGCATATATAACATATATGAACATATATATATACACACGTATGTATGTATGTATGTGTATACATACATACACATACATACATACATACATACATACATACATACATACATACATACATACATACATACATACATACATACATACATACATACATACATACATACATACATACATACATACATACATACATACATACATACATACATACATACATACATACATACATACATACATACATACATACATACATACATACATACATACATACATACATACATACATACATACATACATACATACATACATACATACATACATACATACATACATACATACATACATACATACATACATACATACATACATACATACATACATACATACATACATACATAGAGAGAGAGAGAGAGAGAGAGAGAGAGAGAGAGAGAGAGAGAGAGAGCGCGAGAGCGCGAGAGAGAGCGAGAGAGCGAGAGAGAGAGAGAGCGAGAGCGAGAGCGAGAGAGAGGGAGAGGGATAAGAGATATGATGAAATGGTATTTGGTATGAAACTTAGAAGTTGAAAGTTATATTTTGTCTATATCAAACTTACTAAGAGTTCATGGAATTACTAATGTTATATTGGATAAGCATCTTTTATGCATAGTTTACAAGTAATGAAACTTGATTATGTATATATTTTTGTAAAATGTTAATTGTTGTCTGTAATTATTAAATTATTGTATGAAATGTTACTTGGTTATATGGAATGGGTATAATATAAAGTAGATGCAGATATACAATAGTTAAATAATAAATAGCATATTAACTAGAAATAATATTTTTAGATAAATTATTTATAATGAAATGATGTGGGTGTAATAGAGAGGCTCATGAAACTATAAAATGTGAAAGAAAGTAATTTGGGGAATGAAAATATATTGTGACCGAATGGTATATTAAACTTATTATGTAAAGATCGATGAATTGTGATGTTTATGACTGTGCACGTGGAAAGGAAATTAAATGTAATGTATTTGAGTTTATTTCATTACATATACAGATAAAGAATGAAAATGTGATATAATATGATGTGAGTGTAGAATTGGAAAATTAACTTGTGTTGACCTTGGATTTGCTAATAGTTTAGTTTGGCTTTTTATGGTTGAAGGATGTTTCTATCCAAATCATAGTTGAAGATATCAAGTTTGCTGTATCACTTTTGATTTGATTTATTTGCAATTATCACACTTGTTGCTCTTTTTTTTTCCTTACACGTGACTTCATTTAAATTTCTTACTTGGCATTTACTAGTTTATTGCATTTTATAGTTTGCTTGTCAATTGTTTCTTCCTGCTTATGTTACCAAAATCCTAGTTTGTGTTCCTACAGTGTCAAAGTTTGCAGTGTTGATGCATATTTGGTTAGTTGGCCGTCAAAGTTTGCAATATTGATGCATATTTGGTTAGCTGGCCAACATTTGCTTAAGTATCAGTTTGCTAATTTTGGATTCCAGACTAGGTTATTTTGCATTTAGTAATTTCAAGTGCCTTGAATTGGTGAGTTTTGACTTGTTAAAAATTCAGTCTTACATAATAATTAACAGGAGACAGCTTTTGAATCCTAATATTAGCATTAGCAGTGACATTTTGTCGTCTTGGATAAGTTATTGGACATCTGGTTTTTATTTTCTACATTTTGATTCTGGAAACAGATTTATATGTAAGTTATCTATTTGACTATTTTGTTGAATTTTTTTTTTTAAATTCAAATTGAATTGGGAAATGCAATGTGATTGTAGAACCTCTTAAAGTGGATAGTTTGCAGAAGCTCTGCTCATCTTTGGAACTAGGGGTGTGCAGAACCGAACCGGAACCGAAAACTGAACCGAACCGAATGAACTTTGGTCAGTTTGGTTCGATTTTTTCGGTTCTAAACCGAAATTAAACTTCGGTTAATTCGGTTCGGTTCGGTTCTCAAAATTGCAAAACCGAAGAAACCGAACCGACCGAACTATTAACACTCACAGTTTTGTATATGGTTCGGTTCTGAACTATTTAACCCTCACAGTATATATATATATATATATATATATATATATATATATATATATATATATATATATATAAAACCAGCAAAACCATACTATAGAACCATGGAAAACGGAAACTGTATATTACCAATAGAAACCAGCAAAATCAAAACCCATGAAAAATAGAAACCAGCAATATCAATGGAAAATAGAAACCAGCAATATCAAAACCCATGGAAAACAGAAACAAAACCAGCAAAATCAAAATCCATGGAAAACAGAAATATATATATATATATAAAACAGAAAAAATCAAAACCGATCTATATAGAACAATAGAACAAATTTACAAATCCCAAGCAAAATCGATCTATATAGAACAATAGATAACAGATCTACAAATCCCAAGCGACGGAGACCGTGTGCGGTGGAGGAAGGCAGGTGGGGTCGATCGGCGAGGAATAGATCTGCCGATAGAGAGGGATGGAGAGAGGGAAGAAGGAAAAAGGAGACGGGGAGAGAGAGAAAGAAGGAGAGGGAGAAGGGGACGGCGGCGGAGGGCGACGTGGTTGCAGTGAACTCCGATCGGCAATTTAAAGAGCAAAGGAGAGGTAGAAGCAGAAAGCAGAGGAGTGAGAGTGAAGACGCAGAGGAGGGAGAGAGGGAGAGAGAGAAGGAGAGAGAGTGAGAGGGTGAGAATGAAAAAAAATTCTTTTATTGCTCATTTGGAAAACCGATTGGACCGAACCGAACCGACCGAAATTATTTCGGTTTATTCGGTTTCGGTCTTAATAAATTCGGTCTGCGGTTCGGTTCTAAAAATTATGAAAGTTCGGTTTTCGGTTTTTTCGGTTCGGTCCAAAACCGAACCGAACCGACCATATGCACACCCCTATTTGGAACCTATTCTTCGAAAAGTTGTAAGAACTTACTTCTCCAATTTGATTCTTAATTGTCTGATGAAAGAATATTTAACCTACAAAGTCTTGGCTATTATCAAACTAACATGTGGTTGATTTTATTTATCAAGTAGCTTTCGACTATAACATTTAAACAGAGTTGGTTTAATTGGTTAAATGGTAACATGATTATTTCATCTACTTTGCTTGGAAACTTAAATCTGGATAAAAATTGAGCTATTTTTTTGCCAATTATGTAATTTTTTCTCTCCTATTTTTCAGTTTTATGCTGTTTGATTTAGCTGGTTCAAGTGCTTTATTAATTGCTTTAACCTCCTTCATTATAGAACTGAGTAACCTTGTTTTAGTATATAATTTTTTGTCTTTTGCTTGAATTAATCTAATTAGTATATAATGTTATTTTTTGCTTAACACGCACACACACAACAGTTCTACCTAAGAGTTTACACCCCATCAAATTCATGGAGAGATAAACTACCAATCCCTTGAAATGCTCTTCTTTGCGGTCGAGCAAGAGGCCGACAGACTAGGCCTTTTTAAACTAGTTTAAGATTTGTCACGGGAGGGTGACATTATTAATTCATGTTGAAGACAAACTGTTCTCTAATTCTTGCAGGAAATTCCATGAAACGTAATATTCTTACATCATACTATTATATTGTTCTTGTTCTAATGTTTTGCATATGGTTGAGTTTTTTTATCTAATTTATGATTTTTTTTGTCGGAACAGGATGCAAATTTTGAAGTTTCAACAAAGTTTATTTCTGAATTGTGGAATAGGATATTTTAATTTTTTGCATTAGGTAGTATGTTTTTATTTAATTAACTTTTTGTTTAAATAAATACTTTATATTAGTTGATTGACAATTTCCTTTAGAAATTTAATTGATTGTATAACATTAAATTTAAAATGTGTCATTTTTAGTGCAACGCTTATATAATAAGTATATTTGTCATAATTTATCGACTTGTTAGTTCATAAATGATGACATAATATTCACAATTACAATATTAATATTGTCAAAAAAAATATTATTTGATGACAATAAAAAGTTGTCACTAAAATTATTTTTTTGTGACAATTTTTTTTGTCCGTATTTATGACACTAATTTGTAAAATAATGTGACGATTTGTATTCATCATTAATATACATTAATTTAATGACGAAATTATTTTTTGTGATTTAAAGTATTAGATTTAATGACAATATGAAATATTTTAAGACGAAAATTACATTTATTTGTGACAATAATTGCCTAAACAATACTTAATGATTTTAATTAAAAGCAGAGTTTCGTCATTAAAAATGTTTAATTTCGTGACGAATTTTAAATTTATCATAAAAAATGTCAATCTTTTGTGACGATAAATAATATAACGTGACAAAATATAATTTTATTTATGATATAATTTTTATCATGAAAAGTAAAACAAAGATGACGATAATAATTTTCGTCACAAAAAATGATACTTACGGTGACAAATAACAAAATTATCACGTAAATTTTTATGTTACGCACCTACCATTATGTTCTCTATGACAATAAAAATTTGTCACCTTATTTTTTCAGCGACGAAAATTGAATTTTTCATGACAATTTTTTGCGTCATAAAAGGTGTAATTTCTTATAGTGTTTCTTTACCACTTTCTCCCTATACTTGATGTGCGTTTTAATTAAATTGTATGACGTGTGAGAAAAAAGACGAAAAATTAATTATTAAAGGCTCATTTATAGTTTAAAAAAGGTATTAATAAAAGTGAAGTTCTGAACCACTCTCTGATTTAGACTTTCTAGATTGGATGAACTTTTCCAATTTTTATAAATTGGGTGGCAACTCCAAAATATCTGAAAAGTGCCTAAAGATTTCATGGGATTAGATGAACTTTCCCAATATTCTGTTGGGTAGGGATTCCAAACTATCTCATGTTACCTAAGATATAGACGTGAACCCTCTCGAACCCTAAAAGCGGACCTTCTGGGAACCACGTGGGTTCAGCGCACGTTACAATTACATAAAGTAAAACAATACAAATCAAATCCTATGCAAACCCTAAGATCTAATATACATCTCAAACACATCTCTCATTACAGGTTTAGTCAATGGATCTGCAATCATATCATGCATGAAAATGTATTGTAAGTTCACCTCTCGTTGTGCAATAATATCTTTGGTGTATTGATACTTAATGTCGATATGCTTAGTCTTCTTATGAAATTTTGGATCTTTAATATAAGCCATCCGCGACTGACTATCACTATTGACTATCACTGGTTCCTCTGAAGCATTTTCTCTTATATAGCTCATAAACTGTTTTAACTAAACTACCTCTTGTACTGCAACTGAGTAAAACAATACTTATTAAATCCTATGCAAATCTTGAGATCTAATATGCCTCTCAAACACATCTCTCATTACAGGTTTAGTCAATGGATCTGTAATTATATCATGCATGAAAATATACTGTAAGTTCACCTCTTTTTGTGCAACAATATCTCTGGTATATTGATACTTAATGTCAATATGCTTAGTCTTACTATAAAATTTTAGATCTTTAATATAAGTTATCCACGACTGACTATCACTATAGACTGTTATTGGTTCCTCTGATATAGTTACTCTTAAATGGCCCATAAACCATTTTAGCTAAACTGCCTTTTGTACTGCAGAAGATGAAGCGAAAAATCCAGCTTCTATTGTTGATAGAGCTACACAAGTTTGTTTCTTACTACTCCATGAGATAGCATCCTTACCAAGCAAGAATATGAAACCTAAAGTGAATTTCCTCTCATCCACATCTCCTGCCCAATCAGTATCTGCATATATTTTCAATTGCAGATCTTTGCCTTGATAACAAAGAGAATAGCTTGCAGTACCTTTGAGGTATCTAAGTATCCTTTTGAATGCTTTTCAATGTGCTTCGCCTAGTGTGACGCGCGCCGAGCCCTGCTTAGTAATTTTTTCGGAGGGCCCATTTTTAGGGTTCAAGAGAGTTCGTATATAAATTTTGGGCAACATGAGATATTATTAAATTCCTACCCAATAGAATATCAGGGAAGTTCATCTAATCCCATGAAATATTCAGACACATTTGAGATATTTTGGAGTCACCACCCAATTTAGAAAAAATTGAGAAAGTCCATCTAACTTCGGGGTCTAAACCAAAGAAAGATTCCGAAGTTCATCCTTATTAATACTTTGGTTAATTATAAATGAGTTTTTAATAATTAAATTTTCATCTTTTATCTCACACAATCATACATTAAAATTTAAAGTGCACATCAAGCATCGTAGAAAAATGGTAAAAAGCGATAAATAAATAAAATAAAAATAAACTACAAAAATTAAATTACAAGATGAAAATCTAGGAGAAAAATACAATCCCCAAAATATAAAATAAATAAATAAATGACAAAATCAATTAAATAAATAAGCATACATAAATCGAGGCATTTATTTAAGAATAGGAACACTAGTTCCTTTATCCTTACTTAAAAATTGTAGAGTTGTTTTTTGGTGTTATTGAGAAAATCGAGATAAGTGATCCTATTTTGAGAGAATTAACTATTCTTTTAAAAGTGAATTTTATTAGCTAAAATTAGGACATTGGTTCAATTTTATTAGAAAAAAATTCCAAATTTATTAGTAAAAATATTTTTGTAATTTTCTTTTTAAAGTGCATAAAATAAAAAAAAAATTATTACAAATTATATGACAAAATAAATAAAAAGCAAAATAAAAAAGTGATAAAATAATAAAAATAATAAATCAAACAAACATAAGTCTCGTACATCTCCCCATTAGCTGGCAAGAGTGTTCAAACATGGAGAAAACAAATATTGAAACAAAAAAAATTAATATTAGTAATTAAATCAAAAAACCAATTAAACACTTACAATAATAAAAATGAAATAGAGTGCATTATGAATAACAAATAAATTAAATGATATGATGAAATAAATAAATTAATAGATTAAAAAATTAACACACATAATAATAATAATAATAATAATAATAATAATAATAATAATAATAATAATAATAAAACAAAAAAAGGCTGAACAATCAAGTAAATAAAAAGAATAAAAATAAAATAAAATAAAATAAATGTTAAAGAATGTTAAATCTATTACTAAAATCACATAAAATAAATAACTACATAATAGATCTAAAAATCTATATGCTGATTAATTGATTGGAAAAAAGAAATAAAAATATAAGATCAAACCTATAATAGAATTGAATTTGATGAAAGAAGTAAAATAATTGATTTTTTTGTCTTGATTCGCGAATATATGATTAGAAAAATAACAATTTAAACTTTTTTGTAGAAATAAAAGTGTTAAAAAATATTGATTAAAGAAAAAATATGAAAGAAAATTTGGATCTCAAACACAAAAAATTATTTTTTTGTGTCAAAAATGATTTTTTATAATTAAGAAGAATTAATTTTGAAATCTTAAAAAAATATTTTAGAAGAAGAAGAAAATTAAAAGAAAATGTAGAAAAATATTCCCTTGAAAAAGAAAAGAAAATTTTTCCCCAAAAAATGTCTCCCCATTTTTCTCTTAAATTTTCCTATTTATATAATTAAAAAAGAAAAAACTAGTTAACTTAGGAAAAAAAATCTTTAATTAAATCAAAATATTCCTTATTTTAATTTAAAATCCAAAATTATCTCTATTAAATCCCATAAAATCAGCCTTAAAATCCTTTCTGAAAGTAAAAAAACCCTATTTTTGGGGGAAAAAACGAAAAAAAAAAGGTGCAAGTGATGAAGGGCAGGCAGGCCACCCCTCGAGGGCCGCCTCTTAATTTTTTTTTAAAGGGAGCATGAAAAAAAAAATCACTTTCAATCTTTTTACCTGTGAACAAAAATTTAATTTTATCATTCGATAATCCTGATCTGGGCTGTTTCGGGACCTGGTATCTACACCTAGGTTAGATTGATATCTACTTACCATCCCATTGCATAGCATATATTGGGTATTATATACAATATTGCATACATAAGACTAATCACGGTACTAACATATGGAATGTTCCTCATACGTTCAATTTTTTCTGGCATCTTAGGACATATATCTTTATTAAGAAACTGATTCTTGACAATGGGGTTATCTATAGATTTGCAGTTTTGCATATTAAATCATTCAAGAACTTTGTTGATACATCTCTCTTGAAAAAGAGACAACTTTCTCGAATGATCTCTTGAAATCTTAACTCCAAGAATGTAATTTGCTTGACCCATATCTTTTATCTCAAAGTTGGTTAATAATCAATTTTTGATTTCATTTATGTACCCTTTATCATTTCCAACTGTGATTATGTTGTCTACATACAATGTCAAAATGATAAATTTACTTTCAAAACTTTTACTATAAACACAATTATCTTCATCAATCATGTTAAATCCATTCGATATAATTGTATCAAGAAATTTTAAATGCCATTATCTTGAATACTGTTTAAGGCCATAGATTGATCTCATCAATCGAAAAATCTTATTTCACTGCCTTTTTCGATGAAACCTTATAAATTGGGTGGCAACTGCAAAATACCTCAAAGGTGCCTAAAGATTTCATGTGATTAGATGGAATTCCCCAATGTTCTGTTGGGTAGGGATTCCAAACTATCTCATGTTACCTAAGATCTAGACGTGAACCCTCTCAAACCCTAAAAGCGGACCTTCTGGGAACCACGTGGTTTCAACGCACGTCACAATTACATAAAGTTAAACAGTACAAATCAAATCCTATGAAAACACTAAGATCTAACATACATCTCAAACACATCTCTCATTACAGGTTTAGTTAATGGATCTGCAATCATATCATGTATGAAAATGTATTGTAAGTTCACCTCTTATTGTGTAACAATATCTTTGGTGTATTGATACTTAATGTCGATATGCTTAGTCTTCTTATGAAATTTTGGATCTTTAATATAAGCCATCCACGACTGACTATCACTATCGACTATTACTGGTTCCTCTAAAGCAGTTACTCTTAAATGGCTCATAAACTGTTTTAACCAAACTACCTCTTGTACTGCAACTTAGTAAAACAGTACATATCAAATCCTATGCAAATCTTGAGATCTAATGTGCCTCTCAAACAGATCTCTCATTATAGGTTCAGTCAATAGACTGCAATCATATCATGCATGAAAATATACTGTAAGTTCACCTCTCCTTGTGCAACAATGTCTTTGGTGTATTGATATGTAATGTCAATATGCTTAGTCTTACTATAAAATTTTAGATCTTTAATATAAGTTATCTACGACTGACTATCACTATAGACTATCACTAGTTTCTCTGAGATAGTTACTCTTAAATGGCCCATAAACCATTTTAGCTAAACTTCCTTTTGTACCGCAGCAGAGGAAGCGAAAAATCCAGCTTCTATTGTTGATAGAGCTACACAAGTTTGTTTCTTACTACTCCATGAGATAGCATCCTTACCAAGCAAGAATATGAAACCTAAAGTGGATTTCCTCTCATCCACATCTCCTGCCCAATCAGCATTTGCATATATTTTCAATTGCAGATCTTTGCCTTGATAACAAAGAGAATAGCTTGCAGTACCTTTGAGGTATCTAAATATCCTTTTGAATGCTTTTCAATGTGCTTCACCTAGTGTGATGCGCGCCGAACCCCGCTTAGTAATTTTCCCGAAGGGCCCACTTTTAGGGTCCAAGAGGGTTCGCGTCTAAATTTTGGGCAACATGAGATATTATTGAATCTCTACCCAATAGAACATCGGGTAAGTTTATCTAATCCCATAAAACATTTAGGTACTTTGAGGTATTTTGGAGTCGTCACCTAATTTAGAAAAAATTCGTAAAGTCCGTCTAAGATCAGGGTCTAAACCAAAGAAAGATTCGGAACTTCATCCTTATCAATACATTGGTTAATTATAAATGAGTTTTTAATAATTAATTTTTCATCTCTCATCTCACACAATCATGTATTAAAATTTAAAGTGCACATCAAGTATCGTAGAAAAATGGTAAAAAGCGATAAATAAATAAAATAAAAATAAATTACAAAAATTAAATTCCAAGATTAAAATTTAAGAGAAAAATACAATCCTCAAAATATAAAATAAATAAATGAAAAAATCAATTAAATAAATAAGCATACATAAATCGAGGCATTTATTTAAGAATAGGAATATTAGTTCGTTTATGCTTACTTAAAAATTGTAGAGTTATTTTTGGATGTTATTGAAAAAATCGGGATGAGTGATCCCATTTTGAGAAAATTAACTTTTCTTTTAAAAATGAATTTTATTGGCTAAAATTAGAACATTGGTCCAATTTTATTAGAAAAAATCCCAAATTTATAATAATTTTTTTTTGTAATTTTCTTTTTAATGTGTATAAAATAAAAGAATTTTATTACAAATTATATAACAAAATAAATAAAAAGCAAAATAAAAAAAAAAGTGATAAAATAATAAAAATAATAAATCAAACCAACACAAATCTCCTAGATCTCCCCATTAGCTCGCAAGGGTGTTCAAACATGGAGAAAACAAGTATTGAAACAAAAAAATAAATAAATAAAAATAAAATTAAAATTAGTAAATGATAAGACGTGTGAGTCTTTATCTGAAAGAGGGAGAGAGAGAGCCGATCGGATGTTTGGAATCTGCAAGAAAGAGTGCCCGGTCGTACTAGGTGTGAGCACTTCGAAACTTAAGTCAGTAGCTTTCTAGAGAGAGAATTCTTAGAGAGAGAGTCTCAGAGATTCAATACCTGGTGCCACTGTGCGTTGGGCTATTTATATAAGACAGGAGGGATGCACTTGAGTGCCTGGGGCATGATAACTGTTAGTCAGAGCAGGTGAGCAGCGAAGTGATAGGGAGCAGGTGGAGGGCGTGGGCGCTGCCTTGTGTCAGCGGACTGATAGGACTTGCTGTCCCATCAGTCCGATCGGATGTCACGCAATCGCCGTTTGCTTCTAGCTAATGCTTGGTGCTCTTTGCTGATGGGCTTTGGGCCCTGCCATGGATATTAGGCCGGTTGTCGGGGTCTTGGCAAATGACATTTCCATAGTTATCACTTGTCCCCCCTCAAAAGGGTCCGATCAGGAGAGTTTTACTCTGAGGTGCTCCGATCGGGGAGCAAACGTTGGCGGGATTTTCAAATTTCAAATTTTGAAAGGCGCTCATCTGAAGAGATGCAAATTTTAAAAGATGCTCATCTGAAGAGATGCGTCTGTTCAGATAGTTATCTCATTTAATGATGCGCGCATGTCGAGAGTGACGCTTCGTTCTTCGTAAAGTAATGATGTTTTGATGACACGTGGCGAGCATCCTGTGGCAAGACATTTGGCGTATTCAAGAAGTTTTTGCCTATAAATAGGTAACTTCTGGGTGGTTTTTTCTTCACTTTTTAGCAACCCTTAGAGAAACTCTGCCAAATTACCTTCTCATTTCTTTCGTCTTTCACATTCCGGCGGTTTCTCACTTTCTGTTCCCAGAGATTTTTCAGAGTTCCTATGAGATTATCCAAGTAAGTAAGTAATTTCTGCTCGCTTGTCTTTGATTTTGCTCTCGTTCTTTCCAGTTTTTAGCGTAGATCTCCAATGCCCAATTAGAGACTAAGGATTATTGTGCTTCTTCCCCTTCCATTGAAAATGGCTTCCAGCAGTGGCCAATCAATAGACAAGAGTTTTATGAAGGCATACAGGGACAAGCCGGTGATTGACCATTTTTCCAGATTGAGCCCTAGAGAAGTGGCTGAGATTCCTTCTCGACTGTAAATGTGTTTATGATGCCTTGCCCTGATTCCATGGCGATGACGAAGGGACCTTTCGGCCATCAGAAGAATGAGTAGTTCATCTGCCACCTTTGGAGCTTGTATGCAGGAATGAGGCTCCCATTTGGTGCATTCGAGATAGCGGTATTTAAAGGTTATGGGATTGCCCCAAACCAACTACATCCGAACGGGTGGAGGTCGGTGACCTGCTTCAAAATTCTCTGTAAGATAGAGGGAGTGGCTCCGACTCTGGATCTCTTCAACCACTTCTTATACATCTCGGGTCAGAGCGATGGGATGAAGTACTACTTTACCAGCCGACCGAAGAGGAAGCTCTTCAACGTCCCCTCCTCGATGAAAGGGTTCAAGGAGAGGTATTTTTTGGTGGGGATGGCTAGTGGATTTGGAGTGCAGCTCATCCGATCAGAAGGAGCCACCATTCTGAGAGACTAAGCTATCGGTCAGCCCTTGTACGAGGCCGACATCAAGAAATTGATGGATGCTGTAGCGACCCTATAACTCCAATTATCTTCTGGGGACGTTGTTCGGGTCTTCTAGCTCTGATGCTAGCGAAAACGTAGAATGTGAGCATTAAGATTGGAATAGGGGAAGGAGAATAAGTTGGCAGTCATGCATTGTATGTGCATTCAATTTTAATTTGGGTGGAAAGAATACTTATCTTGTTTGTCTCTATGACGCAGTTGCGGGTTAGATGGTTGGAGGAGATGATATGGCAAAGCAGCTTGCTGATCGGGCTAAGACAAAGAGGGAGGCCGAGCGGGCTTCGAGGGAGGAGAGGAAGATGAAGAAAAGGAAGATCTTACCCTCTTCAGAAGTTCACGCTTCACGGGGTTCAGCGGATGCTCCTTTCTCCGCTGCCATTATTGTTGTTGTCCCCGCCTCCCTTCCAGCCTTGGTTATCTCTGGTCCTATGGCCTCCCAATCTAGTACAGAGGGTCGATGTTCACTCAGGCGGCTGCAGCTGAGGGATGAGTCTGATTCTGAAGAAGCGCAACCAGTCACCGGTCCTTTCAACATTCAACGTCTAAAGGAGGTCACTCAAAAGAAGGTTGCTGAACCAGTGGCTGCATCGGATGCCCGGGTTGCGGCGAAAGGCAAGGCACCTGTCCAAGGCGAGTTCGCCTGGCGAGCTGCAGGGGGAGCCCCTGACAGGCAAACAGTGCCCCTGAAGGACGTACTGAGGGATAACTTTGGCAATGACTGGTCAGTGGGCAATAAGGTAGTTGCCAGTTACCTTTGCCGAGGTATTTTTCAGGACAATGACTTCAAGGACATGGGAGATCCTAGCTTGCTTACCCGGGAGTGCAGCATGTTTAATCAGCAGAGCTTAGAGGTGAGATTTAGTCAGTTCGTTTCACGATGTCTGAAAATTGGCAATGCCTTATCTTACTGATGTTCTCCTCTTCTCTTCTTCTTCTTTTTTTTTTAGCAGATCAAGAGGGACCTGCGCTTGCATGGCATGGCAAGCTTCTTGAAGGCGAGGTCGAAGGATGCTGCTAAGGCGAAGGGGGAGGCGGATGCTCGATCTGATGCCGCTCAAAAGGAGGCCTCCGCCCTTCATTCGAAGGTAGCAAGCCTGAAGCAAGAGGCTTCTCAGCATGCCCAAGAGCTGAAGACTCGGCAAAATGAGGTCGATCGGCTGAAGGGCAAAATTGCATGCCTCACTGCCAATAGCGCTCAATGCAAAAGATTCGAGGAGGAGCCAGCCAGACTGAGCGCTGAGTGCAAGGTTCTGGGCACTGAGAGTGCCAAGGCCAACGAAGAGAAGGGCAAAGCTTTGGCGGAGTGCAACCAACTTCGCACCGAGCGGGACTCCCTGGAGGCCACTTTGGCAGATAAGGAGGCTGCATGGAGAAAGATACTTGAAGAGGAGCTCGCCTCTCAGAAGGAGCAACTTCTTAATGAACTGGATGAAGCTCAAGGGAAGTTGTTGTCTCGGTTGATTTATGAGGCCGGGAAGCGCTTTCCTGAAGCTGAACTCGACTGGATGGAGGACCCAGGGGTTTTGCCCGACCCTCCATCTAGCGATGATGAGGAGGAGGCTCCTAGAGAGGAGGAAACCGAAGCAACATCCGGAGAAAACCTCTTGAGGTCTGAAGGTGCACCGTCCGGAGCTGAAGTTGGTGCTTCCTTGCCAACGGAGCCTATCTCTGAGGCCACTACTGAGTCTTCCCAACTTCCTGTCGAGCTGAGTGTAGAGCCTGCTGCTGATCCGATCTCGACTCCTGCTAATGTAGTAATTGTAGAAGTAGAGACTTAGATTAGATTTTTTTTTTTATGATTCTTGTAACTTGTACAGTTCAACATTTTTCAATAAACTGCAATTTTTTCTCAATAAACTACAAGTTTTTCTTTCATATATGGCTTGCTAATATGATCAAACTAATCAAGCGGAGATACTTCCTGAATCTAAAGAAGCTTTTAAGCTTCAGAATTGATAACTTTTGAAAACCAGTGATTAATTTGTCCGATCTGATTGGAAAAACATAATCAGTCAGTCATCTGGCGTAAGTTATGAATTAAACTTTTGGAGATCGGGCCCCAAGACATCAAGCATAGCGAATGACCTCTTAGCCTCGCGTTAACTTGGAATTAGGCGAACAATTTCATACATCGAGTTAGCGTTTTAATTTGCATTTCGATCCGTGATCGTTGCACAACACTTAACTCGGGAGAAACTGTTAGTCTAGTTTGACCCTTGCATTTTCGGTTTGGGATTAGCGTCGAACCTAGCGGATGAGCCAATGGAAATTACGCGATTTCCGTATTTTCAGCTCAAGAATATCATCGAGCTTAAAGGGGGAGCTTGACCTGCAAACAAATGGACTCCAACTTTTGCATTTTCGGCTTGGGATAAGCATCAAGCCTAGCAGATAAGTTGTACCATGCATACTTTTTATGGAGATGGAAAAGAATTTCTTTATTTATTGAATTCTGTTCCTAATACATTATTATAGGTGGTACTTCTTGAGTACTTCAACATTCCAGCTTCTGGGAATGTTTAGCCCTTCTAACGTTCTGAGCTTGTATGTACTTGGGCTTAAGACTTTGGAGACTTCGTAGGGCCCTTCCCAGTTCGGCATTAGCTTCCCGACTCCTGCATTTCCTGTACCTATGTCCGCCTTTCTGAGCACCAGGTCACTAACATTGAAAGCTCTAGACTTCACCTTCGTGTTGTGGTATCTGGTGACCCTTTGTTTATAGGCGGCGATTTTAGCGTAGGCGTCCTCTCTCCTTTCCTCTATCAGGTCTAAGTCTTGGCATCTTTCCTGGATGTTCATCTGATCGAAATAGAATGCAGACTGATAGGATGGGAGGCCGATCTCTACTGGTATCATTGTTTCAGAGCCGTAAACAAGAGAGAATGGTGTTTGATGAGTGCCCGTCCTTGGTGAAGTCCTATAAGACCATAGGACACTCTGCAGCTCTTCAATCCAATTGCCCTTTGCCTTACCCAGTCATTTCTTCAGCCCTTCCAGGATGATCTGGTTAGAGACTTCGGTCATCCCGTTGCTTTGTGGGTGAGTGACTGAGGTGACTCTCAGGTTAATGTGCAGGCCTTGGTAAAAATTTCTAAAGATAGAGTTGTCGAACTGTTTTCCATTATCTGTAATAAAAATGTTAGGTAAGCCATACCTGCAGATGATGTTTTTCCATGCAAAATTTATGACTCTCTCTACTATGATCGTCGCTAGAGGCTCTGCTTCGATCCATTTGGAGAAGTGGTCGACTGCTACAATGAGGAACTTCATCTGCCTTTTGCCTTGAGGAAAGGGTCCCAGAATGTCCAGGCCCCACTGGTCAAATGGCCATGCAATTCTAATCGGCTGCTGGTCTGCTGCGGGTTATCTTATGACCCTTCCATGAATCTGGCATTGTTGGCATCTTCTCACTCTCTCCTGGGCGTCTTTGAAAATGCTTGGCCAGAAGTATCCGGTCTGGAGTACTTTTCTTGCCATGGCCCTGTTAGCTTTATGTGCCCCACAAATGCCTTCATGGACCTCTCTCAGGATGTAGTCTCCTCCCTCCGTCACACATTTGAGCCAGGGGTGACTGAAAGCTTTTTTGTACAAGTCACCGTTAATTATGGAGCAATTAAGGCATTTGCGTGATACCTTTCGGGCTTCAACTTTGTCTTCCGGTAGTTGACCTATTTGCAGGTACCGCTTGATTGGGCTCATCCAAGTTTCATCACCTTACTCAATCTCCATCATCTCTGGCTCGTTTAAGGAGGGGAGGGCTTGGTTGACAACAGTGATGTTTTCTTCTACTACTCCCAGTTCGGAGGCAGACATTTTTGCAAGCCGGTCGGCATCTGTAGTTTGGTCTCTTGGTATCTTCTGTAGAGTCCAATCTGATCCGGACTCTTCCAGTATCCTGAATGCGGCCTTGACCTTCGCCAGGTACTGAATCATATTGGTTTCTCCCAGACTTGGATGGTCACGAGCTGGGAGTCACTCTTTATAATTACTGAATCCGGTCAGATGGCATGGAGCAGTCTCAAGCCTTGAAGAAGTGCCTCGTACTCTGCCATATTATTAGAAGCTTTGAAACTGAGTTTTATGGCGTACCTTATTACAATGCCCAAGGGGACTGTTATTACGATACCCATGCCTCCTCGGGTGTCATTCACAGCGCCGTCCACAACCATTTCCCATTTTGGACGTTTGGGCTGATTATCCGACTCTTCGCCAGCGAACTCAGCAACAAAATCTACCAGAGCCTGGGCTTTTATCGCCGTCCTGGGCTCATACCTCACGTCCCACGATTGGAGTTTGATTGCCCATCTAGGTCAGGGGTCTAGAGGATTTTCCTGATCGGCTGACCTGACCGGACCACAATCGTGTGTGCTTCAAAGTATTGCCTTAGCTTCCTTGTGCACATCAGCTGCTCGACCGAGCCCTTCTTTAACTCTACACCTCTGAGCACCTAGCTCACGTAGTATATGGGTAGTTGTTGGGTTCCTTCTTCCCTAGCCAGGACACCTGCAACAGCTTCACCGGAGGTGGATAAGTAAAGATATAATTTTTCACCTGGGATCGGTCGGCTAAGCAGTGGTGGACTGGTGAGGAATTTCTTCAATTCTTCAAAAGCTTGTTGGCAATCCGCTCCCCAGCTGAAAGTTTCATTCTTCCTCAGCTTTTTGAATAAGGGAGTGCACTATTTAGCTGAGGAAGAAATGAATCTTCCGAGAGCAGTGATTCTTCCGTTCAGCTTCTGAATATCTTTTACGCTTCTCAAGGGTTGCATCTCGAGGATGGCCTTTATTTTTTTTGGATTGGCTTCAATCCTTCTTTGAGAAACCATAAAGCCCAAAAATTTTCCCAAAGGGACCCCTAAGACACATTTCTCGTGGTTGAGCTTCATCTGGAACTTGTTCAGCGTGCAAAAAACCTTTGCCAGATCGACAGGGTATTCTTCCGAGCTCTTGCTTTTGACGATCATGTCGTCCACATAGACTTCCACATTCTGCCCGATCTGGTCTTTGAAAATCTTGTTCATAAGACGCTGATACGTGGCACCTACATTCTTCAGACCGAATAACGTCGCCTTGTAGCAGAAGATTTCGTCGTCTGTAATAAAACTGGTCTTTTCCTAATCCGATAGCCACATCAGGATTTGGTGGTAGCCAGCGTATACGTCGAGGAGGGAGTAGATTGCATGGCCTACAGTGGCATCCACCAGCTGGTCTATGCTTGGCAGGGGGTAGCTGTCCTTCGGGCATGCTTTGTTGAGGTCCATGAAGTCCACACACATCCGCAGCTTTCCTGTCTTCTTTTCCACTAGGACCACATTGGCGAGCCACTCTGGATAATTGACCTCTCGGATCGTCCCAGCCTTCAGTAGCCTATCAACCTCCTTGGATATGAACTTCTTCCGATCGGGAGCATGCCTATAGCTTTTGTCTGACCGGCCAATGAGTTGGATTCACATTAAGTTTGTGGGTGATCACTTTAGGATCAAGTCCAGGGATGTCTTCCGGCTTCCAGGCGAAGGATGCCTGGTTGATCATCAAAACCTGCATGACGGCATCCTCTACTTCTACACTCATGCTGCTCTCGATCTGGACGCTTTTGCCTTTCGACAATTCCCTTGCTTTTACTTCTTTAATAAGATCCATCCTTGGCCTCTCTGCCTGCTCGGACCGTTCTAGCCCTGGTTATACCATCATGGCCTCTTTCTACTACCTGATTATGGTGACATACGCCTTGTAGGATGCCTTCTGGTCGCCCCTTAGAATGGCAACGCCCTCTCTAGTCGGGATTTTCATCACCATGTACCGTATGCTTGTGACAGCTTCGGTTTGAAAGAGTAGGGGCCTGCCGAAAATGGCGTTATAGGCAAAAATCATGTCAATTACCATAAAGGTTACCTTGTAGGTGTGGGCAAGTGCCTCTTGGCCAAGCTCAACAAAAAGCTTGACGGATCCCACTACTGGGACAGTAGCGTTGCCAAGCCCGATCAGCGGGGTGGCATTCGGCTTCAACTCTTTAGTCGGCAGTGCCATAGCTCTGTAGGCTTGGAGGATGAGCACGTTCATAGTGCTACCGTTGTCCACCAAAATCCTTTTAACATCAAAATTGTTAATTCGAGCCCTGACGACGAGAGCATCCTCGTGAGGAAACATCACATCTCGTGCGTCTTCACTGGATATGGTGACCAGAGCGAGCCGTTCGGCCTGATGGGAGAGATACACACCTTTCCCCTTCTTCTTCTTAGACAGATCTTCTCCGTAAGACGATCCTCCAGTGATCATGTTTATAACCTCGGCGTATGGTCTGTGCGGGTCTGTATTTCTTGGATTTCTGTGCTCGTCGTCATCGTCCGAGCCAGAATAATCCTTCCTGAGGTTCGACTGTCTACAGGGACTTTTCCCTCTAGTCGGACCTACAAATCTTTTGAGGGACCCCCTTTGCAGAAGCCGCTCGATCTCCTCCTTCAGTGAGCAACACTCGTCAGTTGTGTGACCGACATCTCTGTGAAACTCGCAGTACTTGCTGTGGTCCTTCTTATTTTTGCGCCGATCGAACAGTTTCCTGGGCCAATTGACTTTCTTATATTTTTCTTTAATCCACATCAGCACCTGGGCTGGGTTGGTGTTGAGCGGAGTAAAGGTTCAGGCCGGATGGTTGTCTGGTCGATCAGATCTTCCTTGTCTGACCTCCTTTCGTTTGCCCAAATTTTTTGAAGTGGAGGCTTTGTCCGGGCTCCTCGCTATCAGCTCGGACACGGGAGCTCTATTGAACGACCGTCCGTCTGGATGTTACAGTCTGTCCATGACGTTAGTCCTTCTTCCTCTATTGGCTCTCAAGGCATCATCCAGCTGGATGTGCTATCTGGCTCTTTCTATCAGATCGAAAAAGTTAACCAGGGGTCTTGTAGTTATTGACTCAAATAGTGGGCGATCAATGGTGCCCCCGGCCAAGGCGATCGTCACCATCTCCACGCTTACATTTCTCACCTCAGACATCGTGGCTTGGAATCTATCGATGTAATCTCTGAGACTGTCATCGGTTCTTTGGTAAAGATTGGACAGGTCACTCATCGACTTCGGTGCTCGCATCTGCACAATAAATCGTGTGGTGAATAGCTCTTTGAGTTGTCTGAAGGAGGTGATTGATTCCTGAGGTAGCTCGTGGAACCAATTCAGAGCATCTCCCCCTAGGGTGGTAGGGAAGATTCTGCAAGCGATTCTGTCGTCGTAGGTGTAAACCTACACTTTAGTCAAATAATCTGCCAAATGAGTTGTATGGTCAGTTTTACCGGTGTACTTGTCCATCACCACATCTCTCCACCTGGGAGGCAACTCAGACCCTATTATCTCCCTGCAAAATGGAGATGCAGTGTTTCTGTAGGTGTTCCCTTCAAACATACCATTTTTTGAACCTGTCAGGCCAAACTGCCTGAGCTTTTGCTTGAACCACTTGTCCTCCCTACTCATGGCTGTGGAGGCAGACTCGTCTTTTGGTTTTCTGGAGCGGGTGCAGTTGGGTGTGCACATGAAGGACAAGTTGTCTCCGATGGAAGAGGTGGAAAGTCTGCTGGGGAAGTAAGTGGAATCTCTGCTTGAGTACATCATCCCTTTCCCCTTGTCATACCTTCCTGGGGTCCTGACATAACATCTACCGCAGTCATGAGTTCGCAGCTCGTTGATGGAGATTCCTCTGTTTTCCCTCCTTTTGAAGTCTTCGTCCATGAAGTACTTTTCATGGTCTCTTTCAGAAGTTCTAGACATTTTGTCTTTCTTAATCGTCTGGACAATGCTCTTAGTGAAATTACTAAGGAGGGCACGCACATCCTTGACTGTGATGGGGGTGCTCTCCGACTGCCGTAGGATGGCATCGTCAAAATTTGGGAGAAGGTTACCCCCGGCAGGGACCTGGGAGATCTCTTTCATCTCCCTGCGGGCTTAGATCTGCCCTAACTGTTGACGTTTTGATTATATTCTCCAAAAGCTGTGTGCTCATTGGATCTTGAACTTGCCACGGCTCTTAACGAAAGCACCAAATGATAAGATGTGGGAGTCTTTATCTGAAAGAGGGAGAGAGAGAGCCGATCGGATGTTTGGAATCTGCAAGAAAGAGTGTCCGGTCGGACCAGGCGTGAACACTCTGAAACTTAAGTTAGTAGCTTTCTAGAGAAAGAATTCTTAGAGAGAGAGAGTCTCAGAGATTCAATATCTGGTGCCACTGTGCATTGGGCTATTTATATGAGACAGAAGGGATGCACTTGAGTGCCTGGGGCGTGATAACTGGTAGTCAGAACAGGTGAGCGGCGAAGTGATAGGGAGCAGGTGGAGGGCGTGGGCGCTGCCTTATGTCAGTGGACCGATAGGACTTGCTATCCCATCAGTCCGATCGGACGTCACGCAATCGTCGTTTGCTTCTAGCTCACGCTTGGTGCTCTTTGCTGGTGGGTTTTGGGCCCTGCCAGGTGTATTGGGCCGGCTGTCTGGGCCTTAGCAAATGACATTTTCATAGTTATCAAAAATTAAATCAAAAAAATCAATTAAACACATACAATAATAAAAATGAAATAAAGTGCATTATGAATAACAAATAAATTAAATGATATGATGAAATAAATAAATTAATAGATTAAAAAATTAACACACATAAGAACATAAATAATAATAATAATAATAATAATAATAATAATAATAAAACAAAAACAGAGGCTGAACATTCAAGTAAATAAAAAGAATAAAAAAATAAAATAAAATAAAATAAATGTTAAAGAATGTTAAATCTATAACTAAAATCACATAAAACAAATAACCACATAATAGATCTAAAAATCTATATGGTGATTAATTGATTGAAAAAAATAAATAAAAATAAATAAAATAAAAATATAAGATCGAGCCTATAATATTTACCCTCAGAATTGAATTTGACGAAAGAAGTAAAATAATTGATTTTCTTGTCTTGATTCGCGAAAATAGGATTAGAAAAATAACAATTTAAACTTTTTTTTTAGAAAGAAAATTGTAAAAAAATATTGTTTAAAGAAAAAATATGGAAGAAAATTTGGATCTCAAGCACAAAAAATTATTTTTTTTGTGTTAAAAATGATTTTTTATAATTAAGAATAATTAATTTTGAAACCTTAAAAAAATCTCTTTGAAAAAGAAGAAAACTAAAAGAAAATGCAGAAAAATATTCCCTTGAAAAAGAAAAGAAAAATTTTCCCCAAAAAACTCCCCATTTTTCTCTTAAGTTTTCCTATTTATATCATTAAAAAGGGAAAAACTAATTTATTTAGGAAAAGTATCTTTAATTAAATCAAAATATTCCTTATTTTAATTTAAAATCCAAAATTATCTATATTAAATTCCATAAAATCAGCCTTAAAATCCTTTTCTAAAAGTAAAAAATCCTGTTTTGGGGGGGAAAATGGAAAAAAGGGTGCAGGTGATGAAGGGCAGGCAGACCGCCCCTTGAAGGGCAGGTAGGCCATCCCTCGAGGGCTGCCCCTTAATTTTTTTTTAAAGGGAGCATGACAAAAAAAAACATCGCTTTCAACTTTTTTGCCTGTGAACAGATATTTAATTTCATCATTGAATAATTCTTATTTGGGTTGTTTCGGAACCTAGTATCTACACCTAGGTTAGATTGATATCTACTTACCATCCCATAGCATAACATATATTGGGTATTATACACAATATTACATACATAAGACTACCTACGATACTAACATATGAAATGTTCCTCATACGTTCCATTTCTTCTGGCAGCTTAGGACATATATCTTTATTAAGAAACTGATTCTTGGCAATGGGGTTATCTACAGGTTTGCAGTTTTGCATATTAAATCGTTCAAGAATTTTGTTGATATCTCTCTCTTGAAAAAGAGACAACTTTCTCAAATGATCTCTTGAAATCTTAACTCCAAGAATGTAATTTGCTTTACCCATATCTTTCATCTCAAAGTTGGACGATAATCAATTTTTGATTTCATTTATGTACCCTTTATCATTTGCAACTGTGAGTATGTTGTCTACATACAATGTCAAAATGATAAATTTACTTTCAGAGCTTTTACTATAAACACAATTATCTTCATCAATCATGTTAAACCCATTCAACATGATTGTATCATGAAATTATAAATACCATTATCTTGAATACTGTTTAACGTCATAGATTGATCTCATCAATCGACAAATCTTATGTTCGCTGCCTTTTTCGATGAAACCTATAGGTTGTTTCATGTAGATTTCTTCATCTAATTTTTCATTGAGAAAAGCAGTTTTCACATCCATTTGATGTACCTCTAGATCTGAACTCGCCACTATGGCCAAAATCAACCTTATAGATGTAAATCTTACAATAGGTGAGAAAATCTTCTCATAGTCAATCATTTCCTGTTATGTGAACCCTTTAGCGACTAGCCAAGTCTTGTATCTTTCAATACTTCTATTAGCCTTTCACTTCACCTTAAGAATCCATTTATTCCCAATTGGTTTGCATCCTTCCGGTAGATCAACCAGTTCCCAAATATAGTTTGATTTCATGGATGCCATTTCTTCTTCCATTACTTTAATCCATTTTTTCTTAGCTGGGCATGAGAGAGCCTCTTAAATGTTTTTAGGCTCTTATTCATCTTATGGGGTAACCCAAAGGGCTTCATTTGAGCCTTCGACTTGACATCGTCGGCGCAGAACACTTGTCCTTTTAGATTTCTGCAGTTCTGAATCTTGATAAACATATCTTATCTATTCATCCTAATTCGAGATGCTCCCATTGGGATCAATTTCCATGCTCCTATTGGGATCAAGAATACTCCCACTGAAATAAAATCTCGAACATCCAGATTGTTTGGAGGAGAATGGTCTTTATCTTCTTCCTTTAACTCCTTCCCACTCAGATGGAGTGATCCTGATAGTTTCTCTTCCTGAGTTTCATAGAAAGTGAAATGTTGAATCACTTCGCCCAAATTTGGAAATACATTCTCTAAGAATATGACGTCTCGTTATTTAAATTCTGTCACAGTGCCATTCTCTTGCTCACCTACGAAAATATATCATTTTGATACTTCAGAATATCTCACAAAAATACTATTTTTACCTCTTGGTCCCAATTTATCAAATTTGTTAGAGGTATCACATAAGTAAGCAGCACAACCCTAAAGTCATAAATGGCTTAGGACAGGTTGTTGAGCAGGCCACAATTCATAAGGTGTGGAAGTGATAGATTTGGAGGGCATATGTGTAGACATCGGGTCTCGAGGCGGTCCAAAATCAGAATTACCCAATGATGAAAATAAGGACCGATCTGTCGGCAATAAAGTGAGAATCTATCATTCCCTTTCTCAAGTTCTTATATTTATACCAAAATACTTTAAAATTTTATTTACTTATATTTATTTTGGTTTTTATTATGTTTATTATTTTTATTATCTATTTTTTCTTATTTATTTATTTTACTTTTTATTTTATTTTGGGAGGAATGGTTTTTTTTTGGGGGGGCTTCGCGTGCAGCACAAGGCCGCCCCGTGGGTGCGGCATGAGGATGTACGCCAGTGCCTAGGCGCGCCCAGCATGCGATGCCCGCGCTTGGGCGTACGAGGCGCGCCCTGGCGGGTGATGCCTGTGCTTGGGCACGCAAGCCATGCCTGCACCCAGGCGCGCAAGGTGCGGGCAGCCTGTAGACACCGGGTCCTGAGGCGGTCCAAGATCAGAATTACCCGATGATGAAAATGATACTTGCCAGTAAATGCGTCGAAAATGATGTTCTCCTTGTCGAAAAAAAAAAACTATTTGCCCCTCCAAATTTTCAGTGCAAAAATTTGTTTCTTTTGCTCTCTTTTATTCCTTCTCACTATTTACATTTTATTTCCTTTTTATTTTATTTTATTTTATTTATATTTTTTTATTTATTTCATTTCGCGTGCCATGCTAGTTGGCCATGCCCGTCGCGGAGGCTGCGAGCGCGCGCGTAGCGGAGGCCGCACCCGGCCCACAGGGGCGCGCATCGCCGCGGCATCGTGCCCCCCCTAGGGCGCGCACCTCTCCAGCCAAGGGGCGCGCGCTGCGCTTCCCACACGTGGGGCAGTTTTGCCCTGCGCTGCCTCCCTCACACGCAGCCACTTTTGGCCGCGGTCTCCTTTTCCTGCATTTTCTGACTTTTCTTCTTTTTTCTGTCTGTTTTTGCCCGTTTCTTTCACCATTTCATGCTAATTTTGATCAACTAAAATGAAAGGTTTCTTGTCCTCTTCCCATTTTTGGCCAAGGCAAAAATTAAAAGAGATTTTTGTTCTTCATTTTAGAGGACGAGCAATTTTATTCAAGAAAAGGGGAAGGGATTTTTTGACTTTTCTCTCTAGTTTTCTTTCTCTTTTGCTCTCCAGGAAACATTTTCTTTTTCAAAAAAAAATTCTTCAAAATATTTTTAAGTGCTTTTTCTTTTTCTCAAGCTTTAATTTTTTCTTTTTCTTCAAAAAATATATTTCATTCTTGGATTGATCTTGAGCAAGAAAAATCAATTTTCTTTGTTCAATCATCCACCAAAAATATTCACATCAAAAATATTTTCTCAACTTTTTTATTTAGAACTTGGATTTCTTCTTGAATATTATTATCATAAAAAATCGACAAGGGGAACGGATTGAGACATCCTATTTCCGATCTATAAATTCTGAGGGTAAATACTTTGGAACCACCTTAATTTCTCATCTATTTATCAGTTGTTGGTTATTATTTTTGTTGATTTTATTACTTTGCCATGTTTATTAGCTCTCATGGTATTTTTGCTACTGTTGGCATTTTGGTTTTTTTAGTTTAATATCTTTGTGGTGATTTAATGTGAGTCTTGTGTTTTATCCTTTTTTTTTGTGGTTGCCGTTGACCTCCATGTCCCCTCATTATTATTATTATTATTATTATTATTATTATTATTATTATTATTATTATTATTATTATTATTATGTTATTGTTTAATATTCCGTTTTATTACTATTATTATTATTATTATTATTATTATCATTATTATTACCATGTTCATTTATACTATATTCATTATTGTTTATTATCATTGCCCATTATTATTATTATTATTATTATTATTATTATTGTTGTTGTTGTTGTTGTTGTTGTTGTTGTTGTTGTTGTTTGTGTTGCATCATTATTATTGTTGTTCTTATCATTATTTTTACTATGCCATGATTATTTGTTGTTACCATCACTATAATTTTATTATTGTCATTATCTTGTCTTTATTTGATTGATTTCTAGAATTATTACTAATATTTTTAATATTATTTTTCTGTCTGAGATTTAAATTTGAGTCGGGTTATGTGAGTGTCCCCATGGCTCCCCGGATGGGACACGACGCGTAAACGAATACATCGGTGTGGTGAGATCTTTCCATGCCCTTTCTTTTTGTTGTGCTTGTTTGTAAATATTTATTTTATTTATGCACGCGTGTGATAAAAAATCACAAAAATATTTCTATAGCTAAATTGGTTTCTTACTAATAAAATTGGGACCAATGTCTCTTGTTTTAGCCCAATAATAAAAAACATCACAATTAAAACGAAGAGTCAATTTTCTCCAAAAATGGGATCACTCATCCCCGTTTTCAACTCCAACAACCAAATGACTCTTCGAACCCTCTTTAAATAAAAGCGAAGGAACCAATGTTCCCAAACCTTCAAATAAGCACGAAAAAACCAATGTTTCTAAAATAATGCCCCGATTTATGTATGTCCTTTTATTCTAATCTTGTGTGAGTGTTTTAAATTTATGTTCATTTCCTTTTGGGCTCTTGTAATTAATCTTGGGGCAACTTTATTTATTTTTGGGAGATTGTATTCCGTCCCCATTCACATCTTCAATCTCCTTTTATTGGGGTTGTATTCCGCCCCAATTTCTCTTATAATTGTGTGCTTGCGTGTTTATCGCTTTCTTTTATCGCTTTATTTATCACTTTATTTATTGCTTTCCTTTTACCGCTTTTGGGTACTTGAGATGCGCCTTTATTTTTAATGCATTAATCGCGTGAGGTGAGAGATACAATTTTTAAGAAATTAAAAGCTCACTTATAATTAACCAAAGCATAAATAAGAGTGAAGTTCCGAACACCATATCTCTGGTCTTGACCAATAGAGGTGAGAGACCTTTTTCAATTTCTTGTAAGTTGGGTGGCGACTCCAAAACACCTCAAAGGTGCCTATAGGTACCATTAGACTAGGTGGTGCTTCCCAATGTTCTGTTGGGAGGGATACATCTATGATGTCTTATGCCGTCCATGATCAAAAGACGCGAACCAGTCCCTCGAATCCTAAAGCGGATTCAACGTGAGGACCCTTGCTAGGTTCGGTGCACGTCACATAGCCTCCCTCCTGTCCCTTTCCCACTTGCGAAAATCTGATTTTTGACAGATTTTGGGAACTGTCAAAAGGGATTTTCTTTCAAGTTTCAAGGGTTTTGGGGGGAAAAGGAATAGAAAGGGGCTTTTGTCCTTTCCCCTTTTGAGAAGAAGAGGGAAAATAAATAATAAAAGGGATTTTCTAGAGAGGAGAGCTGGAAGGGAGAAGAAAAAACGAGAGAGTGTTCTTGAAAAAAACAAGCCATCTTTCTAAAAGAAAAGTTTCTTCCATTGATTTTCCTGAACCCAGAAAAAATGTTTGGAGTTTGAGTTTAACTTGAGATAGGGAAATCAATTCTCTTAGCTTGGGTTTATTATCAAACAAACATAAAAAAAATCATTTGGTTTTGTTTTAGTGTTTTTTTTTTTTTTTAGTCTTTGAATTATTTCGAAACTGCTTTGAACCCTGACAAGTGGAGTTGGATTGGAACATCTTGCTTCCATATCATCAAATCTGAAAGTAAAAATTCTTGGACCCATTCGTTTATCCAATTTTATTTTGTTCATTTTATCTCCTTTTTTTTTTTTGCACTAATGAAAATGTGAATAATGGCTTGATAAATGTGGGTTTTATGAGATTTATTCTTTTAGCGTGATTTTTCAATCTCCATGTTTGCTTTTGGTATGACCATGGTTAAATACATAAGATTAGGGCCTGAACAATCAAGTTTACTATTTTCTTGGCATAACTTTTCACAATAGTCTTCTTTTACATTTAATATATTGCTACTTTTTGTTGTATGCCTACCTAACCTTTTCCACTCATTTGGCTCATTTAGTTAACTTTATTATTATCATTATTATTATTATCATTATCATTATTGTTATTATTATTGTTACCATTGTTATTATTATAATTGTTGTTATTATTATTATTGTTGTCATTATTGTTGTTATTGTTATTATTGTTATTGTTGTTATTATTATTATTATTATTATTATTATTATTATTATTATTATTATTATTGTCATCATTAGTATGTTCGCGTGGTATTATTACATGGTTTCTTATCATTATTATTGTTATTATCATACTCTTGCATGATTATTTTGTTAATTTCCTTTCGCATACGAGTGGTTTGCATATTTAAATTAATGTGTTTAACATAACCCATGTTACTTGCTACTTGTGTGTTAATGTTATTTTATATTTCCCTTATTTTCACATTTATTTGGTTGATTTTAGAATTTTTACTAATCTTTCTACTTTTATTTTTGTTACGTGGGTAAAATGTGACGTTTGCTTGTTTGAGCATCGCCATGACCAAGCGGAGGGGTCATGGCGCGTAGGAGATCATATCGTTTGGGTGAGATCTTACCACCCCTTTTATTTGTGTGATTGTGCTTGTTTATAAATAAAATAATTCCATTTTTATACGCGTGCCAATTAAAAATTCACAAAAATATTTTTATGACTAAATTTGGATTTTATTAATAAATTAGGACCAATGTGCTCGATTTTAGCAAATAAATGCAAAAATATCACGAATTAAAATGAAGAGTTATATTTTCTCAAAATGGGAGCAATACGTCCCAGTTTTTAAGCCAATGGCCGAAACAACTCTTCGATTCCTTTTTAAGTAAGCATGAAGGAACCAATGTTTCTAAACCAAATAAATATTCCGATTTATGCATGTAACCCCTCTTGATTGATGTTACTTTATTGTTTAATTTTATGTTGTATATATCTTACGGGCCCTTATAATTAATTATTTTTCGGGCAATTTTATTTAGCTTTTTTTTCATTTGGGAATTGTGTTTGTCCCAATTTCCATTTTGTAAAGATGTGTTTTGTATGTTTATAGCTTTATTTATCGCTTTATTTATCGCTTTTACTTACCGCTTTATTGATGCTTGAAATGCGCTTTTAATAAATTGCATTAATCATGTGAGAGAAGAGATGGAATTCTATAATCTAAAAATTCACTTATAATTAATCAAGGCATAAATAAGAGTGGAGTTCCGAACTACTTTCTGGTTTAAACCATAGAGGTTAGACGACCTTTCCTAATTTCTCATAAATTAGGTGGCGACTCCAAAATACCTCAATGGTGCCTGAAGGTTTCATGAGACTAGATGAACTTCTCCAATATTCTATTAGGTGGAAATTCGAAAATGTCTCATGTTACCTAAAATCAAATGACGCAAACTAATCCCTCGAGCTCTAAGAGCGGGCCATCAGGGGCCTTTCTGGTTTGACGTGCGTCACAATATGGTTTAAAACATATGTGGTAGTCAATAAAGCATCTCTCCAATAAGAAATTGGCAAATTTGCAGGTTGTCCTAATTTACCGAATTTTTTAGAGGTATCATGGATGTAAGCAGCACAACCCTAAGATCATAAATGGCTTAGGACAGGTTATTGACCAGTCCACAACTCATAAGTTGTGGAAGTGACAGATTTGGAAGGCATACAGTTTAAAACATATGTAGCAGTCAATAAAATATTTCCCCAATAGGAGATTGGCAAATTTGTTTCTGCCATCATAAATCTAACCATATCTAGGAAAGTCTTATTTCTCCTTTCTGTAATGCCGTTTTGTTGTGGAGTTTTAGGAATGGACAACTGATGCTCAATCCTCTTTCATCACATAAAACTTTAAATTCAGTTGAAAGATATTCCCAACCTTTATCAGTTCTTAAAACTTTAATCTGTTTGTCTTATTGATTCTCAACTAAGTTCATATAATTCTTACAACTCATTGCTTCTGACTTGTGAGAAATCAAATAGACTTGACTATTCCTAGTATAATCATCTATAAATGTGATGAAGTAATAGGTCACATGCCTCGCCCTCACATTCATTAGACCACATACATCATAATGAATTAACTGTAGTGGAAATTCAACTCTAGTTCCCTATCTGAACAGATTTCTAACTAGTTTTTCTTTTATACAATGCTTGTAAATAGGCAATTCAACCTTATTTAAGTCACCTAATAAATCCACTTTGGCTAACTGACTCATTTGGTCTTACCCGATGTAGTTTAATCTAACATGCCACAATTTCACATTATACTCATAACCATGTGAAGAAGAAGAGATTAAAGAAAAACTAGTTTTATTCAAATAGTCATGGTCAACATCCATAATTAACAATAAAATCATTCAGCACAAAACCAAAACCATAATAAACATTATCCAAGCATAAGCACATATTGATATCCTAAAAAAATAAATCGAAACCAAGTTTCATTAAAGAAGGAATAGAAATTAAATTTCTATGAATGTCTGGGGCATAAAATACATCATGTAGGATTAAGGTTCGTCCTTCACATAAGACTAATCTACATGTGCCAGCCTCTTGAATTGCCACTCTAGCGTTATTTCCTATATAAATCCATTTAACTCCATTCAGATTTTGCTAGAATTCAACAAAGACATTTAAGCTCTTTGTTATGTGGTCCATTGCTCCTGAATCTTTTTGGACATAGTGCATTCTCTTGCATATTGCCCTTTTTTTTGGCAATTGAAACGTTTACTTTCTTTTTGCCTTTAGACTTTTTATCATTTTGTTCCTCCTTTTGCTTTTTATTTTTTCTAGCTTATTCTTTATCCCAACTTTTGAAGTTTATTTTCTTGTTCTGGTTAGAACTCATTCCACCAGAACGGCACTGTGCCATATGCACTTCGGTATTGACCTTAATCGCCGCCAGACAGTCCTCTTCAAGCTCCAAATGATGAGCAACATGCTTAAACGTCTTTATACTATCCATATGAGTTAGTTGCATCTTTATATTCTCCCAACTCTTAGGTAAGGAATGGATAACAGCTTGAACCTACTGCTTGTCAGTCAACTTATGACCACATTCACTAAGCTCACTTATCATATTTTCTATCTCTCTTAGCTGTTTTCTCATTGGATGATCAGACTTCTTCTGATAGGTATCAAATTTGATCATTAATAATAGGTGCTTAGTCAGAGTCACACTTTCAAACTTCTCCCGCAAAACGATCAATAAATTCATTGCATTTTGATACTTGCGGAGCTTCTTAGCGATATTATCATCCGTTGTACTTAGCAAGATGATTTGAGTAGTGGAATTTTTCTTTTTACATGCCACATAGGCATCTCGGTCTTGTCTTTGCTGGGTTGTTGTGCCATCTTTAGGTTCAATCATAATCGAACTTAAGAGTTCAAAAGTCTCTTGCTTTTCAAGCACATACTGAATTTTCATACTCTATATTTCATAATTTTCACCATTCAGTTTCAAATTTTTATTTAGTTTGGTGATAATTGATTTGGAAGCAGTAACCATAAGGATCCTATGATCTCTAATGGAACAAATTTGCACATTAAGATTTGGCAATACATGCTATTTATTATGCATCCGAAATAATAATCTAATAAAGTTTTCTATTAGTATCTAATTACCCTCTAAGTTCTAATGTCTAACTTTACATGTTAAAATTTCATGCATAGTAAATCTAAATTATTGGATATTAAGTTCTCAAACTTATGAGAGGAATTTAATTGGTATGATTCATGAAGTCTTAACTTAATAATCATGCAATCATAAGATATTATAAAGTAGTTAACACTTAAATAAACACATTTGTTATAAAATTAAAAACCATCACAAATATATGATAAATGTCTCATACATTTATTCCAAAATAAACCCAATAATTTGTTATTTAGACACAAATGTCTAAAATAGGAAACATAAATCATAAATAAGAAAACGCTAACTTAAATTGACACTTATGTCAATTATGCTAAAAGTCTAGATTTTTCATAAAATCTTTCTTGATAATGGGATTGTTTCTTTGATCATATTAACTAACTCATCTGGTAAGTCATAAGTTCGTTTAAGCCATAGACGATGCACTTTATGTCCACTCCTCAATGCCATTACAGATTTAGTGTTGCTTCTCAACACTAATCAAAAAATAGAAAATAAATTTTCTATAAAATCTATTTCCTATAAACCGACTACTTTTTATTAAATCCATCAACTTTTGATGGTTTTCGAAAGAATTAATCATTAATTCAATAAGACTTCATCATCAATTCTCATACTCAGACCACCAATCCAAATGCACTCTTACATTTGTTCTTGCACATGCACTATATGATACACTATTACATCAATATCATAAGCTCAAATCTTCCTTTGCATTCTTATCTTACTTATTGATTGCACTCTTACATTTCTCAAAGTAATTCCATGCATAATTTTAGGAAAAAAGGGTGTCCTTATCAATATTATTTCCATAACATATTACAAAAAATTTTATACACTCATGTATAAACACATATGATGAAAAAACATTTCAATCAATAAGTAAGGACAAAATCTCAAAAAAAAAATTAAGCATTTAAAAAATATCTGAAAGCAGAAAATACATTTTCTACAATTTTTTAATATTTTATTTTGATAAAAAAATAAAAATTTATTTTATGGTCACAAAAAAATTTGAAAAAATGACCAAAAAATAAAAAAAAAATAATCTGTAAAAACTCGAAACCGATTTGGTGGTTGGAGGCGGCCTTACTAGCATTTTTCAGATCTCTGTTATGACATGTCGAGTGTGGTTGGTCCACCTAGTGCCCACGTGGCATCTAAGTGGCAGGTCATTGCCACGTGGCATGACAACTATCATCCACGTGGCATTGCTCTATTCGGCCATGTGTCACTATCATCCATGTGGCATGAAATTATATTTTTATTACAATTATTTATTCATTATATGTGCATAATTAGTATGCTATTATTAGTTTCATATTAAATATATTCAATTATTCTAATTAATTATGAACATTTTATTTTTCTTTTGATTTTTTTAATGGATATTGTATTTGATTTGTATTTTTCATTTTTGAAGTATTTTTAACTATTAAAAACAACAATACAAATTATATAATTTATTAAATCTATATGTTAAAAATTTTTAATTGTTAACCAATAAATCGATCCAAAAAAATTGATTAAAAATCAAAACTAATATAACCGAAATTAATGAACTGATTAATAAAATTATTAAATGGACCGGCATGCTTATCCCTCTATACACAACTATATATATTATAGCTATATATTCACCTGTGCCCAAGATAAAGGTGTTGATTTATAGGAAATAAGAGTATGATGAAAACGAAAGAAAAAGAGAATGATATAATGCAACAGGAGTTGAGATTTATCAACGCTGGTTAGGATTTATCAACGGGAGTTTGAGATTTCAAAGTGCAAATTAGTTTTTAGATACAATAACCTTCAATGCGCGTTCAATTACTGCAACGGTCATATGGAGTTTGTAGCTGAAATTTGACTTATTTATGGGTCACATAGGTCAATAAGTGACCTAATTCGTACGGATTAAAATGAATTAATCATGATCCGATTTAAATTTTTATGGATGACAATAGGCCGAATCATGTTTAAATTATTTATGGGTTCCATCAAATTTGAGTACGGATTATACAGGTGGGTTCAAATTTTGACATGTCATGTGAAGTGTAAAAGGGGCAATTGCCCCCTATTTTGGCAAAATTCATTTTTTACCCTCAAAATTTTTTCATAAATTTCAATTAAATATCCTTTTAATCTTAACTACTTGCCCCATTAATATTTATTTCAACAAAATTTACTTCTTTAATTTTGATTTTAACCAATTTTGTTCCCTTAAGTCTAAAATCCTAGTTCCACCCTGAGTGAAAGATTGAGATTTATTTTGTAATTAAAAATACCCTTACTGTATATATCCTACAAACATTTTTTTTTTCAAGTAGCAACTGAATACTAGCTGGTAAAATGAACATATTTTCATATAGCTTTTTTAAGATATATTGTATTAAATTAAGTTTAATCTTATATTCCCAAAGAAAAAAGTTTAGTCTTATTTTATTATGAAGAACGTTTGTCTCTAATTAAGATTGTAGAGCATATTATATAATTAACATGATAAATAAGTATGCTTGTGTGTACATACATAATCACATAGAGAGCACCATTACCAAATATATCAAATTTTCAAAACTGAATTGAAGAATTTTATTCTCTAAAAGATTATAGGTCAGACCCGTCAAATGAATCGGGTCGGATTAAAGGAGTTAGACTATAAATGGATCGTTTCATAAATAGGTCATGACCAAATGGATCGGATTAAGTTTTATAACATTATTTTTTTTTATCTTTTTATTTTATTAGAAATAAAAAATTATGCATGTATAAATTATAAAAAAATTATTTTTAAATATTTACGTTATATAAGAAAGTTAAAATTTATAAAATTATAAAATGGTCCAAATTGGTCACATTACAAATTGGATCATTTTGCCGGTCATATGGACCGGTCAAATTTAACTATGGCAATAAAAAAAATAAAAGGAAAAATTCAGGCCAAAATTTCTTGGTAAGCTATAAAATTTCTTTGTAAGCCATGGATCTTATTAAAACCCTAAATACTCTTATGATACTTTTTAAAATAATAATAATAATAATAATCTCATGATACTAAACACATAATTTTTTTTTATCTCCACTTTTTCATTTCTTCCCACTCTTTAAAGATCCTAAATAAGCTAGTAGAAAACTGTGTATACATAGGCACTATCTGATCATCATAAAATAAATTTTTATTTTTATTTTATATTCAATCGAATGGTGCATATGTGTTCCTAAAAAATTACATATTTTTTTATTTCTTACTAGGGCATTAAGTAGGATTGGAAGTCCTAATCTTACAGCGCTGGAATAAGATCGGTAGCATTAAGCAACAGTAACCATTTGGCAATTGGAAAATTTTTGTTTAAATTTGGTATGATAATTTTTTATTTTTTATGAACTAAGCCAATAGTGAATTAATTGTCATATATGATTAGTAACTATTTTAACTTCTTCTTTTTTTCTATTGAGTGAAATTTTGATAGTAATTTGGTTCATGGATTTATTCATAAATTCAGTAAAAAATAAGTAGTTTCTCATGATTAAGGAGATCTAGATTGTTGGTTTCCCTTCTTTTTTGAAAAAAGCCACCTTAAGACGACAGGGCCAACTGACTTTTTCTTGATTGATTTTTTAGCTGAAGAACTTTTGTCAAGCATTTCCTCTTTAGTAACAATAAGCTTGGTTAATGAAGGAGGGCTAGCAAATTTCACAAATCTCTTCTTTCCAAGTTCTTCCTCATCGTCGTCGTCGTCGTCATTAGTAGTTGAATTTTCAATGAATTTGAGCTCTTCAATCTCAGGATTATCAAGAGCTGGTTGCTTCATAAATATGTCCCTTGCCTTGAGCCACTTGAGTTCTTTTTGTGTTTCTTCTAGTTCCTGTCTTAAAGATATCATACTTTTCCCCATAGATTCAGCTTCTTCTCTAGCCTTCTGAAGGTTGTGTCTCGTCTCCTCAAGCTCTGCTGTTAAGGCTCCCATTTTGGATTGATTTTGCTTATTTTCACTTGCTTCATCTCGCATCTAACCCACAAAGTTTTGTTGGATTTCTATATATATAGCACACAACTATGCTAGAAAATGTACTAATTATCAACGGCTTAAATTAATAATTTTAAAGTAATGATGAATTTACGAGTATCAAATCCAATTCTTCGATGCCAAAAAAAAAAAAAGATTGTTGTAATAGTTAAAAAAACCAACTCCAATCATATCAGATAGTTAAGAGAAATAATAAAGATTTATAATTATTCGAGTCATATTGAAGCGGCTAATCCACAATTATCAAGCCTGACTCCTTAAAGGCCACGCAAGCTTTACAGCAATCACCTTATAATAACCTAAATGATCATTGATCATAAAACTAGATAAATGCAATAGATTTTACTTAAATAAGAGACATGCAATTGAAGTGAAAAGAACCTGTTTGAGCTTAATAGCATAGATTTCACCAGCTAAAACTCTTTCACCAAACAACATCACAGCTTCTTTAACAGATTTGAATGGAGGTCTTGTATCAATCTCTGCCCGACCCATCACCACCAATCTGCCTTCTTCTTTCTCCATCTTCTGATATTATTACTAACAAACAGCAGCCTGATCTTGTGGAGATAATAAGCTAATTTGTGCTTATTATTTATGACGTATATAAAAGGAAGTTTAAGATATATATATATATATTGAGTTTAATTTCGTGGCGTCCACTTCACTGGAATTTTGATATTTGAAGTTGACAGATGGTGAATGGCAGTTGGTTGATGTTGATGATTAATTAGTTAGTTTCATTGCCAAACTAATCAACGCCAGTCGTTGATTATGACATTACTCCTTACTAGTGGAGCCCTTGGAAATCAATAAACACTAAAATTTTATAGATAACTGAGAGGTAGCCCATATTGTATAAATATAACTTTGCTAGGAAATCGCAAAAATATCATACCCTTGGGCCTATGTTTGCATATGCATATTCATACCAATTCGAATATAATTTATATTATTAAATTAAAAAAATTATAATTGTATAAATACTAAAATTGTAGCATATCCATGGATTTCTTTGTTCACTGCTCATCTTTCATTTATAACTATTTTGCATTATTTTTTATTTCAGATTTTTTTTAAATAATGTGAATATAAAAATTAATTATTTTTTATAATGTGAATATAAAAATTCAGTCTTTATTACTCCTATTAAATAAAATCAGTAGTCACGATTAATCCTAGTATTTTTTTTCTTAAATCTAATGGCTTCGATCAACTTCCTTGGTTGATCCAATGACCCACACTGATTTTTTCTTATTAAATACATTATTTAATCCAGTCTTCATATTTTTATTTAATAATCATATCTTCTTCATTTATACCATTATTAATATCATATATTATCCATCTTTAGAGTTGCATTTGAGCATTGAGTGTCTCGGGTCAAAGTTTGACTATTGGTCAATTATAACACTTTGGCATAAATCCGTGACCCAAATTGTATTTTCGGCTTTTAAATCTCTAAACAATCTCATTTTAATCTCAAATTTGATTATCATATTATTTATGAATAGTATTATCCATTGCCTAATAAAGTACATTTAGTGTCCCAAATGACCTCAAATTCCAATTTGTTAATGACCCAATACATCTTATTTGCAAAGTCGCCTTATTTGTCATGTGACCAGTATGACTCAATCCGTTCATGACCATTTTATATTATTTTTCAAATCATAATTTTTTTTTATATAATGTGAATATATGATAATTGCTTGTTCATTTTAGTTAAGAAAGATATATATATGTGTGTGTGTGGATCTACTGGTATATGTTGATGATCTACTAATTTTGGGGTATTCAGAGGGTATTCAGAAGAGGAAATTTGTTTCATTAAAGCTTCACTGACTGTAAGTTCACCATCAAAGATTTAGGACCTGCAAAGTTCTTTTTGGGTTTAGAAATTCTAAGAACCACCTCTGGAATCTTTGTGAACCAAAGTATCCTCTTGATCTTCTCAGTTCTGCTGGTTTGCTAGGTTCAAAGCCCAAAGATGTACCTTTGCGTAAGGGAACCAACCTTCATAATACTCTTAACAGTCTCTTTTTTAACAGATCCTCAGGAGTATAGAAGCATGGTGGGAAGATTGTTATATTTAGGACTTACCAGACCTGACATCACATATTCAGTACAGCAGCTCAGTCAACATGTACATGCTCCCAGAGAAGTTCAACATAAATTGTTGTCCATGTCCTTAAATAACTCAAATCCAATCCTTCTCTTGGATTGTATTTCCCTAAAGATAATTGCCTAGAGCTCAAGGCATTCTGTGATCTGATTAGGGAACATGTCCTCAAACTAGAAAGTCACTTACTGGTTTTTGTATCTTCATTGGCACTTCCCCAATATCTTTGAAGACAAAGAAGCAAAACACTGTGCGCAGAAGCTCTGCAGAAGCAAAATACAGATCAATGGCTTCCACTGTCTGTGCATTACAATGGCTAAGTCATATTTTAAAGGATATTCATGTTCCCATACCACTGCCAATCAATGTCATGTGTGACAACAAAGCAGCGATTTACATTGCTTCCAACCCTGTTTTCCATGAATGAACAAAACATATTGACATTGATTGTCATGTGGTTCGCAACCAAGTTAAAGGAGGATTCATTGCTACTCATCATGTTCCTTCTTCATCTCAGGTTGCAGACATCTTCACCAAATCTTTATCCTTTCCGCTTTTTTCACGCCTTGGATCCAAGTTGGCTTTGTTCGATCCACGCCAAAATGCAACTTCAGGAGGGGATGAAGAATTATGTATATCTTTTGCACTACCTGTATAGTTAACTGACCACTCTTCTACTTCAAAATTCCAACAAATGGTCTTAGAACTCTAATGATCTTTTGCGTAAACACCCAGCATCTCATATTTTTCTATTGATTTTTTTGCGAGCTTCTTGTTCTCTTTTCTAGATTAAAAAAACTCCTTTAATGCAAAAAGAAAAGCAAAATCTCGTTTTAAAAGACCCAAGCAATTTATCTTTGAAAACCTGCTGGGCCTTCATGTCCTTAAATAGAAAATTTGAACAAGACCTTCAAGTCTTCAAACTGAAAATTAGAAGAAGATTTTCAAGTTCGTAAACTGTAAATCCATGCCAAGGACCTTACAAGTCCTTAAACTGCATTTAAAACAATATTATGTTGAAGAAAGGACCCACAAGTCCTTAAACTACATGTTCATGACCTACATGTCATTAAATTGCAAGAATATTTTTGAGGAGAGTTTCATGAGGATCAAGAAGTGATGTTGCTACTACAAAGAAGAAAACTCTGTTTCAAAGTCCTTAGCTGAAAAAATGAAAGAAAAAAATTATTATACAGGTTGTAGTATTCCAGCTTTTTCTTTGACAGCCAAGATACGAGGCTTTGTGCAATTATAGAGTTGATAAAATCTGGAACATGTTGGAGCATTAAGGCAAACAACTTTGACTCTTGAAAAATGTTGGTTATGGCTGGGTGTCCATGCTTAAGCAAACTTTTTAAGAAGAATTTTGATACAAGGGCCAAGACCATGCATAGTGCAGTCTTCTCTTATCCATAAATTAATAACAGCTTTGAATTACTTAGGAAAGGCATGGAATTCTCTTCAACAACACTTGCATTAAGGAGGAATGTTGGAAGAGTGTTTAGGTGCTGTGAACTTAGCATTTGTCTTGTACTATTTGGAGTATAAAATCAGTTGAAAATCAAAAAAAAAAAAAAAAAACAAGGAAAAACAGTTAAAACTCCATTTCCTTCGCTCATCTCTTCCATTTTTCATGTGAATACACTTGGCTATTTTACTAATATCAAGGTTTAAGAAAATGAGGAAGAGAGAGAAGAGAAAGAGGAAGACAGCTTCTGTTTTTCTTATTTTAAGTTTGTTGCATAATTTGCAGTATTTGATTATGTCTTCTTTAAATCTTTTGAAGTTAATGCTCCACTTCATGTTTCACTCACCACTCTTCTGTTTAAAAACTCCAGCAGAAACAAAACATTGCATTTGCTATTTACAAACAAATTGCTAACCATTATCAAAACTCCTCAAGTCAGAGCTCACTGCCCTGCTATAAAAAATAATCAATAAAATTTACAAATTACAAAAACAAGCGAAGAACCAAACGAAGGGTTCGGAAAGTGAGAAACAGCTCAAACTGGAACTTTCAGGTTTGTCTTCTCATTTTATTGATTCAACATAAAAACAGCTAAGCATTTAGAAATGCTAAGGAACAGCATATGAAGGCGCTGGCAGGAAAGGAAATGGTGCAACCGATGCGTATGCTACAGGTGGGCGTGCTTGAGTACCACCAATTATATGCCTTTCTTTGCTCTTCTGGCTCTCATTTCCAGAGTCTGGTATTATTGCTTCCCCAACAGATGAAAGCTCACTGTCCTCTACAAGACCTTGCTGGTCATCACAAAGACGATGAATTAGAAGCCCGGCCATAAATACAGGAAGATACCAAAGGCTGGCATGAAACATTCTCCTAGCCTTCTGTATTGTTCGGTCTCGATAGAATGAATATGCTGAAGCACTTATTAATAGAGTAATAAGTGATGATTCAACACAAAACCAGCCAGAAGTCACACCCCCTGCATAACAACATTCAGTAAATCAACTTATTACCTGAAATTATGCCTCCATGGCTTTCATCGTAACAAGTTTTAATTCATATTATAGTGGCATCTTTTCAAGAAGGTAAAACTCCGTTTTCAGAACATGCAGGCCATAAGGATTATCTGACTGTTTAACACAGTCATGGATGTGTACTAAAGTAAGATGAAGGCTTTACCTGAATTGTGTAAGATTAATAAAGACAAAAAAAAATTCGAAAAAGACCCGGTAAAAACAACAAGTATTTCATCTGAATTGCATTATATTAGCGTTCTCAACTTCTCATTGACAGGAACTTACAGTCATATGCTAAAAACCCTAGTGGGACCAAATAAAGGCAGTTCCTGAGAGCAACTGAGGCAGTTCTCTGACCAGAAGCATCAGCAAGGGAGAACATCTTAAACCTAAGAATAAAAATCAGAAAAATCTGTTACAGACATGTCTGAAGTCACCACCTCAAAATTATTGTGCCAACTGGTATCCATATTAAACATTCCCATGTCACACCAACTTTTTCTTTGATTAAGAAAATTTTTCGCATCAATGAGAAATCATGCACCAGCACCACTAATTAGGCTAATCAGAGAACAGTTCTCACATCAATTTTTATACCAAAAAATGATAACAAATTAGGATCCACAAATAATTTTGAAATCACAGCATATGCACATACCCTCCAGCAGCATAATCATTGCGACATAAATATGCAAGGGCCATGAAATGAGGTATTTGCCAAAAATACAGTGCAGTGGGAAGTATCATTGCATTGAGTGAAACACTGCCAGAAGCTGCAGCCCACCTGAAAACACATACAAGAAAAGCATGAGCCAGATGCAGTGCTGGACAATAGTAAAACTAGATGTTACACACTTGCGCTTAGGGCAAGGGAAAATCCCATGTGTAAATACTTGGCTGGCAAACTCATCTCAGGGTGTGGTGAAGCCCAAAATTTTGGGTTAAAATAGAGCAAGGAAGTTCCATGAGAAAACATGTGCAGTAATAAAGGCAAATGCTAGAGGAAGAAATTACCCAAGGAGGGGTGGAATGGCACCAACAACAGCCCCAACCCATGTGTTGGCCGGGTGAATCTGCTTCAATGGTGTATAGACAAAAGCATAAAGAATAAGATTGGAAGCTGCAAGTCCAGCTGCCAACATATTTGCCTGCAATAACCTTGTCAGAGAAGCTGCACCATTAGTCCCTCAGCTCCAAGCACATTAAGCACTGGGGTGCTAAAAATATTTCATTATCAAAGTCAAATAATTTAGGGGAAAAAAAGTTAGGGAAGCTGTAATTATATGGTCACCTTGCATGCCAATAAGGCAGTACCAGTTAAACCAACAGAAGATGCCCATGTCAAAGCATGTGCTATTGTAAGACGCCCAGAAGGTAGTGGCCTTAGCCTTGTTCTCTTCATTTTGGCATCATTATTGATCTCAAACACCTAACAGCATAAAATATATAAATCCTTAAATGGAAAATTAAATGAATCCAGTAATAAGTGAGAAGCCAAATAAAATACAAAATGTTAGCAGCAATCAAACACTTTGAAATGAAATGACTGCTTGTCTGTACAAGATCAGCACAGGCCAGTAAAGACTGAAGCAAGTACAAACAGAGTTGAGTCTTGTACTTCTCTCCTTTTCCCTTAACTTCCTCCCACCTTCCTCTAGTTTTTCTTGTCGTCTACAGTGGCATTTTGTTTACAAGGTGATTCACTAGAAATCATAGTGCAGATCTAGTAGGCCGTGTTTGAAGGATTTCCTTCCCTTTCTACATAATTTTGCTGATCCAAAAAGGCTCATACGAGAGAACCCAATGATCTCAAAGCACATCACACAATTTAAATCCAGATGCAGGACTATCAAAATTAAATAAGCATTTTCAGTTATTTATTCGGTTTCTCAATTTTTCTTATTTATTAAGGATGGGATAAGGTGTGATTTTGCCCCTGAACTATATAAAATATGGTGATGTTACCCTTAAACTATTTTTTGGTCAGTTTTTACCCCTATGTAATTTTGCCCTTTTTTGGGACGAAAAGTCCAGTTAGCAGATGAAGTTAACAGTGGCCAATCAAAACACACCAACTCATCTGCCACCATTCTCTCTCTAAGCTGGCTACCCGCATGGCATCAATGCAAAAGAAAAAAAAAATTGTTTGGTTTCCGGAAAAAATGCATGATTTTCCCTCATTTTCTCAAGAACCAAGCAAAAAATGTAAAATCTATTCATACACTCAAGTTCACATTTAAACAATTAAAACGAAGATGCAATACGAATTGAGGTTTTAAGCTTGTTCTCCATGAGAAACAATATGTCTTCTACACCAAAAGCACATATTGTGAAAGTATAATCGAATCAAAGCTGGAAAGTCAAAAAAAAAAAAATCACTGCAAATAATTTAAATTTCCAAGAGCAATACAATATCTGATAGGACGATAACCCTAACTAACCAATTTTTGCATGCTTGGAAATTAAATAACGTGGAATTTTCAAAAAGAAGTTTGAATTGAAAGATTTTAAAGCTCTTTTCCAGCTCCTCTTTCTCAAATTCTGACAATTTATAGGGAACCAAACAGAAAATGTAAAGAAGAAAAACAAATTATTGATACCTTTATTTGATGAAATTACGGTTAGTTGAGAAAGTTACAGATCTCTCCAATTCCTTGAGAACCAAGCAAAAAGGGTAAAACCTATTTCTAATTATGTTTCCAGTATTTGATTGCTTTCCTCTTCATTTTCCCAATTCTGCTTCATGTATTTGATAATACATTAATTAAAAAAATATATATATTTTTTCTTTTTCTTTATTTTTTTCTCTAGAAAAAAAAATCAATTAAATATCAACTCCATTGATGGCTTGTGCAGCAACAAAACCCACCTTAAATCCTTTCAAAAATCCAAATTCAATTCCTTAAATCACTATTAATTTCTCTGCATAAAACCCAAAAGACCCAATTCATTCTTCCACTCAGTTGATGTATCTAAAGAAGACAAACCACCCACTTCAAATCAACCCATTCTTCACTCAGTGGAAGTATCCTACTTGTGGGGCTGCAAAGAGTTTCTTTGAGAGTGAGAGCGTAGAGATTGCTGGATTTGCACAGAATCAACACTTTGGTTTAAAAGGCAACTCACTAGCCTCTAGGCAAAAGGCATTATTGATGCACTATGTATAGAGTTTGATTCAGCTGATGATGCACAAAAATTTTGTGGTTTATATGCAGCAAGACCAGAGTTTTCCCTTTTTGCTTGGTTCTTGAAAAAATGGGGAAAATTATGCTTTTTCCTAGAAACCAAACGCTTTTTTTTTTTTCACTTTTTTCTACATGGATGCACATGGGTCGCCAGCTCAGAGAGAAAATGTCCGCATGGCGGATGAGTTGGCATGTTCTGATTGGGTGTCATTAATTCTGTCTACCAACTAGACTTTCCGTCTGAAAAAAAGGCAAAATTATACCATTTTGTTTAGTTGAGGGGTAAAAACCGAACAAAAAATGGTTTAAGGGTAAAATCACCCTATTTTACACAATTTAGGGGTAAAATCACATCTTATCCCATTAAGGATTTCGTAAAGTATTAATTAGACAAATAACTTTACTAAGTAAGAATCCTAACGATCACCAAAGAGGGATAAGGTGGAAAAGGAGGAATAGCAACTAGGAACAGATTAGGAAAGCCAAAACACCAAAAATACCCAAAAAGGCCTTTTGTGGACCTCCTTAGGTTTGTGCAGACTTGAAGGACGTCTGCATAGACATCTCATATGATCGGAGTTCTCTTCCCATAGAATCCAAAATGAAGAGGGGAAAACAAATTTTCATATCTATGCTTTCAAATGTGTCCGCAAGACCAGTTTATCGTACCTATGCCTTCAAAATGTATGGTGAAGGAACATTTTACAGACCCAAAATCACCTACAGGTAATACACAAGGTGACCATGCACCCCATGGATTGACAGAGCAAAGGAAATCACCTTTTACACTTGCAAAATGAAGTGCAAAAATAAGGAATTACTTTAGCAAGTTTCTTGAAAATTAAATATTCTAATTTGATATTTGGAACCCCATGGTCAAGGTACTTTTCCTATCTTACTTCATTACAAAATTAAATATTCTAATTTGATATTTGGAGCTCTAAGTAAAAATTTAATCAATAATTAATATCCTAATTCAAACTATAGGCTCCAAGCAAAAAAGTAATCCTATAAATATTTGGCATTAAACAGATAGATGTGATTCTCCAATCACACAGCAAACAGCATTTATGAATGCTTAGAATAACAAAAACAGTTAATGGAATGATATAAATAAAAAGGCAGACAAAGCAGACCCCATATGCACAGTTAGACAGTTTAAGAGTTGCAATTAGTGGGAATGTGACAAACATCTCAGAGAGCTAACCTGATTTAATGAGTTAGCAGATGCTGCAACCATCATTGTGCCTGCACATGTCCACCACAGTCCGGCAAAATCAACAGCACCGCTACTCCCAAGAATATATCCCGTACCAGAAGTTGCAACAACTAACATGCTGAAAGCAAGTGAAATTCATAAAAAAAAAAAAAAAAAAAAAAAAAGATTCCTAAAGTTGAGTTCAACCGCGAATTATATACAGAAAACCACGAATTAGTTCATAAAACATAGGAAAGTTCTATTCCATGGTTGATAAACCATGAGAATGCCTCAAAATAAGTCACTATAGTGACATTTATCTCTGTTAAATTTCATAATTAACTAGGCCATGCTGTTGTCAGACATTTCAATTTGTTTATGGTGAGATAAATCAGTTCTACAAACAAACAACTGCTCTGAAACACTACAGCCGAGATAAAGTAACAGAGAAAAAAAAAAGAATAATCTAAACAGAGAAAACTAAACTAAAAGCATGAGGAGACCTGAGACGAGCTTTGGAGAGCTCCCAGTAGCAGCGGATATAGCCGCGTGCCAAATGCAAAGCAGAAGTCAAGGGTGAGAGATCCACAGCCGAAATCGAGGAAGATGAGGAGAAAGCCCGAACATCAGATTTAGAGCACAGAAACCCTGATTTTAAGTATTCTGAAGGTGAAGGGGCAGCGTTGATGGCTGTGGTACAGGTGGAAGAGGTTACAGTGTAGGATGATGATAAACAGTGAGAAAGCAATTGCGGCCCCGATTTGGCGGCAGAGTTAGCTAAAATAGAGGAAGACTTGTAAATCTGGCAATAATAATTAGGGTTTGATAGCAGCTTTGAAGAGAAACTTGCCGAGGTCCTCCACATGGCGTATCCAATTTTCCGTGAGTCTCCCAACAGTATGTTGTAAGTTGATGCTGCAATTCACTGTCACGAAACCAAGCAATATATCAAAAGATAAGCCAACAAAACTATAAAGAACCTACATCTACTTCATGCTCTTTTTGTCATGCATATAAATCTGAGAAACAGATGCATTAAAATACTCATGTAAATCATGATTCCATAATCAATTCATCACTAGAAAATAAATAATGAAGCAACAAACCTAATTAACGAAGTGCAATCAAAAGACCCAAAATATATGCAACTAAAGGAAATTAACAATTCGGTTCAAAAAATGAAAGTAAATTAGAACAAGAAATTAGGTATTTATTTTTCTTAATAACAAAGGTATTCGTTCCTTTAACCAAGTAAAGAAATCCTTAATATTTGGTTCCTTCATTAATCAGAAAAACTCAATCATTCTCAAATCACAATCAAAAGATTAATCATACAAAATATTTTAATTTCTTTATCTCCTTTTGGAACTTTCAATCAAACACAAAAAGTGCAAGAAAGAAGAATACACATTTATGCCCTAAAGCCAATGAAAAAAAATCAGAAATAGAAAGACCTTTTATTTGTAGGATTGAGTTGTTGCAGGCTTGCGTGGAAGACTAAATACCATCTCGGAAAAGGCAGTGCAGGTGGTCGGCTACGGAGGTTCCGCCGGTAGCCTGCCAAGGGAGCTTCAATGGTGGTTTGGCGGAGAGGTAGGATTTGCCATTTTCCGGTTCAGGGTCCTTTTAATTATTAAAATAAAAAAAAAAATCCAGATTTAAAAAAGAAAAAAAAACGCACACTTGAACATTCCGATTTTTTAACATTCCGGTTTTCATGTTGAACCATTCGCAATTGAGCCGGACTGACAGGTTTGTCCGGTCTGATTTTCAAAATATTGGTTTAGGATCGATGTTGAAAATTAAAATGGAGAAAAATTGTGGCCGGTGGGATTCGAAAGAGAGTTTTATTGAGGTAGAAAGAAACCACACCAGTGTATTTGAATAGAAAAACTTCAGAAAATTTTCTAAATAGGTCTTTGTTTATAAAACAAAATTTTGGAATCATTTTAAATATGTCTTTTAACTTCCTGTTTCAAAAAATTGAAAAACACATTTTATATTTTTTATTTACAAAAAAATATATAAAAAATAAGGAGTAAGGCTCGAATTAAAAAAATTTCAATGCATTTGAAACAATTTTTATTGTTAGATGGTCTCCTGGTGGACTAGAAAATTAATTTAATGCAAACATAATCTCTATTTTTTATTTTTCAAAAAATTAAAGGTAAATAGGCAAATGTATCGATTATTCATCCCAATGCTTGCAATTGTACACCAACGGATCAAAATTTAATACTATTTCATTCTTGAAAATTCATCACAACAAATTTATATATATATGTGTGTAGTTCAGTTAATGCAGTATATCCAAATTTCACCATAAAAAAAACGAACCAAACGAACAAACCAAAATAACCAAACTATGATAACCGAATTGTTCGTAGTTCAATTCAATTTTGCTCACCCCATGTTAAAATAACATAATTTTCCAATTCTACTTATATTTTCAATAAATTAAATACTCTATTTATTATTGGGACAAAAGTACATTTGAGAAAAAGAAAAAATACTGTTCCTGATTAAACAAGAGTACATTACCATGCCCCAGAAGCTGCATTCTGCCTTAATTTCACAAATAAAGGTAATTCTACACACAAGGATTTATATAAAAAAAAAATACACAGCACCAAGCAGTCAATATAGAATCTAACTTCTCACATATTTGACATAACATAATCCGGGATGAGACCACCATTTAAGCCATCACATTATGCAACAACCTGACCAAACAGCCTCTTGCGGATCTGCACCCATAAGTAAACATGGTTTTAGTCACACACACTAAAGATTTACAAAAACTAAGATTCGAGCATGTTAGACAACTCAGTATTGTTTCGGATTTTATGAAAGTCAATATGCAGTAAACTGTTCCAGCCCTTCAAGATGAGAATAACATGATTTAGGCAATTTCATTAGGCATCGCAAAAGTTGCTAAAATTCAACTATTTGCTAACAAAGAGCCAAATGCTGCTAAAATTATAAGTCCATACAAAATTATTTTGTGTTCCCCTATGTAATGCAGCTGTCATTTGTCCAAAACATTTAAATGAAATGGCGAAAGAGCAACTAACTTTAACATTCAGAAACGACATAAAGATTACCAGCCAAACAACCAAGAACCACCAGCGGATGGGGAAAAATATATGCTGTACATTAGATTATTGAATACAAATGGATAGGAAGAAGATACAAAACCAAATGAATGGATATGATAGCGAAATTAAAATATGGAAAAGAAACTGTTGAAGCATTTTGAATGTTAGCACATAGGACAAAATAAATAAATAAATAAAAGCAAAAACCCTTTAAGTGGATGATCATCTTAAAGACTACATCTACCTTAGTTCTTTGATAATGTAAATTTCACAGATTTAAAGATTTAAGTGCCAACTCTATCACCAAAAGTTATCTTTTCATAGGATGCTCCAGCTATAGCAAAGAAAACAGGCCTATTTTTCTGGAATAGGCCAGAACTGTTAAAAGATGTTGAGTTGGACTTCATACAAAAACCCTAATATTGCAAAAATCATGACACATTCAGCCTAAAAGACCCCATCAACACCAATGACATGTCAATCTTAATTACTGTCCCAATTCCGAATCAATATGTTAAAGCTTACATTGCATACTCCTACGCCCCTTCATGGCCTACAAACTCACAACCACACAATCCCTCGTGTCTAAAAAGACCCCTTGACCCTTAAAAACATACCTAAAAAATGTGTTCTTGGTCATAGGGCTTAATTCTTTTAACCTTTTTCATCACAATGTGAACATGTTGGAGTGTTGCACATGCAAAAACAAAAAGGATAAACTCTTGAGTAGATAAAAAGGGCAATTTAATTTAATAGACTGAGCAAAGCGATATGCATAGTACATTTTCCAGCTAAATTAATTTTGCTCCTTAATCTTTCAATTTTATGGAAATTAATTGAACATATAGTCTTGAATCTTTCAAGCCATTTGATCAAGGCAATCATGCTTCCCCAATTACATGAAAGGTAATGGTAAAGGTTCTTCTGTGCCATTTTGTGGACAAAGGAGGAAGAAATATAGCAGAAATACAAGAAAAAAACAATATGCTTAAGAGAGCAAGTGGAGAAGATAAAAATTTGAGATTTTTCTTTTAACTATTTATGTTTGGTTTTGCAGATTCGGAAGAGACATAGTAGTGATATTAATAAATGAGGTGTCTAGACAATGAGATGGGTGGCAAGGAATCTAGTTTGAAGATGTATTTTAAAACAATGGCCTTTGTTAAACTCGTATCAGGAACAAAACTCTAGTTCTTTAGAAAATGTGAAATGTTGAAATATGTAAAATCAAAATCATTTTATAATTTCCATTCAGCTATTCTTTCAAAAATCGTTAAATAACACCAAAAACAAAAGTTTTTTCAAATAAACCTTGTAAAGAAAAATGAAAAAGTATATATCTACTGCTAATTTGAAAAATTATTACTTACATCTAAAAGTTCACAACGGATAGTTCGGGCAGTATGGAGCAAGGAGTTTAGGCATGCACCCATAATACTGAATAACAGAGGATGACGCATCAAAGGAAGACAAGCAAATTTCCTTTTTAATTTTCAATTTCAGACTTCAACAGTTAACAAAGAGCTACTTGTCATAGTTTCTACAATTGCTATAAGCATGAATTCTTTTCTGGGAAAGATTCCAGTCTCCACTTGCAGAGGCTAGAGGTTTTAAACCTGATAGTAAAAGGGCTAAAAGCCGATTCTAATGATCTTGTGAGACAATGAAGAGATGATATATGATAGGGTTTCACCCAGTAAGAAAACAGAAATCAGAAGCAGAAGCTATTTATGGGAGAGAAAACGGGATTTTGCAGATAGTTCACATAAAGAAAATAGGATAGAAGCTTGAGGGTCTGCTCAGGGAAGTGACTGGCATTGATGTGGAGAATGATGTGCAGAATGCACTTCAAGGTGCAAGAGATCAATAATGCGCAATTCTATCAAAGAACTTCCCTGCTCCAGATTCTACTTCTATTCAATTCCTCCAAGCCATTAGCTGATAAGTTATTTTGATTCTTCAAGAAGCAATGGCTTGTTCTCGCAAAAAGATTGAAACAATCACACATCTTAACTCCAAGCCACCAGCTGATAAGTTGTTTTGATTCTTCAAGAAGCAATGGCTTGTTCTTGCAACAAGATTTTGATGCAATCAGACATCTTACTCGGGGACCAGAGACTCAGAGATGGAAGAAGTACACGAGGATGATTGAAATTGGAGAATGTAAATTTCCAGAAGTTGGGTATCAAGTATAAGCCTGATCATTTTGATGCAGTAGATACTGATAATTGTAATAGCTTGAGAATGAAGAGGAATCTAGTATGAAAAATAAAGGTAGTGAAATAGAAAAGTTGCCTGACAAAGATGCGCAAGTCAACAGCAGTTCGAAACAAGACTCAAGTGCAATGAAAAGGGACAACAGCCACTTCAGAAATATGAAAAGTCCATTTCACAAGATTTATATGTTTGGGATGCAAGAGATTTACATTTAGTTGGCAATTATTTGGAGAGCATGCAGAGTGAAAAGCAGCAAAAAAACAAAGTGAAAAATGGTTGGTCAGAATTTTAGGTCTACCTGCTATCTTATAAAAGAGGCTATCTTATAAAAGAGGCAAGGCAAGGCAAGTAATACTCTCTTCGTTCCTTATTATCTGTCACTTTTATTGTTTTCACTAGGATTAAAGAGTATTAATTAAGCTTAAATTTACGATAAAATTGAATATTTTAATATACAAACTTAAATCTAATTGGTCAACTTAAATTGAAAAAGAAAATTAAATTGGAAAAAATAAATTACATTGAATTGAAAATCTAAAAGTGAAAGATAAATGAAATTTGGATTTTCTTCGAAAGTGACAAATAAAAAAGGAACGGGGGAGTATGACTTAAGGCTATGAAAGACAACTGAGAAGATTACGGTAGGATTTACCCAATAAGAACTTTATGGAACAGGAAGCAGAAGCTGAAACAATTCATCAGAGAGAGGAGATAAATTTTACAGATAGTTCCTGTAAAGATGCTATAATAGAAGCTTGAGGCTCACCCACTCATGCTTTAAAGGGTTATGTTCCTGGCAAGGGAATGGCATTGATGGATAGAACAATGTGCTGAGTGATCATCATGTTGCAGGAGATCAATGATGGGCAATTTCCATCAGAGGACCTTACTGCTTTGTTTTCTGATTCTATTCAATTACTTCAAGCCATGAGCTGACAAGTTGTTTTGTATCTTCTACGAGCAACGGCTTGTTCTTGGAAAAAGAATTTGATTACCAATTGAACATGTTACTTTAGGGAGACAGTGACTTGGATAAAGCAGAATTAGATAAGAATGATTAGAACTGGAGGATATAAATTTAAGGAAGATAAGTATCGAGTATGAGCCTGATCGTCTTGTTGAGGAAGATGATGACAACTGGAAGAGCTTGAAAATGAAGAGGAATCTAAAGTGAAAAATTAAGGTTATGGAACAGAAAAGTTGCCTGAGAAAGATGTGCAAGTAACGGCGATTGCAATGAAGAGGAACGACAATTTTAGAAATTATGAGAAGTCCATCTCAAAGATTTATCTCCTTGGGATACTAGAATTTAAATTAATTCATAACTCTTTTGGAGAACATGAAGAATTGAAAACCAGCACAAAATAAAATTGAAAGGGGCCAGAATTTTAGGTCTGCCAACCATCATAAAAGAAGATGAGTCACTTAAAAGACTAAAGGCTATGAAATATGTATGGGAAGTTTCAGCACACAGAAGAGAACTTCACAAATTCTACAAGAATTGTAGGTAATGAATGCAGAAATTTGATATTTTGAATTGCCAAAAGATCTTATGCACCATAGGGTTGTTTAAAAGATGACCATTTTCCATTTTATTTCGTCCCTTTTCCTCATATGAATTTCCCTTTTCCGTTTTATTTCGTCCCTTTTTCTCATATGAATTTCCCTTTTGTCCCTGTAACCTTCATTATTGCTGGATCACAGCTGTCTAAAGAATATTACATTGGTACCCCATTGTTATGCTTATGGTTGTCAGCAACTCACTTCCCTTCCTCCATATCACATAAAAGGGCTTCCTGGGCATACTTATTTAAAAGCAGATATAGTTACCTTCCTTAATTTGTTCCTACTACCCTCTAAAGGGTGCACTAACACCGTAACAACAGTTTGAGTGGAGCTTACCTCGGGAAGCTTTTTACGGAATGCAAGATCCAACCGTGCATCAAGAGTATTCTCACATACAATTTTCCCATCTCGAGAAGCCAGCACCACTCCTCCAGAGCTGAAGTATTAAAACCCAAAAGAAAAAGAAAACTCAAAACACATATTTCACAGAACAAAGGAGAATTTTTTTATGACACTGAAATGTGATTGATTTCAAGCCTTATCAGCAAGCTATTCTACAATTAACCATATAAAATACAATGGTGGAACCCCTTGGAAAATCATAAAAGAGTCAGGTAAGCATGTTGTCCACCATATATTTAAAACTAGGGATGAGCAACGGTCAGTTAGGTACAATAACCGAACCGAAATAAGCAAAAACCAATTTATTAAGATTTGGACAAATCGAACCGAAATCATATAATAACCGTACTCAAACTGATATTTTCGATCGGTTCAATTAATCAATAAAACCGAAATTTCAAAATTATAATTAAAAAAATTATCTAAAAATTATACAAAATTACAAATGATAAAACTAAAATAAAAACTCAAAAGAAAAAGAGAGGAGAATTTTTTTATGACACTGAAATGTGATTGATTTCAAGCCTTATCAGCAAGCTATTCTACAATTAACCATATAAAATACAATGGTGGAACCCCTTGGAAAATCATAAAAGAGTCAGGTAAGCATGTTGTCTACCATATATTTAAAACTAGAGGTGAGCAACAGTCAGTTCGGTTCAATAACCGAACCGAAATAACCAAAAACCGATTTATTAGGATTTGGACAAATCGAACTGAAATCATATAATAACCGAACTCAAACCGATATTTTTTATCGGTTCGGTTAATCAATAAAACCGAAATTTCAAAATTATAATTAAAAAAATTATCTAAAAATTATACAAAATTACAAATCATAAAACTAAAATAAAAACATTCAAATTAAAAAATGTACATATTTTTAATTTGATTTCAAACCCCATTAGATTGAATTAAAAAATACAAAAATAAAACTTATTTTTGTAAAAATTGAAAAAAATAATATATATTAATAATTAGTCGGTCGGTTCGTTTCTTGCCTTTCAAAACCAAACCGAAATAACCAAAATTGATGTATTTTTTAAACCGAACCAAATTAAAAAAATCAGTCGGTTTGGTTCGATTTTTCGGTTTGAACCAAAATTTGCTCAACCCTATTTAAAACAAACTCAGCCCAAACAATAGCGAATTTTCTCATATTCCCACACAAACAGAAAATGATACACAACTAACTATATGCATTAGGATAAAATGGTGAAATTACCAGTAAGGACCATGAGCGTTATGGTGGCTGGGAGCTGGTGGAAGGTAGACATTTTTGTCAACTAGGATTTCAGGTTCATGAACATTTACTTTCTCTGCATATTCCTGCTTTGCTGAATCTATGATAGACTCCACCAAATGCAGGTCATCTTTCCGACAACGCAACAAGACAGCAGGCTCCTTCAGGCTGACCAAACTCTGCCATGGAAAAAAATAAAATAAGAGAGAGAGAGAGAGAGAGAGAGAGATAATGCTAAAATTCATGTTTGCAAATATGAGATTGTTATTATGAAACACATCCTGATATGCCATTAAGGCCCCGTTTGGCATACCTTTTCAAAAGATAAAAAACTGATTATGGGACAAAAAGCTGATTATGGGACAAAAATAAGTGTTTGGTAAATGCTGATTTTAGAAAAATCAATTTTCTAAAAAGTGAAAAAATCTTATATTACAAAAAGCTAGAAATTGAAGTTTTTCAGGAAAACTGATTTTCAGTTTTTAAAAACAGCAGATTTAATATTTTTTTGGACAAAAATATCACTTATTTTATTTTATAATGACAATTATATCTAACATAATCTTTTTTTTTTATTTTTTCTCTTATCCTACGACTCAAAATTATCATTTTTTATTTTTTTATTCTCAAAAACCATTTTTAATCATATCATTTACTAAACAGTTAACAACTGTTTTTAATTTTATATGTTATTTTGAATTTTATTTACCAAACAGTTACCTACTTTTCGACATATAGTTTTTTGGAATACAGTTTTTTTCAATTGAAAAAGCTATTTTAATAAGTTTTGCCAAACTGCCCCTAACAATTTCATGAAAATGAAATTTGAACATAAAACCAACAGTTAATCTTCAAGCACCACAGTGATTGCAAAACTAAGCTATGAAATACATAATGATTTAAAAATCTCGTTATCATGATGATGTTGGATTGCTAGAGATATCAACACCAGTGTCTATGCAAAAGAACAATTTTTATTTATTGAAATGGTTTTATATAAATCCATCTATCCCCTAACAATTTCATGAAAATGAAATTTGAACATAAAACCAACAGTTAATCTTCAAGCACCACAGTGATTGCAAAACTAAGCTATGAAATACATAATGATTTAAAAATCTCGTTATCATGATGATGTTGGATTGCTAGAGATATCAACACCAGTGTCTATGCAAAAGAACAATTTTTATTTATTGAAATGGTTTTATATAAATCCATCTATCCCATTACGAAGAAGAGAAAAAAATCAACCTAGTTTAATACAGACCTGAACTGTCAAATCTTTCAGAAGCTTTTTGTACAAGTGATGATCATGGCTGACTTTCAGAAGATCCTTTGCTGCAGCCTCTTTCATGGCATTAACCATGTCATCTTGAGCTTGAAGAACTTTTATCCGAGAAGCATTAAGCTGCATAGAATACTCACTGCAAAAAGACCAATTCCATGAAACATATACTATTATGTGAAAAATCAAATTGGCAGCAGAGGAGTAGACTGACATACATTAGTTGTAGCAAATTCCACAAATTTCAAACTCCACGTGTAGTTAAACTAACTACTATCTACTTAGTATCCGACTATACCCTCTACTAACTGAATCATGTTTTCATACGATTCACAATGACGTAGCAGATGAGCAACCGTATCTCCCAACTTTTATCCACAATTTAGGTGCTTCTTTAGTTGATTTATGATGATTTGATTGAAGTTTTGCTTGGCTTTAAACACTCAGGTTCAACAGGCAATTGACTAGTTTCAAAAATTTATGGGTTGAAGACCTCAAAAATTGAGTATAAATGGGGAAAAAAATAAAATAAAAAGGCCATTGGTTTCAATACTATAAGAAAATTCCTAATTTGCTCATAATGTACCAAGTGGTCGATCTAAAACTCATCCCTAGAACTCAATTTTCAACACAATGAATGCATACCCTATCCTTGGAAACAGAAGAAGAAGCAGCACAACAACGACAAGTAAACAACACAAAAAACAGAAAGTGGAGATAAATTACATCTTCTTTCGAACTTCGACTTGCTTCTGTTTGCGCTCATACTCTTGTCTGATCTTTTTCTTTTCTGCCTCTACAAGCTGCAACTTCTCAATATTGAATTCCTAGCAAAATTTCAAATTAAATCGAATCAATACGCTAAAAATCAAATTAATTCTATGACCAGCATAAAAGTAAAGACATATAAACTAAATAAAAATAAAAAAGATCCAACAATCCAATGAGAAACGAGAAATCGGATATTCGACAAAAACCCAAATTGTTGGGATAATGAGAATTGGGGTTACTTCTTCAGCAGAAACGGAGATCTCGTTGGCCTTTTCTTCCGCTTCCTGGCGGATAAATCGGACCATCTGCTGGATCTGCTTGGAGACATCTGCATCGTTCATTTTTGCCAATTGATGAAAGAGAAGGACCCGGAAGATGGACGCAGAAACAGAAGCACAGAACTAGAAGCACGAAAGAGAGCGGAGAGTTATCGAAATAACTGCGACTCTGTGAGACTACGATAAAGGTTACTTTTTGGGGACTTTTTTATTAATAATTTGTTTTGAAAGGTTAATCGGTTTTTTTGGGTGAGTTGAGAACTATCGGGACAAATATATATGGTGTATTTAAGACAAGTATTTTTGGATTTTACGTGCTTCAAAAAATAATTTTAAGTATGAGGTATGTCAAAAATCGCAATCGAAAATTGCGATTTTTAATCGTGGGACTCACACAAGTGTGATGCACTTTATAATGAAATCGTAGGTCTCACCTGCAGAATTGGAGTCAGAAATCACAGCTGTCAGTTGGTGTTTCTGACTCCAATTCCGCAGATGGGACTTACGGTTTTAGTGTTCTGTCAGGCCTCTTCAGACGCTATAAATGCAATTGCTTCTTCTTCTTGTTACACAAAAAAAAATTACATAAACAAAACTTCAAATTTGCAAAAACGAGAACAATTGTTCTCATGCTAGTTTAGTCGTTGGCAGAAAAAAAATTGCTATCTTTGAATCAAGGTATTTATTGAGTTTTATTATATTAATATATAAATATATAAGTTTATAATATTATTATTAATTTTATTTTATTTTACTGATTTATAATATGTAGGGGTGAGTATGGTCGGTTAACCGGTTCATGAACCCATTAATCAGTCTATTCATATCGATTTTTTGAAATTCCAGTCCATTAACCAATTCATTACCATCGGTTAACTAGTCCATCGGTTTCGGATTTTCGGATTGGTTACCCAATATTTTTCGGTTAATCACTATAATTATAAATATATTCATAAATAAAATTAAAATATTCAAAATACTTAAAAATTAAAATTTTTTCACTATAATATAACATTATTGTTGTTAAAATAAAAATATTTGGTGGATATAAGCAAATTTGTTTTTAAAAATTAATATTTAATAAGTAAATATATTAATCGGTCCATAATCACTTTTAATTAGATAAATTGTTATACTTACTAATAGCCAATTAAAAAAACTTAAAAACTTTAAAATAATTAGTATAATGAAAAAAAAGTATATGATCACTTTTAATTAGGATAAATTACTATAAATTATTAATAAATTAATAAATTAACTAAAAATTCGATTTCGGTTCGGTTAACCAGTCACATGAGTCAAAAACCATTAATCAGTCCATTAATATCGGTTTTCTCAAAATACTAACCATTAACCAGTCCATTACAATCGGTTAACCAGTCCATCGGTTCGCTTTCGAATTTTTTTTTCGGTTAACCGAGTCCATTAGTTTTTTTGCTCACCCTAATAATATGTAATTAGATAAAAGATAAATTAAACAATAATATTTATTTGTATTAGTATTAATATTATTATTTTTACAACTACTATTATTATTGCTATTGGTTTATAGTAAGTAATGTGTTAAAATATTATTATTTAAGCATTGATATTTATTATTATGATTATTGTTTGTTATTATTATTGTTGTTAAATTTATTTTGTTCCGTTGGTATATAATACATAATTAGGTAAAATATTATTTAGACATTAATATTTATAATGATGATGATGATGATGATGATGATTATTATTATTATTATTATTAATGTTGGTCTTATATTATTATTATTATTTATACCGGCATTAATAATATTTATTTATATTATTATTATCATTATTAAGATTGTGAGTATTCTAATATTTATTTGATATTATGATTATTTTTATATTTATTCAGACACGGATACGGCAGGTGGGGCCTGCGGTATCAGTATTCTATCTCACCATCATTACACGCGTTGAAATTAAAAAAAGCAGAAGGCTATAAATTCGATCAACTTTGTTCATACTGCAAAAAAAAAAATGCATAAAGGAGAGTCTGAAGTGTTTTGGTTTAGTCTCCCGCTGCAAAAATTTGCAGTCTTCGAATTAATGTAGTTAATGTATTTAATTATATTAATAAGTTAATATATAAGTTTATGTGATTTTTATTATTACAGTTATTAATTTTATTTTGATTTATGAGTTTATAATACATAATTAAGTAAAATATAATTTAAATATTAATATTTATTTATATTATTATTATTATTATAAGTACTAATTTTATTATTATTATTATTATTATTATTATTATTATTATTATTATTATTATTATTATTATTATTATTATTATACATAATGTGTTCAAATAATATTATTAAAACATTGGAAGTTATTTATGTAATGAATATTATTATTATTATTATTATTAATTTTTTAATTTTGTTAATTTATAATACGTAATTAGATAAAATATTATTTAGACATTAATATTTATTTTTATTATTATTATGATTATGATTATCATATTATTTAATTTTATAAATATTATTATTAATATTAGTATTATTATTAGTAGTACTGTAGGTTTATTGTACGTAATGTGTTCAAATATTAATTACACATTAATATTTATTTATATGATTATTAATTTTAAAATTATTATTATTATTATTATTATTATTATTATTATTATTATTATTATTATTATTATTATTGATTTTATTTTATTATCTTGGTTGATAATACGTAATTAGATAAAATATAATTTAGCCATAAATATTTTGCTAGTTAATGGATAAAACTTGTAATTGTTAAAAATAAATAAAAAAAATTGACTAATGACATATATTTACTTACAGGAAAATCTAACATGGCAGCACATACCGATTTTTATTTGCACACTGGAGGAGAAATAAGTTATGAAGTATGAGACTTTCAGTATGATATATCCGGTCCAAATGCTAGAATAAGGAGACTTAGATTTAAAAATAAGCCAACTTTTCATGAATTGATCTATAAAATTCATGTTAAATTAGGATTAGGTCTGAATGACGTTGTATCGAGAATTATATATAAGAGTCCAATGTACAATCAAGGATCATTATGTTGGACTTCGGTTGATTTGGTAGATGACGATGACGTAGAGATGATATATGAAAATTTGAGGAAATTTAATGATTTAACTTTAGTTGAATTAATTATTGTAGTTACCGAGGGGGATGAAGGAGATAATATACTGATTTATGCACAGGGCAACGAAGGCAGAAATGAAGAATTTGGCATGAAAAATATCGGCGAAAGTCAACAAAACGATATAAATGATGTTGGATCCAGTCAGCCTATGCAATCTGTAAGTCCACATGACATTGAAATGTTTTCTCAATCTTATTTATGTGGGGAACAATATATAGATGCATCACAAAGTGTGGATACAAGTAGACAAGGACGATCTGTCCGCAGTGTACGGGATGCTCTGGTCAGTCTCGGCAATCTGTGCAACGACGTGACGGTGAGTTGGTGGTCAATGATGCAAGCGAAAGCGCAGGACACGGTATAGTACGTCATTCAGTTAGCCAGATGCCTATCGCTAATGTGAGCCAGCCTAGGCGGTCATTTAGTCGCAGGGTTGGTAATTTTTTAAGTAAATCCCTATTTGGCAACAGGTCTGGTAGGCACTCAGATGACAATAATATTGAAGTGGGATCGAGCGCATTACCAACACATAATATGAAAAGCAGTCGTGGACGCCGTTCTGTATCTCATATTCCATATCACAGTCAAAGACAATCTGTTTCTATGATGCCACATGGGATTAGACGTCGATCTATAAGTCAGATGCCAGTTGCAGATGCAAATCAACCAACAGAGTCTGGTTATCGACTTATCATGGCCCTCGGAACTAAGTATGTGTATAGCATCTATCATATAAAATTAATAACAATAAATATTATATTAAAAACTAAATTAATTTCTATTTCTTTATTTATCATGTTATTTTATAAAATTAAATTTTTTCAGTTCATTTAATTAAATTTTTAAAATATTACTGTCTAACAATACAACATATCTATTTTTCACTATTTCAGGATTAAAATTACAAAATCAATAATAAATATATACGGTATACTTTAACTAATTGTAACACCCCCGCCGCCGCCCCCATTGGAAGGGCGCCGGCGGGCGCGCTACCCGACGCTCACTCACAACATACATATATATATACATGCGCTAAGCGGAAGCATTCACTAAGAATAATAAAAGAGGCAGAACATAAATCTCATATAGTCAAAATAGAGTTAAATACAATCCCTAAAGATTACATCATTCCTCTACAAAAAGTTACATAAGCCACTCTACAAAAATATTACATACAAAGAGAATTACAGGAGGAGATAACAAAAAATAAAGACTCTACTCCTATGTGGCCGACCAGCAGATGTGCAACACGAGCAATCTCCAAAAATCCTGTCACCTACATGGGACAAGAACCCGTGCTAAGCGATAACGCTTAGTGGGAAGGAACAAAACACAACAGAGCACTATGCAAGATATTAAACATTATCATACAGAATTCACTAAACATCAGAGGGCAAAAATATATATACAGCTCAAGAGTCACTATATGTATATCAGAATTGAAACAGAAAACATGAAGCAATGATCATAATCAGAATCACGCAATAATTAGAACACTTCACTAATCACATACTAGACACTTAACACAATAGCCTGAATTCAATGGTGGAGGATACGGGAACACTACACGGGAGACCAAGTCTCAAAATAGTTTTTATACCCGAAGGTAGCGCGAGAGATCGGAGTCTCAAAATATTTTATCACTACACAGAAGATGACCATCTCGGAGATCAACCGCTTCGCCCAAACGGGGCGGACACGGGCAGCTGCACTCACTAACCCTTCTTAAGCATGCTTAATTATCCAGTACCTTGACGCTTCAGGCTCGACAACTCATTCACTCACACGGCAATACACAATCAAAACAAGATTCAACTCAGGATTCTAACATCAAATAAATTCATAACTAAAACACTAGTACAATGATATCACAAATCATATTCCTTGCAATAGTGAGAAATCGTGCAAAGTGGAACAAAAGAAACGCATTCGGAAAATAGGGCAAGCAGGAAGGGCCTCTGTCGCGATCGCGACAGTGTCACGCTCGCGACAGAGCACGGGGCACCTCCTCACGAGCTCGCGCCAGAAGGCCTGCTCGCGACAAAGCATGCTAGGCAGATTCGCGCAACCGAGCTCTGTCGCGCTCGCGACATAGACTAGTTCCTTCCTCCTCGCACGCACGCTCGGCAGCATGCTTGCGCGGAGGACTCGGCTACATAGCTCTCTGTCGCGATCGCGATCTCGACAGAGTACTCTCCAAGAACAAGGGGCCAAATTCGCACTCTGTCGCGCTCACGACAGCGTCGCGATCGCGACAGAGCCCAGATTCGCCAAAATCTGCACTTTTCCTACTCTTTCACACACAATCAATCATGCACAAACACTTACCTCAAGCCTTTAGTACATCATCGCAACATTCTCAAAGCCACATAAACATATTTTACGCAATAATCAATCACCACTCATCAAGAATTCACTCAGACCAACTCAAGATTCATTCTTTTTAAATACTCATGTTCTTCAAATACACATGCAAACACCATTTTATCACTAACAATTGACTCAAAATCACTAGTTAATCTAAACATGCATTCATCCAAACAAACCACTCAAGGTTACTAATGACATGCAATCACAAAATAGAATCGATCGAAGGAGGAAAATAGGGGAAAAATAAAATCCACAAACACACACACACACTCAAAAACGTAGCTCCCAAACCAAGCCCCTTACGAGTCCGCTTTCTCTTTTCCCTTGCTCTTTCTTCTAGCTTCCGATTCTTGCACAAACCCAATCAAAACTCAAATCAAACCCAAATCCCAAATCAAAATCAGAAAAAGAAGGAGAAGAGAAGAACCGAAATAACCAGAGAACTCCAGACCACTTACCTTCAAAAACCCAGCTCAAAACTCAAGATTCCTACTCAAAACTCAAAGAAAACACAAGAGAAAAGGAGATGAGAGCAGAAAAATGGAAATGAGAGAGAGAGAGGACGGGGAAGATAAAAAACAAGGGGAGAGGGAATGGCTTCCACGAGAAGCTTCATCCTTCTCTTCCCTCCTCACCTCTCTCTTACTTTTCATTTAATGCTCACCAACCCCTTGCCACTTGTCACTCTCCCATAGGACCAAAATCCACTATCTTGACTTACCCACTCTTGGCACCATACACTACACACACACAAACTTCTCTTACACAAATGTCTTCCATGCACCAAACTCAACTCACACCATAATATTTCTCATAACCCACTTATCATCCAAGACACCATGCACCAAAAACCACACAATAAAATCCCTAAATCCACTTATATCCTACTCCCATACACTTCAAGCACACCATATCATTTCCTTCACTTAACTTATTACTTAATTAATTAATTTCTTAACAAATAATTCCTTATTATCCAAAATTTCGTCTTACTCAATTACGAAAATACCCTTACTTTACCGACTTACTACGCAGATTCCGACCAGGCCTTTTTTGGGTTGTTACACTAATACCTTACTTCGAAGAGTGGGATTTGAACACTTTCTTTTTCCTTTGATCACTTTCTTCTTCAGTTAATATCTACAATTTATCAAATAAAATATAAAAAATTAAAATTCATGATACAATAATAAACTTTAAAATTAAATATATCAAATTATAAATATTCAAATATGAAAAACTTACCAACCACTGATAATACTGTCAAAAAATTATATATGAATTTGTTGATCACACGATAACTTCCAACTCAAACTTATTCTTTTCTCTCGTGACAACTCACTCACTCTTTACATAAGTTTTTCTGGACAATAAATTTACGTGCAATGAACTTACAAGCTTCACACGTGTGTTGACTGTCAAAGGAAAATAATTGACTGATTCCGCAACAAATCAGTGTGAATTTAGTCTCTAATTTCGCATTGATTCATTGCGAAATTAGAGCCTGATTCCGCAGCTACTTGCTGCGGAATCATACTCTCATGTCTCCCTCCCCTTCACATGTTAGCTCCCCTTATCTGTTTCCACAGGTAAATGTTGCGAAAATAGAAAGAAATTCCGCAACCTTTGGTTGTGAAAATGAACAAACACCCCATCTCCCCAAATAGTTTTCAACTCACCCCAAAAACCCAATTAATCTTTTAAAATACATTATTAATAAAAAAAAAAGTCCCTACTTTTTGCCATTTATTATTATTTTTTTCATTCAATTTTTTACATTGGTTAAAAAATATAATTATTTTTTTATTACTTTTACTATTAATTTTCTTTTAAAAAATATCATAATTTTTTTTAAGTAATCAAGCATATAATATCATACATTAGAAATAAAATATATTCATTTCGATGAATTTAGGACAAAAATTATATATTTTAAATATATAACGGTAAAAAAATTTTTAAAACTTTAATAGCAAAAATAATTCAAAAAATTTAGTTACAATTTGTAATTAATTTATGATCTTTAACACAAAAAAGAAAATTATATACATATTAAGGTGCTAAATTATAGAGCTAAAATATCTTCGACATTCATTTTAAAAGCACTCAAAATTTTAAAATATTACATTTGAATTCCAAAAATAGATAAATAATTAAATAATCTTAAATCTAATTATTTTGAAGAATCAACTCTTTCAAATGATGAATAGTTTGCTTTGTTTGTCTGAAACTAAAAATCAGTGTTAGTATTTGTTAAAGCTTCTACAGAGTTTTTTGTACATGTCGACATGGAAAATAGTAGTTCTAATGTGGCATTATCTTCTTGTTTATTTAAGCCCTGATATATTTCAATGTAGAATGCAGTTTGCCTTTTTCATGGATTACAAACTTTCCTTGTGTACTAGTTATGTGTTGGGCGGTGACGTCAATTATTTCTTTTGTTATCTTCACTTATGGATCTTCAAATTCTACTATAGGCTATGCAATTTATATTATTCTTCTTTATCACCTTTGTTTACATATCATGTCACTGTGTGTTATTATCCTTAGTGTTACCCTTTGATAACCGAACTCTCTGATCAAGAAGTTGGTAGCATCTCTCCGAACGTACATGGCGAACTGGACTCTCAGTCAAAGAGTTCGGTAACCGGGCTCGGTTAGCTAAGATAGCTTGGTTCCCGCCATAAAGGTAATCGTTACTCAATAAAGTCTTATTATGAAGACAACTGTTACTCAATAAAGTTTTATTATGAAGACAGCCGTTACTCAACAAAGTTCCATCAATAGGGTGACTGTTATGAATCAAGAAGAGGACTATAAAAGGAAGAAAGTAAGGTACGTTGAGGGTATCTCTAAAAATATTTTCTGACAACTTATTCACCTTATCAAAATCACTAACTTGATCGTCGGAGTTTCCTCTATCGAAAACCCGCCGGTTTGTTTGTGTTCTCAGGTGAGCCTAAACTCAAAGAAAAGAAGGAAAGAGACACATACCTGTAGACACCGGGTCCCGAGGCAGTCCAAGATCGGAATTACCTGATAATGAAAATCATACCGGCTTATAGGCAGAGATGTCAAAAATGATGTTTCTCTTGTCGAAATTCTCATTATTTTTAAATAAATATATATATATATATAAAATATTATTATAAAAAAATTAGTTGAATTAATTTTTAAAATAGTATTATTTTTGATATTTGAAAAAAGGAGAGAAATTAAGTTAATTAATTAATTTAATTGAATTAAATTAGTTTAATTGGAAAAGTAAAAGGAAAAAAAAGAGAGATTTAAAAAAAAAAATAATTTTGTTGGTTGGCCACATGGCCACTTTTATAAAGTGGGCATTTTGGCCACTTTATAAAAGTGGTACCACGCGTGGTACCACTTTGTGGGAGTGGTACCACGCGCCCACTTCCTTAAAGTGGCCGCGTGGTACCGAGGTTACTGCGCGCGTGCATTTTTGCGCGGTCTTCCTCACCACGCGGTGCCTTTCTTCAGCTATTCTCACGCCGTTTTGACCGAAAAATTTTCCGTTTTCGTGTAAATTTCGGGAAGACAAATTAAAAGAAGGTTTTGGCCTTTCTCTATTTTGGAACAATCAGATTAATCAAATGGATTCAATCTTCATTTTTGAGGGGGACGGCAACATTTTGACAAGAAAATTTCTTGAGTTTTCTCTCTAGCCTTCCCCTCTCCAGCAAACCTTTTTTCCTTCAAAATATTCTTAAGCTTATTTTCATTTTTCTCAACCTTTAATCTATTTATTTTTCTTCAAAAATATAATCTATTTTCTTGGGTGATTTGAGCTTGGAAAATTAATTTCCTTTGCTCAATCATTCACCAAAAAAATAATTTCTATCAAAAAATTCTCTTAATTTATTTTGAAATATCAATTTCTACACTTTCTTCAAAAATTCATCACCACAAATTCGACAAGGAAAATAAATCGAGACACCGCTTCTCCGATCCAAAAAAAATTCTGAGGGTAAACATTTTTGGACTCGTTCTCATTTATTTTTTGTATATTATTTATTGTTGTTAATATTATTTTTTGCTATTATTATCGTTACTATTATTGTTATTATTATTATTATGTTATCAACCATTATTTTGTGCTTATGTGTGCTACTGTTCATTGACATATTATATTGTTAATCTTATTATTATTGTCATCATCGTCTTATTTATTTACTCACCATTGTTATGTTGTGTTTGTTTATTTTATGTTATCATCATTATTAGTGCTACTACTATCATTTATTTTAGTATTGTTAGATTGTTATTTGTTATTAATGATTCTATTAATTTTGTTATTATTATTTTATTATTATTATTAATATTATTTACTTTATACTATAATCATTATTGGTATTAATGTATTATTATTATTATGTGGTTTTATTATGATTATTATATTTATTATTTACCTTATTTATTGTTGTATTGTTATTACTGTTAATGATTTATTTTATTGCATTGCTATCATTGTTGTTATTATTATATTTTGCATTTGTTTGATTAATTTACTTGGAATATTTACTAATATTTTTGATATTATTTTTGTCTGAGATTTAACTTGAGTTGGGTAATGTGAGCGTCCCCGTGACTCCCCGGATGGGTCGCGAGAGTCACGTCGGTTCGGTGAGATTTATCTAATTCCTTCTCTTTTTGGTGTGTTTGGTGTTTATTTGCAAATATTTATTTTACTCATGCACGCGTGGGGTAAAAAGTCGCAAAAGTATTTTTACAATTAAATCGGGATTCAACTAATAAAATTGGAACCAATGTCCCTCATTTTAGCCAAACAATAAAAACATCACAGTTAAAACAAAGAGTCAATTTTCTCCAAAAATGGGATCACTCATCCCCGTTTTCATCAAACAACCAAAACGACTCTTCGAACACTTTTTAAATAAACTCGAAAGAACCAATGTTCCTAAACCTCCAAACAAGCGCGAAGGAACTAATGTTCCTAAAATAATGCCCCAATTTATGTATGTCTTTTCTTATTTTGATCTTGTGTGAGTGTTTTAAATTTATTTCCTTTTGGACCCTTATAAATAATTTTGGGGCAATTTTATTTTTGGAAACTGTATTCCGTCTCATTTATATCTTTAATTTCCTTTTATTGGGGTTGTATTCTGCCCCATTTTCTCTTGTAATTGTGTGCTTGCGTGTTTACCGTTTTTCCTTTAACTCTTCCTTTTACCGCCTTTGAATGCTTGCGATGCGCCTTTAAATTTAAATGCATTGATCGTGTGAGATGAGAGATATAATTTTAAGAGATTAAAAACTCATTTATAATTAACCAAAGCATAAATAAGAGGGAAGTTCCGAACACCATATCTCTGGTTTAGACCGTTAGAGGTGAGAGACTTTTTCCCAATTTCTTGTAAATTGGGTGGCGACTCCAAATGCCTCAAAGGTGCCTTTAGGTGTCATTAGACTAGGTTATTCTCTCCAATGTTCTATTGGGAGGAATACACCGATGATATCTCATGGCGCCCATGATCAAAAGACGCAAACCAATTCCTCGAATCCCAAAGGCGGATTCAAAGCGAGGGCCCTTGCTGGGTACCATCGGCGCGCGTTACAGTGGCGACTCCACTGGGGACTTATGTTTGAGATTTCGCTCCGAAAGTGCTTTGGTTAAAATATATAATTGGGTTTTTAAAACTTAAAATTCTATCTCTTTTCAAAAATTGCATTGCATTTTAGAGCCTTAGACTTACGATAGTTGGTCCCCTCTTTACCTCGGTGCGTTTACGAAGCACGACCCTATTTTCACTCATTGTAGGAAAGTATTAAGGATAATTACCAGTCCAAGCCTTGTACCTTTTGGTATCTCAAATGGAGACCCGATCGGTCGCTACGCTCGTGATGAGCTAGACCCATTGGCAGGGACCATGCTTGGGTAGCCTCAAAATTTCATCCCCTTGACCAAAGCCCATGTAATGGCAAGTAGAAACTTTCCCTAGGTAGTATGCTCCTTAATACGATGCTTGTGATATGGGCCATCACGTATTAGACAAAATCAAGCAAATTAAGTGGTTCTTTATCAAAGGCTTTCATGTCCCGGTAACCCCATCTTGACTTGATTGAATTGCCAAAATACATAATGGCCAAAACCCATACGAATGCGTATTAGATTAAGACTGTTATACTGCCGATTTTCCATCGTGCACCATACGTGCCCGATGGGTTCCCTGTTAACCCTTGGATGAAGCCTGCCTATGAAAGAGACCGCATGATCTCGTGTGTGGGAGTGATAAGGTTGGAAGGATCTATCTGCTTGCATGTGGTTGTGGATGCTGCACAGCATGCTCGTGCATCGCATGTCATTCATGCATGTCAATAACATAAATATGTGTGTATATAAATAATGATAAATTTTCTCTCATGCTATACGTGTATATACCTTTTCGTCTGCATATTATTTTTTTTCATGTGTGCATATCATCCTGCGTGTAATTTCCTCCATGCATCCCATCGTATCGTGGTAATCTATTGATCCCGAACCCATCAAAGACCATTTGCATGGGACGATCATGCATTGTATATGTCATCTATGCATCATTCTAACAATCTTGATCTTTCAGCCACCATAGATTCATCTAAGTGGACTAGAGGTTATAATGATAGTAAGGACAAGACTCGCCCTTTGGATTACTAGAACTAGTGCCTGTTTGGGATTTTAAGTCACTCTCTACAGCTAGTGAATCATCTTCCATGGCAGAAGAAATCGGAGCTTTGACTACTCAAGACCTCGCTAGGAGACTAGAGGAATTTGAACGAAGGATGTTGGACATGATGGGGGCAATGGTTGAAAGGATCGCTCCTCCTCCTGCTCCACAACCACCTGTTGCCCCACAAGCACCGGTAATCCCTCCTCGAGGGCAAGCTGAACCGCCTGCCGATGGGGAGGCTCCGCTCACTGGAGTCATTGCCCATCAACCTGTAAATGAGCCTAAAGCTGATGCTGTGCCAGTTGAGCCAAGAAGAGCAAGGATCCCAAACCCTGATGAGGATTTCATAACGGATAGAAGGTTTGAGGAGCTTGAAAAGAGGTTGTTGACCACAATCAAGGAAAGGATGGATGCCATGGCGCTCGTTCTTCAAGCTCGGTTTATGGCGACTGCTCTTAACCAAGTTAAGCCGGCCACTGTCAAAGAAGCCTACGCAGCAATAACCTCAGTGCCTCCTTCCACCTCCAAGCCTGGAGGCGAGATTCCACTTATTTCATCAGTCGAGCGAAGAAATGGAAGTAAGAGGCCCACTCCAGGATATGACATCACGCCTGAAGAGGGTGCAGATCTAGCGACAATGCATGCTTTGAAAAGTGAGAGTTCAAGCATCCACAACAACACTAAGGGTAAGGCCAAGAGGACGGAAGCGCCAACCACGAAGACGGATCAGAGGTACTACTCTAACTTAGGCCGTTCTCTATCCTGGGTGCTGGAGAGGTTGACCAAGGAAGGTAAGCTGAGACCACTAACACCTAGGCCAGCTACAACTCAAGGGCAGCCGGGGCATAGGGATGACCAGTACTGTGCCTTCCATCAGCACACCTGGCACCTGACGGATTACTGCCGAAATTTGAGGAACAGAATCCAAGATCTCATCGACTCCAAGCAGATCACGGACCCTGAAAAGAGAGAGAGAAAGAAAAAGACAGACTACAATGCAGTCCCTCCACCGGAGACGTGATCAGGCCTAATCCACCTGAGTGACATATTTTGCCAGATCTATAAGGAGATTATGTTTTTTAGATGCTTTATTGTTTTTTATTTTAAGAACTCCTTATGACAATTGGTTATTTCAATGAACAATTTCTGCTTATTTGCATGATATTTCTAATAATTTCATTTCTTATAATCACGATGCATTCATTCATTTTTTATGTTGACTCGATTAATATGACTCCATCTAGTCTCGGAACTTTGGGGAATCCAAACAAAATCTTGATAGCATCTGATATAACTCTTGAAGAGAGGATGATTTTGAGAGAAAAAAAGAGCCTTTGCCTGGACTTGGTGTGATATGTTGAAAATTGACAAGGATTCACATGCCAACATGACGACGAACCGAATTTTAAAAACCATTCTTTTGCACCCTGTTGTTGGATTTCTAATGATGCAACATACCGCAAGTATACGGTGTACCGCAATAGTACTTAAGATATCGATCCCACGAAGAACGTCTTTACACACTATTACTAATTGATTTTAATCTTGTTTACAATGATCATAAATTTGATGGTTGAATTAGAACTACTTAATTTGAACCTAATTTATGTTTATTAGAAGAAGATAAATAGTATATGAATGAAGAACTAAACATAATGAATTTGATCCATCATTTTGATTTACATTTATTCATCTTTCATGCAAGCCAAGTTAGAATAAATTTTTAACTCACTCTCTTGATATGAATTAAAATGCCCAAAACATACAATTAAAATTCTAACTCACAATTTTCATTAATGAATTAGAGGTTTCTAATTACATATTTTAAGAATAGACACTAACCTATAGCAATTATCTCAATATACCAATCTCTTAAATATATTTTAATAATGAAATTCTATTAGATGTCAGATAAAGTAAACTCTCGAATTCCTTTAACTTGTAAAGATCAAGCAAAAGATAACTAATAGAAAATCTACAATGAAAGACTATGAAAGTTGATGAAAATAGAAAGAATAAAAACATGCAAATTCATTAAAATGATATTCATAGAAATATTGGAGAAAAATTAAAAATAAGAGAATAAGATAGAAGTTCTTCAACCCTTTTCTCAATCTCTTGAAATAAGTTTTCTTTCTCCTTAATCTTCTTCTTCAAACCATAAAAACTAAATAATAAAACTAAAGAATATTGTTTAACTAAAATACAGAAAATTACTTAATAAAAAATTCCACTCCATAATAATTTACAGTTAAACTAATATTTATAGATGTTAATTGAAAGTTGATGTCCCTTGAAGATGTCTCTTGGGAATGGTTGCACAATTTGGTGAAATAAGACGACTTTTCATGTGAATTTTGGCCCAAAACCGTCCAACGGTCGTTTCTGTCGTGCTCGCCCGTTTTCTTCCTTCTTTCTTTCTCTCGGTTTCTCTTCCCTCTCTGGCCAGTCACGTCGCGTGATCTTTGCTCACGGCGTGTCTTCTCGAGTGTGTGGCGTGACTGGCGCTCACGTCTCGCTTCCTCCTCTCCTTTCTCTTCTCTTCTCTTTTCCCTTCCTTTCCTGGCCTCTCTGTGGCGTCACGTCGCGTGACCTTTGCTCACGGCGTGACTCTTCTGCTTTCTTCTTCTCTTTCCTTTCTTTCCTTTTTTTACTGGCTTCTCGTCACGTCGCGTGACCTTAGCTCACGGCGTGACTTCGTCTCTTGCAACTCCTTCTCTTCTTTTCCTCCTTCCTCTTCGTTCCTCTCAGCACAATCACGTCACGTTACCTCTGGTCACGTCGTGATCTACTCCTCTTCTCGCGACTTCCCACTCTATATCTGGTTCTTCTCTTCAATTTTCACCTAAAAACAACAGCAAACACAAATAAACATGAAATCTAATACAAATAATCCTAAACTAACATATCACCTCAACTTTACATACAATAGCATGATTAATTACATAAATTTATACAAAATATATACTAAATTATACTTCAATTAAACTCTTATCACACCCCTACAACATTTGGGTTGCATATGGTGCTATCAAATAAGATCAAACTCCGAAATCTACATCAGAAGTTGGATGAATAAAAATCAGGACCTCCATGAGGAAAATATAACTCATCAGAACCAAACCGTATGACCCCTCTCCTCCTGACCCCTTGAAATGTGCACCCTCAAAACCGATTATGACTGACCCTTAACCATCCAAAACCTCATAGCCAAATTTCTTACCAAAATTTAATGCCCGACCAAATTGAACAACAATGGTCCTAGTGGTTAAGATGAAAAGTGCACGTATGTGTGAACTTTAGGACTTGAGCAAAGCTTGTAAAAAAAAAAATCGGGGTGCAAAAAAAAAATTGGGTTGTAAAAAAAAATATTCGAAAAAAATTGGGGTGTAAAGAAAAGAGAGAAGAAAAGAGAGAATTGATCAGGGGGCAAGGGAATGTTATTTGGAGGCAAGCTTTGTTCGAATCTCGTTGATCTACACATGCCTGCACCTTGTTATTCTTCTCCTTAGCTGCTGAAAAGGACCTAAAAGACTAAACCATGAACCATCCATCCAATCCTAGGCATCGAAAAAAAAATAAAAAATCATTTCGAAACTTAAACCACCAAAACCGATAAAAGTACCCCGATCATCCAAGCCCAACCTGTCACTGTGACGCGCGCCGGACCCCGCGGTTACCCCTCTGACTGCCCGCTTGAGGGCAATCGGGCAATTGTGGGTCCGTTTACAGTTTGCAATGAATTGCAAGTGCGTCTATTTTGGGCAACAAGGAGGTTTCATGGAGTCGCCACGCAATGGAACATTGGAAAAGTTTCTCTCACCTCGGAGAGCCTAAGACTGCGCTTAGTATCCATTTTGGGCCAACCAAAGGGGTCTTGGAGGGTAAACCTCTCGTCCTAAGGAGCCTAGAATTAACGTCAAAATCTCGTGACACAAGAGGTGTCTTGGAGGTCATAGTTCCAATGAGTGATCGGATAGACCTCTCGCCTCTTTGAGCCCAAAGACCAGAGCTGGATTCGGGACTTCTCATCTATTTCTACCTTGATTATTTTATAATTAATTAATTTAATTGAATTAAGTTAGTTAATTAATTTAATTGAATTAAGTTAGTTAATTAATTAAATTAAATTAAATTAGTTTAATTGGAAAAGTAAAAGAAAAAAAAAGGAGAGATTTAAAAAATAAAAAATAATTTAATTTTGTTGGTTGGCCACGTGGCCACTTTTATAAAGTGGCCATTTTGGCCACTTTATAAAAGTGGTACCACGCGTGGTACCACTTTGTGGGACTGGTACCACGCAGCCACTTCCTTAAAGTGGCCGCGTGGTACCAAGGTTACCGCGTGCGTAGTCTCCCTCACCACGCGGTGCCTTTCTTCAGCTATTCTCACGCCATTTTGACCGAAAAATTTTCCGTTTTCTTGTAAATTTCGGGAAGACAAATTAAAAGAAGGTTTTGCCCTTTCTCTATTTTGGAACAATCAAATTAATCAAATGGATTCAATCTTCATTTTTGAGGGGGACGACAACATTTTGACAAGAAAATTTCTTGAGTTTTCTCTCTAGCCTTCCCCTCTACAGCAAACCTTTTTTCCTTCAAAATATTCTTAAGCTTATTTTCATTTTTCTTAACCTTTAATCTATTTATTTTTCTTCAAAAATATAATCTATTTTCTTGGGTGATTTGAGCTTGGAAAATTAATTTCCTTTGCTCAATCATTCACCAAAAAAATATTTTCTATCAACAAATTCTCTTAATTTATTTTGAAATATCAATTTCTACACTTTCGTCAAAAATTTATCACCACAAATTCGATAAGAAAAATAAATCGAGATACCGCTTCTCCGATCCAAAAAAAATTCTGAGAGTAAACATTTTTGGACTCGTTCTCATTTATTTTTTGTATATTATTTATTGTTGTTTATATTATTTTTTGCTATTATTATCGTTACTATTATTGTTATTATTATTATTATGTTATCAACCATTATTTTGTGCTTATGTGTGCTACTGTTCATTGTCATATTATATTGTTAATCTTATTATTATTGTCATCATCGTCTTATTTATTTACTCACCATTGTTATGTTGTGTTTGTTTATTTTATGTTATCATCATTATTAGTGCTACTGCTATCATTTATTTTAGTATTGTTAGATTGTTATTTGTTATTAATGATTCTATTAATTTTGTTATTATTATTTTATTATTATTATTAATATTATTTACTTTATACTATAATCATTATTGGTATTAATATATTATTATTATTATGTGGTTTTATTATGATTATTATATTTATTATTTACCTTATTTATTGTTGTATTGTTATTACTGTTAATAATTTATTTTATTGCATTGCTATCACTGTTGTTATTATTATATTTTGCATTTGTTTGATTAATTTACTTGGAATATTTACTAATATTTTTGATATTATTTTTGTCTGAAATTTAACTTGAGTTGGGTAATGTGAGCGTCCCCGTGACTCCCCGGATGGGTCACGAGAGTCACGTCGGTTCGGTGAGATTTATCTAATTCCTTCTCTTTTTGGTGTGTTTGGTGTTTATTTGCAAATATTTATTTTACTCATGCACGCGTGGGGTAAAAAGTCGCAAAAGTATTTTTACAATTAAATCGGAATTTAATTAATAAAATTGGAACCAATGTCCCTCATTTTAGCCAAACAATAAAAACATCACAGTTAAAACGAAGAGTCAATTTTCTCTAAAAATGGGATCACTCATCCCCGTTTTCATCAAACAACCAAAGCGACTCTTCGAACACTTTTTAAATAAACGCGAAGGAACCAATATTCCTAAACCTCCAAACAAGCGCGAAGGAACTAATGTTCCTAAAACAATGCCCCGATTTATGTATGTCTTTTCTTATTTTGATCTTGTGTGAGTGTTTTAAATTTATTTTCTTTTGGGCCCTTGTAATTAATTTTGGGGCAATTTTATTTTTGGGGACTGTATTCCGTCTCATTTATATCTTTAATTTCCTTTTATTGGGGTATTCTGCCCCATTTTCTCTTGTAATTGTGTGCTTGCGTGTTTACCGCTTTTCCTTTATCGCTTCCTTTTACCGCCTTTGAATGCTTGCGATGCGCCTTTAAATTTAAATGCATTGATCGTGTGAGATGAGAGATATAATTTTAAGAGATTAAAAACTCATTTATAATTAACCAAAGCATAAATAAGAGGGAAGTTTCGAACACCATATCTCTGGTTTAGACCGTTAGAGGTGAGAGACTTTTTCCCAATTTCTTGCAAATTGGGTAGCGACTCTAAATGCCTCAAAGGTGCTTTTAGGTGTCATTAGACTAGGTTGTTCTCTCCAATGTTCTATTGGGAGGAATACACCGATGATGTCTCATGGCGCCCATGATCAAAAGACGCAAACCAATTCCTCGAATCCCAAAGGCGGATTCAAAGCGAGGGCCCTTGCTGGGTACCATCGGCGCTCGTCACAATACCTGAGGCATCTATCCTTCCAAACTGAGCAATGCTGTTGTGGTGGTCGTCACATATTATCGACGTGTTATCCTGTGTTGAAGCGGTAGTGCCGTGATCGTGCTAACCCTATGGTAGTGCCGTCATCGTGCTAACTCTTCTGAAGTGGTAGTGCCGTGGTCTTGCTAACATTTTGTAGAATGGTAGTGCCGCCATCGTGCTAACCCTTTTGAGTTTTTGAAGTGGTAGTGCCGTGATCGTGCTAACCCTCCGTGGAGTGGTAGTGCCGTCATCATGCTAACCCTTCTGAAGTGGTAGTGCCGTGGTCGTGCTAACCTTCCGTAGAATGGTAGTGCCGCCATCGTGCTAACCCTTCTGAGTTGGTGAAGTGGTAGTGCCGTGATCGTGCTAACCCTCCTTGGAGTGGTAGTGTCATCATCTTGTTAACCCTTCTGAAGTGGTAGTGCCGTGGTCGTATTAATCTTTCGTAGAATGGTAGTGCCGCCATCGTGCTAACCCTTCTAAGTTGGTGAAGTGGTAGTGTCGTGATCATGCTAACCCTCTGTGGAGTGGTAGTGCCGTCATCGTGCTAACCCTTCTGAAGTGGTAGTGCCGTGGTTGTGCTAACCTTTCGTAAAATGGTAGTGCTGCCATCGTGCTAACCCTTCTGAGTTGGTGAAGTGGTAGTGCCGTGATCGTGTTAACCCTCCGTGGAGTGGTAGTGCCGTCATCATGCTAACTCTTTTGAAGTGGTAGTGTCGTGGTCGTGCTAACCTTCTGTAGAATGGTAGTGCCGCCATCGTGCTAACCCTTCTGAGTTGGTGAAGTGGTAGTGCCATGATCGTGCTAACCCTCCATGGAGTGGTAGTGTCATCATCATGCTAACCCTTCTGAAGTGGTGCTGTCTATGAGCCCTTTGGTTGATTGCCCCCTGGGAGGTCTTTGGTTGATTGTTTGAATTGATGTTTTGACTGATGTCGTTTTGGTTGGTCGTCCCCTGAGAGGTCTTTGGTTAATGCTTGGATTGGTTTTTTGATTGATGTCGTCACTTGCTTTTTGTCGGTGTCCGCATCTAATCTTTCTTACTGCAAAACTAAAAAACTAAATATGCAGGAAAAATAGTGAGCATGCATGTGAAATGTATGTGTCATGCAGAAATGAAGGATAAGAACTCATTTAAGTGAGTTTGGAGGCGATAGCTGGGCTGGGCTCAACTTGCTGTAGGATCGATGCTCTTTGGAATTGCATTTGAATTTCATGCCTTTGGGATTGCAAGGTTCTAATCTGATACCTGTAGTTATTTTTTTTAAAGGTAGTCCGTCCCTTGCGGATTTTCATACTATCTTTTCTTAACGAAAAATGCGTCCTTTGCGGATTTTCACATAACCCTGTGCCTTATTTTTGCCTGGAATGTACCCAAACCAATCCAGCGGCTTTTATTCATTTTATTTTTTGTAGGACAGACTACCTGTTTCTAGGTTTTCACCCTGCCCTTTGGCCTAACTTTTTCTTAGAGCGCCAATTACTGTTTTCATCTCTAACGGCTTTTTCTTCTTTTTTTTTAGAGAGGCTAAAGTTGTTACTAGAGATCCTTCTAGGGTGATCAGCATGTACTTATACCCATGTCGTGGCCATCTAAGCTTGATTCTTCTCATTATGGTGCTGTAAAATTGCCTTCGCAATTGATAGCAAAATGAGTTGGCTGAAGGACCCGAGTGGTGAGAGTAGCAGAGGATAGATAGTAGATGACTTTGATCACACAAAGTGAACTGCTCTGATCACATCAATATATCATTGCATAAATGCATGTGTTTCAATTTGATTTCATTAAACATGATCATTGTTTGGCATTAATCTCAAGAATACAAAACTTCATCTAATCTCGGGATGAATCTTGAAAGCATCAAACTCCTGTCATCAATCAGCCCTCTCGGGTTTTCATGATTGAATATTTTCTTTCAGCCCTTAATTTTTGCCCAGAATGCTTTTTTTTCTAGCAGGACGCCTAATTTTAGCAAGGTTGCCTTTTCCGATTTTTGACCCGCGGGGCATTTATTATTTATTTTTCTCTCTTTTTTTTTAGCCTTTGCCATGGAACCTCCTTCAGCCTGTCGGTGTCAATTGATTTTTGTTTTCATCTCCGTTGGCTAAGGAGGTTGCTTCTTCTGACGGTGGTTCTTTTTAGCATCAAAGTCTCGTTCTTGGCATTTGTGCAAACGGGCTAAGGTAGTGAGTTTCTTTGCCTGGATCTTGGCCGTGAAAGTCGGTATCCTCTTTTGTTGGCTTTGGGTGGCTCAATTTCTGAAGTAACCTTTAATGGTTGAAATGGAATTGTACATTGGTCTCAGATGGTTCAGGACAAAGCTATGGTTTAAGACAAGACTTTTTTTTTTTTTTTTGTGAGGTAATGAGCCATCCTCCTAAGTTTGGCTATAAGGGTCCCTGTTGGTCTCATATGAATAAAGGTTAGTCTTGATTGGCTTTGGGGTAAACATCTCAAATGGTTGGGAGGAAATGACTCTTGAGGGCTTTGTTTCAATGAGTTATGTATTTCTAGTGAAGGCTCAGGGTTTTATTTGTCTAACTTCTGATGTAGCCTGCAGAGTTTGATTTTGCTTGGCTGCACTGTATGTGTCCTAGATGCTAAAGATGCAAAGGAATGGTTTTTTTGAAATTCTGCTCATCATCATGTTGGCATGTTAAAGCAGCGTCGTCCCAACAATATCCTTGTCAATTTTCAAGTCCAGGCAAAGGCTTTTTCATTTTTTTTTAACATATCTCTCAGAATTTTCCTCTTTTCAGGAGTTATATCAGATGTTATCAAGATTTTCTTTGGGTTTTTCAAAGTTCCGAGATTAAATGCAATTGTATTAGTTGAATTAATGTCAAAATGTATGTATCATGATCATGTGAAATGAAATAATTAAAAACACCATACAAATAAGCAAAAATTGTTCATTTTATTGCAAACTGTAAACTGTGTCATAAAAGTTCTTGGAATGAAAAGAAACAAGCATTTAAAAAAACTATCTTTTTCTCCACTCTCAATAGTGGATTAAGAAGACCCGATCACATTCATGGTAGAGGGACTGCATTGTAGCCTGCCTTTTTCTTCTTCTCTCTCTTCTCAGGATCTGTGATCTGATTGGTGTCAATAAGGTCTTGGATCTTGTTTCTAAATGTCTGGCAGTAATCTATCAGGTGCCCGATGTGCTGATGGTAGGTGCAGTACTGGTCCTCTCTGTGCCCTGGCTGTCCTTGATTCATGGCTGGTCTAGGTGCTAAAGGTCGCAGCTTGCCCTCTTTCATCAATCTCTCCAGTACCCAGGATAAAGAGTGACCCAAGTTAGAGTAGCACCTCTGACCTCTGTAGTTGCTACCTCGGCTGCCTTTCTATTTCTATTACTGCTTCCAGCCCCACCTGATCTGTATCCAGACTGGTTCCCAAAGTTCTTCCCAGGAAATTGATTCTGGTTCACTTTCTTCGCCAAGTATGCCCCCTCGGCCTCTACAGCAATGTCTTTAAGTGACTCCCAATCTCTGAGCCCCTTAAAACTGAGCAAATCCCTCAAGTAAGGATAGGAGTTCCTGATAAATAATCTGATTTGGTCAGCAGTGTCAAGCTTCTGCTTTATCTCTATTACCCTGTTCCTCCACCTGGTGAGGTATTCATGGAATAACTCATCGCTCCTTTGCTGTAAGAGCTCGAGGTCCTTCAAGGGGACCTCCATTCTGGTGCTGCAGTCGTGCTGCCTTATAAATTCTTCAGTGAAAAGGTCCCAGTCCTCCTTAGACCTCCTGTCCAGCCCGTGATACCAGTCTACTACCGGACCCACCAGACTTAGGTAGAAATATTCCACCTTCTGCTTCTTGCTCAATCCTGTGCCTTTCATCACCAGGGTATACTGCTTGATATGTGCAGATGGGTCCAAAGTACCATCGAACTTCGGCAGCTCAGGTATCTTAAACCTTTGGGGCAACAGATCTTCATCCTGCAGATCTTTGTCCTCAGGGTTGATCCCCTTTCCAACTAACAGCATACGGGTGATAGCCTCAATCTGTTGTCTCATCCCTCTTAAAGCCTCATCCTCTACCCTGGGTCCTCTGGGCCTCATAGTTTGGTGGACTATTGGCTCGTCATCTTCCTCTTCCATCACAAAATCATCATTGGGGTTGGGGACCCTTTCCCTTCTTGGCTCGATGGGCGCAGCAGCTCTGTGCTCATTGATAGGTTGACGGGCAGCGGTTCCAACGAGAGGAGCCTCCCCACCAGTAGGTGGTTCAGCTTGCCCCCAAGGAGGGACTGCCGGTGGTTGTGGAGCGACAGGTGCTTGTGGAGCAACAGGTGCTTGTGGGGCAGGAGGATGAGCAATCCTTTCAGCCATGGTATCCATCATTTCCAACATTCTCCGTTCACAATTCTCTAACCTCCTAACAAGGTCTTGAGTGGTCAAAGCTTCAGTTTTTTCTGCCATCGATGATTTTAGAGAGTATTCACTGGTTGATAAGAGTGACTCATAATCCCAGTCAGACACTAATTCTGGCGACTTAAAGAGTAGATTTGTCCTTACTAGCCGACCGTCGGAACTTCTAGTCCACTTAGATGAATCTATGATGGCTAAAAATTTTAAATTATTAGAATGATGCATGAATGACATATACAATGCATGATAGTGTGTTATGCAACATTTATAATCACATTCAAGCAAGTAGATCCTTCCAACCTTATTACTCCCACACACGAGGTAATACGGTCTCTTTCCTAGGTGGGCTTTATCCATAGATTAACGGGGAACCCAATGGATACGTATGGTGCACGGTAAAAAAATCGGCAGCATAACATTTCTTATCTAATGTGCATACGTATGAGTTTTGGCCTTTATGTATTTAAACATTTAACTAAATTAAGATGGGCTCACCGAGGTATGAAAGCCTTTGATAAAAGACCATTTAATTTGGTTGATTTTGTTCAATATATAATGGCCCACATAGCAAGCATCGTATTAAGGTACATGTCACCTAGGGGAAGTATCTATTGCCATTATATGAGTTTTGGTCATGGGTGATGATACTTTAGGGCTACCCAAGCATGGTCCCTGCCAACGGGTTTAGCTCATCACGAGCATAATGACCAATTGGGTCTCCATTTGATATACCATGATGGTACGAGGCTTAGGCTGGTGATTATCCTTAACACTTCCCTACATTGAGTGAATGTAGGGTCATATTTCGAGAACGCACCGGGGTAAGAATAGGGACCAAACTAGCATAGTTCTTAGGCTCTAATAAAATGCAATGTAATTTTGAAAAGGGATAAAAAATTTTAAATTAAAACTCAATTATAATTTTTAACCAATTTACTTTTGAATCGAAGTCTCTTATGTCCCCAGTGGAGTCACCACTGCGATGCGCATCAAACCCCATGGATGGCTCCGAAGACCTGCTCTTAGGGCTCTCGAGAATGAGGTTCATGGAAACCTGCAAGTAAAATATTGCAAGGGCATCTATTTTGGGCAATAAGGAGATTTCATGGAGTCGCCACCCAATAGAACATTGAAAAAGTTTGTCTAGCCTCAGTGAACTTAAAACAGTGCAGATATGTCCATCATAGGTAAGCCGGAGGTGTCTTGGAGGCCCCACCCTAACATTAGGATGGCCCTCTTAGCCTCGCGCTTGGGCAAACCAGAGGTGTTTTGGAGGCCCCACCCTAATAGAATATTAGGATGGCCCTCTTGCCTCGTGGCACCTAGGACTGTGCAAATTAAGCCTTTTTACGGGACACAAGATGTGTCTTGGAGGCCCCATCTCAATAGAATATTGAGATGGCCCTCTCGCTTCATTGAGCCCAAAGACCAAAGATGGTTCGGGACTTCTCATTTATTCATACATTGATTCAGTTAAAATTGAGTTTTGAATTTAAGTTTTCATCCATTTTCTCATACGTTTTGATGCAATAATTAGAGCGCAAGTTGGTCATCCAAGGAAAGCGGTAAATGAAAGCATAATTAAAATAAAGTATATGAGAATAAATTACAATAAAATTAGGGGCGGAATACAACCCCCATTGTAAATAAAATATAAATTATGCATAAAACGGGGTATTTATTAAGAGTGATGACATTGGTTCTCGCATGCATAATTAAAAAAAATAATTTTGAAGTGACAATTTATTTGGATGAAAAAATTAGAACATTGGTCCCATTTTATTAGAAAAATCCAATTTATTTATAAAAATATTTTTGTGTGATTTTTAATTAAGCGTGCATAAAATAAATAATTTTATTAATAATTACATGACAAATACATCAAAATACAAATAAATTGAAAAATTAAATACAATAAAAGTAAATCTCCGAATTTTCTCCTTCACTCGCATAAATGCTCAAACAAGGAAAAATAAGGATTTGAAACAAAAAATAAGCACAAATAAAATTATGTTAGTAATTAAATCAAGAAAATTAATTAACACATAAAACAATAAATAATAGATTAGAATAAATAAAATATGCATTGTGTATGACAAATAAATTAACTAATATAATGGAAACAAATAAATTAGCATATTAACGTGTTAACATAAACTATGATGATGATGATGATGATGATGATAATAATAATGATAATAATAATAATAATAATAATAATAATAATGAATGAATGAATGAATGAATGAATGAAGAATAAACAATTAAATAAAATAAAGTAGAAAGAATATTAAAAATGTTAAAACTATATACAAAATCACATAAAATAAATAAAAACACAATAAATATAAAAATCTACATTGTTAATAATTAAATATGAACAAAAAAACAACTAAAAGAAAAATAAAATTAAAAGATTAAGCCTAGAATGTTTACTCTCAGATTTTGGATTCGATTAATGAAGAATATGATTGATTTTCTTGATTTGATTCACAAAATAGAAATAAAAATAATAAAAATTAAAATTTTATTTCAAAAGAAATTTGATTAAAAAATAATAGAAGAAAAAAAATTAATTCTCAAGAACAAAAGAATTAATTTCTTTATCTTAAAAATATTTATTGATAAAAGTTTGTTAAAAATAAGAACATAAATTTAATTTTCAAGAACAAAAAATGTATTTCCTTTGTCTTAAAAAATTACAATTGAATAAAAATCCCAATCTTAAGAACAAAGAATAATTTTCTTCGTCTCAAGAAAAATTCTAGATTAAAAATTAAATTTTTAACCTAAGAATTTTATTTGGAGAAAAAAATGTAAAAAAATGGTGTAGAGAAAATTCTTGAAGAAAAAGAGAAGAAGAAAATAAAATTTTTGATGTAAAAAATGAATTCCCCTTCCATTCCCTTTCAAATTTTTCACTTAAATGAATAAAGATGGAAAAAATAATTAATTAGGGAAGAAAATAAGATTTTTAGCTAATTTCCCTTAATTTTGGGTGTAAAAAAGGCAAAAAAAATTAAAATCCCATATGTTTTGAATGTGGGAGATTCAGTCACAAAAAAAGAGCAATATCAGATTGGTTGCAAGGTGACTGAGGATGATCGGAATGATGGATGGAGTCACGGTGGAGCGAAGGATTTGGCAGGTGATCAGTATAAGAAAAAGGAGATGATTAAGCCAGAGATTGCGGATAGATTTGGTGCATGGATGCTGGTTTAAAGGAAATCACGTAAAAATAATGGCTTAGAAAGTAAGAAATAGTTTGGAGATAGGAAGGGAGATTCTTCGAGATTGAATAAAGAGGGTCGTGATATGTTTGGAAGGGAAGCTGCTTATGGCAAATCTAAGTTTTCTGTTTTGGAAGTTGAGGTGAATCGTGAAGAGGGCCATGCAGGGGTCAGTAATGGTACTGAGATGGGCTTTTTGAGTGGTACAGCCCATTATGGAATTAGAAGACTGAATAGGAGAAGGGGACAAGGTGGTGGTCGTCGACGTAGGCCCAATGTTCAAACTCATTAATTTAATTCTGAAGGAAAGGAAGCCTTGGGCTTGTCTAATAAAAATAAAGAAGTTATGGGAGATATTAACAGAATGGAAATCAGGAAGAGTACCCGAAGCTCATCTTTGAAGAAAGTTGCGGCGGCAGCAGAGCATATAGTTGTTTTTAGGAGTAAAGATGGAGAGACATGAAAAATAGTAGTTAATGATCTGAATCATTATGATAATATGGAAAGCCTCATCAATTGCAAGATTCACGTAAATAGGAAGCAAGATGCAATTCTTCAGTCGAATTTAAATTTGACCCTCCAAACAAAAGGGTTGCCATGAGTGAGGATGAAAAAACTGATGATGAGGGCATCGACTTTGATTTAGAGGGTGATGAAAGCTGGGAAGAGGAAGATAGTGTGGATGTCCTGCTTGAGGGCAAGAAAGGCTTTAAAGGTGGGTATACGCTCTGATGCGTATATCGCTAGGGTTTTGTTGTTTTATTAGGTTAGTTTTGTGCTGGGTGATTTGGCACAAGTTGGAATCTTTTCTTTCTTTTCTTATGTCAGTAATTATGTGGAATTGTCAAGGTGTGGCTTCTAGGGAATTTAGTCGTTCTTTGAAATTCGTGGTCGATGTTCATAAGCCTTTGATTTTGGGGCTGATTGAGACCAAGATGAGCGGGCAGAATGCTAATTCCTTTTGTCAAAATTCTGGTTTTGATTATTAGGTTCGAGTGGAGGCTTTGGGGTTCAGCTGTGGCATTTGGCTATTATGGAAGCATGAGGTTGAAGTGACTATTTTAAAGACCAATCCACAATTTATTCATTGTAGGGTCTCGGTTGATGGGGGTAGTCCTTAGTTATTCTCGGTGGTGTATAGGAGCCCTGATATTTCTCTTCATAAGAAGCCTTGGAAGGATCTAATGGCAAGGAAGTTGCAGGCTACAGGTCTGACGCGACCTCAACAAGTGTACTGAATCGGCAAGTAATATAGTGATGTATAATTAAGACCACAAGTTATCGAACCCAAGGGACTGTGTTGTGTAAATTTTAACAATTAAATGTATGCTAAAGAATTCCCAATTATTTTGATGTGGTGATTGTTAACACAGAAAAATTAATAATCTAACTGATGATAATAATGTCTAAGAATATTAACGATTTAATAATGCAGCAATTTGATAAAATAACTAAGAGATCTTGCTAAGGAATACCCATTCTCTCCAATAATATCATGTGAATACTTAATTCAACAATTTCATATACAATCAGTGAATAACCTAGCCTATACCATAGCTTGCCTTTCGGATCCAGCTTCTCTAAAACATGCACTTACCAATCCGGATTCAGCACATAAATTAGCATTATTACAGGTCTTAAAGTTCTAAGTTAAACAATCCTATCATTCCGGATTCAGATATCAAACTCATTTATCTTCCGCCATTCTGCACCTATTGAAATAAACATTCACAGATTTTAACTACCAATTCGGATTCATCAAATCAATGAAGGTTGATTAAAATAGAACAGAACATGTGTATGTATTTATGGGCTGATTGCAGTCAAAGTTTATCTTGGTAGATCTCCCCTTAACTTGTATTCCAACCAGCAACAGCAGATAATTTCAGAGAAGATAAAACTGAAGTATATTTGTATGTATTTATGAACTGATTACAATTAAAGTTTGTCTTGGTAGATCTCCCCTTAACTTGTATTCAAACCAACAACAACAAATAAAATCAGAGAAAATACAACTGAGTATATGCATAATACAATCCATACAAAATATTCACATGATTTACTGGGGATTTAAGGCATCCCTTAACAAGAAATAAAATTACTCACTCATACTTGAAATAAAGCCTGAATTAAATAGAGAGAAATTGATATTACCCATTTGAATCTGAAAATAAAAATCTTACAGTAAACCAAACGATGTTCTTCAACTGAATCAGCTATTCCAACTTCCAAATTAAATTACAGAATTGAAATCTCACTTCTAAGAATTTCCAGATCAGAAATCTCAGCGTTTATTTGTTTTTTTAGCCAAACTAAAACTAAAACTCTCATCCTCCCCCCTCACTCCTCCAAAATCGTCCTCCTTTAAGCTAGTTTTCCCCAAAAAATAAAAGTCAAAAGTCTATTCGGTGGCCTCCAAATCTGATTTTTCCTTGATTTGATTCACACAACAGATCTTAAAAGTTACACGGCGGTGAGAGATATCCTCACCGCCGTGTAAATATCTCTGGATATATTTTTATTCTGAAATTTTGAGGTTACACGGTGGTGAGGAAATTCTTCACCGCCGTGTAAATGTTCCAGGTCTGCTACTTTGTTCTTTGATTTCGATTCACACGGCGGTGAAGAATTTTCTCACCGCCGTGTAAACACTCCAGTCTGCTTCCTTAATTTTTTCCTCATGATTCTGGCCTCCCGTCTCACACGGCGGTGAGAGATGCCTTCACCGCCGTGTAACCTACCTAAAATATTGCCAAAACAACATAAATCTCCATTTAGTGCACCAAATAACATCAAATGACATTTTATCAAAAATTAACACAAATAACAACTTTTAGATTAAGAAATCATCTCTAAATTCACATCAAAACATTATTTAATTTAAACTTATCAAAATACCCCACACTTAGCTTTTGCTCGCCCTCGAGTAAAATAACTCTTCAATTCCAGCCATCTCAATTTTCAAGCAGGAAAATGGAAATTCAGAATACCAAGCAAACACTTAGTAAATTCCACTTTAGAGTAATTCTTACTCAAACAAGTTTCAAAGGAAGAAAATACAATCGAATTTCTGATGTGTGTGTGCAAAGGCCAAAACCAATGTTTTAATATTTTTCAAAACTTAAAACTTCCAGCATCAATCAATCAAGAGCAGATTAAATCAGTACATAAATGCACTTCTGGTTTCTCACTTGAAACTCTAGAAACACCATAGGCCTCTCCTTTAGTACCGGAACCCGAAAGTCATCTCCACTGAACAAATTAAAACATAAACATGATCATTAGGTCTTAAGCAGGTTGTAATGTACGGTTCAATCGGTGATGGCTAACAAGAAAAGTTTAGGAAATCAAATGAAGATTCAGCCACTCTACCAACTAACACTGCTACCCAAAAATTTTTTTTCATCACCTACTTCCAATTTAACAACAATTGCCAAGACTTAGCTATTTTCCCAAATATGAAAAATTTTAATCACAAGAGAAATAATAAGATACAATTTCTTTCTCAAGCCCTATTATACCCCAATATTATCTTCTAATCAAGGATACCCCACACTTGAATTTTGCTATACTCAGAAAAAATATATATATATATATATATATATATATATATATATATATATATATATATATATATATATTTTATTATTTTTTTTATTTTTATTTTTATTTTTATTTATTTTTATTTTATTATTTTTTGAATTAAATTTAGTGGGATACTTATATCCTCTATTTTCTTGCAACTTACTTGTCCAGCAATATCCCAAAATTCTTTAATTTTTCTTACCCACCCTATTTCAACTTTCAATGTCTTCCCAACCCAATCCTAGAGTGGCCAATTCTTAGAAGGGATAGGCAAAAACATTTAAGTTAAATGGCATATTAAGTGTGTAACAAAAAATTTCAGAGTACGCTTCTAGCATACCAATTCAGCTCAATGGGGCTAGCAATGGAAAATTAATTCAATAGGTGGGAAAAAGTTTATTTTAAGTAGCTACTCAAAAGAATTGATGCCTAAATCATGTCAACATTTATGCCTTAATTGTTATATCGTTTCGAAGGGCAATGAGGAAGGTTCCAGTGTTCTAAAAATTTTCTGATCAAAAGATTTCATGCTGGTTTTTTTTTATTTGTAAAAGCTGGCCTAAGTGCACAATTCATGGAAATTGCAATTGTATATTTCTACTTTGAAAATTGTTAAGAAAAATAACTTTAAGACAGAATCTTACTCTCTTGCAGACTAAGTGCTCTGAATGACCTTTTCAAGATTAACATTGAGCTAGAATAACAACTAAAAAAAATTTGTTAAGCTAAGCATAAGTCAAATTGATGAGCTCAAATCACAAAATACAACTTAAACAACTAACTCAAGAAACCATTATCAAAAAGCAGAAAATATAACTTCTAAAATATAAAGGCAAAAAGAAATAATAATATTAAGCTTTGATAATTTTAAACTTACTCAAAAGAAATAATAAAATTAAGCTTACTAAAGTACTGCAGGGTTAGTCACATCCAAGTTACACAAACTAGCTACCCTACACTTAAAAGCTTGTTGTCCCTAGCAAGTAATTCAAGCAACCAAAAATAATGAAAGTAGCAAAATAAAAGATTAGAGAACTCCCAGAAAATCAGTCCTGTGGAGGTGGTGGCGGTGGAAAGCGGTCCATTATCGTCCTAAAAAAATGCTCCTGCTCCTCCAGAGCAAGGGCTATGGCGCGCTCTATCTTGGAGAAACTCAGTGACTGTGAGAGTAATTGCTGCTCCTGCATAGCTAAACGGTGCAACATCTGATCTTGTCCAGTCTGTAGTGCCCCTAACTGAGCAGTAATATGCGCTAGATCATGAATGGCCCCAGCGGCAGCAGGCTCAGCACCAGCAGCTGCTCCTCCAGCCGCCTCTTGCTCCTCCTCAGACTCATCGGCTTCTTCTACTGGCAATTGCACACGGCCCCTCTCTACAAGCCTCAAGTACTCGTCCTGGCTAGATAGCCTGACCTGATGATGGAAGTGGTGGTCGTCTACTATGATTCTGAGGTTTTTTAGCATCTTAAAGTCTATCAAAGTGCTCTCACCTAATTCATCTCCCAAGGGACTATGGCCGACTCTTTTGGCCAACACAGTCGCAATCCATCCAATAGATATTTTCTTTACTTTCTTGGGATTTCCCTGGAGGTCTTCAAACTTTTTTAACAAATAGTAAGCTCCATTTAGCCTTACCTGTTGGACCATACAGTAGAGAAATAGTGCCTCTGACTGGTTCACTACACCTGCTGCCTCGATATGTCCATAGAATGAAAGTGAGAAAAACCTGTGTAAAATTCGCAGTGCATGATCCCTCAAATGATGGGCTTTGGACTGCCCAGTCACATATCTGGTGGCGGTGATGGGATCTCTGATTGCTGCCCATATGGTTTGCTTGTCCAAATCAGTTATATACCGAGCACCATCAACTGGGAATCCAAGTGCCTCCACAAAATCATGAAAGGGCATAGTATACTTCGTCTGATTCAGCCAAAAAATTACCTCACCAATATCTTCTCCGTCCTCTGTATCAATCTTGCATGTTACTGTTGCAAGGAAATCTCGAGTCAAGTTTGGATATACTTTCTCCTTCTTTGTGAAAAAATCTGTCCACCCGATCCCAGCGATCAACCCATCAATTTCATCTCTAACATTCAGCTTCCCTAAAGAAGTGAAGTCCAGAAAAGTGGAGGGGACATAGGTTGCAGCAGTGAAGTCCTTATATGCTGGATGGCATCGAGTAGGTACCCAAGAAGGTACCAAATCGCCTCTCCCTTGAGAAGATGATGCTTGACTGGTTCTGGGTCGTTTAGGGGCCACTACATGAACATTTGAAGACAAATTAGAGTAGGAAAACAATGTGGCTACCAGCAAGTATAAGCAACTTAACTTAAAACGACAATGCTAGCATAATACAATTGAACATAAAATTCAGCTAGCTCTTAATGCACCTTCCCTCTATCTCAAGCAGCAATTAAAATAGAAGGCCGTCACATTCCCACTGTTGGCCCAAGGTCACACTCTAGTTTTGATGATTATCAAACCTTAAATAAACTCTATTAAGAATTCTAGTCTAAATAAATTTCTGCAGGAAAGTTTCTATGAGTTTATCTGAGGATCACATTTCTGGAGAATGCATGTATTCTAAGTTGTAATATTTATTTATTGTGTTAGAATGTTAGGAAATTAGGTTATTAAAATGTAAGATCAAATTGAGGAAAAATATTCTTACTCATGCATGCATATTCCAGTTTTAAATTCACACAAAAATTATTTTAAGTTAAAAAATGAATTTGTGAGCAAAACTGTTTTTTCGTCAGAAAATGATTCTTTAGAAAATGAATTTCTATGTATCAGTTTTCTAAATGAATTTCTTTCTATCAATTTCTGACTGAATTTCTGATCGTATCAGAATTCTGGACAAAACTCAGAATCGCACTAAAAGATAAAATAACGGCTAGAAAACGGCTAGTTGGATTTTTACTTGTCTGTTTTGCCCTTCAACAGCTATAAACGGCTACTTTATGTTTTAAACATCTTAAACTAATTTTTTGAGTATAAATACATGATGTTTTACTCATTAGAATGTTAGAAAAAGTTTGGAAAGAATTTCTACCTCTTAAGAGAAAAGCTTAAATCTGTTATTTCACTTTCCACATCTTTTGCACTTCATTTTTATATATTCTCCTCAATTTGGTTATAGCTTTTGTTGTAATCTTAGTGTGAGGAAATTTCTTTTTAAAAGATTGTGAGTTAGGTTGGCTAGAAACCTTGAAGAAAGAATTCTAGTAAGATTTATAATCTTTTACTTTGGGAAAAAGGTTGTGGGTAGATATACAAATTTTAGGATTGTATATTGGCTTTTACTCTTGCCTTTAAAAGAGTTAAGATTGAAGAAAGGCTCAAGTAGTGAATCTTGGGGAGTGGATGTAGGCATGTTGGCCGAACCACTATAAATTCTGTGTGCAAGCTATTCTGATATCTTCTCTAATCTGTTTTTATATTCTGTTCTATAAAATCTATTTTATTAGACAAGCAGCCAGAAAATTTCGAGACACCCAATTCACCCCCCCTCTTGAGTGTCTTTGGGACCTACATTTGGTATCAGAGCAGTTCTCAATTCTCCTAAGGTTTAACACCCTTGAGTGATCCTACAAATGGCTGACATTCCAGTTGCAACTCCATTCAAAGAAGGGCACTCTGTTCATCGTCCTCCTATGTTCAGTGGTGAAAATTATCCATTCTGGAAAGTTGTAATGAGGCACTTCATTCAATCTCAAGACATGGATTGCTGGGATATTATTGAAGACGGATATGAACCTCCAAGAAAACCAGCAACTGAAGCAGGAGCTTCTGGTGCCACCACTGTGTTAAAAACGAGAAAAGAATTTACAGAAGCTGAGAAGAAATTAGTGCAGCTAAACTCCAAAGCTATGAGTATTCTGTTTTGCTCATTGCAAACAAATGAGTTTAACAGAGTCTCTGGATGCGATACTGCCAAAGAGATATGGGACAAGCTGGAAGCAACGTATGAAGGTACAAATCAAGTTAAAGATACAAGATTGCATGTTCTGATGGTTGATTATGAAAGCTTTAAGATGAAGCCTGAGGAATCAATCTCTGAGGTAATTAACAGGTACGTAAAATTGACTAATGATATAAAAGCTCTTGGTAAAAAACTTGATGAATATGACAAAATTGCAAAGCTGGTAAGAGGTCTTACACCTAGATGGGAAGCTAAAGCTTCAATTTTATTAGATAAGGATCTCAGTACTCTCAATTTTGATAATGTTTGTGGATCTCTTATTTCACATGAGTTGTATATTAAGTCTCAAGATGCAGAGAAAGAAAAAGACAGGAAACTAAAAGCTATTGCTCTCAAGGCAGAGTTTGGAAGTGACTATTCAACAGGAGATGATAAAATGGCGTTGATCACCAAAAAATTCAAAAAGCTATACAGGAAAGGAAAGAAGTCCTACAAAAGACAGCACCATAAATTTTCTCATCACAAGGCAGAAAATTCTTCAAAACCCACAGGAGATATTATCTGTTACAAATGCAACAAACCAGGCCACATAAAATCCAAATGCCCTAATTTAAAGAAAAAGGAGAAAAGATTCAAGAAGAGGGCTATGAAGGCCACGTGGAGTGACAGTGAAGAATCAAGCTCAAGTGAAGGAGAATCTGGAAATTCTGATGACATCGGGTTGATGGCAGTCTCTGATTGTGAAGAACGAAATTCATCTTCAGATGAAGAAGTAAATGAGACAGCTGGTAACTCTGAGAAATCAGAGGTAAGTGATTCAGAATCTGACACTGATGGAAATGAGTATGAAAAAATGCTTGATTGTTTTGAAGAATTGCATAATAAATACTGTCTGCTTAAGAAAACGCACACTGAATTAAAAAAGGATTTTGATGCATTAAGTTTGGAACATGAGAACACTAAGCAGTCAGAAATAAAATGGAAAAATGATTTTTCTGATTTAGAAACCAAATATGCATCTTTACATGAAAAATGTAAAGGAAAACAAGTTTGTGTGTGCAATAATAACACTATTGAAAATGTGAAGTTATCTCCTGCAAGCTCATCAAAGAATTCGTGTAAGAAAAATTATTTTACGAAAAAGACTGATAAAACAGCATCTTATAAAAAATTAGCAAATAATTCCTCTGTTACATGCTTTTACTGTTGTAAAAAGGGACACATATCAAAGTTCTGTTTTTATAAGAAAAATGCAAATTTTAGCAAGCAAAAATGGGTGATTAAAAATTCTGGAACAGTTACTGCTAACCCAGTAGGACCCAAGAAAAATTGGGTACCTAAAATTGTTTGAAATTGTTGCAGGTCTGCCTAAGGAGCACCAAGACTGAGAAATAGTATATGGATAGTGGCTGCTCCAGGCATATGACGTGGGACAGAACCAAGTTCACAAAATTGGTAAAGACTACAGATGGTTCTGTTAGTTTTGGGGACAACCGGAAAGGAAAAATTATTGGAACTGGATCAATTGGGTCTAATCCAGTTATTGAAGATGTTTCTCTTGTTGAAGGACTGAAGTATAACTTATTAAGCATTAGTCAGTTGTGTGATAAGAAGAGAAGAGTAATCTTTGAAATTGATCATTGTAGAGTTGAAGATGTTGAATCTGGAAAAACTGTTTTAAAAGGACAAAGATCTGGAAATATCTACTTAGTCAGTCTTGAAGACATCAAGAAAAGTGAAGCAAAATGTTAAATCTCAAAAGAAGACTTAAGTATTTTGTGGCATAGAAAATTGGGACATGTAAGCTTTCACGTAATTGAGAAGCTGATGAGAAAAGATCTGGTGAAGGGTATTCCGAAAATGAAAATTAATAAAGACTATCTGTGCAATGCGTGTCAGCTTGGGAAGCAAACTAGGAACTCTCATAAATCCAAGTCTGGCGTGTCTACTGAGAAGGCTCTAGAACTGCTCCACATGGATTTATTTGGTCCAATTAATCCCTCTAGTATTGGTGGAAAGTCATATGTTTTAAATGTGGTAGATGACTACACAAGATACACGTGGGTGCTATTTCTTGCTCATAAAGATGATGCTTTTGAAGCATTTAAGAAGTTAAGCAAGAAGATTCAGAATGAAAAAGGATATAAGATAACCAACATCAGAAGTGATCATGGTGGAGAATTTGAAAACAAGAAGTTTGAAGAATTTTGCAGTAATTCAGGTATTAATCACACCTTTTCAGCTCCAAGAACACCTCAAGAAAATGGTGTAGTAGAAAGGAAGAATCAAACTCTCCAGGAGATGGCCAGAACTATGCTAAATGAGAACAACTTACCAAAGTATTTCTGGGCTGAAGCAATCAATACAGCATGCTATATTTTAAATAGAGTATTAATCAGGACCGTGCTGGAAAAGACTCCATATGAACTATGGAAAGGAAGAAAGCCCAACATCAATTATTTTCAACCATTTGGCTGTAAGTGTTTCATTTTTAATGATAAAAGTAATTTAGCTAAATTTGATGCAAAATCTGATGAAGGTATATTTTTAGGATACTCTCTAAATTCAAAAGCCTACAGAGTGTTCAATAAAAGAACACGTAAAGTAGAAGAATCAATAAATGTTAAATTTGATTTTACTAACAAAATTTCTGGAGAAAGTAGTCTGTCTGATGATGAAACAGGTTTTGAAAAAGAAAAAGATAAAGAAGGACAAAGTGCTGAAACAGAGAAATCACATGATCAGCAAGAAGATCAAAATGATAGAAGTATGGATCAACATGATGAAATTGAAGATAATTCTGGATTACAGGAAGAAAATGAACAAGAAACCCAGATAGAACAACAGACTGAGCAATCAACTGAACTACCTAAAGATTGGAGATTTCACAAATATCATTCAAAGGACAATCTGTTGAGTGATCCATCTCAGAAAATGATGACCAGAAGAGCCTTGCGTGAATATTGTGGTAACGTTGCCTTTGTCTCTCAACTTGAACCAAAAAATTATACTGATGCTCAAAATGATGAAAACTGGATCGTTGCTATGCAAGAAGAGCTAAGTCAGTTTGAAAGAAACAAAGTCTGGAATTTAGTTCCAAGGCCCTCAAATTGTTCTATTATTGGAACAAAATGGGTTTTCAGAAACAAGTTAAATGAGCAAGGTGATGTGATAAGAAACAAAGCCAGATTGGTGGCCCAAGGTTATAATCAAGAGGAAGGTATAGACTTTGATGAAACTTTTGCACCTGTTGCTAGATTAGAAGCAATTAGAATTTTATGTGCATTTGCATGTTTTAAAAATTTCAGATTATATCAGATGGATGTTAAAAGTGCCTTTTTAAATGGTTTATTAAATGAGGAAGTCTACGTTGAACAACCTCCAGGTTTTGAAAATACTGATCATCCTAATTTTGTTTACAAACTTAAAAAGGCTTTATATGGATTAAAGCAAGCTCCTAGAGCTTGGTATGAAAGGTTAAGTTGTTTTTTACTTGCTCATGGTTTTAATAGAGGTAAAGTAGACACCACTCTTTTTATAAAACATAAATCATCTCATATTTTAATTGTTCAAATTTATGTGGATGATATAGTTTTTGGTTCTACTAACGTTTCTTTGTGCAAAGAATTTGAAGCTCTAATGAAAAAGGAATTCGAAATGAGCATGATGGGTGAGTTAACCTTCTTCCTGGGTCTCCAAATCAAGCAATGTGCTGATGGTTTTTTCATAAGTCAATCAAAGTACACTAAGGAATTGCTGAAAAAATTCAAGATGTCTGATGCAAAGATTGCCAGTACTCCTATGAGCTCAACAATAAAAATTGACAAGGATGAGAAAGGGAAAAGTGTAGAAGAAAAATTGTATCGGGGTATGATTGGTTCTCTGCTATATTTAACTGCAAGTAGACCAGACATTCACTTTAGTGTCTGTCTCTGTGCACGTTTTCAATCAGCTCCAAAGGAATCACATTTATCAGCAGTCAAAAGAATTCTGAGATATCTCTGTGGAACACAAGAATTAGGTCTTTGGTATTCAAAGAACACCTCTTTTAATCTCATTGGGTACTCAGATGCTGACTACGCTGGATGTCGAATTGATAGAAAAAGCACTTCTGGTGCTTGCCACTTTCTGGGAAATTCGCTAATCACTTGGTCAAGCAGGAAGCAGAATTCTGTAGCATTGTCTATTGCAGAAGCTGAGTACATAGCTGCTGGTGGATGTGTAGCTCAAATTCTATGGATTAGACAACAACTAAAAGATTATGGGATAGAGTTTGACAATATTCCAATATTCTGTGATAATACAAGTGCCATTAATATGACAAAAAATCCCATCTTGCACTCAAGAACAAAGCATATTGAAATTAGACATCACTTTATACGTGATCATGTGCAAAGAGGAGATATTTTGTTAAAATTTGTCTCTACAGAAAATCAAATAGCTGACATCTTCACTAAGCCCCTCAAGGAAGAAAGATTCTGTCAACTGAGAAGAAAGCTAGGAATGGGGAAGTCAGAATCGTGAACAATTATGGTATGGTATAAATTCTTGAACAAAACTATTTTAATCATCAAAAAGATACGTATTGATCTATTTCTCTTCATAAAGATCTGGTTTGATTTTTATCCTGACAGTTATTAACTTGATTTGATAGATTGTGTATCACAGTGAACAAATTAAGAGTACAAAGTCCTTTTAATCCTATCTTTAATTATATCCATTTAAAATTTTGAGGGTAAATTGGTATTTTCGCCCAAAATCCCTGTCTTCCCGCCTATCGATAACTGCACAAATGCAGTTTCCCCATAAAAAGAGGTTGGACTGAGCACGATGACCATCACGTCCTTTCATCTTCCGTTCACGGTAAGTATCAGTTTTCAAATTGCTTATTTATTTCTTGCTAACTCTCTTCCTCTGTTTATTCTATTTCAAACTCTCTCATCAAAAAGAAGCCCTATCTATTTTCAAATGGGGAGATCAAAATCGTTAGCAAAACGGCATCCCCGGCGATCTCCGACACACACCACCTCCATCCCATCGGAAATAACTCCCGATGACGAAATCCCTAGCCTCGTTCCAAATCCGCCTCCATCTGTCAAACCCACTAAAACTAAATCATCTTTACCCATAAAACTCATCTCAATCATGCCTTTCAAGATCATTGTTTGGGATGATTTAGCGCACAACGCTCCAGATGTCGCGCATTACGTTGAATCGCAATCTTGGAAGCGATTCTTCTCATTCCGACGGAGCTCATTTTTTCCAGATCTGGTCAAGGAGTTCTACGCCTCGCGCTTTGAGGTCAGAACAGAGAGCTTCAAAGTCATCATCAAAGGATCGACTTTCTCAGTGACTCCGAATTTGATTGCCAAGGTATTTTCCATGAAATTTGGTGGATCTATCTGTACTAGAACTGAAAGTAGAATACTTGATTTTGCTGAGCTCAATAAAGAAACTTTTTTAGCCCAAATTTCAAGTGATGGTAGTAGGGCGTCTAAGAATCCCTTAGCCTCAAATCTTTTGCCTCATTATAGAGTCTTGTACAAATGCATGAGCCAATACATAACTCCACGCGTTGGAAGCATGTCATACCTCTCTGATTGTGATATTGTGTTTTTGTGGCACTTTCATTCTAACAAGGACTTTAACTTGCCATGCTTGATATTTAATTATATGGCCACTCGGTCTATTGATGAAAAGCAACCTTTTGGCTTGATTCTTACTCGCCTGTTTGAACACTGGAATCTGGTATCTGACACCTTGACTGGGGAATCATTTAAGCTTGAAAAAGTTAACTTTGTATTCTACAAAGAAGCTGGCAAGAAGGCTGGAAAGCAAAAATTGGATGTTCCCTCCTCTCCTGTCACAACTAAAGGAAAGGAACTGGTAAAACTTGATGAGGCCATTCAATCCAAGTATATGGAATTTCTAAATTGGATGAAAACTTCTTCTGGCGTGGTTATCAAAGAACCCTCCCCTGTTGTACAGCCATCTGAGTCCAGTGCTTCATCCAGCAAGTCTGGTAAGTCCTCTAGCCCCTCTGAGTCTGATAGTACTGATCATATTGCTGAGTTTGCAGAACAACCAGGGAGCCAATTCTCTTCTGAATCGGGAAGTTCTTCTTCTCACAATGCACCTTCAAGTCCTCCTGCTGAGGCAGTTGAGAAATCCACAAGTATTCAGACAGAGTCTGCTCCAGCTGCCCCTAAAGTTGATTCCCCTGTGCATTCTATGGATGCTACTCAGCTCAAGAAATTCGAAGAACACATTGTCACTGCATCAGCATTGTTTCACCAACTGGGCGACATTTTTAGCAAGCTCGCTGCCACAATTCCCGTGCTTTTTTCCCCTACCAGTGAAGGACCTTCAGTTCCCTTTCCTTTGCCCAAGTCCGAATCTCCAGTTCCTGAAGAAGAAGAAGATCCTTCTTTTCCTGATGTGCCTGTCTTCACTCGTCGCACATCCAATCGCACTCTCCTGAGGACCCGGAATCCACCCAAACCAGGACAGTCTGGGAGTAGTATCAACCCCATGGATGTTGATACCTGAGGTACTCTTTGATATTTTTTTGGCTTATCTGTTCCTCCTTTTGATGTTGACAAAAAGGGGGAGAACAGTATATGGATGATTGTCTCATTTTGGATATTTTTTTTGGATATTATGTGTTGTTAAGTTGTGGTTGTTGTGATACTGCTGATGGATAATTGGTGATGAACTATTGTTTATCTATAGATGATGAATTATCTTGGTAAAATTTATTGATCTATATAGAGATAAATTGTTGCTCTATATAGTATTTCTATTAACAGGTTTGCAGTTCTCAAAGGGTATAGTGATTATGTTAAAATGGTTATAAGTTTTATAGGAGATTTTTATCTTTATAATTCTTATGTTTCTGTAATTACCCCATGCACATATTCAGGGGGAGTTTTTTACTAACCTAGATAGACTTCTAATTGGAGTTTATTAAGGTTTTGTCATCATCAAAAAGGGGGAGATTGTTGGCCCAAGGTCACACTCTAGTTTTGATGATTATCAAACCTTAAATAAACTCTATTAAGAATTCTAGTCTAAACAAATTTCTGCAGGAAAGTTTCTATGAGTTTATCTGAGGATCACATTTCTGGAGAATGCATGTATTCTAAGTTGTAATATTTATTTATTGTGTTAGAATGTTAGGAAATTAGGTTATTAAAATGTAAGATCAAATTGAGGAAAAATATTCTTACTCATGCATGCATATTCCAGTTTTAAATTCACACAAAAATTATTTTAAGTTAAAAAATGAATTTGTGAGCAAAACTGTTTTTTCGTCAGAAAATGATTCTTTAGAAAATGAATTTCTATGTATCAGTTTTCTAAATGAATTTCTATCTATCAATTTCTGACTGAATTTCTGATCGTATCAGAATTCTGGGCAAAACTTAGAATCGCACTAAAAGACAAAATAACGGCTAGAAAATGGCTAGTTGGATTTTTACTTGTCTGTTTTGCCCTTCAACAGCTATAAACGGCTACTTTATGTTTTAAACATCTTAAACTAATTTTTTGAGTATAAATACATGATGTTTTACTCATTAGAATGTTAGAAAAAGTTTGGAAAGAATTTCTACCTCTTAAGAGAAAAGCTTAAATCTGTTATTTCACTTTCCACATCTTTTGCACTTCATTTTTATATATTCTCCTCAATTTGGTTATAGCTTTTGTTGTAATCTTAGTGTGAGGAAATTTCTTTTTAAAAGATTGTGAGTTAGGTTGGCTAGAAACCTTGAAGAAAGAATTCTAGTAAGATTTATAATCTTTTACTTTGGGAAAAAGGTTGTGGGTAGATATACAAATTTTAGGATTGTATATTGGCTTTTACTCTTGCCTTTAAAAGAGTTAAGATTGAAGAAAGGCTCAAGTAGTGAATCTTGGGGAGTGGATGTAGGCATGTTGGCCGAACCACTATAAATTCTGTGTGCAAGCTATTCTGATATCTTCTCTAATCTGTTTTTATATTCTGTTCTATAAAATCTGTTTTATTAGACAAGCAGCCAGAAAATTTCGAGACACCCAATTCACCCCCCCTCTTGAGTGTCTTTGGGACCTACACCCACTTGCACAATCGTCACTCAAGATTATGACGTTTGCAAAATTTGATTCAACTTGCTAGGATGGATGAATTGTATGATATAACCAAGACAAACGAATCTCAACAATGAATACTAATTGTTTCTAACCAATAACATAAAAATTATTCATTCAGACAGTCTATCAAACACTTGGTGAGCAGAAATTTTGACAAATCCAATACACTCAATTTTGTAATTCCTAACCCCAACATTAATCATAGGGTATCAAGAACCCACAATCACACAATGAAAACAAAAAAACTACATGATTTCAGCAAACAAGGATATGAATTTCGTTCATTCAAGTATTTTATCAAACACTTGGCAGGCATGAATTTCGTTGCTCACAACATGCAAAATTGATGAAATTACTACCCCCATTTTCTCAATCAGCAACAACATCTCAGCCAAAACACACAAAAATAACAAATTCACTCTTTAATTTTAGAAAGAAGGAGCAAGACAGAAGAATTTAAAAACCTAAAAACTAATAAAAACAGAGAACAAAAGAGCAACCAAAAAAATAAAAAGAACAGAAAAGAAAGGATAACACTTACTTGAATTTGATGCTAATTATGCAGAATTTATGCTTGATGGACAACTTCACCCACGAAAATGGAAGACAACTTACTGATGTGAGAAAATAAAAGAAAAAGATAGAGGGAGGGCGAGAGAGATATGCGAGAGGGAAAAATGGGATTTGGTTGTATTTTTAAAAACTGAAGTTACTGGCAATTATTAATTTTAAGACCAAAATTTTTACCTTACACGGCGGTGAGAGATTGCCTCACCGCCGTGTAAATCGCGACTGGGCTTATTTTTTCAAGAATAAAAATTTCACACGGCGGTGAGATATTTCCTCACCGCCGTGTAAAGCTCCACTGGAATCAATTTTGTCGATAATTAAATTGTCACACGGCGGTGAGGGATATCTTCACCGCCGTGTAACCTGAAATTTTCAGCCAAAAATTTTAAGATTGCACAAGTTTCTCCCCAAATTTCTTTCCACACATTTTGCACCCTTCCTCAACACAAAAAATGACTAAAAATACACACATTGAAAACAAAAATAGCAAGGTTTAGGAATTTATTTAGTTCTGATTTTTAAGTCTCAACTAGACTTTCACGTACCTCATTCTTCGTCCAATAAAATAACCACTGCTGCACCTTCAGCGTGGTTTTCAAAATAAGGTTTTAGACGATGACCATTTACCTTAAATTCCGTGCTCCCAGGTTGCTTCCTGATGGTAACAGTTCCGAACTTTTCGACCGCCACGACTTCAAAAGGACCCGTCCACCTTGATTTTAATTTTCCAGGGAACAATCGCAACCTGCTGTCATATAACAAAACTTTCATTCCTGGAACAAATTCTTTTCTTACTATCCTTCGATCATGCCACTTTTTTGTGTTGCTCTTGTACTTCTCAGCATGATTATATGCCCAAAATCTGAACTCCTCCAATTCATTCAGCTGTAGGGACCTGCATTTTCCTGCACCTTCAAGATCAAAGTTCAAAAATTTTGTAGCCCAATATGCCTTATGTTCTAACTCGACCGGAAGATGACATGACTTTCCAAACATCAGCCTAAATGGGGACATTCCAATGGGTGTCTTAAAAGCTGTTCTATAAGCCCAAAGAGCGTCATCTAGCTTAAGGGACCAATCCTTCCTAGATACACTGACTGTTTTCTCTAAAATGGCTTTCAACTCTCTATTGGATACCTCAACTTGTCCATTGGCCTGAGCATGATAAGGGGTTGTAACCTTATGTCTAACACCAAACTTTTTCAATAAAGCTTTAAATTGATGGTTCACAAAATGTTTACCACCGTCACTGATGATTGCTCTTGGGGTTCCATATCGAGTAAATATATTCTTCCTCAAAAATTTAAGCACAACTTTGGCATCACAGGTTTTAGTGGCCACAGCCTCTACCCACTTACTTACGTAATCAACGGCCACTAAAATATATTCATAACCATAGGAAACCGGAAAGGGTCCCATAAAGTCAATTCCCCATACATCAAAAAGCTCTACCTCAAGCATATTGGTCAAAGGCATCTCATCTTTCTTTGATATATTCCCTACTCTCTGGCATCTATCACAAGCTTTCACATAAGATTGAACGTCTTTAAACATTGTAGGCCAATAGAACCCAGAAGATAAAATTTTCATTACCGTTCTGTTTGGTCCATGATGTCCACCAGCTTCTCCACTATGACAGGCTGTGATAATCTCACCCTTCTCCTTATCTGGAATACATCTTTTCAGCACTTGATCTGCACACAAACAAAATAGATAAGGATCATCCCAAATATAATGCTTTGCATCAGCCTTTAACTTCTTTTTTTGCTGCCATGTGAAATCCTTTGGCATAAATCCCCCTGCGAGAAAATTAGCTAAATTAGCAAACCAAGGAACAGAAACCTCATTTTCAAACAAAGCACAAATATGTTCATCAGGGAATAAATCTGAAATCTACCCTTTCTCAATGTGAGCATTTTCCAGTCTTGACAAATGGTCTGCTACAAAGTTTTCTGCTCCCTTCTTATCTTTAATTTTCAGGTCGAATTCTTGCAGTAGAAGTACCCATCTGATCAGTCTTGGTTTGGATTCCTTCTTTGCAAATAGGTGTCTCAAGGCAGCATGGTCAGACCACACCACAATTCTTGCTCCCAACAAATATGGCATGAATTTTTCGAATGCATACACGATTGCAAGAAGTTCCTTCTCCGTTGTGGTGTAGTTCATTTGAGCTCCTGTCAAAATGTGACTTGCATAATAAATCGCACAAAATACCTTCTCTCTTCGCTGCCCAAGTACTGCACCAACTGCAAAATCACTAGCATCACACATTAATTCAAAAGGCAAATTTCAATCCGGAGAAATAATCACCGGGGCTGAAATGAGCCTCTGTTTCAAAGTCTGAAAAGCCAGCATACATTCATCGTCAAAATTAAAAGGAGCATCTTTCATCAACAAATTGGATAAAGGTTTAGCAATTTTTGAAAAATCTTTGATAAACCGGCGGTAAAATCCTGCATGTCCCAAGAAACTTCTAATGCCTTTCACACTAGTTGGGGGTGGTAACTTTTCTATCACCTCTACCTTGGCCTTGTCAACCTCTATCCCCTTCTCAGAAATTTTGTGCCCAAGCACAATGCCTTCCCTTACCATGAAATGGCATTTTTCCCAATTCAGCACCAAGTTGGTCTCCTTACACCTTTCTAACACCAAATCTAAATGCCTAAGGCAGCTCTCAAAATCACTCCCATAAATGGTAAAGTCGTCCATGAACACCTCCATAAATTTCTCTATGAAGTCATGAAAAATTGCCATCATACACCGCTGAAATGTAGCTGGTGCGTTGCACAGCCCGAAGGGCATTCTCCTGTATGCAAAGGTGCCATAAGGACAGGTAAATGTGGTCTTTTCTTGATCTTCTGGAGCTATGGGTATTTGCATGTAACCTGAATATCCATCTAAAAAACAATAGAATCCATTTCCTGCCAATCTTTCCAACATTTGGTCAATAAAAGGTAAAGGAAAATGATCCTTTCTGGTTGCATTATTTAACCTCCTATAGTCTATGCACACTCTCCACCCTGTCACTGTGCGTGTGGGAATTAATTCATTTTTTTCATTGGCTACAACAATCATCCCTCCTTTCTTTGGTACACATTGAACTGGACTTATCCAATTGCTATCAGAAATGGGATAGATAATACCTGCATCAAGGAGCTTGAGTACCTCCTTTTTCACCACTTCTTGCATTGCTGGATTTAGTCGCCTTTGGGGTTGCACCACCAGTTTGAAGTCAGTTTCCATAGGTATCCGGTGTGTACAATAGCTGGGACTGATTCCTTTTAAATCTGAAGTTGACCAGCCAATTGCTCCTTTATGCTTCTTGAGTACTTCAATAAGCATTTCTTCTTCCAAACCTGTCAATAAAGATGAAATAATTACTGGTTTTGCATTATCTTCTAAAAATACATATTTTAAATGTGAAGGAAGAGGGTTAAGTTCAGAATGTGTATCCCCCTTTCCCAAGTTCAGTCATTCTTCCTGTGTGTTTTCTTCTTCACTTTCTTGCTCCACAGCTGTAATCACTTCCTCATCTTCCAATTTTTCATTCTCCAAAGAATGCAGTAAATCCTTATTCACCGGATCAGTTTCTAAAATTTCCTCTTGCACTTCTTCTACACACTTGTCTATTGTATCCACAAAGTAAGCAGATTCTTCTATATCATCTGATGGATACCTTTGAGCTTTGTTCATATCAACGACTAATTTTTCATCATTGAATCTCAGGGTAACGGTTTGCCCATACACATCAATCAAGGCTTTTGCTGTGTTTAAAAATGGTCTCCCCACAATAAGTGGTACTTTCCTATCCTCTTCCATTTTCATCACCACAAAATCTACTGGAAAAATAAACTTCCCCACTTTCACTAACAGGTCCTCTATCACTCCCTTGGGTCGCCTCACCGACCTATCCGCAAGTTGGAGTCTCATTCCCGTCTCCTTAAGATCACCAAGATTCAGCTTCTTGCAAATAGAATAAGGCATTAGATTTATGCTTGCACCTAAATCACACAAAGCATTACCATAAAAATTTTCACCAATAGCACAAGGTACAGTGAAGCTACCTGGATCTTCCAGTTTCTCAAGGATCTTGTTCATGATTATAGCACTGCAATTTTCTGTTAGTTGAACAGTTCCATGCCCTTCTAATTTCTTTTTATTAGAATAAAGTTCTTTCATAAATTTAGCATAGTTGGGCATATGAGCTAAAGCTTCAGCAAACGGTAAATTAATGTGTAATTTTTTAAACATTTCTATAAACCTAGCTTTTTGCTCATTTTTCTTTTCTTGTCTAGCAACAGCAGGAAATGGCAGTCTATTTATATCGAGATCCTCTACCCTTGGATTCACTATACTTTTACCTTTATCCTTTTTAGGAGCATTTTCATTCATTTCTAAATTAGAGTTAGAATTACTTACAGTCCGTGTTGGCTCCTCCTTTTCTGATGAAGAATTTTTACCTTGATCTTCTCTTTGTGCAACGTCTTTTCCACTTCGCAGTGTAATTGCTTTTGCTTCCTCTTTTGGATTCCGATCCACATTTGAGGGAAATGTTCCCGGTTGCCTTTGGGATACAGAATTTGCAAGCTGACCCAACTGAGTTTCCAGATTTCTCATAGAAGCATCTTGGTTTCGGTTCCACTGCTCTTGGGATTTCCACCTAGATTCTTGATTTGTCATGAATTGCTGCTGACTGTTTATGAAGCTAGCCACCATATCCTCAAGGTTTGGCTTCTTCTCTTCCATAGGTGGCCTAGGTGGGTATCCCGGTGGATGGTATGATTGAGCTTGTGGTTGATTGAAGTTTTGTCCATGGTTGTGATGGGGTGGATATGGCATTTGGTATTGGTTGGATGTTTGGGGTTGGTATGAATGTCCTTGATTGTGCTGAGTACTTTGATTGAAAGGGGGTCTTGCTGGTGGGTGAGAGGATGAAGCATTCTGATTTCCATCTTTCTAAGAAAAATTCGGGTGATTTCTCCAGCCCGGGTTGTATGAGTTACTATAGGGGTCACTCCTCCGATAATCCCCTACAGCATTAACATTTCCCATTGCTGCACTCTCTTGAGCATATTGCCCACTTTCATACCACTCATCTTCTTGAGAAACAGAGGCTACATTTTTCACCCTTAAGTTTTTCATCTCGTTCTGCATTGACTCCACCTGTGCCCTTAGCATTGATACTTCATCTACACTATGTATTCCTTGTCTCTTTGAGACTGATCTAGGATTAGCCCATTGAGCGTCATTTGTTGCCATTTCATCTAGCAGTTGGAATGCTTCTTCTGGTATTCTATTCATAAAAGAACCTCCTGATGATGCATCCAGCAAAGATTTTGTTTGTGGTGAAATACCGGAATAAAATTGTTGCATCAGATGGTAGATTGGTATTTCATGATGCGGACAGCTTCTTAACAATCTTCTGAATCTTTCTCAAGCCTCATAAAAAGGCTCATCACTCAATTGGCTAAATTGAAAAATGCTGTTGCGAATATTTGCTATTTTTGTAGGTGGAAAAAATCTCATCAGAAACCTTTCTTGCAATTGATCCCAAGATGTAATTGACTGTCTTGGTAACATTTGCAACCACTCTCTTGCCTTTCCAATCAAGGTGAAAGGAAATAGTTTCAGTCTTACAACATCAGGTGTCACTCCTGGAATCTGCACTGTGTCACTACTCTCCAAAAATAAGTCCAGGTGTTGTGCAGGATCTTCCACTTCTGCTCCAGAAAATTGATTTCTTTGCACCATGTTGATAGTTGCTGGTTTTAGTTCAAATTGTACTCCTCTTGGCAGCACAATTGTCCTATGGTCTTCAGTCCATCTTGGCACAGCATAGTCCCTTATCGTTCGCTGCCTAGGGACTTCTCCTCCATAATTTCTTGGTACCTCTTCTTGTGCCCTTGGCACTTGTTCATTCTCGGGAGAAAATTCACCAACATTCGGGTTGTTCTCCATGACGGTTTCTCTGTTGGCTCTCCTGCGTTGATGCAATGTCCTCTCGATTTTAGGATCGTAGGGTGCTAATGGTCCTTGTCTAACTCTGCTCATACACCACAACTACCTGAAAAGAATAAAAATAATAAAATCAGAAAAATGAAAACACATACAAATAAAAATCAAAACTTACTGACAATGCCAGTCCCCGGCAGCGGCGCCAAAAACTTGACGCGACCTCAGCAAGTGTACTGAATCGGTAAGTAATATAGTGATGTATAATTAAGACCACAAGTTATCGAACCCAAGGGACTGTGTTGTGTAAATTTTAACAATTAAATGTATGCTAAAGAATTCCAAATTATTTTGATGTGGTGATTGTTAACACAGAAAAATTAATAATCTAACTGATGATATTAATGTCTAAGAATATTAACGATTTAATAATGCAGCAATTTGATAAAATAACTAAGAGATCTTGCTAAGGAATACCCATTCTCCCCAATAATATCATGTGAATACTTAATTCAACAATTTCATATACAATCAGTGAATAACCTAGCCTATACCATAGCTTGCCTTTCGGATCCAGCTTCTCTAAAACATGCACTTACCAATCCGGATTCAGCACATAAATTAGCATTATTACATGTCTTAAAGTTATAAGTTAAATAATCCTATCATTCCGGATTTAGATATCAAACTCATTTATCTTTCGCCATTCTGCACCTATTGAAATAAACATTCACAGATTTTAACTACCAATTCGGATTCATCAAATCAATGAAGGTTGATTAAAATAGAACAGAACATGTGTATGTATTTATGGGCTGATTGCAGTCAAAGTTTATCTTGGTAGATCTCCCCTTAACATGTATTCAAACCAGCAACAACAGATAATTTCAGAGAAGATAAAACTGAAGCATATTTGTAACACCCCAACTCATATGTAGGCGAACCCATCCGCAAGGGAGTGGGAAGCCGTACGAGTAGGTGTGTTACCGAACAGAAACGATACAAAGCGTATATAATTATGAAAGAATTAAAACTTTTAAGGAGCAAAAAATCTGAACATACATATTCATAAACGCGCATATTTTAAACGAAAACATACACGTCTACAATTTTACAATCATACAATAGGAGTCTGAAATATTACATCGTTCTCTTTACATATTATTACTTATGCATATAACACAGATATACAAAAATTCTAAATTACAAAAGCTGAACAAGATACAAAACTTCTGGCTTCTATGTGGCCGACTCTGCAGATGCGCGACTCGAACAAAAGAAAACCTGCCACCTGCACGGGGAAAAGAGCCCGTGCTAAGCGATAACGCTTAGTGGGGAAAACAAACATAATAATATGGACGGCCATTCACAATGGTCGTCGAGGCATAACACACACACAAATCTCATACACACATAGTTCTTACCGAGAAATATATATGCTTACATGTAATAGCTGTGCATTCAAATGTTTCTTATGTGTGCGACACAAACCAAAACAACATCACCATACCAGATGTAAGTATATTCATGCATAACTACATATAATTTCACTCATGTGCACTTACCTATACATTACATGTCAGTATCAATACACTTATATGCCAATACTTGTATCGTTATACCAATACAGGTCCTCATATGCATACATTTACCGAACACGTTGGAAAATCAAGCTTTTGAAAGTACATCATGCATATATACTTAATCACAATACCATCACACTTCCGTTGCGCAACATAAATCTTTAACATAAGCAATAATATGTTATTGCATTCCAATCACAGTGTTTCAGAGAGCCAATAAATCTGCACTTATTAATTCACATATCTATAATCATAACTGATCAGAACCACATGCTTATAAACACAACATAACAAATCATACACCTGCTGACTCACAATAGTGGATAACGAGTACTGAGGGGGAGACCTCATGAGGGAACATATAGCCCGATCTCTGACCGGGTAAACCTCAGAGGGAACATATAATATAATGTACCATACAGGTACAAGTCGAAAGGCAACATTTCATTGAACAGGACCTTAAACAAGATCCATACACATACACATAATAGGGGTTCGCGAGGAACCATTCGGGGACCTGATCAGGGTCCAAATCGTTCAAAGGGCGCTGCAGCTACAAATACATAGACTCTATTAGGCATGCCTAACTATCCACTAGACTGACTCTCGCAGGTCATGCATAATACCAATCATATTTCAAATCACATACTTTATATCATTGTACATAATCAGCAATAGTTGAGACATATGAATAAGTTCATAAAGTCAAACATACATCATACAATTTACACTTTGAACATAACATGATAGTCTTAGAAAAGATCATAAGTATAGATGTACATAATACATTCAATTATATTAACATACTTCATAAAATAGTCAAAGAATAAACCTAAAGGCATCACAAGTTCGGAATTCAAACATTGGAATCACCAAAGAAAACTCATTCAACACAACACATCTGTCGCGCTCGCAATCCCTGTCGCGCTCGCGACAGAGACCATAGTCTCTTCGCTGCGCGCGCGCGACGGACTTCGCGATCGTGGGAAGGAGAGAAGGGCCCGGATCTGTCACGCTCGCGATGTTGTCGCGCTCGCGACAGAGGGCAAACATTGCTATCGCGGGATCGCGACAGAGTCATGACTCCGAAAATCTGCAGAATTTTGCAAGATTTTTCCTTCCTCAAACTCACCCACAAACACACGAAACACATCCAAAGGTCTCTTACCTCATCTCCAACAAGCCACACATCATTAACAACATAAACCCAACATTCGTATCAATAATTTCAATAAAACATGCCACTAACAATGTCCATTTACACGATCTACAATAACAACATTATTCATCAATCATCTCAATCGCACCCACGTTAAATGCATTCAAACATATAATATACCATGCTTAGGTTACTCAAGAGATCAACACATATTAATCCTCATCCTTCACAAGTTATATCTACTATTATTTACTAGCTAAATTACCAATCTTAATCATACTCCTAAGTTCTTCCCAACGATAATTACTTATATAGTCATTTAATTACCCTAAACATGCATAATAATTGATGGGAAAGATACGGGATTGATCCGGGTCAACCCTAGACTCAAAAATAAAGAAGAAAAGGCTCAAAACATACTTTTCTGTGGCGAGGTCGCGACCCTTGTCGCGCTCGCGACAGAAGCTCGCCTCAGCTACCATAACAGACTGCTTTTTACTATAAACTAGCATCGTGAAAACCGACCTCTAAACCTCATTTTTAGGAAAAGTGTTCTTCTTAAAAAATGTTCTCCTACGTCTTAAATTTCAAACGGAACAAGTTTCAGGTCAATTGGACATCTAGAACTCGAGATATGAACTCCACAACCTATACTGGTCAAATAACCCGACATAAAAAGAAACACTACGGATTTATCCAAATTTCATGATCTTAGAGCAAGAATGTGCCCAAGGCTATTTCTAAGACTTTTAAAGTAATGGAATTTATGGTTCTATTGCTTCAAGAATCGCATGATTTGGAGTTATAAAACTCACAATACAGCCTAATTACTGAAGAGAGGTCAAGTACATTCCAACCCAGTTTCACCCAAAACCTACTCACATACACAATTGAGCAATTTAACCAACACTCACTACCATCATCATCTATCATCAACCACACAATCAAGAAACTTATATCATACATGAATATATAAATAAAAATTCATATATATAAAATAAAGTTTCCCAAACCTCAAATGAAGCCTCAATCTTCTGTTTCAAACCTCCACCTTCTCTTTGCCTTTAATCTTCCTCTTGGTATCCAAAGCTTACACAAATCAAAAACCCAAGAATTACTCTTAACCCAAAAACCCTAATTCAAACAAAACAAAGAGAAGAAGGGGAACATAATCTCTCTTAGGAACCCTAGCACTCAAAACCATACACATACCTCCATAAAAGACTCTTAAGCTCCACCAAGACATCAACCCATGCCTAGCCACCGAGAAGAACACGATCCAAGGAAAAGAAAAGAAAGAGGAAGGAGGAGGAGAAGAGCAAAACGTAATCTGCCTTCTCACTCTCTCTCTCTTTCCTTAATCTTATCTCCTCTTAATTGCTTACTCCACTTGGTTACTTCCCATAGGCCCAAATGTCCTCATATTATTAGCCCACTTAGCATCATTTAATTGGTTCACACAAAATGTCTTTGACTACATTTACACACACACCATACACATACACACACTAAATCACTTCTCATAAAATATCCTACATCCTTAGTTCCATACCCATAATCCACTTGATAAATATTTCTTTTATGCAAATATCTCCAAGGCACCATGCTCATAAATCACTCAATGAAATCCCTTAACCCATTAACATCCTACTACCATACACTACTAACACACCATAATAATTCCTTTACTTACTTTATTTAATTAATTTCCTTAGTAAATAAATCCTTATAAACCACTTGTCATCATCCTACAAACCCAAGTGTCACAATCTTATCCAATCACTTCCTAAATACCATACACATATTCCACTAGATAATTCCTCACTTAACATCTTATTAATTAATTACTTTCTTTGCACTTTAGTCCTAATTAACCAAACTTTCTCAAGGACAAATTACCGAAATACCCTTCCGTTCCCGACTTCGCATGCAAATTCCGACTAGGGCCATTTTGGGGTGTTACAAATCTACCCTCCTTAAAAGAATTTCGTCCTCGAAATTCACTTATATCCGAGTGTCGGAATTTCAAAATCTTTATTACTAACATTCACACACTAACATTGTACTATCCAAGTCACTTTTACTAATATCAGAACATATAGTAGAAATCCTTCTCACTAAAATAAACATCTCCATAATTTTGAGTTACAGATCGTTTGCATTCTATCACTATTATGTCAATCTTTTCACTTAACTCCTTCCTCATAACACTTCTCGTCTTTTAAATACAGAATCGTTCACACATTCACTATACTCTTACAGTACTTATTATTTAATCATCTCATACAGAAGTCTGCAATTACATCTACTTACTTGCTTATACTTATCACTACTACTCTTGTTCCTAATAGCAAATAGTACACGTACACCCTGTCAGCTTTCTCTCAATCAAAACACATATACAAATGCTTTTCATGTATGATCAAAGGGATTATGATGCAATGAAAATGTGATGGCTCATGTATGCAGAATGATGCTGAGAAAATGCAAGTAATGCTGTAATGATGCATTTAGTCCCATCCCCATGATTTAATATGCTTTTATTCAAATACTTTTCTGGAGATAGCTGACAGGTATATAGAGTACTACCAAAACCTTATGGAATCTAAATACCCATCTACCTCAGATTACTAAACAATTTTACTCGAACACCTCAAAATAAAACTTACCAGAAGGCTCTACAGGTTCTGTCACTACACTACGGTGCTCAACAAGCCTTGTTGGTCCACGAGTGGCTCTAACCAAATCCTCCATATCTTTCCTAGCTTGCCTAGCTAGATTTTTCACTTAATTTCGGATAATCAGTAAGCTGATGTTCTCTACTGCCACATTGAAAACAAGCTCCAATGAGCTTCCGACAACAATCCCAATGTTGCTTCTGACAGTATTGACATATCGGAGCTTCTCAAATCCTTTTTCCCTGCCGACCCTTCACTGCCCGAAACTTTTCTTTTCTGAGGTCTCTCCCGAATAAAATCCTGAGGAGCGCGAGGGGTAGTTAATCTATCCAAAATCTGAATCAACCCTCACACTAGAGCCCTATCGTCAGAAACAAAACCAGAATCCCTAGCCAGAGGATGCTCGGAAACACTCTGATCAACACTAACTGGATTCACACTATTTGTCGTCTCGCCCACCTTCTCACTAGGGTCAGACTCCATCTAACCATTAAACACACACAGGACAAAACACATCTGCATTAGGCCACGACACAAAACTGACTCTCAAACAAAGACTCGACACATAACAAGTAACATACAAAGACCCAATACTCAAACAAATAAGGCAACCAGAATCTTGTGCTCTGATACCACTAAATGTAACACCCCAACTCATACGTAGGCGAACCCATCCGCAAGAGAGTGGGAAGCCGTACGAGTAGGTGTGTTACCGAACAGAAACGATACAAAGCGTATATAATTATGAAAGAATTAAAACTTTTAAAGAGCAAAAAATCTGAACATACATATTCATAAACGCGCATATTTTAAACGAAAACATACACGTCTACAATTTTACAATCATACAATAGGAGTCTGAAATATTACATCGTTCTCTTTACATATTATTACTTATGCATATAACACAGATATACAAAAATTCTAAATTACAAAAGCTGAACAAGATACAAAACTTCTGGCTTCTATGTGGCCGACTCTGCAGATGCGCGACTCGAACAAAAGAAAACCTGCCACCTGCACGGGGAAAAGAGCCCGTGCTAAGCGATAACGCTTAGTGGGGAAAACAAACATAATAATATGGACGACCATTCACAATGGTCGTCGAGGCATAACACACACACAAATCTCATACACACATAGTTCTTACCGAGAAATATATATGCTTACATGTAATAGCTGTGCATTCAAATGTTTCTTATGTGTGCGACACAAACCAAAACAACATCACCATACCGGATGTAAGTATATTCATGCATAACTACATATAATTTCACTCATGTGCACTTACCTATACATTACATGTCAGTATCAATACACTTATATGCCAATACTTGTATCGTTATACCAATACAGGTCCTCATATGCATACATTTACCGAACACGTTGGAAAATCAAGCTTTTGAAAGTACATCATGCATATATACATAATCACAATACCATCACACTTCCGTTGCGCAACATAAATCTTTAACATAAGCAATAATATGTTATTGCATTCCAATCACAGTGTTTCAGAGAGCCAATAAATCTGCACTTATTAATTCACATATCTATAATCATAACTGATCAGAACCACATGCTTATAAACACAACATAACAAATCATACACCTGCTGACTCACAATAGTGGATAACGAGTACTGAGGGGGAGACCTCATGAGGGAACATATAGCCCGATCTCTGACCGGGTAAACCTCAGAGGGAACATATAATATAATGTACCATACAGGTACAAGTCGAAAGGCAACATTTCATTGAACAGGACCTTAAACAAGATCCATACACATACACATAATAGGGGTTCGCGAGGAACCATTCGGGGACCTGATCAGGGTCCAAATCGTTCAAAGGGCGCTGCAGCTACAAATACATAGACTCTATTAGGCATGCCTAACTATCCACTAGACTGACTCTCGCAGGTCATGCATAATACCAATCATATTTCAAATCACATACTTTATATCATTGTACATAATCAGCAATAGTTGAGACATATGAATAAGTTCATAAAGTCAAACATACATCATACAATTTACACTTTGAACATAACATGATAGTCTTAGAAAAGATCATAAGTATAGATGTACATAATACATTCAATTATATTAACATACTTCATAAAATAGTCAAAGAATAAACCTAAAGGCATCACAAGTTCGGAATTCAAACATTGGAATCACCAAAGAAAACTCATTCAACACAACACATCTGTCGCGCTCGCGATCCCTGTCGCGCTTGCGACAGAGACCATAGTCTCTTCGCTGCGCACGCGCGACGGACTTCGTGATCGTGGGAAGAAGAGAAGGGCCCGGATCTGTCGCGCTCGCGACAGAGGGCAAACATTGCTATCGCGGGATCGCGACAAGTCGCGTGCTCGCGATAGCACAGGCCAACAATGTGCTCTGTCGTGATCGCGACGGTTGTCGCGCTCGCGACAGAGAGCAGACAAGCTATTGCTATCGCGGGCTCGCGACAGCGTCGCGTGCTCGCGACGGCACAACATCAGAATCATCGGTCTCTGTCGCGCTCGCGACAGTGTCGCGATCGCGACAGAGTCATGACTCCGAAAATCTGCAGAATTTTGCAAGATTTTTCCTTCCTCAAACTCACCCACAAACACACGAAACACATCCAAAGGTCTCTTACCTCATCTCCAACAAGCCACACATCATTAACAACATAAACCCAACATTCGTATCAATAATTTCAATAAAACATGCCACTAACAATGTCCATTTACACGATCTACAATAACAACATTATTCATCAATCATCTCAATCGCACCCACGTTAAATGCATTCAAACATATAATATACCATGCTTAGGTTACTCAAGAGATCAACACATATTAATCCTCATCCTTCACAAGTTATATCTACTATTATTTTCTAGCTAAATCACCAATCTTAATCATACTTCTAAGTTCTTCCCAACGATAATTACTTATATAGTCATTTAATTACCCTAAACATGCATAATAATTGATGGGAAAGATACGGGATTGATCCGGGTCAACCCTAGACTCAAAAATAAAGAACAAAAGGCTCAAAACATACTTTTCTGTCGCGAGGTCGCGACCCTTGTCGCGCTCGCGACAGAAGCTCGCCTCAGCTACCATAACAGGCTGCTTTTTACTATAAACTAGCATCGTGAAAACCGACCTCTAAACCTCATTTTTAGGAAAAGTGTTATTCTTAACAAATGTTCTCCTACGTCTTAAATTTCAAACAGAACAAGTTTCAGGTCAATTGGACATCTAGAACTCGAGATATGAACTCCACAACCTATACTGGTCAAATAACCCGACATAAAAAGAAGCACTACGGATTTATCCAAATTTCATGATCTTAGAGCAAGAATGTTCCCAAGGCTATTTCTAAGACTTTTAAAGTAATGGAATTTATGGTTCTAATGGTTCAAGAATCGCATGATTTGGAGTTATAAAACTCACAATACAGCCTAATTACTGAAGAGAGGTCAAGTACATTCCAACCCAGTTTCACCCAAAACCTACTCACATACACAATTGAGCAATTTAACCAACACTCACTACCATCATCATCTATCATCAACCACACAATCAAGAAACTTATATCATACATGAATATATAAATAAAAATTCATATATATAAAATAAAGTTTCCCAAACCTCAAATGAAGCCTCAATCTTCTGTTTCAAACCTCCACCTTCTCTTTGCCTTTAATCTTCCTCTTGGTATCCAAAGCTTACACAAATCAAAAACCCAAGAATTACTCTTAACCCAAAAACCCTAATTCAAACAAAACAAAGAGAAGAAGGGGAACATAATCTCTCTTAGGAACCCTAGCACTCAAAACCATACACATACCTCCATAAAAGACTCTTAAGCTCCACCAAGACATCAACCCATGCCTAGCCACCGAGAAGAACACGATCCAAGGAAAAGAAAAGAAAGAGGAAGGAGGAGGAGAAGAGCAAAACGTAATCTGCCTTCTCACTCTCTCTCTCTTTCCTTAATCTTATCTCCTCTTAATTGCTTACTCCACTTGGTTACTTCCCATAGGCCCAAATGTCCTCATATTATTAGCCCACTTAGCATCCTTTAATTGGTTCACACAAAATATCTTTGACTACATTTACACACACACCATACACATACACACACTAAATCACTTCTCATAAAATATCCTACATCCTTAGTTCCATACCCATAATCCACTTGATAAATATTTCTTTTATGCAAATATCTCCAAGGCACCATGCTCATAAATCACTCAATAAAATCCCTTAACCCATTAACATCTTACTACCATACACTACTAACACACCATAATAATTCCTTTACTTACTTTATTTAATTAATTTCCTTAGTAAATAAATCCTTATAAACCACTTGTCATCATCCTACAAACCCAAGTGTCACAATCTTATCCAATCACTTCCTAAATACCATACACATGTTCCACTAGATAATTCCTCACTTAACATCTTATTAATTAATTACTTTCTTTGCACTTTAGTCCTAATTAACCAAACTTTCTCAAGCACAAATTACCGAAATACCCTTCCGTTCCCGACTTCGCATGCAAATTCCGACTAGGGCCATTTTGGGGTGTTACAATATTTGTATGTATTTATGAACTGATTACAATTAAAGTTTATCTTGGTAGATCTCCCCTTAACTTGCATTCAAACCAACAACAACAAATAAAATCAGAGAAAATACAACTGAGTATATGCATAATACAATCCATACAAAATATTCACATGATTTACTGGGGATTTAAGGCATCCCTTAACAAGAAATAAAATTACTCACTCATACTTGAAATAAAGCCTGAATTAAATAGAGAGAATGTCACACCCCGTTTGCCCCCTAGTAGAATGAGCCTGTCTATCTGTCTGTATGTGTAAGCATTCGCATGTGTACGGCATTTCATAAGGGTATTCTAGTAAAATGTATGTTTGGAGTTTTGTTAGTACGTGGGTGCATACATGGCATTAGGGTGTGAATTAATTAAGTTACATTTGTGTACACTTGCTTATACCATTGTAGGGTGTTTTAATTAGGAATACATTAAGTGTGAGTGTTGTGTGTGGAGTTAGGGTGTGAGTGAGCAAGTTTCACCACCGAAAGGACGACATGTGTATTAGGTTAAGGAAAAAGAAGAAAGAAATGAAGGAAGAGTGAAAGGAAATTAGATTCACGTTTTTCCCTTCAACCTCCATCTTCTTCTTCCTTTTCCCTCTCCTAATTACTGCTTGTTATCTGTTAATTAAGTGTGATTGTGGAAATTGGTCACTCTTGCTCCTAACTTGGTAAGTGCATATCCTTGTCTTTGTTTTACTGTAATTTTCATCTTCTTCTTCCTTGAGCTTAGGTTTAACTTAGGGTTTCGCATGTTGGATACTTGTGTTTAGCTGAGGCTCCTCGCGATCCCAAAGGCAAGGAGATTGCTGGGAGTAGTGGGACTAAGTGAAGAGAAGTTTAGATTCCAGGTTTGGGAACAATTGATTGTGAATTGTGTGATTTTAAGTTACTGTCAATTTTCTAGGGTTCTTGTTCTTGAGAAATTTGAATGTTATTATTCTTGAATTGATTTAATGTTTAAATGTTGAATTGAGTTGTATAAATGTTGCCTATATTGTTTGAGATGAATTCTGGAAGGTAAGAACAGGTTTTATTGGTTTTGAATCAAATTTGAATTGATTTTTGTGTTCTGGGAAAAATCTGAAAATCGATACTGTCAAAAATCCCGTTCTCCAGATCGTGTCGCGTGACTAGCCAAGAAGGGAGACAAGTCACAAGACGTGACCTCAGGTCACGACTCGTGACCTGCCAGTCTGAGGCCAGTCACGAGTTGTGGCTGTCTGCCACAGCTCGTGACCAGCTTAAATGAGGCCAGTCACGAGACGTGACTCCCAGTCACGCCTCGTGACAAGCCTGAGTGAGAAGGCCAGTCGCACGACCAACTGAAGAAGAAGCCAGTCACGGGACGTGACCCTCAGTCACGGGACGTGACCCTCAGTCACGTCGCGTGACCGGCGAGAGACGTTGCGTGATCTGCGAGATCACGCAACGTGATCTGCGAGGGACAAGCAAGTCACGAGGCGTGACCCTCAGTCACGTCTCGTGACCTGCCTTGTGAGGAGGCCAGTCACGCCTCGTGACCAGCCAACCTCACCCGTTATCCCGTTCAGCCCTTTTTCCGAAATTTCCCGGCTTTTGACTCAGAAATGAATTTGGTGTTTCTTCTAAATGGACTTATATTGTGGTATGATGCATGCCATACTTTTATATGCTTTGATATAAATGATACCATGAATTTCTGATGAATTCTATTCCGTACTCTGAAATGTGAATTGAATGTCGCATAGCCTGCTAGAGTCAAGTAAGTGGATAGTTAGGCATGCCTAATAGAGTCTTTAGCTGCAGCCCTCAGTTCAGTTTGGACCCCGATTAGGTCCCCGTTTGGTTCCTCGCGAACCCTTCAGTATTAGGATCTTGTTTAAGATCCCCTCAGTATATTTATATAATAATGTGTTTTGATTAATGAAATGACTTTTGATTTGTACCTGTGAGGTACCCTCAGTATTCGATTCGTACCCGTAAGGTACCTTCAGTACACTCGTTATCCACTGTCTAGAGTCAGCATGTGTTCTTTAATTGTTTAATAGAATTGTTCTGATCTGATTTGGCTATTAAATGGAATATCTGAATGAGTTTAATGATGAAACACATGCTGGATTATTCTGTAATGGATATGATTATGAGATACTGATTGTATGGCTTTTAAATATGAGCATGTTTATATGGATTATGTTATAGCCCTTGCATTCTACCATTGTGAATGTGAAATGCCTTGACGACCATTGTGAATGGCCGCCCATAATTTATGTGTGTTTCCCCACTAAGCGTTTATCGCTTAGCACGGTGTTTTTACCCGTGCAGGTGCGGAAGGAGTTTGATCTGAGAGTCGCCGCCATCAAGCCAACACAGAAGGGTTTAGTGTAGGGCTCAGTTTTGTATCAGTTGTTGTTTCTTTTTGTATAGAACTCTCATGTATCAGTTTTGTATCAGCTTCCGCTTTTGTATCTATATTTTGTATATGTAATATTATTTTGTTTCAGCTAGTTGACCAGATCATTATTGTAATAGTTTATTATAGTAATGCATGATCAGCTTTTGCTTTCTGCATGTAAAGTTTTTAATTATTCTGTATTTCTGAATGTATGTTATGAATGGATGTATGTATTACTGTGTATTTGTTTGGTGACACCTTGACCTATATGGCATCTCACTCCTTATCGGATGGGATCGCCTACGTATGGGAAGGGGGTGTTACAGTTTGTGGTATCAGAGCATAGGTTTAGGCGTTTCTGGGTGTTGTTGTGATTGTTATGAGTTTCTTAGATGTGTATGTGTCTAGATCTGTGTTGGCTGATGCGGTTGTTTCTTGTTTGTTTAGATGGCTTCTAATTCTGTTTGTGGATCACTCAAGGAATCCGCCGAGAGTGTGAATCCTCCAGCTGTGGATCCATCTGTTTCTGTTACTGTATCGGCTCAGCATGCTAGGGTCCAGCCCGAGGCCGCAGCCATGCCCTTTGAGGCTATGTTCAGACTGCATCAGGACATGGCTAGGGTTTTGGAGAGAGTGACTGCTCCTAGAGCACCTATGGAGAATTTGAGGAGGGCAGGAGTTGAGGATTTCTATGGCACTGGTTTGAATGAGTCTGAGTTAGCTGAGAGATGGTTAGATAAAGTAAAGCGTGCTTTGAGAGAGATTCGGTGTCCTCCTGATCAGCAGGCAGAGTGTGCATTAGTTCTTCTGCAAGGGTCTGCTTTTGAATGGTGGGAATTAGTTTGCAGGCATCCTCAGCTACCGGATCCGATTACTTGGGAGTTCTTTGAGGGTGAGTTCACAAAGAAGTATATTACTCAGACTTATAGAGATGCGAGATGGGCGCAGTTTTTGAGTTTGAGACAGAGGGCTATGTCTGTAGCAGATTATGAGAAGGAGTTCAATAGGTTATCTCGCTATGCCCCACGTGGAGTTATGACTGATGACTTTAGATGCAAGCATTTTGAAGCGGGGTTAAATGAGTCTTTGAAGATTGCTTTGATTTCTCTGATGTGTATACCTGGGGTCAGTTATTATCAGATTGTAGAGGCTGCTGTGAGAGCTGAGTTATCTGAGACTGTGATGAGAGAGAGAGCTCAGAGGAGGAGTTCTTCTCGTGGAGGATCTTCTTCGGGTAAGAGATCTAGGAACCCACAGGATGAGTCATCACCTGGTCCGGCTTCTAGAGGTAGACGACAGGGTTCTGCAGCTGTGTCAGGTTCTGGTAGGGGTGGTAGAGCTGAGACTACATCAGTTTGTCCTCATTGTAGTAAGACTCATCGGGGTGAGTGTAGGTGGCTCTCCGGTGCATGCTTCAGGTGTGGGAGTTTTGAGCATCTTTTGGGCAGTTGTCCGAGATTGCATGAGGATTCAGGTTCCCAGAGAGAGGCCAGCAGGGTTGGTTCGAATGCTTCTCAGGCTACCCGTGGTAGAGGAAGAGGTAGAGGTAGAGGTGGTCGGCATAGAGATGGAGCTGCTTCTGAGACTGTTGAGCATCCTCCTCAGGGTGCCATTAGAGCTTATGCTATGAGAGCCAGAGATGAGCAGGACGTGCCTGATGTTATTGCCGGTAAGTTCCTACTCCATGACACTGAGTTGTATACTCTAATTGATCCTGGTTCCACACACTCATATTTGTGCACAGATAAAATTATTGATAAGTTGCATGCAGTTGATCAGTTAGATTATGAGATTTGTGTGACCAGTCCATTAGGGCATAGTGTCAGTGTGAGTAGAGTCTTTAGGAGTTGTCCTCTGATTGTTGAGGGAGCTGTGCTTCTAGCGGATTTGATTGAGTTACCTTTCAGAGAGTTTGATCTGATTCTGGGTATGGACTGGTTGGGTAAGCATCGGGCTGTGGTTGATTGCCATAGGAAGACAGTTGTGCTTCGGGATAGATGTCAGTCTCTTGTGTTTCTGAAAGGTTTGGGTGCTAGTTCGTTGAATAATGTGATTTCTGCGATGCAAGCCAAGAGGTTTATTAGGAAAGGTTGTGAGGCTTTTCTAGCAGTTGTGTTAGATTCCAAGAGGGATCAGGTTCAGATTGAGGACATTCCTGTAGTGCGGGAGTTTAGTGATGTGTTCCCGAGCGAGTTGCCTGGTTTGCCTCCTGAGAGAGAGGTTGAATTGTCCATTGAGATTATGCCCGGTACTGCATCTATTTCGAGAGCACCTTATCGGATGGCTCCTGTAGAGTTGAGGGAACTTAAATCTCAGCTACAAGAGTTATTGGATAAGGGGTTTATTAGACCGAGCATATCTCCTTGGGGAGCTCCAGTTCTGTTTGTTAAGAAGAAAGATGGATCTTTGCGGATGTGTATCGACTACAGACAGATTAATAAAGTCACAGTGAAGAATAAGTATCGATTGCCTAGGATTGAAGATTTGTTTGATCAGCTTCGAGGTGCAGGTGTTTTCTCCAAGATAGATCTTCGATCAGGGTACTATCAGCTTCGAGTTCAGGATGCAGATGTGGTTAAGACTGCATTTCGGACTAGGTATGGCCACTATGAGTTTCTTGTGATGCCGTTTGGTTTGACTAATGCTCCAGCGGCTTTTATGGATCTGATGAATCGTGTGTTTAGGCCATACTTAGATCGATTTGTAGTAGTGTTCATTGATGACATCTTGGTGTATTCCAAGGATGAGAGTGAGCATGAGGAGCATCTCCGATTGGTTTTGCAGATGTTGAGAGAGCATCAGTTATTTGCCAAGCTTAGCAAGTGTGATTTCTGGCTTCGAGAAGTATCATTCTTGGGTCACATTGTTTCAGCTAGAGGTATTCAGGTAGATCCAGCCAAGATTGAGGCGATAATTGATTGGAAAGCGCCTAGAAATGTTCAGAAGGTGAGGAGTTTCCTTGGTTTAGCAGGTTACTACCGTCGCTTTGTTAAAGGATTTTCTGTGATTGCTGCTCCGATGACTAGATTGTTGAGGAAAGGAGTTAGATTTGAGTGGTCAAACAGGTGTCAGTCTTGTTTTGATCGGTTAAAGCAGTTGCTTGTTGAGGCTCCTATCCTTACTCAACCCATCTCGGGTAAGGAGTTTGTCATTTATAGTGATGCTTCGGGTGTTGGTCTGGGATGTGTGCTGATGCAGGAAGGAAAAGTAGTGGCTTATGCTTCTCGACAGTTGAAGCCACATGAGAGGAATTATCCGACGCATGATCTTGAGTTGGCAGCTGTGATCTTTGCTTTGAAGATTTGGCGTCATTACCTGTATGGGGAAAAGTGTAGGATCTTTTCGAACCACAAGAGCTTGAAGTATTTCCTTTCACAGAAAGAGTTGAACATGAGACAGCGGCGTTGGCTTGAGTTATTTAAGGACTACGACTGCATTGTGGATTACCATTCTGGTAAAGCCAATGTAGTCGCCGATGCTTTGAGTCGGAAGTCAGTTGCAGCTTTGTTCTTGAGGCGATTCAGATGGCGATTTGGTTCAGATGGAGCTTTGCTTGCTCAGTTGCGTGTGAAGCCTACCTTGAGACAGAAAATTGTGGATGCTCAGAGAGATGATGTGAGACTTCAGCGGATTGTGCATGAGGTTAGATCGGGTAAGCAGTCAGAGTTCTCAGTTCAGAATGAAGTACTTATGTTCAGAGATCGCTTATGTGTGCCAGAGTCTGAGGATTTGAGGAGACAGTGTCACACCCCAACCCATACTATGGAGACTTCTATTCAGATTAGAGGAAGAAGAATCCAAGATAGATAGGAGTGTCACATCCCACTAGAGTAAACAAGTAAACATCACAAAAATAGAGTGACATATCCAGGATAATTAAAAACTTTGAAAGAGTAGATTTGGACATGCATACTTCGCAAAATGCGCATACACTAAGCAAAAGCCTACCGTTGTGAAAGCTTACGAGCATACAACAGAAGTTATTCTCAAATCATCGCTATACAAATATTTACATGGCCCAGAATATTACATAAGTATCTTTACATCTTATTACATATACATATTTTTCAGAATTACAAAATCCAAAATAAAGAAGCTGGACAAAAACCAAAACTCCTAGCTCCTATGTGGCCAACCCTTGCAGACGTGAGACTCGAACCGTACCAGATCTGCCACCTGCACGGGGAAAGGAACCCGTGCTAAGCGATAACGCTTAGTGGGGAAAAACAAACATAATAATATGGACGGCCATTCACAATGGTCGTCGAGGCATAACACACACAAATCTCATACACACATAGTTCTTACCGAGAAATATATATGTTTACATATAATAGCTGTGCATTCAAATGTTTCTTATCATATTCATATACTTATATGTGACACAAGCCAAAACAACGCCACCATACAAGATGCAAGTATATTCATGCATAGATACATAATCACAATACCATCACACTTCCGTTGCGCAACATTAATCTTTGACATAAGCAACTATACGATATTGCATTCCAATCACGGTGTTTCAGAGAGCCAATAAATCTGCACTTATTAATTCACATATCTATAATCATAACTGATCAGAACCGCATGCTTATAAACACAACATAACAAATCATACACCTGCTGACTCACAATAGTGGATAACGAGTACTGAGGGGGAAGACCTCATGAGGGAACACATAGCCCGATCTCTGACCGGGGAAACCTCAGAGGGAACACATAATATAATGTACCATACAGGTACAAGTCGGAAGGCAACATTTCATTGAACAGGACCTTAAACAAGATCCATACACATACACATAATAGGGGTTCGCGAGGAACCATTCGGGGACCTGATCAGGGTCCAAATCGTTCAAAGGGGCGCTGCAGCTACACATACATAGACTCTATTAGGCATGCCTAACTATCCACTAGACTGACTCTCACAGGTCGTGCATCATACCAATCATATTTCAAATCACATAATTTATGTCATTGTACATAATCAACAATAAGTGAGACATATGAGTAAGTTCATAAAATCAATCATGCATCATACAATTTACACTTAAACATAACATACTAATCTTAGAGAGAGATCATAAGTATATATATGCATAATACATTCAATTATATAAACATACTTCATAAAATAGTCAAAGAATAAACCGAAAGGCATCACAAGTTTGGAATTCGAACATTGCAATCACCAAAGAAAACTCATTCAACACAACACATCTGTCGCGCTCGCGATCCCTGTCGCGCTCGCGACAGAGACCATAGTCTCTTCGCTGCGCGCGCGACGGACTTCGCGATCGCGGGAAGGAGAGAAGGGCCTGGCTCTGTCGCGCTCGCGATGTTGTCGCGATCGTGACAGAGAGCAAGCATTGCTATCGTGGGGTCGCGACAAGTTGCGTGCTCGCGATAGCCTAGGCCAACAATGTGCTCTGTCGCGATCGCGATGGTTGTCGCGTTCGCGACAGAGAGCAGACAAGCTATTGCTATCGCGGGGTCGCGACGGCACAGCATCCGAATCACCGGTCTCTGTCGCGCTCGCGACAGTGTCGCGATCACGACAGAGTCATGATTCCGAAAATCTGCAGAATTTTGCAAGATCTTTCCTTCCTTAAACTCACCCACAAACACACGAAACACATCCAAAGGTCTCTTACCTCATCTCCAGCCAGTCATACATCATTAACAACATAAATCCAACATTCATATCAAGTATTTCAATAAAACATGCCATTAACAATTTCTATATACACAATCTATAATAACAACATTATTCGTTAATCATCTCAATCGCACCCACATTAAATGCATCCATACATATGGTACATCATTCTAAGGTTACTCATGAGACCATCACATAATAGCACTCATCAATAAACAAACCTTCATGGAGTTATATCAATTCTTAATTACTAGTTAAATCACCAATCTTAATCATATTCATAGGTTTTACCCAAAGACAACCACTTATATACCCACTTAAATACCCTAAACATGCATAATAACCGATGGGAAAAGTACGGAATTGATCCGGGTCAACCCTAGACTCAAAAATATAGAAGAAAAGACTCAAAACATACTTTTCTGTCGCGAGGTCGCGACCCTTGTCGCGCTCGCGACAGAGGCTCGCTTCAGCTCCCCTAACAGACTGCTTTTTACTACAAACTAATGTCGTGAAAACCGACCTCTAAACCTTATTTTTAGGAAAAGTTGTCTTCTTAACAAATGTTCTCCTACGTCTTAGCTTTCAAATGAAACGAGTTTCACATCAAATAGACGTCTACAACTCCAGATATACACTCCACAACCCATACTGGTCAAACAACCCGTCACACAAAGAAACGCTACGGTGTTATCCAAAATTCAGGGTCTTAGAGCAATAATTTGCCCAAGTCTATTTCTAAGACATTTACAGATATGGAAGTAATGGTTCTAATGGCGTAAGAATCGCATGGTTTGGAATTCTAAAACTCTATTTATGACAAAAACGTTATACAGGGGTCAGATGAGAACTAAACAGAGTTTACCTAATCAAGCCTTTCACTTCCAATTCTCACACACCTTCAATTTAATCAACATCGTGCATTACTAATAAATTTATCTAAACAAATACATGCATAAGACTCATATCAAAACACTCAATTTACTGGAAATCATATACCAATGGATATTCATAATCCAAAAAGAATTTAGAGCATAGACAAATTAAAACTCAAAAGTAGGAATCAAACTCCCAAACCTCTTGTTGCACAATAGTTGTTCTCTTCAAGCTTTAAATCTTCTCTTTTCCTTTACTTTGCTTCTTCTTATCACCAATTACTTGCACAAACAAACCCATAATTCTTAATTCAATCATAACATAAACAAAACTAGAAGTAGAAAAAGAACTCAAACATAGGAACCCTAAAATCTCAACTTACCTCTTTACTCTTACTTCCCAAGCTCCACCAAACCAATTCTACTTCACTCAAAACCAAGAGATTGAGCAAGAAACGGGGAGGAGAGGAAAAGAAAAATAGAAAATAAGGAGGAAGAGAGGGCAACGGGAACAAGAACAAGAAAATTCTGCATTTCCTCTTTCCTAACCCAAATCACACTAAATGCTCCCACCTAACTATCCACATGACAAGCTCCCATTAGGTACACAAACCACCTTTGACTTAGTCACTCCTTGCACCATACTCACTTCACATGCAAACATTTCTTAAATAAAAATCTTCAAGGTACCACACTTGAATCACACCAAATCATTTCCTAAAATCCACTCATATCCTACTTTCATACACTTCAAGCACACTCTAATAATTCCTTATTAACCACTTGTCATCATCCTACAAACCCAAGTGTCACAATCTTATCCAACCACTTCCTAAATACCATACACATGTTCCACTAGATGATTCCTCACTTAACATCTTATTAATTAATTATTTTCTTTGCACTTTAGTCCTAATTAACCAAACTTTCTCAAGCATAAATTATCGAAATACCCTTCCGTTCCCGACTTCACATGCAAATTCCGACTAGGGCCATTTTGGGGTGTTACAGATAGCTTATGAGTGAGGCGCATAGTACAGTCTTTACTATGCATCCGGGCAGTGAGAAGATGTATCGAGACATGAAGCAATTCTTTTGGTGGTCCGGTATGAAGAGAGACATTGTGGATTTTGTTTCCAAGTGCTTGACTTGTCAGCAGGTAAAGGCCGAGCATCAGGTACCTTCGGGTTTGCTTACGCCTTTATCCATTCCTGAGTGGAAATGGGATGATATCGCCATGGACTTCATTTCTGGTTTGCCTTTGACTCAGAGGAAACATGACTCAGTTTGGGTTATTGTGGATCGGCTTACGAAATCAACTCACTTTCTGTTGGTTAGAGTGGACTACTCCATGGACAGATTGGCCAGTATCTATGTGGATGAGATAGTTCGGTTGCATGGTGTGCCTTTGTCCATAGTGTCAGATCGGGATCCGAGGTTTACTTCCAAGTTTTGGAAGGAGTTACAGAGAGCTTTGGGCACTAGGTTGAACTTCAGTACAACGTTTCATCCTCAGACCGATGGTCAGTCAGAGCGAGTTATTCAGATTCTGGAGGATATGATGAGAGCTTGTGCTTTGGATTTTTCGGGTAGTTGGGACAGATATGTGTCGCTTATGGGGTTTGCCTACAACAACAGTTTTCAGTCGAGCATCGGTATGGCACCATATGAGGCTTTGTATGGTCGTCAGTGTAGGACTCCGGTTTGTTGGACCGAACTATCCGAGAGATCTATGATTGGACCAGACTTGGTTAGAGATACTGAAGAGAAGATTAGAATGGTGCAGCGGAATTTGAAGGCAGCCAAGGATCGACAGAAGTCTTACGCCAATTTGAAAAGGAAAGATGTGCATTTTGAGATCGGGGACAAGGTTTTCCTTAAGGTTTCACCTTAGAGGAAAGTGCTTCGGTTTGGCAAGAAAGGCAAGCTTAGTCCTCGTTTCATTGGACCTTATGAGATTTTGGCTAAGGTAGGACCTGTAGCCTATAGATTGGCGCTACCGATGGAGTTAACAAAGTTGCACGATGTATTCCACGTTTCGATGCTTCGTCGGTACAGATCGGATCCTTCACATGTTCTGTCAGTTCAGGATATCCAGGTTCAGCCAGACTTCTCTTATGATGAGGAACCGCGAGCTATTCTAGCCCGAGAGGTGAGGCAGTTGAGAAGTAAGCAGATTCCTTTGGTTAAAGTGTTGTGGATCCATCATGGAGTCGAAGAAGCGACTTGGGAACCAGAGGAGTCGATGAGAGCTCAGTATCCGCAGTTGTTCAGTTCAAGTGAGAATTTCAAGGACAAAATTCTTATTAGTAGGGGAGAGTTGTCACACCCCGTTTGCCCCCTAGTAGAATGAGCCTGTCTGTCTGTCTGTATGCGTAAGCATTCGCATGTGTACGGCATTTCATAAGGGTATTCTAGTAAAATATATGTTTGGAGTTTTGTTAGTACGTGGGTGCATACATGGCATTAGGGTGTGAATTAATTAAGTTACATTTGTGTACACTTGCTTATACCATTGTAGGGTGTTTTAATTAGGAATACATTAAGTGTGAGTGTTGTGTGTGGAGTTAGGGTGTGAGTGAGCAAGTTTCACCACTAAAAGGACGACATGTGTATTAGGTTAAGGAAAAAGAAGAAAGAAATGAAGGAAGAGTGAAAGGAAATTAGATTCACGTTTTTCCCTTCAACCTCCATCTTCTTCTTCCTTTTCCCTCTCCTAATTACTGCTTGTTATCTGTTAATTAAGTGTGATTGTGGAAATTGGTCACTCTTGCTCCTAACTTGGTAAGTGCATATCCTTGTCTTTGTTTTACTGTAATTTTCATCTTCTTCTTCCTTGAGCTTAGGTTTAACTTAGGGTTTCGCATGTTGGATACTTGTGTTTAGCTGAGGCTCCTCGCGATCCCAAAGGCAAGGAGATTGCTGGGAGCAGTGGGACTAAGTGAAGAGAAGCTTAGATTCCAGGTTTGGGAACAATTGATTGTGAATTGTGTGATTTTAAGTTACTGTCAATTTTCTAGGGTTCTTGTTCTTGAGAAATTTGAATGTTATTATTCTTGAATTGATTTAATGTTTAAATGTTGAATTGAGTTGTATAAATGTTGCCTATATTGTTTGAGATGAATTCTGGAAGGTAAGAACAGGTTTTATTGGTTTTGAATCAAATTTGAATTGATTTTTGTGTTCTGGGAAAAATCTGGAAATCGATACTGTCAAAAATCCCGTTCTCCAGATCGTGTCGCGTGACTAGCCAAGAAGGGAGACAAGTCACGAGACGTGACCTTAGGTCACGACTCGTGACCTGCCAGTCTGAGGCCAGTCACGAGTTGTGGCTGTCTGCCACAGCTCGTGACCAGCTTAAATGAGGCCAGTCACGAGACGTGACTCCCAGTCACGCCTCGTGACCAGCCTGAGTGAGAAGGCCAGTCGCACGACCAACTGAAGAAGAAGCCAGTCATGGGACGTGACCCTCAGTCACGTCGCGTGACCGGCGAGAGACGTTGCGTGATCTGTGAGATCACGCAACGTGATCTGCGAGGGACAAGCAAGTCACGAGGCGTGACCCTCAGTCACGTCTCGTGACCTGCCTTGTGAGGAGGCCAGTCACGCCTCGTGACCAGCCAACCTCACCCGTTATCCCGTTCAGCCCTTTTTCCGAAATTTCCTGGCTTTTGACTCAGAAATGAATTTGGTGTTTCTTCTGAATGGACTTATATTGTGGTATGATGCATGCCATACTTTTATATGCTTTGATATAAATGATACCATGAATTTCTGATGAATTCTATTTCGTACTCTGAAATGTGAATTGAATGTCGCATAGCCTACTAGAGTCAAGTAAGTGGATAGTTAGGCATGCCTAATAGAGTCTTTAGTTGCAGCCCTCAGTTCAGTTTGGACCCCGATTAGGTCCCCGTTTGGTTCCTCGCGAACCCTTCTGTATTAGGATCTTGTTTAAGATCCCCTCAGTATATTTATATAATAATGTGTTTTGATTAATGAAATGACTTTTGATTTGTACCTGTGAGGTACCCTCAGTATTCGATTCGTACCCGTAAGGTACCTTCAGTACACTCGTTATCCACTGTCTAGAGTCAGCATGTGTTCTTTAATTGTTTAATAGAATTGTTCTGATCTGATTTGGCTATTAAATGGAATATCTGAATGAGTTTAATGATGAAACACATGCTGGATTATTCTGTAATGGATATGATTATGAGATACTGATTGTATGGCTTTTAAATATGAGCATGTTTATATGGATTATGTTATAGCCCTTGCATTCTACCATTGTGAATGTGAAATGCCTTGACGACCATTGTGAATGGCCGCCCATAATTTATGTGTGTTTCCCCACTAAGCGTTTATCGCTTAGCACGGTGTTTTTACCCGTGCAGGTGCGGAAGGAGTTTGATCTGAGAGTCGCCGCCATCAAGCCAACACAGAAGGGTTTAGTGTAGGGCTCAGTTTTGTATCAGTTGTTGTTTCTTTTTGTATAGAACTCTCATGTATCAGTTTTGTATCAGCTTCCGCTTTTGTATCTATATTTTGTATATGTAATATTATTTTGTTTCAGCTAGTTGACCAGATCATTATTGTAATAGTTTATTATAGTAATGCATGATCAGCTTTTGCTTTCTGCATGTAAAGTTTTTAATTATTCTGTATTTCTGAATGTATGTTATGAATGGATGTATGTATTACTTTGTATTTGTTTGGTGACACCTTGACCTAAACGGCATCTCACTCCTTATCGGATGGGATCGCCTACGTATGGGAAGGGGGTGTTACAGAGAAATTGATATTGCCCATTTGAATCTGAAAATGAAAATCTTACAGTAAACCAAACGATGTTCTTCAACTGAATCAGCTATTCCAACTTTCAAATTAAATTACAGAATTGAAATCTCACTTCTAAGAATTTCCAGATCAGAAATCTCAGCGTTTATTTGTTTTTTTAGCCAAACTAAAACTAAAACTCTCGTCCTTCCCCCTCACTCCTCCAAAATCGTCCTCCTTTAAGCTAGTTTTCCCCCAAAAATAAAAGTCAAAAGTCTATTCGGTGGCCTCTAAATCTGATTTTTCCTTGATTTGATTCACACAACAGATCTTAAAAGTTACACGGCGGTGAGAGATATCCTCACCGCCGTGTAAATATCTCTGGATATATTTTTATTTTGAAATTTTGAGGTTACACGGTATTGAGGAAATTTTTCACCGCCGTGTAAATGTTCCAGGTCTGCTACTTTGTTCTTTGATTTCGATTCACACGGCGGTGAAGAATTTTCTCACCGCCGTGTAAACACTCCAGTCTGCTTCCTTAATTTTTTCCTCATGATTCTGGCCTCCCGTCTCACACGGCGGTGAAAGATGCCTTCACCGCCGTGTAACCTACCTAAAATATTGCCAAAACAACATAAATCTCCATTTAGTGCACCAAATAACATCAAATGACATTTTATCAAAAATTAACACAAATAACAACTTTTAGATTAAGAAATAATCTCTAAATTCACATCAAAACATTATTTAATTTAAACTTATCAAGGTCCTTGGTTGATTGTGGGGAATTTTAACTCTGTCCTTGATGCTTCTAAAGTTAGTAATAGTGATATGTTCACAGGGGTTAGAAGTGCTGGCTTCCGTAAGTGGATGTTTAAGGAAAGATTGATTGATTTGGGTTTTTCAGGTCCTATTTTTACTTGGTCTCGCTGAAGAATAATGTAAGGGTTCAAAGCTGCTAGGCTTAATCAAGTTGTTTGTAACTTGGATTGGTAGTATGTCTTCCCTGAGGCATCTATTACCCATATTTCTAAGAACAGGTTTGATCATCACCCTCTTTTCATTTCTTTAAGGAGTTCTCAGAGTGTAACCGAGAAGACAAGCCTTTTCATTTTGAGGCAACATGGCTGACCTACCAGGGTTTCAAGAAGGCTGTTGTAGACAAATGGGAGCCTTTTAAGCCAGTAGAAAGTAATGTTAATGGTTTGGCTAGTTCGTTGAGAGATTGGAATGTTAATGATTTTGGTAATGTTTTTAGAAGGAAAAGGAATATTTGGGCTCGATTGGCAGGTATTCAAAAGATTCTAACTGTTAATCTAAGACATCATATTTTTTTGCTCAAGAACAAGCTCTGAAAGGAACTGGATGATGTCCTAGAGTAGGAAGAAATCCTGTAGTTTCAGAAGTCGATGAAGAATTAGATTAATTCAGGTGACAAAAATACAAAGTTTTTCCACACTTTTACGCTGTTTAAAGAAAAAAGAATTTTATTAAAGGTCTGAAAAATGAGACAGGTGAGTGGATCTGGGATCAAGACTTGCTTAAAAATAATGCCTCTTTATATTTTAAAAACCTTTTCTCTGGTGATTTTGAAGGGGCGAGAAGGAGAGATCTTCTTCCTATAGGTTTGTTTCCTAAACTTTCTGAGTGGCAGATTAATTATTTGGCCATGCCTTTTACTGCAGAGGAAGTTAAAAGTGCAATTTTCGATATGGCTCCTTTCAAGTCTCCAGGACCTGATGGTTTTCCTACGGTTTTCTTCCAGAAAAAATGGCCAGAAGTAGGCCCTTTTGTTTGCAAGAATGTTCTGGATTTTTTAAGTGGTGGCTCACTTCATAGCTCTATTAATCAAACTTTGTTGGTGTTAATTCCGAATGTGCCTAATCCCGAAAGTTTGAAGTAATTGAGGCCTATTAGTTTGTGTAATGTGATTTATCAGGCTATAACCAAGACCTTGACTAATCGCCTGAAGCCGATTCTGTCAGATGTTATTGCTCCTACTCAGTGCAGTTTCATTCCTGGCCGTCAAATTGTGGATAACATTGTGATCTTTAAAGAAGCCATCCACACGATGCATACTAGAAGGTCAGGTAAAGGTTTTATGGCTATGAAAATAGACCCTGAGAAAGCTTATGATCAGCTTTTCTAGGAGTTTATTAGGGACATTTTCAAAGATACTGGGCTAAATAATTCTTGGGTGAGGAATATTATGGCTTGTGTTGAGTTAGCGTCCCTATCTATTATCAATAATGGGTTGAAACCAAATTGGTTTTCACCTGAATGTGGGGTTCGCTAGAGGGACCCAATTTCTCCATATTTGTTTGTTTTATGTATTGAGTGTCAGTCAGTTTGTCAACATGAAGAAATGAAAGCCTTTTAAAATTTCCAGAACAGGGCCGGTGATTTCCTATCTGTTGTTTGCAAATGACATGATTTTATTCAGGGAAGCTTCTATTGATAAGATGATTGTGATCCTAGATTTCCTTAATTTGTGTTGTTCAGCTTCTAGCCAACGCATTAATTTTGTGAAATCTAGTTTATTCATCTCCAGAAATGTGATCAATCAGTAGCAAACTGGCTTTCTAATATGTCAGGGGTCCCGTTGGTGACTAACTTGGGGCATTATCTTGGGATTCAAGCAATTCATGGCCGGATGACTTTGAGATCTTTTCAACATATTCTGGACAAAATGTATAATCGGTTAGAAATCTAAGATTTTGTCTTTGGCTGGTAGAATGGTTCTTGTTAAATCAGTTTTAATGATTATCTCTTATTACGCTATGCAAACGGTAAGCATTCCTATTTCGGTTTGTAAGGAGATTTAGAAGTTGGCTAGAAATTTTTTATGGGGTGGTGGAAAGGTTAATTATAAGGCTACTAGCTTAATTCAGTGGTCCACTGTTTCTACTCCTCAAGAGTTTAGTGGGCTGGGTATTAGAAATCTGTATAAAAATTACTTCACTTTTCTTGTTAAACTCGGTTGGAGGATGGTGAATGATAAGAATGGGCTATGGGCTGAAATTATCAAATCAAAATATATGGGAAGTGATAAATCAGTTAGAGGAATTAAAATTCGAAGCAATGCATCTACGGTTTGGAGAGGTATCGTCAAAGCTTCGAGTTTGATTGTTAAAGGTGCTAGACAATGGATTGGAGATGGTAAAAATACCCATTTTTTGTTAGACCTCGTGGCTATTTGAGGATCCTTTGATGGGTTTGTTGTGACTCCTATCTCGATAATGGAAAAGTTTAGATCCGTTGCTAACTACTGGTCTCCTGGTCCTAAGTGGAATTGGCAATACCTCGAGGCCCTCCTACCTCAGAACATTTTGAATATGATTACAGCAGTGTATATTCGAGTTGATAGGGGTGTTACCCACTTATGATATGCAATAGGTGCCTCGTAATATAAACAGTAAAATCTGGAGGATGGTCTGGAGCCTCAATGTCCCTCAATGGATAAGATCTTTCACTTGGCTTTTACTTTATGGTAGAATTATGAGCAATGTGGAGTGAGTAAGATGAGGTTTTGTAGGTAATCCTTTCTGCCACCATTGTTTTGGTAAAGAAGAGAATATTATTCATATTTTTAGGGACTGTCTCCTTGCTAGTTCTATCTGATATGCTATTGTGCCCTTTTATTACCTAGATTTTCAAAGATCTAACAATGCTTTAGAGTGGCTGCATATGAACTTGATTGGATATAAAGACTATAGTCGTAGTTTTGGTTGGAAGGAGAAGTTTGTCATTACTTTGTTGTCGATTTGGAAGTGGAGATGTAATGAAGTTTTTAGGAATTGTAGCTTAGCTAAAGATACAGAGATTTCTTTTTTGCACAATTATGTTTCTCAAATTAAAGAGTGGTAGGTAAAAGTAAGTAGCCTTTGTTCAACTCGGTGACTTATGAGAATAGACCTATTAAGTGGGAAAAGCCGCCGGATGGGTGGATGAAGGTTAATGTTGATGGCTGCAGTAAAGGCATTTCGGGGAAAGCATGGGGTGGTGGTCTTATATGTGATAGTCAAGGTTTTTGGGTGAGTGGCTTTACTGTTAATGTGGGATATTGTAATGCTATTGGAGCTAAGCTTTGGGCTATCTTGAGAGGCCTTGAGCTAGCTTGGAAGCAAGGATTCAGGAAGATTATTATGGAGAGTGACTCCTTAGTGGTAGTTAACTGGATCAACAAAACTCGTGAATGTGTTGGCATTCATAGGAACCTCATTCAAGCGTGTAGAGAAGTTATAGATAGAGATTGGGAGATTAGATTGATACACATTTATAGAGAAAATAACCTGGTGCCAGATATGTTGGCTAATGTTGCTTTGGAGCAAGAGTTGGGTTTTCATGAGATCGTTGAACCAAATGAGACGATTTAAGCTGTGCTTCAGGAAGATTTCTTTTTTGCACAATTATGTTTCTAAAATTAAGGAGGTGGTAGGTAAAAGTAAGTAGCCTTTGTTCAACTCGGTGACTTATGAGAATAAGCCTGTTAAGTGGTAAAAGCCGCCGGATGGGTGGATGAAGGTTAATGTTGATGGCTGCAGTAAAGGCATTTCGGGGAAAGCATGGGGTGGTGGTCTTATCTGTGATAGTCAAGGTTTTTGGGTGAGTGGCTTTACTGTTAATGTGGGATATTGTAATGCTATTGGAGCTGAGCTTTGGGCTATCTTGAGAGGCCTTGAGTTAGCTTGGAAGCAAGGATTCAGTAAGATTATTATGGAGAGTGACTCCTTAGTGGTAGTTAACTGGATCAACAAAACTCGTGAATGTGTTGGCATTCATAGGAACCTCATTCAAGCGTGTAGAGAAGTTATAGATAGAGATTGGGAGATTAGATTGATACACATTTATAGAGAAAATAACCTGGTGCCAGATATGTTGGCTAATGTTGCTTTGGAGCAAGAGTTGGGTTTTCATGAGATCGTTGAACGAAATGAGACGATTTAAGCTGTGCTTCAGGAAGATTTCTTTTTTGCACAATTATGTTTCTAAAATTAAGGAGGTGGTAGGTAAAAGTAAGTAGCCTTTGCTCAACTCGGTGACTTATGAGAATAAGCCTGTTAAGTGGTAAAAGCCGCCGGATGGGTGGATGAAGGTTAATGTTGATAGCTGCAGTAAAGGCATTTCGGGGAAAGCATGGGGTGGTGGTCTTATCTGTGATAGTCAAGGTTTTTGGGTGAGTAGCTTTACTGTTAATGTGGGATATTGTAATGCTATTGGAGCTGAGCTTTGGGCTATCTTGAGAGGCCTTGAGTTAGCTTGGAAGCAAGGATTCAGGAATATTATTATGGAGAGTGAATCCTTAGTGGTGGTTAATTGGATCAGCAAAGCCCGTGAGTGTGTTGGCATGCATAGGAACCTCATTCAAGCATGTAGAGAAGTTATAGATAGAGATTGGGAGACTAGATTTATGCACATTTATAGAGAAAAGAACCTGGTGCCAGATATGTTGGCTAATGTTGCTTTGGAGCAAGAGTTGGGTTTTCATGAGATCGTTAAACCAAATGAGAAGATTTAAGCTGTGCTTCAGGAAGATTTCTTTTTTGCACAATTATGTTTCTAAAATTAAGGAGGTGGTAGGTAAAAGTAAGTAGCCTTTGTTCAACTCGGTGACTTATGAGAATAAGCCTGTTAAGTGGTAAAAGCCGCCGGATGGGTGGATGAAGGTTAATGTTGATGGCTGCAGTAAAGGCATTTCGGGGAAAGCATGGGGTGGTGGTCTTATCTGTGATAGTCAAGGTTTTTGGGTGAGTGGCTTTACTGTTAATATGGGATATTGTAATGCTATTGGAGCTGAGCTTTGGGCTATCTTGAGAGGCCTTGAGTTAGCTTGGAAGCAAGGATTCAGGAAGATTATTATGGAGAGTGACTCCTTAGTGGTAGTTAACTGGATCAGCAAAGCTCGTGAATGTGTTGGCATGCATAGGAACCTCATTCAAGAGTGTAGAAAAGTTATAGATAGAGATTGGGAGATTAGATTGATACACATTTATAGAGAAAATAACCTGGTGCCAGATATGTTGGCTAATGTTGCTTTGGAGCAAGAGTTGGGTTTTCATGAGATCGTTGAACCAAATGAGAAGATTTAAGCTGTGCTTCAGGAAGATTTCTTTTTTGCACAATTATGTTTCTAAAATTAAGGAGGTGGTAGGTAAAAGTAAGTAGCCTTTGTTCAACTCGGTGACTTATGAGAATAAGCCTGTTAAGTGGTAAAAGCCGCCGGATGGGTGGATGAAGGTTAATGTTGATGGCTGCAGTAAAGGCATTTCGGGGAAAGCATGGGGTGGTGGTCTTATCTGTGATAGTCAAGGTTTTTGGGTGAGTGGCTTTACTGTTAATGTGGGATATTGTAATGCTATTGGAGCTGAGCTTTGGGCTATCTTGAGAGGCCTTGAGTTAGCTTGGAAGCAAGGATTCAGTAAGATTATTATGGAGAGTGACTCCTTAGTGGTAGTTAACTGGATCAACAAAACTCGTGAATGTGTTGGCATTCATAGGAACCTCATTCAAGCGTGTAGAGAAGTTATAGATAGAGATTGGGAGATTAGATTGATACACATTTATAGAGAAAATAACCTGGTGCCAGATATGTTGGCTAATGTTGCTTTGGAGCAAGAGTTGGGTTTTCATGAGATCGTTGAACCAAATGAGACGATTTAAGCTGTGCTTCAGGAAGATTTATTTTTTGCACAATTATGTTTCTAAAATTAAGGAGGTGGTAGGTAAAAGTAAGTAGCCTTTGTTCAACTCGGTGACTTATGAGAATAAGCCTGTTAAGTGGTAAAAGCCGCCGGATGGGTGGATGAAGGTTAATGTTGATGGCTGCAGTAAAGGCATTTCGGGGAAAGCATGGGGTGGTGGTCTTATCTGTGATAGTCAAGGTTTTTGGGTGAGTGGCTTTACTGTTAATGTGGGATATTGTAATGCTATTGGAGCTGAGCTTTGGGCTATCTTGAGAGGCCTTGAGTTAGCTTGGAAGCAAGGATTCAGGAAGATTATTATGGAGAGTGACTCCTTAGTGGTAGTTAACTGGATCAGCAAAGCTCGTGAATGTGTTGGCATGCATAGGAACCTGATTCAAGAGTGTAGAAAAGTTATAGATAGAGATTGGGAGATTAGATTGATACACATTTATAGAGAAAATAACCTGGTGCCAGATATGTTGGCTAATGTTGCTTTGGAGCAAGAGTTGGGTTTTCATGAGATCATTGAACCAAATTAGAAGATTCAAGCTGTGCTTCAGGAAGATTTAATGGGGTCGAGCAGGATTAGGCGAATTAGGATCGTCTAGCTTTAAGTTTTGTTTTTTGTTTTATTTTTGGTTTTTGGCTTTTAGCCCTCCTTTGTATATAAAAAAAAATTGATCCCTTACCAAATTCTTTGTGTACATATTTAATTGCATTCTCTGATCGAAAATATTTACATTACCTTAAATTGATCTCCAGTTTTGCCTATTGCACATTGATCAATCGCATTCTCTGATTGAAAATATTCCAAACGAAGATTTTGTAGAGTGGAGGCCAATATGCTATATGAGTGAAAAAAGAATTAGCATGCATACTTGAAATATAAATTATGTAATTATTTAAATGAATGCATTAGCTACCCTATCAATAATTGGAAAAAAACTAGCAGTCGGTTGATAAAAACTTATCTTGAACATCTAAGTGTAATGCCTCTATGGCCATGCCAATAACCTATAAAATAACCAAATAATGATGCATTAATGGCCACGAGGACTAGTACTTGGAAAACTAAAATGAGCCAATAAGAATATGATAATAACTCTTCTACATGTAATTGGCCTACAAAACTACTATAACCAAACTTCAATTTCAATATGAAATAAGTTAATCCATTTTAACGATTTGAATTTTTCGTATATATATATATATATATATGTTAAAAATAATGATACACCATAGTGTTTAATTCTGCTTATGGTGCAAGAGTTTGAATATCATCTTTTGATAAACATGTCCCCTCATGACAATTATGCCTGCCATAAAGTAAAGATCCAGGCAAAATAATCTTATGAAAATATGTATAACTTGAGTAATAATTGACATACATACACAAAGGCAAAAATGAACAAAACTAAAGCACAATGATGGTGACAATCCATGTACACAAGGTAATAAATACCTTCGTCCTGTCACAAGTATCTCATGAAAAATTAAATTCAATCAAATTAAAATATAGTTTGGTTTTGAGTGTTTTAAGTTAGTTATGAAATTTAAATATCACCTTTCCCTTACTTTTCAACAGTGATTTTAACCTTCCAAAAAGAACCTATCATTTAATACCAAGAATTGATTAAAAACACAAAGAACAGGGAAGGATACAAACTAGTAGTAATGAAGTTATCACACAATTTAATTAAGATGTACAATGCAATTATTCATTTTAATCACATCCACTAAAATTTTATGAACCAGCAAGCAACCTGAACTGAACTTTGCTACTTTGTTTGCCATTCTTTTCTTTGTTGCATGGATGTATATTGCATAAATAAATTAAATGTGTTTGTTGCTTAGTATATATAATGGTTCAAAAATTGGTATTTATGGAGACAAAATTATATGACAAAAAATTAAGCCGTCTTATTGTGTACCTTATTTTCCTTTCGCTATATTATGCAAACTGCATTTTATAGTGTATATCCTTTCTCCTTGCACATTAAAGATGTACATACTTTCTTGCTCGGCACACGATCTTTATCTTGTTTACATTTAACTTTCTTAGAATCCCTAATGATTTGTTGTGAAATCTCCTTGCTGACAATCAGGTTTCATGTTTTTCATATTTAATATTGGTGAATTTATCAATAAGGTTTTTCAAATTCTGACTGGTTTTATGTAATGCATGACTACTTTGGGCAGCAAAATGACAAAGACGTGAACTTTGGGCTTGTAGAATAGCATATCGGTGGTCTTGTACATCTTCACTTAACAAAATCAAAATTGGTCAATTTCGGCCAAACGGGGAGTCCCTCAGACGCGTGACCACCGGCGATGGAGTCCCGACAGCACGAGCTTCACTCCCATAGGATGTGTCTCTGCAAACGTTGCCTTTTAATAATATCTTTTGGTTTTATTTGTTCAAATATGAGGTTTTAATGGTTGTATTGTGTTTCAGTTATTAAACCATGCCTGAAATGAATAAATTGCTGTATTTTATGGAAAATTACATAGATTGCAAGCATTTGTAATCTCCTCATTTACATTGATGCAGATCGGGGGTACTATTCAGTGGAGACTGTCACACTCTTAGTGGCATTGAAAGTGCATTATAGAGATAGAATCTTAGAGGAAACCATGAGAGCAGGCAGATCACTCAAGTGTAAGATTATGTTTTCTTTAGTGGAATTAAGTGTTTATTACTTTTGTTTCTTTTGAGCAGGATCAATTGATTTATTTAAAATTAACTAGATGAGTTTTCTTGGGTTAAGTCTATGCTTTTCATTTTGCTACAAAACTGACAATTTTGGAAGAAAAATGAAAGGTACTGTGTGCGGCTGTATTGATCTTTGTTTTAAAAGCTTTCAATTTTCATTTCTTGTACATAATCCATGCATTTTCAGGTAAAATCCCATTTTAGTTGAGGTTCAAAATAAGCTATCAGAAATCCTACGAAATTTATTCTTGTAGATGAAAACTGACATGGTTGGGAACAAATTTTCAATTGATAATCAATACTCAAGAAGAAAAGTCTAATTGCAGTGGGCTACAAGGTGATTGACGTAGCTAGATAGCCAAGTGCTTTTTAGCTAATAAAAAAACAAGTTAAATATTTTGCTAGCTTGTCCTTTTTTGCTTTTGGATATATTTTGATACAAGTAGGAAGGGGTTGATTTCACCCATGGTCACTCAATTTTTCACTTATCGCGCAAAAGTAACCGACTTTTTTTTCTTACTTAAATGTCACTGAACTTTTAACATTATTGCACAAAAGTCATGTTAATCGGAATCCGACGACGATTATTGCCGGATTGATAAGTTCAACAAATGCTACATTTAAATTAATTTCACTCACGGTCACTAGACTTATCATTTATCTAGCAAAAGTAATTAACTTTTTTTTTCAACTTAAATGTTACTGAATTTTTAATATTTTTGCAAAAAAGTCATCAATCCGGCAAGGGTCGTCGCTGGATTCCGGTCAACATGACTTTTGTGCAATAATATTAAAAGTTCAGTGACATTTAAGTAAGAAAAAAAAAGTCGGTTACTTTTGTGCGATAAGTGATAAGTTGAGTGACCATGAGTGAAATTGACTCAAGTAGGAAGCCTTCAATTGGACAACTGATCATTTGGATGCTAATTTAACATAAATGTACATATCAACTTTCATAAATTGAGTAGGGAAATTACAGACTTATTGCTACCCACATCATTAGAAAAATGCTTTATATATATGATGATGAATATGTGTTCCCTTGCTTTTATAATAAATGAATGGAATAGAAACCATTGCTCTCAAATTGTACCTAACAGCACCTCCGTGATTGAGTTGTGTCTTTTTGGAATTAATGTGGCCTTGTAATCAAAAGCAAAATGAGAAACTTTTTTCTTTTTCATTTATTGGGAAATTATACTGCTCTCTGCTTCCTTACCTATTAAGGATGATACTATTATGGTATCATCATCAGGTACTGATCTTTAATGTTTTATTAAAAATCGATAGTGTTCAATATTAGCAACCATTGGAAAAGAATGATAAATTCATACATAGTTCTAAAGTTTGATCTATGCATTTTACAACATATGCATAACTCATGTCTTTTCATAATTATATCTTTGGGGCATTGTTATTATTGTCATAATAATGTATCCGGCCATAATGTCATATTATTAAAGGTACATAATGATGCTTGTGATATTCTCAACTAAATGTGTTTATTGCCTTAGATGTGAGAAAGATGCACCTAATAAAAAAATAGAATGAGATGTGGTATGTGAATTTACCTAAACAAATGGTACAAGAAATGAAAAATAATAATATGATCTTTCCTTTTTATTCTATATTTTTAACCTTCATTGTATAATTGTTTATTTGTTTGCTAAAAAAATCTTTTGGTGGGATGATTAGTTCAGTCCAGTGTCTTAGTGTTTATTTATACTTATTTTATTGACTGCGAGATTTATTTAGTTGCCGGTTGTGACGCGCACCGAACCCCGGGGCACCTCGAAGACCCGCTTTTAGAGCTTTCGGGAGAGATTCATGAAAACTTGTAAGAGATTTACAGGGGCATCTATTTTGTGCAATAAGGAGGTGTTTTGGAGTCGCCACCCAATAGAACATTAGGAAACGTTATCTAGCCTCACTGAGTCTAAAACAACGCATGTGTGTCTATTTTAGGCAATCAGAAATGTTTTAGACACCTCCTTCCAAAAGAACATTGGGAGGATCATCTAATCTCGTGAAGTCTAAGATGATGCATATATGTCTATTTTGGGCAAGCCAGAGATATTTTAGACATCTCTTTCCAATAAAATACTAGAAAGATTATCTAATCTCAAGGAGCCTAAGACAATGCAAATTGGGCCTATTTTGGGCAACAAAAGATATTTTGGAGACCTCACCCCAATAGAAAACTGAAATGGTCCTCTAATCTCGTTGAGCCTAAGGCCAGAGATGGTTCGGGACTTTCCATTTATTCATACATTGATTAAATTATAATTGAGTTTTGAATTTAACATTTCACTCATTTTCTCATACAATTTAATGCATTAATTAAAGCGCAGATCATTCACATAATAAAAACGATAAACGAAAGCGGTAAAGATGCAAGATTAAAATAAAATAAACGAAAATTCAATACATTACAACAAAACTAGGGGCGGAATATAACCCCTATTGTAAATAGCATGTGAATCATACATAAAACGGGATGTTTATTAAGGAGTGAGGACATTGGTCCTCGCATGTATACTTACAAAAATAACTTTAAAGTGTCAATTTTATTTGATGAAAGAAATAGGACATTGGTCCTCATTTTATTAGTGGAAACTCCAATTTAATTAATACAAATGCTTAACCATTTTCATATTAGCGGAATAAAATAATATTTACAATAAATGGAAATTAAAATATGGAGGAGAAAAGGTAGAGGAATAAACCCGAATGAAGGTTCTCAGGTCATTGCGGTTTTTTCCATTTTTAATAACCCAACTCTGATAAAGAAGTAATAAAACTCACAAAAATAAAAATCATTTTAGTGCGACAATTAAAATAAAATATAAATAAAAAATAAATAAGGAAGAAAAGAAAGGAATAAATGAAAAGAAAGTGAAGGAAATGGAGGGGGAAGGGCCCGGGGAAGGGCCCAGGGACGGCCCATAACGCATGAGCGATGGGCGTCCCTGGGCCGACCGATGGGTGGAGGTATAAGCCCTCGACGGCCCGTCGCTCGAATGAGCGATGGCTGTCGGTGGGTCCTCTGCCCGTCGGTCGTCCTAGACCCAGAAAAACAGAGAAAATCAAGCAAAAAACGTTTTATTTTAAATAAAATGAGATTTTATGTGTAAAATCAATATGAGATGATTAAATGTAATGGAGATTGATCCAGAATATTTACCCTCGGAATATTACCTTTGAAGGTGAATGTCGCATCATTTTTGTTCCTCGAGTTCTACAAGAATTGATTCGTGATGCGTAATTTTAAGAGATTTTTTGCTGTAAAAATCGTGTTTTTTAAAATAAATCAAGAAAAAAATTATAAATTTATTTCTCGATATTTTGGTAGCAATCATGGATGCTAAAAAGGCTAGATTGGATATAAACGAATTAGTCTCATTCTTCCAGATTCGCCTTAGTTCGAAGAATATTTGATGAAAATCTGACGAAAAAGAAAGAAACTTTTTTGTAGGAAAATTCCTTGTTTCGTAAGAATTGCTAATCCTTTTTTATCTTGTAAAAATTGCTAACCTTGAACAATGAGCCTCCTTTAAATTTAAAATTTAAATTTGAAAAAGATTTCCCAAATTGAAATCAAAACCGAATGATTTACAGAATATTCTCAAAATCAAATCCAAAATTTGAAAATATTTGGAAGATATAGGAAATTTTGAAAATATATTTGAAAAGATTTAGGAAATATTTGGAAAATCTAGAAATATATTTATGAAGATATGTAAAATCTGGGAAATCCAGCCCAAACCAAAGGCAGATCAACAACCGACGGGCGTCGGTGATGGGGGCATCCTTGGTCTTTTAGGCGATTGGCCACCCACGAGAGACGGAAGCTAAGAGACAGCCGTCACTCGTGAGAGGCAGGCGTCTCTCGCATGAGAGATGGGCATCGCTCAATGCGAGAGACGGTCAGTGCTCGTTATGAGGGACGAGCCTCTCAAACAAGCGACGGGCATCGCTCCCGCGAGAGATAGGCCCGTTCCGCGTGAGCAATGGGAGCTGCTCATGCGAGAGGGGGCCGTCCTTGGGAACGAGCGACGGGCGTCCCTCTGACTGACGGCATGCCCGTCGGTGGAGCAAAATCCAAATTCTCAAAAGAGGAACTCCTCCTGACTCCCAAAAGACCCCTATCACCAAGAAAAGATCCTCAATCCTTGTAAAAATGGAGAATAAAAACTCACAATTTTCATCCATTTGTCTGGAAACAGACATTGATATCTTCATCGGGTATCTGATCTGGACTGTCTCAGGACCCGGTGTCTACAATTGCCCCCAATTTTGGGGAAACTAGTACACTAGTGTCTAGATGAGCCAAAATTCAGAGAAGAAGGGAAGAAATACGTACTTGAGGCAGTCCTTACCTTTCTATTATTGCGTTCAAGCTGGTAACTCCTCGCTGCAGAGTAGTAGTGTATTTTACCACGACCCTTTGATGATTCCTTCAACCACCTTCATCCTGCGGGCCTCGTCTCAGCCTGTACAATGCTGACTGTCGTGAGAGGCAATGTTATCCAATCGCAACCCGATTGCAATTTCTATTGCATGTGCACCGCTAGCCTCGTCTCGGCTTGTATGGTGCCTGAATGTTGTGAGAGGTAGTGTTATCCAACTACAATTCAGTTGCGATCTGTTCTATCGCATGTGTCCCGCTGGCCTCATCTCGGTTTGCACGATGTCTGATTATCGTGAGAGGTAGTGTTATCTAACTATAACTCAGTTGCGATTTGTTCTATCGCGTGTGTCTCACTGGCCTCATCTGGGCTTGTGCGGTGTCCTTGCTAACCCCCATCCGATCTGCGAGGCGTGGAATTGAATATTCTCTCTTGCCGGCCGTTTTCAAGCCTGTACGGCATAATCTTGCTAACCCCCATCCGATCTGCAAGATATGATTTTCGATTTGCTGACCCCCATTCGATCTGTAAGATATGATTTTTGATTTGCTGACCCCCATCCGATCTGCAAGGTATGATTTTTGATTTGTTGACCCCCATCCGATCTGCAAGGTATGATCTTTGATTTGCTGACCCCCATCTGATCTGCAAGATATGATTTTTGATTTGCTAACCCCCATCCGATCTGCAAGATATGATTTTTGATATGTTGATCCCCATCCATTCGGCAAGGTATGATTTTTGATATGCTAACCCCCATCCGATCTGCAAGGTGTGATTTTTGATATGCTGACCCCCATCCGATCTGCAAGGTATGATTTTTGACATGCTGAGCCCCATCCGATCTGCATATCAACCATTATCTAAATGACATAGCGTCTGATATGCTAACCACCATTCAGTTAGCCTAGTGCTTAACTGCCGACCATCCTCAGGTCGGCACGGCTTCATGTTCCTGTAATTTATAAGAGATTTTATTAATTCACTGCGAGTTATCTTGTCATTTATTTTCTTGTTCTTACTTATCGTGTTATCAAACATTTGGAAAGTGTAATATAAATATACATAATGAAATGTAAATTTAACAAAATGTAAATTTCATTAATAAAATCCAAATTTTGTATACAAGTATAATAACATAAACTCCCTGAACACACTACAGGGGAAAATAGTCTGAGGGCTCCTCTGGGTCATCCTCTTCATTTGATACGTGTACCGGCTGACTAAAAGACGAAGATACGGATGGCCTAGCTCTAAAGTGGGAGGCTGACTGCGAGGAGCTGAGGGTCTGGTCTCTGGATGAAAACGCGAAGGGACAACGACCGGCGTGGATACTGGCTGTCCCGCTGCTGGGGTGGCCTACTGGAACTGGACTTGAGCATATCTATCCAGGAAAGGCTGAGCGCAAACCTCGATGAACTCCAAGGTATCTCTGACTATGCCCCCCAGCTCTGTGAAGGCCCTCGACAGTCTCGTGGTCTGATCCTTGGCCGTGTCCCTGATGCTCTCGAGCCTGGTCTCCATCTGCTCCTGGAACTCCCTGATGGATGCAGATATAGGTGGTATAGCACCCTCCAAAACCTCTATCCGGAACCTGAGGGTGCTGATAGACTCATCCACCATCTTGACAGCCGTATCTACTCTCTGGGCCGTTGCATCATGGGAAGCACTCAAACTTCACCGCAGCTCCTCAATGAGCCTCCCCTGCTCCTCTATAACTCTCTCCTGCTGGCCCAAGTGCTCCAACATGACCCGGTCCCTCTCCTCATACCGATCAAGACGCTGAAGGAGGGCTTGGTCTTTCTCTTCCTACCGATGCTCTATGGCAGTGAGGATAGAGGTCATGGCCGCAATGAGATCATGCTGGGCCAGTTGAACTGGTGGCGATTAAATGGAAGGCGCTGGCTTTGCTCTGTGCTCTGAGGGAGGTGCCGTAGAGGCAGATGCCCCCAGGTGTCCTGATCTACTATACGGGTGGAACCTCCCAGTCTCTCGGAGTACGGACCGCTGGACCCGTGATGGTGGAGGTGGAGTAGGGCTCTGAACCCTCTGTGTCGAAGGAGTGACTATCAGCTCATCCACACAGAACTCAATGCCCATATCAAATGGCGTTTGAGGCTGCTTCTCCTCTGGCTGAGACTACTGTGGGGGCATCTGCGTGGGCTGTGGCTCCTGGTAGTCCGGTTGCTGTGGAGGTTACCCCTCCATCTGAGGCTCCTCCTCTGCCAGCCACAGTAAAGGAAGGCCGAACATACGCTTAGTCTCATGTATAGACAACAACCGATACTCCTCCGCCCGATCACCCACCGATGCAATGATACCCATGGTCAGAGCTACTGAAGCATCCGCATACACACTCTCATCCAGTGGAGGCTCGAAATTGTTTGGGTCGACTCCTAAGTGTAGCATCAGTCTGGTCACCACTTCTCCTGCTTATACTATAGGGGCTGCTCCCCGTGAGACTCGGACCATATTAGCCACAATCTCGTGGCTAATGTTGAGGCATCGGCCAGTTACCATCGCCTATAGGCTCCAGATCTTAGCTCCGTTCACAGAACTCAGATTACCTGCCCGGTCCAAATAAGAGCTGGAGAGCACTCTGTGTACATACCGCAGTGCCTGTGACGAGAGCACCGTACTCTTCGCCGTATCATGGTCATACGACGCTCCTGGCATGGCGATCATCTCCCAATGCTGTCTCCTAACAGCTCTCTGGGGAATCATGACATCATCCCCATATGGCAGCCCCATGGCCTCAGAAAATCTCTGGCGCGTGATGCTGTGGTGGTGCCCTCTGACCCAAAACTGGACGACCCCCTCCTCAGTGTCTGATCTCTGGAATCCCCCGTAATGGAGGGTAGCCAAAAACTCTTGGATGACCTCGGGATGAGTCTAAAATGATGGCCACAAGAACTCCATCCATCCTGCAGCTGCAGCATCCCCATGCTCTGCAAGAAGGATCTGGAAACAAAGCAGCTGGCTCTGAATTGTATATGAGCCAATGCTCGGAATCTCTCATTGGCCTCGTCGCTCATCCATATAGGAGCCTGAGGCTCAGCCTGGTTACGGGGAATGTTGTATTGCGGAGGCATCCTGAAAAGAAGAAAAAAATTAGTTTTACATTGTCACCGCAAGTAAGCTGATCAAAACATGAAAAAATTTTGTAAATTTCGGCAGCATTTCAGCTGAAATGTGCCTACCAGAAAATTTTGGCAGCATCCCGCCGAGGATGTGCCTACCCAGAAAATTTTAAAAATTTGGACAGCACCCCGGCAAGGATGTGCCCAACTCCCTACACACACACAAAAAAAATAATGGGACAGGCCTCAGGCCCTAAGCAACAATTATTGCATGTTATTTACGCGTTTCATTTAGTCCAAATTAGTCCTAAAATCGAGTTAAACAATGGCAAGTTTACAAGTCTATAGTCCTCTTTTTTTCATTCATAATTTTTATTTGTCCATGCATATTCATATTCTTGTGGCTATGCTTTATATACAGTCCAAAAGGCTAAGCATAAATGGGAAGAATTTAGTCCTACATTTTGCTAAAATATACTAGGCATACATTTTACATGCAAATTACTTAAAAAGAAGCAGAAAAGAGGAAAAAAATAGGATAAACTAACTTGGTAGTCGACAAAATGTACTGAAAAAAAACTTGATGGAAATGCAAAAAAAAGGAAGTCCTAAGCGTGCGCGAAGGGTCATTTTGGCACAAGTGGTGCGCAAAACGGACAAGAAACGAGTGGGAAATGAACAAAAAAGTGAAATGGGGCGTTGATTTTGCGAGAGAGAAAGGGAAGAAGAAGAGAAAAAACCGAAGATGTGCCGCTCACTATGCCTTATATAGTTTTTCGTGACTGACGGGCTGCCCGTCTGAACACCGAGTGATGGGCACCCCGTCGGTCGTTAAAAATTTCATTTTCGCTTTGTTTTCGCCCCCTTCATTAATTAGCCAATTAATTGAATAATTAGGTCACTAAATGCGTTGCTTTTTTTTTACTCCCTAAATATCTTGCTCCGATTTCCGTGTCAGGTGTCTGTCAAATTGCAAGGATGATAGAAATATGCAAAAATTATTTTATGCATGTGACATGCATAAAATAGATCTCCCAAGAGTCACACAGGTTGACCAACGGGCTACCCAATGGAATACCGACAGACAGGCACCCCATCGGTCGGCGCTTCCCTTTGAATACCCTTTTTTCCTTGAACTTCGTGCACATTCAACACTTCAAGCCCCAGCCAAAGCTTCTTTTTCAAGTTTTTCTCTCTTTTCTTCTTTACTTTTCTTTGTTAATTTTAATTTCTCAGCTACAACACTTGGGAAATATCTATGTCTGTTATCACCAAGATGCACTGAGTTCTGAATAACCCCCGAACTTGGGAAAACACCACCCTTTCTCCACTTTCTGGCTTGAAATTCCTGAGAAGAGTTAGGATAGATCACAACCTCCTTCTGGCTGCAGCCCGCTTTTGATACCCTCATTTTTATGTCTTCAAATTCACTTATCAGGAACTATGCCTGTTGCCTAAAGAGTTTGCTGCCATCATTGGGGCCTGGTATCCTCCCAATGCCTTACCCTGCCTTCCCCGTTGTGGTCTAATTCAATCCCGGGACATTGCGTTGGCCTTGAGCATTCCTTCTTTTGATGCCACCCAATTGATCCCTCAGGGTTCTACTTTTGCCTTAGAGCCACTGATTGAGGCATTGCAGGACTTCTCTTCCATACGGGTGTTATTTTCCTATTTTGTCTCATGAGGTATCTGACCGTGACTTCAGAAGAGTTGACCAGTGATCTTCGTCTATTCGGGATTATGGATGATTTTTATCGTGGGCTAACCCCTTTCCCACTGATCCTTGTCGAGACCATACTGGGTTTGGATTCTATTCGTGCTGAGTCTTCTGCCGCCTTCTCCGGGAGCCCCTTATTACTCCAGCTAAGTCATTATTTTAAAAGGTAGTGTGTCCCTTATGGATTTTTACACTAACTTTTCTTAGCGAAAAATGCATCTTTTTCGGATTTTCGCACAACCCTATGCTAGGGGTGCGCAAATTTTGGTTCAAACTAAAAAATCGAACCAAACTGACCAATTTTTTTTTTAATTTGGTTCGGTTTTTCATATTGGTTTTGAAAGGCAAAAATAAAAAAAATCGAACCGACCGGACTTGTATTAATATATATTATTTTTTACAAAAAAAAAAATATTTTTGTGTTTTTCAATTCAATATAAAGGGGTTTAACTCAAATTAAATTTATATACATTTTTAATTTGATTTTTTTTTTTAATTTTAATTTTATGATTTGTAATTTTATATAATTTTTAGACAATTTTTTTAATTATAATTTTGGAATTTCGATTTTATCGGTTAACCAAACCAAACCGACAGAAAATATCGGTTCGGTTTGATCTCGATTATTATATTATATCAGTTCGATTCGATTCGTTTTATCAAAATCATAATAATTCAGTTTTCGATTATTTTGGTTCGGTTATTGAACCGAACCGACCGTTGCTCACCCCTCCCTATGCCTTACTTTTGCCTGGGGTGAACCCAACTCACTCCAGTGGCTTTTATGTTTTATTTTTCTTATTTTATTTTTGCTTGATTTTTCTTTTGCTATTTTTTTTTCAGATATGGCTGCAAGAAAAGCTGAAGCTGCTGTCAGAACCTCCTCCCAGGGTTATCAGTCAATATTCCTCGAGGCACTTCCTTCCTCGTCAGCGACTGTACTCATTCGCGACTCTCGACTAGGGCATTACTAGACTCGGTGAGGTAACCGACGAGGATATCAGTTTCATAGATGCTTAGCTTCCTATCTCTTCTGCGATAGTTGATGGCTCTTCGGGGTGTGTTCCCCTGTGCGGGCTTTGCGAAGCCACTTTTTATATCACAGCCCGCTGTGCTCGACGGCTTGGGATGACCCAGGATGTGGTGAGACTCCCTCTATCTTTTCGAGGTGGAGTTCTATCTTCGGCCTTTGCTTCCCGATATCATGATCTCTGGGTTGAACTACCGGTGAAGACTATCATACCCTCCTTCAAAAATCATTCTGTCACTTCCACCAGTGCATATAAGCAATGGGTGCTTAGCCTCGCAATTGTTAACAAGACTCGACGACTCAGACATCTGACCGACGAGAGTAGTGATAGAGTATAGTTCAGTTTTACATGCATTTTGAGCAATGTGTTTCTTTTTAAAACAGAACTAGAAAATAATGTAAATGAATAAATTTAGTTTTATTTTATTTTGCAAAATTGTGTACATTTCAGTATGATTTCAGTATAGATGATCATCATTTAACACTAATTCAAAATGCAAAGCTACATTCATTCCTGGAACAAATCCTGACAGCATCAAACTCTTATTACCAATCAACCCTCTCAGGTTTTCTTGATTGAACATTTTCTCTCATGCCTCTAATTTTTGCTCATGATGCCTTTTTTTGGTTTTTACCTTGACGAGGCGCCCAATTTTAGTAAGGCCGCCTTTTTTCGGTTTTCGACCCGTGGGGCTTTTATTTCTCTTCTTTTTATTTTTAGCCTTTATCCATAAAACCTCTTGAGTCTGTCAATATTGATCCGCTCTTTGAACTCGTTGCCATCGCTATCTGCCAGAATTGCTGCTCCTTTTGACAACAGCTTTTTGAGGATGAAAGGACCTTCCCATGTCAGTCTGAACTTACCCTTTATGTCCGGTAACCCTGGTCTCATTTGCTTGAATACCAAATCCCCTTATTTCAACGGGTGTTTCTTGACCTTCTTTTCGAATGACCTGGCAAGCCTTTTCTGACAAATCTGATTGTGGTAATAGGCCCTCAACCTGCTTTTATCTAGCATATTCAGATATTGCAATCGTTGTTGTGCCCATTCAGCCTCCGAAATTTGGGCCTCCATGACTACCCTCAATGATTTGAGTTATATCTCAACTGGCAGTACTGCTTCTGTCCCATACAATAAAGAATACGGCGTGGCTCCTGTAGAAGTTTAGACGGTAGTTCTATAACCCCAAAGTGCAAAAGGCAACTTTTCCGTCCAGTCCTTATAGTTCTAAACCATCTTGGCCAGGATTTTCTTGACATTCTTGTTGGCGGCTTCTACTGCCCCATTGGCTTATGGGCGATATAGAGAGGACTTGTGATGTTCGATGCCGTATTTTTGAAGTAACTTCTTCATTTTTGCCATGAATTGGGCACCATTGTCGGATACAACGTAATGTGGGAGACTGTATCTGCATATTAGGTTCTTTTTAATGAATCTGGCCATATCCCGAGCATCGACTTTCTTAAAAGATTCAGCCTCTACCCATTTAGTAATATAGTTGATAGCGACTATGATGAATCTATGTCCATTGGAGGTCGTGGGGTGTATCTCTCCGATAATATCTATCCCCTAAGCTGCGAACGGCCAAGGCGACATCAAACTGTGTAGTTCCGAAACCGGCAAGTGTCTCAAATCTGCATACTGCTGACACAACTGACATTGCTTTACATACTTCGAGCAGTCCATATCCATGGTGAGCCAGTAGAACCCTTATCTCATGATCTTCTTGGCCAGCATTAAACCAATCATATGGGCCCCACAAACACCGGCATGAGTTTCCTCCGTTACCCTTTCGGCCTCTTTTTCATCTAGGCACCTTAATTGGATACCGTCGACTTGTTGCTTATATAATACCCCATCAATGCAGATGAATTGAGTAGATAACCTGCGAATCAACCTTTGATCTTTTTCGGTGGCCTCTTCTGAGAATGTTGTGTTCTCCAAATAATTCTTAATATCGTGGTACCATGGTTTCCCATCCACAACTTCCATTTCCATGATAGGATTGGACTCAAAGCTAGGCCTCTTAGCACTAGAATTCAACATTGGCTTCATAACTATCCCTTCCGGGTTATCCCATATTGACACTAGAGTTGAAAGCGCATTGGCCAATTGGTTTTTATCCCTCGGAACAAAGTGAAAAGTGTATACTTCGAACTGATTGCTTAAATCTTTTAAGTATTTCACATATGGCATCAGCCGCTTTTCTTTAATAGCCCACTCGCCCCGAATCTAATTGATTACTAGTGATGAATCTCCAAACACTTCTATGCTTTTTGCTCCCAGGGCTATTAAGGCTTCTAATCCAAAAGTGCAGGCTTCGTACTCGACCTCATTGTTGGTGGCTTTATATCTTAGTTTCTTGGCCAATGTAAGTTTTTTGTCATCCGGGGTTGTAAAAATAATTTCTACTCCTGCCCCCTTACTGTTTACAGCCCCATCAAAGTGCGATTGCCAACCTTGTATTGTTATAGCTACCACATCCTCGTCTGGGAAATTGAACTCATACGAATCTCCTTGGATCGGGTGTTTAGCTAGAAATTCTGCTACTGCGTGCCCCTTGATGGTCTTCCGGGTGAGGTACTCAATGTCGAATTCCTGTAATAACAACAGCCATCTCCCCATTTTCCCTAGCAAAGATGGAGCCTCCTGCAGGCATCTAAGAGGATTTTATTTTGCTACTGCTTGCAACTTGTAAGAGTGAAAGTAGTGTCTCAGCTTCTTAGAGGCCCATATTACCGCGAGCAAATCTTTTTTACTTCTGCATAGTTGACCTCATAGGCGAGGAACTTCTTACTAAGGTAGTAGACTGCAAACTCCACCCCGAACTCATCCTCCTGAGCCATCATGGCACCCATAGAACTGTCCTCTATAGCTAAATCCAGAATAAGTGGCTTGACTAGTTGCGGCGGTCTTAGAACCGGTGGATTCAGCAAATACTCCCTGATAGTATCAAAGGCTTTCTGAAAGTCTTCATTCCATACTGCAGGCTGATTTTTTCTGAGCAACTTAAAGATTAGCTCTCAAATTGAAGTAAGTTTGGCAATAAACCTGCTGATATACTGCAACTTACCTAAAAAACTTCGGACGTCCTTTTCCTTTTAAGGCACCTGCATTTCTCGGATTGCCTTGACCTTGTTCGGGTCGATCTCAATCCCCCTCTGGCTGACTACATGTCCTAACAATTTCCCTGAAGTGACACCAAATATGCATTTCTTGGGGTTCAATCGCAGATTGTACTTACCGATCCTCTGAATGAACTTTTCTAGAGCCTCAAAATGACCTTCTCTGGTGGTTGACTTGATCATCATGTCATCCACGTACACCTCTACCTCCTTGTGGATCAAATCATCTAGAATCCTTGTTACCATTCTCTGATAAGTTGCGCCTGCATTCTTCAAATCGAATGGCATTATCCTATAAGCAAACGTCCCCTATTCAGTGATAAAGGCTATTTTGATCCGATTGGCTATTTTGTTAAGGATTTGATTGTAGCTTGTATAACCATCCACGAAGCTATACATCATGCAAGCAGCTGCACTGTCTACTAATACGTCTATGTGAGGCAGCGAAAAGTCATCTTTTGGACAAGCCTTGTACAGGTCTCGATAGTCTACACATACGCGCACTTTACCGTTCTTCTTGGCTACTGGGATGACATTGGCCAACCAGGTTGGATATTGTATTTCAATTAAGAACTTGGTCTCAATCTATTTATAAATTTCATTTTTCATCTTATCTGCCCATTCTGGCCTGAGCCTCCTAAGTTTTTGCTTGACTGGCTTATGGTTTGGGTATGTTGGGATGGCGTGCTCTGTGATTTCACGGTCTACTCTTGGCATATCTTCATAGATCCAAGCAAAGAATTTTTCGTGTTTTCTTAAAATTCTTCTCTCTTCAGGAGTTATGTCAGATGCTATTAAGATCTCTTTCGGGTTTTTCGAAATTCCAAGATTAAATGGAGTAGAATCAGTTGAATCAATGTCAAATATAAATGAATTATGATCATGATTATGCATAATAAAATCATCAGAAATATCGTACAAGTAAGCAAAATTATTCATATTATTAATAGAACTGGAAATTTCATTAACATCATTAAAAAGTTCAGGCGTAAAAAGAAAATCTAAACTATTTTCTTCTTCTTCTTTCGTCGGTACAGATGTTGCAGCAGACGGTTCTAGATCAAACTGACGTTTTGGAGGTACTGCAGTAACCCCCTGCATGACTTCACTCTGTCTTTCTGCAGCTTTGTCTTCCATCTTCACTTTCCCCTTCACTCGGGCAGTCATCAGCCTCTCAGTAATAACCTCTTTGGGTGTTTCGCGGTCCCAGATTGTCTCTTTGGTCATGATTTCCTCATCCCAAAAGCCCTCTGCTGGTTTGATCAATCTAATATCCCAATTGAAGACATCATTAAAGACCTCGAAACCCGGTACAATTTTTCCATCAACCCACTGTGGTTCTGCTTCCCCCGTGTAGGCACACACTGTAGTTGCTGGCATAAAGCTTTCTATGATATGGGGGATCTCATCCACTGACTTATTGCCCTTCTTCGCGACACTTTCATACCCAAGGCCCCTCCTATCCTTCTGGCCTCTAGTAGCAGTGGCTGTTGGTGATCCCTACAAACTCTTGCCTAGACTCGCACTAGGGAGGAATGACATCCTCTTCATCATATTCATCACTTGAGGACTTCCTTCCATATGTTCTTCCCCATCTATCACGACGATATGAAATTCGCTGAAAGGCTATCTCGCAATCTACAGCACTGAGACCTGATTCTCCCTTGCGGCTCTTATGGTCACCACTTGTCCCTCGTGGGGAATCTTAACCATCTGGTGTAGAGTGAAGGGCATCCCTCCCAGCTTATGGAACCAAGGCCTGCCTAAGAGGGCTGAGAAGTTGGTCGGAATAGGTAGGACCATGAATTTCACCTCAGTCTCGACTGGTCCCGTCTTGACCATCGCTTTAAATGTCCTAAATGCCTGCCTCCGTGAGTTGTCTTAAACTGTGATCGTCAAATCAGACTTAGCCAGCATATCCTCCATCATCCTGAAAGTCGCCATTGCCACTAGTAGGCATACATTAATTGATGAACCATCATCCACCATAACACATGCTGTGTGCTTCTGATTGATCTGAGCCCTTATGTATAAGGGGCAGTTATGATTGCGGCCTTCCGCCGGTAAGTCAGCATTTGTAAATACCACATTCTCTCCGGCACCCCCCTTGACTACATCTAGCAGCTCTATAGGCGAGATGGTTGTGGCCACTGTAGTCTCACACAAAGCCTCCACTAACTTCTGCCTATGAGATGGAGACTGCCTCAATAAATCCCAGATCAAAATTTGAGTCGGTGTCCTTTTTAGTTGTCTCATTATTGGATCCTCTTCTGGCTCCTTTTCCTTTTGACCCACCGCGGGATCCTGTGGCCTATCAGCCTCCGGAGCCTTCCACTTCGGGTCACTATTTCAACTTTCATCTTTTCTTTCTTCTCCTCTTTCTCCTTCAAACCCCACGAGTCAGGAAATCCATCAACTTCAGAATTATCATTTTTATCTCCACTTTCGTCAGTGGACCAGCAATCGATCACTGCCACAGGAAGCCCTTCTTCACTTACCTCATGGAGGCACGTGATAGCAGCGTTGACATCGATGCCGTATATGTCTTTCAATACAAACTATTTGGGCAAACTGGACCCGATCATGAACACAAGTGGGGGCACATTATTATACCCGAGCTTTTTCTGATTCCCTCTCTTCTCGGGATCTGTGATCTGTTTGGAATCGATCAAATCCTGAATTGCATGCCTCAATGCCTTACACTCTTCTATCATGTACCTGGTATGTTGATGGTATGCGCAGTACTTATTATCCTTGTGCCCTGGCAGACCCTGGGTCCTGGCCGGTCGGGGTGGTAAAGGCTGCAATTTCTCCTCTTTCATCAGAGCCTCCTGAGCATCCATGAGAGAGATCTCCCTAAATTAGAGAAATACCTTGGAGCAATGTTCGCAGCTGAAACCTCAGCCATCTTCCTGGTGCCACTGGTGGAGCCAGTTGGCCTACTTGCCCCCTGGTCGCTACTGCCCTTCTTGGCATAACCTTCATTGCTTGCTCTTCTTGTGAGGTACTCTCCCTCAGCTTCGATGGCAATATCCTTCAATGATTCCTAATCTCTCAGACCTTTCATCTTAAGCCCATCCCTCAGATACGGGCTAGCATTCTTGATAAAAAGCCGAATCTGATCTCGAGTATCTGGCTTTCTCTTCATTGCCATCACCTGGTTCCTCCATCGGGTTAGATACTCGTGGAAGGACTCACAGGACTTCTGCTATAGCAACTCTAAGTCCTTCAAGGTTACCTCCATCCTTGTGCCGCAGTCATATTGCCTGAGGAATTCTTTCATTAATAAGTCCTAATCCTCTTTAGTCCTTCGGTCTAGACCATGGTGCCAATCTACTGCAGGACCGGTTAAGCTCAGACAGAAGTATTCTATTTTTTGCCTCCTCGTCAAAGTAGTACCCTTCATTATCAGTGAGTACTGCTTTATGTGGGCGGTAAGATCAGAAGTGCCATCTAATTTTGGGACATTCGGCATTTTAAAGTTCATAGGGATCAAATCCTCTCCCTTTAATTCTTTATCTTCGAGATTCATCCCTCGTCATCGAGTCAACATTCTCGACATCGCCTCGAACTTCTACTCCATCTTCCTCCAGATTGCTTCTTCAGTCTGAGGTGCCTTTCCCCTCATTGACACTTGTTCCTCATACTCGTCTTCTTCCTAATCCTCATCTACCCTACGGGCAGGCCCCCTTCTCTGTCCTGCCAATATATTGTTCCTTAAGTCCATTGGCGGTGGATGAATCTCTTCAATTAGGTCTTCTCTGACCTCCTCTTGTTCATTTTGTCTCATGGGAGGAGGAGCTGGGTTCTGTGGTGCGGCAGGTTGGGCCATATTTGCTATCATGGCCATCATTCGATTCTCAAACTCCTCAAACTGTCTGCCCACTTCCTTGGTTATCATGGCCCTGGTAACGTCAGCCCCTCTTGGTGAATTAGCCATCTCACTGTGCAAGGAGAACTGGGATGATGTAGCATGACTGGTTTTAAAAATTATGTCTGAGTACTCTACCCTTTCCAGTAGTTCAAAGAATGGGTTTCTGCGTAGCTGCCCCTGAGGACCTCTTGACCACCTAGGTAGATCTATGATGGTTGCAAAACATATCAGGTCAGGATGATGCATGAATGCCATAAGATGCATAATCGTGCTATGCAGCAGCCACAAATCACACGTAAGCACATAGGTCCTTCCAACCTTATCACTCCCGCACACGAGGTCATAGTCTTTTTCTTAGGTGGGCTTAGTTCATGGGTTAGCAGGGAACCCGATGAACGCACATGGTGCACGGTGGAAAATCGGCAGCATAACCTCTCCTAACTAGTGTACAGACGCATGGGTTGTGATCGTTGTGTATTTAGGCAGTCCGAATAAATTGACATAGGCCTTTCGAGGCATGAAAGCCTTTGATTAGGCAATCAAACAATCTATTTGGGTTTGTCCAATATATAATGGTCCATACATCAAGCAAGGTATTACGGTTCGTACCACCTAGGGGAAGTATCTACTTTCATTACATAAGCTTTAGCTAAGGTAATGTTACTTTAGGACTACCCAAGCATGGTACTTGCCAATGGGTCTAGCTCATCACGAGCGTAACGACCGGTCGGGTCTCCATTTAATATATTATGATGGTACGAGGCTCAGGTTGGTGATTATCCTTAACACTTCCCTACATTGAGTGAACGTAGGGTCGCACTTCGGGCATGCACCGGGGTTAAAAAAAGGACCAAACTAGCATAGATCTAAGGCTCTAATGATATGCAATGCAATTTCAAAAAAGAGGTGAAATTTTAAATTAAAACTCAATTATATGTTTTAACCAAGGTATTTTCGAAGCGAAGTCTCGATTGAGTCCTCAGCGAAGTCGCCACTGTGACGCACGTCGAACCCCGGGGCACTTCGAGGACCCGCTTTTAGGGCTTTCGGGAGAGATTCATGAAACTTGTAAGAGATTTATAAGGGCGTCTATTTTGGGCAACAAGGAGGTGTTTTGGAGTCGCCACCCGATAGAATATTGGAAAAGGTCGTCTAGCCTCACTCAGTTTAAGACAGTGCATGTGTGTCTATTTTGGGCAATCAGAGATATTTTGGATATCTCCTTCCAATAGAATATTGGGAGGATCATCTAATCTCGTGAAGCCTAAGACGATCCATATACGTCTATTTTGGACAAGCCAAAGATATTTTGGACACCTCTTTCTAATAAAACACTGAATAGATCATCTAATCTCATGGAGCCTAAGACAATACAAATTGGGCCGATTTTGGGCAACTGTTAAGCATTTTCTATAGATGCTAATTATACCGCAAGTATACGGTGTACCGCAATAGTACTTAAGATGTCGATCCCACGAGGAACGTCTTTACACACTATTACTAATTGATTTTAATCTTGTTTACAATGATTAATTAATGGTAGAGTTGGTTTTAATCTAATCTAACATGTAAACTAATTAAACCTAGTTAATGATAGTCAAAAGAAGATAAAATAAATCATGAAGAATTAAAAACAATGAACTTGATTCCATCATTTAGATTAACATCTTTCATCTTTTTATGCAAGCCAAGTTAGAATAAACTTTTAACTCACTCTCTCGACATGAATTAAAATGCCTAAAACATATAATTAAAATTCTAATTCACAATTTTCATTAATGAATTAAAGGTTTCTAATTACATATTTTAAGAATAAACACTAACCTATAGCAATTATCTCAATATACCGATTTCTCAAAATATATCTTAATAATGAATCTCTATTAGATGTCAGATAAAGCAAACTCTCGAATTACTTTAACTTGTAAAAATCATGCAAAAGATACTAATAGAAAATCTACAATGAAAGACTATTAAAGTAGATGAAAATAGAAAGAATATCAATAATGAACAAATTCATTAAATTAGTATTCATTAAATATTAAGAGAAGAAATAAAAGATAAGAAATTAAGATAGGAGCCTTTCAACCCTTTTTCCCAACTCTTCAAATAGATTTTCTTCTCCTTGATCTTCTTCTTCAAATCATAAAAACTAACTAAGAAAAATTAACTAAAGAAAAGAAAACTGTTTAACTAAAATACAGAAAATTACTTAATAAGAATTCCCCCCCTAAAAATTACAGTTAAACTAATATTTATAGATGTTGATTTGAGAGATGTGTCTCTTGAAAATGTCCCTTGAGAATAGTTGCAACTCTTGGTGAAAGAGGGTAGCTTTTCATGTGACTTTTGGCTCAAAACTGTCCAACGGTCGTTTCTGTCGCGCTCGCAACGGTGTCGCGATCACGACAGAACACGCTTGCCCGTTTTCTTCCTTCTCTCTTTCTTTCAGTTTTCTCTTCCCTCTCTGGCCAGTCACGTCGTGTTACCTTTGCTCACGCCGTGATTCTTCGCGCCTTTGGCGTGACTGGCGCTCACGTCTCGCGTTGCCTCGCCTCTCCTCTTCTTTCCTGACTTCTCTCTTTTCGTGGATGATTTCTTTCCTGGCCTCTCTCATGCGTCACGTCGCGTGACCTTTGCTCACGCCGTTACTCGTCTCTGGCAGCTCCTTCTCTTCTTTCCCTCCTTCCTCTTCTTTCTTCTTAGCAAGTCACGTCACGTGACTCCTGGTCACGGCGTGACCTGTTCCTCTTTCATGATCCTCTCATTCGATTTACTTCTTCTCTTCTTTTCTTCACCTAATAACACAAATAACAACATAAACACTCAACAGATACAAATAAACATAGTTTAACATATCAATCAAATTTTACAAACAATAGCATGATTAATTACATAAATTCACACAAAATAAATACTAAATTATACTTCAATTTAGCTCCTATCAAATTCCCCCACACTTAACCCTTGCTTGTCTTCAAGCAAGAGAAAACAAATAAGCAAATTCAATAGCCAGTAAACATAATTACAAAATACTGTTCATTTAGCTATGTATACTAAAATTGTAAAGTTCAACATAGCTAAAATTGTAAAGTTCAACTATCTCAAACACTCACACGTATCAGTAAATCAAAATTCAAAATATGCATTGAAAATTCAACAAGTTTTCTAACTTTACTACTTCCAACATAAAGAATATAAAGTCTCAAAAACTAAACATGACTTAAAAGAGAGAAAATTGATCATAAAAGTTAAAAATTTAAGATTGCTAGTCACCTTTTAGGACAATTTAAGCTCACTTACCCTTAATCAAATCTCATGACATTTTTAGACTTTTTTTTTTTATATTCTTTCTTACATGGATATATATATATTTTTTCATTTAATTCCATGCATAGCAAGAGAAGTTAATATGGGTGCGTTTTACGCTCCATCCCATATTTTTGAAATTTTGAATATACATCTTGCTATTTTTTTCTTTTTATAACTTAAGTGGGTGCATTTTATGCTCCATCCCACTTTTAACTTTTCTTTTTATTTTTTCAAGTCCTCATCCAATATTGAAAAGAAATAAGGGCAAGTATTATGGCTATAGTTTCCATAGGCAACTAGAAACTTAAAATTTTAAACAAAATGAGCAAATTCTAACTTTAAAAACATGGTAGGTAAAGAGACTAAATAATCTATAATGTTGAAATAAGTAAAACCAAATAACTTGAAAAACTTAAAACACATCCCAAAAATTTTGAAAAACTGATAAAATGAGCATAAAAGATAATAGACTTAACAACCTATACAATATACCAAATAAACAATGCTTTATAATAAAACTTACTTAAAAACTTAATTGAAATATAAAAACACACATAAAAACATTCATGCAATTTCCATACATAATACATACACAAACTCACAAATACCGTCACAAATATCACAACATACAACACAGTCACTCCCCCACACTCAAAACCAACATTGTCCTCAATGTGTAGGATTGACACACAAAAACAAGAAAAAAGAAATAAATGAAATGAATAAAAAGAAAACTCCCCTATCATGGTGAAGGTGGAGGCGATGGAACCACAAAACCCGATTGTATCAAGAAATTATCAAACTTGTACTCCAGCCTCCTTTGACGTCGCTCAATGGAAGATAATTGCTCTTGCATATTAGATAGCATTGAGGGGATGTTATAGCTGGATGAGCCAACCTCAGGAGCAGCAGCTGGAATATCAGCCATTACTTCATCTTCACTTGCCTCCTCCTCACCTTCTTCTTCTTGTTCCTCAACTTGTGGCGCAGCATTTCCATCAATATCCCTCCAACATGATCGAGCACGTGCCGGAATTTCCTGAAAATTATTTCCAACAACCTCTCCGCGAACTAACATATTCTTATTAAAATAATGGCAAGGAAAAACTCTATAGTAGGCATCAAGATCAACATTTAAATTGTTTGCAATACTAGAAATAACATGCCCATGTGTTAAAGGCGAATCATGCTTATGTACACATTGCAATAATTGACTTACTATCCAAAAAGGCCAACATACGTCCTTGCGTTTATGTACACACCACATCAAAAACAACTCATTATATGAAACTCTATTAAATTCAGACCTATTAAAAACTAAAGAAGCTAAAATCCTATGCAAAATCCAATACCTCAAATCTTTAATAAATATGGATTTAGCATCCCTAGCCCTATAACGAGTTTGCAAATCAGTCAAAAATGTCCAAAATTCATGTGGCTTAAAAGATTTAGGTGGCTCAGTTAAACCCGTTTGAGAAAATTTAAATATCCTATTCATCATAAAATAAGTTAAAGTATAAGGTTTTCCAGCCATCCTAAAATATAACCAATTCTCATTATCATCATTTTTTTTCAATGTGGTATAGAATTCTAAAACTAAATCAGGACGCACATTTTCATGCATAGAGGCAAATTTAAACAACCCACATACTCTTAACATGTCATTAACTACTTCTAACATGCCAATTTGATTAAGTAAAGAGTCAGGAAAATACTTACATTGCATCAAATGCCTATTACGAAGAGTTAAATACCTACTACCTTCATCTACAGAGAAGATAGGAAACAATGCACCATAATGAGCAGCAATGTTCACTTCTTCAACTTTCTGCTCTTCTTGTTCAATTCGAGAAACAGAGGGATTCTTTGTTCTCACCATATTTGATTGTGTTTGTTAAACAAAGAATGAAAGAAGACAGAGTAAAATGGAACTGCTAACAAAGAAAGAAACAAAGATGAGGAACTGCTGAAATAAACAAAGAAATGAAATATGGAAATAACTAAAAACAATGAAACTGAAATAAAAAGAACAAGTACAAATCCCTAATACCGAAATACAAAGGAAATGCAGCTTTGTTATACAGGACAAATACCAAAATCAAGTGTGTTAGGGGAAAGAAGAAATGAAAAATAAAATGAAACAAAGAAAAATGAAAAGAAATTAACAAACCTGAAAATAGAATGGAAAACCCAAAATCCCTAAGAAGATTTAAGAAAATAGAAGAGAAATAGAATGCTAAAATAGAGAACAAGAAAAACGAAAGGAAAACAGGGTACGGAAGATCGAAAGTTTTCTGTGGAAGAATAAAGAAGAAGAAATGAAGAAATATGGCTAATGAAGGTCTTGTATCTCGTGACCAGCGTGAGGGAACAAAAAATGAACAGTTGAAATGAAATAGAAAGGGAAGAAAATGAAGGGTCACGACTTTTAGGGTTTTAAAATTTAAATTCCCGCTTTTAATTCTCCTTTTTCTGTGTTTTTAATGCTTAAATGTAAAATTAGGTTAATGTAATTAAAATTAAATCTTCTAAATCAGAAAAGAAAACAAAACAAAACCAAATAATAGAAAAACAATAAGTGAAATAAGAATAAAAGAAAAGAAAAGAAAAAATAAATTTAAAACATACCTGATCACGCATCACGTCGTGAGGCAACGTCACGACTCGTGATGCTTCGACCTTACCTGGGCGAAAATCCCTCTTCAGCTCGTCACGTCGCGTGAAGCAACGTCACGAGACGCACGCCCTGCAATACTTCAATCGCGATTTCGCGATGCTTGCCGCGATCACTTCACGTTACGTCGCGTCACGTTGCGTGAAGTTTCATCACGTCTCGCGCCCTGCCACAATCGCATTCTGTCGCGATCGCAATACTTGCCGCGATCGCGACAGAAGCAACGTCTGCAAAACGCACATTTTTTTTTATTTATTTATTCAATTATTTTGTTATTAATTTTTTTATAATTTAACAACTCTAATCTTACTAAATTAGCTGTAAAATAAAAACAAATGTGTTAATAGCATGAAAATCTATAAAATAAAATATATAAACAAATTGAAAATAAAGAACAAAACATAAATAAAAATAAAATAACTAAGTAACCTAAATAAAAGAACTAGATATATCATGGCTTAATATGCTCCCTAAGATTCTCCTCAGTATTGCTTGGAAGGCATCCTAGATTTCTTGAAGGTAAAGAATTAGCAAGTTGGCTTATTTGAACCTCAAGATTATGAATAGAGGCTGCATGATTTTTAGAAATTTGATCAATTTTTGCCTCAAGTTTCTTTTGGCTTTCATCTTGAAAATTCATCTTATAATTAATTTCCTCAATAAACTTATCAAGTTTTCCTTCAAAAGCACCAAACCTATCTTGTGGTTGTTGATATCCTACTCCCCTATTTTGGTTATTATTGTTATTTCCCCATGAAAGATTAGGATGGTTTCTCCAACCAGGGTTATAGGTGTTAGAATAAGGATTTCCACGACCTTGGCTTTGAAGAAAATTAACTTGCTCTTTATTAGCTATGCCTAAAGTGCAGTTGCCACTAACATGCCCATTTTGACCACACACATTGCAAGCATTTGATACATTACCTCCCATGCCTAGGCTATTAACTCTATGAGTTAAAGCCTCAACTTGAGCTTGTAATGCAACCATAGAATCTACTGAATGTATCCCCCTAACATTAGAATTATTATACTCTCTTACTCTTTCAGGAGGCCACATACAGTTATTCATTGCCATCTCTTCCAATAGCTCATATGCTGCATCAATTGTTTTTCTCATTAAAGATCCACCAGCAGCAGCATCAATAGTCCCCCTTGTGGTAGGATTTACACCATTATAGAATGTTTGCATCAACAACTCTCTTGGCAAGTTATGGTGTGGACACATCCTTTGCAATTCCTTGAATCTTTCCCAAGCCTCATATAATGATTCATTTTCATTTTGAACAAATGTAGTAATATCCTTTATGATTTTTGCAGTTTTAGCCAATGGAAAATATTTTGATAAAAATGCTTGGGCCAATTGATCCCAAGTAGTTATAGATCCTCTTGTTAGGGAATTCAACCAAGCTTTTGCTTTATCCTTCAAAGTGAATGGAAAAAGCCTAAGCTTGATTGCATCAGCCGAAACCCCATTTATCTTAAAGGTATCACATATTTCAAGAAAATTTGCCAAATGAGCATTTGGATCCTCATTTGCCAAACCATAAAATTGAATACTATTTTGAATCATTTGTAATAATGAAGGCTTTATTTCAAATTGATTGGCATTTACCGTTGGTCTTACCACTCCTTGTTGAGCACCACTCAAAGCAGGTGTGGCAAAGTCCATCAATCTTGGTAGATTTTCTTCAGCCATGATAATTGATCTCCTGTTTTTGTTCTTCTTTTTATTGGATTTCCGGTTACTCAATAAAAACCTCTCAATTTCAGGATTTAAAGGCTCAAGCTCTTCTAAAGAACTCCTTGTACTAGGCATGAACTTTCAAAATCCTGTAAAACCAAAAATAAAACACACAATTAATTTAAACATACAAACAAGTTAAAACAAAACCAAATATTGTAATCCAAAATCATAAATCAATTTTTATAATGGCAAACAACCGTTCCCCGGCAACGGCGCCAAAAACTTGTTAAGCATTTTCTATAGATGCTAATTATACCGCAAGTATACGGTGTACCGCAATAGTACTTAAGATGTCGATCCCACGAGGAACGTCTTTACACACTATTACTAATTGATTTTAATCTTGTTTACAATGATTAATTAATGGTAGAGTTGGTTTTAATCTAATCTAACATGTAAACTAATTAAACCTAGTTAATGATAGTCAAAAGAAGATAAAATAAATCATGAAGAATTAAAAACAATGAACTTGATTCCATCATTTAGATTAACATCTTTCATCTTTTTATGCAAGCCAAGTTAGAATAAACTTTTAACTCACTCTCTCGACATGAATTAAAATGCCTAAAACATATAATTAAAATTCTAATTCACAATTTTCATTAATGAATTAAAGGTTTCTAATTACATATTTTAAGAATAAACACTAACCTATAGCAATTATCTCAATATACCGATTTCTCAAAATATATCTTAATAATGAATCTCTATTAGATGTCAGATAAAGCAAACTCTCGAATTACTTTAACTTGTAAAAATCATGCAAAAGATACTAATAGAAAATCTACAATGAAAGACTATTAAAGTAGATGAAAATAGAAAGAATATCAATAATGAACAAATTCATTAAATTAGTATTCATTAAATATTAAGAGAAGAAATAAAAGATAAGAAATTAAGATAGGAGCCTTTCAACCCTTTTTCCCAACTCTTCAAATAGATTTTCTTCTCCTTGATCTTCTTCTTCAAATCATAAAAACTAACTAAGAAAAATTAACTAAAGAAAAGAAAACTGTTTAACTAAAATACAGAAAATTACTCAATAAGAATTCCCCCCTAAAAATTACAGTTAAACTAATATTTATAGATGTTGATTTGAGAGATGTATCTCTTGAAAATGTCCCTTGAGAATAGTTGCAACTCTTGGTGAAAGAGGGTAGCTTTTCATGTGACTTTTGGCTCAAAACCGTCCAACGGTCGTTTCTATCGCGCTCGCAACGTTGTCGCGATCATGACAGAACACGCTTGTCCGTTTTCTTCCTTCTCTCTTTCTTTCAGTTTTCTCTTCCCTCTCTGGCCAGTCACGTTGTGTTACCTTTGCTCACGCCGTGATTCTTCGCGCCTTTGGCGTGACTGGCGCTCACGTCTCGCGTTGCCTCGCCTCTCCTCTTCTTTCCTTACTTCTCTCTTTTCGTGGATGATTTCTTTCCTGGCCTCTCTCATGCGTCACGTCGCGTGACCTTTGCTCACGCCATGACTCGTCTCTGGCAGCTCCTTCTCTTCTTTCCCTCCTTCCTCTTCTTTCTTCTTAGCAAGTCACGTCACGTGACTCGTGGTCACGGCGTGACCTGTTCCTCTTTCATGATCCTCTCATTCGATTTACTTCTTCTCTTCTTTTCTTCACCTAATAACACAAATAACAACATAAACACTCAACAGATACAAATAAACATAGTTTAACATATCAATCAAATTTTACAAACAATAGCATGATTAATTACATAAATTCACACAAAATAAATACTAAATTATACTTCAATTTAGCTCCTATCAGCAACAAGAGATATTTTGGAGACCCCACTGTAGACACCGGGTCCCGAGTAGCCTTGATCAGGATTACCCAATGATAAAATTAAGTGTGCCGATCTATAGGCAAAAAGAATGAAGTTGGAAGTGACGATTTCCTTGTCGATTTGTTGTTTTAAAATTAAATAAAAATGTATTTCAAAAATATTTTTTAAAGTATTTTAAAATTTATTTTGTGATGAAAAAAGTGAGTTTTTGAATTATAATATTTTATAGAAAAAAAAAATTTCCGCGCGAGGGACGGGCTGCCCGTCAGTCGTGCTTTCGCACGGGCAGGCCGTCGGTTGCGCCTTCGGGTGGGCAGGCCGTCTGTCGCTCGCCCTTATTCGTCCGTTTTGCCTATTTTGGCCTTTTTAGCCATAAATTCTTCATTTTAAATGCTTTTTAACTCATTTTTTTTGCAAAATTTAATTCAAAAAGCCTTCTATTTTCCAACCCAATAAATTCAGTGGTTTTTTGTAATTATGGGAATTAAATTAATTTAATTTCTTAATTAAAAAAATCTGAATTTTAAGGGGAATAAAAAGAGTTTTTTAGTAGGATTAAGGGGGGGATTTTTCTTAAGAAAAATACACTTTCTTCTTCATCTTTTTCTTCTTCAAGAAAATTCTCCAAGTATTTTAATCTGATTTTTTCTTGAGACAAATAAATCAATTATTTGTTCTTGTGAATTTATTTACTTCTTGATTCTCATAATTTTTTCTTGAGACAAATAAATTAATTATTTGTTCTTGGGTTAAAATTTCATTATATATTATTTATTTTTCTAAATCAAAGCAAGGAATTATCATCCAACTCCATCCATCATATCCAATTTGAGGGTAAACATTCTTGGCTCCACTTTTAATTTAGTTTTTAATTTATTTTTTAATTTACAATTAGTTAGCTATCATGTAAATTCTTTTAGATCTATTATTTATTTTATTTCTTATTTTTTAATCTTTTATCTAGTTGTTCATATTATTATTTCTTATTTCTTATTTAATTGTTCATTGTTCATATTCTTGTTATTATTTTTATTCATATATTATTATTATCATTAGTATTATTATTATCATCATTATTATAATAATTTACTATTATTACCATCATTATTATTATATATTATTTTTATTTATTATTATTATTATTTATTATCATTACTTGCATATTTAATTTGATTGTTCATATTCTTTGGATTTATTATTATTATTATTATTATTATTATTATTATTATTATTATTATTATTTATTATCATTACTTGCATATTTAATTTGATTATTCATATTCTTTGGATTTATTATTATTATTATTATTATTATTATTATTATTATTATTATTATTATTATTATTATTATCATTACTTGCATATTTAATTTGATTGTTCATATTCTTTGGATTTATTATTATTATTATTATTATTATTATTATTATTATTATTATTATTATTTATTATCATTACTTGCATATTTAATTTGATTGTTCATATTCTTTGGATTTATTATTATTATTATTATTATTATTATTATTATTATTATTATTATTATTATTATTTTTTATTATCATTACTTGCATATTTAATTTGATTGTTCATATTCTTTGGATTTATTATTATTATTATTATTATTATTATTATTTTTTATTATCATTACTTGCATATTTAATTTGATTGTTCATATTTTTTGGATTTATTATTATTATTATTATTATTATTATTATTATTATTATTATTATTATTATTTATTATCATTACTTGCATATTTAATTTGATTGTTCATATTCTTTGGATTTATTATTATTATTATTATTATTATTATTATTATTTATTATCATTACTTGCATGTTTAATTGGATTGTTCATATTCTTTGGATTTATTACCATCATCATTATTATTTGTTATTATTATTATTATTATTATTGTGATTATTGTTATCATTGTTATTATTGTTATCATTATTATTATTTTTATTAGTTTTGTCTATTATAATTTATTATTATTTTTATCATCATCATTATTATTATTCATGTTTTTCATGCATGTTAAATTTTATAAATTTTATTTATGCATGTTAAATGTTATATGTTAATATGTTTATTATATTTTGCCGTCTAATTAATTTATCATACATTATGCATGTTGTTTATATTTATTTTATTTCATTTTTACATGTTATATGTTTAAATCCATTTTTTTATTACTAACATTATTTTTATTTTCTTTTATTTCAATACTTATTTTTCATGTGTGAGCCTTTTCAATTCCAAGTGGGAGCCCATGGAGATTTAAAAATATTATTTGGGAATTAATTAATTTGTCATTTTTATTGTTTCCCATTATTTGCGGTTTATTATTTAATATGTAATTTGTAATAAATTTATTTTTCATGCACGTTAATCAAAAGTCACAAAACTATTTTTATTAAATTAACTTGGAACTTTTTTCCTAATAAAGTGGGACCAATGTCCTAATTTTTATCCAAATAAATTGTCACTTCAAAATTGTTTTCTTTAACTATGCATGCGAGGACCAATGTCATCATCTTTAATAAATAACCCGTTTTATGTATAATTTGCATTTTTATTTACAAATGGGAGTTGTATTCCGCCCCTAGTTTTATTGTAATTTATTTTGCTTTCATTTACCTTGTTTATCGCTTTTATTATATGATTGATATGCGTTTAATTAAATTGCATTAAAATTGAATGAGAAAAAGCATGAAATACTAAATTCAAAACTCGATTATAAACTTAACCAAGGTATGAATAAATGGGGAGTCCCGAACTTTCTCTGGTCTTTGGGCTCAAAGAGGCGAGAGGTTTACCCTCCAAGACACCTCTTGTGTTACGAAACTTGGCGTTAATCCTAGGCTCCTTAGGGCGAGAGGTTTACCTTCCAAGACCCCTCTGGCTGGCCCAAAATGGATACTAAGCGCAGTCTTAGGCTCTCCGAGGCGAGAGAAACTTTTCCAATGTTCTATTGGGTGGCGACTCCATGAAACCTCCTTGTTGCCCAACATAGACGCACTTTGTGATTTATTGCAAGCTATTAACGGACCCTCAAGTGCCCGATCGCCCTCAAGCGGGTGGTCATAGGGGCGGCCGAGTGGACATCCGGCGCGCGTCACAGTGGCGACTCCACTGGGGACCTATTTGAGACTTCGATTCGAAAATACCTTGGTTAAAAATTGTAATTGAGTTTTAATTTAAAAATTTTATCCCTTTTCAAAATTGCATTGCATCCATGCTAGAGCTTTAGAACTATGCTAGTTTGGTCCCTTTATTAGCCCCGGTGCATTCCCGAAGCACGACCCTATTTTCACTCAATTTAGGAAAGTGTTAAGGATAATCACCAGCCCAAACCTCGTACCAACAAGGTATATCAAATGGTGACCCGATCGGTCGTTATGCTCGTGATGAGTTAGACCCGTTGGCAGAAACCATGCTTGGGTAGCCCTAAAGTATCATCACCCTTGACCAAAGCTCATGTAATGGCAATAGATACTTTCCTTAAGTGATATGCTCCTTACACAATGTTTGCTATGTGGGCCAATATTTATTGAACAAAATAAACCAAATTAAGTGGTCTTTTATCAAAGGCTTTCATGCCCCGGTGAGCCCACCTTAATATAGTTGAAATGTTTAAATACATAAAGGCTAAAACGCATATGTATGAATAATAGGCAAGAGATGTTATGCTGCCGGCCTTGCACCGTGCACCATATGCATCCATTGGGTTCCCCGCTAATCCATGGATCAAACCCACCTAGGAAAGAGACCACATTACCTCGTGTATGGGAGTGATAAGGTTGGAAGGATCTATCTGCTTGTATGTGATTGTCCATGCTGCATCAACACGATCATGCATTGTATATAACATTCATGCTTTGTTCTAACAATCTAATTTTTTCAGTCATCATAGATTCACCTAAGTGGACTAGGGGTTCTAACGGTCGGCTGGTGAGGATAGATTTGCCTCTTGGATTGACAGAATTAGTGTCTGACTGGAATTCTGAGCCACCCTCAACGACCGGAGAGTCATCCAGAGAGTCATCCATGGCAGAAGAGATCGGAGCCTTAACAACTCAAAACCTAGCTAGGAGGCTAGAGGATTTTGAGCGAAGAGTGTTGGAAATGATGGGAGCTATGGCTGATAGAATTGCTCATCTGCTCCACAACCACCAGCTGCTCCATATCCACCTATTGCTCCACAGCCCTAGATAGTTCATGTTGGGGGGCAAGTTGAACCACCTGCTGGCAGAGAAGCCCCTGGTATAGTTAATGCTCCTCGTCAACCTGCTAATGAGCATATAGCTGTTGTACCTATTGAGCAAAGAAGGGCAATAATCCCCAATCCCAATGATGATTTTGTGATGGAGGAGGAAGATGAAGAGGCAGTAGCACCTCAATTTGTGGGCGCTAGAGCACCCCGAGCAGAAGATGAGGCGATGAGAGGGATGAGGCAGCAGATCGAAGCCATTACCCGAATGCTATCAGTCGGAAAGGGGATCAACCCTGAAGACATAGATCTGGGGGATAAAGAGCTGTTGCCCCAAAGGTTCAAAATGCCTGAGCTGCCGAAGTTTGCAGAAGATGGATTATTTCTGCCTTAGTCTGGTGGGTCCGGCTGTGAACTGGTACCATGGGTTAAACAGGAGGTCTAAAGAAGATTGGGACCTTTTAACTGAGGAGCTCATGAAGCAATATGACTGCAGTACTAGGATGGAGGTCACCTTAAAGGACCTCAAGCTTTTACAATAGAAGAATGATGAGTCGTTCCATGAGTACCTTACAAGATGGAGGAATAGGGTCATGGAGATGAGGCGAAAGCCTGACACTGCTGACCAAATCAGGCTATTTATCAGAAACTCTTGCCCTTACTTGAGGGACCTGCTCAACTTTAAGGGGCTCATAGACTGGGAGTCACTTAAGGACATTGCTGTAGAAGCTGAGGGTGCTTACTTAGCGAAGAAAGCAAGCCAAAACAACTTTGCTGGGAAAGGTTATCAATCAGGGTACAAACCAGGCGGTGCAGGAAGCAGCAATAATAGAGGTGGTAAGACGGTCGAGGTTTCAGCCACTGAGGTTGGACAGGTTCAAAGGTACTATTCCAATTTGGGCCGTTCTCTGTCTTGGGTGCTGGAGAAATTGACAAAAGAAGGCAAGCTGAGACCATTGCCATCCAGACCAGCCATGAATCAAGGAAAGCCGGGGCATAGAGAGGATCAATACTGCGCTTACCATCAGCACACCGGCCATTTAACAGATTACTGCCGGACTTTGAGGAACAAAATTCAGGACCTTATTGATGCCAAGGAGATCACCGATCCTGAGAAGAGAGACAAGAAGAAGAGAGCAGGCTACAATGCAGTTCCACCACCTTGAATGTGATCGGAAGAGAAGATTATGCTTTGTTTTAGTTGCTTCTGTTATTCCAAGAACACTTTCTATGACAATATTTGCAGTATTGCTAATTTCAATAAAGTGAACAATCTTGCATATTTATATAGTGTCTCTAATGATTTCATTTCTCATGATCACGAAGCATTCATTTTTTTTTATATTAATTCAATTAATACGATTACATTTAATCTCGAAACTTTGGAAAACCCAAAAAAAAATCTTGATAGCATCTGATATAACTCCTGAAGAGAGAAAAATTTTGGAAAAAAAGATGCAATTAGGGGATTGGATGAAAACTCACTAAGAACACTAGAACCTTTCTGATTACCCGTCAAAGCGATCCCTGGATAAAACGGAACCTAGAAAATGATTTAGGCAGCTCTTCTTTGTCTAGCTCTCTAAATGACTATTTCCTACCTTTATTTCACAATCGCTTGCTAGCCCCTTCAGCCTTTATGGAGGTATGCTAAATGCGTGCCAATTTTATTGTTACACATGTTAAAACTATCCCCTCGCCTAAAATGATTTTTGCCTCCCTTAGAAGAATGGCCGTTCTAGTAAGGATGGATGTACGTTATTAACAATTCTACATCATTGACAATTCTTTGGGTTATCAAAAATTGCCCTAATATGATTGAGTTTACACTTTGGGAAGAGGGTTTAGTCATGTGTCAAAGACATGAGCTCGCAAAAAAAAAAAGAAAAAGGAAAAAACATAGGGGAAAAGTAAAAAAGAAAAAGAAAAAAAGAAAATGTAGAGCTCAAGATAGTAACCTCTCGATGAGTTTCAGTGGCAATCGCTTTAACTTGATTGTTATGCTGAGCTTGATAAGCTAAAAATATTATCAAATCCTAATCCTATCGCAAATTGGGTTATACCTTTATAGTACGCCATTGAATTGAGCGGCCATTCTTCTCTAGCAACCTGATCCTTCTTTGATAGCCATTTACCTAAGCCTAACATTACAACCAAAGTAAGACCTTTTGATTCTTGGTTCAATTTTATCCAATTAGCGGAGATGACCTTTTAATAAGGTTCAGTACGTAGGAAGAGTCATATGGTGTTTCTTGAGCTTCCAGCAAGGAGCCATAAGTGCATTTATGCATTTGAGTTGAGTCTCATCCCCAACGCTGCATCTAGAAGTTGCTTAAAAAAAAAAGATAGTTTTTTTAAGAGCAGAGAGAAAATATTCAACCATGAAAGTTCGAGAGGGTTGGTTGATAACAGGGGTTTGATGCTTCCAAAATCTATCCCGAGATTAGATGAGGTCCTATATTCTCTGAATTAATGCCAAATAATTATCATGTTTAATGAAATCAAATTGAAATACATGCATTTATGCAATGATATATTGGCATGATCATAGCAGTTCACTTTGTGTGATCAAAATCATCTATTGTCTGCCCTCTGCTACTCTCATCACTCAAGCGCTTCAACTGACTTATCCTGCTATCAAATGTGACGAATTAAGCTCATACAACAATGTCCCAAGACTCCTGAAAGATTCTCGGGCAATATCTTCAGCCTCTTCAGCAATCAGCCAAAAAAAAAAAGGCCGTTAGAGTGAAACCGTAACTAGCGCTCTAAGCAAAAGTAAGGCAAAAGGATAGGGTGAAAACCTGAAGACAGGCAGTCTCTCCTTAAAAAAAAAAAGAAAAAAAAAGAAGAAAAAAGAGCCGCTGGATTGGGTTGGGTCCATTCCAGGCAAAAATGAGGCACGGGGTTATGTGAAAATCCGCAAAGGACGCATTTCCCGCTAAGAAAAGCTAATGTGAAAATCCACAAGAGACGCACTACCTTCAAAATAATGACTACAGGTATCAGATGAGAACCTCACAATCCCAAAGATATGAAATTCAAAGGCAATTACAAAAGGCGTCGATCCTATCGCAAGTTGCGGCCAGCCCAGCTATCATCTCCAAAGTCCACTAAGATGAATTCTTATCCTGCATTCCTGCATTACTCATGCATTTCACGTGCATGCTCATTATTTTTCCTGCATATTTGGTTTTTTTCAATTTTGCAGTAAGAGAGATTCGATGCGGACACCGACAAAAGCCGGGTGACGACATCAGTCTAAACATCAGATTAAACACCAATTTAACAATCAGCAAAAGACCTCTCAGGGGGCAACCAACCAAAACGACATCAATCTAGACATCAGTCCAAGCATCAGCAAAAGACCTCTTATGGGGAAACCAACCAAGGCGACATCAGTCCAAGCATCATTCCAAACATCAAATAATCAACCAAAGACCTCCCAGGGGGGCAATAAACCAAAGGGCTCACAGATAGCACCACTTCACCAAATCGAAGGGTTAGCACGATAGCGGCACTACCACTACCACTTCACCAAATCGAAGGGTTAGCATGATGGCGGCACTACCACTCTACAGAGGGTTAGCACGACCACGGCACTACCACTTCACCAAATCGAAGGGTTAGCACGATGGCGGCACTACCACTCTACAGAGGGTTAGCACGACCACGGCACTACCACTTCACCAAATCGAAGGGTTAGCACGATGGCGGCACTACCACTCTACAGAGGGTTAGCACGACCACGGCACTACCACTTCACCAAATCGAAGGGTTAGCACGATGGCGGCACTACCATTCTACGGAAAGTTAGCACGACCACGGCACTACCACTTCACCAAATCGAAGGGTTAGCACGATGGCGGCACTACCATTCTACGGAAGGTTAGCACGACCACGGCACTACCGCTTCACCGAATCGAAGGGTTAGCACGATGGCGGCACTACCATTCTACGAAAGGTTAGCACGATCACGGCACTACCACTTCAAAAGGGTTAGCACGATGACGGCATTACCACTCCACGGAGGGTTAGCACGATCACGGCACTACCGCTTCAACACGCTGACAAACTGGCGACAATCACCACAACAGCATCATCCGTTCCGGAAAGACGGCAGCCTCAGGTACGCGCTTCTTTCCCTTTCTTGAATTTTGGCTTACCTAGGCACCCACACACTAGCCTCCCTAAAATTGGGGGCAACTGTAGACACCGGGTCCCGAGTAGCCTTGATCAGGATTACCCAATGATGAAATTAAGTGTGCCGATCTATAGGCAAAAAGAATGAAGTTGGAAGTGACGATTTCCTTGTCGATTTGTTGTTTTAAAATTAAATAAAAATGTATTTCAAAAATATTTTTTAAAGTATTTTAAAATTTATTTTGTGATGAAAAAAGTGAGTTTTTAAATTATAATATTTTATATAAAAAAAAAATTCCGCGCGAGGGACGGGCTGCCCGTCGGTCGCGCGCCCCTGTTCGTCCGTTTTGCCTATTTTGGCCTTTTTTGCCATAAATTATTCATTTTAAATGCTTTTTAACTCATTTTTTTTGCAAAATTTAATTCAAAAAGCCTTCTATCTTCCAACCCAATAAATTCAGTGGTTTTTTGTAATTATGGGAATTAAATTAATTTAATTTCTTAATTAAAAAAATCTGAATTTTAAGGGGAATAAAAAGAGTTTTTTAGTAGGATTTAGGGGGGGATTTTTCTTAAGAAAAATACACTTTCTTCTTCATCTTTTTCTTCTTCTTTTCTTCTTCAAGAAAATTCTCCAAGTATTTTAATCTGATTTTTTCTTGAGACAAATAAATTAATTATTTGTTCTTGTGAATTTAATTACTTCTTGATTCTCATAATTTTTTCTTAAGACAAATAAATTAATTATTTGTTCTTGGGTTAAAATTTCATTATATATTATTTATTTTTCTAAATCAAAGCAAGGAATTATCATCCAACTTCATCCATCATATCCAATTTGAGGGTAAACATTATTGGCTCCACTTTTAATTTAGTTTTTAATTTATTTTTTAATTTACAATTAGTATCATGTAAATTCTTTTAGATCTAGTATTTATTTTATTTCTTATTTTTTAATCTTTTATCTAGTTGTTCATATTATTATTTCTTATTTCTTATTTAATTGTTCATTGTTCATATTCTTGTTATTATTTTTATTCATATATTATTATTATCATTAGTATTATTATTATCATCATTATTATAATAATTTACTATTATTACCATCATTATTATTATATATTATTTTTATTTATTATTATTATTATTATTTATTATCATTAGTTGCATATTTAATTTGATTGTTCATATTCTTTGGATTTATTATTATTATTATTTATTATCATTACTTGCATATTTAATTTGATTGTTCATACTCTTTGGATTTATTATTATTATTGTTATTATTATTATTATTATTATTATTATTATTATTATTATTATTTTTTTTTATTATCATTACTTGCATATTTAATTTGATTGTTCATATTCTTTGGATTTATTATTATTATTATTTTTATTATTATTATTATTATTATTATTATTTATTATCATTACTTGCATATTTAATTTGATTGTTCATATTCTTTGGATTTATTATTATTATTATTATTTATTATCATTACTTGCATGTTTAATTGGATTGTTCATATTCTTTGGATTTATTACCATCATCATTATTATTTGTTATTATTATTATTATTATTGTGATTATTGTTATCATTGTTATTATTGTTATCATTATTATTATTTTTATTAGTTTTGTCTATTATAATTTATTATTATTTTTATCATCATCATTATTATTATTCATGTTTTTCATGCATGTTAAATTTTATAAATTTTATTTATGCATGTTAAATGTTATATGTTACTATGTTTATTTTATTTTGCCGTCCAATTAATTTATCATACATTATGCATGTTGTTTATATTTATTTTAATTCATTTTTACATGTTATATGTTTAAATCCATTTTTTTATTACTAACATTATTTTTATTTTCTTTTATTTCTATACTTATTTTTCATGTGTGAGCCTTTTCAATTCCAAGTGGGAGCCCATGGAGATTTAAAAATATTATTTGGGAATTAATTAATTTGTCATTTTTATTGTTTCCCATTATTTACGGTTTATTATTTAATATGTAATTTGTAATAAATTTATTTTTCATGCACGTTAATCAAAAGTCACAAAACTATTTTTATTAAATTAACTTGGAACTTTTTTCCTAATAAAGTGGGACCAATGTCCTAATTTTTATCCAAATAAATTGTCACTTCAAAATTATTTTCTTTAACTATGCATGCGAGGACCAATGTCCTCATCTTTAATAAATAATCCGTTTTATGTATAATTTGCATTTTTATTTACAAATGGGGGTTGTATTCCGCCCCTACTTTTATTGTAATTTATTTTGCTTTCATTTACCTTGTTTATCGCTTTTATTATATGATTGATACGCGTTTAATTAAATTGCATTAAAATTGAATGAGAAAACGTATGAAATACTAAATTCAAAACTCGATTATAAACTTAACCAAGGTATGAATAAATGGGGAGTCTCGAACTTTCTCTGGTCTTTGGGCTCAAAGAGGCGAGAGGTTTACCCTCCAAGACACCTCTTGTGTTACGAAACTTGGCGTTAATCCTAGGCTCCTTAGGGCGAGAGGTTTACCTTCCAAGACCCCTCTGGCTGGCCCAAAATGGATACTAAGCGCAGTCTTAGGCTCTCCGAGGCGAGAGAAACTTTCCCAATGTTCTATTGGGTGGCGACTCCATGAAACCTCCTTGTTGCCCAACATAGACGCACTTGCGATTATTGCAAGCTGTTAACGGACCCTCAAGTGCCCGATCGCCCTCAAGCGGGTGGTCATAGGGGCGGCCGAGTGGACATCCGGCGCGCGTCACACCCACCCAATAGAACATTGAGATGATCCTCTAACCTCGTTGAGCACAAGACCAGAGATAGTTCGAAACTTCCCATTTATTTATACCTTGGTTAAATTATAATTGAGTTTTAAATTTAACATTTCACTCATTTTCTCATACAATTTAATGCAATAATTAAAGCGCAGATCATTCACATAATAAAAGCGATAAACGAAAGCGGTAAAGATGCAAGATTAAAATAGAATAAACGAGAATCCAATACATTACAATAAAACTAGAGGCAAAATACAGCATCCATTGTAAATAGCATGTGAATCATACATAAAATGGGATGTTCGTTAAGGAGTTAGGACATTGGTCCTCGCATGTATACTTATAAAAATAACTTTAAAGTGTTAATTTTATTTGATGAAAGAAATAGGACATTAGTCCTCATTTTATTAGTGGAAACTCTAATTTAATTAACACAAATGCTTAACCATTTTCATGTTAGCGGAATAAAATAATATTTACAATAAATGGAAATTAAAATATAGAGGAGAAAAGGTAGAGGAATAAACCCGAAAGAAGGTTCTCAGATCATTGCGATGTCTTTTATTTTTAATAACACAACTCCAATAAAGAAGCAACAAAACTCACAAAAACAAAAATAATGTTAGTGCGACAATTAAAATAAAATATACATAAAAAATAAATAAGGAAGAAAAGAATCTATAAAAATTTATAATGGAAATAAGGGAAAGAAAAGAAAGGAATAAATGAAAAGAAAGTGAAGGAAATAGAGGGGGAAGGGCCCAAGGACGGCCCATAATGCGTGAGCGACGGGTGTCCCTGGGCCGACTGACGGGTGGGGGTATAAGCCCTCGACGGCCGAGCGATGGCCGTCGGTGGTCCTCAGCCCGTCAGTCATCCTAGACTCAGAAAAGCAGAGAAAATCAAGCAAAAAACATTTTATTTTAAATAAAATGAGATTTTATGTGTAAAATCAATATGAGATGATTAAATGTAATAGAGATCGATCCAGAATGTTTACCCTTGAATATTAACTCTGAAGGTGAATGTCGCGTGATTTCTGTTCCTCGAGTTCTACAAGGATTGATTCGTGATGCGTAATTTTAGGATATTTTTGGCTGCAAAAATCGTGTTTTCGAAAATAAATCAAGAAAAGAAAATTATATTTTTCTTTCTTGATATTTTGGTAGCAATTATGGATGCTAAAAAGGCTAGATCGGATAGAAACGAATTAGTCTCGTTCTCCCAGATTCGTCTTAATTCGAAGAATATTTGATGAAAATCTGACAAAAAAGAAAGAAACTTTTTTGTAGGAAAATTCCTTGTTTCGTAAGAATTGCTAATCCTTTTTTATCTTGTAAAAACTGCTAACCTTGAACAATGAGCCTCCATCTCCTATTTATAAGTTTAGGAAAATAATTCAAATAAATTCAAATTTAAAATTTAAATTTGAAAAATATTTCTGAAATCGAAATCAAAACCGAATGATTTAAAGAATATTCTCAAAGTCAAATCCAAAATTTGAAAATATTTGAAAAGATTTGGAAGATATGGGAAATCTTGAAAATATATTTAAAAAGATTTAGGAAATATTTGGAAAATCTAGAAATATATTTAAGAAGATATGGAAAATCTGGGAAATCCCGCCCAAACCAATGGCAGATCAACAATCGACGGGCGTCGGTGGAGGACTGACGGGCGTCAGTAATGGGGGCATCCTTGGTCTTTTGGGCGACTGACCACCCACGAGAGACGGTGGCTGAGAGACAGCCGTCGCTCGCGAGAGGCAGGTGTCTCTCACAAGAGCGACAGGCGTCGCTCAATGCGAAAACGGCCTCCGCAAACGAGCAACGGTCGATACTCGTCATAAGGGACGGGCCTCTCAAACGAGTGACGGGCATCGCTGCTGCGAGAGACGGGCCTGTTCCGCGTGAGCGACGGGTGCTGCTCACGCGAGAGGGTCCATCCTTGGGAATGAGTGATGGACGTCCCTTTGACTAACGGTATGCCCGTCATTGGAACAAAATCCAGATTCTCAAAAGCAAAACTCCTCCTGACTCCCAAAAGACCCCTATCACCAAGAAAAGATCCTCAATCCTTATAAAAACGGAGAATGAAAACTCATAATTTTCATCCATTTGCCTGGAAACAGACATTGATATCTTTAACGAGTAACTCTGATCTGAACTGTCTCAGAACCCGATGTCTACACCGGTCTAAAAGAAGTCTGCAGAAAGTCAATCTCTTTTATGAAAGGGACAGAAGCATATAAGAAATATAAAAAAAAAATCAGTTATTAGTTTGTATGATCAGCAATTTTGAGATTTTATTTTTCTAAGTGCTTTTTAAGTATTATACAATTTAATTTATTTTTATGATATTATATTTTTTAAAATAATAGTATTGGTTTATTGTTATGTATATAAATTAAATTTTGGATGTTACAATAATAATAATTATGATAATAATAAAATTAAATCGTAAATAATAATAATAATAATAATAATAATAATAAAAATATTAAAATTAAATTAGCGATGGTATGTGCACTATTAAATCGGATGTAATAATAATAAATTAAAAATAATAAAAGAAATTTAATATTTTTAGCGACGGATTATCTATTGCTAATAAATTTTTAATATTTACCGTGATTAATTTCAGAGATTAATTAGCGACGGAATTTTTGTAAATAGCGACGGTTTTTTTGGTCACTATTTTTAGCGACGAAAAAATGGTTTAGTCGCAAATATGCTTGCGACGGTCGAAATAGCGACGGTTAGTCATTTCGTCGCTAAAATTAATTAGTGACGAAATTTGAGGGATTAGCGACGGAAATTTTCGTCGCTAGTTCCCTGCTTTTTTTGTAGTGTATTATAAATAGTTAAACATACTAGAATATATATATATATATATATATATATATATATACACATAAATATTATCTTTATTTCCATTACTAAAATCCATAAGTCATATTAAGGCAGTCACTTTTTATTATTTAACCCATTATAACTAATTAAATTAAAAACAAAATGCCCATAGTAACTTGATGGAACACATCGAGGGGATATACTGGACTACGGATTGAAGTGGCTAATACCAGGTACTACATTTCAATCCTAACTTGTAGGTTCTCAATAAACTATAATACAAATCGACAATATTCATTTTTTCATCTAACATATCCATCAAAATTCCACCCTACACTCCAAATAAAAGCGTTCAAAATCCATTCGGCATTCCACACAAATACTCAATCTCTAACCGACACTCCACATAAATATTCAATATCCAATCTACACTCTAAAAAAAATATGTCCCTATGGCCGACCAATTATATCCTATCCATGTTTTCTATCGTTTACTAAGAGCATAAGAATTTCTATTTTATTCTCCTTTCTTTAATTTCAATAATAATATTCACAATTTCTTACATTTATAATCATGTTAAGAAGGAAAAATCCAATTCACAATTTAATTATCTCCATTTTCCTTCCAAGCCAATATACCAACATCATTTACATAATCACATATTGTATTCAAATTACATGTTTGTCAATATTTAGGCATTAATTCATCAAAATAAGCTATTACATCTAATTATCATACAATTACCAAACTCATTCCAGCACTGACACATCAAATCACTACTCATTCAATTTAAACATAAGCAAAATCAGACAAACAGTTAAGGAAAAATAAATTTTAGTGGTCGCAAACCTTGATTTTCGGCAAAATAACTTCAATGGCCTCAATCAACTCCACAAAAAATGAACTTAAGTCTCCACTTGTTTTTCTTTCCCTTTGTTCCTCACGTTTTCTTCTTCTTCACATATACACATAACAATTCAACCATAAACTCAATAAATCTTAATAAAAATGTAAATTAACTTAACTATATCACTTAAAAATCAGAAATCTAACCTGTTCTAAACTTAAAACATCAAATTCCTAAAATTAGAATTTCAAATCCCTAACTCCTAAAATTTACCCCTAATTATTTTCCTCAAACTCCCAAATTACAAGCTAGAATAACTCATTTTAGGAGGGTTGGTGGCGTAACCGGTGGTCGGCGATGAGGAGGAAGGGGAGGAAGAGGCATCGGGTGGAGCTGAAATCCGACTCCAAACACGCAAGAAGAAGGGTAGCAGCTGCTACCGTTGTGCGCAAAAGAGGGGAAAGAGTGGAGAGCAATGCCAGCGGCTGACAGCGGGGGAGGGAGGGGCTGGACAGTGGGGAGTGACGGGGAAGGAAGGAGCAGATCGGGGGAAGGGGGGCTAGAATGGGATTGGGGCAAAGAAAGGGAAAAGAAAGAAAAGAAAAGAAGAGAAGGAAGAGGAAGCCCAAAACGATGTAGCTTTGGTTTTTTTTTTAATTATTAAATTACCATTTTATCCTCCCCAACACACACACACACACCAACATTTACCATAAAATTAAACCCCTAAATTTCTAATTTCTTTCACATACTTCCTTTTTGAATTATTTAATTTGTTTGCTTAAAATACTGGGTTCATTATTTCGGGACGTTACAGCAAGAGTCCAAGTTAAAAAGGTGGGTAAGGTAATTTGCACTCTCCTCTCTTCTTTTCCTTAATTTTTTAGAGATAAAATTGTGAATTGGTAAGGGTTATGTGGATAAGTAACGTGAAATTTGGTGTTATTGACTGAGGATTTTAGCAAGAAAAGGAAGGAAGATAAGGAGAAGTAAGTGGAGGAGGCTTGGCACACCAAAATAGGTTTGGGAATTATATGTGTATATGTGCATTTGATGATAAATTATGTAATTTTATATGTGTATGGATAATATATGTGAATTTGAGTTGAATTGTGTTGGTTGTTGTTGTGAAAATGGTTGAATAAGATATATGAAATTTTAAGGGGATGCTTTGTCCAAATCCCGTTAGACCTTTGGAGATTGTTTTGGTTATAAGTTGAGTTTTAGAGCTTTAAATTGTATGAAGGAGAACAAATGTCTAGAAGAGGTAAAGAGTTGGATTTGGCTTTAAGAGCCTCGAAATTGGGTCTAAAGTTGAGGTACTTATTTTGCTTGGGTAATAGAGCAGTTTGGATTGTTAGGGCCATTTCTGGAGTTATAGTGACCCAAATGCTGTGAATCAAAATTCTACTTAAACTAGACATCTAGGAGAGCAACTTTTATGAAGAGATTATGATCAAATTATGTGTCTGTAGTTCCCATCAGTTTTTCAAATTTGGAACACAATTTTGTCCATGAAAGTTGCTTTAGAACATTTTATAATGTTATAACTTCTAGGATATAGGTCAAAATGATATCAATTTAGTGCCATTAGAAAGCTAAGAACTAGGGGATCATTTTTTAAGAGACCATTTTGGCTGAAAATGATGTTTACTAGCTCAAAATCGCAACACAAGTTGGAGGTAGAATCTGACTCAGAACCTGACTCGTCACCATGTACTGAGTCGGCACCTTTGCTCTCTGTTACAAGTTGGCACACCCCCAATTCTACCCACCTTGGCTATTTATGCAATATTTTTCATTCTAAAGTGTCCTAATGCACTTTCAAAGTATAAATTAGTTAAAAGGGAATCTATAAGACCTAAAAGCAAGGTATAAACAACTAAGAATGATTATAATGTAAATACTTTAGAACTCTATCAGTAAAAATTTCATGAAAATGAATATTGAGTATTATTAAGATGATCATAATAAGAACATAAGTGAATTCTATATATGTGTAAATTATATTTGATTGTGAACATTACATGATGGTTATATGACATGGGCTCCTCTTTGTGCATGTATTTTCCACTCCGTTTTGAAATAGTTTTTGACATTGATACTTGGTAACTTGTGAGACACTTAAATGATAATTAAGAAATAATAATTATACTTGGGAAATAATGAATTGTGATATGATTATTATTATTGAAGTGAAAAACAATGTGAATGTGTTTGAGTGATAATTTTAATATTGAAAATGATTGATTATATATATAGTTGGCATGAATTAAAGTTATTTTGTATGATGGTATGACCATAATTGTATTTGAATGTGAATAAAAGTTGTTTAATCGAAACATTAAAAGAAAATATAGTGGAACTATATAAAGATTCACATATAATTGTTATAATCATTGATAAATTGTATTAGGAATTAACCATTAACTTGGGCTATGTGTAAATGGATATGAATGAATTATATTAGAATTTACGAGCATACTGTGAATAGTATAAGGAAGTAAACACACGTTTTCATGATACATAAAGATGTGGATTTTGTGTGATCATGTATTGACCTATGTGATAATAATATGTATGATAATGAATGAGTGATTATGTAAATGTTAAATTTTATCGTGATGCTAGTACGATTAATAAGAACTTAAATGTGGTCAAAATGATTATGATATTTATTTAATATTATTACATGATATTATATTGAATATTAATGAATGTTATATGTTAATCATATACCACGAGTTTATAAGTATATTTGATCATTATATGATCATAGTGAATGTTTATGATTACTACATGTATGTCATTAATGCAAGCATTGTAAATATGAAAATAGATGTGACTGAGTGCCTTCTTTCGACCATGTAATGGATAGATAGGTATGCCTATACATACCATTAGTGCTGCAGCCTACGTTCTGTTCTGCCAGTCCTATTTGGGTCGTGATTAGGCCCATTTTGGGTCATTACATTAGACCCTATTTGGGTCACCATTTGAATGTGACATTAATATGATTGAATGTGACATTAATATGATTAAATGTGATATGTGAAAGTACCTTCAGGTACTCCTTTGCTTTGCTTTGTACTCCCGTTATCCACCACTTAGCAGGTAATAATTTTAAATAGGAAAGGTATGGGATATGATTTATATGAGACATGGTATTAAAGAAATGCATGTGGGATTATGGAATATAAAAACATGACACTATAAATGTTTAAAGAATGTCTTTATGGTGTAGTCCGTGTTTGCCTATACATATGTATAATTCTAGTAATAATTTTGGAAGAAATATAATATGTGAATAATATGGTACTTGACATTATATGAATATACTCGTGTGTACTATCTATACATATTATTATAAATGTCTATTTTATAAAGTAAATAAGTTTGATCATTGAATTGTATAAGCGTGTGTGGGTGTGTAATGTATATTTCTTTTATGCTAAATTATTACACGTGTGAATAATTATATGCAATCATTTATATGTATTATTGATGATTGCTGTGAGTGGTCATCCATTTCATGTTTGTTCTCCAATAAATCTTTGTGCTTAGCACGGATGTTTCATTCGTGTTGGTATCAAAGATAGATATATAGCCAAGGACATTCCGTATCCGTCAAGGTCAACAAGTCTATAAGAGCATCTTGAGTATATTCTATATTATGCATTAATTAAGTAATTAAATTTTCTTTTGTAAATAAATGAATTATGAATGTAATGTGATCATTGTATAAAGAAGCCAACTTTTGAATTTGTAAAGTCACTTATGTGAAATGTACATGTATAGTGAAATTGTGAACTTGTTTGAATGTGTTATGTGAAAGTTGTTTTGTAATGTAAGAAATTTTATAAACCCGATTTTGGTATTTGTTTCTAAGACAAGCGTGCTTAGTTCTATAGCATCCTTCACTTGTTCTGGCGAACTGATTATGCTATAATGCGGTTTATTACGTAGGGGTAAGAGGTGTTATAGGATCAAATATCCTATTCCGAATAAAAGAGATCAATTAAAAAGACTTTACCATGCGAAAATATTTTCAAAATTTGATATGAAATTAAGTTCTGGCAAATACAAATTAGTGAAGAAGATAGCTATAAAATGGGTTTTAATATACCGTTTGGACATTTTGAATGGAAAGTCATACTTTTGGTTTTAAAAAATGCTCATTCAGAATTTGAAAATAGTACCTATAAATGAATTTTCAATAGTATATATTGACGATGTATTAATATTTTTAAATTCTATTAATCAACATTGTAGTCATTTATTTTATTTTATTTTTAATGTTATTCATAATAGTGGATTAGTAGTCTCTCCTAGCAAAATAAAATTTTTCAATTAAAGGTTAGATATATAAGACATGATATTAAGCAAGGAATTATTAGACCGATTAATACGAGTTTAGAACTTACTAATAAATTTCCTGATGAAATTAAAGATTTTTAAGATGACTAAATTATGTTCATGATTTTTTCAAAAACTTAGGAAAACTATATAAATCTCTTTATAATAGACTAAAAAAGAATCCAGAACCTTAGACGATAGAACATACTTAGATTTATTTATTTTTAATTTGTCACTATCATTATCATATATACATGTGTGTATATAAAATGCATTAATAATTAATATATATGGAATATAAATAAAATTGTGAAAATATGATTAGTTTTCCGTGCTTGCATTACACATTTTTGTATATATAGCTAGCATAGGGCAATATATGTCTTTTTGAAAACAAACTCTCAATTGATTATAAGTTTCAATTAAGTTAATTATTATATTTTACTGTTTAAAGTAGGGGTGAGCAAAAAAACCGATGGACTCGGTTAACCGGAAAAAAAAATCCGAAACCGAACCGATAGACTGGTTAACCGATTGTAATGGACTGGTTAATGGTTAGTGTTTTGAAAAAACCGATATTAATGGACTGGTTAATGGTTTTTGACTCATTTGACTGGTTAACCGAACCGAAACCGAATTTTTAGTTAATTTATTTATTTTTTAAATTTATAACCATTTATCCTAATTAAAAGTGATCACGTACTTTTTTTTATTATACTAATTATTTTAAAGTTTTTAACTTTTTTTAATTGGCTATTAGTAAGTATAATAATTTATCTAATTAAAAGTAATTATGAACCTAATATATTTACTTATTAAATATTAATTTTTAAAAACAAATTTGCTTATATCCACCAAATATTTTTATTTTAACAACAATAATGTTATATTATAGTGAAAAATATTTAATTTTTAAGTATCTTGAACATTTTAATTTTATTTATGAATATATTTATAATTATAGTGGTTAACCGAAAAATATTGGGTAACCGATCCGAAAATCCGAAACCGGTGGACTGGTTAATGGACTGTAATTTCAAAAAATCGATATTAATGGACTGGTTATGGACTGGGGCTAATAGACTGATTAACCGACTATGCTCACCCCTAGTTTAAAGTAGGGGTGTAGCAAAAAAAAAAATCAGTATATTAATATCGGTTTTTTGAAAACACTAAACATTAACCAGTCCGTTACTATTGGTTAAACAGTCTATCGGTTTCGAATTTTCGAACCGGTTAACCAATATTTTTTCGGTTAATCACTACAATTATAAGATGAATTCGTAAATAAAATTAAAATATTTAAGATACTTAAAAATTAAAATTTCTCCACTATAATATAATATCATTGTTGTTAAAATAAAAATTTTTGGTGGACATAAACAACTTTATTTTTAAGAATTAAAACTTAATAAGTAAATAAATTAACCGGTTCATGATTATATATAATTAGATGAATGGTTACACTTACTAATCATTAATTAAAAAAAAACTTTAAAACTTTAAAATAATCAGGATAATGAAAAAGCAGTGTAGCAAAAATACATAAAAAAATATAAAATTATTAAAATAAATCTATCCGATACTTACAACTCTTTTTCTTTATTTTTTTTAACTTGACACACATTATTTTCAGTGAAACTAAAATAATTTTTCTGAACTCAAATCGCACCCATTTAAACCTGAACCCGTTTGAGGCATTTGGCAAAACCCAACGGGCCTCAACTGCAATATTTGATAAAAATAATTTTTTTCTTTCTCTTTTATTTTTCTGAGTTCTTTTTCTTCTTCACTCTTCCACCGAGTGAATAGTACACTCGGAGTAAAAATTACTCCCGAAAATGAAAAATATTTTATTTGACCATCGGAAAATACTAATTACGGTGAGTTCAGTGGTAAAATTTGGAGTGAAAATAAGTTTAAATAGATTTCCAAAAGTCAAAAATAAGAAAAAGTCCTGGGCCGTATTAACGGACGCTGGTTTGACTAAGGTTTGACCGACCCTCTAAAAATAGTAAGTGACCTCCAAAAATTATTTTAAAGATATAGACAAGCTTAGAATAATATTTAGAAACTTTTGACAGTGAAAAATTAAATTTATGGTAACAGTGAAAATTATCGAATCAGACCGGTTAGAGTGAACCAGTCCCGAAAACAGACTTTGATTAAGCTGAAATTTTTTACGGAAGCTTAATTTATTATTTTGAGAATTATGGAATTGATTTTGAGCTCGTATATAAGCAAACACATCATTAAATGGGTGTCGACCCACATCTCGGCCTATTTGGGTGTCTACCCGACCCGTTTGGCTCATCCGATCAATTTGAGCCAATATTTTTTATAGTAGTCATTTTAATATCCCGTTATTATATTTATAATTATTTTTCGTTAAAAAATTGGTCAAATAGGTCGATCCATATCTCGGCCCATTTGGGCCTCCATCGGGCCCGTTTGGGCCATACGACCTATTTGACCTAATATTTTTTTAATAGTAGTAATTTTAACATTCTGTTAATTTATTTAAAATTATTTTTCTTAAAAAATGTGTCAAATGAATCGACCCACATCTCGGCCCATTTGAGCCTCTAACGGGCCCATTTGGGTCATCATTTGACCAATTTATGCCAATATTAGTAATTTTTTTTACATTCCGTTATTATAACGATAATTATTTTCATTAAAAAATTGGTCAAATTTTTAGCTCATGAGTCGATCCAACCCGCCCAACCTATTTGGGCATTTGACCCATTTATGACCCATACTTCATTTCAGCCAACATTTTTATGGTAGTTATTTTAGTATCCGTTATTGTATCGAGAATTATTTTTCGTTAAAAAAAATGTGTCAAATGGGCCGACCCACATATCGGCCCAGTTGGGCCTCCATTCGACTCATTTGGACCCTCCGATCCATTTTGACCCGTTTGGACCATCACCTGACCCATTTCGGCCAATATTAGTAGTTTTTTTTATAACCCGTTATTATTTCGAGAATTATTTTTATTAAAAAAATTGATCAAATTTTTAGCCCATGGGTCGGCCCAACCCATTTGAATATTTAACCCATTTATGACCCATACTTTTTGGCCCATTTGTGACCCGCCCATTTATGACCCAACCCAAACCCACCCAACCCGCCCAATTTGTCACCTCTAATTTTCACATATATTACAAATTTTAGTTTTTTTTTTAAATTATTAAAAATTTTAGTTAATATATTAATGTTATATAACTTTTCAAATATATTTTGATTTTCATTAATAGAAAATTGATAAATCAAGAAATAATAAGAAATACTAATTCTAAATACGAATATATTGAATAATTAATAAATTAAATAAAATATCTTTAAAAAAAACTAAAATGAAATTAAAATATATTTTAAAGTAAATGAAAATTAAAAGAATATAAATAATTAAATATGAAAATAATGAAATAAAAAAATTGTAATAAAAAGAAAGAAAGAGTGAAATAAAGTTAATAAACTGTAGGGGTGATTATGTTTTGGTTTTTTCGATTTGCTTAACCAATCCATGAGCAAAAAAAAAAAAAAAACAGTCAATTAATATCAATTTTTTCAAAACACTAACCATTAACTAGTATGTTATAATCGGTTAATAAGTCTATCGGTTTGGTTTTAAATCGATTTTTCGGTTAATCGCGCCAATCGATTTTTTTTCTCACTCCTATTTTAAAGTATTGAAAAATATTTTTTTTAAATAATATAGAAAAAAATAGAGGGTTAGTTTTGTTAAAAAAGTTTTCATTCAACTTTTTTATATAAAAAATTATTTTTATTGATATTATAATTATATATCTTTATTTATGATTTTTTTAATGAAAGTTGAATTATTGTAATATTCAATTAAAAGTGTATATGCAAATTACTTAGTATGTTTGAAAATATAGAGCACATATACAATATTTAGATAAAAGTATAAATAGAAGTATTTGATATTTCGTTGCACAAAACTGATTATAATTTTAGTTTTATTATTATTTCATTCTACATCAACTATAAGCACTATAATAACATTTTTTACTTTAATAAGTATTTTTTTTCCATTTAATTTTATATTATAAAGTATAGGGGTTTTTTTTTTATAAAACTATTTTTGCCCATACTAATGGATATAAATAATAAAAGAGTTTCGACTTTCAAATTTTTTTGTTGAATGCAAATTAAAATTTCATTAATATAATAAAAAATACATTTGAAAAGTATAAATAAACTTATCAAAGTTAAAAATATATAAGATGTATGAAATAAATGAAGTTGTTGAATTATATCTCCGAACTTTTTCGACGAAAACAATGAATAATGGTAACATGCGGTGCGCAATCTGCCCTATAGCGGAAAACTCAATCTATCTGTTGTTCAAAGGAAAATTTCGATAAACGAAGACAACCAAACTTCCATAACGGAAGACAACAAAACTTTCATAAAATAAGATATCAACCTCCAAATTTGGAAAACAAATATTTATTATAAAAATTTAAATTGCATTCAATTTTAATAAAAAATTAGACCTAAACAAAAATTTCAGATTTGATAACAATTCGAATTCAAAAACAAAAATACAGAAAATTTCAAATCTGAGATTATAAAAAAAAATACAAAAAATTGAAAAACAAATAAAAACTAATCAGATCTATACAGATATGCGTTTATTAAAACCAAAATCACAAAAACAAAACACAAATGATTTCAGATCTGGCACAATAATAAAAAACGAAAGAAAAACACAAAAAAAAAAATTCAAATCTGAATTTATTAAATCAAATAACACAACCAAAAACACAAAAAATTTAAAATAAATAAAAGAACAACAAATAAAATTAAAAATTCAAATCTGTACTGATCTGAAAATTATTATAGAGAAAAAAAATGAAATAAAAGAAGTGAGGTGAGGGGCTGCCGCCTAAAAGTGAAGTGATGGCAGCCCCAAAATTAGTTTAAGAATTTAGTGGGTATGGAACTTTTAAAAGAAAGGAAGAGAGATGATTTGGGTTGTTAGTTAGCCTTTCGACTTTCAACTTAAAATCACAACATTTAAATTAATTAATAAAACTTTGATAAAAATGTCAAAAATTTAAAATTTAAATAAAATTATGAAATTAAAAAAATTTAATTTTTTTGTATCTTTTGCATTTATTTGCAATTTTCAACCCGATCTGAACCATCCAAAAAAAAATTAAATCCAAATAACCTTTGAAAAAGTTAGGGTTGAAAACTAAAAGAAAAAGAAAAAGAAATAAAAAAATTTAAATGTGACTTGACCAAAGTTTTACTTCTAGACTTTTTTTTTCATCCCTCTTATCTTGCGGCTTTCTTTATCTCACTTTACCTCCATTGTCATCTGCCTCTAAGTTTCGGTATTAAAATAGCATAATTTTACTAATAATTCAGCCAGTTTGATTTTAACGGTTTTTAAATATTGAAAATCAAATAAATATAATCGAATTGGATATATTAAATTGCTTTTGATTTAGTCCGATTCAATCTTTTAGCCTAATTTGATACGATAAGGACCGGTTTGATTGTTGATTTGATTTTTTAGTTTTAATTGTGACCCAAAATCCAATCCGAATCCGCTCAAAAAATAAATAATTTGAAAAATTCCAACTCAAAAAACACTGATTCGAAGTGATCTGAACCGAACCATTTGCTAAGTCTAATTTATTCTTTTACAATACTTTAATTAATTTAAAAGTTAAAAATAGATATGATTTATTTATGAATGGGGTAAATAAGTAAATTTAACATATAATTAAATTTTGTACAAAAAAAATATAGAAACATATGTATATAATATATTTTGAGCTTTTCATTGATAGGATTTAGGGAATGAAATCTCTATCCAAACAATATTTTCGTAAGTGATAACGAAAACAATAATTCTCTACAACAATTATTTATTTAAAGATGAATTCGATAAAATTGCTATACAAATATATGAATATAGTATATTTTCTATCTGATAAATCCAAAAATGTCTTTATCTGTAGGAGAGAGGTCGATCCGATCGGATGAGATAACCCTGCAATAAGAAGAGCCCGGTCGGACCAGGCGTGAGCACTCCGAAGCTTAAGTTAGTAGCTTAGAGAGAGAATGTGCTTTAGAAAGATAATGGTGTGAATTCAATACCTCGTGCCATCGTTGGCTGGACTATTTATAAGAGATAGTCGAGGGGCACTTGAGTGCCTGGGGAGTGATTACTGGCTGTCAGAGTAGGTATCCGGTGACATGACAGGGAGCAGGTGGTAGGCATGGGCGCTACCTCGTGTCAGGCGGCTGATGGGACTGGTGGTCACATCAGCCGATCGGGCATATGTGCTGCCTAGGAGCTCGTGTCTGATACCTTTAGCTGATGGGCTTTGGGCCTTGCCAGTTTGAATGGGCCGACAGGATAGGCCTCAGAGCAAATGATATTTGCTGGGTTATCACTTGTCCCCCCTCAACAGATCCGATCGGGCATAGATTTGCCTTTGTTGGTCTGTTCGGATGGAATTAGTTATGGAGGTTCCCGATCCGAAGACGCGTACTGGCGCGCTTTTTGAACTTGGGAGGCGCTTTTTCTGAAGCGACGCGCCTGCTGAGACAGCTGTTTTCCTTTAATGTTGTGAGCGTACCGAAGGTGACGCTTCGTTCTTCGCAGAGACATAATGTCCTTTGACACGTGGCGCTTGCTGAATGGCGCGTTGTTTGGCGTTTTTGAGAAGCTTCCGTCTATAAATAGAGGACTCTGTGAATCATTCTTTCTTTACTTTCGAAATCTCTAGCGAAGCTCTTCCAAAATCTTCCTTTGATTCCCAAATTTCTGCAACTACTCTTTACTTGTTCTTCGAATCCCTTCGAGTCTTTTTTCATCAAGTAAGTAACTTTTTTCCCTTTTTTGCTTTCTTTGTGATTTCATTTTTCTTCTCACACCCATTTCATTTAGAAAAGAGAGTTGCGCCTTTCCTTCATTCTTTTTTGTTGAAGATGGCCTCCAGTAGTGCTGAAGCATTAGACACAGGTTTTTTGGAGTGGTATGAGAACAAACCAGCCGCCGAGCTGCATTCTCGCCTAACCGCTGCAGAGGTGGCCGAAATTCCCTCCAAATACGGCCTTCCTGACGAGATATCAGTGTTGGCCTGTCCTGATTCAATGGCGGTGACTGAAGGGCCCTTCGGCCAAGATGGCGGAGAATGGTTCGTTTGCCACCTCTGGAGCCTAGATGCAGGCCTGAGGTTCTCGTTGGACGCCTTTGAGATGGCGGTACTGAGGGGGTATGGTCTCGCCCCTAACCAATTACATCCGAACGGCTGGAGATCGGTGGCGTGCTTCAAAATCCTTTGCCAAATAGAAGTGGTAGCACCGACCCTGGAGCTTTTTACTCACTTCTTCTATATTTCGGGTCGAAGCGACGGAACAGAGTATTTCTTTACAAGCCGCCCAAAGAGGAAGTTGATGTTCGTCCCCACCTCCATGAAAGGGTACAGAGAACGGTATTTCTTGGTGGGGAGGAAAGGTGGATTTGGGGTACGCCTCACCCGATCGGCCAGGGTCGAGATTCTGAAGGACCTTGCCGCCGGTCAAGAATTCTACGAGAATGATATAAAAAAGTTAATGGCCGCCGTGAGCAGGAATGGAGGGCCTTATGAATCCAAATTCCTTTTGCGTACACTGTTTGGCTCTCCCGGCTTCCAAGACGCTGAGAACGTACAACGTGAGCGTTAAGATCGGAGAAAACCCAATCATCGTGCATAAAATCATTCATTGCACTTTATTGATGTTTCATGAAGAGAATTTGCGTATGAAAAAAAAACTTATCTAGTTTATTTTCTGTTGTGCAGCTGAGATGGCTGGTGGGAATGAAGTCTCCAAACAACTTGGCGATCGGATCCGCCAAAAGCGCGAGGCAGAGAAGAAGGCCCAGGAGCAAAGAAAAAGGAGGAAATTGGTCCTCGCCTCCGAGCTTCGAGCTTCCAAGGGGCCGACCGGTACCTCTACAACGACTCCGGCCATCGTGGTCGTTCCGATTTCGTCGGCACCTCCTGCTGCCACTACTGCACCTACCTCCACTGCTGCTGGGTCACAGAATGTGTCTCGAACTGAGACCTCTCCTCCGTTGGTGCGCCACCGGCGCCACACTCTTCGGGATGAGTCAGACGAAGATGATAGGCCGATCGGAATCACTTTCCGAGAGGTAGAAGAGGCGGCCAAGAAGAGGGTTGAGGAGGCTGCCCAGAAGAAGGCCGAGGAGGCGGCCAAGAGGAGGGCTGCTGAGCTGATCGCCGAATCGGACGCTCGGGTTGCGGCAAGAGGCAAAGCTGTGCAACACGGCGAGTCTCCAAGGCGCTCATCCGATCGGCGAATCGTCCCTATGAAGGACGTTCTGAGAGAAAACTTTGGCGATGACTGGTCGGTGGGCCAGGTGGCTAGTTTCATTTGCCGGGGTCTTCTCCGGGATGACGATCATCGGGATGCTGGCGACGCCAGTCAGCTTAGCAGGGAAACCCATGCTATCGGCCAACAGCTGATAGACATAAGTATTTTACTGGCTGTTTCTGGTGCTCGTTTACACCTTGTGTCTGAGCCTTTTAGTCTTAATTATGTGTAGGCTGCCAGGAGGACACAGCGGCTGCACATGATGGCCCATCTGTGGAAAGGGAGGGCCGAGTCAGGCGCCGTGGCCAAGGCGGAGGCAAACACGCGTTGCGAGGTTGCCAAAAAGGAAGCTTCCGACCTTCGAGCTGAGGTTGCCAAGCTAAAGGAGCGGTATGCTGCCTCTCAATCGGAGACAGTGGCCCTAAGAAAGGAGGCCTACCAGAGTGCTCAGGATCTGAAGGCTCGGCAGAGCGAGGCCGATAGGCTGAAAGGCGAAGTTGCCCGCCTATCTGCGGAGGGTGCACAGCTAAGGCGGTTCGAGGTAGATGCAACCCGACTGGATGCCGAGTGCAGAGAGTTGGCTGCTGAGAATGCGAGGTTGAAGGCAGAGGGCGAGCAGCTTCGGACAGAAGTGGGGTCCTTGAAGAAGTCGGAAGGGGAGAGGGAGGCTTCCTTCACGAAGATTCTTGAACTTGAGCTTGCCACTCAAAAAGAGCGCCTGATTGATGAGTTGGCAGACGCTCAGGTGGAGCTGTTGTCCCGGCTAGTCCATGAAGCTGGGCGGAGCTTCCCCGGGGTGGATCTGTCATGGATGGACGACCCGGCATCACTGCCTGCTCCTCCAAATGATGATGACGACGAAGGCGCTCCCGAGGGGGAAATCACAGAGAGAACTTCTGGAGAAGGCCCTTTACTTCAGGAGACTATTCAAGAGGTTCCCTCTGAAGTGGAGCCTGCGGCGCCTTCAGTCCCCGAAGCCGAAATGAAGGTTCCTCCTGTGCCTGAAGCCGAGCCAGTGGCACCTTCTTCCATTGGGCCTGTCTCTGAAGGGGGGGCAGTATCTGTACCGTCGGCTGCCGACCCTTCTCAAGTCACCATCAATCCAATCGTTGAAGAAGTCGCTGATCCTCCTGGCGAAGTGGAGATTGTAGATATAGATAGTTAGCTTAGGAAATTAAATCAGCTTTGCTTTTTCCTCTCTTCTTTTTTTTTATCCTTGTAACAATTATTTACAAATTGTATAGTGGAGGCATTTGTATTAATAAAACTGCATATTTCTGCAAATCAACGTATACATAAGTTTGTACTAAAATTTGCAATATGATCGAGCTAATTAAAACTCGTAACAAAAAATTTGCATTAAATTTCACAAGTACTTCCTGAATTCAAATAACGTCAAAGCTGAGTGACCGATTGGGTCAATCTGGCTTTTCAGATCGCATAAAATTTGCACCATTTTGCTAAGTGATGCTCATGAAGCTGCATAAGGATTGCATAGCTGAGCTAGGTGATACTCGTAGAATCGCATAGTTATTGCGAAATCGAGTTGAGTGATACTCGTAGAACTGCATGAGAATTGCATAGCCGAGAGTACTCGTAAAATTGCATAAAAATTGCATAACCGAGCGAGAGAGATTAGATCCTCTATAATATAGATAATATTCGGGGAGGTAAGATCCTCCTTCGCAAAGGATTTGCTTATTAAGCTTGGGATGGGCATCAAGACTAGCGTAGGACACTATATTATGTATTAATTGAATAGTCATGAAAGAGAGAACATTTTTATTAATGAGGCAATTGCCAGGTTCTAATACATTACGCGACATGGTACTTTAGAATTATGGTATCTGGGGATATCTTGCCCCTCCATAGTTCGGAGCCTGTAAGTGCTTGGGCTTAGGACTTTAGAAACCTCGTAGGGCCCTTCCCAAGCTTTCCCACTCCGGCATTTCCCGAGCCTAGTTCTGCCTTTCTGAGCACCAGATCACCTACATTGAAAGTTCTGGACCTAACTTTAGAATTATGGTATCTGGCCACTCTTTGTTTATAGGCAGCGATCTTGGCGTAGGCGTCCTCCCTCTTTCCTTCTATGAGATCCAGGTCCTGGCATCTCTCCTGAGTGTTCATCCGTTCGGAGTAGAGAGCCGATCGGTAAGAAGGGAGGCCGACCTCCACAGGAATCATTGCTTCGGAGCCGTAAACAAGAGAAAATGACGTTTGGTGAGTGCCTGTTCTGGGGGACGTTCTGTATGTCCACAGGACACTCTGCAGTTCTTCAGTCCAGTTGCCTTTGGCTTGACCGAGTCGCTTCTTCAATCCCTCCAAGATGGTCCGATTGGAGACCTCAATCATTCCGTTGCTTTGGGGATGAGCGACAGATGTGAACTTTAATTTGATGTTCAAGCCTTGGCAAAAGTTTCTGAAGGTGGAGCTGTCGAACTGCTTGCCATTATCTGCAATAAAAACGTTAGGTAAGCCATACCTGCAGATGATGTTCTTCCATGTAAAGCTCTTGACCCTCTCGGCTGTGATGGTGGCTACCGGCTCAGCCTCAATCCATTTGGAGAAGTGGTCTACGGCTATTATGAGGAATTTCATCTGCTTTTTGCCCTGGGGAAAAGGTCCTAAGATGTCCATACCCCATTGGTCGAACGGCCACGCGACTCCGATCGGCTGTTGGTCTGCTCCATGCTGCCTTATAATCCTGCCGTGTATTTGGCATTGCGGGTATATCCTTACTTTCTCCTGGGCATCCTTGAGCATGCTAGGCCAGTAATATCCCGTCTGAAGGGCTTTTCTTGCCATGACTCTGCTTGCCTCGTGCGCTCCGCATATGCCTTCGTGGAGCTCTCTGAGGATGTAGTCTCCCTCTTCCTCCGCCACGCACTTGAGCCAAAGGTGACTGAAAGCTTTTTTGTACAAATCACCGTTAATGATGGAGTAATTGAGAGATTTTCGAGATACCTTTCGAGCTTCGTCTTTGTCCTCGGGCAGACGTCCTGTCTGGAGGAACTGCTTGATTGGGCTCATCCAGGTTTCATTCTCTTGGTCGATCTCCATCATCTCCGGCTCGTCTAGGGAGGAGGAAGTCTGGTTTATAACGGCAATGCTTTCATCTATAACACTTTGTGCGGAAGCAGCCATCTTCGCTAGCCGATCGGCCTCTGCAGTTTGGTCTCTTGGGACTTTCTGTAGCACCCATTCCGATCCAGCCTCTTCCAGTTTTGCGAAAGCAGCTTTAACCTTGGCTAAGTACTGGATCATGGTGGCCTCTCGTGCTTCAAAAGTCCCCAAAACTTGACTAGTTACCAACTGGGAGTCGCTCCTGATGGCCACCGACTCCGGTCGGATGGCGTGGAGCAGCCTCAGCCCTTGAAGGAGCGCCTCGTATTCTACCACATTATTAGAAGCTTTAAAATTAAGCCTTATGGCGTACCTTATTGTGATGCCCAAAGGGCCTTTTATTACAATGCTGACGCCTCCTCGAGTGTCGTTTGCTGCGCCGTCCACTGTCATTTCCCAGTTTTGTGGCTTGGGCTGACTTTGTGGTTCCTCACCCGCAAATTCGGCTATGAAATCTGCTAAAGCTTGGGCCTTTATTGCTTTTCTGGGCTCATATCTGACATCCTAGGACTGTAGCTTAATCGCCCATCCCACCATTTTGCCTTCCAGATCGGGCGTCTGGAGTATTTTCCTAAGAGGATGGCCCGATCGGACGACAATTGTGTGCGCCTCGAAGTATGGTCTGAGCTTCCTTGCACACATCATGAGAGCAATAATAAGCTGCTCAACCGGCCCCTTTCTTAGATCTGCGCCTCTGAGTACTTCACTTACGTAGTACACGGGTAGCTGTTGGGTATCTTCCTCTCGGACCAAAGCACCTGCAACAGCTTCCTTAGAGGTGGCTAAATATAAGTACAGATTTTCACCTGGTACTGGTCGGCTAAGCAACGGTGGGTTGGTGAGGAATGCCTTTAACTCTTGAAAGGCTTGCTGGCAGTCTTCCCCCCAGATGAAAGTTTCACTTTTCCTGAGCTTCTTGAAGAAAGGCGTGTAGCGCTTGGCAGAGGAGGAAATGAATCGTCCTAAGGCTGTTATCCTTCCATTCAACTTCTGGACGTCTTTTATGTTTCTGGGGGGTTGCATCTCGAGGATGGCCTTTATTTTTTCTGGATTTGCCTTAATCCCTCGTTGAGAGACTAGGAATCCTAAAAATTTTCCTGATGGTACCCCGAAGACGCACTTCTCGGGGTTGAGCTTCATCTGGAATTTATTCAAGGTGTCAAAAACTTTTGCCACATCGGCTGGATGTTCCTCGGCGCTTCGGCTCTTGACGATCATGTCGTCAACATATACTTCGACATTCTGTCCGATCTGGTCTTTGAAAATCTTGTTCATCAGACGCTGATATGTGGCCCCACATTTTTCAGTCCGAACGACATCATCCTGTAGCAGAACGTCCCGTCGTCTGTGATAAAGCTGGTTTTCTCCTGATCCAGGAGCCACATCAGAATTTGGTGGTAGCCGGCATATGCGTCTAGAAGAGAATAAATAGCGTGGCATGCTGTGGCGTCTACCAACTGGTCTATGCTGGGCAAGGGATAGCTGTCTTTGGGACATGCCTTGTTAAGGTTGGTGAAGTCGACACACATCCGCAGTTTGCCAGATTTCTTCTTGACCAGCACCACGTTAGCCAGCCACTCTGGATAGTCTACCTCTAGGATGGTTCCGGTCTTGAGCAGCCTATCCACCTCTTCGGAGATGAACTTCCTCCGATCGGGTGCATGCCTTCTTAACTTTTGGCGGATCGGGGGAAAGTTTGGGTCCACATTTAGCTTGTGGGTGATTATTTTGGGGTCCACGCCAGGGATATCTTCTGGCTTCCAGGCGAAGGTCGCTTGATTGATGGTCAGGACATGCATGATGGCTTCTTCAGTTGTTTTATCCATGCTTGTCCCCACCTGAACATTTTTGCCTTTATCTAGCGACCTGGCCTTTGTGGCCTCTGCTGGGTCCATCCTGGGCCTTTCCGCCTGCTCTCGTTGCTCAAGGCCGGGCTCTACGACCATTGCTTCTCGCTGTTGCTTTATCATGGTGATATAAGCCTCCCTGGATGCTTTCTGGTCACCTCTTAGGATGGTGACGCCTCCTGTGGTTGGAATCTTCATCACCATGTAGCGGATGGAGGTCACGGCTCCCGTCTGGAAAAGCAGTGGCCTGCCGAAAATGGCATTGTAGGCGAATGTCATGTCAATTACCATGAAAATTACCTTGCAAGCGTGAGCTATCGCCTCTTGGCCGAGCTCCACGAAGAGCTCTACAGATCCCACTATAGGAATGGTGGCGTTGCCCAGGCCGATCAAAGGAGTGGCGTTCGGCTTCAGCTCTCCGATCGGGAGTCCCATGGCTCGGTAGGCCTGGAGAGTTAGGACGTTGACAGCACTGCCATTGTCCACCAGAATCCTCTTTACATTGAAATTATTTATCCGAGCTCTTACAACGAGAGCGTCCTCATGAGGGAACAGGACATCTCGTGCGTCCTCACTGGAAATGGTGACTGAGGCGGGCTGCTCTGCCTGGCGGGAGAGGTAGACATCTTTGCCCTTCCCTTTCTTGGGGAGATTTTCTCCATAGGATGACCCTCCGGTGATTACGTTTATCACCCCGGCGTAGGGCCTGCTTGGATCGGCGTTTCTGGGGTTCCTGCGCTCATCATCATCTGAGTCAGGATCGTCCCTCCGAGGCTTCGGCTGTCTACAGGGTTCGTCCCCTGTGGCCGGGTCTACGAATCTCTTGAGGGCCCCGTGGCGTATCAGCCTTTCGATCTCCTTTTTAAGAGAGGTGCACTCGTCGGTTAAGTGACCGACATCTCTGTGGAATTCATAAAATTTGCTTGGGTCCCTCACACCCCGGCTTCTTGCAGAGAGGTCCCTGGGCCAGTTGACTTTGCGGTGCTTCTCTTTAATCCACATCAACACCGCAGTTGGGGTAGCATTGAGAGGGGTGTACGTCCTCTCTGCCTGGTCGTCTGGACGCGGGTTCCGGTCTCTTCCCGATCCTCTAACCTGGCCTGAATTTCTAGAACTTTGAGCTCCATCTTGGCCTTTAGCTGTCCGATCGGAAGCGGGGGCTCTTTGAGTAGAGCGATTGTCCGGATATTGAAGGCGGTCCAGAACGCTGGTCCTTCCTCTTCTGTTGGACCTAAGGGCATCATCCAACTGGATATGTTGCCTGGCCCTCTCCATCAGTTCGACGAAGCTGGATGGGGGTCTTGTTGTAAGTGACTCGAAGAGTGGTCGGTCAGTGATGCCCCCTGATAAGGCGTTGGTCGCCATCTCAACACTGACATTTCTTACTTCAGACATGGTAGCCTGAAACCTGTCGATGTAGTCTCGAAGACTCTCATCTGTCCTTTGGTAAAGGTTGCACAGGTCGTTCACCGTCTTAGGCGCACATGTTTGCACAATGAACCTCGTAGTGAACAGCTCCTTTAACTGTCTGAATGACGTAACGGATCCCATGGGCAGCTCATGGAACCACGTCAATGCATCCCCTCCCAGAGTGGTGGGAAAAACCCTACAGGCTATTCTTTCGTCATAAGTATAGACCTGTACCTTGGTCAAGTACTCTGCCAAGTGTGTGGTAGGATCTGTTTTGCCTGTATACCTTTCCATAACCACATCTCGCCACCTGGGGGGGAGCTCAGCACCGGTGATTTCTCTACAGAAGGGGGAGGCAGTATTCCCACAAGTATTTCCTTCGAAGGCGCCTCTTTTGGGCGCGAGGACACCAAACTGCTTGAGCTTCTGCATAAGCCACTGGTCCTGCTTATTCAACGGGTTCTGTTTGCTCAGGGTCGTGGCGGTGGACTCGCCCTTGTGCTTTCTAGTTTGGCTGCGGCTTGGGGTGCACATGTAGGACACATCATCCCTCGCAGACAGAGTGGCGGACCTGTTGCTGTAGGGAGAGGCCCTACTTGCAGACATTATCTGCTTCCTCTTGTCGCTCTTGCCTGGGGTCCTGATCGCACTTTTCCCGGTTCCCTGAGCTCGAGACTCATTAATAATGATTCCCTTGTTCCTGTTTCTCCTGAAGTCTTCGCCCGCGAGGTAATCCTCTTGGGCTCTTTCAGAAGCAATTGGCTTCTTACCCTTCTTAAGGGTTTGGACAATGCTTTTTGTAAAATCATTGAGAATGGCGCGCATGTCCCTCACAGTGATGGGGGTGTTCTCTGGTTGCCTAGTAGTGGCATTATCGAATTCGGGAAGGAGGTTGGTCCTAATGGGGGACCTGGTGGGCGCTGCCCTCCTTCTCGAGGTGCCTGATATGGCACGAGCGTCGTCATCATGGTCATGGTCCATGGGGGTAGTATTCTCGTTGGATCTTGAGTTCGACATCTCTCAACGAAAGCACCAAATGATAAATCCAAAAATGTCTTTATCTGTAGGAGAGAGGTCGATCCGATCGGATGAGATAATCCTGCAATAAGAAGAGCCCGGTCGGACCAGGCGTGAGCACTCCGAAGTTTAAGTTAGTAGCTTAGAGAGAGAATGTGCTTTAAAAAGATAATGGTGTGAATTCAATACCTGGTGCCATCGTTGGCTGGACTATTTATAAGAGATAGTCGAGGGGCACTTGAGTGCCTGTGGAGTGATTACTGGCTGTCAGAGTAGGTATCCGGCGACATGACAGGGAGCAGGTGGTAGGCATGGGCGCTAACTCGTGTCAGGCGGCTGATGGGACTGGCGGTCACATCAGCCGATCGGGCATATGTGCTGCCTAGGAGCTCGTGTCTGATACCTTTAGCTGATGGGTTTTGGGCCTTGCCAGTTTGAATGGGCCGACAGGATGGGTCTCAGAGCAAATGATATTTGCTGGGTTATCACTAACTTTCATTGATAAGATTTAAGAATGGATTGATTGACAAGACTTTTTTTTTTTGAAACTACTTGATTGATAAGAATGAAAATATCGGTCGAAATAATATTTTTATACAATAAATTTCGTTAAAGATAATTTTAAAAATAATTTTGCTAATAATATAAAAGATTTTAGTATAACTAGAATTGTGCAAAACCATATCCTACTGTGAACATTTTAGTATGACTCATTCAGCTTTTTAATTTTCGGTTCAAAGAGTTGGGTTCGTGCAGTTTATTCGATTCCCAAAATCCTAAACACACGCAGCCTACGGCAGTCGTAATAGTCCTCTCCATTTTCATTCTCCATAAACAGCCGCCGCCCTCTTCTCTCCCACCGTCGCTGGTGACCGTTGTCTAGTCTCGCTCTCACCTTGCTTGCATTATCTTCGTGTTATGTGTGAAGTTGTTTTCTGAATGTAATTGGGTTGCGAAGGAAACTGAAATTATGTTTTTATTTTTAGCAGGTCGGGAAGGCAAGTGCCATTTGAAACTGGAGTTTTGTGCTTTGTGTTATTGAAGCTTCAACTTTTAGGGTTTCAGCGAATTGAGAAAGATGAAGTCTGTAGTGGGAATGGTGGTGTCAAATAAAATGCAGAAATCAGTTGTGGTTGCAGTTGATAGGTTGTTCCATCACAAACTCTACAACCGCTACATCAAGCGCACCTCCAAGTTCATGGCCCATGATGAGAACAATCTTTGCAACATTGGCGATCGAGTAAGCATGTCTCTTTATATATTAAGCACTTTTTTTTTGGATGTTGTTGCTTTAGCACAGTATTGAATCTAATTTTTATGACATTTCACTCATATTTTTATCAGTTTTCACATTGAAATATTCATGCAATATGCAAGAGAAAAAGGATTTAGTATCATGATGCTAATTTTATTGTTATTATTTAAGATGTGTACTTCACAAACTTCACTTGATAATCTGTTACTAAAAATTGGAAGTAGTATTGCGTTTAACTATTTATATGTTCTACGCTATGGTCGAAGTTTCTTTTGCACTTTCTGGGATAGTGTCAAGGCTTCTTGAGCTTTTGTTTAACACCTTTGATCATTTGTGTTATTCATAACATAGAGCTACAATGGACACTTTCAGCTATCATATTTGGTTTGTTGATTTCAAATTTCCATTTTCTTTTGACCTCACCTATTCTCAGTTTCAAGATATAAAATTAGATGCACTCAAATTTTAGACATCATTGAATAGCCCATGATTCTAATTTGTCTAGGTTCAAAAAACTGGACAACTTCTCAAAACTGCTAAGCATGCTCTGTTTCTAGTTACAGTAACCATTGCACTGTTTTGGTCACATATTGATAAAGATTGGAATTCAAGAAACAACAATACAACCAAACCAAGTATCAAATAGGAAATGAAAGGAAAGATGTGAATGATTTCATTAATGGATAACTGGAAAATACAGTATAGTAAATTCTCCAGGAAGACAACTTCCCTCTCCAAAATGGAGCCCTGCTCTCAAAGCACAAAATTACAATCCGAATCCCCCTTTCCTCCTCACCCCTCTCCCCTTCTATAGGAAATAATCCCTGCAAAAATAACTAACTATTTTCCTATCCCCTAGCTAGGAGTTAGGTCCAGCTGGCACACACGCACAACTTATTTCTTCCTTTCTCTTCAGTTACTGCTGCGTCCTTAGGCATGATCACGGGGCGGGGATTCCCCATCCCCGGCGGGTCCCCGACCCGATCGGGGCGGGGAATCCCCGAATTTTCCCCCCGCGGGGACGGGGACGGGGATAAAAAAATCCCCGCAGGTGAGTTCGGGGCGGGGACGGGGAACGGGGTATCCGCCCCGCGAGGATCCCCGCCCCGAAAAAAATATTATATACATATATATATATTAATATATTTATATTATATATATTATATATTTATATTAATTTCCCACTTTCCCTTGCCCAGTTGCCCTAAACATTAAACAAAACCCACCCCACCCAATACCCACGCCGTCCTAACTGCCCCTCTTCACTTTCTTTTTCTACTCCATCTACTCCACTACCAGCAGCCCTCTTCTCCGACAGTTCACCACCAGATCTCCTCCTCCGGCTGTTCTACCAGTCCACTAGGTCCTCTCGCGTCTTGCCTCTCCTCCCGCAATCTTGCTCCTTTGCCTTTGGGTCTCAGTCCACCGACGCCACCAACTCTCTCCATCTCCGGCGACACAGGTTTGAATTGTTTGAAATGGCAGCGGGCACAGGTGAGATGGATTTTTCATTTTCTGGTCAAGAGGTTGAAATAAAGATGAAGGTATGGTGATTGAAAAATTGTAATTGTGGGTTTGTTGGTGTTTCGTTTTTGCAACTAATAGAATTTTTTTTTTTAAAAAAATGAAATTCAAAATTATTGTAATCTTGTTTGTTGCTTTGTTGTTGAATTATTGAATGAGTTTTTTTCAATTCAGTTTTGGTTCATTTGAGAGTTAAATCGGGGACAGGGATCCCCGCGGGAACGGGGATCCCCGCCGGGGCGGGGATGGGGAGTATTTTTCCCCCGCCTCGCCAGCGGGGGCGGGGACGGGGAATCCCCGCCTCTGCACGGGGCAGTGAGTGGGGAGGCATTCCCCGTCCCCGCCCCGCCCCGTGATCATGCCTATGCGTCCTCTTCTTGCGGGTGTAAACTAGCAGTTTCCTGGGCTTGTCCAGCCCATGGTGCAGAGGCCCATCTTCTGAGTCTTCTTTCCTATCATACAGAGGCCCATCTTCTGAGTCTTCTTTCCTATCATTGCCACCCTCTGTAAGCGAAGTCTTGTCCTCAAGACGCAACTGTGGATGGGAACTTTTCATTACGAATTCGTCCTCCCAAGTTGCCTCCTCCACACCTTTGGACTGCCATTGCACCAACCATTGGGAGATTTGTTCACTGCCCCTGGAGATTACTCGTGTAGCTAGTACTTTTGATGGGATAGCTTCGTTGGTTTGCTCCACGCTCAACTCTGGTGGCAAGTCGGTAGGAGCCTGCTGATCTCCAAGGGCCCGTTTGAGTAACGAAACATGGAATACCGGGTGGACCTTGGAGGTTTCGGGAAGGTCCAGCTTGTAGGCTGATGTCCCAAATTTTGCTAAAACCCGATAGGGGCCATAATAGCGTGGTGAGAGTTTTGGGCACACTCTTCGGCTAACGGACTGCTGCCTGTGTGGTTTTAACTTCAAGAAAACCCAGTCTCCTACTTCAAATTGGACATCCCGTCGGTGTTGGTCAACACGCGTCTTCATGAGCTGCTGGGACCGTAGTAGATGTTGTTTTAGCTGTCTTAAGGCCTCATCGCGCTCCTGCAACTCTATTGCCACTGCTTCAGCTTGTATCTCCCCAGGCACATATTGCAAAAGTGTTGGTGGGCGCCTCCCATACACCACTTCGAAAGGAGTTACCCCAGTACTGATATGGTGAGAAGTATTGTACCAATATTCTGCCCAAGACAACCAGTGGCTCCAGTAACGGGGCTGGTCGGCAGCAAAACAACGAAGGTAAGTTTCAAGACATCTGTTAATTACCTCGGTTTGCCCGTCTGTTTCAGGATGATAAGATGAACTGAATTTGAGTTGGGTTCCTTGCAACTTAAATAACTCCTGCCAAAACCGGCTCATGAAAACTGGGTCTCGATCACTGATAATAGACTTTGGGAACCCATGCAGCCGAACTACCTCTTTAACAAATAACTCAGCAATGCTTCGTGCGCTGTAAGGGTGTTTCAATGGCAAAAAATGGCTGTATTTAGACAATCGATCAACCACCACCATGATGACATCATAACCTTTCGACTTGGGCATCCCCACAATGAAATCCATTGAGACATCTTCCCATACAGCGTGAGGAATTGGTAGAGGCTGCAGCAACCCAGCTGGTGCTAAAGTAGAAGCCTTAAACCTTTGACAAGTGGAGCAACTCTTGACATACTCCTTGATTTGTTGTACCATGCCCTTCCAATAGAAATTCGCTGCAAGCCGGCGGTAGGTGCGGTAATATCCTGAATGCCCCCCGGTAACTGTATTATGGAATTCTGTTATCATGGCTAGAATCCACGATGAGGAAGGAGATAGCACCAGCTTTCCCCCCCGGTACAAGACCCCCTGCCTCAGTTCATATTTGGGTTTAGAGGTGGGGTCAGCCTCAAGAGCCCGTTTTATGGTTACCAGTTGAGGATCCTGGTTTGCTTCCTCAATCAAGCGGCTGCCATCTGTCCAAGTAGGAGAAAAAACAAATGCTGCAAATTCAGCACCTACCTGCTGCCTAGAGAGGGCATCAGCTGCGTTATTAAGCTTCCCCGGCTTGTATTGTACCTCAAACACATATCCCATCAGCTTGGCTAACCAATTTTGTTGATCCGGAGTGGCTATCCGCTGTTGTAGGAGGTAACGCAAGCTCTTCTGATCGGTAAATACAGTAAATCGCCGACCAAGCAGGTAAGGACGCCAATGTTGGATAGCCAAAACCAGTGCCATTAATTCCTTTTCGTAGGTTGACTTGGCAAGGTTACGATCAGCTAGTGCTTTGCTGTAATATGCAAGAGGCCTCCCATTTTGCGATAAGACAGCACCCAATCCCAGTCCTGAAGCGTCACATTCGACACAGAAAGGCAATTGGAAATCGGGGAGGGCTAATACCGGAGCAGTAGTGAGCTTGTGCTTTAAAATCTCAAAGGATGCCTGAGCTTGATCGTTCCAGTGGAACCCGTTCTTTTTGGTCAACTCTGTCAGTGGCTTTGCTATCTTTCCGTAGTCCTTGACAAACTTCCTGTAGTATCCAGTCAGTCCCAAAAACCCGCGCACTCCTTTCACATCCTTGGGAATAGGCCAGTTTTGGACAGCTATAATCTTGGAAGGATCAACAGTCACGCCCCCTGGTGTAATTCGGTGGCCCAAGTAGTCGATTGTCGTTTGGCCTACGGAACACTTGTCGGGATTGACTTTAAATTGGTTATCACGTAGGGCTTGTAAAGCAGTAGACAAGTGGCACACGTGTTCTTCCCAGCTCCTACTGAACACCAGTATGTCATCAAAGAAAACTAAGACAATTCTCCTCAGCCAGGGTCTGAAGATATCATTCATTACACTCTGAAAAGTTGAAGGGGCGTTCGTGAGCCCAAAGGGCATCACTAGGAACTCGTAGTGCCCGTCATGAGTCCTGAACGCTGTCTTGTGTTCATCCCCTTCCCGCATTCTTATTTGATAAAATCCCGACTTCAAATCCAATTTAGTGAAGAATTGGGCTCCATTCAACTCATCAAGCAATTCATCCACCACGGGTATAGGATATTTGTCAATTATCGTCACTTTATTGAGGGCCCTGTAATCGACGCAAAGACGCCATGAACTGTCCTTCTTTTTAACCAGTAACACAGGACTGGAATACGGGCTTTGGCTGGGTCGAATGATTCCCTGGTGTAACATCTCACCCACTTGCCGTTGGATTTCAGTCTTCTGTAGGTGTGGATACCTATATGGCCGCACACTGACTGCTTCGTGTCCAGAAATCAGTCTGATTGAGTGGTAATGTAATCTTCGAGGTGGCAAACCACTCAATGGCTGAAAAACTGCCGAAAATTGCCGCATTAATCCTTCTATGTCCCTTCTCTACTCATACGAGAGGGCCTGGACCGAATCAGATAGCAATTGGGAGGATTGCTTATGCAATTGTTTGAGGCTCCCACCACCAAGCCATAACTGCAATGCACCTAAATCGGAAAGAGTCCCCTCAATTCCAGTTAACTCAATTTGCTGCCCACCAAATTCAAACCTCATCCATCTCTGTTCCCAATTATGAGTAACATCTCCCAAAGTGCGCAGCCAGTCAATACCCAAGACTACATCCAGCGGGCCCAAATCGAACACCAGCGCCTCCAAGGATATCGGGAGGCTCCCCAAACTCAAAGGGACAACCGTACATTTCGTATTAACAGAAATTCGATAGCCATCTCCTAGCTGAATGTTGATGGGGGAAATAGAAGAGATACTAAGGTTCAGAGAACGTACCAGTTTGCTAGAGATGAAGTTATGTGTTGCCCCTGAATCCACCAGCAACAGAATGGGAATCCCTTGGAGAGCTCCCCGTAATTTCATGGTCCTAGGCGCCTCTGTTTGTCTCTCCGCATTATAAAAAATCTCGAGAGAATTGCATTCTCCCGTGCCACTGTCCTCCTCCGTTCCTTCAGCCCGAGGTTCAACCTCTACATCATCACAATCTTCCAGTTCCAGGAGCAAATCATTTGATTGGATGGTTACCCGTAGGTCCCCAGTTTTGCACTTGTGCTGTGGGCTATACCGTTCGCCGCACCGGAAACACAGACCCAATCGCCGGCGTTCTTCAATTGCTGCCATCGATAAATGCCTGGGTCCTCTATTGCGATTTGCTGGGGGTGCTCCACCAGTTAGGAATGGCCGGGCTGGGGCAGTTGGGACATGCACTGGATTTGGGTCTACAGGCTTGGGCTTATGGTCAGCTTGGCCCAACCCTTTGGGGTTGATCGGACGCCAGTTTGAAGCATAGGAAACTTCTGCTCTATGGGCACTTACAGCACCTCCCTTCTCTTTATCCCCCGATCTACTCCCTGAAAAACCAAAAGTCAACTCTGCATCTCGCGCCAGTCCCATGGCTGCTTCACAGGTTTGTGGCTTGAGGAACCTGACCCACCGCCCCACTTCATCCTTCAATCCGCCCATAAAATATCCCAAGAACTGCTCCTCTGATGTCTTCGGAATATAGCTGATGATCGACTCGAATTCCTCGATGTATTCATCCACGCTCCTCGTCTGAAACAGAGTACGAAGCTCCTCATAGGGGTTGTGAGTGATACGAGTACCAAATCTTACATTCAATCTGGTCTTAAGCTGCTCCCAAGACATATGGGGATTGTCTCGTAAGGCCTGAGAAAACCATGTGATTGCAGCACCTGTGAAGCACATTTGAGCTATTGTCAACTTCATGGGCTCCGGCGTATTATTGACCCGAAAATACAGCTCTGCTTTGGCAATCCAGCTCCTTGGTTCTGAGCCGCTAAACTCTGGAAGCTTCACCTTGGGTAAGGCCAATGCGCCCGTCCCGAAATGAGAATCCCGTACAAATGAATCGAGGCGGGGAAGAGAAGGTTGTCCAAATCTAGAGCTGGAATGGACGTAATCGTGCCGAGCAATTTCTTCGTTGGTGTCTGCTCCTTCTATTGAGGGCAGGTCAGCTGTTTCATCTATCACTGGTTGTTTCTCAATTTTTTTGGTTATTTTGGCATCTAGAGATTCAAGCTTGCTCTCCACAAGTTGTTGAAATGCTGAAATGGAACGTTGAATGGCAGCTAAGGTGTCATCGTGGGCGTCAACCCGTTCTTGCAAATCAGTTTTGGATTGCAATCTGGTTTTGGGTGGTTCAGTCATTCTGTTTGTGATTGAGATAATAGAAAACCAAAATAGATAGATGGATGGAGAGGGAGTTTCCCACAGACGGCGCCAATTGATAAAGATTGGAATTCAAGAAACAACAATACAACCAAACCAAGTATCAAATAGGAAATGAAAGGAAAGATGTGAATGATTTCATTAATGGATAACTGGAAAATACAGTATAGTAAATTCTCCAGGAAGACAACTTCCCTCTCCAAAATGGAGCCCTGCTCTCAAAGCACAAAATTACAATCCGAATCCCCCTTTCCTCCTCACCCCTCTCCCCTTCTATAGGAAATAATCCCTGCAAAAATAACTAACTATTTTCCTATCCCCTAGCTAGGAGTTAGGTCCAGCTGGCACACACGCACAACTTATTTCTTCCTTTCTCTTCAGTTACTGCTGCGTCCTCTTCTTGCGGGTGTAAACTAGCAGTTTCCTGGGCTTGTCCAGCCCATGGTGCAGAGGCCCATCTTCTGAGTCTTCTTTCCTATCATACAGAGGCCCATCTTCTGAGTCTTCTTTCCTATCACATATGCACACTAGCATTTGCGGTATAGTTGGTTCTTGCTTAAACCCTTCATTGGATGGCTTGCTAGTGATGTTAGCTGTCAAACTTACTTGTTAGATGGAATTCATGCCTACTGCACAATTTGCTAATAAATTTTCCTTCCTATACCATGATGTTGATTCCATCCAACAAGTTGTACAAAGTATACAGATTGCTGTTCCATATGAGAAAATAGCAATTCATTATGGTTCTTGAAGAAGGCGCAAGTGTGATGAGGATCTCAGAAACAACAAAGATGCGTTGGATAGATTCTCACAGTGCAGAATTCCTGCCTCTTTTTCATCCTTTGAAATCATTAGTGAAGATGAAATTTCACATACTTTGAGAGTTTTACTATGCCTTGCCTTGTGGTATTGTAATGCTTCACTTCTATGAAACAACCATAAAACAACTGCTGTGTTTAGTGATGCAGTCCTCCAATTAATCATTTGAACTAATGGACGTTCTTAAGATAATTAGTAATGCTTCATTTGGTCGTGTAGACTAAGTGTGAGTAAAGCAACAGAAAACATGGTCATGTTCCCCCTTCTCTTTCTGCTCCATTTTGCCTTTAGTGTATACCATCCAATAAAATGAACAACTGCACACAAACACTGTCTGATTTAGTGCAGCAACAGTTGTGCATAGATCAGTTATATATGGATAATAACATTTTATGATGATTTACTTTTTGAAAATGTGATTTCAGGTTAGATTGGATCCTTCTAGGCCATTGAGCAAGAGAAAGCATTGGGTTGTTGCTGAAATTTTGAAAAAAGCACGTATTTATGTTCCCCCAGCTGCTGATAACGTTATTGGTTCAAATAGTGCAGCTGAATCCGCGAATTCTTTAGCCTCTTAAGGTCTCTCAAATTTCCTTTGCACTTTACATTTTTCTTTTTTCTTTTTTTTTTTGAAAGAGAGAGAGAGCATAACCACAAGTACATTATGATTAGCAGTTGTTGAAATCCTGTGCGCATGTAAACATGTTACATGCACCTCAATTTGATTGGCTTTTATTCTAGTTTACACTACACTTTGTAAAGAGAGACTTTGTTAAGAGAACAATCTTTTTCTCTTGGTACTGGAGACATTTGGTTGACTGCAGAAGTCCTGAATCAGGGTGGCAGGCTCTTAAGAATTAATGAGAGGGAAAGATTGATGGTCATGAATCAAATTCAGCTTACCTATGTTCCCATGGACAGATGAAAAACACTTGAATGTTTTGGCGACTGGAATTGCATTTTGGTTCGTTTACTGTCTTGAACGTTAGTGTAAAGATTATCATTCAAATAAACAAACTGGCTAGCAACAACCACCTTTGACATTCCTCAATTTAAACTATGTTCGGATGAAATAAATCATGGGTGGTATAGGGTGGTAATATTTGCTAATGTATTTGAAAAAATGGTGTTATATGATATAGTTTAATAGATTTTGGATAAAAGGAAAAATTCAAAAAATAAAGAAAATTTTAATAAAAAAGTCAAAGATTAGGGTTATATAATGGAGTTATCAAAATTAAATAAAGGTGATGAAAGAAAAAAAATATCTTAGAAAATAATTGAATCGGTGGTTTTAAAATTTGAACAAAATAAATTTATGGATTAACCATGAAAAATCATATCCACAAAGAGCCTATCTTTCCGAAAAAGCCTATTAAATTATACAATTTCATCCCGGCTTAAAGGCTAAAACTAGGGGTCAGCATGGTCGGTTAATTGGTCCATAAGGCTCAGTCCATTAACCAGTCCATTAATATCGGTTTTTTGAAATTTCAGTCCATTAACCAGTCAATTACCATCGGTTAACCAGTCCATTGGTTTCAAATTTTCGGATCGGTTACCCAATATTTTTCGGTTAACTACTATAATTATAAATATATTCATAAATAAAATTAAAATGTTCAAGATACTTAAAAATTAAAAATTTTTCACTATAATATAACATTATTATTGTTAAAATAAAAATATTTGGTGGATATAAGCAAATTTTTTTTAAAAAATTAATATTTAATAAGTAAATATATTAACCGGTCCATAATCACTTTTAATTAGATAAATTGTTATACTTACTAATAGCAAATTAAAAAATCTTAAAAACTTTAAATAATTAGTATAAGGAAAAAAAGTACATGATTACCTTTAATTAGGATAAATTGTTATAAATTATTAAAAAATTAATAAATGAACTAAAAATTCGGTTTCGGTTCGGTTAACCAGTCATATGAGTCAAAAACCATTAACCAGTCCATTAATATCGATTTTTTCAAAACACTAACCATTAACCAGTCCATTACAATCGGTTAACCAGTCCATCGGTTCGGTTTCGGATTTTTTTTGGGTTAACCGAGTCCATCGGTTTTTTTGCTCACCCCTAGCTAAAACAGCTTAATATCTTTACTTCCTTTGAAAATAATTATATATATCACAACTTACACTGACAGAGGCAACTGATGTGTCTGAACTTTGGAAATCCACCAAAACCAAATATATATATATATATATATATATATATATATATATATATATATATATATATATATATATATATATATATATATATATATATATATATGTATGTTGTAAGTTTTCGATATTAATTTCATACAAACATTATCATAAATATTTATACCCATTCACATCTTAAATATAATAATAATCACATAAAAAAAGTGAATAGATCACTTACTTTCAGCAGAATTCGATATAATGAAAAGAAATCTGACGATCACGAACTTTGTAAACTAGTTTCTTTCTCTTAACCCTCTTTATGCAGCATATACTTGATGGAAAGTTAAAATACGATCCTTATGTATTTTATTTTGTTTGCAAAACTTTTTTAGGGTAGAGAGAGGACTAGTTTATATACCCTTTTAGCTTTAGATCTAATACGTCTATCAAATACTAATTTAACGGTTAAGATTTAATATACTATTAAATAAATGATAATCCTAATCCTAACTTAATATGGATTAAATGCAAATAGAAGTATGAACCAAATAAACTTTTCATCTGGCCACACTTCTTACATTCTCCCACTTGGACGGATGTTTCATTATTATATTTAATAGCATAACATAAGGCTAGCAAAAATTAAATCTTGTAAACCGTTAACATCATAAACTCAGCGGCTTGCTTATGGTATCGACAATCCCAAGCCCTAAAATAAAGTTTATATAACGACCCGATTTGGACCCTAGAAGTTTTGGCTAAATTTTGTCGGATTTTGACAAGTTTAAGAGCGAAACTAGATGTAAATATGTGAGTTTGCAAGTTGTTAAATGTATAAAGTTTTGATTGTACTAGTGTGGTTTTAAGAAGAAGAGTAGTGGACTGAGTGAGGGTTCTGTCATGAGCGCGACAAATGTTGCGAGGGCGACAAAGCATTCCTTTGGTCGGGTTCTCTAAGTTGGACTCTTCGGGTTTAAGTGAGTATATCGGACACGTGGTAGCTTGGGAGTGTGTATAGGGGTTTTGACAAGTGGCAACGTAGGAGATGGACACTTGGCATGTGACTTTTTATTTTGAGTGAATATATGGGATTAATGGCATTTAAGGCTAGTTGGTGGCATTTATGTGTATTGGTGGGCATTTAGTGAGGTTTGACCGGTTGCTTTGTTTCCCTCCTTCCCATTTTGCTTTGCTTTAGTTTTCTTCTTCTTCTTTCTTTGCCTTGGTTTCTGCCGTGCTCCCTCTTGCTTTTCCATTCCCTTTTCTTTTCTTCTCTTTGATTGCTCCTTAAGTGGATCACTTAGATTGGTTTGAAGGGAGTGAGATAAGCATAGAGTTGGTTCCTGAGAAGGTAAGTAGTGTGAGTTTGTTAGTATTGGTCTTCTTCTAATACTTTGGTTTTCTGTTTTTGATTTAAAGTGAGAAAAGGATTGATTCATGGATTGTTTTGAATGATTTTGTTGAAGTTGTGGACAAGAAGAAGGACAAGGGTAAAGAGAAGATTGGAACTGAGTAGAGAGCAGTGATCAAGCTACCTAGAGATTGGGATCGAGTGTGATTTCAACTATTTTTGTATGTGTTTGTGATTGAGTGAATGCATGTGGTAGTGAGGTAGTGAACATGGGTTTAAATGCTAGTGTTATATTGATAATCGTATGTGTTGTTGAAGTATATGAGCATGTGATGTAGATGAATTTCTAGTTTTGTACATGATTGTGTTAATCTTGAGACATTGCATGATTATTGTGTTAATTATGTTTATATGACCTTAAATATGTTTTGGGGATGAAATTGAGTACTGAGGTAAGAGTTTTGGCATGTGAGTGAGGTGGGTATGTTTGATTTTGAAAACAGAGCATTGAAAAGCAATTTTGGGGAGAAATACGCTTCTGTCGCGAGCGCGACAGAAGCGGATTTCTTCAGCGTCTCGGACACTTCGTGTGCATCGTGAAGGGACAGTGTGCTCCGAGTCATGAAAGCAAGCATGACTCAGAGAGGGATGCCTTGTTGTGCACGAATCGTGCACAAGTGCACGATTGGTGCACCAGTGCATAGACGTGCACGAATCGTGCACAATGAGCACGAGTCATGCTCCTATGCCCGAGTCATGCACAAGAGCACGATCGCGACAGTAAACCCCTTCCCCGCCCTGCTCTGCTTCTGAAAATATTTTCTTCCTGTCTTGATTTGCATGTTTTCTCCCTAGTGCATAGTTTATCCTTACTTAAACCTCTTTTATATTATAATTAAAGTTTTATATTAATAATTATTGACATGATAGTGTTTCGATTTGCGTTTCTAGTAATGCCAAGTGATGAATGTCTTGAGTAAGTGAACTAAGCCTGAAGTGTCATAGTAGTGGATAGATAAGCATGCTTATAAAGGGTTAGAGGCGGCTGCTACAGTGACCTTAGTTGTGTCTACTTGATGAATACCTAGAGTATTCAACGCTATTGAGTTAGTTCTCTAGAGTTTATACAGTATCCACAGTACCCGTATCCACCATTGTTGAGAATTCAGGCTTCTAATGTATATTTTGTAGTGTACAAGAGATGAAGTAGTGACTTGTTTATGTTTATGAACATAGTATGATATGTTACCGATATCGTTTGCCATATTTGGGATTTTTGCACATGAATGGATTGAAGCATGATGTTATTTGCTTACAAGGTTGTGTATATGATTATTTGTGTATGACATGACTATCGACATGCCTTTGATATATCTGTGACTTCGTTCGAAGTCTATTGCTTCGTTTATCCCCACTAAGTGTTATCGCTTAGTACGGGTGTTTTTCCCGTGTAGGTTTACAGGATGGGAGTAGAGAGTTTGTATCTGCAGGTCATGGCCACTTGCATCTGCAGGTCGTGGCCACTAGGAGCTTGATGAAGATCTTTTTGTATAAGATAGAGTTTCTTATGTTTTGAGTAACATTATTATGTATATAAAGAAGTATAGTATCGAAATGTAAATGTTAACTGTTTTGTACATGTACCGAAGATAAAAATATATTAAGTATAAAACTTTTGTAATATGTACAGTTTATATATGTTATAAGAATAGTATGTTTTGGCCCAAGATATTCTGAATTATTTATTGTTATTGCTTCTGCTTTTGAGTTTAAATATGTATGTATGCGTTTGTGTGTGCGTAGCGCCCCCATATTCCTTCCTGGGTGTATTGAGGTGTTACAGTTTCGCAACCATAATGCATAAATTGTAGCCTCATAATAAGCTACAAATTCTGCTTCCATAGTGGATGAAGCAATAATAGACTGTTTGGCACTTTTCTATGAAATTGCTCCTTCAGCTAATAGGAACAAATAGCCAAACATTGACTTTTTGCTATCAACACATCCAGCAAAATCTGAATCTAAATATCCAATCACATCTAAATGATCAGACCTCTTATAAGTGAGCATGTAATCCTTTGTTCCTTGAAAGAATCTCAACACTTTCTTTGCAGCTTTCCAATGATTAATACCAGGATTACTTTGATATCTACCCAGTATCCCTACTGCAAAAATGATGTCGTGTCTAGTACAGGTTTGAAGGTACATCAAACTGCCCACAACAGAAGCATATGGAATTGCTTTCATTTCCTTACGTTCTACATCATTCTTTGGACATTGCATAAGACTAAATTTATCTCATTTTTGAATAGGGACAACACCTGCTGAGCACTTGCCCATATTAAATTTCTCAAGAATTTTCTCAATATAGGCTTTCTGAGACAATCCTAATAAACCTTCTGATATCTTACGAAATATTGAAATTCCAATCACATAGGATGCCTCTCCCATATCTTTCATTTCAAAACTCTTATAAAGAAATTCCTTAGTCTTATACAATATATCCAAGTCATTAGCAGCAAGCAAAATGTCATCAACATATAGAACTAAAAATATAAACTTACTCCCACTGATCTTCCGGTAAATACACCGATCAATAGTGATTTCCTCAAAATCGAAAGAAGTAATGGTATTATTGAACTTAATATACCATTGCCTGGAAGCTTGTTTAAGTCCATATATTGACTTCTTTAATTTACACACCATACTTTCTTTAACTTCAACAGAAAAACCTTCAGGTTGATCCGTGTAAACTTCCTCCTCAGGATCCCCATTCAGAAAGGCTATTTTCACATTCATTTGATGCAACTCTAAATCAAAATGAGCTACTAATGCCAAAATTATTCTCAAAGAGTCTTTCTTTGAGACAGGTGAAAAAGTCTCCTCATAATCAATGCCATCTTTCTGAGTGTAACTTTTGGCAGCAAGTCTAGATTTATATCTTTTAACATTGCCATTCATTATCCTAAAATTACAATTAAACTACATATTTATAGATATTAATCTAAGAATTGTGTCCCTTGAGAATAGTTGCAAAGTTTGGTGAAAGAAGACAACTTTTTTATGTGTCTTTTGGCTCAAAACTGCCCTAACGGTCGTTTCTGTCGTGATCGCAACGTTGTCGCGATCGCGACAGAACGCACTTGCCCAATTTCTTACTTCTTTCTTTCTCTTCTTCACTGGCCAGTCACGGGACGTTACCTATGATCACGGCGTGATCTGCTCACGCCTTTGGCGTGACTGGCACTCACGTCTCGCGACCTCTCCCCTTTCTCTTCTCTTTCCTTTCTTTCCTTTCTTTGCTTTCTTTGCTGGCTTCTCGTCACGTCGCGTGACCTTAGCTCACGGCGTGACTCCTCTCTCTCAGTCCTTCCCTTCTTTTCTTTCTCTTTTTCTTCTTTCTCTTCTTCAGTCACGTCTCGTTACCTACGGTCACGTCGCGTGACTCCTTGTGTGTGGCGTGACCTGCTCCTTTGCTCTCGTGATCCTCTCCTTCTTTATCTGTTCTTTTCTTCATTTTTCACCTAAAAATAACAGTAAACACACAAACATGCACTCTAATACAAATAATCATAAATTAACACATCAAATCAAATTTACACACAATAGCATAATTAATTTACATAAATACACACAAAATGAATACATAATTATACTTCAATTTAGCTCCTATCAGTCTTAAAGACCCATTTACAGCCAACCCTTTTAGAACCTTCTGGCAAGTTTACAAGATCCCAGACATTATTTTGAGCCATTGATTTTAACTCTTCTTTCATAGCATCAATCCATCTTTCAGACTTATCACTACCTATGGCTTGTGAAAACGAAACAGGATCATTATCAATGCCACAATCAAAATCTGTCTCTTGCAAATAAACCACATAATCATTAGGAATAGTCGACCTTCTAACCCTTACAGGTTTATTTAAGGCTATACTAACTGGTTCATTTGTATGAGCTGGTGGTAAGTTAGGTTCTTCATGGGGTGCTTCTTTGTTATCCAAATGTTGTTCTTGATTATTTTTCTCATCCAAAACAAGAACAACATTTGTTGTGGTGGTTGATTTAAGAACATTTATGGGTAACGGAACATCAACCCTTATTTCATTAATATCCACAACTTGATTTTCAGCACTCCCACTAACCTCACCATTCTCTAAAAATTTGGCATTTGCTGTTTCAATAATTCTAGAACTGTGGTTTGGACAGTAAAACCTGTACCCTTTGGATTTCTCTGGTAACCAATAAAGTAACCACTAACTGTTCGAGAATCCAATTTTCTTTCATGTGAATTACAAATTCTTGCTTCTGCTGGACAACCCCAAACATGCAGGTGTCTTAAACTAGGTTTCCTTCCAGTCCATAAATCAAAAGGAGTTTTAGGAACTGCCTTACTAGGAACCCTATTTAATAAATATACAGCAGTTCTTAATGCATACATCCACAAACTTTTGGGTAGTGAGGTATTACTTATCATACTCCTAACCATATCCATTAATGTTCTATTTTGCTTTTCTGCCACACCATTTTGTTGCGGTGTGCCTGGCATAGTATATTGTCCACATATGCCATGAATTTCGAGGAACTTAGCAAACGGACCAGGACACTATCCAGATTCATCATACTTTGCATAATACTCACTACCTCTATCTGATCTTATAATTTTCACTTTTCTATCTAATTGCCTCTCAACCTCCTTTACAAACACCTCAAGGGCATTTACAGCTTGAGATTTTTCATGCAACAAATAGATATATCCATACCGTGAAAAATCATCTATAAAGGTGATGAAATATTTTTCTTCATTAAAGGATGGAGTGTCAAAAGGTCCATAAATATCGGTGTGTATTATTTCAAAAAGCTGACTGCTTCTTGTGGCTCCTTTCTTGCCATGTTTGGTTTGCTTGCCTTTAATGCATTCCACACATAAGCCAAGATCAGTAAAATCTATATTTGGTAGAATCTCATTCTTTACTAATCTTTATAATCTTTCCTTGGATATATGACCCAAATGTTTATGCCACAAGTAAGCAGAATGTTCATTCGCCAAACTACGTTTTATTCTAATATTATGATTAACATTAAATAGGGATTCAGAAAAAACATCATCAAGTTTCAATTTATATAAACTATCCATAAGAATTCCATAACCAATAAAGGAATTATTCTTATACAAATTGAAACAATCATGTCCACCCTTAAAGGTATATCCACTAGCATCAAGTTTAGAAATAGAAATGAAATTTCTAGAAATAGAAGGTACATAAAGAGTGTTTATTAGATCTAAGTGGTGCCCAGTATCTAATGTCAATCTGTAAGTCCCTACACCTTCAATTGGGGCCTTCATTCGGTTCCCCATAAATAAAAAGTTGCTAGTTGGGCTTATAGTTTGGATTGAAAGGAATCACTGCATAATATTAGAAACGTGAGTAGTGGCACCAAAATCAAACCACCAAGTATTAGAAGGAACTTCAAATAAGTTTGATTCAAAGCATACAGAAAAATAATGTATACCTTTCTTTTCGAACTAAGCCTTACATTTTAAGCAATCTTTCTGATAATGTCCTTGCTTCTTGCAGAAGTGACATTTATTGAATTTTTGTCCTTTCTTTTCATCATTAGCAACTTGTGAAACTTTAGCAGGTTCCTTTTTCTTGAAATTCTTGGCCTTTGGTTTGAGTCTCTTTCCAGCTCCTTGACCCACTAAGTTAGTAGAATGAACTCCTTGTTTCTTTAATCTTGCTTCCTCCTGAATGAGCTTGTTGAACAGTTCATCAATATTCCACTTATCCCTTAATGCATTATAATTGATGTGGAATGGTCCATATTCAGCAGGAAGTGAGTTCATGATAAACTGCACTAAGAAGGAGTCTTCCATAGTCATACCTAGTGTATTAACTCTTGCTGCAATATTGGCCATTTCAAGAATATATTGCTGCATACTCTTTGACCCTTCAAACTTCATGGTCGTGAGTTCAGCCATAAGTGTCCCTGCAAGTGCCTTGTCAGCAGAACGAAACTTATCTTCCACTAGCTTAAGAAAATCTTTAGCATTCTAATTTTTAGTGCTAGGAAGAGTAGACCTAATATTATTGGCAATTGTCATTCGCATAAATTTCAAGCATAATCTATTAGACCTTATCCATGCCTTATGGTGTGCCTTTTCAGCCTCTGTACTAGTATCATTAATGTTAATAAGCTTATCCTCTAATAGCGCTAAGTCAAGATGCACCTAAATGGAAAGTGACTTGTTCGCTCCATTCAGAAAAATTCGCACCAGTGAACAAGGTAACAGAAGAAGCTTTAGAGTGAAGGCCAATAGCTGCAAATATATAAATGCTCACTTATTAACAAATTCATACAGGAAGCACATACATTAAATATATATTGCAGGTTTTTTTTGGGTAAACACAACAATATATATCATTACTATCATTAGAATGCCATTTAAACTTTATGAGAAAATTAAATAAACCTTACCAATTATATATAGCATCTTTGGATAACTATATATATGTGACAATAGTATATTCATTTTCTCCTTTATATTTATTAGTTATAGAATATTGATTTACCTTTGGGTAAATTCTTTAATTGCTATCAACTAATAAATTCTTTATGATAACATTTGTTAAAATACATAAATTATATGACTACGCATTCAAATTAATTTGTCCACTTTGGTGACTAACAAATTAATTTTAATCATTATGTCATATAATTAAACAAGTATAATACTAATATATTTATATATATATAGTAACACATCATAATATGCTAAAGATGAAATTAGATTAAATTTATTTATTTATTTTAGTCAAAATATCATTAATATGACTAAAATGTAAGAAAATAAAACTTTAAAAATTAATTCATCCATTATAAAAATTTCAAGGATCAAATTGTTAATTTACCATAAATAACAATTTCAAATAAAACAATCATAATTTGATACAATTTCCTACATTAATAGATATACATTATGGCAGCAACATAACATTATTATTAAAACATAATTTGCTGCATACATTAGCTGCTGCTTGGGTAGCAAACAAACTTCATGCATTAGTTGCATGATGGCGGTGACATCATCCTACTTTGATTTTTTTTCTTAATAAAATTTATGTGTTGCCCTTAAATGCAAATAGCTGTAAGTTTCATTATGCCAAAACAATTAATATATAAATATATAATTGTGCCCTAAATACAACATAACTAAACCCTAAATACAATATTCTTTATTTCTTATATCATGGCGGCAACCAAAGAATACGGCGGCAACCTTCATCTTCTTATTTCACCGGCGGCAGCAACAAATTTATTTTATGCCAATTTCTTCATTATTCCGCTAAAGCATATGGCAGCAATATATATATATTTTTTAATAAAAATTAATCTTAATGCAAAATCTTAAATTTTATGAACATCATAATATTTATAATCAACATTATAATTTTTCATAAACATTATAATTGAAACAATTATCAAATCAATAATCTAAGGATTATTATTAATTCAAAATCTATGGCTCTGATACCACATGTAAGTTTTCGATATTAATTTCATACAAATATCATCATAAATATTCATACCCATTCAGACCTTGAATATAATAATAATCACATAGAAAAAGTGAATAGATCACTTACCTTGAGCAAAATTTGACATAATGAAGAGAAATTTGACGATCACGAACTTTGTAAACTAGTTTCTCTCCCTTAACCCTCTTTATGCAGTAGATGCTTGATGGAAAGCTAAAATACGATTCTTATGTATTTTGTTTTGTTTGCAAAACTTTTTTAGGGTAGAGAGAGGACTAGTTTATATACCCTTTAGTTTTAGATTTAGTACGTCTATCAAATACTAATTTAACGGTTAAAATTTAATAAACTATTAAATAAATGATAATCCTAATCCTTACTTAATATGGATTAAATGCAAATAGAAGTATGAACCAAATAGACTTTTCATCCGGCCACACTTCTTACATATGTATGTTTGACTTGAATTCATGAGTCTTTAATTTGGAACAAGTTGTACACGTCTACTGCCTGTCGGTAATCTCTATAATTCACCATATCTACAGCTGTGAAAACTTTCTCAATTTGTGACAACAATTTCTCTGGCCATAACTTTTAAAATGTAATTGAAAGCAAGGCAGCATTTTGAAAGATCAGAAAATTGCCAAATACTTCGTAATTTGATGAACCTTAAGGGGCTCGCATCTTATGAGAAACCACCTACCAGTAATCACCACATAAGCAAGCACCATCCCTGACGTGATGAAACCTCTTTCCATCTCTTACAACAATATCCCTCTCAATAACTTTGGACATATATTTGAAGTTATTGTGGCAATCACCACAGATCCTAAGATTTTTGAAAACTCTGACAGTAGCTCCACAAGGAAGTTTCATAAACCCAAAAGCAATAGAGAGTTCTCACTATGAGTAGACAAGGCAACTTCTTTTTGGTCAAAGTCCATGTCATGCAACACAAACCTTGTGTCAGGGACATACCCCTATTTTCTCATTTTTAGGCACGGCTGATCAAGGTAACTATAAATTGCTTGCACCTCAGGGTGCGCAATATCATCAACCAAGAAGATGTGAACCATGTAACCGAATGTAACGGTTTGATATTTAGTGGTGCAAACATTATGGCTTTTAATGGCAATTGATGGTCATTTAAAGCAGATGTGGTAACTTAAATGGGCATTTATGATGGTTGAATGCTATATATATAGTTTGGGGTTCTCTCTCTGCTCTGTGAGATATAAGATACAGAACAATATACCATCAATAATCAAGAGCTAAGTGAGAGAAACTGAGTAGGAAAAAGTCTGCAGTAGCAATGGTTGGAGGTATGCGATTTTGCACTTGCTTCCGCTTAAGTTTTCGATCCCCTTACATTTGGTATTAGAGCACATTTGCCTCTGTCTTATTTGTGTGTTTTGGTTTGATTTTTCCATTGTATTTTGATATGTGAAATCCCTTTTGCAATTGATTTCCATGAATTTTGTGATTGAAAGGCTAGATCTAATCGGGTTTTGAAACCGGATTGTTGAGCACCCATTATAGTTATACGGGTGAAGAAGCAAAATGACATTTTGCTTATGTCATTTTAATACTTCGTTATGCTTGTATGTTTGTTTGTCGGTAACACCCTTATCTATAGGTATTCACTCTCTTTACGGATGAGTTCCCCTACGTATAGGTATGAGGTGTTACAACCCATCTTCTTCACGATAGGAAGAAGACTCTAACGTTGAGGAGGAGAACTTGAAAGCCATCTACAAGAAATCTTTTCCCATCTTTTCACATGAAGAAGGTACACGGTTTCAAAATATGAGGTATAGGGACCTTGTGGCATGTAAGTATTTTCCATCAACTTTGCTTGAACGTGCCAGTATGCTAGATTCTGTAACTCAAATGTTAACTTCATGTGGCCTTCTTAAATTTATATCCATGCATGCACATACCCATATAGATTTACTGCTTGAGTTCTATACTACATTGAAAGTTAGTTCTGAAAATTCACGTATTTTAGAATTTAGGTTGTGTGGACAACATCACAAACTCACATATTTCTTCATGTATACATCTTTTGGTTTTAAGCAAGATGGTTTGTGTGACCCCCCTCCTGCTTTTAAGTTGAATGAGTTTTGGACATTTCTTACTGATTTACAAACTCTATTTCAGGTTAAGAGAGGCAAGTCTATATTTATTAAGGATTTAAAATTTTGGTTATTGCAAAAAATCATTTCTTGTGTTGTTTTTCACAAATCTGAAACTAATAGAGTTTATGCTCAAGAGTTATTTTTAATGTGGTGTGTTCATAATAAAAAGAAAGTTTGTTGGACTTACTGAATTTTTAATCAATTATTGGCATGTTTTAAAAGTAAGGATGCTCCTTTAACCCATGGACATGTTATTTCCATCATTGTTAAGAATCTTCACATTAACCTTGATGATTTTCATCGTGTTATTAAATGTACTTATTTTACTAAGCAAGTGTTTGTGCGTGGTGAGGTAGTCGATGCACCTTTTTGGGTAATTCTTGCAAAATTTAGATCTTGTTGGAAGGGTTTGGAACCTGTTGAGGAGCCTGCTGCAGAAAATTCTTCAGATGATGTTTCTTGTGATACTTCCCAATTACCAACAGATGCTGGTACTTCTTCAGTCACGATACACCCATTCTGGAGCCGATTCTAGAGAATCAGAGAGCATTGCAAGACCAGCTTACTAATATGGAAGCATTTAATCATCAACTTGCTTGCAGGCAACGAAAAATGGAGTACAAGATGTACCGATTCTTCACCTACTTCGGCTTCACCATTGAGTCTCCTCCACCATCGTCTTTCGAAGATTGAGGGGAGTTCTTTCTTTTCCTTCTCTGCATTTTTGATTTTCATTGAGGATAATGTGCAATTTTTAAGTGTGGGGGAGGGTTTATAGAATTTGCTCTTTGTTTTGTTCATTATTTGTGATTTTCATTTTCATTTTTTGTTTTTATTTATTGCATTCTATTATATGCATGTGTGTTTGCGCTTAAATATGTGTTTGTGTTTTATTTTGCATGTTTTTATTCTCCCCACATTAATAAGTAGTCTCTTTATCAAGTCATCTTGATTTTGTTTGGGGTTATATGTTAAAGTTATGTTATTAGTTAGCTTCTGATGCTCAATTGGTAGAATTTTAAAGTTTAATTTAGTATATATGGTTGATTTTCTTATTATCTCTTTTTATTATTTTCAAGATTTTAGAATGTTTAGTCAAGTTTCTAACTATGCTTATAGCTAGGATAGTAAGTATTTAAGCTTAGGTTTTAAGGATTCAAGCAGCCTTAGGGAAACTATAGCCATAATACGAGTAACTCACTTTTCAATAATGGATGAGGACAATCTAAAAAAAAAAAAGAAAACAATGAATGAAATAAATTGTTGGTGTCATGGGTTTCAAATAAGTTGTGTGTAAGTGAGTATGCTACTCATTTACATTCATTCAGAAAGAGTGTGTGATGTCACAAATAGAAAATATATACAATAAATAGTGGGATGGAGCATAAAATGCACCCACTAAAGCAAGAAAATAATTTTTTTTTGTCTAAAATGACCATGAGAAATGTGAGTGAGTGCATGTGCTTTCCTTTTGTCCTAGTGGCTGCTTTTGTTTATAGAATCCTAAGGTTGAGGACTGACATCATGATTAGTTAGTTTATTTGGCATTTTGACTTGATATTCTTGGTTTTGTTCCTAATTAATTGAGATAATTTGTTAAATTTACTATGTATGCTATGCAACTTGTTTTCTCTATGATTGTTGAGCATTGGAAGCTTAATTATTAACTTTCTCTTCCTTAACCTCTTTCATAATTAAAATGACTTGTGGGATGGCTATATTTATTTTGGAGAAGATAAAAATTTCATTCCTTCTACTTAGATTTTAATTTCTTCCTTGAGGGCAAGCAAGGTTCAAGTGTGGGGGAATTTGCTAGGATACAAAATAGTATAGTTTTTAGGTTAGTTTTCTTCATCTTTTTCTTAGTTTTATGTTTGCTGTGATTTATATGTGCTTTTTTAGGTGTTTTAATTTGGTTTGTGCATTTTGTAAGGATTATTTAAGTTGGAGTACAATTGGCTGAAATTGGGCTTAAGGATGAAGAGTAAGAAAGCAAAGGAAAAGAAAGAGGATGTCATGACTCTGCACGTAAGTCACGGTCTTGATAGAGGGCGAGTATCATGAGTCAGCACGAAGGTGACGACTCGTTATCGAAACGAATGTCATGAGTCATGACAAAAGAGGAAGTCCAGTGTCATGAATCGGCACATCCATCACGAGTTGTGATAGAGACTAAAGGTGACGACTCCTACACGTGTCAGCACATCCTTCACGAGTCGGCACCAGCACTCCCTCCCAAGCATTATCTCATTTCATTACACCCTTTCAAGCCACCTGTTCATGTTTACACCCATTCACAATAGGCACAAGAAGGATTGCCAGAGGCTTATAAATGGATGCAATTAACTTCTAGAAGGGGGGGGGGGGGAGAGAGAGAGAGAGAGAGAGAGAGACGAGAATGACAAAGAGAAAAAGTTAAAGAAACAAGAAAAATACAAAGAGTTGTAGTTAATATCAAGTAAACTTCTTGAAGAGCATTGAAGAAATTCATCAACAAACTCTTTTCCTCTTTTCTCTTTTTATTTTGCTTGATGATTAGAATATTTTCTTGTTGTTATTTGTTTCTAGATAATATGTATCTTGGCTAAGTTTTTGTGTATTAGAATTACAGTGATGAATTAATATTAAAAACTATCTTTTCTATCTTTTCAAATGCATGAATGATTTAAGTTCAATTGAGCATGAATTGTGTTATGTATGTTTGATCATCATAAATAACTTGTTAATCAAATGTTTACAATGAGAATTGGGGCATTTTGGTGGAAAAACAATTAAATTTACTTAAAGGTTAGGAAAGTACTTGGAGACAAGAAATCCACTTTAAAGGGTTAAAGAATTGGCATAGAATTTAATGGTTTTTGTTTATCTCTACAATGTCATGAGAGTGCTTATAGACTCTAAATGAAAATACCTTTAATTGACAATGAGAGTTGCTTTTAAGGATTGTTGGCCATATTCTCCAATCATTGCATGTATTATGTGTATATAAATGGTTAAGATTATTGATTTATTCTCATTTGTAATTCTATTATACATTTTTACATATATTGTTTGAATTCATTTAGATTAATTAGAGTAATCATAATTCTTAGTAATTTAGGAATTTAAAAACATTTCAAGTACTTTTATGTCATTTGCCTATCCATCTAAGTATCTATTCAATTAATAAAAATTACTCCAAGGTTCCCAGTGTTCGACACCCTACTTGCTCTGTACTAAGTCTTAGAGACTAGGGTTACAATTTGACTCGCTTCATAGGGCTTGGGATTGTCGACACCATAAGCAAGCCGCTGAAAATTTATTGTGATAATTTTGCAACATTTTTCTTCTCTAAGAATGATAAATATTCCAGAGGCACAAAACACATGGAATTAAAGTTTTTTATTGTCAAAGAGGAGATTCAGAAACAAAGAGTGTGTATAAAACATATTAGGACGGATCTTATGATTGCAGATCCTCTAACTAAAGGTTTACAACCAAAGGCATTTAAAGAACATGTGCTTAGGATGGGTCTTGGTTGTATTGATGATTGATTATAATGCTTAACACTCTTGAGCTCAATAATGATATATTTCTGAATTTTATATTTCTTATTCATTATATTATGTATACATGATTGTTTGAATAAGAAATTTGTATGTGTTTTTATAACTAATATGTGAACTGTATGTTGTTTATATACAACTTATGAACATAACATACTAAGTTCATAATGTATTGGTATATGTAAGCAAGTATGCGACTATACTGTGTATGACTGCCATAACCCATATTATGTAATTTGTTGTGTTGGGGTGTTTATGATGTTAACGGTTTATAAGATTTAATCTTTGCTAGCCTTTTATTATATTATTAAATATAATGATGAAATATCCGGTCAAGTGAAAAAATGTAAAAAGTGTGGCTGGATAAGAATTATATATGATCTATGCTTTATTTGCATTAAACCTATATTAAGTTACGATTAGAAATTTTCTTTTATTTAATAATATATTAAATCTTGACCGTTAAATTAGTATTTAATGAGGACAAAGATTTGAATGGGGTATTTTTAAAAAGTATTTACAAATATAGGGTAGTTTTAAATGTAATTCTGGGGTTAGGGTTGAATCAGAAGCCGCAGGTGTCAATTGCGGCTTCTGACATGTGGGACCCACTTTGTGGGTTAATTTCATTTATTGATGCCGCAGCTGTGAGCTGCGGCATCAATAAACACACACACACACATATATATGTTTAAAGGGGCAGCAGGCGACAGCTATATATATATATATATATATAAAGGGTTTTTTATATTTTTTTAAATAATAATTTAATAATAAATAATATTATTATATTAATATTATTTATTATAATAAAATAGAATTATAATAGAGATAAAATATAATAGGAAATATATTTATTAAATATAATAATATAATTATGATAGAATAATATTTAAATAATATACGAAACGAAATTATATTTTTTAATTGTCCAGTTATAGCCTAGCACACACACATGTGAAATTTATTGATATAAGCTGATTTAAAAATTTGTGGTTAAGACTATTCTACTTAATGCTTTGATTGTTTTTGAGTTGTTGTATTCCGAGTTAGAGTTTGAAATTTCAGGAATGTGGATAATTCATTTACTCGAGGTCGAGCAAAGTCTAAGTGTGGGGTATTTTGATAACTTCAATTTAGTATTTAGATTTGGTAGTATTTTCGTATGATTTATGGTGTTTAGTAGTGTTTATTGTCGTGATATGATTAATTTAGATTAATTTTGTCAATGTAGTGAAATTAGAATTTTTATGCAATTTTTGTTAGTTTTTGATTAAGTTTGATTTTTGTGTCTTTAGGTACCTCACGGTGGTAATGACATTGGTTACCACCGTGACATCCAAAGAAGTCAAAAGCAGAATGCAGGAATATTATAGGTCATGGTGGTAACCAATTTCATCACCACCGTGACATAATTCGCACCAAGGCAGAACCAAGTGAGGAGTTACCTCACGGTGGCAAGGTAATGTGGTTGCCACAGTGACATAGTGAATTCCTGGACAGAAGCAAAATTTGAGCATGTCAGGGTGGCAACCTATTTGGTTACCACCGTGACCCCTATCCTACACGCAAGGCAGATTTACTTCCTCAACACCTCACAGTGGCAACCATTTTAGTTACCACTGTGACCCCTCGGGATATAAAAAGAAAAGTTTCTGTAGTGCAGTTGGCGGCTAGTTTGTTGAACCTATTTTCAGATTAGGGTTTTAGAGATAGAATTTTGGGGTAGTTTTTGAATTGTTCTTAATTAAGATTTCCGATTTTATCCTGATTTTTGATTGGCAATTCAAGAGTTTTACATTAAAAATACCTAGTTTAATTTGAAGAGAGAGTTTTGATATTCAGAGAATTTCCAGATTTTCTCCATTGAAGATTTGAAGAAGGAGATTGAAGAACTAAGGGTTCAACCGGGATTTACACCTTAATGAATTTCTGGGTTTATTCTTTCCTCTTTACTTTTGATTTTGTAATGGATTATGAGTAGTCTTTTAGTTGTTTGGGGGATCTCTGAATCCCCTACCCATGATGTGAATTATGAACATCTTTTGAATTTAAATATATGATTGAATGGTTTATTTCACTGGTTTTTATTATTGATTCATGGAATTTATTTTATCAAGTTAATTTCCAGTTTTGATGAATGATTTATTTCATTATCTTTGTTGGTTATTGAATTGTATGGATTGAATACCATGGTTATCTATATTCAGTTTTATCATTCTTGCTGTGTCTTTTGGACGACTCCGATTGGGAATCTAGAAGTGCAGGATTTTGTGATTTAAGACTAGAACGATGAGTGAGATAATTAAGTTCTGGGTTATTTGACTCCGTATTGGGAAAATAAACCAAACTTAGGATTTTAGACCCGTGCATAGGCTGATTATGTGATCCGCAAGGTTGACTATTGCTAAAGCCCCATCATACGTTGATTCAAAATAAGGCTTCACACGGTGTCCATTTACCTTGAACTCATTTTCACCATTCCGGTACTTCAATGTGATCACTCCAAACTGATCAGCCCCCACAACCTCATACGGCCCCTTCCACCGTGATTTTAACTTTCTAGGAAATAAACGCAACCTGCTATCATATAAAAGAACTTTCATACCTGGAATGAATTCTTTCGTGACTAATTTCTTGTCATGCCATTTCTTTGTATTTGCCTTATATTTCTCTGCTTGTTGGTACGACCAATAGCGGATCTCTTCCAATTCGTTCATCTGGAGAAGTCTCTTCTCACCTGCACTCTTGATATCAAAATTTAAAAACATGGTTGCCCAATAAGCCTTGTGTTCTAATTCGACAGGGAGATGACAAGATTTGCCAAAAACAAGCCTAAATGGGGATAATCCTATAGATGTTTTGAATGCAGTTCGGTAAGCCCACAAAGCTTCATCCAACCTTAAATACCAATCCTTTCTAGATGAATTTACAGTTTTTTCTAGGATGGCCTTAAGTTCCCGATTGGACACTTCAACCTGCCCATTAGCTTGAGCATGATAAGGGGTGGTTACCTTATGCCTAACTCCAAATTTTTGCAATAAAGCCTTAAATTGGTGGTTAACAAAATGTTTACCACCATCACTAATAATTGCTCTAGGGGCTCCAAATCGAGTGAATATATTTTTTCTCAAGAAATCTAGAACAACCTTAGCATCACAAGTTCTAGTGGCTATTGCTTCTACCCATTTACTCAAATAGTCCACTGCCACCAAAATATACTCATACCCATAAGAAACCGGAAAAGGTCCCATAAAGTCTATCCCCCACAAATCAAACAATTCTACCTCAAGCAAATTGGTTAAAGGCATCTCATCTCTCTTAGAAATGTTACCTATTCTCTGGCATCTATCACAGGTTTTCACAAAAAATTGCACATCTTTGAACATAGTAGGCCAATAAAAACTAGAGGATAAAATTTTTGATACGTTCTATTTGGTGCATGGTGCCCACCAGCTTCCCCACTATGACATGCCTTGATGATCGCTCCCTTCTCCTCATCCGAGATACATCTCCTCAGCACTTGATCAGCACACAGGTGAAACAAATAGGGGTCATCCCAAATGTTGTGTTTGGCATCAGCTTTTAGCTTCTTCCATTGCTGCCATGTGAAGTCCTTTGGCATAAATCCTCCTGCAAGAAAATTAGCCACATTAGCAAACTAAGGAACAGAAAATTTGCTTGCAAATAAAGCACAAATATGTTCATCAGGGAATAAATCTAAAATTTCCCCTTTTTCAATTTGATCGCTCTCCAATCTCGACAAATGATCCGCTACAAAATTTTCAGCCCCCTTCTTATCTTTGATTTCCAAGTCAAACTCTTACAGTAGGAGCACCCATCTAATCAATCTCGGCTTGGATTATTTCTTGGCAAACAAATGCCTCAAAGCTGCATGGTCTGACCACACCACGATTTTTGCGCCCAGCAAATACGGCCTGAACTTCTCAAAAGCATAAACAATCGTGAGAAGCTCTTTCTTAGTGGTGGTATAATTAACCTGTGCCCCTGTCAAAGTATGACTGGCATAATAAACTGCACAGATACCTTATCCCGCCGCTGTCCAAGCACTGCTTCAACTGCATAATCACTAGCATCACACATTAATTCAAACGGCAGATTCCAATCCGAAGATATAATCACCGGGGCTGAAATGAGCCGTTGCTTCAAAGTCTCAAAAGTTAGCATGCATTCACTATCAAAATTAAAAGGAGCATCTTTCATAAGCAAATTTGACAAGGGTTTAGCAATTTTTGAAAATTTTTTGATAAAACGGCGGTAAAACCCTGCATGTCCTAGGAAACTCCTAATGCCCTTCACACTAGTCGGGGGTGGCAACTTTTCTATTACCTCCACCTTGGCCTTATCGACCTCTATCCCTTGTTCAGAAATTTTGTGCCCAAGCACAATGCCCTCTCTCACCATAAAATGGCATTTTTCCCAATTCAAAACTAGGTTGGTATTTTCACACCTCCCTAACGCTAAATCGATATGCTCTAAATAGCTCTCAAAACCAGCCCCATATATAGTGAAGTCATCCATGAATACCTCCATAAATTTCTCTACGAAGTCATGGAAAATAGCCATCATACACCGCTGAATCGTAGCCGGTCCATTACATAATCCGAAAGGCATTCTCCTATAGGAAAATGTGCCATAAGGGCAGGTAAAAGTTATTTTCTCTTGATCTTCAGGGGCTATAGGGATTTGCAAATATCCCGAGTACCCATCTAAAAAACAGTAAAACCTATTGCCCGCTAACCTTTCTAACATTTGGTCAATAAATGGCAAGGGAAAATGGTCCTTTTTAGTGGCATTATTTAATTTTCAAAAATCAATACAGACTCTCCAACCCGTAACAGTACGAGTTGGAATCAATTCATTCAGCTCATTTTTGACCACTGTCATTCCACCATTTTTAGGCAGATACTGCACTGGGCTCACCCATTTACTATCAGAGATAGGGTAAATAATACCCGAGTCAAGGAGTTTAAGTACCTCCTTCTTTACCACCTCTTGCATTTCCGGATTGAGTCGCCTTTGAGGCTGAGCTACCGGCTTACATTCCTCCTCCATCGGAATTCAGTGTGTGCAGTAACTAGGGTCAATCCCCTTCAAATCCGATGTCTCCCATCCAATGGCACCCTTGTGCTTTTTCAGCACCTCAAGCAACATCTTCTCTTCAATACCTGTCAACAAAGAAGAGATAATTACTGGTTTTTTCTCATTTTCTAAGAACACATATTTCAAATGAGAGGGAAGAGGTTTAAGTTCAGAATTTGAATCCCCCTTTTTCGGATTAAGCTCTTCTTGTTGTAATTCCTCTTCTTCATCTTCTTTCACCACGGCTGCTATCACTTCTCCCCTCATCTCTTCTTCCATCTCTCCTTCCTCCAGTGAATGTATCAAACTCACATTCACTGGATCAGCTCCCAACACTTTTTCCTACACCTCCTGTACACACTCATCTATTTCATCCACAAAATAAATAGACTCTTCCATATCACCAGATGGATACTTTTGAGTCTTGTTCATATCCACTACCTCCTCATCATTGAACCTTAAGGTGACCGTTTGACCATTTACATCTATCAACGCTTTTGCTGTGTTCAAAAACGGTCTCCCCACAATGAGTGGTACCTTGCGATCTTCTTCCATCTCCATTACCACAAAGTCCACTGGGAAAATAAATTTCCCCACCTTCACTAACAGATCCTCAATTACTCCTTTCGGTTTCCTCACCGACCTATCTGCAAGTTGGAGTCTCATTCCTATCTCCTTGAGCTCTCCAACATTAAGCTTCCTGCAAATAGAATAAGGCATCAAATTTATGCTCGCACCCAAATCACATAAAGCATTTTCATTAAAACCTTCACCAATTTCACAGGTTAAAGTGAAACTACCTGGATCCTCCAATTTTTCAGAGATCTTGTTCATGATTATAGCACTGCAATTTTCTGTGAGTTGCACAGTTTCATGCCCTTCTAATTTCTTTTTATTAGAACATAATTCTTTCATAAATTTAGCATAGTTAGGCATGTGAGCTAAAGTTTCAGCAAATGGTAAATTTATGTGCAGTTTCTTAAACATTTCTAGAAACCTAGCTAGTTGTTCATTTTTCTTTTCCTTCCTAACCACTGCAGGAAATGGCAGTCTATTTATATCAAGATCCTCTTCTCTAGGATTCACTAGACTTTTACCCTTATCATTTTTAGGAGCATTTTCTTTAACTTCTACCCTAGAGTTAGGGTTGCTTACCTTCCGTGTCGGCTCCTCCATATCAGATGATGGTGAAGAACTTTTACCTTGGCCCTCTCTCTGTACCACCTCCTTGCCACTTCTTAGAGTGACTGCTTTAGCCTCTTCCTTAGGATTCTGGTCCACATTCGAAGGAAAAGTCCCCGGTTGCGTTTGAGACATCGAATTAGCAAGCTGTCCCACTTGAGTTTCTAAATTTCTCATGGAAGCGTCTTGATTCCGATTCCATTGTTCTTGAAATTTCCACCTTGCTTCTTGGTTAGCCGTAAACTGTTGCTGGCTATTCACAAACTGCTATTGACTATTCATGAAGTTAGCTAACATATCTTCAAGATTTGGCTTTTTCTCTTGAACAGGTGGCCTCGGTTGATATCCCGGTGGGTGGTATGATTGACCCTGTGATTGATTAAAACCTTGACCTTGGTTTTGATGGGATGGATATGGTGGTTGGTATTGAGTTTTTTGGTTGAAGGGAGCTCTTGCTTGTGAATAGGACGATGAAGCATTCTGATTTCCATCCTTCCAAGAGAAGTTGGGATGATTTCTCCAACCCTGATTATACGTGTTACTGTAAGGGTCATTCCTTCGGTAATCTCCTACAGCATTTACATCTCCCACTGCTCCATTCTCTTGACTAGATTGCCCAATTTCGTACCACCCACTCTCTTGAGAAACAGAGGCTACATTTTGCACTTTCAATCCACTCAACTCTTTTTTCATTGACTCAATCTGTGCCTTCAGCATAGACACCTCATCCACATTATGTATTCCCTATCTCTTCGGGACCGCTCTAGGATTAGCCCATTGAGCATCATTTGCTGCCATTTCATCCAACAGATGGAAAGCTTCTTCCGGCATCCTATTCATGAATGAACCTCCTGATGATGCATCCAAAAGGGATCTTATCTGAGGTGTAACTCCTCTATAGAATTGCGTCATCAGATGGTAGATTGCTATCTCATGGTGTGGAAAGCTTCTTAATAATCTCCTAAATCTTTCCCAAGCCTCATGAAAAGGCTCCTCAACCATCTGACTAAAACCCAGAATATTGTTGTGGATGTTCGCAGTCTTTATAGGAGGGAAGAATCTCATCAAAAACCTCTCTTATAACTGGTCCCATGATCTGATTGACTGTCTCGGTAACATTTGCAGCCATTCTCTTGCTTTTCCAATCAAAGTGAAAGGAAACAACTTTAATCTTACCGAGTCAGATGTCACTCCTAGAATCTGGACCGTATCACTAACCTCCAAAAATATATCCAGGTGCTGTGCAGGATCTTCCACTTCTAAACCCGAACACTGATTCCTCTGTACCATATTGATGGTTGCTGGTTTAAGTTCAAACTGTACTCCCTGTGGCAGCACAATTGTCCGATTATCCTCATTCCATCTCGGTACAGCATAATCCCTTATCATTCTCTGCCTAGGGACCTCTTCTCTATACATTCTCGGATTCTCTTACTGTGCCCCCGGCACTTGTTCGTTCTCGGGAGGAACTTCACCAATAGGAGGAGGATTGTTCTCCATGTTATTTTCTCTGTTAGCTCTCCTTCGTTGATGCAAAGTCCTCTCGATTTCAGGATCGTAGGGTGCTATTTGTTCCTGTCTCAATATGCTCATGCACCACAACAACTACCTGAAAAGAATAAACAAAAATAAAAATAAAATAAAATAAAAAGAAAAAGAAAAACACATACAAATAATAATCAAAACTTAAAACAACGCCAGTCCCCGGTAACGACGCCAAAAACTTGACGCGACCTCAGCAAGTGTACTGAATCGGCAAGTAATACAGTGGAGCAAATTCGGACCCCAAATTATCGTACCCAAGGAACTGTGTGGGCAAGCAATGAAAATCAAATGTATGCTAAAGAATTCCCAATTGTTTGAATTGATTGAGTTAACTATTGATTAAAAATAAAGAATTTAAATAGCCACAATATACAAACATAAATAATCAAATTTAAGTTGACGTCAATAATTGCAATAAACAAAATGATGGAAAAATTAACAAGATAAGAATTCAAAATAGACAAGCATTGCTCAGGTTCACTCATCCACCCCATACCCAGATATGAATAAAATTAATCCAAGAATTATTTATGAAAGAAATCGGGATAACCCTCTTAATCCAGGCTTACCAAACGGAGTCAGCCACTCTAATTATATGACATCCCAAACCGGAGTCAGCCATATAATCAGCTTATGCACGGGTTTAAAATCCTAAGTTTGGTTTATTTTTCCAATACGGAGTCAAATAACCCAGAACTTAATTATCTCACTCATCGTTCTAGTCTTAAATCACAAAATCCTGCACTTCTAGATTCCCAATCTGAGTCGTCCAAAAGACACAGCAAGAATGATAAAACTGAATATAGATAACCATTGTATTCAATCCATACAATTCAATAACCAACAAAGATAATGAAATAAATCATTCATCAAAACTGGAAATTAACTTGATAAAATAAATTCCATGAATCAATAATAAAAACCATTGAAATAAACCATTCAATCATATATTTAAATTCAAAAGATGTTCAGAATTCACATCATGGGTAGGGGATTCAGAGATCCCCCAAACAACTAAAAGACTACTCACAATCCATTACAAAATCAAAAGTAAAGAGGAAAGAATAAACCCAGAAATTCATTAAGGTGTAAATCCCGATTGAACCCTTAGTTCTTCAATCTCCTTATTCAAATCTTCAATGGAGAAAATCTGGAAATTCTCTGAATATCAAAACTCTCTCTTCAAATTAAACTAGGTATTTTTAATGTAAAACTCTTGAATTGCCAATCAAAAATCAGGATAAAATCGGAAATCTTAATTAAGAACAATTCAAAAACTACCCCAAAATTCTATCTCTAAAACCCTAATATGAAAATAGGTTCAACAAACTAGCTGCCAACTGCACTATAGAAACTTTTCTTTTTATATCCCGAGGGGTCAAGGTGGTAACTAAAATGGTTGCCACCGTGAGGTGTTGAGGAAGTAAATCTGCCTTGCGTGTAGGATAGGGGTCACGGTGGTAACCAAATAGGTTGCCACCGTGACATGCTCAAATTTTGCTTCTGTCCAGGAATTCACTATGTCACGGTGGCAACCACATTACCTTGCCACCGTGAGGTAACTCCTCACTTGGTTCTGCCTTGGTGCGAATTATGTCACGGTGGTGATGAAATTGGTTACCACCGTGACCTATAACATTCCTGCATTCTGCTTTTGACTTCTTTGGATGTCACGGTGGTAACTAATGTCATTACCACCGTGAGGTACCTAATGACAAAAAAATCAAACTTAATCAAAAATTAACAAAAATTGCATAAAAATTCTAATTTCACTACATTGACAAAATTAATCTAAATTAATCATATCACGACAATAAACACTACTAAACACCATAAATCATACGAAAATACTACCAAATCTAAATACTAAATTGAAGTTATCAGTCACCTTCATTATTATTATTATTATTATTATTATTATTATTATTATTATTATTATTATTATTATTGTGTTTGTGTCTACTGTCACCATTATCATCATCATCATCATCATCATCATCATCATCATCATCATTATTATTATTATTATTATTATTATTATTATTATGTTGCCATGATTATTATTATTGTTATCATAATTTTATTATTGTTATTGCCATTGCTTTGACATTGTTTATTATTATTATTATTATTATTATTATTATTATTATTATTATTATTATTATTATTATTATTATTATTATTATTATTCCTAGGCATTTGCATGACTTATTTTTAATTCCCTTTGAATGTAAATCATTTGTATATTAAATTGACATGTCCTATGTTTATTTTATCTTTATTTGATCAATTTTTAGAATTATTATTAATATTTTTAATGTTATTTTTTGTGTGGGATTTAAATTTGGTTTGCCTTGCATGAGTGTCCTCGTGACCACACGGATGGGTCAAGACGCGTAGGAAACCCGCATCGCTTGGGTGAGATCTTTCATATCCCTTTATGTGTTTATATTTGCTTGTAAAATAAAATGGTTTTATCTTGTGCACATGTGCGGTAAAAAATCACAAAAATATTTTATAACAAATCGGGATTTTTATTAATAAAATTGGGACCAATGTCCCTCATTTTAGCCAAGAAATGTAAAACGTCACAATAAAAGGAAGAGTCGATTTTTCTCCAAAATGGGATCACTCATCCAGGGTTTTTTCAAACTAGCAATCGAACAATTCTTCGATCCCCTTTTAAATGAGCATGAAGGAAACAATGTTCCTAAACCAAACGAATGTCCCGATTTATGTATGTTTTTCTTATGTTTGATTTTATTTGTTTGTTTTAGATTTATGTTCATACATTTTGGGCCCTTGTAATTAATTTTGGGGCAATATTATTTCGTTTTCCATTTGGGATTGTATTCCGTCCCAATTTATATTTTTTAATCTTCTTTTATTCGGGATTGTATTTCACCCCAATTTCTCTTGTAATTGTGTGCTTGATGTGTTTATTGCTTTTCTTTATCGTTTCATTTACCGCTTTTCCCTATAGCTTTTATTTATTGCTTTTGAATGTTTGCAATGCGCTTTTAATTAAATGCATCAATCGTGTGAGATAAGACGTATAATTTTAGAAAATTAAAAACTCATTTATAATTAACCAAAACATAAATAAGAGTGAAGTCCCGAACACCAATCTCTGGTTTAGACCAATAGAGGTTAGAGATCTTTCCCAATTTCTTGTAAATTGGGTGGCGATTCTAAAATATCTTAAAGGTGCCTAAAGGCATCGTGAGGCTAGATGATCCTTTCTAATGTTCTATTGGGAAGGAGGCATCCAAAATGTCTCATGGCACCCAAAATAAAAAAGACACGAACCAATCCCTCGAGCCCTAAAAGTGGGTCTCGTTACGAGGGCCTTTGTTAGGTTCGGTGCGCGTCACAGTGGCAACTCCACTGGGGATACTTCGTGACTTTGCTCTGAAAGTGTTTTGGTTAAAATATCTAATTGAGTTTTTAGAACTTAAAATTCTATCACTTTTCAAAATTTGCACTGCATACATTAGAGCCTTGTAACTATGTTAGTTGGTCCCCTATCTTACCTCGGTGCATTCCCGAAACACGACCCTACTTTCACTTATTGTAGGGAAGTGTTAGGGATAATTACTAGCCCAAGCCTCGCGCTATTAAAGGTATATCAAATGGAGACCCAATTGGTCGCTATGCTCGTAATAAGCTAGACCTATTAGCAGGGATCATACTTGGGTAGACCTAAGTGGTCTCGGAAAATTCACACAAGAGAACAGAAAGGAGAGCCAGGGGCACAGGAAGTTAACCCTTGTTCGCAACCTCACCCAATCAAGCAACACCTTCGTTAGAGGGGGCGAGGGGATATAATCCTTGTTTAGGGGAAGATGTCTTAGCGAATAATTGCCAATTGCCATAGGTGGAGGCTCTGATAGTAGCTTCAATTTTTCTTGTAGCCTCTCTAAAAAAAAAAAAAAAAAAAAGGCCGTTAGAGATGAAAACCGTAATTGGAGCTCTGAGCAAAAGTTAGGCCAAAGGGCAGGGTAAAAACCTGAAAATAGGCCTTCTGTCCTATAAAAAATGAAATGAATAAAAGCCGTTGGATTGGGTTGGGTCTGTTCCAGGCAAAAAATAAGGCACAGGGTTATGTAAAATATCGAAAGGACGCATTTCTCGCTAAGAAAGGCTAGTGTGAAAATCCACAAGGGACATACTACCTTAAAAGAATGACTGTAGGTATCAGAGGAGAACCTCATGATCCCCAAGGCATGAAATTCAAAAGCAATTCCAGAAGGCACCGATCCTACTTCAAATTGCGACCAAACCGGCTATCGCCTCCAAATCCACTCAGATGAATTATTATCCTGCATTCCTGTATGACACATACATTTCACGTGCATGCTCACCTATTTTTCCTGCATATTTGGCTTTCTAAGTCTTGCAAAAATAGAGAATCAATGCTAATGCCAACAAGAGGCGAATGACAACATCGATCAAAATACCAATACAACAACCAACCAAAGACCTCCCAGGGGGCACCACTTCAAAAGGGTTAGCACGATGGCGGCACTACCATTCTACGGAAGGTTAGCACGACCACGGTACTACCATTTCAAAAGGGTTAGCACGATGGCGGCACTACCATTCTACGGAAGGTTAGCACGACCACGACACTACCACTTCAAAAGGGTTAGCACGATGGTGGCACTACCATTCTATAGAAGGTTAGCACCATCACGACACTACCACTTCAAAAGTGTTAGCACAATTTCAGCACTACCATTCTACGAAAGGTTAGCACGACCACAATACTACCACTTCAAAAGGGCTAGTACGATGGTGGCATTACCATTTTATGGAAGGTTAGCACGACCACGACACTACCACTTCAAAAGGGTTAGCACGATGGCAGCACTACCATTCTACGGAAGGTTAGCACAACCACGGCACTACCACTTCAAGAGGGTTAGCACGATGGCGGTAATACCATTCTACGGAAGGGTTAGCACGACCACGGCACTACCGCTTCAAAATGGTTAGCACGATGACGGCATTACCACTCCATAAGGGTTAGCATGATCACGGCACTACCGCTTCAACAAAAGACAATACACCAACAACTTGACGACAACCACTCCAAAAATACCATCCAGTCTGGGAAAGCGACCGCCTCAGGTACACGTCTCTTCCATTCTTTTCTGAATTTCGGCTCACCTAGGCACCTAAGTTCAAGGTTCCCCAAAATTGGGGGCAACTGTAAACACTGGGTCCCGAGGCAGTCCAAGATTAGGATTACCCGATAATGAAAAGGATACTTGCCACAAGCAAAGGTGTCAAAAATGATGTTTTCCTTGTCAAAAATCTCCTTTGTTCCTCTAAAAATTTTGATTCAAAAATTTACTTTTTTACTCTTATTTTTTATCCTTTTTATTTTTCTTTGCGCGCCGCGCGTGCGGGTTGGGTTGCACGCGTGCGGGCCATACCCGCACAGGAATAGGCCCGACGCACCCCCTTCTACGGAAGGTTAGCACGATGGCGGCACTGCCATTCTACGGAAGGTTAGTACGACCACGACACTACCATTTTAAAAGGGTTAGCACGATGGCGGGACTACCATTCTACAGAAGGTTAGCACGACCACGACACTACCACTTCAAAAGGGTTAGCACGATGGCGGCACTACCATTCTACGAAAAGTTAGCACAACCACGGCACTACCGCTTCAAAAGTGTTAGCACAATGGCGGCATTACCATTCTACGGAAGGTTAGCACGACCACGGCACTACCACTTCAAAAGGGTTAGTACGATGGCGGCATTAACATTTTATGGAAGGTTAGCACGACCACGGCACTACAATTTTAAAAGGGTTAGCACGATGGCGGCACTATCATTTTACGGAAGGTTAGCACAACCATGACACTATCACTACAAGAGGGTTAGCACGATGGCGGTAATACCATTCTACGGAAGGGTTAGCACGACCACGGCACTACCGCTTCAAAACGGTTAGCACGATGACGGCATTACCACTCCACAGAGGGTTAGCACGATCATGGTACTACCGCTTCAACAAAAGATAATACACCGACAACTTGGCGACAACCACTCCAAAAATACCATCCAGTCTGGGAAAGCGACCGCCTCAGGTACGCGTCTCTTCCCTTCTTTTTTGAATTTTGGCTCACCCAGGCAACTAAGTTCAAGCTTCCCCAAAATTGGGGGCAATTGTAGACACTGGGTCCCGAGACGGTCCAAGATCAGGATTACCCGATAATAAAAAGGATACTTGCCATAAGCAAAGGTGTCAAAAATGATGTTTTTCTTGTCAAAAATCTCATTTGTTCCTCTAAAAATTTTGATTCAAAAATTTACTTTTTTACTCTTATTTTTTATCCTTTTTATTTTTATTTTTCTTTGCGCGCTGCGCGTGCGGGTTGGGTTGCATGCGTGCGGGCCATACCCAAACGGGAACGGCGTGCGCTCGCAGGCGTGACGCGCCCCCGCTCGGGCGCACAATGCCTAGGGCGACGTGCGCCCGAGGGGGACGCGTGGCCCCTTGGGCGCAATTCGCCGAGGGGGGACGCGCCCCCCCTCTACCGTGCGCGATCGTTTTCACCTGTAATTTCTGGTCAATTTCCTGTCCATTTTTTCCTTTTGTTTCACGTTTTTGTGCAATTTTTGGTTAACGAAAAATGAAAGAACATTTTGTCTCTTCCCATTTTGGGACAATTCAGGGAAACAAATGAAAACTTGATCTTCATTTTGGGGGAGCTGCCTTTTTTCAAAAATAAAAAAAGGGAGAAAGAGTCTCCTCTCAATAGCAAAAAAAGTGCAGCTGAGAGCGTTTTTTTCAAAGCAAAAATATTAAGATTTTCAAGTTTTAACCTTCTTTTCTTCTTCTTTTTTCTGCAAAATATTTTTCATTCAGGGATTGATTTAAGCAAGGAAAATCAGTTTCCTTTTGTCTTGGATCGCCCCTCCAAATATATTTTCTTGATTTCATTTGTTTAAAGCGTAGATCCTTATATTTTCTTTGTGTTTATCACCACAAAAATCGACAAGGAGGACGGATCAAGACACCATTTTTTCGACTCATAAACTCTGAGGGTAAACATTTTTGGACCCGTTCTCATCTAATTTTGTTTTTCACTTATTTATTGTCAATATTGTTATTTTTGTGATTATTACGATGTTTATCATTTATTTTTAGCATTTCTAATATGATTATTATTGTTGGCATACTATTTGTTATTTAATTTTATTTTTTGTGACTCCCGTTGCTCTTCTTCTTCTTCTTCATTATTATTATTATTATTATTATTATTATTATGCGGTCACCTTCATTTATTATTATTATTATTATTATTATTATTATTATTATTATTATTATTATTATTATTATTATTATTATTATTGTGTTTGTGTCTACTGTCATCATCATCATTATTATTATTATTATTATGTTGCCATGATTATTATTATTGTTATCATAATTTTGTTATTGTTATTGCCATTGCTTTGACATTGTTTTTTTTTTATTATTATTCTTAGGCTTTTGCATGACTTATTTTTAATTCTCTTTGTATGTAAATCATTTGTATATTAAATTAACATGTCCTATGTTTAATTTATCTTTATTTGATCAATTTTAGAATAATTACTAATATTTTTAATGTTATTTGTTGTGTGGGATTTAAATTTGGTTTGCCTTACATGAGTGTCCCTGTGACCATACGGATGGGTCACGACGCGTAGGAAACCTGCATCGCTTGGATGAGATCTTTTCTATGCATTTATCTGTTTATGTTTGCTTGTAAAATAAAATGGTTTTATCTTGTGCACATGTGAGGTAAAAAATCACAAAAATATTTTATAACCAAATTGGAATTTTTATTAATAAAATTGGGACCAATGTCCCTCATTTTAACCAAGAAATGTAAAACGTCACAATAAAACGAAGAGTCAAATTTTCTCCAAAATGGGATCACTCATCCCGATTTTTTTAAACTAGCAATCGAACAATTCTTCGATCCCCTTTTAAATGAGCATGAATGAACCAATGTTCCTAAACCAAACGAATGTCCCGATTTATGCATGTTTTTCTTATGTTTGATTTTGTTTGTTTGTTTTAGATTTATGTTCATACATTTTGGGTCCCTATAATTAATTTTGGGGCAATATTATTTCGTTTTTCATTTGGGATTGTATTCCGTCCCGATTTATATTTTTTAATCTTCTTTTATTTGGGATTGTATTTCACCCCAATTTCTCTTGTAATTGTGTGCTTGACGTATTTATTGCTTTTTTTTATCGTTTTATTTACCTCTTTTTCCCTATAGCTTTTATTTATTGCTTTTGAATGCTTGCAATGCGCTTTTAATTAAATGCATCAATCATATGAGATAAGATGTAGAATTTTAGGAAATTTAAAACTCATTTATAATTAACCAAAATATAAATAAGAGTGAAGTCCCGAACACCAATCTCTAGTTTAGACCAATAGAGGTTAGAGACCTTTCCCAATTTCTTGTAAATTGGGTGGCAACTCCAAAATACCTCAAATATGCCTAAAGGCATCGTGAGGCTAGATGGTCCTTTCCAATATTCTATTGGGAAGGAAGCATCCAAAATATCTCATGGCACCCAAGATCAAAAAGACGCGAACCAATCCCTCAAGCCATAAAAGCGGGTCTCGTTACGAGGGCCTTTGCTAGGTTCAGCGCGCGTCACACTAAACAATCGAATTATGAACCAAATATCAAAATTTTCCAAACCTTGATATCCTTTGCTCCTAAACAATGGCTCCACTTCCACTAGCCTTCTCCTTACCCTTAGGTTCTCTAGGAGGAATTTATGATAAAAAACACCCATAATCACACAAAATTCAAAAACCCTAACCCAAATCATTCATTAATAAAATCAAAAGGAAAAAGAAGAAGAATAAGAAAACCTAACTAAAACCTTACCAATTAACTCTTGAGTTGATCAATTTCCACCAACACCCACTTGAACCAGGGGTGTGCATCGGGCGGGTTCGGGCCAACCCGAACCGAACCCGAATAACCCGATACTCGAAATATACATAAAATTCCACTAAATAATAGTAGGGGTTCGAACTGAAAAACTCAAAAAATATCGGAGCCCAAACCGAAAAACCCATTTAACCCGAAATCCACAAACCATTCACATCCACAGCTTCAATGCGAAAAAAAAACTACAATCCATCTGACCATTAACACAACACAGATTCAATACTAAAAAAGAAATCAAAGTTTATCACAACACCCACCAACAACGATCAAAAAAAGTCACAAGCAAAATATGAAATATTAATATATCATAAAATAAAGTAAAAACAGATTTAAAAAAAAAGAGAACAAATCTGCTAGTATAAGATCAAGTAGATTGATCTTGATCTCGATCGGGAGAACGCCTAAACAAGCATGCGATGGAGACGGATGTCGAGGGAGAGAGATCTAGTAAATTAATCTTGATCTCGATCGGGAGAGAGAGAGATTTGGTTCACAAAGAGAGATTTTGCTTGATAGGGAAAGAGGTTTGCTTGCTTGAGATTGATATGTTTGAGAAGAAAAGAGAGAGAAGGTGAGCATGAGAGAGAAGGAGAGTGTGAGAGAGAGAGAGAAGCAGAGTGTGAGAGAGAAAGAGAAGGTGAGCATGAGAGAGAAGCAGAGTGTGAGATGGGTAAAGGGAAAAAAATAGTATTTATAGTATGTTAGGTCGGGTTTGGGTTCGGGTTGGGCAAGGTTTTAACCCAACCCGACCCGAACCCGAAATATCATGAATATTAACACCCGACCCAACTCATATAATCCAAACAACCCTACCCGAATAGTTATTTCGGGTCGGGTTATTCGATTTATTCGGGCCGGGTCGGGTGTTGCACACCCCTAACTTGAACCAATTCTAGGGCATAAAAGAGGAAGAAGGAATAGAGGAGATGGGGCAGGGGGAGGGGAAATGGGAGAGGGCTGTAGCTTGGCTCTCTCGCATTTTCTCTCTCCTAACTATTTATACCCCTCTTTCTCTTCCCATGCCACATGTCAAATAGGGATTGGTGGGATTTGATCACTCACACCCTACAACCATCTACTACACTACACCCAAGTCTAACCACACTAACTCACTACATACAACCACACTCTAACAAAGCCCAATAAACATGTATAATACTCAAATTAAAATAACAGATGCCAACAATACACATACACACTTGCATACAATATGGCTCCAACTACTAGGGTGAAAAATGGGGTGTTACAACTCTCCCCTACTACAAAGAATTTCATCCTCGAAATTCTTACCTGAACTGAACAACTGAGGGTTCTGAGATCTCATCACTGACTCTGGTTCCCAAGTCGCCTCTTCAATTCCATGATGCTGCCATAACACCTTAACCAGAGGAACTTGTTTGCTTCTCAACTGTCGTACTTGTCGACCTAGAATGGCTTTCAGCTCCTCATCAAAATAATAATCAGGTTGAATCCTTATATTCTAAACCGACAACACATGCGATGGATCCGATCTGTAATGGCGGAGCATAGACACATGAAAAACATCGTGCATCTGAGCCAATTCCATCGGTAGAGCCAACTTATATGCAACAGGACCAACCTTTGCTAACACTTCGTAGGGTTCGATAAATCTGGGACTAAGCTTACCCTTCTTGCTAAAGTGCAACACTTTTCTCCACGGCGATACCTTAAGGAACACCTTGTCTCCAACCTCAAACTGAATGTCCTTTCTCTTCAAATTAGCATAAGACCTTTGTCTATCCTTGGCTACCTTTAGATTCTGCTGAACCACTCGGATCTTCTCTTTCGTGTCCCTAACCATCTCTGGTCCAACAAAAGAATGTTCAGTCAATTCAGTCCAATAAATCAGAGTCCTACACGATCATCCATAAAGAGCGTCAAATGGTGACATGCCAATACTCCACTGATAACTATTGTTGTAAGTAAACTCTATGAGAGACACATATCTGTCCCAACTACCCAAAAACTCTAAAACACATCCCTGAATCATATCCTCCAAAATCTATATAACCCGTTCTGATTTTCCGTCTGACTAAGGATGAAAAGCTGTACTGAAATTCAATCGAGTACCTAAAGTCACTTGCAACTCTTTCCAAAACCTCGATGTGAACCTTGGATCTCGATCTAACACTATCGATAATGGAATACCATGCAGTATGATTTTTTGGTGTTGGAAGAAATCAACAATCTTGCTCAATTGTTAGTTAAGACATGAAAAAATTTGGTGTATCCTTTAGTTTATTTGCTTGTCAAATTAGCTCTGATATTACCAGTCGCGACGGCAACTATTCAAAGGGCATTTTTTGCTATAAATATAGTGAAAAGTAGTCTACGAAATGGAATGGGAGATCAGTTATTGAATGATTGTTTAATTGCTTATATTAAAAAAGGATGTATTTGAAAGTATTGACAATAAAATAATTATTCAATACTTTCAAAATATAAAAACTCATAGAGGACATCTATAATATTATGACAATTGTTATATGTATTATTATCATATTAACAAGTTTTTTTTTTGTGAATGAATTTTTTTTATTTGCGATAAATTTTTGACCCCACTGAATCCAATTCCTGGCTACGCCACTGGATATAGTCACTTGTTTTTGCTTGATTAAATAAGAGAGAATTAACAACTTCTCAAATTCACTTAATTTCATACAAGAATTTAACATCTGGTATCAGAGCTAGTGAATAGTATGAGTGTAGAGTGTAAACATGTGAGTTGAGTGACTTAACTTAAAAGGCAGTAGCTTTTTGTGATAAAAACATGTCTACTGAGAGTGGATTTATGCAATCTATTATTTTAGAATTAGATGGCCATTTTAATCATTGGTGTATGCTCATGGAAAATTTCATGAGATCAAAAGAATATTGGAGTATCATAAAAGATGGTGTTCATACAAAAATAGCTGGAGTTCAACCCACTGACGGACAAAAGAAAGCCATTAAAGATGCCAAGTTAAAGGATTTGAAAGCAAAGAATTATCTCTTCCAAGCCATCGATAGATTGATTCTAAAAACTATCTTGAATAAGGATACGACTAAGAGTATTTGGGATTCCTTGAGCCAGAAATATCAAGGGACAGCAAGAGTGCTATTAAGTGCTTAATGTTGCATGTTTTAGCCTGTTTTTCCTTACTTTCATGCGCTTAATTTTAGCTTATATTAATACTTTTTAATTGTTTTGTGATTTTGGTCATTGTAGGATCAAAATGGTAAAAAAGAAGTAAATTGGAGCTAAATGGAGTGAATTTGGAGCAACCATGAGAGTTCAAGAAAATTGAAAGCAAAGAACTGATTTTTGGCTTAGCCTTGCCCAAGGCTAAGGGGCAAGGGTAAGGAGCTTCCTTGCCCAAGGCTAACGGCCAAGACGTGACAGCACATATCAGTTTTTATATTTTTAAGCCTGAAGTTGCCCTAGTCGCTAGCTGTACTTCATCATATTTTTGGGGATAATTAGACCATAATTTAGGAGATATTAGGCAATGTTTTTAGGAAGATAATATTACATTTAATATTTGTAATTTATTTTCAAAGTTTGGATAGGAATTAATGACATTCCTAATTTATCTAGGTTTTATCCCTATTTAGCTAGGGAAAAACGTGAATAGTGGGATCACTTCTCTTTCTTCTTCATCTGCATTTTTCTCAAAGCTGTAACAAGAAGTACTTTTTATTTTATTTTTTATTTTGTGTATTTCTATGGCCATGTGTGGCTAAATTACTTTTATTTCAGTTAAAGATTAATTCAAAACCAGGTTTTAATTCATTGTGAGATTGTTGCACTTATTTATTGTTCTCAATTTCATATAATGTTCATGTTATTTACTGAAGTTTAGAGAAACCATATCTCAATTATTATTTATTTTATGTTCAATGAGGCACTGTTTTTCATTTAAATAAAAAAATACTGCTAGTTGAGTTTGCTAAATCCGTAATTATTGGGTAAAGTTAACAATAAGTGGCAATCATTGTAGCTTCCTCACAAGGGCTGATACATTGAGTAAATGCATGATTTGGTCTAAATCGGTCTCGCATGAGGTTGGTTGGCTTAGGTTAGGTCTTTTTATTCCTTAATGCTGTCAATAAATTAAATTCTTGCGCGTGTTAAGGGTTATTTGTTTGGATAGGAATCAATTACAGTCTCACTTGATTGATTTATTAATACGGAAAGATTAGGTCGGGAGTGCAAAACGATGGCTATAACTGGCCCATTATTTGATTTTTTAGATTTATTCTCTCATCAATGATCGGTTGAATTAATCCTGTGCTGCGAATATTTTTAACTGAAATTTATCATATATTTAATTTCTTTCAATCAATTTACTGCTTATTTGTTTATTCCTTTTAATTCAGCATTTTTAAAATTTTTGGTTTATAAAAACTCCCCCTTTTTATTTTTATTGTTAAAAATCCGGTTATTTAAAATTAATTCGGTGCTAGTTTCTGTGGATTCGACCCTTTCTTGCCCTATTTGTAATTTATTTGATAGGATAATTGAGGTAATTATTTTTGGTGGCTTCGACACCCATCAAAAATTTTGGCGCCATTGCCGGGAAATAGTCTAATTTGATTTAATTTATTAATGATCAGGTCTGAAATTTTGGAAGAAATTTTGTTCGATTCGGAGATTGAGAAAATAACTCGGAGACTAAGGAAGGAGACAAAATTACGCAAGAAACTTGCTGGAACTTCTTCCAAACAGCAGCAAAAGGATGAAGAAGCTAATTTTACTAAATTTTCAGTCGAAGAAAAAGTAGAAATGGCAGAACAGACCTTAAGAGAGCTTAATGCACCTCCTTTAAACTAGCAGCCCTTGTGCATAACTTATCCAACTTTGGACACTGCTTTTGAACTAAAATCGGGGTTGATTCACTAACTTCCCACTTTTCATGGCTTAGAAAATGAAGATCCTCATAAGCATTTGAAGGAATTTCATGTGGTTTGTTCCGGTATGAGGCCACAAGGAGTTACTGAAGAACAAGTGAAATTGAGGGCCTTTCCATTTTCATTGGCTGATTCGGCAAAGGAATGGTTGTTGAATTTACCATCAGGAACAATCACAACATGGACTGATATGTTGAGAATGTTCTCAGATAATTTTTTTTCAGCCTCCCGAGCTACTATAATTCGGAGGGAAATAAGTGAAATCAGACAAAAAGATGTGGAGTCACTTCACGACTATTGGGAAAGATTTAAGAAATTATGTGCAAGCTATCCCCAACATGGAATTACTGATCAGTCCCTTATTCAGTATTTTTATGAAGGGATGTTGAGCATGGAAAGGAGGATGTTTGATACAGCAAGTGGGGGAAGCCTCAACAATAAAATGCCAGTACAAGTCTGTGAGATGATACAGAACATGGCAGCCACTTCTCAATAGTTCGAAAGATATCAAGACCCCCTAAGAAGAGTACATGAGGTAAATTCTTCTTCCATTGAAGATAAACTAAATGCTCTAACTGTTCTTATATAAAATATGTCTGTAGGTACATCTTGACAAGCAAGGTTGTGTGGAATTTGCGCATATGCTGGACATCCAACAGATATGTGTCCCACACTTCAAGATGACTCACAAGAGCAAGTAAATACGATGGGTGAATATTCTGGATAGCCCTATAGGAAATATGATCCATATTCCAACACATACAATCCAGGGTGGTGAGATCATCCCAACTTCAGCTCCAGAGCGAGGCAAGAAAATTCACAGCAACAATTTCAACCAAGGCAACCGCAACAGCCCTCTCAACCGGCTCCTAAACAAGGTATGAGTCTTGAAGACATTGTTCATTCTTTAACTAATAATATGCAAGATATTCAATAGCATGCAAAGAAATCAGATTCAAGAATTCAGAATTTGGAGACACAAATGAGCCAAATAGCACAATCTTTGAGTAGAATAGAGTCCCAAGGACATTTGCCCTCACAAACTATAGAAAATCCGAGGCAAAATGCGAGCGCAATCATTCTAAGGAATGGAAAAGAGCTGGAGCAGCCCCTACCCAAGGGAGAAAATCAGAAAAAGTCAAAGGAAGTAGAGGGAGAGGCAAAAATTGAGCAGAAAGTGCAGCCCACGGGTAAAAATTCAGAGCAGCTCCCTGTTTTAGTTGTGCAGCCCCCATTTCCTGACAAGTTAGCTAAATCTAAAAAGAAAAAAGAGGAAAAAGACATCTTTGAGGCATTTCGTAAGATTGAGGTAAATATTCCTTTGATTGATGCAATTAAACAAATACCAAAATATGCGAAATTTCTTAAAGAGTTTTGTACGAACAAGAAAAAACAGGTTGGCTATGAGAAAATTACTGTGAATGAAAATGTTTCAACTGTTATTTAAAGAAAAATGCCCTAAAAATGCAAGGATAAAGGTATGTTTGCTATTTCATGTAAGATTGGTGATTTAATTGTTAAAAAAGCTATGTGTGATTTAGGTGTGTCCATAAATGTCATGCCTAAGTCTACTTATATCTCTTTAAATGCTGGACCCTTAGAAGAAATAGGAATAGTCATTCAATTGGCAAATAGGTCAATAGTTTATCCCCAGGGACTGTTAGAGGATGTGTTGATTCAGGTTAATAGTTTAATTTTTCCTGCTGATTTTTATGTGATCGACATGGATGATAAAGAAAATATAGGTGATTCGGCTGACATTTCATTAGGTAGGCCATTTCTTCAAACAGTTAGAACTAAAATTGATGTGTACAAAGGTACTCTTACAATGGAATTTTATGGTTAAATAGTGCAATTTAATATGTATGATGCTATGAAATATCCATGTGGGATGGCTTTTGTATGTGAAATTGATGTTATTGAACTATTGACTCAAAAAATGTTTGAAATGAGTGGGATTGACAAATTGCAGGTTGTTTTAAATGAAAATATTCATGGGGATAGGTTTGATGTATTGGAAGAAGAGCTGAGTATTGACGATGAGCTGCAGGAAGTAGTGATGGAGTTAGAGGCTTTGAAACCGGTGGTATATGCGTCTAATCCTTTGGAATTAACTAGCACTAACAAAATGCTTCTACCATCTATGTTGCAGGCGCCAGAATTGGAGCTTAAGGTATTACCCGAGCATTTGAAGTACGTTTATTTGGGTGAGGAGAAAACACTCCCATTGATAATTTCCAATAAGCTTAAGCCTAAGGAAGAGAAGCTACTGATCCAAGTTTTGAAAGAGCATAAGGAGGAAATTGGATGGACCATTGCCGATATAAAAGGCATAAGTCCCTCTGCTTGCATGCACAGGATTCATTTAGAAGAAGACATTAAGCCCAACAGGCAAGCACAAAGAAGGTTGAACCCACCAATAATGGAAGTGGTAAAGAAGGAAATACAAAAGATGCTGGATGCAGGAGTGATATACCTGATTTCGGACAATAACTGGGTGAGTCCAATCCAAATCGTACCCAAAAAGACAGGAATGACAGTTGTGGAGAACGAAAATGGAGAGATGGTGCCCACCAGCATGCAAAACGGGTGAAGGGTTTGTATAGACTACCGAAAGTTAAATGCCTCTACTAGAAAAGATAATTTTTCACTTCCTTTTATTGATCAAATGCTAGAAAGACTCGCTAGAAAATCTTTTTACTGTTGTTTTGATGGTTATACAGGTTTTTATCAAATACTGGTGGCACCCGAAGACCAGGAGAAAACCACTTTCACCTGCCCCTTTGTCACATTTGCCTACCGCAGGATGCCATTTGGACTTTGCAACACTCCAGCGACTTTCCAACATTGTATGGTAAGCATCTTTTTAGATTATGTTGAGAAAATAATAGAAGTATTTATGGATGATTTTACTGTTTATGGTAATTCATTTCTTGAATATTTGTCTAATTTAATCAATATTTTGAGGAGATGTTTAGAGTCTAATCTGGTCCTTAATTATGAGAAATGCCATTTTATGGTAGACCAAGGGTTGATTTTGGGTCACATTATGTCTTAAAAAGGTATAGAGGTAGACAAGGCTAAAATAGATGTTATACAATCTCTTCCTTACCCTGCAAGTGTGCGGGAAGTTCGTTCTTTTCTTGGACATGCAGGTTTTTATAGACGCTTCATCAAAGATTTCTCTAAAATCACCCAACCATTGTGTAAATTATTGCAAAAGGATGTGGCATTCGAATTTGATCAAGCTTGCAAGGATGCATTTGATGCACTACAAGAAAGACTGATCTTTGCACCCATTATCCAGCCCCCTAACTGGAATTTTCCCTTTGAAATTATGTGTGACGCCAGTAATCATGCAGTAAGAGCTGTTCTTGGCCAAAGAATTGGAAAAAATCCACATGTGATTTATTATGTTTCGAGAACACTGGATAATGTGCAAAGCAACTACTCAACAACTGAGAAAGAACTCTTAGCGATTGTTTTTGCTTTAGAAAAATTTAAATAATATTTGTTGGGTACTAAAGTAATTTTTTTCTCCGATCATGCAGCTTTAAGATATTTGCTGAAAAAAAAGGAAGCTAAACCTCGTTTAATCCGATGGATTCTCTTACTGCAGGAATTTAATCTTGAAATTAGAGACACAAAGGGGTCTGAAAATTTGGTGGCAGATCATCTCAGTAGATTGTTGTTAAATGAGGATGCATTGCCTATAAATGATAATTTTTTGGATGAACATTTATTTGCCATAACAACTAACAGCCCTTGGTATGCTGATATCGTGAATTTTTTGGTTACTGGTGCTGTCCCTGCAGACTTTTCCAGATTTGAGAAGGACAAATTAAAGAGAGATGCCAAATATTATGCTTGGGATGAACCTTACTTATGGAAATATGATTTTGATCAAATTATTCGACGATGTGTTCCTGATAGTGAAGTGCAGTTTATCTTGTAATTCTGTCACTCTAAGGCATGTGGAGGTCATTTTGGTCCCAAAAGAACAGCCCAAAAAGTTTTAAAATGTGGTTTGTTTTGGCCTAATTTATTTAAGGACGCATATTTATACTGTAAGTCTTGTGACAAATGCCAAAAAATAGGTAACTTAGGTCACCATGATCAAATGCCACTCGTACCTATATTAATCTGTGAAATATTTGATATGTGGGCATTGATTTCATGGGGACTTTTCTATCTTCTTTTGGAAATACTTATATTTTACTTGCAGTAGATTATGTTTCTAAATGGGTCAAAGCTAAGGCCACACGGACTGATGATGCTAAAACTGTGGTAAATTTTCTCAAAATTAATATATTTTGCAGGTTTGGCATCCTAAGAGTGCTCATCAGTGACAGAGGAACACATTTTTTTTAACAAAATCATGGATGCATTGCTCAAAAAGTATGGAGTTACACATCGATTGTCGATTGCCTATCACCCTTAGACCAGTGGACAGGCTGAAATTTCCAACCGGGAAGTCAAATCTATACTGGAGAAGACGGTGAATCCAAATAAAAAGGACTAGAGTTTGAAGCTAGAAGATGCTCTTTGGGCTTATAGGACTGCCTACAAGACAGCGATAGGCATGTCCCCATATCGACTGGTATATGGCAAACCATGTCACCTTCCGGTAGAGCTGGAGCACAGAGCATTTTGCGCTATAAAGAGATGCAACATGGAGTTAAATGCAGCATGTGAGACACGTAAATTAGAGCTCCAGGAAATGGAAGAATTAAGAAATGAAGGATATGAGAGTTCCAAAATTTACAAGGAGAAAACAAAAAAGTTCCATGACAAAATGATTTCTAGGAAAGAATTTCAAATAGGACAGAAAGTTTTATTATTTCATTCACATTTGAAATTATTTCCAGGGAAATTAAGGTCCAGATGGTTAGGACCTTTTGTTGTTATTAATGTTTTTGCTCATAGTGCAGTTGAAATACAGAGTTTGGAGAATGAAATTTTTTTAAGGTTAATGGACATCGCCTCAAACCCTTTTATGATGGGTTTTTAGCTGAAGGACATGAAGAGACTCAGCTAGCTTTGCCTGTGGGAGAGTTTTGAAACCAGGATCGTCTAGCCAAAGACATTAAGCAAATGCGCTTTTGGGAGGCAACCCAATATTTAGCCTTGCACAAGGCTAACGCGTTCCTATTTAGATTTTAAATTTTAATATTTCATTTTATTTCACTACCTTCTCCTTCTCCATTTATTTCTTATAGATAATCTGATTTCTCTTTGCACTTACAGGTAAAGTTGGCAATTAACAGGCGATTTAGAGGATGGTAGCATTGACTAATTGTACGGCAAATTGGATTTAAAAACTATAGCAATATAATTTTATATTTAATGTGGATTGGAGCAATTAATGGTGGTTTCAATGGCAAATTAGCTGGATCTTGACTTAATTTTTTCAATTGCAGGCTATTTTCATTTTATTCTGGGTTTAATAGGTTTGTTGGGTTATGTTGTTTTACTTCATGGGCCTTTATCCTCAAATGGGTTTTAATTCTAACTTTTAATTCAATTGTGTTATTTTAATTCAATTGGGTTATTTTATTTTAACCCATTTATTACCTTTTTCTTTTAACCTAACAAATTATTAACTATACCCTCAATTCCCTTCACAGATCGCTGTCGCACCACCCATCACCATAGCCGCCGCACCACCCATCGCCAGCCATCACCGCTGGACCACCCACCCGCATCCCGCCATCATCGTGCATTAGCTGTTCTTCGCGAGCACCGATCTGCGCTCATCACCGCCACCGCGCGTGCACCACTTCGCGCTCATCATCTCCACCACGACGCCAGCCATCGTCGTGCACCAACCGACAGATCGACTCCTACCAACCAACGATCTCCACTGCAAAGCCACCATCTTCTTTGAGCACGCAAATCCAGATCCCCTTCCTCGCACGGAGAGGTTTTACTAGGCTCTCCACCTTCCCGTCGATCGGCGACCACCAATCAAGATCCGCCATCGTCGCACACTTCATCATGGTCTGCCTGAAGAGCCAAGCTCCACCAAAACCCAGACGCGGCAGATCCGCGAGCTTTGCTACCCGCTCTAATGCATCACCACCAAACACAGATCCTGAGCACACCAGTGACGACGCATCACCACCAAACACAGATCCCGATCCACAGCCCGCCGCACTAAGCGACGCAAGTCCCTTACCCACCATGGCACCGCGTCGAGGAAATTGACCCACATCCTCATCAGCAGCTCAGATGAGAAAGGGACCAATTACATATAAATCTCTCCAAATTGAAATTCCTGAATCCAGCAGCGATGAAGACGACGATGAAGATGATGATGTACCCCCGTCACCTACGCAAGCACCTCAAGTAGAGCCAACGGAACAGGCTAGAACAGAAGGTTCACCAGTTCGCCCTCAGAAACGAGCTTGAATGGCTCACGGTAAATCCCAGTTTCCCCCACTTGCACATGAAGCAGGAGGCAATTTGGAGTTCACTGATCAGCAGGACAAAGCCAGGTATTATTTCCTTGCACATTATGATATTGAACCTGCCCGTTCTTTTGATGAGGTAGCTTTATATTTTCTTGGCTTGAAAGATGAAGTCTTAGACTTAATAGATAATATTGGCTGGCGTAAATTTTTCATGATTAATTATCCTGTTTATAATGCTTTGATCCATGAATTTTATAGCACTTTTGTCTTTAAAACTGAGGGACCTAATTTTTGCTTATCTAAGCCATTTACCGTTAAATTTCGTATGTTGGGCGATTACCATTATTACTCTGTTACATCTTTTAATGTTGCCATAGGCTTAATTGATCATGCATATTCTAAAACACCTGAGTATATTAACATGTTATGTGATTATCCTAATGATTTTTATGCTCAATATGTTTACAGGGAATTGACTGGAATGCCTGATATTATTTTTCAACCTGGTAAATCCAAAGCCCATTTGTTTAAGAGAGCTGCACTTAGGGTCATTCATCGTTTACTTGCCATTAATTATTTTGCTAGAAACAATGATACCACTATTGTTACAAAAGCTGAATTATTTTTTTATGTGGTGCATGCTTCATTGCAAAAAGGTAAATTTAGGGTATTGGCTTACATTAAAATTTGCACAATTATGCACAAAGCCTAAGAAATTATTTTTTGGGTCTTTAATCACTTGTTTGGCTGTTAATGCTGGTTTGCTTGACACTAATACAACCACAATGCACATTGCCTGCGAGATGCCCCCCATGGATTTACCCTTTTTAGACCAGATACGTTTACTACGCTTTGGGAAAAGCGAAGAAATTTCTTTTGTTGATGCAGGTACTCTATCCACTCCAGGCCAGCGTGTATATAGAAAAGCACAGCCTAAAGGAGCTTCCATCTCATCCTCTCATGCCACTACAAAACCTTCTGCTGATCCAGCTCCTGCAGTCATGGCGCGCTTGGACAAATTGGAAAGTAATGTCTTCGATCTAACATCCATGATCAAACAGCTATCTACTAATTTCCAACAGCTCACCAGCAACTTAAAATAGCAACAAACCATTTTATTCCAGCACTTGGGGGTCCCTCAGCCCCAACCAACTCAAAAATCACAACAGATTGCACAACCTTTCCACAGAGCAGTTTCTTAACTCCCTCTTTTTGTTTATTTTTTTTGTGCCACTCTTCGCCCCATGTTGTTGTGTCATTCTGTATTAGGAACAATGCGAGGAGAAAGTGTGGGGGAGGGGTTTTATTTAGAAGTGTTTATTTTGTGATTTTGTATCGAATTTCTGAAAAAAAATAAAAAAAATTAAAAAAAAAATTGTTGTTTTTGCTTGCTGCTGATTTTGATGGAGATTTAAAGTTGATTTTGCTGCTGATTTTTTTTTTTTGCATCTAATTGGTTAGATCTGTGCATATTTTAGTCAAAGCTGGAAAATAATTATTTTATAGGTTGGTTTGCTACTTTGATGGTAATTGATTGTTGATTATTGTGCAAATCTTGAGCTATCCTGCTATTTTAATGCTTAATTGTTAACTTTTTATGCTGCAATTTTGTTTTTTTGGCTAATTTTGTGCAAAAGTTTTTGATACATCTACTCCTATAGAGTAATTTTGTTTTGGTAGCCATTTTGAGGAGAATTATGCATAAGAGCTTAATTTGGGATAGTCTAAGTTTGTCTGGAAATGTTTGGCTTAATTACTGCATTGGGCACGATTTTTGTGCATAAAGATTGTCATTTTCATCAGAATTTTATCACTTGTCCCCCTTGTCCAATTATTTGGGAATATTTTCTGCATCCCTTTTGTTCGTTAAATATTTATTAAGCTTCATTTACAATCTTAAGGAAAAGTGTTTGTCTAAAATCAATTCCGAAACCATTTAATTTTTAACTTATTGATTTCTTAGGCATGTTTGAGTATTGTTCATAATTATTTTCCATTTTTCATAAAATTTATGGTAGTCTTAATTTCCTTTTGAATTAAAAATATCAAGGTTTAATTTTTAAGGTGAAATATAATTTTTGCATGTTCTAAAAATTGATTCTTTGCATTTTAGAAACTTGTTAAAATCTTATTGAACACTTGTTTGCTATTGCAAGTTTTTAGATTGAAGGACTTGGTTATCAGGAATATATATTTATACATAAAAAAAAGAGAGAAGTGAAACTGCAATAAATTTTACTCTGCTATCCGCTTAAAAGGTGGTCATGAGTAGAGCTAGTAGCCGCTTTGAATTCTGTGATCTGAGTAACCGGGTGTATGCAGGTCAGAACCGGATACTCTCGCGTAAAAAGGAACTCTACATTCATTGTAAGCATTTTTATCTTCCTAAAGCTGGAAAAACCAGGTGTATACGGGTCAGAACCGGGTACCCTCGCGTCCACTACAGTCTAAATTAAGTTAAGAAAAAATATATATATTTCCTGATTTATCTTGTTCCTTCATCTGATAAAATCTAAAGTTTGGTGTCTGATTTGGTTTGATAAGTTCTCTTTCACGCATTAATGTTAATATTAAAGTGAGACAAAATTCTTGCATGACTTAATGTTCATAAACCTTGCTGTTTCTAGTTTAAAAAAGTAGTTGAGAAACCCATATTTTGATATGATTTTGTGGTAAATTATTTTGGACTTCTATCTCTATTTCGCCCTGCATTTTGATTTAATTGGAACTTATGGGATTGGAATTTGTTTTTGGGTGAATGAACTTTTGAAAGGATTGTAATTGAGGTTTAATTTATGCTTGAGGACAAGCATGGGATAAGTATGGGGGAATTTGTTAAGTGCTTAATGTTGCATGTTTTAGCCTGTTTTTCCTTACTTTCATGCGCTTAATTTTAGCTTATATTAGTACTTTTTACTTGTTTTGTGATTTTAGTCATTATAGGATCAAAATGGTAAAAAGGAAGTAAATTGGAGCTAAATGAAGTGAATTTGGAGCAACCATGAAAGTTCAAGAAAATTGGAAGCAAAGAGCTGATTTTGGGCTTAGCCTTGCACAAGACTAAGGGGCAAGGGTAAGGAGCTGCCTTGCCTAAGGCTAATGGCCAAGACGCGATAGCACATATCAGCTTTTATATTTTTAAGCCTGAAGTTGCCCTAACCGCCAATTGTGCTTCATCAGATTTTTGGGGATAATTAGACCATAATTTAGGAGATATTAGGTAGTTTTTTTAGGAAGATAATATTATATTTAATATTTGTAATTTATTTTCAAAGTTTGGATAGGAATTAATGACATTCTTAACTTATCTAGGTTTTATTCCTATTTAGCTAGGGAAAAACGTGAATAGTGGGATCTCTTCTCCTTTTTCTTCATTTGCGTTTTTCTCAAGGCTGTAACAGGAAGTACTTTTTATTTTATTTTTTATTTTGTGTATTTCTATGGCTATGTGTGGCTAAATTACTTTTATTTCAGTTAAAGATTAATTCAAAGCCAGGTTTTAATTCATCGTGAGATTGTTGCACTTATTTATTGTTCTCAATTTCATATAATGTTCATATTATTTACTGAAGTTTAGAGAAACCATATTTCAATTATCATTTATTTTATGTTCAATGAGGCGCCATTGTTCATTTAAATAAATAAAATACTGCTAGTTGAGTTTGCTAAATCTGTAATTGTTTGGTAAAGTTAACAATAAGTGGCAATTATTGTAGCTTCCTCATAAGGGCTGTTACATTGAGTAAATGCATGATTTGGTCTAAATCCGTCTCGTGTGAGGTTGGTTGGCTTAGGTTAGGTCTTTCTATTCCTTAAAACTGTCAATAAATTAAATTCTTGCGCGTGTTAAGGGTTATTTGTTTGGCTAGGAATCTATTACAGTCTTACTTGATTGATTCATTAATACGGAAAGATTAGGTCGGGAGTGCGAAGCCGACGGCTATAACTGGCCCATTATTTAATTTTTAAATTTATTCTCTCATCAATGATCGATTGAATTAATTCTATGCTGCGAATATCTTTAACTGGAATTTATCATATATTGAATTTCTTTCAATCAATTTACTGCTTATTTGTTTATTCCTTTTAATTCAACATTTTTTAAATTTTTGGTTTATAAAAACTCCCCCTTTTTATTTTTATTGTTAAAAATCCGGTTATTTAAAATTAATTCGATGCTAGTCTCTGTGGATTTGATCATTTCTTGCCCTATTTATAATTTATTTGATAGGATAATTGCGTTAATTATTTTTGGTGGCTTCGACACCCATCAAGTGCAGCGATCACAAAGGCAAGCTCTTCAAAAAGAGTTTGAATTGCTACATATGAAAGAGGGAGAGTATGTGAATGAATACTTTAGGCATACACTTGCTATAGTCAATCGAGGAGTCGAATGATTTGGATACTCTTACCATTGATGAATTGCAGAGTAGTTTTTGGTGCACGAGCAAAAGATGAAGGTCACATTATGCAAGAACAGGTGTGATGCGCACCGAAACCCGTGGGCCCCGAAGGCCTGCCTTTAGGGCTTTCGAGATGAGGTTCATGGAAACTTGCAAGTGAAATTGAGAGGGCGTCTATTTCGGGCAACAAGGAGGTTTAATGGAGTCGCAACTCAATAAAACATTGGAAAAGTTCGTCTAGCCTCAGTAAGCTTAAGACAGCGCAGCTATGTCCATCATAGGCAAGCCGGAGGTGTCTTGGAGGCCTCACCCTAACATTAGGATGGCCCTCTCGGCCTCGCGCTTGGGCAAACCAGAGGTGTCTTGGAGGCCCCACCCTAATAGAACATTAGGATGGCCCTCTCGCCTCGTGGCGCCTAGGACTGTGCAAGTTTTGAGCCTTTTTATAGGACACAAGAGGTGTCTTGGAGGCCCCATCCCAATAGAATATTGAGATGGCTCTCTCGCCTCGTTGAGCCCAAAGACCAGAGATGGTTCGGGACTTCTCATTTTTTCATACATTGATTAAGTTAAAATTGAGTTTTGAATTTAAGTTTTCATCCCTTTTCTCATACGTTTTGATGCAATAATTAGAGCGCAAGCTGGTCATCTAAGGAAAGTGGTAAATGAAAGCATAATTAAAATAAAGTACATGAAAATAAATTACAATAAAATTAGGGGCGGAATACAATCCCCATTGTAAGATAAATGTAAATTATGCATAAAACGGAGTATTTATTAAGGATGAGGACATTGATCCTCGCATGCATAGTTAAATAAAATAATTTTAAAGTGACAATTTACTTGGATGAAAAAATTAGGACATTGGTCCCATTTTATTAGAAAAATTCAATTTATTTATAAAAATATTTTTGTGTGATTTTTAAATAAGCGTGCATAAAATAAATGATTTTATTAATAATTACATGACAAATAAATCAAAACACAAATAAAGTAAAAAGAAAATTAAATACAATAAAAGTAAATCTCTGGATTTCCTCTTTCACTGGCATGGATGCTCAAATAAGGAAAAATAAAGATTTGAAACCAAAAACAAGCATAAATAAAATTTATGTTAGTAATTAAATAAAAAAAACAATTAACACATAAAACAATAAATAATAGATTAGAATAAATAAAATATGCATTGTATATAACAAATAAATTAACTAATATAATGGACACAAATAAATTAGCATATTAACATGTTAACATAATAATAATAATAATAATAATAATAATAATAATAATAATAATAATAATAATAATAATAATAATAATAATAATAATAATGAAGAAGAAGAATAAATAATTAAATAAAATAAAGTAGAAAGAATATTAAAAATGTTAAAACTATATACAAAATCACATAAAATAAATAAAAACACAATAAATATAAAAATCAACATTGTTAATAATTAAATATGAATAAAAAAACAAATAAAAGAAAAATAAAATTAAAGGACTAAGCCTAGAATATTTACCCTCAGATTTTGCATTCGATTGATGAAGAATATGATTGATTTCCTTGATTTGATTCACAAAATACAAATAAAAATAATAAAAATTGAAATTTATTTCAAAAGAAATTTGCTTAAAAAATAATAAAAAAAAAGAAATTAATTCTCATGAACAAAAGAATTAATTTCTTTGTCTTAAGAATATTTATTGATAAAAGTTTGTTGAAAAGAAGAACATAAATTTAATTTTCAAGAACAAAAAAAAATATTTCCTTTGTCTTAAAAAATTACAATTGAATAAAAATCTGAATCTCAAGAATAAAGAATGATTTTCTTTGTCTCAAGAAAAATTCTAGATTGAAAATTGAATTTTTAACCTAAGAATTTTATTTGGAGAAAAAAATGTAAAAAATAGTGTAGAGAGAATTTCTTGAAGAAGAAAAGAAGAAAATAAAATTTTTGATGTCAAAAAATGAATTTCCCCCCAATTCCCTTTCAAATTTTCAACTTAAATATTAATGAATAAAAATGGAAAAAATAATTAATTAGGGAAGAAAATAGGATTTTTAGCTAATTTCCCTTAATTTGGGTGTAAAAAAGGAAGAAAAACATTAAAAACTCGGAAAAATGGTGAAAGAATCAAGAAAATTAAAGAAAAATCAGAAAAGGGGAAAAAACCCCGTTTGCGACGGATCTGGGCCGATCGATGCAAGTCGGTCGCGCACGCTGGCACGCAGTAGCGTGTCGCTCGTGCGCGGGCGACGCCTTGTGCGTCGCTCTCGCAGAAGCGCGAGCGATGCGCAGAGCACGCTCTCTGCACGCAGGCGCAACGCCCGCGCACTGCTGCAGGCTAGTTGCCGCGCGTCGACATTCGATTTTTCGATTTTTTTTTAAATATAACTAAAAAACACTAAAATTTTCAAATTTCATTTTTTATAACTAATTTTTAAAATATTTTTATTATTTTTTATTCTAAAATACAAATTTGGCAAGATAATCATCACTTTGAAACTCTTTAATCGTGAGTAGGCAAATTATCATCATTGGGTAACTCTGATCTAGGCTGACTCAGAACTCGGTATCTACAGTTGCACCCAGTTTAGGGGAAGCTCGTACACTAGTGTCTAGGTGAGCCTAAACTCAAAGAAAAGTAGGAAAGATATACATACCTGAGGCAGCTATCTTTCCGAACTGGGTGATGCTGTTGTTGTGGTTGTCGCCATGTTGTCGGCGTGCTATCCTGTGTTGAAGCGGTAGTGCTGTGATCATGCTAACCCTCCATGGAGTGGTAGTGCCGTCATCGTACTAACCCTTCTGAAGTGGTAGTGCCGTGGTCGTGCTAACCTTCCATAAAATGGTAGTGCCGCCATCGTGCTAACCCTTCTGAGTTGGTGAAGTGGTGGTGCCGTGATCATGCTAACCCTCCGTGGAGTGGTAGTGCCATCATCGTGCTAACCCTTCTGAAGTGGTAGTGCCGTGGTCGTTCTAACCTTCCGTAGAATGTAGTGCCGCCATCGTGCTAACCCTTCTGAGATGGTGAAGTGGTAGTGCCGTAATCGTGCTAACCCTCCGTGGAGTGGTAGTGCCGTCATCGTGCTAACCCTTCTGAAGTGGTAGTGCCGTGGTCGTGCTAACCTTCCATAGAATGGTAGTGCCGCCATCATGCTAATCCTTCAGAGTTAGTGAAGTGGTAGTGCCGTGATCGTGCTAACCCTCCGTGGAGTGGCAGTGCCGTCATCGTGCTAACCCTTCTAAAGTGGTAGTGCTGTGGTCGTGCTAACCTTCCGTAAAATGGTAGTGTCGTCATCGTGCTAACCCTTCTGAAGTGGTGCTGTCTATGAGCCCTTTGGTTGATTTGCCCCTTGAGAGGTCTTTGGATGGTTACCCCCTGAGAGGTCTTTGGTTGATGCTTGGATTGATGTCTGGATTGATGTCATTTTGGTTGGTTGCCCCTGAGAGGTCTTTGGTTGACGCTTAGATTGTTGCTTGAAATGATGTTTTGGCTTGATTTTGTTTTGGCTGGTTGCCCCCTGAGAGGTCTTTAGTTGATGCTTAGATTGGTATTTTGATTGATGTCGTCACTCGCCTTTTGTCGGTGTCCGCATCAAATCTCTCTTTCTGCAAAATTAAAAAACCAAATATGCAGGAAAAATAGTGAGTATGCACGTGGAATGCATGAGTCATGCAGGAATGCAAGATAAGAATTCATCTTAGTGGACTTGGAGATGATAGCCGGGCTAGCCGCAACTTGCGATAGGATCAATGTCTTTTGAAGCTGCTTTTGGATTTCATGTCTTTGGGATTGCAAGGTTCTCATCTGAAACTTATAGTCATTTTTTTTAAAGGTAGTATGTTCGTTGTGGATTTTCACACTAGCTTTTCTTAGCGAAAAATGCGTCCTTTTCGGATTTTCACATAACCCTATGCCTTATTTTTGCCTGGAGCGGACCCAACCCAATCCAGCCACTTTTTTTTTTTTAAGACAGACTGCCTGTTTCTAGGTTTTCACCCTATCATTTTGCCTAACTTTTACTTAGAGCACTAATTACGATTTTTATTTCTAACGGCTTTATTTTTTTTTTTTTTTTTTGCAAAGAGGTTGAAGCTATTGCCAAAGATCCATCTAGGGTGATCAGCATGTACTTATGCCCATGTCGTGGCCGTCTGAGCTTGATTCTTCTCATGATGGTGCTGTAGAATTGCCTTCGCAGTTGATAGTAAAATAAGTCGGCTGAAGGACCTGAGTGGTAAAAGTAGCAGAGGGTAGATAGTAGATGACTTCGATCACACAAAATGAACTGCTCTGATCACATCAATATATCATTGCATGAATGCATGTGTTTCAATTTGATTTCATTACGCATGATCATTGTTTGGCATTAATCTCAAGAATACAAAACCTCATCTAATCTCGAGATGGATCTTGAAAGCATCAAACTCCTGTCATCAATCAACCCTCTCGGGTTTTCATAATTGAATGTTTTCTCTCAGCCCTTAATTTTTGCTCAGATTTTTTTTTCTAGCAGGATGCCCAATTTTAGAAAGGTCGCCTTTTTTCGGTTTTCGACCTGCGGGGCATTTATTATTTATTTTTCTCCTTTTTTTTAGCCTTTGCCATGGAACCTCCTTCAGTCTGTTGGTGTCGATTATTTTTTATTTTCATCTCCGTTAGTTGGGGAGGCTGCCTCTTCTGACGGTGGTTCTTTTTAGCGTCAAAGTCTTATTCTTAGCACTTGTGCAAACGGGCTGAGGTAGTGAGTTTCTTCGCTTGGATTTTAGCCGTGAAAGTCTGTATCTTCCTTTTGTTGGCTTCGGGTGGCTCAATTTCTGAAGTAACCTTTAATGGTTGAGATGGGGTTGTACATTGGTCTCAAATGGTTCAAGACAAAACTATGGTTTAGGACAAGACTTTGGTTTTTTTTTCGCTTTTTTTTTTTGCTTTTTTTTTTCATTTTTCGTTTTTTATTTTTTTTTGTTTTTTCTCTATATTTTTTTTCTTGAAAGGTAATGAGCTATCCTCCTAAGTTTGGTTATAAGGGTCCCTGCTTTACTCATGCTGGTCTCATATAATTAAAGGTCGGTCTTGATTGGCTTTGGGGTAAACATCTCAAAAGGTTGTGAGGAAATGACTCCTAAGAGTTAGGTTCTAATGAGTTATATATTTCTTGTGAAGGTTCAGGATTTTATTTGTCTAACTTCTGATGTAGCATGCGGAGTTTGATTTAGTTTAGTTGCACTGCATATGTTTTAGATGTTGAGGAGGGTAATTGGCTTTTGAAATTATGCTCGTCGTCATATTGGCATATTAAAGCAGCATCTCCCCCACAATGTCCTTGTCCATTGCTAGCATGTCATTCCAGGTCTAGGCAAAGGCTTTTTTATTTTTTATTTTTATTTTTTGTGACATTATCTCTCAGAATTTTCCCCTCTTCAGAAGTTATATCAGATGCTATCAAGATTTTCTTTGGATTTTTCAAAGTTCTGAGATTAAATGCAGTTATATTAGTTGAATTAATGTCAAAAATGAATGTATCATGATCATGTGAAATGAAATCATCAAACACCATACAAATAAGCAAAAATTGTTCATTTTATTACAAACTGCAAACTGTGTCATAAAAGTTCTTGGAATAAAAAGAATCAAGCATCTAAAACAACTATCTTTTTCTCCACTCTCACTAGTGGATTGAGAAGACCCAATCATATTCACGGTGGAGGGACTGCATTGTAGCCTACCTTCTTCTTTTTCTCTCTCTTCTCAGGATCCGTGATCTGATTGGTGTCAATAAGATCTTGGATCTTGTTCCTCAATATCCGGTAGTAATCTGTCAGGTGCCCGGTGTGCTGATGGTAGGTGCAGTACTGGTCCTCTCTGTGCCCTGGCTGTCCTTGATTCATGGCTGGTCTAGGTGCCAAAGGCCGCAGCTTGCCCTCTTTCATCAATCTCTCCAATACCCAGGATAGAGAGCAGCCTAAGTTGGAGTAGTGTCTCTGGCCCTGCCCAACTCCAGTAGCTGAAACTTCTGATGTCTTGCCATTTCTGCTATTACTGCTCCCGGTACCACCTGATTTGTACCCTGACTAGTTCCCGTAACCTTTCCCAGCAAAGTTATTTTGGCTTGCTTTCTTTGCTAGGTAAGCCGCCTCAGCCTCTACCGCAATATCCTTAAGTGACTCCCAATTTTTGAGCCCCTTAAAGCTGAGCAAATCCCTCAAGTAAGGGCATGAGTTCCTAATAAATAACCTGATCTGGTCAGTGATGTCAGGCTTTCTCTTCATCTCCATAACCCTATTCCTCTACGTAGTGAGCTATTCATGGAATGACTCATCGCTCCTTTGCTGTAAGAGCTCGAGGTCCTTCAGGGTGACGTCCATTCTGGTGCTGCAGTTGTACTGCCTCATAAATTCTTCAGTCAAAAGGTCCCAGTCCTCCTTGGACCTCCTGTCCAGCCCGTGATACCAGTCTACTGCCGGACCCACAAGACTTAGGCAGAAATATTCCACCTTCTACTTCTTCCTCAACCCAGTGCCTTTCATCACCAGGGTATACTGCTTGATGTGTGCAGATGGGTCCGAAGTACCATCGAACTTCGGCAGCTCAGGCATCTTGAACCTTTGGGGCAACAGCTCTTCATCCCCCAGATCTTTGTCCTCAGGGTTGATCCCCTTTCCAGCTGACAGCATACGGGTGATAGCCTCAATCTGCTGTCTCATCCCTCCTAAAGCCTCATCCTCTACCCTGGGTTCTCTAGGCCTCACAGCTTGATGGACTATTGGCTCGTCATCTTCCTCTTCCATCACAAAATCATCATTGGGGTTAGGGACCCTTTCCCTTCTTGGCTCGATGGGCACAGTAGCTCTGTGCTCGTTGATGGGTTGATGGACAGCAACTCCAACAAGAGGAGCCTCCCTGCCAATAGGCGGTTCGACTTGCCCCCGAGGAGGGACTGCCACTGGTTGTGGAACGACAGGTGGTTGTGGGGCAGCAGGTGCCTGTGGAGCGGGAGGATGAGCAATCCTTTTGGCCATCGTGCCTATCATATCCAACATGCTTCGTTTAAAGTCCTTTAGTCTCCCAGCAAGGTCTTGAGTGGTTAAAGTTTCAGTCTCTTCTGCCATTGATGATTCTAGAGATGATTCACTGATTGATGAGAGTGATTCGGAATCCCAGTCAGACACTAATTTCGGCAACTCAAAGATCAGATTTGTCCTTACTAGCCGGCTGTCAGAATCTCTGGTCCACTTAGATGAATCTATGATGGCTAAAAAATTTAAATTGTTAGAATGATGCATGAATGACATATACAATGCATGATCGTGTGTTATGCAACATTTACAATCACATATAAGTAAGTAGATCCTTCCAACTTTATTACTCCCACACGCGAGGTAATGCAGTCTCTTCCTTAGGTGGGCTTAATCCATGGGTTAACAAGGAACCCAATAGACGTGTATAGTACACGGTGGGAAATCGACAGCATAATATCTTTTGATTAATGCGCATACGTATGAGTTTTGGCCTTTATGTATTTAAATATTTCAACTAAATTAAGATGGGCGCACCGGGGCATGAAAGCCTTTGATAAAAGACCATTTAATTTGGTTGATTTTGTTCAATATATAATGGCCCACATAGCAAGCATCGTATTAAGGTACATATCGCCTAGGGGAAGTATCTATTGCCATTACATGAGCTTTGGTCAAGGGTGATAATACTTTGGGCTACCCTAGCATGGTCCCTGCCTACGGGTCTAGCCCATCACGGGCATAACGACCGGTTGAGTCTCCCTTTGATATACCATGATGGTATGAGGTTTGGGCTGGTGATTATCCTTAACACTTCCATACATTGAGTGAACGTAAGGTCATGATTCAGGAACGCACCGGGGTAAGAATAGGGACCAAACTAGCATAGTTCTAAGACTCTAATGAAATGCAATGCAATTTTGAAAAGGGATAAAAAAAAATTTTAATTAAAACTCAATTATAATTTTTAACCAAGGTACTTTCGAATCGAAGTCTCTTATATCCCCAGTGGAGTCGCCACTGTGACGCGTGCCGAACCCCGTGGCCCTCGAAGGCCAGTCTTTAGGGCTTTCGAGACGAGATTCATGGAAACTTGCAAGTGAAATTGCAAGGGCGTCTATTTCGGGCAACAAGGAGGTTTCATGGAGTCGCCACCCAATAGAACATTGGAAAAGTTCGTCTAGTCTCAGTGAGCCTAAGACAGTGCAGCTATGTCCATCATAGGCAAGCCGGAGGTGTCTTGGAAGCCTTACCCTAACATTAGGATGGCCCTCTCAGCGTCGCGCTTGGGCAAACTAGAGGTGTCTTGGAGGCCCCACCCTAATAGAATATCAGGATGGCCCTCTCGCCTCGTGGCGCCTAGGACTGTGCAAGTTTTGAGCCTTTTTACGGGACACAAGAGGTGTCTTGGAGACCCCATCCCAATAGAATATTGAGATGGCCCTCTCGCCTCGTTGAGCCCAAAGACCAGAGATGGTTCGGGACTTCTCATTTATTCATACATTAATTAAGTTAAAATTGAGTTTTGAATTTAAGTTTTCATCCCTTCTCTCATACGTTTTAATGCAATAATTAGAGCGCAAGCTGGTCATCCAAGGAAAGCGGTAAATGAAAGCATAATTAAAATAAAGTACATGAAAATAAATTACAACAAACTAGGGGCGGAATACAACCCACATTTTAGGATAAATGTAAATCGTGCATAAAACGGGGTATTTATTAAAGATAAGGACATTGGTCCTCGCATGCATAGTTAAAGAAAATAATTTTAAAGTTACAATTTACTTGGATGAAAAAATTAGGACATTGGTTCCATTTTATTAGAAAAATTAATTTATTTATAAAAATACTTTTGTGTGATTTTTAATTAAGCATGCATAAAATAAATAATTTTATTAATAATTACATGACAAATAAATCAAAACACAAATAAAGTAAAAAAAAATTAAATACAATAAAAGTAAATCTCCGGATTTTCTCCTTCGCTCGCATGGATGCTCAAACAAGGAAAAATAAAGATTTGAAACAAAAAACAAGCACAAATAAAATTTATGTTAGTAATTAAATCAAGAAAATCAATTAACACATAAAATAAGAAATAATAGATTAGAATAAATAAAATATGCATTGTATATGACAAATAAATTAACTAATATAATGGAAATAAATAAATTAGCATATTAACATGTTAACATAATAATAATAATAATAATAATAATAATAATAATAATAATAATAATAATAATAATAATAATAATAATAATAATAATAATAATAATAATAATAATAATAATAATGATGATGAAGAAGAAGAAGAAGAAGAAGAAGAAGAAGAAGAAGAAGAATAAACAATTAAATAAAATAAAGTAGAAAGAATATTAAAAATGTTAAAACTATATACAAAATCACATAAAATAAATAAAAACACAATAAATATAAAAATCTACATTGTTAATAATTAAATATGAACAAAAAAAATAAAAGAAAAATAAAATTAAAGGACTAAACCTAAAATATTTATACTCAGATTTTTTATTCGATTGATGAAGAATATGATTGATTTCCTTGATTTGATTCACAAAATACAAATAAAAATAATAAAAACTGAAATTTTATTTCAAAAGAAATTTGCTTAAAAAATAACAGAAAAAAAAGAAATTAATTCTCAAGAACAAAAGAATTGATTTCTTTTTCTTAAAAATATTTATTGATAAAAGTTTGTTAAAAAGAAGAACATAAATTTAATTTTCAAGAACAAAAAATTTTTTTTCTTTGTTTTAAAAAATTACAATTGAATAAAAATTCCAATCTCAAGAACAAAAAATGATTTTCTTTATCTCAAGAAAAATTCTAGATTGAAAACTAAATTTTTAACCTAAGAATTTTATTTGGAGAAAAAGATGTAAAAAATGGTGTAGAGAGAATTTCTTGAAGAAGAAAAGAAGAAAATAAAATTTTTGATGTCCAAAAATGAATAAAAATGGAAATAATAATTAATTAGAGAAGAAAATAGGATTTTTGGCTAATTTTCCTTAATTTGGGTGTAAAAAAGGAAGACAAACATTAAAAACCCGAAAAAAATGGTGAAAGAATGAAGAAAATTGAAGAAAAATTGGAAAAGGGGAAAAAACCCCGTTTGCGACGGATCTGGGCCGACGGACGCCCATTAGCATGCTCGATGGGCGTCGGTCGCGCGCTGCCGCGCGTCGACATCCGATTTTCTATTTTTTTTAAATATAACTAAAAAACACTAAAATTTTCAAAATTCATTTTTTAAAACTAATTTTTAAAATATTTTTATTATTTTTTATTTTTTATTCTAAAATGCAAATTTGGCAAGAATATTATCGCTTTCAAACTCTTTACTCGTGAGTAGGCAAATTATCATCATTGGGTAACTCCGATCTAGACTAACTCAGGATCTGGTGTCTACAACAGGCTTTGAAAGTTACTTTTGGAGAGCCTTCGGCAGGAAAAGGTTGAGGTTATGGTGGATTTTGAGGTCGAGGCAGAGGCAGTGAGAGACATAGTACTGATAAATCTTTGATCGAGTGCTATAATTGTCATCAGTTTGGACACTTTCAATATAAATGTCCATAGAAAGAGTCAGACAAACAAGCAAACTATGCAGAAGGCAATGAAGAATTATTATTGATGGCATATATGAATGACAAGGACACTAGTAAGGAAGAAGTATGGTTTCTTGATTCTGAATGCAACTATCATATGTGTGGCAAGATAGAGTTTTTCTCAGATTTTCAAGAAAACTTTAGAGAGAAGGTGAAATTAGAAGATGATTCAAGTATGAATGTGTTGGTAAAGGGAAGTGTATGGATGCTTGTGAATGGTTATGTTCAGGTTATTTCTAGTGTTTTCTATGTTCCAGGATTGCAAAATAACTTGATAAGTCTTGGGCCGCTTGCTGAGAAGGGATTGGACATTCTTATACGACGTGGAATGTGCAAAATTTATCATCCTAATAGAGAGCTAATCATGGAGGCCACAATGTCTTCCAATCAAATGTTCAAGTTGTTTGCTCGACCATAACCAAAAGAGGAAGCTTGTTTTAACTCTTTTATAGAAGATCTAGCTCAACTTTGGCACTTGAGATATGGTCACTTAAGCTGTAGTGGCCTGAAGATCCTTTAATAGAAAAAAATGGTGAGGGGACTTCCATTCCTTCACTTCTCATCAAGAGTATATGCAGATTGTTTAGTGGGGAAGCAACAGAGAGTTCTATTCCCAAGGAAAAGCGTGTAGAGAGCTTCTCATATTCTTGACTTGGTACATGCCAATATATGTGGACCAATCACACCCATATCTAACAGCAATAAAAGGTACATGATCACTTTCATTGATGATTTTAATCTTAAAGTTTGGGTTTATTTCTTGACTGAAAAATCATAAGCCTTTAGTATGTTTAAGAAATACAAAAATTGGGTTGAAAATGAAACTGGTTTGAGTATAAAATGTCTTCATACTGATCACAAGGGTGAGTTCACATCTCTTGAATTTAACAATTTCTATCAGGATAATGCTATTCACAGACAGCTGACAGCCACTTACACTCCTCAACAAAACAGCATAGCAGAGCGAAAAAATTGAACTATTATGAATATGGTTCGAAGCATACTTTCAAGAAAGAAAATGCCAAAGACATTTTGGCCAAAAGCTATCAGTTGGCAGTCCATATCCTTAATAAGTGCCCAACACTTGCAGTGAAAAACAAAACTCCAGAAGAAGCATAGAGCAGAATCAAGCCATCAATTGATCACTTCCGAGTGTTTGGGTGTATATCTTATGTCCATATTCCATATTGTAAGCGGATAAAGCTCGATATTAAAAGTACAAAATGTATTTTTCTTGGAGCTGGTGAGGAGTCAAAGGCATACAGGTTGTATGATCCTATCTCTAAAAAAATTATCATCAGTAGAGATGCGGTTTTTGAAGAAGATAGCAACTAGGATTGGGAAAAAAAGTCACAAAGAAGCTGTGACTTTGAGTGGGCTGATAGTGATAAAGAATTAGATGAGGACAGTAGCACTAAAGAAAATGAAGACAAAGCCGACTTAGTTGAGGACAGCAACACTGCGAAAAATGAAAATTCAAATAAAGACCCTTTGCTTGAATCCCATGAGCAAAGTCCAAGAATGCAAAGGATAATAAGGCAACCAAGATGGATAAGGGATTATGAAAGTGGAGAAGGTTTATCTGAGTGATAACTTCAATTTAGTATTTAGATTTGATAGTATTTTCGTATGATTAATGGGTGTTTAGTGGTGTTTATTGTCATGTCATGCTTACTTTAGATTAATTTTGTCAATCTTAGTGAAATTAGAATTTTTATGCATTTTTGTTAGTATTTTGATTGAGTTTGAATTTTGTTTGCAGCAATTTTTTAGGTACCTCACGGTGGCAACCTATCTGGTTGTCACTGTGACATTCAAAGGACTCAAAAAATAGAATGCAGGCATACTAGGGGTCACGGTGGCAACCAATGTCATTGCCACCGTGACATATTTATTCATCGGGCAGAATGCAGGCAAGAAGTGCCTCACGGTGGCAACCTATCTAGTTGTCACCATGACATAATACTCACCAAGGCAGAATCAATTGAGGAGGTACCTCACGGTGGCAAGGGAATCTATTGTCACCGTGACATAGGGAATTCCTGGACAGAAGCGAAATTTGAGCATCTCACGGTGGCAACAAATCTGGTTGCCACCGTGACCCCTATCTTACTGGCAAGGCACATTCACTTCCTCGATACCCTCACGGTGACAACCATTTTGGTTGCCACCGTGACCCCTCGGGATATTTGATGACAAGTTTTCTGTAATTGAGGGGCGGCTAATTTTTGAACCTATTTTCATATTAGGGTTTTAGATATAGAATTTTGAGGAGTTTTCTATTGTTCTGAATGGAGGTTTTTCAACTTTGTCTTTGGAATTACAAATCAAGAGTTTTACATTTGAAATAGATAGTTTTAATTTCCATACATAGATTTTACATTCAGAGATTTCCAGAATTTTTCTCCGTTGAAGATTTGAAGAAGGAGATCGAAGAACGTGGGATTCAACCGGGATTTACGCCTTAATGAATTTCTAGGTTTATTCTTTCCTCTTTCCTTTGGATTTTGTAATGGATCGTGAGAAGTCTTTTAGTTGTTTGGGGATCTTTGAATCCCTTACCCATGATGTGAATTCTGAACATCTTTTGAATTTAAATATATGATTGAATGGTTTATTTCACTGGTTCTTATTATTAATTCGTGGGATTTATTTCTCACGTTAATTTCCAGTTTTGATGAATGATTTATTTCATATATCTTTGTTGGTTATTGAGTTGTATGGATTGAATACCATGATTATTTATATTCGGTTTTTATCATTCTTGCTGTATCTTTTGGATGACTCCGGATTGGGGATCTAGAAGTGCAGAATTTTATGATTTAAGACTAGAGTGGAGAGTGAGATAATTAAGTTCTGGGTTATTTGACTCCGTATTGGGAAAATAAACCGAACTTAGGATTTTAGACCCGTGCATAGGCTAGTTATGTGGCTGACTCCGGTTTGGGATGTCATATAATTAGAGTGGCTAACTCTGGATTGGGAAGCCTGGGTTAAGAGGGTTATCCCGATTTCTTTCATAGTTGGTTCTTAGATTAATTTTATTCACATTTGGGTATGGGGTGGATGAGTGAACCCGAGCAACGTTCGTCTATTTTGAATTCTTATCTTGTTAATTTTTCCATCATTTTATTTTTTTCAATTATTGACGTCAATTTAATTTGATTATTTCTGCTTGCTTATTTTAGTTATTTCATTTCTTTATTTTTAATCAATAGATAACTAAATCAATTCAAACAATTGGGAATTCTTTAGCATACACTTGATTTTCATTGCTTGCACACATAGTCCCTTGGGTATGATAATTCGGGGTCCTAAATTTACCCCACCGTATTACTTGTCGATTCAGTACACTTGCTGAGGTCGCGTCACTGAGGAAGATGATATGACTAATTTTCTTATGTTTGCAGCCAATGATCCAGTTCTATTCAGAGATTCAAAGATGCAGTGAAAGATGCAAAGTGGAGAGTAGTGATGGATATGGAGATTGAAGCTATAGAGAAAAATGGCACGTGGGAATTAACAGATCTTCTTACTAATGCCAAGAAAGTTGGTGTGAAGTGGGTGTACAAAACGAAGCTCAATGAACGTGGTGAAGTGGAGAAGTGTAAAGCTTGATTGGTCGCGAAGGGTTACACCTAAAAGCATGGTGTGGATTGTACAGAAGTTTTTGCACCCGTGGCACGTTTGGAGACAATTCAGTTAGTGATTTCTCTTGCATCTCAGAAAATGTGGAACATTTTTCAGCTAGATGTAAAATCAGCCTTTCTCCATGGAGAATTTAATAAAGAGGACTTTGTAGAGCAACCACTCGGATATGAGAAAAAAACTTATTGAACAGAAAGTTTATAGGTAAGGGAAGGCTTTATACGGACTAAAACAAACACCTCGAGCTTGGTATAGTCGGATAGAGTCCTACTTTGTTAAGGAAGCTTCCAACTCTATCCCTACACTACAAAAAAAAAATCTAAATTAGCGACGATTTTCAAATTTAGTCACAAAAATCCATTTTTCCAATCTGGCAACAAGCTTAGAGACTAAATAGCGACGGGAAAATAAAACCGTTGCTATATTTTGGCGGCAATTGATGGTGCATTTTTTGCTACGAAATTAGCGACGATTTTTTCTGTTGCTAAAAACTATTCAATTTTTCTATTCCAGATAATAATTTTGCGATGGAATTGTAGTCGTTAATTGATGATTAAATTTAGTGACTAAATAGCAACGAAAGTATTGGCCGCTAAATTTGGGTTAAAATTTTAGTGCCTTTTTTGCGATGATTTTAGTAACGAATTTGGTTTTGTCGCTAAAGGTGTAAAAATATGACCTAACCCAAAACTACATCATTTTGGCCTTACTACTTTCTTTTCTTTTCTTTTTCTTCTCTTCCCTTTCCAGGTCTCTACCCCAATCTCTCCCTCCCTTTCTGTTTCCAGCCGCCACCACCTGCTCTTCTTTTTCTTCCCGTGGCTGTCATCGCCTCTCCATCCACCGTTAGCGGCCGGTCCTTTTTCTCTCTTTTCTCTCCCTCCGTGCGTGATGACAGCCCCATTCTCCCCTCATTCTCTACGTTTTTCTTTTGATTAATGACTTTCCTCTGCTATCTTTGCTTCCTCTATTTGCAGAAGCTGTCGCTGCCCCTAAGGTCACCGATCTGCCCCCTCTTCTTTTCCTCCTCACACGTACGAAGGCAGTAGCCTTCTCCTCATTTTCCTTGCATTTTGCTCCGATCATCTCGCTCTCCCTCGCTGTCCTATGATCAGATCGCTATCCCTCACTTGCTCCAACGCTCGCGGTCCCTTGCCATCTCCGTCGCGGTCATCTCGTTGGAAGCAACACTATCACTGGTCAGGTCATCTTTTTCTATTTGATGTTTATTTTTTTTTTTTGTCATTTGTGGGCAACTTGTGAGTCATTTTTTAATTTTCTTTAGTTAGTTATTAATTTTTTATTTTAATTTAAAAGGCCCCTATTTTGCTTACTGATAGAAGAGGAGAACAAGAAAATTTCTGGGTTTATAGGTTTGAAAATTTCTTTGTTTTCCTCTTTTATGCTTCATTTATTATGTTTTGATAACTATGCAATATTGATCTATAGAAGAAGCAGTCTAATATTATATATATCATGCTTGAAGAAATGTTTGTGCATATTTCTTCTCTTCTATATCAACATCCAATTTTTATGTTTGTTTAGTGTAAGCTAAATATTTTTGGTATTTCAGTTTCTGCTCATTACCTGTTTGTAGAAATTACACATGAATTTTCCTACTTTAGCCAAGATTTACATACTATAGAGAGGACTACTCTTAAATGTTTGAAATTATTTCATAAACCCAATATACAGGTATCAATTATGTGTATGCATGCATCTTTACAGTTATGGTGCATTAAATATGTGCATTTTTTAGGCTTTTATAGCATAATTTGAAGTAAATCAGCATTTTTAAGTTTTTATTATCTATGTCACAGCATTTTTCAGTTTTTATTATCTATGTCACACTTTCTCTTTCTCATTTTGTTGGAAGATTCTAGCAATATATATACTTAATAGCAAAAAGACAATGTAGCATCTGAAATATTAAAAGCATGCATAACCATATTTAATTGTCATATTTATTTATTTGTTTCTTTTCTTTTTTGGAATGGGCATCAGTGGTGGATTTTATTTTGATGCTCTGATTTTTATATTTATTTGCATATGTCATATGCAAGATGCCTTAATGACAGAATGATGTGCCTTTGTGTTGCTGCAAAAAGTTATTTGATAGAATAATGTACTAAGTCGGTGCTGATTGTAATTCTATATTTGCAGTACTTTAACCAAATTTTGACTGTTGTACTTGAGATGTTGGATGATGCTGAATCCTCTATTTGGGAACTTATTCTTTCATTGATTGTTAAAATGTTGAAAAACAAGATATACATCCCATCTTGCTGGTCTTAATCTTTTGTATATGGTGTACAGGTTTTCAATGAAGCTGAGCACTGCTTGAGCATTGTGTTGTCACAATATGATCCATTCAAATGTTTAAGTGTATTGGGTTCTGATACTCTGTATTTAGAGGCATTTGATTATACGGTGTATTTAATTTAGTAACGAATTTTGTTAATTGATTTCAGATCTTTGAAAAATCCTTGCAGTGCACTTTCTCAACAACTGAGGAGGTAAAAGTCTTTTTTACTAATTATTTTGCATAGTTCATGCATTATGTGTTCAATTTTCTTTTTTATTTGCATCATATGCCTCTTTTAACTTTTGAATAAAATCTTTTTGGTTTTAGTACTTGGATGTATTTCTCACACGGATAGATGGTTTGAGGCGAAGATTTTCACTTTATTATTTCTATTCAATAATACTCTTTGGTTTTTAGACTATTTTCTTAGAGCATGATTGATAGGAAATCTAATTGCAATGAAATTGTCTTAAAAATACCTTTAGATTAGAGGTTGGACTTAGATTTTTATGGATATTGGATGGCACTGACAACTATAGAGAAACTTATAATTTGGTTGTAATTTTTTCTTGCCATATTGGTAATTATTATTCTACCAGTTAGGCACAAATTGTGGCAGGGAACTACCTTTATATAATAATCCAAAATGTATTGATTACCTAAATACTGTACCAATGTTTTGCAGTTGCATTTACATTGGGTGCGGTTGCATATTATCTTCAAGCCATTTGATTAATTGAGCTAATTTGTTATGTTTGATTAATTGATATTTCAGGTTGATATTTGTCGGCATAGAAGTTTTCTAAGTGAATTTATTAATTGTTAACGAATGAATATTATCTTATAATTTGAATTGTATGAGATGTTTATAAATATTTGAATTTGAATTGTATGGGATGTTTTTACTTTTTAAGTACTGTTTCAATTTAACTTACTTCTATGATATTATATTTTTTAAATTAATAATATTAGAAAATTATTATTTATATAAATTAAATTTTAGATGTTATAATAATAATAATAATAATAATAATAATAATAATAATAATAATAATAACAAAAAAATTAAATTGAAAGTAGTAGTAGTGATAATAATAAATATTAAAATTAAATTAGGATTTTGCTATCGCTAATTTCTTTTTTTCATGTGGCATTTTAAAAATGTTGTTTTGCGATGAAATTTAAGGACGAAAAAAACCGTCGCTAATAATTTTTTTAAATCTAGTGGCGACCACTTTTAGGGGTTAAATAGTGACAATTTTTCCGTCGCTATTTTTAGTGACAGTTTTATGTTTTGGTCGCAAAATTCCTTGCGATGGTCGAAATAGCGACTGTTAGTCATTTTATCGCTAAAAGTAATTAGCGACGAAATTTTCCCAATTAGCGACGAAAAATTACATCACTAATTCCGTTTTTTTTATCGTGCTATAAGCATACTTTGTTTGTCAAAACAGAAGGAGGTAAAATTCTAATTTTTTGCCTTTATGTTGATGATCTAATTTTTATGGGCAATGATGAGAATATGTTTTTCACATTTAAGAATTCTATGATGAAAGAGTTTGATTTGTCAGACTTGGGAAAAATGAGATATTTTCTTGGTGTAGAAGTCTTGCAAAGTCTGGAAGGTATTTTTATTTGTCAAAAAAGGTACACACTGGAGGTTTTAAAAAAATTTGATATGGATAAATGCAATTATGTTCATAATCCAATTGTTCCAGGTTGCAAACTCACAAAGGATGAGAATGCAATAAGGGTTGATAGTAGTCGGTACAAGTAATTAATTGGTAGCTGTAAGCACCGTGTCCCGGAGCGGTCCGGATCAGAGATTACCCTATGATGAAATCGACATCCGAGCCTGTACAAACGGTTTGGATTCGGAGGTTTTAGTCCCATGCTCCATGAGAAACGAGTCTTTTTACCTTTCGTAAGCAGAAGGGGAGAAAAAGGGGAGTTTTTAAAGTCCAAAAAAAGTATGTTTTCCTCGACGGACGGCCTGCCCGTTGGCCAGGTGGTAGGACGTCGGATGAATCCTTGTGTCAGAAGGATTCTTTCAACGCCCGTCGGTCGGCTGGCAGGACCGTCGGATGAATCCTTGTGTCAGAAGGATTCTTCCGACGCCCGTCGGTCAAAATGGCAGGCCCATTGGTCAGGTTGCAGGGCCGTCGGATGAATCCTTGTGTCAGTAGGATTTTTTCAATGCCTGTCGGTTACCCCTGGCCTATAAAAGCTTTGAATTTTCTCATAAAATGGAGTTGGAAAATTTGCAAAAATAGGGGAAACTCTGTTCATGCGCATTTTCTCTCTCTTCCAACAAATACATTTCTAAAAAATCTAACTAATTCAAGAATCAAATCTTCAAAAGAAAGAGGATCTAGTTGATTGTTTTGACGGGTTTTTGATTTCCAAAACTCAATTTTGGTCGAACTGTTGAAGACACATTCTATCTTCTACATTTGATCTTTTTGTTCGGACTTTCTCGTGGAGCGTGCGGGAAGCCAGACAACAACAAGGAATCTAACTAAGAGGTTGTTCTGAGGGTAAATATTTTGGATCCTTTTCTGTCCCTTTTTACCTTCATTTTTGATATTATCTTTGCTCTTGTCCCCTTTTTTGTATTTCTTGCTTCTATTCTTCTTGGGTCTGTGTAAAATTTGTGTTTTTGCTTTTGAAAAGTTTCTGTTTTTCTGGGACAGTGGTGACCGACGGCTCATCTACTTTGACCGACGCCCGTCGGTCACCTTTAAGCATAACCCATCGGTCACCCTCATAGACAGCTCCCTTCGAGTGAGCGACGGGCTGTATTGGTCACCTTGACCGACGCCCGCCGATCATTCAGCATAGCCCGTCAGTGGGTTCTGTCCCACATTTTCAAATCTTTTTTTTCCTTTTTTGTTCACTCAAATTCTTATATTTATTTATAGCTTTTCTTCTTTATTTTAATATCCTTTTAGCTTGTTTTGTGAGAGTATGTTCTTGTTTCTTGGACTGGCTGGAGCCTGAGGGAGTTCTCCCGTATATGGAAAGTCCGCCTGGTTTAGTTCCCTATCCTCCTCTCTTTTGTATTTCATGTATTTATTTATTATTTCTCCTGTATATGATAAAATTGTTGTATTTCTCGCTAATGTAAAAATCGGCCAAACGTTTTATATTTAATAAACTGAATTCTTCATAAAATCAAGGACCCAATGTCCTATTTTATCCAATAAAATCCTCACAATAGAAATATCCATTTTAATAATGATGCATGCGAGGACCAAAGTCCTCAAAATAAGCAATGCCCTGATTTGTGTATGTATTGCATATTTATAAAAGGGAGTTATATTCTGCTCCTTGTGTTATTGTAATTTATCGCTTTCATTATTTACTCGTTCATTTACCGCTTTCCAAATATGACTAAATGCGCTTTGATTCAATTGCATCGTGTGGAGAGAGAGCGAATTAATGAAATTTAAAATTTGATCGTAAAATAATCGAGGTAGAAATAGATGAGAATTCCCGAACCCAGCTCTGGTCTTTGGGCTCAAAGAGGTGAGAGGTCTATCCGATCACTCATTGGAACTATGACCTCCAAGACACCTCTTGTGTCATGAGACTTTGACGTTAATCCTAGGCTCCTTAGGGCGAGAGGTTTACCCTCCAAGACCCCTTTGGTTGGCCCAAAATGGATACTAAGCGCAGTCTTAGGCTCTCCGAGGCGAGAGAAACTTTCCCAATGTTCTATTGGGTGGCGACTCCATGAAACCTCTTTGTTGTCCAAAATAGACGCACTTGTAAATATCTTTACAAGTTGCCAACGGATCCTCAATTGCCCGATCGCCCTCAAGCGGACGGTCAGAGGGGCGGCCGCGGGGTCCGGCGCGCGTCACAGTGGCAACTCCACTGGGGAATTATGGTTCGAGACTTCGATTTTAAATTACCTCGCTTAATATTTATGATTAAAGTTTAATTCATAAATTCGCTTTCTTTCAAATTTGCATTTACATCCCATTAGAGCCTTAGAATATGCTAGATTGGTCCCTTCTTAATCTCGGTGCATTCCCGAAGCACAACCCTACGTTCACTCAATGTGGGGAAGTGTTAAGGATAATCACCAGCCCAAGCTTCGTACCTAATGGTATATCAAATGATGACCCGATCGGTCATTATGCTCGTGATGAGCTAGACCTGTCGGCAGGGATCATGCTTGGGTAGCCCTAAAGTAACATCTCCCTGGTCTAAAGCTCATGTAATGGCCGTAGCTACTTTCCATAGGTGATATGAACCGTAATTCCATGCTTGCTGTATGGATACTTATGTATTGGGTGAGTCCAGATGTCTTGCTTGGTAATCTAGCCAAAGGCTTTCATGCCCCGGTAGGGCCATGTCGAAATTTTTGGAATGTCTAAATACATGATGATCATTATCCATTCGCTTATTCATTAACATAGGCGTGTCATGCTGCCGGTTTTTTGCCGTGCACCATACGCGTCCATTGGGTCCCTCGCTGACCCTTGGGCTAATCCCGCCTAGGAAAGAGACCGCGCGACCACGTGTGTGGGAGAAATAAGGGCGGAAGGACCTACCTGCTTGCTTGTGTTTTGTGGGTGTTGCATATCACGATCATACATTGCATCTGCATTCCATGCATCATATCTAACGCCTTGTCCCTGCAGTCATCATAGATCTGCCTAGGTGGACTAGAGCGCCTACCGGACGATTGATCCGAGTTCCTGCATCTGAACTGTTAGATAGAGAAGGCCTTCTAGGGATCTTACCAGAAGTCAGCTATACCGTATCTGAGATGGCAAACTCACCTAGGGGAAATGACGCCACCAGGGCCATGATTGCAGAAGAAGTGGGCCGACGGTTTGAAAAGTTTGAGGGTAGAATGATGAACATGCTAACTGCTTTTGCACAACAGAACGCTCCGCAGAATCCACCACCACCTCCTCCTCCCGTGAGACAAAATGAGCGAGAAGAGGAAAGAGCTGAGAGACAAGAAGAGCCTATTCGGCTGCCACTAATAGAGTTGAGGTCAGTAGCTTCGGGAGGTCAGAGGAGAAGACCGGTGCTGAGGATAGATGATGACAGGGATGACGAAGACGACAAAATGAGTTCTATATCTGAGAGAGGGAAGGCACCCCAAACTGATGAGTTCATTCTGAAGAAGATGGAAGAGAGGTTTGAAGCCATGGCCTGTATGCTAAGTAGAGGTTAGGGGATGAACCCGGAGGACAAAGAATTGGACGGAGAAGATCCGATTCCTTACAATTTCAAGATGCCTGATGAGCCAAAATTTGACGGTACCTCTGACCCGACTGCCCATGTGAAGCAGTACTCTCTGGTCATGAAAGGGACCACTTTGTCTAAGAGGCAAAAGGTGGAGTACTTTTGTTTGAGTCTGACTGGCCCTGCCATCGACTGGTATCATAGCCTCGATCGTCGAACTAAGGAAGATTGGGATCTACTTACGGAGGAGTTCTTGAGGCAATATGATTACAACACCAGGATGGAGGTGACTCTTAAGGACCTTGAATTGCTCCAGCAGAAGGCCGGGGAATCTTTTCACTACTATCTCACCCGCTGGCGGAATAGGGTAATGGAAATGAGAAGAAAGCCAGACACCTAAGACCAGATCCGCCTGTTTATCAAGAATGCAAGCCCGTATTTAAAGGATGGTCTGAAGATGAAAGGGCTGAAGGATTGGGAGTCTCTAAAAGACATAGCCGTTGAGACGAAGGGAGAATTCTTGGCCCGGAAAGCTAGCGATGATAGTTTTGCAAAAAGGGCTAACACCGGTCAGGGAACCAGTAGGCCAACTGGTCCGAGTAGCAGCACCAGAAGATCTGTTGAGGTGTCCGCTACTGACATCCAGCCCGCGAGGAAATTTTCGAACCTAGGGAAACCCTTATCTTGGGTTTTGAGGCGCTTGATGAAGGAAGGAAAGTTGCAACCTTTGGCTCCTAGGCCAGCTAAAACGCAAGGGAAGCCAGGTCATAAGGACAATGAATACTGTGCATTTCATCAGCACACAGGCCATCTAATAGACAATTGTAAGGCGCTGAGACACTCTATTCAAGATCTAATTGATGACAAGCAGATTTTCGACCCTAAGAAGATGGAATCCAAGAAGAAGCCTGGTTATAATGCCATGCCGCCACCAGTTTTTATGATCGGATCCAGCTTGCCAGAGTGGTACGTACTGCAGGACTTATATGGGAGCGAGAGTATTGCTGTTGTTTGTTCTGAGGGTAGAGAGGGAAAAGCAGTTGTAGCGACCATTGATTGTTGGTCGAGCATTGAGAATGGTGAAGAGGCCGAAGAGGAAGGAGAGACGAACTTAGATCTGTGGAGATCTGATGAGGATGAAGAAGAGGTAGGGGCTGTGACAAGAAGTGGGAGAGTGGTCCCTGAGATTACAAGGGTACCAGAACCAGCGCAGCCATCGACGGAAAAGGAGCCGGAGGAGAACCAGATTGCTAAGCAGTTGAAAAAGACCGCGGCTCAGATATCCATCTAGGATCTCTTAAGACAGTCCCCTTCTCACAGGCAGAAAGTGGTAGAGGCCTTGACTGAGTCCACCGTTGCCACCACAATTTCCCCATCAGAGCTTTTAGGTTTAGTTAAAGGAGGATCGGGGGAGAGATTGGTTTTTTCCGATGCCGACCTGCCAATCGAAGGCCGTGATCATAACCGACCCCTGTATATCAAAGCACAGATTAACGGCAAGCACACTGCTTGCGTTATGGTAGATGATGGATCTTCTATCAATGTTTGCCCTCTGATAGCTCTTCAGGCTTTTGGATTGAGTGGGGATATGCTCAGTGAATCAGATTTGATAATTACAGCCTATGATAATTCAAGAAGACAAGCCTCGGGAACATTCAAGACCCTGGTCAAGACGGGACCCATTGAGGTAGAAGTAGAGTTTGTGGTTCTGCCCATTCCGGCTAATTTCTCAGCCCTGCTTGGGAGGCCTTGGTTTCACAGACTAGGAGGAGTACCATCCACGCTGCATCAGATGATAAAGTTCCCACATGAAGGGGAGGTGGTAACTATTAAGGCAGCCAGGGAAAATTAGGTGTCGGCTCTTGAAATTGCTAATCAGCCATTTAGTGGCTTCCACATGTCAATGATAGGAGAAGAGCACGGACTAGTGGATAACCCAGTAGTGGTTAACATGATGAAAAAGATGCACTATCTCCCTGGAGCTGGTTTGGGTAGAAACTCTTAGGGGCTGCAGACTGCGATCACCACTCAAGGTCAGAAGAACCGGAAGGGTCTGGGGTACAGAGGCGATTTTGGCAATAAGAAGACGGCAGATAAGATCCCTCATATCTCGGAAAGTTTCGTACCAGCATCCTCAACATGTGCTTATACGGGTGAAAACGAGCCGCAGTGGGTGAATGGGAGGATTATCCCCGGATTTGAGATCTTCAATGATGTATTTGACTGGAATGTCGGAGTTATCAAGACCGCTGAGAGCTTCTGGGATGAAGAGGTCATGACCCAGTGCATTGCTTGGGACAGAGATGAGCCAGAAGAGGTAGTCACAGAACGAATGTTGATTGCTAGGCAGAAGGGGAAAGAAAAGATGGCAGGAACAGAATTAAAAATTGGGGATTTAAAGATTTCCTCAAACATACCTGAAGGGCCTCTGCTGAATCAAGAAGCCGATGAGCAAGCTGCAGCAGCATCAACCTCTAGGGAGGCAGAAGAAGACTCTAGCTTAGATTGTCTTTCTATTCCAGAACTTTTTTATGATGTAAATGACAATTATAATATTATTAATAAGGCAAATGATTTCTCTTACTTGTGCGATGCTTCCAATAATTTCAACATGCATGAACATGATCATATTCCATCAATTTTTAATATTGATTCCATTGATACAACGCCTTTTAATCTTGGAACCTCGGAAAATCCGAAGGAAATTCTAATAGCATCAAATATAACTCCTGATGAGAGAGAAAAATTTGAGAGAATAATAAGAAAATATGAAAAAGTCTTTGCCTAGACCTATGAAGACATGCCAGGGATCGATTGGAACATAGCAGAACATGCTATCTCGACTTATCCAGACCATAAGCCTGTAAAACAGAAGTTGAGAAGGCTCAGGCCAGAATGGGCAGACAAGGTCAAGGAGGAGATTCGGCAGCAGATTGAGGCCAAGTTCCTTGTTGAAGTGCAGTATCCTACATGGTTGGCAAACATGGTCCCTGTAGCGAAGAAAAATCGGAAGGTCAGGGTATGTGTGGATTATCGAGATCTGAACAAGGCCTACCCTAAGGATGATTTTCCACTACCCCACATTGATGTGTTGATAGACAGTGCCGCCAACTGCGCGATGTACAGCTTTGGGGATGGTTATGTGGGCTACAACCAGATCCTAAACAGGATAGCTGACCGGGTTAAGACCGCATTCATCATAGAGTGGGGAACCTATGCCTACCGAGTTATGCCTTTTGGCTTGAAAAATGCAGGGGCCACATACCAGAGGATGGCGACCAAGATCCTAAGCGACCTGATCCACAAGGAGGTGGAGGTGTATGTCGATGACATGATGGTCAAGTCAGCCACCCGAGAGGGCTATTTTGAAGCTCTAGAGAAGTTCTTCACCAGGATTGATAAGTACAGTCTGTGACTTAACCCCAAGAAGTGTATCTTTGGAGTAACTTCAGGGAAACTGTTGGGACATGTCGTCAGCCAGAGGGGAATAGAAATTGACCCAGACAAGGTAAAGGCCATCAGAGAGATGCCCATGCCACAAAATGAGAAGGATGTAAGGAGCTTCCTGGGCAAGCTGCAATATGTCAGCCGATTCATTACCAAGCTCACTTCGATATGCGAGCCCGTTTTTAAGCTGCTCAGGAAGAATCAGCCTGTGGTCTGGAATGAAGACTGCCGGAAAGCCTTTGACAGCATCAGGGAATATCTGTTTAATCCACCAATGTTAAGGCCGCCATAACCAGTCAAACCGCTTATCCTGTATCTGGCAGTGGAAGGCAGTTCTGTGGGTGCCATGATGGCTCAGGAGGATGAATTTGGAGTAGAATTCGCAGTTTATTACCTCAGCAAGAGGTTCCTGGCTTATGAGATAAAATATGTTGAGGTAGAGAAGATCTGCCTCGTAGTGATTTGGGCATCAAAGAAGCTGAGGCATTATTTCCATTTGTACAAAGTTCAGGCAGTGGCCAAGCAGAATCCGTTGAGATATTTGCAAGAAATGCCGTCTTTGCTTGGTAAGATGGGGGGTGGCTGCTTTTGCTACAGGAGTTTGATGTTGAATACATCACTCGTAAAACTATTAAGGGACGAGCCATAGTCGAATTTCTTGCTGAGCATCCTATTCAAGGGGACACCCCTGAGTTCACCTTTCCTGATGAGAGCATAGTCGCGATTTCTGTCCAAAGATGGCAGTTACACTTCGATAGGGCAGTGAATAACTAGGGGGCCGGAGTTGGAATTATTTTGACAACCCCAGATAATGAGAAACTCCCTCTAGCCAAGAAGTTGAAGTACAAAGCAACCAACAATGAAGCCGAATATGAAGCATGCACTTTCGGGTTAGAAGCTTTAGCTGCCTTGGGAGCAAAGAACATAGAAGTCTTTGGTGACTCATCCTTGGTGATTAACCAGATCCGAGGTGAGTGGGCTGTAAAAGAAGAGAGGTTGATACCCTATGTTGAATATTTGAAAGAGATATGTGGGCAGTTTGAAACCTGCACTTTCCATTTCGTGCCAAGAGATGAGAACCGTCTAGCTGATGCGTTGGCAACCCTAGTGTCGATGTGGGATAATCCTGAAGGGGTAGCTATGAAACCAGTGCTGATTTCGAGTTCTGAGAAGCCCAGCTTTGAGATCAAGCCAGTAATGGAAGTAGAAGTGGCGGATGGAAAACCATGGTACTTTGACATTATGAATTATTTGGAAAACGCTAGGTTTCCAGAGGAAACTACCGAGAAAGACCAGAGAATGATCCGAAAGCTATCTACTCAGTTCATATCCTTGGAAGGAGTGTTGTACAAAAGACAGGTAGACAGGATTTAGCTCAGGTGCTTAAATGAAAAAGAAGCCCACAAGGTAATGGAGGAGACCCATGCAGGCGTCTGTGGGGCTCACATGAACGGTTTAACTCTAGCAAAGAAGATCATGAGGCAAGGCTTCTATTGGCTTATGATGGACAATGACTGCTCAAAGCATGTCAAGCAATGCCAGTTATGCCAACAGTACGCAGATTTGAGACATCTGCCAGTATCAGAGCTACACAACCTGACATCGCCTTGGCCTTTCGCTGCTTGGGGGATAGATATCATTGGAGAGATTCGCCATACGGCATCTAACGAACACAGATACATCATAGTCGCAATTGACTATTTTACCAAATGGGTAGAGGTAGAATCCTTCAAAAAGATTGACGCAAGGGATATGGCCAAGTTCGTAGAGAGAAATCTGATCTGCAGATACGGCCTCCCTCACCACATAGTGTCTGACAACGGGGTGCAGTTCATGGGGGAAACCAGGAAGCTCCTTGAGAAATATGGTATCAAGCACCATAAATCCTCTCCCTACCGACCACAAGCTAACGGGGCAGTAGAGGCCGCCAACAAAAATGTGAAAAGAATCTTATCCAAGATGGTCCAAACTTACAAAGACTGGGCAGAGAAGCTAACCTTCGCTCTGTGGGGATACAGGACAACGGTAAGGACATCTATGGGTGCTACGCCATATTCTCTGGTATACGGGACGGAGGCAGTATTGCCAGTTGAGATAGAGCTCCGATCGTTGAGGGTGATTATGGAAGCCCAAATTCCGGAGGCTGAATGGGCACGACAGAGGCTACAGCACTTAAACTTACTGGATGAGAGTGGGCTGAAGGCTTATTATCACAATCAGATCTACCAGAAGAGGTTGGCCAGGACATTCGGGAAGAAGGTGAGAAAGCATCTGCTGAAGGAAGGGGACTTAGTGTTCAAGCAGATGAGACAAGGTATACCGGATATCAGAGGAAAATTCAGGCCAACCTGGGAGGGGCCATATATCCTTAAAAAGCTGTTGTCCAAAGGAGCTGCAATCTTGTCGGATAGAGATGGAAATGAATTCAAAGAACCGATCAATGTCAACAGACTCAAAAGGTTCCATGGCTAAAGACCAAAATAAAAAGAAGAGAATAAAATGCCCTGCAGGTTAAAAACCAAAAAAAGGCAGCCGTGCTAAAATTGGGCGCCTCGACAGGATGAAAACCGAAAAAAGGCATCCTGTGCAAAAATAAGAGGCACGAGAGAAAATATCCAATCGTGAAAACCCGAGAGGGCCGATTGGTAACAGGAGTTGATGCTGTTAAAATTTGGTTTCATGTATTAATAGGGCGTACACGATTGAGTTAATGTCAAAACTGATCATGTATGCTGAAATTACATGGAAATGCACACAATTTCGTGAAATAGAAAAAATATTATTCTTTTCATTTTCGTCATTTTCTATTTCTGCATTAAAAAGAAATGTAACACCAAAAGAGATACATATGTAAGCTAAGCTAAGTCGTGCCACTGCTCTCGCCAACCAGATGCTTGAGCCCTCGTGTCCTATTATCAGATGCTGGACTAAGGACCCATTTCTTGTACTCGCTTGTTGAAGCCACAAAATGATCGTCGAACCTCGAAATAACAGTCTTCACTGGTAGTTTGCTCCACAGCTCATGATACCTAGAGGCGAAGGCAGCCGAAAGAGCTCCTCCCCAGAAAGATAAGGGAACCCTCACCATGTCTTGAGTCATCCCAAGCTGACGTGCACATCGAGAAATGATGCAGAAAGTGGCTTGACGGAGCCCACAGAGGGGAACACACCCCAATAGCCCATCAATGACCACATAAGACAGTGGGAGCCAGGCAGACGTGAAACTGATATCGTCATCTGATAGTTCACCAAATCTGGTAGTGCCTTCACCAGCAGTGGCACACTCATACAGCCGTCGGTGCGGAAGAAAATGGCTCGGCGAGTACTGTGGGATGACCCGAGGAGGTGGCTTAGACAGCATCCTCAATTTCTCTTACAGCCAGATCTAAAAAAAAAACAAAAAAGAAGAAGAAGAAGAAGAAGCCGCTGGAGTAAGTAGGGTTTACTTCAGGCAAAAGTAAGGCAAAGGGTTATGTGAAAATCCGAAAGGACGCATCTCCCGCTAAGAAAAGCTAGTGTGAAAATCCACGAGGGACACACTACCTTCAAAAAATGACTACAGGTATCAGAAGAGAACCTCATGATCCCCGGAGGCATAAGACTCAAAAGCAATTCCAGAGGGCACCGATCCTACTGACCAAACCAGCTGTCGCCTCCAAATCCACTTAGATGAATTCTTGTCCTGCTCCTGCATACATATGCATCTCATGTGCATGCTCACCACTTTTCTTGCATATTTTGCTTTCTAAGTCTTGCAGAAAGAAAGAATCAATGCCAGCGAACAGAGATTGTGGTCAGAGAGTACCGCTTCTTAAAAATCGAAGTTGTAGTTAGAGAATACTACTCTTCACCTTGAGACTGTGGTCAGAGAGTACCGCTTCTCACCAATCGAAACTGTGGTTAGAGAAACACTGCTCTTCACATTGAGTTTGTAGTCAGAGAGTGCTACATCCCCTCAACACTGCACGAGCCGAGACGAGGCCAGCAGAAGCAGAAGCTGCGGTTAGAGAAACACTGCTCTTCACATCGAGTTTGTAGTCAAAGAGTGCTACATCTCCTCAACACTGCGCAAGCCGAAATGAGGCCAGCAGAAACAATCGAAGTTGTGGTTAAAGAAACACTGCTCTTCATATCGAGATCGTAGCTAGAGAATGCTACATCTCACCAACACCTGCAGGTCGAGATGAGACCGATAAGGGTATCTTCACCCGTCGAACAGACTGAGACGAGGTCTACTCGGTAAAAGGCACGAAAGGTAAGAACCGCCACAGGTACGCTTTCTTCCTTTCCGTCCTTTCTCTGAGTTTTGGCTCATCTATGCGCTTGTGCACTAGTTTCCCCAAAACTGGGGGCAACTGTAAGCACCGTGTCCCGGAGCGGTCCGGATCAGAGAGTACCCTATGATGAAATCGGCATCCGAGCCTGTATAAACGGTTTGGATTCGGAGGCCTTAGTCCCATGCTCCACGAGAAACAAGTATTTTTACCTTTCGTAGGCAGAGGGGGAGAAAACGGGGAGTTATTTAAGTCCAAAAAAAGTATATTTTCCTCGACGGACGGCCAGCCCATCGGTCGGAGGCCAGCCCGTCGGCCAGGTGGCAGGATGTCGGATGAATCCTTGTGTCATAAGGATTTTTTCGACGCCCGTCGGTCGGCTGGCAGGACCGTCGGATGAATCCTTGTGTCAGAAGGATTCTTCCTACGCCCGTCGGTCAAAATGGCAGGGCCGTCGGTCAGGTTGCAGGGCCGTCGGATGAATCCTTATGTCAGTAGGATTTTTTCAACGCCCGTCGATGAACCACAGATGCCGGTCGGTCACCCCTGGCCTATAAAAGCTTTGAATTTTCTCATAAAATGGAGTTGGAAAATTTGCAAAAATAGGGGAAACTCTGCCAAAATTCACGCTCGTTTTCTCTCTCTTCCAACAAACACATTTCTAAAAAATCTAACTAATTCAAGAATCAAATCTTCAAAAGAAAGAGGATCTAGTTGATTGTTTTTACGGGTTTTTGATTTCCAAAACTCAATTTTGGTCGAACTGTTGAAGACACATTCTATCTTCTACATTTGATCTTTTTGTTCGAACTTTCTCGTGGAGCGTGCGGGAAGCCAGACAATAACAAGGAATCCAACCAAGAGGTTGTTCTGAGGGTAAATATTCTGGATCCTTTTTTGTCCCTTTTTACCTTCATTTTTGATATTATCTTTGCTCTTGTCCCCTTTTTTGTATTTCTTGCTTCTATTCTTCTTGGGTCTGTGTAAAATTTGTGTTTTTGCTTTTGAAAAGTTTTTATTTTTCTGGGACAGTGGTGACCGACGGGTCATCTACTTTGACCAATGCCCGTCGGTCACCTTTAAGCATAACCCGTCGGTCACCCTCATAGACGGCTCCCTTCGAGTGAGCGACGGGCTGTATTGGTCACCTTGACCAATGCCCGCCGGTCATTCAGCATAGCCCGTCGGTGGGTTCTGTCCCACATTTTCAAATCATTTTTTTCCTTTTTTGTTCACTCAAATTCTTATGTTTATTTATAGCTTTTCTTCTGTATTTTAACATCCTTTTGGCTTGTTTTGTGAGAGTATGTTCTTGTTTCTTGGACTGGCTGGAGCCTGAGGGAGTTCTCTCGTATATGGAAAGTCTGCCTAGTTTAGTTCCCTATCCTCCTCTCTTTTGTATTTCATGTATTTATTTATTGTTTCTCCTGTATATGACAAAATTGTTGTATTTCTCGCTAATGTAAAAATTGGCCAAACGTTTTATATTTAATAAACTGAATTCTTCATAAAATCAAGGACCCAATGTCCTATTTTTATCCAATAAAATCCTCACAATAGAAATATCCATTTTAATAATGATGCATGCGAGGACCAAAGTCCTCAAAATAAGCAATGCCCCGATTTGTGTATGTATTGCATATTTATAAAAGGGAGTTGTATTCCGCTCCTTATATTATTGTAATTTATCGCTTTCATTATTTACTCGTTCATTTAGCGCTTTCCAAATATGACTAAATGCGCTTTGATTCAATTGCATCGTGTGGAGAGAGAGCGAATTAATGAAATTTAAAATTTGATCGTAAAATAATCGAGGTAGAAATAGATGAGAAGTCCCGAACCCAGCTCTGGTCTTTGGGCTCAAAGAGGCGAGAGGTCTATCCGATCACTCATTAGAACTATGACCTCCAAGACACCACTTGTGTCACGAGACTTTGACGTTAATCCTAGGCTCCTTAGGGCGAGAGGTGTACCCTCCAAGACCCCTTTGGTTGGCCCAAAATGGATACTAAGCGCAGTCTTAGGCTCTCCGAGGCAAGAGAAACTTTTCCAATGTTCTATTGGGTGGCGACTCCATGAAACCTCCTTGTTGCCCAAAATAGATGCACTTGTAAATATCTTTACAAGTTGCCAATGGATCCTCAATTGCCCGATCGCCTTCAAGGGGGCGGTCAGAGGGGCGGCCACGGGACCCGGCGCACGTCACAGCAGCCTAATTTATTTGACTACCACTCAACCTGATATTATGTTTGTACTAAGTTTATTGAGTAGATATATAGAACGCCCTACGAAATTGCATCTTCAAGCTGCGAAAAGAGTATTAAGATATTTGAGAGGGACATCTGATTTTTGAATATTCTACAGCAAAAGGGGAGATGATATGTTGATTGGTTATACGGATAGCGACTATGCTGGAGATGCAGTTGATAGAAGGAGTACTTCAGGTTATGTATTTCAATTAAATTCAAGAGCTATCTCTTGGTTATCGAAGAAACAACCAATTGTCACACTATATACCACCGAAACTGAATTTGTTGCAGCTGCTTCTTGTGCTTGTCAAGCGGTGTGGTTGAGGAGAATTTTGGAAAGGCTTGATCAAGTTCAAAGTAGTTTCATAATAATTTTCTGTAACAATAGTTTAGCTATTGAACTCTCAAAATATCCAGTGTTGCACAGTCGAAGCAAGCATATAGATGTCAGATTTCATTTTCTTCGGGAACTCACTCAAAATGGAGTGGTGAAGCTAGTTTACTGTCCTACTCAAAAATAGGTTGCAGATATCATGATCAAGCCATTAAAACTGGATATGTTTGTGAAGGTTCGGAGTTTGTTGGGAGTCTGTAGATTTCCTAATATAAATTGATATGTGAAATATTCAGTTTAAGGGGGGATGTTGAGCTGTCAAGTATTGAATTAGTCTTTGAAATTGAGTTGAAGTGGTCTTTGGTTTGTTACCTAGTGGGTTAATAATTCCTACTCAGTAGAGTAGGTTGTGTTATTTTGTTAGTTGGTGGCCACATTACTAGGCATGTAATATGTGGCTGTTGTTTCTTTTGAAAGGCTATATATATAGCCACTTGTTTTTGCTTGATTAAATAAGAGAGAATTAACAACTTCTCAAATTCACTAAATTTCATACTAGAATTTAACATTTTAGTGGGGCATAAAGAATTTAAAACATAGTGTAATCACAATCAAAGCCAATATTTAATTTATGTTTGTTCATAGTGATAACCAGACACTCTCTCCAAGAGTTCGGTAATCGGGCACCTTTGGATGTCCTCCACGTTAATAGCTCGATCTATCTTAACAGCTCGGAATCAACATTTTGAAAAGTCATTATTTAAGAATATCTGCAGGATATTCAGAAGATTCTAATCTCATAATAATGGAAATTATCTGGAATCACTTAATAAATCCTTGTAAATTAGGAATCAAGCATAAATCAAGGCTTTAGAAATATTCTCTCCTTCTGTTTAAGGGAAGAGCTCTATATAAAGGAAAGATTCAGGTATGTTTCATCTCTCTTGAATTTTTCAACAAACCTAAACACACTTTAGTCAATTTATTGACTTGATCGTCAGAGTCTCCCTTGTTGGGAACTTGTCAGTTTTTCTTGTATTTTCAGGTGACGTATTCAAGAAAACATCTCGGAGAATCTGATTGTCATCATTTGGTGCGATGAGCATGGAGCAGTCCAAAGATTTTCAGTCGATAATAGATCTCTTTTTCGACTTGCCTATCTCCGCTGCCCCATCAGCAAACCAACCCGAAACTGCCCCATCACTTACTGCCAGCTCAACCAGAACAAATCTCACCATTGCCAGCATGACAGCTATTCCCGCAAACACAAACCCATACACTAGTAACACCCCAATCCATCACTATCCCAGTAATCCCAGGCCTAACTCCTCAAACTGCCCAAACACTCTTGATGGCCTTATCAGCTATGGCCGCTCAGACACCACATGCAGCACATGCACCCATCCCTCTGGCACCTTCCACAATCTAGACACCGGTAACTACTCAAATCCCTGAACAAAAAACACCACCTCTACCAAATACACTAGCCCCTGGAACAATTATAACCCTGACAACTGACCAGTTTGAAAAGTTGTTTGAAAAAACGATGCAAAAGTTCCAAAACCGCAATACCTTGTAATATTAGGGAATCTTTCAATCCCCCTTATCCAGGAAAATTTTGGCTGCTCCCTTGTCCTAAATATGGTTGTAGACACCGGGTTCTCAGGCAACCCAGATCAGGATTATCCAATGATAAAATAAGATGCATGTTCAAAGCCAAAAAGGTTGGAAGTGATGGTTTACTTGTGAAATTTGCTTTTTAGAGATAAAAGATAAAAATTTTAAAAAAATAAAAATAAAAAAGGGAGTTTGGAAATTATAGTGTTTTAGTCAAAATTATTATTTAAATATATATATATATATATATATATATTCGGGAGTTTGCGGCAACCAGCGCGTGGGAGGGGCTAGCCTCCACGCGCGTCAGGCAAGCGGACGCCCCCGTGTGCGCTGCGGGCAATACGGGGGACATCGCTCTCCCGTGTCCGAGCGTCTCTCTCCCCCGGCGCTCGCCCCGACGGGCATCGGTCGCCCCTCAGCCTACCGAAACGCGATTTTTGCCCCATTTTTGATTTTTTTTTTATTGTCTTTGATTTTTCATCATTTTTTTGGAATTTTTAATGATAATTCCCATTTTTGAACCCAAATAAATGGGAATTTGATAAAAATTCAATTTCTTTACTTAATTATTTCGTTTTTTCATTTTTATTCATATAAATAGAAAAATTTAGAAAGAAAAAATGAGAAATTTTTTTAGGCAATTTTCTTTGCTTTTCTTTAGTTTTTGCAATTTTTTTGTGCTTCTTCTTCAATCCTTCTTCTTCCTTTTCTTCAATAAAATTTCTTCTAAATATTTTAGATTAAATTTCATTGATGAATGATTGATTTTGAGACAAAGAAAATAATTATTTGTTGTTAAAAATCCAATTTTCTCACTTGTTACTTTTTAATTTTTTTTCTTCAATTAAATGTCTTCAAAAACCTCACTTTGATTTTTTGATGAAAAATTGATTTTGAGACAGAAAATAATTTTTTGTTCTTGAAATCCAAATTTTTTTATTTAATTTTGTAAAAATAAGATTTTTACAATTATTTTTTAGAGAAAAGTTTTTAGATTCTTTTCTTATTTCTCTAATCTAATATTTTATGAATCAAAATAAGAAAAATCAATCAATTTCGCTCATTCTATCAAATCCGAAATCTAAGTGTAAACATTGTAGGCTCGATCTCATACTTATTTTTATTTTTTTATTTACTTATTTATTTTTTGTATTACTTTTATTTCTTATTTATAATCATCTAATCAAAATGTAGATCTTTAAATTTATTGTGTTTTTATTTTATGTGATATTGTCATAGATTTAATTTTTTTATTCTTCTTTTATTTACTTTTTTCATATTTTCTTTTATTATTATTATTATTATTATTATTATTATTATTATTATTATTATTATTATTATTATTATTATTATCATCATCATCATAATTTTTTTTTATTTGTGATAATTTTTTAATATGTTAATTTATTTGTTTTAATATGTCATTTAATTTATTTGTCTTCCATAATGCTTTTTTATCTATTTTAATTTATTATTTTGTGTGTTTAATTAATTTTCTTGATTTAATTACTAACATTAATTTATTTGTGTTTTTTTGTTTTGATACTTATTTTTGTCATGTTTTTGCACGCGAAGGAGGAGATCCAAGAATTTATTTTGGTTGATTCATCATTTTTCATTGTATTTATTATTTTTTCTTTATTTATCTTTTTAATTTATTTGTCTTGTAATTAGTAATAAAATACATTATTTTATGCACGTTTAATTAAAAATTACAAAAATATTTATATTAATAAATTTAAAATTTTTCTAATAAAATGGGCCAATGACTTAATTTTTAGCTAATAAAATATCACTTTCAAAAAATAAGTTAGTTTTCATAAAATGGGACCACTCATCCCGATTTTCACAACAAATATCCAAAATAACTCTTCGATTTTTAAGTGAATATGAAGGAACCAATATTCCTACCCTGAATAAATATCTCGATTTATGTATACTTGTTTATTTATTTAATTTTTGTCATTTGTTTATTTATTTTTATATTTTAGGGGATTGTATTTTTGTCTCAATTTTATCTTTTAATTTATTTTTGTAATTTATTTTATTATTTTATTTACCGCTTTCCTCGTTGCTTGAATGTGCACTTAAATTAATTTGCATGACGTGTGAGAAAAGAGATGAAAATTTAATTGTTAAAATGTTACTTATAATTTAACCAATGCATTAATAAGAGTGAAGTTTCGAACCACTCTTTGGTTTAGACCTCCGATATTAGATGAACTTTCCCAATTTCTTGTAAATTGGGTGGCGACTCCAAAATACCTCAAAGATGCCTAAAGGTTTCATGGGATTAGATGAACTTTTCCAATGTTCTATTGGATAGGAATTTCAAAATATCTCATGTTACCCAAGATATAGACGCAAACCCTCTAGGACCCTAAAAGAGAGCCTCCGGGAAACACATAAGCAGGTTCCTCGCGTGTCATAGTGGCGACTCCACTAGGGACTTTGACACTTTGCTTCGAAAGTGTCTTGGTTAATAAATATAATTGAGGTTTTAAAATTAAATTTCTATCTTTTTTTGAAAAATTGCATTGCATCCATACTAGAGCCTTAGATCTATGCTAGTTTGCACCCTCTCTTAACCCCAGTGCGTTCCCAAAGCACGACCCTACGTTCACTCAATGTAGAGAAGTGTTAAGGATAATCACCAGCCCAAGTCTCGTACCACCATGGTATATTAAATGGAAACCCAATTGGTCGTTATGCTAGTGATGGGCTAGACCTATTGGCAAGGAGCATGCTTGGGTAGACCTAAAGTATCATCACCCTTGACCAAAACTCATGTAACATCAATATATACTTTCCATATGTGACATGCTCCTTAATACCATGCTTGCTCTATGGACCATTCTATATTGAACAAAATCAACCAAATTAAATGGTCTTTCATCAAAGGCTTTTATGCCCCGGTAGGCCCATCCTAATTTAGTTGAAGTGTTTAAATACATAAAGGCCAAAATTTATATGTATACACATTAATTAAGAGATATTATGCTGCCGATTTTTCACCGTGCACCATATGTATCCATTGGGTTCGCCGTTAACCCATAAATCAAGCCCACCTAGGAAAGGGACCGTATTATCTCCTATGTGGGAGTGATAAGATTTAAAGGATTTAATTCCTTGTATGTGGTTGTAAATATTTCAAAATACACGATCATGCATTGTATATGTCATTCATGCATCATTCTAACAGTTTGAATCTTTCAGCCATCATAGATTCATCTAAGTGGATTAGGGACAGTCAGCTAGTAAGGACAAATCTGCTCTTTGAGTTGCTAAAATTAGTGTCTGATTGGGATTTTGAGTCACTCTTAACGACCAGTGAATCATCCATAGAATCATCAATGGCAGAAGAGAACAGAGCTTTAACCACTCAAGACCTTGCTAGGAGATTAGAGGATTTTGAGCGGAGGATGCTAGAGATGATGGGTGCCATGGCCGAAAGGATTGCTCATCCTCCTCCTACACAATCACCTGTTGCTCTACATCCACTGATAGTCCATGCTGGGGGGGGCAAGTTGAACTGCCTGCTGGCAAAGAGGCTCCTCTTATTAGTAATATTGTTCGCCAACCTATCAACAAGCATAGAGCCACAGCGCCTATTGAGCCAAGAAGGGCAAGGATCCCTAATCTTGATGAGGATTTTATAATGGAGGAGGGAGATGAAGAGGCAATAGCACCTCAAGTTATGAGGGGTAGAGCACCCAAGGTGGAGGATGAGGCTAAGAGAGGAATAAGGCAACAAATTAAGGAAATCACCCGCATGTTTTCAGCTAGAAATGGGATCAACCCTAAAGATAGAGATCTGGGGGATGAAAAGCTGAACATTCCAACATGACGACGAGCAAAATTTCAAAAGCCATTCCTTTGCCTCCTCAGAGTCTAGGACGCACACGATGCAACCCAATAAAATAAATTCCGATAATTAAGGGTTACATCAGAAGTTAGACAAATGAAACTTTGGGCCTTCACAAGAAATATATAACTCGTTAGAACTAAGCCTTAGAATTTCTTTCCTCCCAACCATTTGAGAGATTTACTACAAACCCAATCAAGATTGACCTTTAGCCATTTGGGACCAAGATGAGTAAGGCATAGACTCTTATAGCCAAACTTAGAAGGAGAGTTCATTACCTCAACCAAAAATAAAAAAACCATAGTTTTGTCCTAAACCATCTGGGGCAATCGTACAACTCCATCTCAACCATTAAAGGCTACTTCAAAATTGAGCCACCGAAGCCAACAAAAGCAAGGTATGGGATTTTACATTCAAGTTCCAAACAAATAATTCATCGTCTCAGCCAGCTTGCACAAGGGTCAAGAAAAAGTCTTTGATGCTAAAAATAAAGAAGGAACACTATTAAAAGAAGCAGCCTTCTTGGCTATAAAGGATGAAAGAGAATTCAAAGATATCAATCGACCTTGACAGACTTAGGAATGTAATTATTATTTTATTTTGTTTTATTCGCTTGTGGTCTGTAATAATAAATGATTTTTGACCGCGTTTAAAAAGAACCACCACACAAATGTTTTATACTAAACGGAATAGTTGTTAACAAAATCGGACCAATGTCCTCGTTTTCATCCCAAAAACAAAAGGCTCATTAAAACAAAATCACTTGACCCTTTTTTTCATAAAATTGGTTTGAGAATTGTTTACCTTTTTGTAAAATAAGTGGTTGGGAACCAATGTTCCCGTTTAAATGAATAACCCGATTTATGCATGTTTACATTTTTATTTCTTTTACACATATATTTATTTATTTATTTACTTTAAGTAAGTTTTAGTTATTCTTATTTATTTGGGAAATTGTTCTGTCCCATTTTATTTATTTTATAATTTATTTATTGCTTTATTTAATTGCTTTCCTATGTGATTGTAATGCGCTTTAATTTATTGCATAACTCGTATGAGAAAAGAGATAAAATAATTGATCCTAAAAACCCTTCCGCATAATATTAACCAAAGGTATGAATAAGAGTGAGGTCCCGAACTCTCTCTGGTTTTGGGCCTCATAAGGTTAGATTTATTTCCCGATGTTTTATCGGGTGGCGACTCCGTGATCCTGCCTTATGATAACCCAATAGACGCTCTCGTAAGTTGATTGCCAATAATGGATTTGGATATATTCCTTTCCATTGCGAAGCGACCAGCTTTCACGAGTTTTAACGAACCTCTATCCGGTCTCGGGTCCTAAAAGCGGAATTCTGAGGGCCACCCGAATACTGAGCGGGGTTCGAACGCGTCACAGTGGCGACTCCACTGGGGATATCATGAGACTCTGCTCCGAAAATACTTTTGGTTAATATAATGTAAATGGGTTTAGGATCAAGAAATTTTATCTTTTTTTAAAAAGTTGCATTACGTCATGCTAGAGCCTTAGAGATAAGTTAGGTTGGTCCCCTATATACCCCGATGCATTCCTAAAACTTTCACTCATTGTAGGGAAGTGCTCGGGATAATCACCAGCCCAAGTCTCGTACCATCAAATGGTATATCAAATGATGACCCGATAGGTCGCTATGCTCATGACGAGTTAGACCCATTGGCAGGAATCATGCTTGGGTAGCCCTAAAATATCATCACCTTCGACCTAAGCCCATGTAATGGACATAAATACTTCCCATAGGGGGCATGCGCCATAATATGTTGCTTGTGAAGTGGGTGTTCGTGTATTGAACAAATCCAAATAAATTTAGATGTTTACTTGTAAAAGGTTTTCATGCCCCAAGAGGCACATTACAGTTTACTCGGATTGTTTGAATACAGATGGTCAAAAATTCGTCTGCATGCGCTTTTTATTAATGAGAGTTTGTGCTTCACAGCACGCTTTACGCGCTCATTGGGTTCCCCATTAACCCATGGGTCAAGCCCGCCTAGTAAAGAGCCCGCACGACCTCTGTTTGATAGAAATACAGTTAGGAGTTCTTTTCCTTAATGTGTGTGTATTTGTGCTTGTACATTTTTTATGGGTAATAATAGTAAATGGAGCACGTGCATTTTGTCTCATATATAATAATAAAACATGCACACTTTGTAAAAAATATAACACGCATTTGTCATGCATGTACATAGCGACGCTTGTCGCGACACATACGTATTAACATTCATCATGACATCCATCGTGCACCATAGCTAGTACATATAGCATATATCACCGAACGTACATATCGACAGGCATCATAGCACACGTGGACATAATACTACCATGACATGTAAAATAAAATAAAATAAAAATACATTCATCATGTGCCATAGCATCAATATGAACACATTACACATGTACATAAACATTGTGCACTGGAACATACATATATTGTTGCATGTGTACACACATTAGCATACTTTATTAGACTAGACATTATACACATCATGACACTTTGCATCTCTCACATTGTGTGCCATATCATGAAAATGCATTATCATGCATGCGTTATGCCATGCACATATGAATCCTACATCATGCATGTCAGTCATTACATATATACCATGCCACGTTTTATATATGCATATCGTGTAAATACACATACCTTATAAATGTCATTCATTTCTCCCAACCACTTTTATCCCATGTCTTGTGTCACACACATATACCGCTCACTGTACATAATCATTCCTATATTGTGTCCCTTGCCATGTACATTATTTGTATATATTTCGCATTTTTTATCCATGCGAGTTTTGTCATTCCTCATGACTCATTAGTGCACATAATCATGCCAGATCATCTTCCTCTTATATCATGTACGTATTCCTATCATGTCTAAATCAAACCATATGCACATGTACCATGTATCATGAACATCCATTCTCATGTTGTGCCATATTTTGTACTTATACCTTCATTGTATACTGCTTGCATAAACACTACAAATTTGCGTATGCACCTAGTTTGCCATGCAGTGTTTACACACTCATAATTCTTTTTGTAGCTGTTACATGCACACACGTCCTTGCACGTTTTCCATGTATGCATTTCTATACATATTTTCACATGTTTCGTACATATGGTTCGTTACATGCATTACTAACATGCAAGACACTATTACATGCATTCCTCCATGTACATGTTTTTTTTAACACACAGTTTGCAATATTTTATAAAAAAAATAAATAAATAAACAAAATTCTTTGTTTGCCTACACGATTTTTTGTGTATATAAATTTTGATAGGTGAAATTTTTTTTAGTGTCGAGCTGTACCCTAAAAACGCAAACTTGGTTGCACCTTATTAAGGTACCTTCGATTCGAAGTTTGACTCTGCCTAAGTGGTTCTTAACTATGAATAGCTTTGATCTTAACTTTAGAAATCTGCGTTTCATTCCACGATGAATTAAGTAAGGGATAGATATGTTTGATCTCTAAGAGCTAGATCACGTGGAAATACTTGACCATACCATGTAATTTCTAAATTCAGAGCACTTTTGGCCAGTTTTGAAAACAAACTAAAAAAGCTAGTTGCAATTAGGGGATTGGATAAAAACTCACTAAGAGCACTAGAACCTTTCCGATTACCCATCAAAGCGACCCCTTGATAAGGCTGAATCTAGAAAATGATTTAGGCACCATTTCTTTGTATAGCTCTCTAAATGACCATTTCCTACCCTCGTTTTACAATCGCTTGCTTGCCCGTTGAGCCTTTATTTTGGTATGCTAAATGCGTACCGATTTTATTGTTACACGTGTTAAAACTACCCTTCGCTTAAAATGATTTTGGCTTCCCCTTAGAAGAGTGGCCGCTCTAGTAAGGATGGATGTACTTTACGACATTCTTTCGGACCATCAAAAGTCGCCCGGATAAAAATGGGTTTACACTTTGGGGAAAAGAAATTCAATCTTTGATAATTTTTTTGAGCTATCAAAAATCGTTTTGATAAGCATGGATTTACACTTCGAGAAGGGAATTTCAATCATTGATAATTTTGTGGGTTACCCAAAAATCACCCTGACAAGGATGGGTCTACACTTCGAGAAGAGAATTTCAATCATTGATAATTTTGTGAGCTACCCAAAAATCGCTCTGATGGGGATGAGCATATACTTCAGGAAAGGGGTTTAAATCATCGATAAACTTTTTGTGTAATTAGAGACATAAGCTTGCAAGCAAAAAAAAAAACAAAAGAAAAAAAAAGAAAGAAAAAATAGAGCTTAGGATAATCCCCCTTGATGAGTTCAGTAGTTATCTTTTTTAGCTTAATTGTTATACTGAGCTTGACAAGCTAAAGTGTTACCAAATCCAAATTCAAGAATATCTGGACAGTATACAACTGGGGTTGAAAATGGTGCTTTTATCCATCAAATTAGCGTTGCGGCCATTTTTCTCTAGCGACCTGATCCTCCTTCGACAGCCAATTACCTAAGCCTAATGTTACAATCAAAATAAGACCTCTTGATTCTTGGTTCGACCTTATCTAATTAGCAAAGAGGACCTTCTAATAAGGTTTGGTACGTAGGAAGAGGCATATGGTGTTTCTTGAGCTTTAAGCGAGAAGCCATGAGTGCATTAGTGCATTCGAGTTGAGTCCCGTCTCCAAAGTTGCATCTAGAATTTGCTTTCAAATGATAAAAAAATTTTGTTTTGGCCTTTTGCACATACACACAGAGATTGTATGGTATGCCTTGTATTTACATGTTGGTTTAGTAAACCTTGATGTCTACATATTTATCTTCTTGCCCTTCATTGGGAATGACTCCTGAATTCTTTTGCTGAGATTGAATTAGTTGAGAATGTGATTTATTCAGTATATTCAAAGGCGGATAGAAACTTGAGTTTGGGGTACTTAATAGGTTGCACTCATTTTACAATCTTGGGGTACTTCTTATGGCCACTCATGAAAGTGATACTTTGTATATACTCGCAGCAATATTTTTTGCACATATGCTTTCTATAAATGTTTTTTACACATAACTGTATCAAACATTCTTATAAATAGTTTTACATGTATAATTCTTGTTGCATGTCTTTTGGCATAAGATCTTTAGCGAGCATATTTCATAAATACTTTTGCGTGCATAGCTCTCTAAACTTCATTTTTACAATCAATTATTTTCACGCATTTTGTGGACATATCTTTTGCATGCATCTCACATGCACATCATTTGCATGCATTTTGTACATGTATACATGATTTTTTCTGCATTTGTTTCATATGCACAGTTATCCATACACACATCACACACATCCAATTCTTTACATAGCCTTCATGTATATAATAACTTCCACCTATCTTTGCATGTGATTCTTCACATCTATGCCGGTGAATGACTCTCTACCCTCACAGGTATGATCATTTGTATATATTTCGCATTCATAATCCCCTTGCATATATTTTATGCTTAATCTTTTGCATGTATTTCTCATTCATGATCATTTACAAACATTTTACAGAATACGATTCTTTGCACACATTCCATAATCTTTTATCATGAACGTGACTGTGGCATATATGTCATGTACATAATTCTCTGCATGCATATCACATTTGTAATCCATGCATAGTACACACGCTACACACTTAAATTTCACGCATGCATAACATCGCATGTCATTTCATACATGCATAACTCTTAGATTTCATACATGCATAACTTTGCGAGCCATCTCATAAATACATGGCTTTTCACATGCATTCCATGCATACATGGCTTTTCATATGCATTCCATGCATACAAAGTGTCCTGTGTCTACTAGATGATGTACATCAATCTCAACCTCGTGACTTCACATGTTAACATTTCTCAAGCCCTCTGAGGAGGCCAAATCTCAAAGTCCTCTTAAGAGCCAAATTTCCAAGTCCTCTTGAGAGGCAAAATCTCTAAGTTCTCTGAGGAGGCCAAATCTCAAAGTCCTCTTAAGAGGCAAATTTTCAAGTCCTCTTGAGAGGCAAAATCTCTAAGTCCTCTAAGGAGGCTAAATCTCTAAGTCCTCTGCAGAGGCAAAATTTCTAAATCTTCTGAGGAAGCAAAATCTAAGTCCTCTAAGGAGGCAAAATCTAAGTCCTCTAAGGAGGTAAAATCTAAGTCCTCTGAGGAGGCAGAAGCCTGTAAGTCCTCTGAGGAGGCAAAACCTGTAAGCCCTCTGGGGAGGCAACCTCTAAGCCCTCTGGGGAGGCAACCTCTAAGCCCTCTGAGGAGGAAGAACCTTTAAGTCCTCTAAGGAGGCAAAACCTCTAAGCCCTCTGAGGAGGCAAAACCTGTAAGCCCTCTGAGGAGGCAACCTCTAAGCCCTCTGGGGAGGCAACCTCTAAGCACTCTGTGGAGACAAAACCTGTAAGCCCTCTGAGGAGGCAACCTCTAAGCCCTCTGAGGAGGCAAAACCTGTAAGCCCTCTGAGGAGGCAAACCTTTAAGCCCTCTGAGGAGGCAAACCTATAAGCCCTCTGAGGAGGCAAACCTGTAAGCTCTCTGAGGAGGCAAACCTTTAAGCCCTCTGAGGAGGCAAACCTATAAGTCCTCTGAGGATGCAAAGCTGTAAGCCCTCTGAGGAGGCAAATTCCTAAGCCCTCTGAGGAGGCAAAACCTGTAAGTTCTCTGAGGAGGCAAAACCTATAAGCCCTCTGAGGAGGCGAATCTCTAAGCCCTCTGAGGAGGCCAAACCAACCCAAGTCCTCTTAAGAGGCAAATTAACCAAAGTCCTCTCCGGGGGCAAAATCAATGCAAGTCCTCTCCGGGGGAAAAATAACCCAACCTCTGCATCTCCTTTCTTTTTTGCATCTCTGAATTTTGGCCTTTTTTCTATGAATTTTGGCTCACCTAGGTGTCCAGGCACTAACTTCTCCAAAATTGGGGGCAATTGTAGACACTAGGTCCCGGGTCAAAAAAAATTTGAAAAAAATTGTAATTTTGGCTCTCTAGGCTCCTTGATAATTCCTCCGAAAAAAAAATATATGAAATAATATAAAATATGTAGGTAAAATTAAAAATTAAAAACTAAAAATTAAAGATTAAGATTAGGTTAATTTAATTAGATAATATTGTAAGATAAGTTAAAAATTAATTAGTTAATCAGTTAGTTAATATTATTGGATAATTAAAGTTGAAATAGAAAATAAAAATATAATGTCTAATTAAGTAAAATATATGTGTTAGTTTAAGTAAATTAATTAAATTAATTAAAAAGGGAGGAAATTATTAACCTAACCAAACTTACCCTAATGTAGGGATATAAAAAGAAAAGATGAACAAAGAATAGGGGGCTGGGGTGTGAAAAAAAAAAGAAAAAGAATGAACAAGAGAGAGCAAGGACAAAGGGCAAAGAAATAGAAAAGAGAAGAGAAAGCAAAAGGAAGTGAGAGCAAAAACAAAGAATTCAAAAGGAAATAGAAAGGAAAAGAAAGAAATAAAAGGAGAGAGGAGCAGCCAAAGGGGGAGACCAAAACGCAGAGCACGACGCCGGAAATGGAGAAGAAAAGAGAGAGGAAGGCGGGAGATCCGTCGGGCAATCACTGCGGTGCACACCCGTACGTGCCCCACCGGGAGAACCAGTACGACCGGACGATTCAGACAACAGCCACCGCTCCCCGCCACTCGCCAGCAGCGAGCAGATCGGCGAGGTAGAAGACGACGCCGATGATGTGCATTCCGGCCAAACGGCGCTCCTTTCCGGCGCGTGGACACCGGCGGCGGGCTCCTCGGGCGGCGATCTCTCCTCCGGTGAGGGAGGTGTCAATCACCGGCCACCCACGGCGGCTCCGGCAGAGAAAAACCGGTGAGGAAGTTTTATTTTTTTATTTTATTTTATTAATATTAATATTAATATTATTATTATTATTATTATTATTATTATTATTATTATTATTATTATTATTATTATTATTATGTCAAGTTTATTTAGTTTATATTATTATCATCATTATCATTATTATTTTGGTATTATTTATTTATTATTATTGTTATATTATTATTATTATTCATTTATATTATTAATATTATTATTTCATGTTTAATTCATTTTATAACAATTGTTGATATTAGTGTATTATTATTATTATTATTATTATTAGGGTGATTGCGTAAATATTATTATTATTATTATTTAGTCCGTGTTATTACTATTATATTGCATTATTACTATTATTGCCATTACCATTATTAATATTATTTGTTTTGTTATTATTATTATTATTATTATTATTATTATTATTGATCATTATAATTGCCATTTGTGTTTTTATATTCATTAATTCTCTATTTATTTAATTCAATTATTTATTTATTTATTTATTTATCACTTAATTTAATTTAATCCGTTATTGACCTTTATTATTTTTCTCAATTTACTTTGTTCAATTATTTATTTGTTCATTTATTTATTCAATTATTTATTTATTCAATATTAACCAATATTAATTTTATGTCATGATTGTAACCACGAGCGGCACATGGCTCGTCTAAGGAGCACAATTGAAGTGAGTAGATTAGGATTTATTTATTATTATGAAATATGTAATTATTATTTTATTTTGTTTTATTCGCTTGTGGTCTGTAATAATAAATGATTTTCGACCGCGTTTAAAAAGAACCACCACATAAATGTTTTATACTAAACGGAATAGTTGTTAATAAAATCGGACCAATGTCCTCGTTTTCATCTCAAAAACAAAAGGTTCATTAAAACAAAATCACTTGACCTTTTCTTTCATAAAATTGGTTTGAGAATTGTTTACCTTTTTGTAAAATAAGTGGTTGGGAACCAATGTTCCCGTTTAAATGAATAACCCGATTTATGCATGTTTACATTTTTTTTTATTTTACGCATATATTTATTTATTTATTTATTTACTTTAAGTAAGTTTTAGTTATTCTTATTTATTTGGGGAATTGTTCTGTCCCATTTTATTTATTTTATATCTTATTTATTGCTTTATTTAATTGCATTCCTATGTGATTGTAATGCGCTTTAATTTATTGCATAACTCCTGTGAGAAAAGAGATAAAATAATTGATCCTAAAAACCCTTTCGCATAAAATTAACCAAAGGTATGAATAAGAGTGAGGTCCCGAACTCTCTCTGGTTTTGGGCCTCATAAGGTTAGATTTATTTCCGATGTTTTATCGGGTGGCGACTCCGTGATCCTGCCTTATGATAACCCAATAAACGCTCTCGTAAATTGATTGCCAACAATAGATTTGGATATATTCCTATCCATTGTGAAGCGACCAGCTTTCACGAGTTTTAATGAACTTCTATTCGGTCTCAGGTCCTAAAAGCGGACTTCTGAGGGCCACCTGGATGCCGAGCGGGGTTCGGGCGCATCACACAGGGTTATGTGAAAATCTGGAAATGACGTATTTCCCACTAAGAAAAGTTAGTGTGAAAATCTATAAGGGACACACAATCTTAAGAAAATGACAACAGGTATCAGGAGAAACTCACAAACCCAAAGGCACGAAATCCAAAAGCAATTCCAAAGGACATCGGTCCAACCGCGAATTGCGACTAGCTCGGCTATCTCCTCCAAAACTCACTTAGATGAATTCTTATCCTGCATTTCTACATGACCCATATATTTCACGTGCATGCTTACTATTTTTTCCTGCATATTTGGCTTTCTAGTTTTGCAGTAAGAAAGATTCGATGTGGACACCGACAAAAGCCGAGTGGCAACATCAATCCAAACACACATCCAAAAATCAACCAAAGGACTTTCAGGGGGCATCACTTCACCACTTCAAATCTCAGAAGAGTTAGTACGATGGCGGCACTACTACTCCATGGAGGGTTAGTATGCCCACGGCACTACCACTTCAGAAGGGTTAGCACGATGACGACACTACCACTTCAGGAGGGTTAGCATGATCACGACACTACCACTTTAAATCTCAGAAGGGTTAGCACGATGATAGCACTACCACTTCAAATCTCAGAAGGATTAGCACGATGACGGAACTACCACTTTAGGAGGGTTAGCACGATCACGACACTACCACTTCAAATCTCAGAAGGGTTAGCACGATGACGACACTACCACTTCAGGAGGGTTAGCACGATCACGGCACTACCACTTCAAATCTCAGAAGGGTTAGCACGATGACGACACTGTCACTCTACAGAAGGTTAATACGATCATGATACTACCACTTCAAATCTCAGAAGGGTTAGTACGATGGCGGTACTACCATTTTACGGAAGGTTAGCACGACTACGGCACTACCACTTCAGAAGGGTTAGCACGATGACGACACTACTACCATTTCAAATCTCATAAGGGTTAGCATGATGGCGGCACTACCATTCTACTGAATGTTAGCATGATCACGACACTACCGCTTCAATAAGGGTTAGCATGATGGTGGCTCTACCATTCCACGGAAGATTAGCACGACCACGATACCACCACTTGAACAAGGATTTACACGCTGACGGTAAATACCACATCAACAAGGGTTTACATGATCACGGTAACTTGCTTCAACAAACGATAACACGCCAACAAGCTGGCAATAACCACCCCAACAATATCATCCAGTCCGAAGAGATAGCTACCTCAAGTAGGCGCTTCTTCCTTTTTTTCTCTGAATTTTAGCTCATCCATATACTAGTGCACTAGTCTCTCCAAAATTGGGGGCAATTATAGACACTAGGTCCTGAGCTAGTTCAGATTAGAGTTACCCAATGATGAAATTAGATGCCTATTCACAGGCAAAAAGGTTGAAAGTGATGGTTTCCTTGTGAAATTTGCTTTTTAGAGATAAAAAAATAAAAATTTTAAGAAAGAAAAATAAAAGTAAAAAATGGAGTTTTGAAATTATAGTTTTTTAGTCAAAATTGTTATTTAATACATACATGCATACATGCATACATATATATATATATATATATATATATATGTGTGTGTGTGTGTGTGTGTGTGTGTGTGTGTGTGTGTGTGTGTGTGTGTGTGTGTGTGTGTGTGTGTATGTATGTATACACACACACATATATATATATGTGTGTATATGTATATATACATATACATATACATATATATATGTGTATATATACATGTATATATGTGCATATATATGTGTATATATCCGGCAATGGATTTCAAAACAGGACCTAAAATGCCTAGAAAATCAAAAGGGAAGGGGAAAGGGGTCCAGAAAGAGGACCAAAAAATTTCAAAACCTGTGACAGCTTCTTCTGCTACAGAAATCAAATCATGGGCACAAATCGTTGAAGAAGATGAGGAGGCCCTTGCCAAATAGTCTCAGGTCCAACAATGGATTGAGACTCTCACCAAACAGCCAGAACTTGGCTCCCTTTTCAAAATGCTAATTGAATAGCAAGCAGGTAAAACACCCCAAACTATTTCAAAACCAAAGGAAGGGTCTTCATCTTCAAAAACCTCCTCTAAATAAATTTCAAAACCTACAGAAGAATCATAGTAGACAACTTATCAAACCCTCCGACCTCGGAGTTATTTCTTCAAAATCCTCACAAAAGGAATTTTCAAAAAATGTTTTAACTCAAAATAGTTCTGAAATTGTTTTGTCTCAAACAAAAAATATTTCAAATTATTTTGTCAAAACGGATTTTTAATACATTTGGACCATGGAGGAAGGATTTTATCTTCAAAACACTCATATAGCCATTTCAAAAGTTTTCCCTAAAGGCTGGTTATTTAAACCTTGGGATTTAACAAAACCCCAGCCTTATTACAAGGCAATTCTTAAAATGACGGGTTCTGTGTCTATTATAGACAATCCTAAAATCGGACCAGTTAATTATTCAATGGGAAAGATCCATAAAGTTCTCTCTCCTCTCGAGTGGGGACAAAACCTTCACCAACCCAAATCCTTTCCTGTTGATTTTAAAACCACATACAACCATTGCCGGACCTATTCCTACTGGGATTATCAACAGGCCTGGTACAATGCGTTCCTTTTCCAAAACACAAATTTCACCCATACCTGGTTGTTCTATTTCAACCTCAAACAGGATTCTACCAAAATTCCTTTTTGGTTCGCTCATTGGTGGAAATTGTATGGAGCTTCTCCTGAAATCCTAAAACCCCAAATTCAGGAAAGCTATACCCTTTTCAAAACCTCTTACAAACCTTCTGATAAAGAAGAAAGGTTTCATCCTTTATTGCTTTTTGCAATAAGGTTTTTCTTACCATGGGTAACAGCCTGGTATCTTGATCACCACCAGCAAGAAGCACAAATAAATATGGTCAGAAGATTTAAAATCAGATGGTGGATAAAATTCTCCATTCCGGACTCCATCAGAAAACCAGCCGTAAGCTTATGGCTTCAGAGTCAAGGGTTTCTCAGGGTAGAACCAGCAACAACTCAGTTTTTGGCCCAAAAATCCTTTGCTCAGACCCAACTGGCGGCAGCAAAAACTGAAGAGGAATATTTTCAGATTATGGCCCAACTCCTACAAAGTAAGGCCACTTCTTCGAAAGCCCCTTCAGATTCTTCAAAAGCAGGCTCGTCCTCTGGAACAGAGCCCATCTTCGATCTAGCAGATGAAGACTGTGATGTCTTCCCCAACTCTCGCTTAGATCCATAAATGAAGATGTTTTCAAACATGGGCCTAGCCCATTCATTTTCCTCATTGTAATATTTTGTAAACATGGGCCTAGCCCATCCTCTTTTTATTTTCCTGAATGTATTTGCAAATAGGCTTAAGCCCATATCTTTATTAAGGCCTATCCTTTAAAAAAAAAGTAAAAGTCAGAAAAGAAAATAGAAAAAGATATTATTTCTGCTTTTGGCTCTTGGCTTTTTCCTCTTTTTCAAGCAGCTATAATGGAACTACAGGAGCAGGGCATGTGAAGTCTTTTTTCCAGCTCATCCCATCACTTCTTGTCTCCACAAGGCTCCCTTGATTGACGGAAGGCTCTCTACTTAAAGACCTCATTCTTCCTATTTGAAGGCAGAGACTAATTTGGAGAGGATTCCCAATCTTCAGACTCTCACACTTAGATCAAATACTAGGTAGCTCATGTGTTGAGCAAAAAACCCTTGTAATCTTGAGCTAAGTGTTTATATCCAAAATTTGTAATCATTTTACTTTCTTCCAAAACCTGAAAGTGTAGCTCATGTGTTGAGCCTTTGTACCTTACAGTTTCTATAATTTTAATTATTATTTCAATATATATATATATATATATATATATTTCAAACAATTGTTTTGCATTCATAAGTATGCTCTGTACCTGCGGTTTAAACTAATCTGGTATATCAGAAATGTTGTTTGCATAAAATTTTTAAACAATCTTAAAAGTATATAGGCTGAAAAAGCTTTAGCCGCGTGTGGGATATAGTTTTAGCTATCCTGGCTGATCTACCGACCGTACTTTCTTGATTTGATTTTTCAGTTTTTGCATTGCATTTGCATATTTCATTTTAGTTTTAGGTTGTGAAATCCATTCGTGGATCTGTTGCTGTGTGGTAGTTTTAGTTTTGTTTATACCCTTTGATCCTGCGGCGTCCTTGGTATCAGAGCCCAGTGGGGTAGTGATATATAAGATTGATTATTTATGGTTTGGTAAATTTAATTGTTCTTTGAAAAACTAAAATATTATCTGGGTAAGGTTAGAGGTGAGGAAGAAGTCCCGTTTTAGCCATTGAAAGGCGTCTAGGGCAGTAAGATTCCAGGACCTAGTTATCCAGGTAAGAAAATACATTTTTCAAAAAATTAATTAAATTTTCAAAATCATGAATAATTTGTTTTGTAGACCCACTTCTTTTTCAAGCTCTCTTGATTCAGGTTCCACGGAAGCAAATTTCAAACATCCAACCAATAGTAAAGAAATCACTATTGAGGATTTTCAAAAATCTTTAAACAACTGGGAAATTCTAAAAATAAAAAAAGATCAAATTTATGAAATTGGTCTGTTTCAAAACCTTTTTAAAACTAACTGTGCCATTAAAACAGAAGAAAGGGATGTTCAAATCTCAAAACCTTTTGAAACCATCCAACTTCTTTCTCAAAAAACCTTACAAAAACACCAAGATAGGAAATATAATTATATACATATAGGTCTTGTCCAGGTGGGAATTAAACCTTTAACAAAAGATGGCTTAAACACTTCAATCCTTTGTGTTTTGAGGGATGCCAGATATATAAATTTCCAGGATTCTATGATAGCGAACGTTGAGTCAAGTCTTTGCCAAGGCCCAATCTCTTTTAAATGCTATCCAGATATTTCTTTATCTTTAAAAGATAAAAATATTTTAAAATCCTTGATTTTGCAAATCAAAACGCACAATTACAAAATGCTGGAAGGATCAATTCCAGTAGCAATTATGTTTAAAGTGCATTACAAAGTAATGGTTTCTGCTTTTACTGCAACCAAAAACATTGATTCCAAAAAGGGTGAAACCCTCTTTTTACAAACAGATCTATCTAGATCTAATACTGTCATTCCAAAATCTATCCTTTGGAAAGATATTAGTCTTCACGACGAATGGATCTTGGAAGGAGTTTCAAAACCAAAATCTCCTGAACAGGCAAAATCGAACACCCAATTGAGGGAAATTACCCAGTACAATGACGGAAAGGTAAAAATAAGCTTTAGTAGAGCTTCCAGTCATCGATATTCAGATGCTGGTTCTTCCATGAGTACTTTGGATTTGGGAAAAATTTCAAAATTACCCTCAGTTATTCATCTTCCTGATAAGATGGAGAGTTTTCAAAATCCAAGATTTTCTTATTCAAGCATTCCAAGTGCTTCTTTTCAAAACGTGGATTATTTTTCAAATGTACCTCACCAGGTATATACTAGGCCATAGGAAGGTGATGAAGAACAAAAAAATAATTCACCTCCAACTTCACCATCTTTTTCTGAGGTAACTGAAAATGTTATCAATGAATTAAATGTTTTAGAAAAAGAATATGAAGTTGACAAAACTTTCTTGCATCAAGATTTCTATTCTTCAAAAAATTCAAAAAAAAGAAATTGGTTTTTCAAAAATTTTTTGGATAAAAGAAAAGAAATTCAAAATGAGTTTTATGACTTTGTCATGCAAAACAAAGCTCATGTTTTTATTCTTCGACTGGTTTGAAATTTACGCATCTCAAAATAAAATTTCATATCCATTCAAATCAAACACCAAATCTGTTAACCCTGTTACCATTAGAAATAAGGTTACAGAATGGGAAATGGTAGATGATAAAAGAACTCAATCTGAACATCCACTTTTAAGACAAATCAAAATTGCACATCTAGAAACCTTAATAGATGTTGCACCTTACAAAACTCCAAGTAATGATTCAAACAAGGATATTAAAAATATCCTACAACAAAATAACTTTACAAACACTCATCTTAGTACGATAGCCAAAAATATCCTACAAGTCAAAAGTTATTCAGGGAAGGTAAATTAGAATTTACTGAAGCTCTTAAAACCCAACTCAGTAGGATAGAGCATACCTCTACGTCTACACCAGAAGTTGTAAAAGATACCCCTGAACAAAGCAAAGCTGTTAGTACTTTAGATCAAGCATCTGACTCTGAAGATACACAGCCAAAACAAAAGGAGGAATTATTCAAACTTGTTTGGCAAAAAGGTCAACCTTTAACCATGACCACAGCCCCAGACTTAGGCATAGAAAATAGACCAATCATTCTATCTCAATCTAAATTCAATGCCTCTACTGTCTATGAGTGGAACATAGATGGTATGTCTAAATACAATATCCTTAGTCTTCTACAATAGATGACTATAGCCTCCAATGCTTACAAAACCCAAACCAATACACCAGATAGAGCCATTGCTAAACTTCTCATTGCCGGATTTTCAGGACAACTGAAAGGATGGTGGGATTATCATCTCACTGCCCAATAACAGTTAGAAATATTAGGTGCTATTCAAAACACAGAGGATGGAACACCCATTCTCGACGAGATAGGTAACCCAATACCTGATGTTGTAGCAACCCTAATCCATACGATTAGCCTACACTTCATAGGTGACCCTTCTAATTTAAAAGATAAAAATGCAGAATTGCTTTCAAACCTTAGGTGTAAAAAGCTTTCTGATTTTCAAAATTACAAGAACACTTTCTCAACTACGGTGATGCTTAGGGAAGACTCCAATCAACCATTTTGGAAAGAAAAATTCGTCGCTGACCTTCCTACCCTTTTAGGAGAAAGAGTCCGTAATAAAATCAAAGAAGCTTTTGGAATTAACCAAATTCCTTATAACCATCTGACGGGGAATTAGTTAGTTTCACTCAAAATAAGGTTTAAAAATCTACCAAGATTTAAAACTTCAAAAACATTTAAAATGGGAAATGAAGAAAACCAGACAAGAATTAGGATCATTCTGTAAACAATTCGAAGTCTCCACAGAAGGTCAAACAAAGACCTGTGGGGGTTCCTGTTCCAAATCCTACAAAAAGTCTTATGACGCGCGCCGAACCCCATGGCCCCCGAAAGCCCGCCTTTAGGGCGATCGAGAGAGGTTCATTGAAACTTGTAAGGTATTTACAAGTGCGTCTATTTTGGGCAACAAGGAGATTTCATGGAGTCACCACCCAATAAAATATTGGGATAGTTAGTCTCGTCTCAGTGAGCCTAAGACGACGCTGCTATGTCCATTTTGGGTAAGCTAGAGGGGTCTTGGAGGTTCCATCCTAATAGAACATTAGGAGGGCCCTCTCGCCTCGTGGAGCCTAGGACTGTGCAAGTTAAACCCTTTTTACGGGACACAAGAGATGTCTTGGAGATCCCATTAAAATGGGTCTCTCGCCTCGTTGAGCCCAAAGACCAGAGATGGTTCGGGACTCCCCATTTATTCATACATTTGGTTAAGTTTATAATTGAATTTTGAATTTAGTATTTAGTATTTCATCCCATTTCTCATTCAATTTTCATGCAATTTAATTAAACGCGCATGTCAATCACATAATAAAAGCGATAAATAAATGAAAGCAAAATAAATTACAACAAAACTAGGGGCAGAATACAACCCCCACTTGTAAATAAAATATAATTCATACATAAATCGGGTAATTTATTAAAATGAGGACATTGGTCCTCTCATGCATAATTAAAGAAAACCATTTTAAAATGATAATTTATTTTGGATAAAAAAATTAGGACATTGGTCCCATTTTATTTTAAATAAAACCCAATTTAGTTTAATAGAAATCTTTTTGTGATTTTCTTAATCAACGTGCATAAAAATAAAATTAAATAAACTTATTATAAATTACATAATAAAATAAACCCAAATGAAAGCAAAAAAATTTAAAAAACAACAAAAAAGAACAACATCCAAATGGTATCTTCAAGTATTTATGGGCTCCCACTTGGCAAAAACTCACACATAAAAATGAGTATTGAAAATAAAACAAATGAAAATGAAGTTAGTAATAAAAAATGAATTAAACATATAACATGAAAATAATTAAATTAATGCAAACAAAATTGCATCATGTATGACAAGCCAATTAAAATGACATAATAAAAATATGCAATTTAACAAGTTAATAAAATCAACATGCTAAAAAAAACATAAAATAGTGTTAATAAAATTTCACATGCATAAAAAGCATAAAATAACGATGATAGAATTTAACATGCATAAAAACACAAAATAACATCAATAACATCCAATCATGCATAAAAAGCAAAAGAAATAATAAAAATCAGCATACATAAAACATATTAATAATATTGATAAAAGCCAACATGCCTAAGCAAACATAAAATAATAGTTATAAAACTCAATATGCAAAAAAAACATGAATAGAAAATACAAACATAAAATTCAGCATGTGTAAAAGCATAAAATAATAACAACAATATCCAACATGTATAAAAAGCAAAGGTAATAATAAAAATCAGCATGCATAAGAAATAAATAATAATAGTAATAATAAAATTAAACAAGAATAAGGATAATAATAATAATACTAATGATGGTAATAACTACAATAATAATAATAACACAATAATAACAAAGAATATGAACAATCAAACATAATAATAATAATAGAAAATAAAATTAATATGGCATATTTAAGGCATGATAATAATGATAATAATAATAATAATAATAATAATAATAATAATAATAATAATAATAATAATAATAATAATAATAATAATAATAATAATAATAATATGAACAATCACATAAGCACATGGTAGTAATAATAATAATGAAAACAATAATAATGATGATGATAACAACATGAACAATATGAACAACATGAACAATTAAATAAAAATAATATGAACAATTAAATAAAAATAATAAAATAGTTCTAAGAGAATTTACATTGTCAACTAATCAAATAAAAATCGAAACAAGAAATAAGAAGAAAATAATAAGACTAAAAGAATTTACATGTTAACTAGTTAATTAGAAATAAAAAATCAAATTAAAATTAAACTAAGAAATTGAGCCAAAAATGTTTACCCTCAAAATTTATCTTGATGAAGAGAAGATAAAATCCAATTCCTTGTCTTGTATTGTTGGAATAAAATTAGAAAATAAAATATTGAAAGTGAACTTTTACTCAAGAACAAATAATTTATTTATTTGTCTCAAAGCAAAAATTGTCAATTAAAAATAAGAAAATTTTCAAGAACAAAAATTGTTATTTTTTTGCCTTAAGAATTGCTGGAAATTTTTTTGGAAATTGAGAGAATTTGTTCTTGAAAGAAAAAAGAAGAAGAAAAATATTTTTTCAAAGAAAAATCCCCACAATTCTCCCTAAAAAACCCTTTTTATTCCCCTTAAAATTCAGATTTTTTAATTAAAAAATTAAATTAATTTAATTTCCATAACTACAAAAAAACCACTGAATTTATTGGGTTGGAAGATAGAAGGCTTTTTGAATTAAATTTTGCAAAAAAAAATGAGTTAAAAAGCATTTAAAATGAAGAATTTATGGCCAAAAAGGCCAAACGGACGAACAGGGGCGCGGGGCGCCCCGTCGGCGCGCGCGATGGGCAGCCCGTCAACGCGCCGCGCTGGGCCCAGCGCGCCCCGCGCGCCCTCCGCCTGGGCGCTAGGAGCTGCGGTGCGCGCCCAACGCTGCCGCAGCCCGACACTTGCACGGAAATTTTTTTTTTTTTTAATTTCATATAAAATATAGTAATTTAAAAACTCACTTTTTTCATCACAAAATAATTTTTAAAATAATTTAAAAATATTTTTAAAATATATTTTTATTTAATTTTAAAACAACAAATCGACAAGAAAATCGTCACTTCCAACTTTCCTTCCTTTTGCCTATAGATCGGCACACTTAATTTCAACATTGGATAATCCTGATCAAGGCTACTCGGGACCCGGTGTCTACAAGTCTCATAAACAATTTTCTTCTAAATCAAATAAATAAGAATTTTATAAAAGATCCAAACCACAGAAACCCTGCAAGAAAAGAAGATCTTTTAAAAAACCCTTCAAACCAGCTTTCAAACAAGTCACTTGTTTTAATTGTGGCAAGCCGGGCCATACTTCAAAACATTGCAGACTTAACAAAAAACTTCATGAGTTACAAGTTGAGGAAGAAATAATACAAAAAATTGAAGTCATCCTCCTTGAAACATCAAAAGGTGAAACTCAAACAGAATCATCAGAAACAGAAGATTCTTTTCAAAATGATGAAGTTGCTGCCCTTGATTCCTCTAGTAGTGAGTTGGGTAGTAGTTTCAAATCAATAAATATTTTGACAAAAGATCAAGAATTAATTCTTGATATTATCAAACAAGTGGAAGATTCAAAACGTCAAAAAGAAATCATTGAAAAACTTTTGAAGTTCTTTGAACCAAAAACTCCAAAACCTTCCACTTCCAAACTTATTCCAAACAGTACTTATGATCTCACTAAAATCCTAAGTACTAAATCAAAACAGAAACCTCCTGTGACAATTCAATCGCTTCAAGAAGAAATTAAAATTGTCAAACAAGAGCTAAAAACTCTTAAAGAAAAATAGGAGAAAGATTCAAATCTTCTTCATGCTCTTTTATCACAAGACTTTAGTTCTAATGATAATGAAAATGAAGAAAAAGAAGAAAACGAAACTGCTAATCTAGACTTAGAAAATGAAATTCAGAGTTTAGAGAATGCGCTAAATGATTTCTTGTTCATTTTAAGAGAAATAACCACAAGAAAATATTTGGTAAAAGTTTCCCTTATTTTTTCAGATGATTTCAAAATGGATACAGTTGCTCTTTTTGATACTGGAGCAGATTTAAATTGTTTAAAAAGCTGTATCGTTCCAAAACGATTTTCTGAAAAAACTTCTGAAAAACTTGTCGCAGCTAATAACTCCGACATGAAAATAAAATTTAAAACAGAAGCTTCCATCTAGAATGGTAGCATCTTCATTAAAACTCCTATTGTTTTACTTGAAAATATCAGTCATACTGTCATTTTATGGACTCCATTTATAAATATGATTACTCCCTATTATGTTACATATGATGGTATTTCCTTTAAAACAAACAGAGAAAAAATTGTTTTCTCTTTTGTTGAAAAACACAGAATAAGAAATTTAAATCTTTTAAAAGCTTGTTCTGTCTACAAAAGTGAATTGAATTGCATGATTCAAGGAAAATAAAAACATTTGCATTTTCTCAAACAAGATACTTCCTTTTTAGAATCCAAAAGGGATTAGAAAATGATTTGGTAAAATAAAGAATTTTTGATTTTCAAAAAATAATTGAAAATGAAATTTGTTCGGATTTACCAAATGCTTTCTGGAACAAAAAATAACATATGGTTGATTTACCATATGAAAATGAATTTTCAAAAAGACAAATTCCAACAAAAGCAAGACCCATCCAAATGAATCATGAACTCGAAGAACATTGCAAAAAAGAGATTCAAGATTTAAAACAAAAAGGTCTAATCACAGAATCCAGATCTCCCTGGAGCTATACAGCTTTTTATGTAAACAAAAACTCTGAGATTGAAAGAGGCACGCCTAGGCTTGTAATTAATTACAAACCATTAAACAAATCTTTAAAATGGATTCGGTACCCGATTCCCAACAAAAAATATCTTTTGCAAAAACTGCATTCTGCATTTGTTTTCTCAAAATTTGATATGAAATCAGGTTTTTGGCAAATTCAGATTGAACCAAAAGATCGTTACAAAACTGCTTTTACTGTTCTTTTTGGACAGTATGAGTGGACGGTTATGCCGTTTGGTTTTAAAAAATGCTCCTTTAGAATTTTAAAGAATTATGAATGAGATTTTTAATCTTTTTTCAAATTTTTGCATTGTTTATATTGATGATGTTCTTGTCTTTTCCGAATCAATTGAACAACATTTCAAAAACCTCAGGACCTTTTTCAATGTGGTAAAGAAAAATGGACTTGTTATCTCAAAAACAAAAATCTCTCTTTTCCAAACAAAAATTCGTTTCTTAGGACATTACATTTCCCAAGGAACAATTACACCAATAGAGAGATCTTTAGCTTTTGCTGATAAATTTTTAAAGGATAGAATTTGGAATGATAGTATTAGATCTAGACAGATCTATTTGTAAAAAGAGGGTTTCACCCTTTTTGGAATCAATGTTTTTGGTTACAGTAAAAGCAAAAACCATTGCTTTGTAATGCACTTTAAATATAATTGCTACTGGAATTGATCCTTCCAGCATTTTGTAATTGTGGGTTTTGATTTGCAAAATCAAGGATTTTAAAATATTTTTATCTTTTAAAGATAAAGAAATATCTGGATAGCATTCAAAAGAGATTGGGCCTTGGCAAAGACTTCACTCAACGGACGCTATCATAGAATCCTGGAAATTTATATGTCTGGCATCCCTCAAAACACAAAGGATTGAAGTGTTTAAGCCATCTTTTGTTAAAGGTTTAATTCCCACCTGGACAAGACCTATATGTATATAATTATATTTCCTGTCTTGGTGTTTTTGTAAGGTCTTTTGAGAAAGAAGTTGGATGGTTTCAAAAGGTTTTGAGATTTGAACATCCCTTTCTTCCGTTTTAATGGCATAGTCAGTTTTAAAAAGGTTTTGAAACAGACCAGTTTCATAAACTTGATCTTTTTTTTTTATTTTTGGAATTTTCCAATTGTTTAAAGATTTTTGAAAATCCTCAATAGTGATTTCTTCACTATTGGTTGGATGTTTGAAATTTGATTCCGTGGAACCTGAAGCAAGAGAGCTTGAAATAGAAGTGGATCTACAAAACAAATTATTCATGATTTAGAAAATTTAATTAATTTTTTGAAAAATGTATTTTCTTACCTAGATAACTAGGTCCTGGAATCTTACTGCCCTAGACGCCTTTCAATGGCTAAAACGGGACTTACTGCCTCACCTCTAACCTCACCTCAACCATATGTTGTTTTCTGTTCCAGAAAGCATTTGGTAAATCCGAACAAATTTCATTTTCAATTATTTTTTGAAAATTAGAAATTCTTTATTTTACTAAATCATTTTCTAATCCCTTTTGGATTCTAAAAAAGGAAACATCCTGTTTGAGAAAATGCAAATGTTTTTGTTTTCCTTGAATCATGCAATTCAATTCACTTTTGTAAACAGAACAAGCTTTTAAAAGATTTAAATTTCTTGTTCTGGGTTTTTCAACAAAAGGGAAAACAATTTTTTCTCTGTTTGTTTTAAAGGAAATACCATCATATGTAACAGAATAGGGAGTAATCATATTTATAAATGGAGTCCCTAAAATGACAGTATAACTGATATTTTCAAGTAAAACAAAAGGAGTTTTAATGAATATGCTACCATTCTGGATGGAAGCTTCTGTTTTAAATTTTATTTTCATGTCGGAGTTATTAGCTGCGACAAGTTTTTCAGAAGTTTTTTCAGAAAATCTTTTTGGAACGGTACAGCTTTTTAAACAATTTTAATCTGCTCTAATATCAAAAAGAGCAACTGTATCCATTTTGAAATCATCTGAAAAAATAAGGGAAACTTTTACCAAATATGTCCTTATGGTTATTTCTCTTAAAATGAACAAGAAATCATTTGGAGCGTTCTCTAAACTCTGAATTTCATTTTCTAAGTCTAGATTAGCAGTTTCATTTTCTTCTTTTTCTTCATTTTCATTATCATTAGAACTAGAGTCTTATGATAAAAGAGCATGAAGAAGATTTGAATCTTTCTCCCATTTTTCTTTAAGAGTTTTTAGCTCTTGTTTGACAACTTTAATTTCTTCTTGAAGTGATTGAATTGTCACAAGAGGTTTCTCTTTTGATTTAGTACTTAGGATTTTAGTGAGATCATAAGTACTGTTTGGAATAAGTTTGGAAGTGGAAGGTTTTAGAGTTTTTGGTTCAAAGGACTTCAAAAGTTTTTCAATGATTTCTTTTTGAAGTTTTGAATCTTCCACTTGTTTGATAATATCAAGAATTAATTCTTGATCTTTTGTCAAAACATTTATAGATTTGAAACTACTACCCGACTCACTACTGGAGGAATCAAGGGCAGCAACTTCATCATTTTGAAAAGAATCTTCTGTTTCTGATGATTCTGTTTGAGTTTCACCTTCTAATGTTTCAAGGAGGATGGCTTCAATTTTTTGTATTATTTCTTCCTCAACTTGTAACTCATGAAATGTTTTGTTAAGTTTGCAATATTTTGAAGTATGGCCCGGCTTGCCACACTTAAAATAAGTGACTTGTTTGAAAGCTGGTTTGAAGGGTTTTTTAAAAGATCTTCTTTTCTTGTAGGGTTTCTGTGGTTTGGATCTTTTATAAAACTCTTGTTTATTTGGTTTAGAAGAAAATCGTTTATGAGACTTTTTGTAGGATTTGGAACAGGAACCCCCACAGGTCTTTGTTTGACCTTCTGTGGAGACTTCGAACTGTTTACAGAATGATCCTAATTCTTGTCTGATTTTCTTCATTTCCCATTTTAAATGTTTTTGAAGTTTTAAATCTTGGCAAATCTTTAAACCTTCTTTTTAAGTGAAACTAACTAATTCCCCATAAGTCAGATGGTTATAAGGAATTTGGTTAATTCCAAAAGCTTCTTTGATTTTATTACGAACTCTTTCTCCTAAAAGGGTAGGAAGGCCAGCGAGGAATTTTTCTTTCCAAAATGGTTGATTGGAGTCTTCCGTAATCATCACCCTAGTTAAGAAAGTGTTCTTGTAATTTTGAAAATCAGAAAGCTTTTTACACCTAAGGTTTGAAAGCAATTCTGCATTTTTATCTTTCAAATGAGAAGGATCACCTATGAAGTGTAGGCTAACCATATGGATTAGGGTTACTACAGCATCAGGTATTGGGTTACCTATCTCGTCGAGAATGGGTGTTCCATCCTCTGTGGTTTGAATAGCACCTAATATTTCTAACTATTGTTGGGCAGTGAGATGATAATCCCACCATCCTTTCAGTTGTCCTGAAAATCCTGCAATGAGAAGTTCAGCGATGGCTTTATCAAGTGTATTGGTTTGGGTTTTGTAAGCATTGGAGGCCATAGTCATCTGTTGTAGAAGACTAAGGATATTGTATTCAGACATACCATCTATGGTCCACTCATAGATAGTAGAGGCTTTGAATTTAGATTGAGATAGAATGTTTGGTCTATTTTCTATGCCTAAGTCAGGGGCTGTGGTCATGGTTAAAGGTTGACCTTTCTGCCAAACAAGTTTGAATAATTCCTCCTTTTGTTTTGGCTGTGTATCTTCAGAGTCAGATGCTTGATCTAAAGTACTAACAACTTTGCTTCGTTCAGGGGTATCTTTTACAACTTCTGGTGTAGACGTAGAGGTATGCTCTATCCTACTGAGTTGGGTTTTAAGAGCTTCAGTAAATTCTGATTTACCTTCCCTAAACAACTTTTGACTTGTTTTGGAGACCTGAAAAGGTTTGAACACAGGACTTTTTAGTTTTGAAGCTGTCAATTCAATCTGGGAAACAACAGTGGTGGTTTTTTGGTTTTCCTCTATCCTAGTTAGCTGTTTGGCTATCGTACTAAGATGAGTGTTTGTAAAGTTGTTTTGTTGAAGGATATTTTTAATATCCTTGTTTGAATCATTACTTGGAGTTTTGTAAGGTGCAGCATCTATTGAGGTTTCTAGATATGCAATTTTGATTTGTCTTAAAGGTGGATGTTCAGATTGAGCTCTTTTACCATCTACCATTTCCCATTCTGTAACCTTATTTCTAATGGTAACAGGGTTAACAGATTTGGTGTTTGATTTGAATGGATATAAAATTTTGTTTTGAGATGTGTAAATTTCAAACCAGTTAAAAAATAAAACATGAGCTTTGTTTAGCATGACAAAGTCATAAAACTCATTTTGAATTTCTTTTCTTTTATCCAGAAAATTTTTAAAAAACCAATTTCTTTCTTCTGAATTTTTTTAAGAATAAAAATCTTGATGCAAGAAAGTTTTGTCAACTTTAAATTCTTTTTCTAAAATATTTAATTCATTGATAACATTTTCATTTACCGCAGAAAAAGATGGTGAAGTTGGAGGTGAATTATTTTGTTGTTCTTCATCACCTTCCTGTGGCCTAGTATAGACCTGGTGAGGTACATTTGAAGAATAATCCACGTTTTAAAAAGAAGCACTTGGAATGCTTGAACAAGAAAATCTTGGGTTTTGAAAACTCTCCATCCTATCAGGCAGATGAATAACTGAGGGTAATTTTGAAATTTTTCCCAAATCCAAAGTACTCGTGGAAAAACCAGCATCTGAATATCGATGACTGGAAGCTCTACTAAAGCTTATTTTTACCTTTCCGTCATTGTACTGAGTAATTTCCCTCAATTGGGTGTTTGGTTTTGCTTATTCAGGAGATTTTGGGTTTGAAACTCCTTCCAAGATTCATTCGTCGGGAAGACTAATATCTTTCCAAAGGATAGATTTTGGAATGATAGTATTAGATCTAGACAGATCTGTTTGTAAAAAGAGGGTTTCACCCTTTTTGGAATCAATGTTTTTGGTTGCAGTAAAAGCAAAAACCATTGCTTTGTAATGCACTTTAAACATAATTGCTATTGGAATTGATCCTTCCAGCATTTGTTAATTGTGGGTTTTGATTTGCAAAATCAAGGATTTTAAAATATTTTTATCTTTTAAAGATAAAGAAATATCTGGATAGCATTCAAAAGAGATTGGGCCTTGGCAAAGACTTGACTCAACGGACGCTATCATAGAATCCTGGAAATTTATATGTCTGGCATCCCTCAAAACACAAAGCATTGAAGTGTTTAATCCATCTTTTGTTAAAGGTTTAATTCCCACCTGGACAAGACCTATATGTATATAATTATATTTCCTGTCTTGGTGTTTTTGTAAGGTTTTTTGAGAAAGAAGTTGGATGGTTTCAAAAGGTTTTGAGATTTGAACATCCCTTTCTTCCGTTTTAATGGCATAGTCAGTTTTAAAAAGGTTTTGAAACAGACCAGTTTCATAAACTTGATCTTTTTTTTATTTTTGGAATTTCCCAGTTGTTTAAAGATTTTTGAAAATCCTCAATAGTAATTTCTTCACTATTGGTTGGATGTTTGAAATTTGATTCTGTGGAACCTGAAGCAAGAGAGCTTGAAAAAGAAGTGGATCTACAAAATATATTATTCATGATTTTGAAAATTTAATAAATTTTTTGAAAAATGTATTTTCTTACCTGGATAACTAGGTCCTGGAATCTTACTGCCCTAAACGCCTTTCAATAGCTAAAACGGGACTTACTGCCTCACCTCTAACCTTACCCAGATAATATTTTAGTTTTTCAAAGAACAATTAAATTTACCAAACCATAAATAATCAATCTTATATATCACTACCCCACTAGGCTCTGATACCAAGGACGCCGCAGGATCAAAGCGTATAAACAAAACTAAAACTACCACACAGCAACAGATCCACGAATGGATTTCACAACCTAAAACTAAAATGAAATATGCAAATGCAATGCAAAAACTGGAAAATCAAATCAAGAAAGTACGGGAGGTAGATCAGCCAGGATAGCTAAAGCTATATCCCCTATATATATATATATATATATATATATATATATATATATATTTTTTCAGGAGTTTGCGGTCGCCAGCGTGTGGGAGGGGCTGGCCTCCGCGCGTGCCAGGAAGGGCACCAGTGCGCGCGCTGGCGCTGGAGCAGACGCCCCTGCGTGCGCTTAGCACAACGCGGGGGGCATCACTCGCCCGCACGCCGACGTCTCTCTCAAGTAGGTGGGGCATAGCTCGGCCACGCGAGTGACGCCCGTCGCAGCGCGCGACCGACACCCGTCGCAGCGCGCGACCGACGTCGGTCGCCCCTCAGCCTGCCGAAACGCAATCTTCACCCCATTTTTCGATTTTTTTTCTTTTCTTTGATTTTTCATAATTTTTCCACGATTTTTAAAGATAGTTCCCATTTTTGAACCCAAATAAAGGAAAATTTGATAAAAAAATCAATTTCTTTCCTTAATTAATTAGCTTTTCTATTTTTATTCATATAAATAGAAAAATTTATAAAGAAAAAAGAAGGAATTTTTTTGGCAATTTTCTTTGCTTTTCTTTAATTTTTGCAATTTTTTAGTGCTTCTTCTTCAATCCTTCTTCTTCCTTTTCTTCAATAAAATTTCTTCTAAACATTTTAGATTAAATTTCATTATGAACGATTGATTTTGAGACAAAAAAAAATAATTATTTGTTCTTAAAAATTCAATTTTCTCACATGTTACTTTTTAATTTTTTTTCTCTTCAATTAAATTTCTTCAAAAAACTTACTTTGATTTTTTGATGAACAATTGATTTTGAGACAAGGAAAATAATTATTTTTTCTTGAAATCCAAATTTTTTTCTTTTTATTTTGTAAAAATAAGATTTTTACAATTATTTTTTAGAGAAAAATTTTTAGATTTTTTTCTTATTTCTCTAATCTAATATTTTGTGAATCAAAATAAGGAAAATCAATCATTTTCGCTCATTTTATCAAATTCGAAATCTGAGGGTAAATATCATAAACTTGATCTCATACTTATTTTTATTTATTTATTTACTTCTTTATTTTTTGTATTACTTTTATTTTTTTATTTATAATCATCTAATCAAAATGTAAATTTTTAGATTTATTGTGTTTTTCTTTCATGTGATATTTGTCATAGATTTAATTTTTTTTATTTCATTTTTTTATTCCTCTTTTATTTACTTTTTTCATCTTTTCTTTATTATTATTATTATTATTATTATTATTATTATTATTATTATTATTATTATTATTATTATCATAATTTGTGTTTTTATTTGTGATAATTTGTAAACATGTTCATTTATTTATTTTAATATGTCATTTAATTTATTTGTCTTCCATAATGCTTTTTTTATCTATTTTAATTTATTATTTATTATTTTATGTGTTTAATTGATTTTCTTAATTTAATTACTAACATTAATTTATTTTTGTATTTTTTTGTTTTGATACTTATTTTTGTCATTTTTTAGCACATTTGCACTTGAAGGAGGTGATCTAGGGATTTATTTTGGTTGATTCATCATTTTTCATTGTATTTATTATTTTTTTCTTTATTTATCTTTTTAATTTATTTTTCATGTAATTAGTATTAAAATACATTATTTTATGCATGTTTAATTAAAAATCACAAAAATATTTATATTAAGAAATTTGGATTTTTTTTAATAAAATATGACCAATATCCTAATTTTTAGCCAATAAAATATCACTTTTAAAAAAAGAGTTAGTTTTCATAAAATGGGATCACTCATCCCGATTTTCGCAACAAATATCCAAAATAACTCTTCGATATTTAAGTGAACATAAAGGAACCAATATTCCTACCCCGAATAAATATCCCGATTTATGTATGCTTATTTATTTATTTGATTTTTGTCATTTGTTTATTTATTTTAATATTTTGGGGGATTGTATTTTTGTCCCAATTTTATCTTTTAATTTATTTTTGTAATTTATTTTATTATTTTATTTACTGCATTTTTACTCATTTCCTCGTTGCTTGAATGTGCGCTTAAATTAATTTGCATGACGTGTGAGAAAAGAGATAAAAATTTAATTGTTAAAAGCTCACTTATTATTTAATCAAGGCATTAATAAGAGTGAAGTTCCGAACCATTCTCTGGTTTAGACCTCCGAGATTAGATGAATTTTTTCAATTTCTTATAAATTGGGTGGCGACTCTAAAATACCTCAAAGGTGCCTAAAGGTTTCATGGGATTAAATGAACTTCCCCAATGTTCTATTGGGTAGGAATTCCAAAATATCTCATGTTACCCAAGATCTAGACACGGACCTTCTCGGACCCTAAAAGCGGGCCTCTGAGAAACACATAAGCGAGTTCCTCGCGCGTCACAAAGGTTATCGCACTTGCCAAAGTACAATGGCAGCACTAATTCCCGGGCTTATTTGGATGAATTTCATCATACCATGCCGGTACATACAACGGAAGATGCTGCCTTGTGCAAAATCTTCTCCCAAACCCCCACAGAGTCCACACAGATTTGGTTTCATAATCTACCTGAGCACTCTGTCTATAGCTTTGAGCAGTTTAGCGATATGTTCATTACTAAGTTTATCGCAGCTATTTGCCCAACAAAGGTTTTGATCGATCTCAATTTGGTTCATTAGGAGAAGGCAGAGCCACTGAGGGCCTATGTGGAATGTTTTAATGTGGTGGCTATGAATATTCAGAATCTAAATTTGGAAGTAGCTATCAACACCCTCATTCGCAATACAAGATGTCAGGATTTCAGTGATTCCCTGAGCAAAAAGCCACCGAGTGACTTTACCGAGCTCATGTCCCGAGCTCATAAGTGTATCAGAATGGATAAAGCTCACTGACTACGATACAGCTCTCATCTCAGAGAATCAGACAAAAGTTTTTGACTGGGCCGTGATAGAAATAATGGAGGTCGGATGATTTTAGAAATAAGGGATCGCGTAGCTTAAACTGAACTTGTGTAGTCACTAAATCACGCTCTGGTGATCAATCGGAAGAAAGACTGACACCCTTAACAACCTCAAGGTCCCAAAATTTGGCATGGATGAAGAAAAATGAGCGGGTTAACTGGCTGCATCTCATGAGGGAGGATCCCAATAAAGACTAAAGCCTTTATTGTTCTTTTCACAGAGATAGGGGCCATGAGACAAACGAACTGCCAGTAGCTCAAGCGGGAAATTGAGTTTTTAGTTCGAAAGGGAAAGCTCGTCTAGTTTGTAAAGGGTAGAGATAAGAATGGTAGAGGTCGGCTCCCATCACCTCAGAGATAAGACAACAGAGCCAATACAAGTAGGAAAGCTCTAGATGGGGTTATCCACATCATTACAGGGGGTAAATATTACGATGTTTTCGAGGACTCTAGAAAACAAAAAGCAAAAGAAGTATTTTCCTTGGGAGCTAGTCCGAGAATAGGGGGCTATGAAGTAAAGTTCTCTGAGGCAGATAGAGCTCACATCCAGACACCTCATACAGACTCTCTTGTTGTGGAAGCTCTGATACAAGACTACTTAGTTTAGAGAATTTTGGTAGATACGAGCAGTGCTGTCAATCTCATCACCCTCCAAGCATACAGGACACTGAGAATATCTACCAATACATTAGAAGCCGTGTCAGCCCCACTTATTAGGATATCAGGACAACCAGTCAAGGTAGAGCGATCGGTCATGTTAGCACTATAGCTCGGGGATAATGAAACTGTTTGTAACTGCAAGAGCTATTTTATGGTGGTTGATATACCACTCGCCTACAATGTAATCTTTGGGTGACCTCTTTTGCTAGGAGTGGATGCGTATATTTCCATGTGCAAGCTGCTAATGAAGATCCCTATTTCAGGAGGTGTCGCAGTACTCCGGAAAAGCCAAAAAGCAGCACGGAAGACATATGTCACAATGCTAAAAGAGGCTGATCAAGCTTTGCCATTGGATGCACTGGATATCCCAATAGCTCGGAATGTCGAACCATTAGATTCACTCTAGGAAGTGGAGCTCGCACCTGGGAAAGTTGCCAAAATAACTGCCAACAAGACAGGAAAGGAAAAAGAGGTGCTGGTAGCGGTACTCTCTGAATTCATTGATGTGTTCGCTTGGCAACCCTCGAATATCAAGGGCATATCTTTTGAGGTAATATGCCATTCACTTAACATCCAACCTAACTGGAAGCCTGTCAAATAGAAAAAGAGGAATCATGCTCTCGAGCGGCAGTTAGCAATGGCGGAGGAGGTGGACATGCTGTTGAAGAATGGGTTCATAAGGGAAGTTTTATACCCGAACTGGCTGTCATACGTGGTATTGGTAAAAAATCCAACGGAAAGTGGAGGATGTGCATTGATTTTACAGATCTTAACAAGGCTTACCCCAAGGATAGCTACCCACTACCTAATATCGATCTTCTAGTTGATTCTACTTCCAGATTTGAAGAATATGCCTTTTTGGATGGTTCTACTGGCTATCACCAGATACCTATGGATAAGGCTGAGGAAGAGAAAACTGTATTTATCACACACCGAACAAAATACTGTTACCGAGTTATGCCATTTGGGCTCAAAAATGCCGATGCCACTTATAAGAGACTGATGAACAAGATGTTCGCTAATCAGCTCGGGAGAAATATGGAAGTTTATCTAGATGACATGATTATCAAAAGCAAGACAGCGGAGAGCCTATCAACCGAGCTGACAGAGACTTTCACGACCCTCAGAAAGTTTGGTCTCAAGCTCAACCTAGAGAAATGTGCTTTCGGGATATAGTTCGGTACATTCCTAGGGTTCATGATCTTGAAAAAAGGGAATAGAGGCCAACCCAACAAAGATCCAAGCCATTCTGGAGATGGAACCACTAAAATGAGTTCGGGAGGTACAAAAACTCAATGGAAAGGTAATAGCCCTTGGAAGATTTATTTCTTGTTCGGCTAAACACTGCCTCCTCTTTTACAGTGCTCTCAAAAGGGTTTCGAGTGGACTCGAGACTTTCAGAAAGCATTTGAAGAGTTAAAATTATTTCTTAGCATGCCACCATTGTTAAGTCGACCTCAGTTAGGCAAAACTCTGTACATGTATCTGGCGGTTTCATCCGGGGCCGTTGGTTCGGTTTTGATCAAAGAAAAGGGTAGCTAATAGTTCCTAATCTCTTATACCAGCAAGGTAATAAAGGGCGCCAAGCTGAGATACCCCATATTGGAGAAGCTAGCCTTCGCCCTAGTCACTTCAGCCATAAAACTCGGCCATACTTCCAGGGGCACACTGTGGTGGTTCTACAAACTCAAATTTTAGAAAAGTGCTTTAAAGGCCGGAAGCATCTAGAAGAGTTACTAAAGGGGTAGCTCAGTTGGGTGAGTTCGATGTTCGGAATGAAGCACGCCCATTAATTAAAGCTCAGGTTCTAGCTGACTTTGTAGCAGAATTACATGCCCCACCACCAAAGCTAAACCCATGTTCTTGGAAGTTGTATGTGGATGGAGCGTCTTCATCCACAGGTGGTGGGGTCGGGGTGATCCTTATCGGGCCAAGAAAGATAACAATCCGAGGAATGGCTCACATAGCATTTTAGGCCTCCAACAATGTTGCAGAGTATGAAGCTCTCAATTTCAGTTTACAGCTCATCATCGAGGTAAAACTGGGCTCATCTGCTATTTTCTTTGACTCACAGCTAGTTGTTAGCCAGATGCTCAAGAAGTTTGAAGCCAAGGATCAAATGATGGTCCGATACAAAGAGTTGACAACTGCACTCCTCTCTCAACTGGAGAAACTGGGATATGCATGGCCGATCCAGCAAATGCCCTGGGCAGAGAATGAGGGAGCGAATACCTTGGCCAAGCAGGCTTACCTCCAGAACAAAACATCTACGACGGACATCATCTGGTCAGACCTATCGGCTCCAACTCACGAGACCTACAAGGTTCATTTGCAGGAACCGATGGATGGATAGCATCTACCGATTTACCAATACTTGAGCACTGGAGTTCTTCCTGAGGATCAGGTTCAAGCTCAGAAAGCGGTTCGGCGATCCAGTTACTGTGCAATCTTGGACGACCAATTGTATAGGCGGTCTTTTTCAGCTTCTTGGGAAAGATGTTTGAGTATGGAAGATGGTGACTATGTGCTAAGAGAAATCCATGAAGGCATTTGTGGGGCACATGAAGGGGTACAAGCTATAGCTCAGAAGGCTTTGCTACAGGGATATTATTAGCCTAGTATGGAGAAAGATGCTAAGGAGCTCGTTCAGAAGTGCAACAAATGCCAATGGTTTGGTAATATGATGCATCAGAGGTCTACCTCTCAGGTTCCAATCCATAGTCCTTGGCCATTCGCTCAGTGGGGTATTGACATTCTAGGCCCTTTTTCCCTTGGCTACCGGGCAACAGAAGTTCATGGTTGTGGCAGCTAATCATTTCACCAAGTGGGTAGAAGTAGAACCCCTAGCCACAATCACCCCAGCAAACATTATCAAGTTTTTCCAGAAGTCTATCATCACAAGGTTCGGGATCCCACATGCCATCATCACTGATAATGGTAAACAGTTTGATTGTGCGGCATTTAAGGGCTATTGTTCGGAGTTAAGGATCCAGCTTTGCTTTACCTTTGTATACCACCCGCAATCAAATGGCATGACCAAGGTAACTAATCGAACCATACTGACAGGACTGAAGAAAAGACTTGATGCAACAAAGGTCCTCTGGGTTGACGAACTGTACAACGTTCTATGGGCCTACTGAACCTCACCAAGATCAACAATTGGAGTCACGCCTTTCTCCCTCACATATGGGACAGAAGCAGTTATTCCATGTGAGATTGGTGTCCCAAATATCCAAACCTCAAGGTTTGATACTGAGAAAAATAAGGCAAGGCTACTGTGTCAACTAGACAGACTAGAGGAACAAAGAGAGTTCACTCAAATACAATCTGCAGCATACAAGCAAAGAATGTCATCCTACCATGATTGAAATCATAAGCCAAGGTCATTCAAAATCGGACAGCTCATTCTCAAGAAGGTGGTCGTGGGCCAGATAGTGGCAGGGGTAGGAAAGCTCAATCTAAACTGGGAAGGTCCGTACTTGATACATGAAAGTCAGAGATGGAGCTTACAAGTTAAAGGATTTCTCAGGACAAAAACTTCCCCATTCATGGAACGTCTCCAACTTGAAGATCTATTATCAATAGTCTTTCATCCAAAGCTTGACAGTTTTTCATAACGAGCATCACTATTCATTAACAGTTCGGTTTTCATTGCTATTGCTGACTCAGTTGTATCGCCATTAGAGCATTTTTAGCTAGTATTGTATTTCAGTTAACTCAGTTGTATTGCTATTCAAGCAATTGTACTAGCTAAATTATTAATAAAGAGGTATATTCATGGAAAAAAGCAGTGCTTTTTATCAAGTGTATTATCAGTGAACAATCGCTCAAACTCGGCAGTTTCGCCATTGAGCAACCCCTCTGTGTGACAATGGCTCACTTGGCAATATCGCCATCCGAGCATTGATTCTATTATTTATCACTTAGCTCTGTTGTATCGCCATTCAAGCAATCGTATTATCAGTTATATTAATAAAGGAAGATTCCTATCCAAACTCAATACATTATACTTCTCAGCTTTATCGCCATTTATTCTGTATTATCACTCAGATAAAGAAACAAGTACTTGTTATCCACAATCAAATTACTTTTTCATTCGCGCATGGATATTAAAGTGCTCGGACAATGCGGTCATTTACGATAGTAAGTCAAAGTGCTCGGAGATGAAATAAATGTTGATTTTATTAAATCTTGTTAAGATATCTGTTAGGTAGGTAGATTGTATAGATTGTATAACAGCTATACAATCTGTAAAAGAGCATAATTTTAGGGATTTGTTTTTTCTGTTTTCAACTCTACTAGAATTGTATATATACCTGTATATTTTCCAAATTGAATAGATGAATAAATTCTCACTTTCACATGGTATCAGAGCCTAGTAGATTTCTGGGTTTTGGGATACTGTTGCCTAGTTGAATTTCTGGGTTTCGGGTCACGGGTTGTGGGTATTCTTTCTTCTGCTTTGGGTCAGTACCGTGGGGGAATCAGATCACCAGTTTGTGACTGACCCACTGTCTCACCGCCACCACAGGGAGGAGCGCCTCCATCAGATCGGCCGACCCACCTGTTTTCGGCGACCATCGGAGCCGCGAGTGGCCCTCACGCGCCGTTCCCATCTCGCCGCTCTTTGTCACGCGCCGGCGCGTGGAAGTGCGTCCGGCATCCGACGATCTTCCGACTCTGTCTCCGGCGTCGCCTTGTCATCGCCGGTCAGTATCCGGTGTCTTCGTGGGAAGATTTCTTCTGGTTGATGGTGTTTGATCCTCTGGAAATCTTCGTCAGCCTCTGTTCTCCAAGTTCTGCCTTTGTTCTTTTTCCGTTGGACTTCTGACTCCTTCTCCGGCCGTCGCCTGTCATCTACGACCAGAGTCCGACGTCTCTTAAGGTAGTTTCTTCTGTTGATAGTGTTTTGGCTCTCGGGGTGTTAGTCTGTTCTTTGCCCAACCTCTGTGTGTGTTATTTTGGGTGATCAGTTGAGGAAAGTGGATATTTAGGCTACTGGAATTCTGTTCCTTTTGAAGTAATTAAGGAGTTTAGCCATTTGCACAAGTTGTTTTAAATATACGGTGTCTGCTCTATAATTGCTTAGAGGATTATTTTAAATGGCGGAGACTAGTGATAAGAAAACAGTTACCGAAATTATGCTGGGTTCATCTAAAATTACCGATCGAAAGTTAACTGGAAGTACAAATTATGCACAATGGAAGAGAACTATTCGCAGATTTGTAACTAGCGTAGATTTAGATGACCACTTAACTAATAATCCGCCACCTAAGGATGAAGCTAATGCTAGAAAGAAATGGTTAATGGAGGACTATAAATTATTTAATCAAATTCAGAATACTTTAGATCCTTCTGTTGATGATGTTGTGAATCACTGTGAGAGTGTTAAAGAATTGTGGGAATATTTGGAATTCTTATATGCTTGCAAACAAGATATGTCTCGTGTTCATGACCTTTTGTTGAAGATTTATCGAGCGGAACAAAAAGGCTGCTCCCTATTCCAATATTATACTGAAGTGAAACAAGCGTTTGAAGAAAAGCGGACTATGTTTCCTATTTCTGCTGACATAAAGCAGATGCAAGAGCAAGAGGAGCAAATTGTGGTACAGTGTTTTTTGGCGGGATTGGGATCTGAATATGATGTGGCACGCACACAATTGTTAACTAGTGAGTCTCTCCCTTCTTTTACTGAAGTTTATGCTCGTCTACTTCGAGTTTGTAAAGACGGTGATTTGCCTTCTGGTATGGTGCCCAATGATACAGTAGCATTGGTTAGTAATGCTTCCAATGTTAGTCGTGGAGGCAAAGGTGGAACTAGTAATGGTTCTGTTGCTGGTAATAGTGGTAACTCTCGCACATGTCATTATTGTGGAATTGAGGGGCACATAAAAAAGAATTGCTGGAAATTGCATGGGAAACCCCCCAAGCACTCAGGTCAAATGCATAATAAAAGGTTTGCCAATATAGCTACTCAGGATGGCATCCTACCGATTCCACAGTCGTCCCCCCCTTCTGTTACTATTTCAGCAGATGAGTATGCTCGCTTAACTGCTACTTATGATTCACAGCAGTTACCTTCTGGAATATCAGCTTTGGCTAATACAGGTAACCCCACTGCTTGTCTTTCCACCTCATCTGGTAGTTGGGTTATTGACTCAGGTGCTACTGATCATATGACTGGCAACACAGGTATTCTCTCTTCTTTCAAGTCTACTGATAATTTACCTTGTGTTACTTTAGCCAATGGAACTACTGCTTCTGTAATTGGGCATGGGTCAGCAAATCCAACCAAATCTCTCCCTTTATCATCTGTTTTATGTTTATCATCATTCCCATTTAACTTGTTATCTGTTAGCCAAATTACCCAAAATCTTAACTGTTGTGTTATTTTCTATCCCAATTATTGTCTTTTTCAGGATCTTGGGACGAAGCAGATTCTTGGTAAAGGGTGTCTGATGAATGGCTTGTATGCTCTTGAATCAACTTCTGGGCCTGTACCACGATCCATTGCATGCACCAGCTCGTCTTCTCTTTTGCAGTTTCATTGTCGTTTTGGTCATCCTCCTCTTTCAATTTTACAAAAGTTATGTCCTAGTCTTACACGGGAATCTACTTTAGAGTGTGAAGCTTGTCAATTCGCTAAACACCATAGAGTATCTTATTCTCCTAGACTAAATAAACGTGTTGAGTCGTCTTTTTACTTGGTTCATACTGATGTATGGGGTCCTTGTCCCGTTACTTCCAAACTTGGTTTTCGTTATTTTGTGACATTTATTGATGATTATTCTCGAGTTACTTGGCTCTATCCTATGAAATCTCGTTCTGAATTGTTTACTATATTTTGTGCTTTTCATGCTGAAATTAAGACTCAATTTAATAAATCTATTTGTATTTTGAGAAGTGACAATGCTAAAGAATATATTTCACATACTTTTAAATCTTATCTCTCTCAGCATGGTATTATTCATCAATCTTCTTGTATTGTTACCCCACAACAAAATGGTGTAGCTGAGAGAAAGAACCGTCACTTATTAGAGGTTGCCCAGGCTTTAATGTTTCATATGCAAGTTCCTAAAGATTTTTGGGCAGATGCTGTTTCCACTGCCTGTTTTCTCATCAACAGAATGCCTTCCTCTGTTCTTGACGGTCAGATTCCGTACTCTCTTGTTTTTCCTTCATCTACACTATTTCATCTTGCCCCTCGAATTTTTGGATGTACCTGTTTTGTTCAAGATATGCGACCCCAGGTTTCAAAACTAGATCCTAAATCTCTTAAGTGTGTCTTTTTGGGATACTCTCGTGAACAAAAAGGGTATCGTTGTTACTCTCCCTCTTTAGGTCGTTATTTGGTATCTGCTGATGTTACATTTTTTGAGCATACACCTTTCTTTGGTTCCTCTGAGTCATCTCCTTCGCACACTAGCGATTCAGGAGACGACTTTCTTATTTATAGTGTCAGTGAATAGGTTGTTTCTCCTACCTCTCGACCTGTTATTCGTCAAGTTTATTCTCGACGTATGCAACAGCCTCTCGAGACACCTCCTGCTTCGTGTTCAGATCCTCCTTCTCAACCAGATGCTAGCCTTGACCTTCCTATTGCTCTTCGCAAAGGTAAACGAACATGTACTTACCCTATTTCTTCTTTTGTGTCTTACCATGCTTTATCTCCTTCCTCCAAGTCTTTTGTAGCTTCCCTATACTCTATTGCTATTCCCACGTCCATTGCTGAAGCCTTAGCTCATGATGGTTGGCAAACAGCGATGAAAGAAGAGATGATGGCCTTAGAACAGAATCATACATGGGATCTTATGCCTTTGCCCCCCCAGAAAAAGGCTATTGGTTGTAAGTGGGTGTTTACTGTTAAAGTGAATCCTGATGGTTCTGTTGCTCGATTGAAAGCTCGATTGGTTGCTAAAGGATATGCCCAAACATATGGGGTTGATTATTCTGAGACCTTTTCTCCAGTTGCGAAACTTTCTTCGGTTCGATTGTTTATCTCCTTGGCTGCTAATTATGGTTGGTCACTAAATCAACTTGATGTGAAGAATGCATTCTTACATGGAGATTTGAGTGAAGAAGTTTACATGGAGCAACCACCTGGTTTTATTGCTCAGGGGGAGTCAGAGAAGGTGTGCAAATTAAAAAAGTCTTTGTATGGTTTGAAGCAGTCTCCACGTGCCTGGTTTGGGAGATTCAGTACAGTTGTGATTGAGTTTGGCCTACAGAGAAGTGCATATGATCACTCAGTGTTCTTTACATCATCTAGTTCTGGGTGCATTTTGTTGGTTGTGTATGTGGATGATATCGTGATAACTGGAAGTGATAAAGCTGGGATCACGAGGTTGAAAGCTTTCCTTGGGACCCACTTCCAAACAAAAGATTTAGGATCATTGAAATATTTCTTAGGAATTGAAGTTTCTCGCAGCAACAAAGGGATCTATCTATCTCAGAGAAAATATTATCTGGATTTATTAGATGATACTGGTTTTATTGAGGCAAAGGCATGTGATGCACCTATGATACCAAATGTGAAGTTGAAAGCTGAAGATGGAGACTTGTTTGAGGATCCTGAAAAATATAGAAGGGTTGTAGGAAAATTGAATTATCTTACCATCACTCGTCCTGACATTGCCTTTCCAGTGAGTGTTGTTAGTCAGTTTATGTCATCTCCTAGAACCTTACACTGGGATACTGTTGTACATATTTTGAGATATCTGAAAGGTGCACCAGGGCGTGGAATCCTATATCGAAATCATGGCCACCGCACTATAGAAGGTTTCACAGATGCAGATTATGCAGGAGATCTTTCAGACAGGCGTTTTACCACTGGGTATTGTGTTTTTGTTGGGGGTAATCTTGTCTCTTGGAAGAGTAAGAAACAAAGTGTTGTATCTCGGTCAAGTGCAGAATCTGAATATAGAGCTATGGCACAAACTACTTGTGAACTTATATGGCTACGACATTTACTTGGAGAGATTGGGTTTATTCAATCTAAACCAATGAACTTGTGGTGTGATAATCAAGCAGCTATTTATATTGCAAATAATCCAGTGTTTCATGAGAGGACCAAACATATAGAAGTCGATTGTCATTTCACTCGGGAAAAGGTAGAAGATAGATCAATCTCAACTTCATATGTCAGAACAGGGAACCAGTTAGCAGATATATTCACTAAAGCTTTACCTGGGAATCGAATTGATTATATTTGTAACAAGCTGGGCATGATCAATATCTATGCTCCAGCTTGAGGGGGAGTGTTAAGATATCTGTTAGGTAGGTAGATTGTATAGATTGTATAACAGCTATACAATCTGTAAAAGAGCGTAATTTTAGGGATTTGTTTTTTCTGTTTTCAACTCTACTAGAATTGTATATATACCTGTATATTTTCCAAATTGAATAGATGAAAAAATTCTCACTTTCACAAATCTGAAAACAATTTACAAAGATGAAATAAAAAAGACAATACAAAGAGGCTTATTCACCCGGATATACTTCTTCCAGCCACAACCAATCCATATCGGGATAACACCCTTTTATAGCAGCAGAAAGTTTCTGACTAAAAGCCAGGCACTTGTCAACTGCCAAGTCTAAGGACTTGTACTCCAGATCGGTATTTTTCTCCTCCGAGTCGGCTTTCTCCTTTTTAGCCTCTTAGAGCTCGGCCTTGAGCTTGTCCAGCTCGGCCTTCGCTTTAGCTCATCTCCTCTAGTTAATAGCTACTCTCTCCTCGGCCTCTGCAACCTTATTCATAGCATCAGTTGCCTGGACCTTAGCCTCCAGAACCCTCTTCTAACAGTCCGATAACTTGCTCTTAGCGGCATTAGCTCGAAAATCCTGCCTGGCCACAGACTGTATCTCCCTCTTCCAGGCCATAATCAGCCTGTTCATTTTGGCAATGACATTTTTGCCCAGTATTAACCCCTGTAAAGGAACAGACAAAGATTCAGAATGTAAACAATATTTGTCAAGACCGAGTAAGATAAAAACAGAACAAGAGATCTCACCTCTGTCTGATGCCTCTTAATGGCAACACTTAATTCATTAGCATTCAATTGCATCAGAGGGGCGACTTCCTTTGGGATGCAAGCCAACTGATGTATGAAGTTGCTGAAGGCAGGGTTGTCCCAGGAGTAAGCGTCCCTCTGCTCCCTCCAAAAATTGGATAGGTCGTCAGCCAGAGCTTTTATAGCCTTTGTTCCGGACTTGGGATTTGAGGTTCCTACTCCAGCAGTGTCCTCGGGAGATAAAGGCCAGGGAGTAGTCTGTTGTTCGGCTGAGCGAGCTTCTACCGCTTGAGTCTATCTTAATGGACTCTTCCATTTTTTTTTTTTTTACAGTAACTTCTTTTCTCTAGGGTTCAAATCTTATTCATTTTTATCCTAATTACCTATAACATTTTGCTGAATTACACTCTTCCAATGAATATTACATTACTATAATCTATAATTTAAGGAAGAGGAGAATTAAATTAACATAAAAATAATAATAATAATGGTATTATTGCTTTGCATTCATCGCCAAAACTTTATTCTAACAAAAGTTTTACATAGTATGTATGTGTATATGATACTTTATAAAAGCATGATCGACACACTAATTGTGTATTAGAATGATCAAGAAAAGGCTATCATCATAAAAGATGATTTTAAATAAATCTGTTCATGGCCGGGTTTTTGGCGGTGTTCAAATTTGACCAATAATGAGGTCTAATTTTAAGGTATCTCTTTGACTTGAGCCTCATGAAGTTTCAAACCACCCTTCCATCTGCCAGTCCAAACTTCATATAACCCAAAATGAAGAACAGTATCATCCCCACTGTCTTTTGGAACTTCGATAATTAATTTTCCATTAATAGGAGCACATGGAACTTCAATCTTTCCTTTATTTAAAAAATCTGAAAAATTAATCTTTTCCCATTTGTATTTCCCCTTCTTCCCAATCTTAGCCATCACAAAAACAGGACATCCATTCCATCCAAATGCCCCTTCTGTCATCTCTATTTTAAAGCTTACTTCATAGCTCTTCCCTTTTTCTAGCTTTTCATTCGTCGATCCTGTTACTTCTAGCCAACATACTTGCTTCAGTTCTACATAATTGTCCCTGAAAAATAAATATATTAGATTAGATATATGCGTATGCACAGCCGCGTTAAGGGAAAGTTGGGTCTTGCAATCTCACAATTCTTTAAAAACTTAATACTCGTTTCAATTTCAATTCTGAACTTTAACATTTATTAATTTTATAAGTAATAAATACAAATACATAATGTCTTTAAATATTTAGAGGCGCACGACACTCAATTGTACTGATGTGATATCACTTAACATCAAAATCAACAACAAAATTAATCTGTTCTGTTTTCAATTTTCATCGGTCATAATGTGCACGTGAGAGACGCTTTACTATCATGTTTTAAATGCTATATAAGAGCGATTGAGTGTCACGCACTCCAATTTTCTAACAATAGTGTGAACATGTATATATTTATTGCTCCATCCGTTACATAATATTTATCACTTTTGAGTAAAATTCAAATTTCATTTATACGTCACTTTTAAATTTTCAATACAATTTTATTTTTTTTCAATTTAATTTTATTTTTCAATAAAAGTTAACTAATTATATTTAAATTTGTATATTAAATTACTTAATTTTATCTTAAATTTAAGTCTAATTAATACTCCTTAATCCTAATGAAAATAACAAAAGTAACAAATATTATGAAACGGATAGAATATTTGTAAAATTAATAATTATAGATACTCAATATATCATTTTTAAACTTTAGGTGTTCAAATGAATTATGAAAATAAATTCAAGTGTTGAATGTATATTAAGCCAAAAATAATACCTAAGTTAATTTATAACTAAGAATTTAGACACGGTTAAATGTCAAGTAATTAAAATAGCAATACAAATTTGGCTTAAGGTCAATTTTTTTTGCCACTGAATTTTTCAATTTGGTTAGAAATACTTTTGAATTTCTTTTTGGATTGTTTTTGTCAATAAAATATCAAAAAATATAAATTTTGCAACTATACATTTTAAAATAGATAATTTTTGCCACTGATCTTATCGAATGAACATTTTTTACTTCTAAAATATAAGACATGTGGCATTATGTAAATAGTTTCCATGGAGACAATGGCATTTTCTCTCTTTTTTGAAACTTTAATGGCAAAATCAACCCCAAAAAAAAATAATAATGGCATTTTCTAACTATTTTGAAAAGTTAAGTGGCAAAAAATGACTTTAATCCTATAAATTTTAAACAAAATTAATAGCTAAATCCCAGCAAGCATATATATATATATATATATATATATATATATATATAAGTACAAAGTGGATGAACATTTTTTTAGACTTATAAATAATCCTTTATAATTTTATTATTTATTAGACAAATTTTTATAGGAAAAAACGTCGGACAGCATAAAAGTTAAAGTTATCTTAATAGACTAATTCTATCAATGGTAGAATTCCAATTATTCAAGAATAACTTTTAACACCTATATATATATATATATAGAGAGAGAGAGAGAGAGAGAAAATTTATGGAAAAGTAAAGTATATATATATGTGTGTGTATTTTAGACTAAATTATTTTTTATGTTACTATTAGACTAAATTAACCACCTATCATTACTAAGTCAAACATTAGATAATTATAATTATAATATAAGTAACACTCTTATACTTTTAATGCAAATGAATGGGTGACTACTAGATTCTTGGAATACCACTATCTAATTTTTTTTAGGAGTTAGATTAAATAAATAAATTTAATAAATATTTGGCAATTGTAATAACAAACTTAAGTGACTTAAACTACTTTTAATAAGTTCATGAAATTTCATATATTTCGACAAAATACTTTAAGAATAAAATTTAAAAAATAGTATTTATGAAATTATTTATCATTTTTAAAATTAAAGGTACAAACATTTATTAGAAAAATTAAAAAACATACATTGTATTCTTTTTTATTCATATTTAAGCTTCAATAAAGTACTCCCCGTTACCTTCAATCCTTTTTTTATTATTGCAAATTAACTACAACCTTTTTTCATATGGACTATTATTCATTTATAATAATAAATTAACTAAAGTTTAATAACATTTAAAAAAAAATCACTATTTCAAAAATTAAAAAAAAAATAATAGAAATATAAATAAATTGATAAATTTTTACAATTTTAGCATGACGATGGGACTTTGGAATGCACGTAATTATCATAAACAATATGAATTAGAATTAAAATACAAATCATTTGTCCTTTTGTTTAGAAATAATCAAATATAATTCTATTTTTAGTTGTTTTTTAGCATGTGGGTGAAATTTTTTTGGACTAAAATATATTTTATTTTTTATATTATTAACTAAAATTCACTTACAATATTTTTTTTTTTTTGAAAGATGACGTGGTATTTTTTATATGGTAAAAAATAAGCTATAGAAACTTAAAATTTCATAGTGGCAATCAAAATAATAAAAAAAATATTTGATAATTTAATTAGACATGTTCAAATCTAGTTGAAATAAAAAAATAATTGAAAATTGATTAAAGTTCAGGTATTATTTTACTTATACATCTTCAATTCAATTAATTAACAATACATAAACACCATCTAAATCAATTTAATTTACAAAAGCATTATTAATTCAAAATTTATATTAAATTGATTTTTATATTTTTAGTCAATAATAATATTTTTTTCTAACATGTTAATTTTATATAATGTTACCATTTTTCTTTTGTTTGGTGTTAAAATTATTATTGGCTCCACCAAACAGGCAAACAATGGTGAGCTTATATTTTAAAATAATAATTTATATATTTAAATTTATCTAAGTAATTTTTAAAATATTTATTAAACTGATTGTTTTTATTTAAAACTAATTAAACTCTAGATTAAATAGTACATGAATAAATCTCAACCATCCATATATATAGAGAGAGAGAGAGAGGAAGATTCCAGAATTTTCAAGAACCCTCACCCAACATCCATCCATCCATATTTTTCTTCATTTAAGGCACCAAAATCAAGTGAATTTCACCTCTAAATTAACCCCTAAGTCCTAATTAAGCCTCCTACCACCTTATGTGCAAGAAAAAGTAAAGGAATTGTGAAGAAATTGTAAAGAACAAGTAAGGGGAAAAGTTCTCAAGTGAAGAAAAGGAAGAAGAAAGAAGAAAAAGCAAAAGAAAAGAGAAAGAAAAGGAAGCCTAGCATATGAACAAACGAGATACGGTTTGTGGATACATTTTCTAACATTTTTCATATTTTTGATCATATGTATGTGTGCAAGTGTGTGTGAATTGTTGTGCTTAATTGGAATTAAGTTTAGAGAAGACAAATTGAGCCTAAAATAAGATGTAAGAGAGGATAAAATTGAGGAAATAAGATGTAGTTAGTCTAATTACATGGAAACATGGATTATGTAAGTATGGATACTCAAACTAGTATTTTTCAAATTTTCATGAATATGTTTAACTATGGTTTTGCATGAATGAGTGGTATAACTAAAAATTAATGTGATAAAAGTGAAATTGGGAGATAAATAAGATAAATTATAAGGTTAATTTGTGAATTTGAAACTTAAATAATGAAACTCTAAATTGCACCGATTATGTAAGTATAGGAAGTAATGTATACAAGTGAAATTGTGAAGAATAAATAATTAAAATATGCTATCGATGCCATAAAACATGAATGAAACAAGTTGTGTTAAGAGAAAGAACATGTATGGATAGGGACTTGATATGGCCTAATGATACATGTAAGGAAATATGTGTATAATTTAATGAAAGGTGATGATATGTGATAAAAAAAAAAATTTGATGTTTGATAGATATTATATATGGTAAATTTACCATAAAAGTGAATTTTGGTGGCAAAACGATAAATATGTGATAAAATTTTAAGATAAAGGGTAAAATTATAATTATGTAATAAAACATTGATAATAAGGTAAAACCGTAATTATGTGTTAAAATAAGAATAATAAGGGGAAAATAGTAATTATGAGATAAAAAGTGAATTTAAGTGATAAATAGTAATTTATGATAAAGGACATAATGGTCAAAATTAAAATTTTAGGGTAAAAATGGTATTCATGAAACAAATTGGAAAATTAGTACAATTATGGAAATTTTCTAATAGTAAATATGTTATTAAAGGTAAAATTGTAATTAATTAATAAAATAAGAAATTATGGTATAAAATAAAAATAATAAATAGTTATGAATGAAAATAGAAAGAAATTAAATTTATAAGTTAAATTTTGGAACATTATTTATATATATATATATGTTAAAGTGAATATATGCAGAATTGCACGTATGTTTATGAAAAATATTATAATTGTATCTACCACTAGACACTAGTTTCTTAGCACGTAGTTGTTTTATTACGCATAGGTAGGTGTGGAACGGTCAGAAAATTTTGGGAGCAAGCAAAGTTACTGATCACAAATTTCGTAGGCTTAGTGTTAGGAAATATAACTTTGGATTTGGATCATGACATGTATACATGTAATAGGATGAAAAATTATATTTGTAAAGAATAATATTTTACGTATATATGAAGCTAAAGAATGTATTAACTATTTGGAAAGTTAATGGTTGCTTAAGTTTAACATTAATATATAAATATCTTGGAATGGTTGTATATGAAAATGTAATTGTGCCAGCATTATGTATATGTTGGATTTATGATATGTAGAAGTTAAATGCCGAGTTATTGGAGATTAGTTGGATTGAATGTGATATTGGGAGTAGAATTTTTCAATTGTGTAGGAGGGTTATGAGTGAATGTAGCCATTATACTGTTAAAATTTTTATCAAATAAATAGTAACTCGATATTAATGAATTTACATACATGTCGAATATTATAAAAAAAATGACCACCAACTTAATAAATGATATATTGTATGGTTATAAAATTAAGAAAATAAATAAGAATATAATTAAAAAGATAAGAATTAAGCTATTTATAATACCCGGTACTTGTATCAATTTCTGAGTATAAGGTGTTACAAATGTATCTTCATTATCTTGCATATTAAGAACTTTGTTTAATAGAATTTATCTCATTCTTATTATATTAGCATGTAATTTGGTAAATGGATGTCATTCGTATATTTAAATCCATCTTAACCATCTCACTTGAATTAGATATGTTATTTGACTTCCTAAAAATAAAAAAATAAAATGTTACGTGAATCTTAAAAAATAAAAATTATTATTATGTTATCATTACTTAAATTGATTGGATAACTATCTGTTTTAAGAGTGTAACCAAAAAAATAGAAACAAATGAAATATTAATTTTATTTCTTAATAATTATTTTATATTATTTTAATGTTGTATTATAGTTTTTATATTTTTATTAAAAATTATAAATTAAACATTTACCTAAATAATTAATAATGTAATAGTATGTGGTGCATCCGTCCAGTGTGCACTGGATTCACACTCAATTATGCGTAGTGCACAGATGTGCCACACTACACACTGTTTGATTGGCTGATCAAAATGTGTTGACTGGTTTGGTCAGCCGATCTAATAGTATATAGTGCTTGCCATATCAAATTCACACTCAATTATTAGGAGAGACAATTTAATGCATAGTGGCTAATGCACCGGACGCTCCACATTGTTTGATTGGCTGATCAAAACATGTCAATCGTTTGATCAGTCAATCTGAAAAGGTATAGCGCTCGGTTCATCTGAATTCACACTCATTAGTGGTGTTTGCTGATAAAATAATATTAAGTATAATATTTTTTCTCACCCCGGAAAAAATGTCCAATAGCGATCGTCATTGCCCCAAACAATGTTAAGTGCCCCTGGTCTAAACACCCACCTCTGTGCTGGATCCTGCAAGCAACCATTTATATATCATATTCATAAATAGCAGATCTTTATTCTCTTTTAGAACTACATTTCATTTTCATAACTTTTCAAATAAAATTAAAGGCACACCAAACTCATTAAAAAAAAAAATTAATTACCTATCTAAATTTTTTAAATATCCTATTATACACTTTAACTTAGACAAAACTGTATGAATAGGTATTATCGTGTGATGTACACGTTCCATGAGTGCGTCTCGAGCTTAAAAAAATAGTAAATTTAATGTATATTTTGCATTCTAAACTTAACCGAATACACCTCAAATCGTCCTATTACTAATACATAAAATGAAGTTAATTAAGTATGATTGATTTCTTTCTTTCCTTTTTTTGTTGCTTAAAATCTTTGCAATTTCTCAATAAATAGAAGCTTATAAAAGAGATGAAGTTTTCGTTTAGCAAATAAAGGGAGCTCAATGACATATCAATTTATCATTAATAAAACCAAAATTCATCAAAACTTGAATTGAAATATTTAAATAATTCAAATATCAAACTGCAACATTTTAATAATTAAAGTTTTATTTGTATATAGGAATGGCAGCCAGTCAGCTTTTTTATCTGCCTCGTTTATTGAATGTATAGGTATTGTAAATAGATTTAGGTATTAAAACTAGAACCCGTCGCAGGTTTAAACTGGCTATGGGTTTAAATAGTACATTGGCTACTCGTTATCCGAACCGTTTATATATATAGTTATAGATAATTAGTACTCGTGTATCCCTATTTATTTGAAAAATAATCTACAATTATGTGTGTGAGAAATTGAACCCTTGTCTTAACTAATTACAATCTAATTTTTTACCATCACATTCTATTACTATGACATTTATACGCATATCTTTTAATTTATAAATTGTTTAGGCAGATTTTTACTTAGAAATTAATTTAAAAAACTTACTAATTTATGGTTTTCAATTTTTGACTGTTTTATAAATTGCAATTTTATTAAAATTAATAATTTTTTTGTCTAAATTCATATATTAATTAAATAGATAATCATACGGGTACAGATACTCTGGGTATTTATAAATGGGTATGGGATGGGTATGGATAGTTGACGAATAACTTTAAATGGATTTGAAACGGGCATGGATATATTAACGGGTTTGGTAATAGGTTGGTTAATTTTTTAGAGTACCCGCCCCTGCCATCCCTATTTGCATATATTGTAAAAGTTTTATATAATTATTTAAAAAAAAAAAAAGGCAATCCATACATAATTCTTGTTTTATACTCAATTAATTATCACTGATAAATTTAGGATGGTGATAAGTGCATGCAATTTCGCCAAGTTCAAGTTTGTAGTAGAACATCCGAAAAATTTGAGTGTGTAAAAGTTTTTTTTTTTTTTTTCAATTTTGGGGGGGTAAATAAGCATTATGTCACACTATATGTGCCACTTAATCTAGAGAAGTCTTTTTAGGACCGTGATGGGTGCAATGTCAAATTCAAATATGTAATAAGACATTTGAAATGTTTAAGTGTATAATAGATATTTTTTTTTCCATGTAGTATACCTAAATTAAATGATAATTGCATTGTTATTATTAAAATCCTTTTTACTTCTCACCGTCAATGAAACAATCTCTTTCTACATACACTTTCATTCGAGTCCCTAACTAAGAACCAATTTCAACAAGGATAAAAAAATAAAAATCCTTCTTTATATTTAGAGAAACTTAAATGTAAAAGTCAAATATAATTCTATATGAACAGTGATTAAAAAACTTATTTCATAGGAATACTTTAATATTTGAAATATTACAACTAAAGTCATTTTAACTTAAAAATCATAAATTCGATGTCGAAACGCTGAAATGCCAAAACATGTTAGTTTAAAACATCCAAATAACATGTTTTAAAAGTTTCAACATGGCAATTTTTGGATTCATAATTTTCTGGTTAAAATAACTACAGTGTAATATTTAAAAAAAAAAAATGAGTTGTTTTTTGTAGGACATCTTTTTTTACCGAATCATTATTATAATATAAGTTTAATGATTATGAATGAAATTAATTCTAATTTTAAACACATAATTGTGAGATTTTTCTTTTATATAAAAATTAAATGAAAATGATATATCAGTTGTTTTTTTTTTTAATTACATTTTTTGAGACGATTTGAAGTCTAATCAGTTTAAAAAGTAGTTTGAATTTTTAAACTAAATGTGTGATATATGAATTGTTGATAGTTATTTTTCCGAACATTAAGAGCCTTTATGCTCTTACAGAATGAGGCACACAGACATCAAGCCATAAACTACATTAAAATTATAAAATAATTAAAGGACGTATAATTTAATACATGTGCTAACCTTCAGCTTTTGCACTTCCCCGGAGGAACCATATTGATGTGCTTTATTTGCCATTTTGGAAGGAAAATGAAGTCAATAACTTGTGTCTAGTTTTCAAGGAATAGAGAAGATATAGAATTTTTCTTCCTCAGTTTTATTTATATGCACACAAACACAAATTGCTGCACAACTGGGAAAGGTATATGGAATAATACAATTGACGGCGAAGAATCAAGTAAATGGAATCTTTCCTTTAAAAAGGATGGCACAAATAACTTCTCCCAAGAGAATATGAATATATTTGAAAAGTTGAAATCACTGAATATATATACTTTCAACTAATTCGTCTACATATGTTGGAGGGACCAAGTAAAGAATTGATTCCCTTTAATGTTCTACACATGTTTGAGGGACCAAGTAAAGAATTGATTCCCTTTAATGTTGACAATGGGCTTGCGCCAACCTTTTTTTTTTTTTTCTTCTTTCTCTTATCTTAAAATTGATATATACTGGATACAATAATAGTTGAATATATATATATATATATATATGAAGAGTATGTAAGAGAGAAAAATACAATATTGTAACAGAATCTCAACCTATATTATCATTACATGTAAATCACAATACATGCATGTAGAATTCTTGTCCTTCATATGTATTTAACAAAGAAATACAAAGTACCCAAAATCATAATGCATGGCCAAACTTACTACCATGTCAACAAATGGCAAACTATATGAAAATAGGTTTACGACATAAATACCTATTGTAGAAATCCAATATGTATTCTTTATGAATTAAAGAACCAATTTTCTTCTTCTTTTTCCTTTGATATAAGAAGAAATTTGTATAGGTAGAAGAGAAAGAGTTTTTTCTTTTTCCTATTTATTTTCTATGTTCTTTGTTTTTTTTTTTTCCCCACATTCAGTATCTAAGTGGTAACTGACCATTTAGAACAATAAAGGAGGACGTGAAAACTACCTAACAGTTACTATTAACATAAAAAAATAAATTAAATAATAATTTATTATTTATGTTTCATCAAACCAGATCGAGTCGGTAATGGCCCTAAATTGTAATTTTTCTGAATAGTATTTTTCGTGACGTGAATAGTGACACCAGAGTGATTAGTACCATCCGAAATTGAAAAATATTAGTACAAGGATCATTTTGATGTAAAACCAGGGTCAAATAGGCCCTCAAAAATTAAAAATAAGAAAAAGTCACGGCTCGGTTCAAATAGTGAATCAGTTTGACCAAAATTTCATCGGACCTAAAAATGATGTTAGAAACCTTCGAAAAATTATTCGAATGTAGGAATACACTCTAGCTAATATGCGAAATTGTATGGTGATGAAAAATAAATTTTATGGTAACACAAAAAATTGGATTATCGGACTGGTAAGAAATTATAGAACCGAAAAACGGTCTCTGATTGACACAAAAATATTTTTAGAGTCTAATAAATATTTTTTGAGAATTATGGATACATTTTTATATAAGATATTAAGTTTGGAACGTGGTAGAAATAAATAGGACCAAAATAATAGCTAATTAACTAAATTGGGCCTAATTAGGTTGGCCCAATTGGTTGGAGCAAGAATTGGCCCATCTAAATGACCTATATAAGACTGAAAAATCAGCCATTTCAGGAAGTTTCTCCATTTCTCCTCCACCTTCATGCCATGACCTTCATCTAAACAAATTCTAAAGATTTTCTTCATTTTTACTCCATTAATTCCACTCAAATTAATTTCTCCAAGCAACTTTCCTACCCTATTTTCATATATATCCATCTCTAGAGCCTAATTAAAGTGAAGAAAGTGAAAGAAAGTGGGAAAGAAGAGTATGCCATAAAAACCAAGTAAATTTAATTAGATTTTAATGGTTTAATTAGTTTTTAGGGTAGAATTAAGATTGGATATCATTATTATGTATTTATTTTGAATTATGGAAGAAGTAATTTGAGGAAAATTTATTGAAGATGGTTCAGACATGGTGGGGAAATAGAGAAGAGGATGTGAAATTAAAGAGTAAAGGAAAGAAAAAGGAAAAGTAAAGCGTGGAGGAGGAGAATTTAAGGTTAGTGGATACACAATCTTGTATTTTCCATTTAATTTGTTTATGTTTAAGTGTATGCTTGTATGTTAGATTGTGAATTTGGCATGAATAAATTTATTTGAGTATGGAAATGTGATATTTAGGTTAGAAAGTGATGTTTGGCATGAAAAACATGAAAAGAATAACAATTGAATGAAAAACCTAATGGTGGCCGAATATAACATTAGGGCAAATTATGAAGATTTTTGATGTTTTAAGGGATTTAAAGCATAAAAAGGAAATTAGAAGTAAATGTGATATTTAGGTTAGAAAGTGATGTTTGGCATGAAAAACATGAAAAGAACAACAATTGAATGAAAAACCTAATGGTGGCCGAATATAGCATTAGGGCAAATTATGAAGATTTTTGATGTTTTAAGGGATTTGAAGCATAAAAAGGAAATTAGAAGTAAAAACAAGCCTATATTAATTTAATGAGAATTTTTAGAAATTAATTGAAATTATTTTAGATTAAGGACAAGTTATGGACTAATTATTAATAATGGAAAATTGTAGGTTTAAATTGTAATACTAGTGTATTTGAGCAAGAAATGAGTAATTAATAATATGAAATTATAATTAAGTAGGAGAAAAATAAAATAGGGTGTGAAACCATTACATGGCCGAATGGTATAAGTTGTGAAAAATGAGAAATTGAAGTGTTTATGGTTAAATGAACATGGAAATGTGATGGTATGTAATGTATATAAGTGCATGGTGCTATATGTAAGAGTATAGAATAAGAATGAAATAAAATGTGACACGGAAGTGTATAGTTAATGTAAATGTGGAAAATAAAATGTGGAAAATAAGAAAAGTGGCTTAAAATGAGAAAATAATATTAAATAAGAGAAAACAAAATGAAAAGGGTAAAAATGTAAAGATTTAAAGGTTAGAAGGGTAAAATAGTAATTATATGAAAATTAGGGTCAAAAGGGTAAATAAGAAGAAATAAGAAGATTAAATGATAAAATAAGTTAAAATTATTAAAATAAGGGTTAAAAGTGTAGTAAACATAAAAATAGGGTTTAAGGACTAAAGTGGATATTTTACATGTAAAATATTGAATTAAGAATGTAAAATAAAATAGTAGTGGAAATTAAGGGACTAAATAGCAAATTGACGATAATAGTTTAAAATAGTGACTAAAATGTAAATTGAATAAGGGTATGGACAATAATTGAAATTAAAAGAGTTTAAATGGCGATAATAAGGAAAGGAAAATAAAAGGAATAAAAACAATAATGTTAAATGGTAATAATAATAATAATACTAGTAATTATAATAACAATGTTAATAATAATGATAATGATAATAGTAGTACTGAATGAATTAGTTATCTTAATAGAAATACGCACAGGTGTGGGACTATATATATATATATATATATATATATATTAATGGGACTATAATTAAAGCAATAAATAAAGGACTATAAAATAAAATGTGAGTCCATTAAATAAATTAATGGAAGTTATTATATTTAATGTATGAAATTGTAAATAAGAAAATACAAATAATGATAATGATAGTAATAAAAATAATAATAGCAATAAGAATAATACTAAAGCTCTACTTAAAACAAATGAATTCCATAAAATTTTATAGAATTTATTTGTAATTTCTATTTTTTATGCTTGGTATAAAAAAATATAATTCATCATACTTTCGCCAAATTCCACTAAAATAGGTATAATTTGTAAATAAATTCCATATTTTTAAGGGTTAAATTCCATTTGTTAAAAATAAATTATATTTATGCAGCTAACGTAGTCTGCTCTTTTTCATTCCCCACGAATGTTCTTCTCATTTTCCTACTACTATTCTGCACTAAATGTTAATATATATATAATTTTTTTTTAAAATTATGTTATTATTGATTCAATATTTGTCAAAAATTTTAAAATAATGATTAATGGTTGTTAAATTTTTTTATCGTAAATAATTGAAAGAATATATCAAAATTGACATTAAAGATATTTTAGGAAATAAAATATAAATGAATTTTTTTATTCATTTATTCCAATTATAAAAATAAGGAATTCATTTTTAATAATAATAATAATAATAATAATAATAATAAAGAGAACAATAAATATGTTAATGATAGTAAGAAAATACATAAAATGTATAAGGGCTATATTTATGTAAAATTTTAATAATAAGGATAAGACAAGAGATGTCAAATAAAGAGGGACATTTATTGAATGAATAATATGTACCACATATGGAATAGTTAAATTGAAGAATTATATATAAGCATAATATAGTAAAAAATGAATATTAATTGATTATAGTTATGCAAGGAAATTTAATGGGAAAGGAAACAATTTGATAATGAGAGAGAAGAAGAAATATAAGAAATTAGGGAAGAAAAATAAAAAGATATATTATTATGTTATGCTATAATTATAATTATAGCCAAAGAAATACAAATATGCATGGAAATTTATATTGATGTAATATTTATATGCATATGATTATGTAAGTATAGCAGTAAACATGAAATGTATGTGTGTAAATTATTAATGGATGAATATGAAATAAGTCATATGTTTATGTAACAAGTATAAGAACACAAAAGTGAAAGTGTATGAATACGCACGATGCGAAATGAATAATAAGTACCGAAAACTCACATAATTGATAATTATAGATAAAGTGGCATTAATTGAATGTGCATTGCCCTTAATAGTCTGCTAATTAATCTAGTTCAAGATATAGTTAGTTAGCCATAAACACAACTATACCGCAATTCGAGTCATGGCGACTCGATTTGGTAAACTAATGGCGATCTACCTTACATGTTACATGCTCACATGATTACAAGATATACTTATATGTACATGACTTGGTAGGGGTGGGCATCGATCGGGTTCGGGTCAACCCGAACCGAATCCGATTAACCCGAACCCCGATTTTTTACTAAAAACGTCACCCGAACCGACCCTAAGTTATACTAGGGTCCCGAACCGAACCGTTTCATAAACCCGAAAATCCAATAATCTGCAAAAATCAACCCAAAATCCCAAATTTCAACCTTCAATTTACCTTCAAACTAGTAATTTTCATCAATAGAACAACAAATTGAAACCTAGATTAAAGCTAAAAACGAGAAGAACAAAGAGAAGAAAGTGAAACTCAAATATAAATGGAGACCAGGAGACCAACGGAGGAGAAGACGACTGATTTTGTAGGAGCGATGGCGATTGATTTTGCAGGAAATAAACATTTTGCAACAGGGAAGAACAAGGAGAGGCAAAGAGATGGTTCTTCATTTTGCTGCAACAGAAAAGAAATAGGAGAGGCAAACCATCCATAAGAAGAAGAAAGGGAAATAGTGGAATAGGAAAAACGAATAATGATGGTGAAACAAAAGGAAGAGAAAGATTAAAAGATGAGCAGCCGAACAAAAAGAACAAAGAGGGAAAAGAATAAAAAAAAATATTAAGAAAATGAGTGGCTGAGGAAAAACAACAAAAAAATAGTTAAAAGTGCTTATCCTAAGATTTGATCTTGGGTAAATAGGGTGAAAATCTCTTATCTCCACCACTTGGCCAAAGCTTCAAAACTTGTTAATGGCCTCACGTATAGTATATAAAGGTTCGGTTGGGTTCGGGTTAAACAAGGTTTCACCCGAACCGACCCGAACCCGAAATTTCAATATTTTTAACACCCGAACCGACCCGAACTATCCAAATAATCCCACCTGAACAGCTAATTTGGTTCGGACTATTCGGTTTGTTCGGTTCGGTTCGGGTTTTGCCCACCCCTATGACTTGGTGGTCCTTCGGGATCACCCCTACATGACTTGGTGATCCTTCGCGATTTTCCTACATGTTCAAACATGTAAGGTCCACATTCTGTGTATCCAGTTCAGAGATTTCTACCGGATATTACTAGGGGAAAAATAGTGATATAAGATAATAAATGAGTCAATAATCAAATTGGTAAGTACTTAAAGAAATAAAAAAAAAAATAGATAGTAAATAGTATATGTGAGTAATAAAGAAGGAATGTATAATAAATGTACAAGAAATCATAGATTGAAGCTAAGTAATGATAAAATGTAAAAGAAAATAAATAAAGCAAATGGTATGTACAAGTAAGAGAGAGAGAGAGGAAAATACCATAAAAGCATATATAAGGAGTTAAAATACAATTAAGAGTAAGATAAATTGAGAAATAAATAACAAGATGGTAAAGTTAAATAATAAATGACAAATATAAACCAAAAGTATGAATTAAGAGGTCATATGGTAATTGTATAAAAGAATATAAGCAAAGATTGCAAATGGAAAAATTTATAAAGTAAAAAGAGTGAAATTGGAAATAAAGAAGAAATCAAGGACTAAATAGTAATTTTGACAATAGTTGTCTAAACTAAGGACTAAATAATAAAGTGACAAGGTTAGAATAATAATGAAATTAGGAGAATAATCAAAGAGAACATAGAAAAAGAAATAAAAGTAATAATATTGATATTAAAGGAATAAAATTATTAAACAAGATGATAATAATAAGAAAAACCTACATAAGTTATTTAAGTATTATATTTTTAGAGAAAAGGTATAAAATGAGTAACATGAATAATTGTGAAATAAATAGAAATAAAGGAAAAATAATTATGTACACATTGATATATTTAATGTATGTGATATAAATTAATCATAGATACTAGAATTAATACATGAAGGTGAATAAGAGAAATAAAAATAAAAATAAGTAAAGGTAAATGATTTGTGTATATATACGTAGGAGTGTGCAAATGGTCGCTTTGGTTCGGTTTTAGTCCGAACTTAATATACCAAAAACTAAGGTTATCAAATTAAAAGAACCGAACCATAAATCGAAATATTTAAGACCGAAACCGAATAGATCGAAATAATTTCGATCCGTTTGATTCGGTCCAAAAATGGAGTTTTGTAAATAAAAGATAAAAAATACAAAATTAAAACAACAATAAATAAAATGCAAAAAAATAAATAAAAAAATGAAAAATGAAAAACTCCAATTAAAGGTATTCGCGGCACATGATCCAATTTTACTGATCACGGATGAAAATATAACTTTAAAATCATGCAATGGATCAGTTATAGTCGTCGGTTTCGTGCTTCCAGCCAATCTTGTCATATTAATAGGCTAATTAAGTAAGATTATAATTAACTCATAATCAATAAACAGTTTTCTCTCAGCGACAGAATTTAATTTATTGACAGTTTTATGAATTAGAAAAACCTAACCTAAATTAACCAATTTCTCAGCGAGATTGATTTTAACAAAATCATGTATTTATTTAATACAACAATTTTTCCCAGTGTTGTTATACTAATTACCACTTAATATTGATTTTACCAAACAATTACGGAATTTGATAATTTCAATTAGCTATATGTTATCTAATTAAATGAACAATGAGCCCTTATTGCACATAAAATAAATAACAATCAAAATATAGTTTCTCTAAATCACAGTAAATAACATGAACATGGCATGAGAATTAAAGAAATCAACAATACTCTGCTGTGGCAACTCCCTTGGGCAAGGCAAAACCTTTCCCTTGGCCTTTAACCTTGGGCAAGGCTAACTCTAGATTCAGTTTTTTGCTTCCAAACTTCTTTAAATCTTCATCACTTCTCCAAATCAGCTCTAATTGGTCACAATTCGTACCTTTCTTACCAATTTGGGCCTGAAATGGTAAAATTACAAAATAAGTAAACAATCTCAAATTGGCTAGCAATTAATATAGAAAAATAGGAAAAAATTAAGTAAAAATATGTAAAATTAAGCATCTAACAGTAACTAAGCTACTAGAAGAATAGAAATAAAAGAATAAGAAATGTTAATAAAAGTATAAATATTTATTAATAATCACAAAAATGGTAACAATAATAGTAGTAACAATAATAGTTAGTATAGGAATATGAATGAAAATGTTTATGAATTAAATATAAATACATGAGGAATAAAAATAAAGAAGTAATATAAAAGGTTATAGAACAAGTATGGATATTGACTAAATGGCTTACATGAATATTACTATAATGAATATATGGTATTAATCATGCATGAATGTATGCTTGTATGTGAATGTAGGTCCGTATAGTTAAATGTAAAATGTTAGATGTGTATCCACCACTAAGCATTGTATGCGCAGCGCGTAGTGTTTTACTACGCGCAGGTTATGGAGGGTTAGAAAGGCTTGAAGTGATCGAGACTTTGCCGATAGTCGAGAAGAGTGAATAGAAGCAAGTCTAGTGGTATATGGGTTATGGAATGTATATGTTTGTATTGGAATAAAAAATTATATGAGTGGACATGTTTATATATATGTATAAGTGAAAATTTGAAAAAGGATTTTGTATGGGTTGTTATTTATGATGTATGTATATGAATGTTATTTCTGGTTTGGAAAAAAAAAATTTACCCATTGAACTGTTGCGTACTTTGTAACTCATGACATTGGTAGCTATGTGACAGCCAATATTCGTACCAAATTATGAGTATAGGGTGTTACAAAGTATCATCTTGGGTGACCTAACCAGTTCTTTCAACATCTACCATTTGATGGGACCAACTCTCTTTTTAATTCTACAAGATTCACACGTAAATAGGCTATGTGACCATACATACTTTGAAAGCACTTTAGCTATATATTTATTAGGAGTATATAGTTTCTTGAATAACGAAATTTGAAATATGTTTCATATGATATATGTTGGAATTTAAACTAAAAATGCATAACCTACATGGCAGAAATTTAAAATTTTTAATCCATAAATATATGATCTTGTCATAAAATTACATATTCTAACTAAAAGAAAACAGAAATTCACTTTAAGGGTTATTGATCAGTTGAATTTCATCACACTGGGTTGATGTAAACCGTAATGTCCAATGGAGAATACCTCCAATACAAAGTTCACACTAGAGAAAAGGCAACCTAGAATATCTAGGGGAACAACAGCCGAATTCTTCAGTGACTAGAAGAGGAATTCGGCCAGAGAAAAAATGAGGTAGAGAAAACTTCTCCAAATCTCACCAAACTTAGGCTTTTATATTGTAGGTTAAAACCATAAGTCTTATAGGTTTAGGACCCTAAAAATTTTGGAGAATTAATTCAGATGGGCTTATGTATTATTTAATTAATTTGGGCTCCAATTAAATCCAGTATAGGCCCTTTCTGAAAAGGCCATGCACAAAAACCTCTCTACTGGCTTTTTTGCACGGAATTTGATTTAATTATCCAAATCAATTTCAAATATACCCAAATTAAATATGTGAGGTCCACAACCGTTATAAAACATATTTAATTTAACTTGTCCCAAAAATCAGGTCTCTAAGGCCTTCTGTATGGCTTCTGCGCAGAAAGCACTCCTAAAGGGCTTTTGTGCCAATGACTTTCATTCTATATCCAAATTTAATTCTCCAAGTAATTCATAAATATTACTTCAGTCCTATAATACTTATAGTCAAATAATATTTTATTCAGGATCAAAATGGACCAATCTAGCCCATTTCTTCATACTATACGCAGAAGCTTATTCGAACTCTTCTGGGAAGTCTTATGCGCATATCAATTAATTAAACCCTTTTAATTAATTGTTTCCTCTTATTTTTCTCACTTCATAATAATATTAAATATTATTAATGATGCCATTTTACCAAAATGCTCTTTCTCTATAGGTGTGTGACCCATTGGATTTTCTGATCGATTTAGCAGCACAAACATAAAAACAATTATGAAATTGCATGATTTAAACTCTTTAAATCATTATATTAATACTCCAATTGATATTTACCTATATGTACATGTACAAATCATGAGAGGCTTTTAGCCAGAAAAGTCAAGTGGTTTGACTGTACCTTTCATAGAATAATTACTGTGCAATTACTCATTTCACCTTACTTTATCTTGTTTAGGTTTTGAGTATGGATTAATGTTAACTCATATAAACCTAAATATAGTTGTTCTAATAATATAACCTTTACTCTTAAAATGCCCCTTGTGGATTTCATCCACCTTGGAATTTCACTCTAACCAAAGATTCTATGAACAAAGGTATTATAGAACAAGTGAAATAATTTCCTTAATAAATATGGGGTGGTGAATCCTTTATTGATTACTCAATTATCTTCAAGTAGGTCATTATATACCCAACCTCTTAACTATGTTCACCCCTCAATGAAGGGAAGCAGTTATAGAGTCTAAGTATACCACTTACTACTTAAGATAACTTTGGTGATATCAAGTCTGCGAATACTTACACTACTGCTATAAAGAGATTCCTCATTGATATAAATTTAATATCAATATGAGGATTCTCTTGGCAGGTCTCCAATGTACTTATTCTTCTAACAAGCATCCACACATTAGCTTTGATCATCTCCATGATCACAGCTATAAGAGCCATTGCTTGAACCTTGCAAGAAGCATAACACGTGCTAGTATATCCGTATTAATAATGTCCTGTCTTGTTAATATTATAACTACAGATATTTAGGTATTAATACATTTGTATGCAATAGGCATCTCACATCATGAACTCTTTCATGATTATTTTTTCATTATTTTTCTAATACTAAGGAAATGATTAAACAAATGAGATCAAGGAGAAATAAGTGTGTGATAAATGATCTAAGGTACTGCATACTAAAATACTCCAAAAGGTTTCTTTATTCGAGAAGTTATAACTTCTAACAGATTATAACTGAAAATCTCTCGATGTATACACTGGTCGCACAACATATATGTGAAGTATGAATTATTTGCAGAATGAAATCCAATCCCATCATGTGTGAGTGGGAAATGTATGATATATCCACCCATGATGGATATATATTAGTATAAAAATAATTATAATGATTATTTATTAATAATTATTCTATTGGTTGAAAATAAAAAGGTAGTTATTTGTAACTTCCTTTTATTACATATAAAAGGAAGAAGTTGTGTAAAGACATAACACTTGAACTTTTTGTCATCTCTACAAAACAAAGAAAAAGTTAACGTTAGTGTGTGGGACTTGAGAAACAAAAAAGAAAAAGGAACACTCTACAAAAGACAAGGTACCCATATATGTTGTGACTTAATAGAAATAATTATTCATTAATTGAAGTGATTATTTTCTTGATTAGTGTTAATATATTAGGAATCTTGAAAATTTGATTTTATAGAATTTAGTATTCTATAAATTCTAACAGATCCAATGTCAACATTTAAAAATACAAAGACCTAATGTAGAAACGTGTTAAAATTTAGAAATTGCAAAATGTGTTTTTCTGCTGTAAATAAATTGAAAGATAAAAGAATATATAGAACAAGAAAATAAACAGTAGAGAGAAACTACTATTATCTTTTTGTTATTGTGTGTTTATAAACAATCACAATGGTCACATATATAGGTACAAAGATTTGGTTCATATAGGAATATTTAACCTATATAGGAAACAAATGATAAAAGAACAAATCAAGTTATATAAGAAATAACCAATATGGGAATAAAGGTAGTCATCCAAACAGGAATATTTCACAACACTTTTCCTTGGATGACTATACACTATGAATATGTTTCGCTAAAATCTTACTAAGAAAAATCCAGTGGGATAAAAAAAACTTAACGAAGAAAAAAGAGTACAATATTCATAGGTGTTTCCCCTCAAAAATGGAATTAATCACACTAAATCTTTCAATTAGTGCATTCCAATATTGTACACATGCTTCTTGAAAATTAAACTTAGTAGGGCCTTTGTAAATAAATCTATTGGCTTGTCACTTGAGCAAACTTTGTAAACATCGATCTATCCTTCTTTCATAAGTTCATGAGTGTAGAAGAACTTTCTATCTCATTTAATATAGCCATCTTTGCGTTGTAAGATACAGGCTGCATTATGTAACAATAATCTACACATTTTCTTAATGTGTTGAGTCGTAGCTCTCAATCATATGACTTTCAACTAATCTCATGAATAGCCAACATTGAATAGTTCAATAATCACTACTCTTATAGCCAAAATATTTGACATCTTCTGGTGTCTGGACTTCTAGTCCAAATATCATATATGAGTCTAGTTTAACATGGCTTGCTTTTTTCACTTTTGGCCAATCACCATGATATCGACACTTTTTGATAATTTGAGACTCATACTCATTATCATTATTTTTCATAAGCAACTGAATATGAAAACACATTATCAACAACAATTTTTCATCCATTTTCACATAATAGTTTACCATTACCAGAACCAATTCTAGGGTTGTTTTTCTAGAAATATGGAGTTATTGATATATGTTGCTTTTTGCCTCTTCTAGAGTATTACTTTGAAAATTTTTCATTTTTTTCTTTCAAATAATGATATTTTTTCCATTAAAAGATCTGTCACGCTTCTGGTGGACTTTAGATTCATTGACAATATTGCAAAATATCTTGCATGGACAATGATTGCTTACGTTTTCCTTTTGATAAGCCATGCTATCAATTTTAAAGGCTTATGGACATTCATAATCATGGGATTTGTAGTGAATACTTCCCCTTGAATGTCCATTAATAAGTATTATGCCTTATTAAAATCTTACTAGGAAAAACCCTGTGGGATAAAAACTTAGCAAAGGGAAAAATAGTACACAATATCTTTAATACACATAATAAGTTGCTTCCTCAAAAACCTTAACAGGAAAACTCAAAGGGAAAAAAACTTAGTTAAGAAAAAAAGAGTACAATGTATATTTTTCTTCCTCTTATAATAATATCAGTACATAACTTTAAACTTGTGTATGTAGAGTTCTGATATGTCATATTATAAGATTCTTTGTCTAAAAATGAGTCACATATCTTTTGGATATGCTAGCCATATATCTTCTGGATATACTATGAACTGAAAAATAACAATTAAAACTTATTTTGTAAAATTACATGTTGTACCTTCACAAGCATGCACAAGTTTATCTCCACATCTTTCATTTCTTTAAGATGGAGAATTTTATAAGAACTTAATAATTTGATCATACGTACAATAGGTACGTGATAAATGTAACTTTATATCATATAATTTATCTATTCTCAAATGGTTTTCTTAACCATTCTTATTTTTTCTCTTAATTATAAACCATTTCTGGTGGTGAAAATTAGTAATACAATAATAATAATTATCATTTCTTGGAAATACCAATACTATGGCTATAATTTTATAATGCTTCATTCACTTCAAGGAATCAAACAAATGCAATAAAATAATTTTCATGACACGTATACAACACAATCATATAATAGCTATTACAAATGAATGCATTTAGTAATTTAATTCAAATATTTCTAAAACAATACTTACAAATAAATGAAAATAATAGAATTTTTCAAATAAAAATATATAATTATACAGAGAACTAGAACCTTTAAAACAATATATAGTTTTAAGTAACAATTTGACAATTACCTTATAATACATGATTACATAATGCATCAATAGCAATAATATATGATTAAAAAATATGTTGTATATAGTGACTTTACAACCATTGGGGTACTCAATGGAAGATAATTTATAAACATGTAATTACTTTATCAAAAATTATATTTTCAATCAAATAGTGTTCTATCTTCAAGTCAATACAAAATTTTAATTTTCAATATTTGTTAAAGTATTTTAAACTCTTAAATGGTCTCAATAACAATTAAAATCATAAATAAATCATGATAATATGCAAAATTATAGTACTTGAAAATCATATACATAAAATTTAATACATATTTGTATTAAACAGATTTTTCAGAAATATTTATATGCTTCATACATGATAAATCCTTCAGGAATGTTATGTAATAATTTCATTATCAAATAGGCAAATAGCATACTAATATATTGCCAAATTGATAAATACTTTATTGCATCCATATATATTATAAGGAAATATATCTCTTCATAATAAATGCCAATTGCAATAAATGTTATAAAATAAGTTATGTTTTATGACTTTATTGTACATTCATGAATATCATGTGTACTCCATTAGCATCATATTTTTCAATATTTGAATTGCATGTCCAAAAATTCATATTATAGAATTGAATGCAATTAGCATCTATATTTTTCAATAGATTTAATTTTAGGATCCTCACTATGTTGAAAACATCAACATTAATATTTTTATCCTTTGCTCCTTTGATTTGACTCATGAGCATGAAAATGAGTGCTAGGTTTTACGTAACACATCGAGTCTCGAATCACGATTTCCTTTCCTTGCTTCTTGTCTCTTTGCTTCTTGTCTTTCTTTTCCTCGGCGTTTTTCTCGTCATTCTTCCTTGAAATATGAGCCTGCTGGGCCATTTGAACGAATTGCATAATACTCTTACTAAAGTCCTCAAGAATGGACTTTACGTCGTTCAAGGTGACTGGAGTATTATTTGGTTGCACCATAAATTTCTCATTGAATCTATGAGTTAGATTAGTGGCAATGGGAGATCCTTGAGGTTCATCCTTTCCATCTGTTGACATTGATTCACCTTGATCCATGTCAAATGAGATGTCTATTTCCAACTTAGCTTGTGAAAGGTTTTTTGATATTTCCATCGGCTTTCAATGAAAGCACCAAAGATAATCTTGAGAATATCAAAATGAGGAGTGCCATATGAGCCGATCGAGTGGACCAAAACCAAGAACCTACAACAAGGCTTGTCCGATCGAATCGGGCATTAGCACTCCAAAACTTAAGTCAGTGAAAGATTTAGAGAGAGAAATATGTAGAGAGAGTCTCTACAGTTCAATTTTTTTTATACTTAATGCCCTTTAAGGTTTGGGCTATTTATATGGCGGAAGAGGGAATGTCTCTGCTAATAGAGATACTTCGAGTGGGATAGTTGGTAGGTAGAAGGTATCACTATACAGTGACTTAATTGTCTATCCCTTGTTAAGTCTGTCAACAGTTTAACAGAGGATGGCTTGTCGAATCGATCGGATTAGGTGGTATGTATTAATGGTTTGACAGGAGGCATGCCCCGTCAGTCCGATCGGACGTACCATGCTGACAACTTTGTGACTTCCTTGATTGTCTTGTGTCACACATGTGGGCCTTATAGATTTGGGCCTAAAAATAATGGTATTATCAAATACTATTTCATTCAATGATTCATTAATTAATTGATTTTTCGCTGAGCTTGTTTGTTTGTTGATTTTTTGCTTCATCTTTGTCTACACTTTTCATTATCTGATGACATTTAAATTTTGCGCTGGATTGTATATTGCACTTGTTAATTTGGTATTTGTGTTCTAATTTTGGTTTTGAAATTTGTAATCCATCTTTTTGGTCTAATTTGTTGTAAATTTTAATTTTATAAATTAAGTCCAATACTATGTTTTTAAATGGTTGAGTTTGGACTTGTCTTTACTAGGCTAGACCTTTCCTCAACTTTTGCTTTGCTTTTTCAAGCTACTTGTGAATCTCTAAGTTAAGAATTTTTAATTTCGCTAAAATTTTTCTTGGGTAGAGCCGCGATTTTGTCTCCAAAAGAAACTATAACTTTATAATTCAAAAGGACTATAAATGGAATAAACCTTTTATGAATGAGACCCTTTAAGCTTCAAACCCATTTGTTACACGGTATTACTAGGGATGATCGTAGGGCGGGGATTCCCCATCCTCGGTGGGGACCCGACTCGAACGGGCGGGAAATCCCCGATTTTTTCCCCCACAGGGGCGGGGGTGGGGAGAAAAAAATCTCCGCCCTTGAATTCAGGGTGGGGACGGGAATCGGGGTCCCCGCCCTGAAATTTTTTTTTTTTATTATTTTATATATATATATATATATATATATTAAATTAAATTTTTTTTAAGTTGATATTCGTAAGTGTGGAAGTTATCTAAGTGATGTTATTAATATTTAAATTGTATGAAATATTTACAAATATTTGTATTTGTATTTTAATTGTATGAGATGTATGTTTGTAAATATTTATATTTAAATTGTATGAAATGTTTTTAATTTTAAGTCATCAATTATTAAATTTTGCAAGCTAAATTTTGTGAAATATTTTTGATTCGGATCGAAAATCTCTATCGGGATCAAAAATCCAATTGAAAATGGGTATTTTTATCGGGCCGGGGATTGGGCGGGGCAATAGGTGGGGAGCCACTCCCCGCCCCTGCCCCGCCCCGCCCCGTGATACAATGGCTTTGGCCACCTACTTTCCATCATAATTGTATTTGCTCAACTCTTCTAACCCAATACTAACTAACTTCAACAAAATTCTAAAAGCTAATTTCAGTTTCATTAATCAGAGTTTCCATTTTCTTTAATTATTGTTTTATTTTTTAATAAGTAACCCAAATCCTCGACCTCAGAGTTACTCTATTTAGGAGCTTCTTTAGTTTGTTCTTCTTGTCGACAAGTGAAAATCGGTCTCATTGGTGCTCTTGGAGATGCTTCGGCTGACTACCTATCCCTAAAATCAGTTGTGGTTTACATTAAGAATTATATTGACACTGTGGAGAGATTTTTCTGCAAAAATCATCAATTTTGAATTGGAGCACTTTATATATGTTTTCCTATTTATAGGTTAGTGCTTCTATTTCTTTATGATATCTTTGCATTTTAAGGGGTCAATTTTGATATTTCTTGAATATTGTGATGTGATTTAGAAAAAATGCTTAAAAATTTTATGTTTTTGCATGATTATAGTCTAATTGTTATTGCTTTTAGTCAATATGGAACTTGTTTAGATTGTTAATTTATATAATGGTTTCGAAATTATTATTTTTTCCTTTAAGATTTTGAGTTCTGATTCATATTTTCCTTGTACTTGTAGTTCTAATATGTAGTGAAGCTTCAATGGAACAATTCAAGAGAAAGGCCCAACAAATTAACTGTCTACCTTTATATATCAATCAATATAGTTGGTTTGTTTTCCTTTTTTTTTCTTTTTTGTTTTTACCAATTTCTAATTTCTTTGTTCCTAAAAAGAATAGTTCAAATCTCATAGGCGTTTGTTTATGGATGATATGCAAATGCCGATACATAAGCATTTTCTTGAATTGCTTTGCTTTGCTGTTGCCGTATGCTTTTCCAACAAAAATCTTTTTGGCCTTCTCTATTTTATAAGGTGAGAGTTAGATTTTAGTCAAGTTTTTTTTCAAGATTTCATCTATATTATCTCCCTTAACTGCTGAAATTGGATTATAATGTCATTTTATTCCTTTTTTTTTTTCTTTTTCAAGATGCTAATTGTTTCATTCTTGGTTGAAGTCAACTTGGATGTATAAATTGTTGATGCATTTACCCTCTGTTTGGATCAATGGAAGTGAGAGTAAGTGAGTGCAAAGTAAATTTGATTTACTCTACTTCCCATTGTTTGGATCGTAAAATGGAAGATAGTTTGCGTTGAAAGAAAAGGAAATGAGATTTCCAAATTTACTCTATATTCAAAATTTGATTTCCGTTCGAATTGGGAGGAAAGCAGGGGAAATGAGAGGAAAAAGGGATAGAATAGCATGAAATGTCAAAATTCCCCCTCCTTCCTTCACCTCCTATATTCTTCTTTTTTACCATCTCCTGCAGTTTTTTCACCACCTGCATTTCACGTTTATATTCTATTTCTTTTATCTTGCATTCTTCTTTTTCTTCTTCTTCTTCTTCTTCTTCTTCTTCTTTTTGGTCATTTGCATAATTGTCACCATTTTCTTCACCTTCTATATTTTCCATTTATGTTCTGTCTTTTTTGACCTTCATCTAATTTTTTTTTTTGCTATCACTTGCATGCTTGAAATTGTTTTTCATATTGGTGCATTTTACTTGATCAAAACATTATAGTTAATTATTATATTTTTATATTATAAGGATATAAATGTCAAAATAATATATAATTATAAGAAGGAAATTCAATTTACTCTATATATATTTTAAGTTATCCAAACAATGGAAATCAAAACCAAAGGAAATAAAATTTACATTACTCCCATTTCCATTCATTTCCTCTCATTAAAGTAAATTCAATCTACTCCCATCCAAACAAATCATTTATCAATATGAATTAATCGTTTTATTTGTCCATGGTTTACTTATATGTTACAAAGTAATGAAGTGGAAATCTGCTCATAGATAGGTTATTGATATTTTTTTTCAGACACACAGGGTTGGTTAATACAATACAAAAATATTACAACATAACTTATATAGTAACTAGCAAATATTTTATAATATATCAATTAGTTTCTAATATGCAAGTATTTGAAGAAGTTTTACCTTTGGAAACAGTGATTCTTCATTTTCACATTTGAAATTTTTCAATAGGAGTATTTGCATTACCTTAAATTGATCTCCAATTTTTCCTATTGCACATTGATCAATCGCATTCTCTGACAGAAAATATTCCAAACAACGATTTTGTAGAATAGAGGCCAATATGCTATAAGAGTGAAAAAAGAATTGGCATCCATACTTATATATAAATTATATAATTATTTAAATGAATTACAAATTAGCTACCCTGCTAATAATTGGAAAAAACTAGCAATCGATAGATAAAAACTTATCTTGAACATCTAAACGTAATGCCTCTATGGCCGGGTTGATTTCACCCATTGTCACTCAACTTATCACTTATCGCGCAAAAGTAACCGACTTTTTTTTTCTTACTTAAATGTCACTGAACTTTTAACATTATTGCACAAAAGTCATGTTAACCAGAATCCGACGATGACTCTTGCCGGATTGATAAGTTCAACAAATGCTACATTTAAATTAATTTCACTCACGGTCACTAGACTTATCATTTATCTTGCAAAAGTAATTAACTTTTTTTTTTCAACTTAAATGTTACTGAACTTTTAACATTTTTGCAAAAAAGTCATCAATCCGGCAAGGGTCGTCGCCGGATTCCGGTCAACATGACTTTTGTGCAATAATGTTAAAAGTTCAGTGACATTTAAGTAAGAAAAAAAAAAGTCGGTTACTTTTGCGCGATAAGTGATAAGTTGAGTGATCATGAGTGAAATTGACCCCTCTATGGCCATGTCAATAAACTATAAAATAACCAAATAATGATGCATTAATGGCCAGGAGGACTAGTACCTGGAAAACTAAAATGAGCCAATAAGAATATGATAATAACTCTTCTGCATGTAATTGGCCTACAAAACTACTATAACCAAACTTCAATTTCAATATGCAATAAGTTAATCCATTTTAGCAGTTTGAATTTTTCTTCCTTATATATATATATATATATATTGAAAATAATGATACACTATAGTGTTTAATTCTGCTTATGGTGCAAGAGTTTGAATATCATCTCTTGATAAATAGGTCCATTCACCAATACTTGACAACTGAAAAAATATATTGTCAACAAAGAATTCATATTGTCATAAAACATAAAAAGTGAATATAAAGTGTTGTCGGTTTTCGCAAGTATACGAAATCGATTCTAGTAATAAATAGTGAATGAGTTATAGGACTGATGATCAAGTACCAAAATTATGATAATTTCCTATTATTTAGACAAGCAAAACTTAATTGATTAAAATAAATAGTAATTGTGAAAATAAAAACACACAAACAATTGAGAGATTAAAAGAAATCAATATATAAGAAGCAAGGGTATCTTTGAGTTCGCTTGAATTTACTTTTTCAATTATAACTATTAACAATCAAATTTAATTACTTAAACAAGGAAAAATAATCCTAAGATATTTAACATGCTTTCCCAAGCTAAGCTAAACTTATTCACTAATGCCTATTAATCTTTTATAACGGATATTAATGAATGAATTTACAAATATGATTATTCTCAATAAATTCCCACAAGTCAAATTATATTATTTCTATTCAAACTATATTCTTGTGTTGTTTACAATTCCAATTCAATCTTAAAATTTTCCTTCCGTATTAATTTTAAGAAAATAGATCAATCAATCAATAGCCAGTTAATTGATGGCATTAAGCATAATTGTAAACAATTGCAAAAGTAAAGAAAGCTAATTGAAAAAATTAAAAAGAGTAAAAATTCAAGTTACATCAAAGATAACCATACAGAAAATTTAGCTTATGTTAATCATGTTCAAGAATCCAAAATAACAATTCAAATTCAATAACATAGTTAAAGCAAACTTGAAATTGAGTAGAGATGAAAATCTTGGTACTTGAAACTTTGATTCCAAATCTTGAGTTCTTCAATTCTTCTTCTTGTTTTCGTCTCCCTTTTTTGAGATAGAATGACCTCTTTTTATGGAAAAAGTGTCCCAATTGGAATAGGAGAGCTCTATGGCTTGTTTTGGAAGAAACAAAATAGAGTTGGAATCCGAAAACAATTAAAATACTTCATTCCCGTTTTTATCCCTGTCACCACACCCTCAGGTGGTGATTTCTGCCCAGTGTCACCACCTGAGGTGGTGAAACAATCTGTCTATCTAACCCTCACAGCCTTGGGTGGTGAAACTGTCTGGTTGCTTTCTTTCACCATTTTGCACTCTTTTTAAACCTCTAAAGCTTCCAATGTTAACTTTATGTCTTCAAATGAACTCCAAACCCATTAATCATTGAAGATTAACAAGATTAAACCTAAAATCACCAAGATTAACACAATTAAGCCAACTTAGCAATAAAAAGAAAAGAAATAAAGAATGTAACTGAAATATAATGGAACTTAGCTACTAAATTACTATTCCAACCTAAAATTTACTTAAAAATGACCTATAAAATCTATGTAAAACCTACTAACAAAATACCCCCAAACTTGAACTTTGCTCATCCTCGAGTAAAGAAGAATAAACCACACTTTTAAACAATTCAAACTCAGATTTTTCAGATGATGGCAACCAATCTTAACCAAGATATGTAAAAGCAATATTTACTAATTATCACAAGTACATTTTTCGTTTTCTCTTTTATAGTCTAAATCCAACGAAGTACAGCTCCCTATAAACCATGACTTTCAAAGCTAAATTGACGTATCAAAAACAGCTAGCATTTCACAATAAATTCCCATCAATCCACTCCAAACATAACAAATGTCAACCAAGTTCTCAAGAATGAGATATAGAGAATTTAGAATCATGACCACACAGTTAAGTTTTGATAAGAGTTAAGCCAATACATAGGGAAACATGTACTCAACCTGCCAAGATAAATAAAATTTACAAATTCGTGCAAATAAACTTAGAGAATACAGGAGCCACAATTTTTTTCTTTTTCTTTTTATTCACTTTTCCTATTTGAGGCATTTTTAATGGCTTTTGTTCGAGCTGATATCGGCCCCTACCGGGGTACACTCTCCCAACACTGATTTTTTCCATACACAAAACTCATTACCGAGACTTTGCTTAAGGGAAACAGGTCCGAACCACCTGAATCAACCAGCGATGGTGAACCATTTTTTTTTTACGTGGCAAATTTTGAGCTATGAACGGCCCCTACGGGGTAAAGCTCTCCCAGCATTGATCTTTTCCATTCACAAGGATCATTACTGAAACCTTGTTTAAGGGGAACAAGTGCCGTACCACTTGAACCGATCAATGTTGGTAAACCACTTCTCAAAAAGGAAGAGATAGATATTTATTATTTTTGTCTCTCTTTTTTTTTTCTCTGGACATCCCATATTTCTAAATTCATTGCTCAAAAATTAAAAGTCTATGCATATCAAGGCAAGGTTGAAATAAAGTTTTCAAATGCATTAACAGTGTCTCTTGCAAGCAAGTTTAATTTCTTAGAACTCATACATCCTGTTCTTGAGAAACATAGTTAAAATTAATCATGCTAGATGCAAAAAGATGAGAAAAAATCAGTTGTGCTAGCTTATTAAAATAAATCAATTTAGATATGAAAGTCATAATTTAGAAAGTTTGTTCATCGACAGATTGAAACTTAAGCACAAAATGGTCAACCTAACTTAACCACTGTCAACTATATTCTAGATTAACTTAGTCTTTAATTAGATGCCATCATCCGAAATTGAGCTCAAATATATTCAGATTCAAATGCCAAACAATGTCCAAGCAAATTTCAAGCTCAAAGTAATTCAAATTTTTTTTTTTCAAAGGCAAAATAAACCATACAAAATAAATTGCAGCCACCCCCAAACTTAAAATATGCATTGTCCTCAAAGCATGAAAACGATAGGCAGGGTAAGAAAAGAAAAAGAAACAAAATTATTAGTAAGAAAAATTAGAAAACTTCCCTGAAATTTGTAGGATGACATAGCATGAGAGACTATGGAGGTGGACGAAAATATGGTATGAGAGACGCAATTAAGAACTCCACGCGATCCCGCAGGGTGGAAATTTGCTCTTGCACATCATCAATTCGAGCATCAATATGATCTTTCAATTGCTCAATAGTGAAGGTGGTGTTGGAGGAGCTTGGTTCAGTGAGTAGGAAAATCGGGCTCTCTTCATGCTCGGTTGGCTCTTCTGGGTTGTCATTCACATCCTGAACCTGGTGTTTCTCAATAGGAATAGAATTGCCATTTCTATCTAACAACATCCATTGGTTATCATCCCATTTACAGAATTCCATAGATTGAAGAGTTTCAAAATCCACATAACTGGATCGTATTGAAAATGGACCCAAGTTTCCTATTCTAAAATGTTTTGCTATGGCTATAACAACGCCTCCTACAATAATTTTTCCTTTCTCTTGCTCACTCACCGTTTTGAGGTGGTCCAAAAGCCAAACACCACCATTAACCAGGATACCTTGATGCATGCAATACAAAAAGAATAATTCAGATTTGGTGACAGACCCTTGCCTATTACCCCTACTATAAAAAGTATGAGATAACACCCTTTAAATATAACGAAATGCATGCAGCAAGTTAGAAGATTTACTCACAGCAGGGTGAAACTCGTCACTACTATCAGTAAGGATGCGCCAATCACCAGACATACTAAAATCCTTAGGATATGAACGATGACCTTGGTTGGACAACTTAAAGATAGAATTCAGAGTTGGTAAATTGAGTTTGTAGTTCTTATTTCTAAGTCTAAATGTGAATGTATCAGTATCATTCATATAGTGTGGACTTATATCACATTTAAAAGAGCTTAGAAATTCTAAGGTCAGATCATGATAACTATGATTTTCAAAATTCATGAACAATTCCCAACCAATTCCTTTCATTAATGCATAAACATCATTGAACAAACCCAAAGTTTGAAGCATATTCTTATCAAAAAATTTCATAGCACCATGGTGTCTATTGCGAATTTGTTCATACCTGGTTTGCTGGAATGGCGTACCAAACTGAAAATTAGGCTCACCTAATCTTCGAGGTTCAATTACTTCCTGCTCTTCGATGATGGCTGTCGTCGGTCTCGATTTATTGTTGGATGGTTTCCCCTATTTTTGCTGCCTTTCAGTCATTTTTATGCCTTTTGAAGTATCTGCACTCTTCCTTTTCATGCCTTCTCTACCCATAGATTACCCGAAAAATCACAATTCAAAAAGAAACACACTCAATCTATCAGCCAGTGATTGAACAAACTACTCGTAAGTCTAACAGAGGATATGTAAAAGTTCAACAGTACAAATTAGCTACAAAAACTCAAAATTAACAGCAATTTCAGTCTCAAAGTAGCAGCAATTTCAGTCTCAAAGTATCAACAACCAAGCAAAACCACTAAATTAAATTATCACAAATGCAAAACACAAACCACTAATTAAGCAATTCTAACGGCAACAATTCGTTAAAACAGACTAAATAACAAAAAAAATAAATAAATAAACAAACAAACAAAAATAAGAAAATAAAATAAAGTCTCAAAAAGACTGCCCTGTTCTTCGAGGTGTTGCAATGGTGAGCAGATATAGGGCGGCAGATATGGGGTGGCGCTGGTTGGGGCAGGGGACAGGTGCGACACTTCGGAAGCTAGACTGGAGGCTAAGCGACGGTGATGGTGGCAGAACTCCCTTGTCGTGGTCGGTGGCGCCGCTCCGTCGAAAGTTACATCGGGAAATAAGAAACTAATGTTGAGAGAGGAGTGTCTGATTTTTAAAATCCCCAATTAGAAAAACTAGGGATTTAAGAACACAACTTGAAATGGGTAGAATCTCTGCTTAGATGAAGACGAATGAGAAGAAGAAGAAGAAAAGAATGATCAAGACAAAATCGGGAGGGCAAAGTAAAGCAATTTGGGTTCTTTGAGAGAATGCAGTTCACGAGGGGACCTAGTGAGGTTTGAGGTTTTATTGTGCCTAAATTAAAGGAAAAGAAAATACTTCACGGGCTAAACATGTGAAAGGGTCTGCTTAAAAATGAAATATTGAAATAATAAGAACCCAAGAGATGCTATAAACGATTTCACGGGGTGAAATCGTGAAAGCCACTGCCTTTGTGCAATTATGTAGTTTACTTTTCCTTTTTTCAATTTTCCATTTCACACTTTACTCTCGTGGAACCCACTGGTCACATGCCAATTTGTTTGATTTTGGCAATTTCCCTTTTCATTTCACGCTATTGCCATGTGAAAGCCACTGTTCCCATTTTATTATTTTGTCTTCTTTAGCCTTGGTTTCTCACTTCTTCACGTTTGAACTTTTGCTTTTTTTTTTTCACTTGCCAACTTAAATCTGCAAAAGAGAAGGAAAAAAAATATAATTTTAAATTGCAAAAAAAAAAATAATCACTAATTAATAATAATAAAAAATATATATATATAAATAAATATTAAGCTACTAAAAATCTACTTAAATTTAAAATAAATAAAATAAATTAAACTAATTATTTTTTTTTTTTGAATGATTGGGTTGCCTCCCAATTAGCGCTTTATTTAATGTCTATAGCTAGACCAAGTTACTCCCTTTTACTCGAGTCGGAGGACTTCGATGGATGAGATGCTATCACCCTCGAAATAAGGTTTCAGTCGGTGCCCGTTTACTTTAAAAGTACGATCTTCACTTTGAACTTCAATAGCTCCATGAGGAAAAATCCTTAAAATTGTAAATGGACCAGACCAACGAGATCGAAGCTTACCTGGAAAAAGTTTAAGACGAGAGTTAAATAGCAGAACCTTTTGTCCAACATAAAACTCGTGTCTTACAATATGTTTGTCATGCCACTTTTTGGTCCGTTCTTTATAAATTTTGGCATTTTCATAAGCTTGAAGGCGAAATTCATCCATTTCATTTAGTTGTAACACTCTTTTTTCTCCTATAGCTCCTTCATCAAAATTTAACAGTCTCATTGCTCAATATGCTTTATGTTCCAATTCCACTGGCAAGTGGCATGATTTTCCATATACCAACCGATATGGGGACATCCCAATTGGAGTCTTGAATGCTGTTCTATATGCCCATAATGCATCATCAAGTTTTCGTGCCCAATCTTTCCTAGAAGAACACACCGTCTTCTCAAGAATCTTTTTGATTTCCCTGTTAGATATTTCAACTTGTCCGCTGGTTTGAGGATGATACGGTGTTCCTACACGATGAGTCACACCATATTTCATTAGTAAGGAATCTAAATAACGATTGCAAAAATGTTTACCTCGATCACTAATAATAGCTCGTGGGGTTCCAAAACGGGCAAAAATATTCTTCCTTAGGAACTTCATAACACTTTTAGTATCATTATTTGGCAACGCCACTGCTTCCACCCATTTAGACACATAATCCACTGCCATCAAGATGTACTGGTTTGAGCAAGATTTTAGAAATGGACCCATAAAGTCGATTCCCCATACGTCAAATAACTCAACTTCTAAGATGTTTTGTACTGGCATCTCATTTCTCTTAGAAAGGTTACCTGTTCTTTGACATCTATCACAAGTAGAAACAAAATGAAAAGCATCTTTGAACAGGTTAGGCCAATAAAAACCGCATTGTAATACCTTAGCTGCCGTTTTAGAGTGTCCAAAATGACCACCACATTCAAGAATATGACAATGACTTAGAATATCATTCATTTTATGCTCAGGAACACATCGCCTAATAATCTGATCAGCACATGATCTAAACAAGTATGGGTCTTCCCAATAATAATATTTAACATCAGAAAAGAATTTCTTCTTTTGCTGATATGTCAAATTTGAGGGAATTATTTCACAAGCTAGATAGTTGGCTATATCAGCATACCATGGCATTTGAGTTGCAAAGACCGCGTACAGTTGTTCATCAGGAAATGATTCATTGATTGAGCACTCATTATCAGCAGTTCTCTCTAATTCCAGTCTAGAGAGATGGTCAGCTACCACATTCTCAGCACCTTTCTTATCTCGAATTTCAAAATCAAATTCCTGCAAAAGTAACACCCATCTAATTAGTCTTGGTTTAGCGTCTTTCTTTTGAAGGAGAAACTTAATAGCTGAATGGTCAGTGAAGACTATTGTTTTATTTCCTATCAAATAAGAATGAAATTTATCAAAAGAAAAAACAATAGCTAAAAGCTCCTTTTTAGTGGTTGCATAATTAAGCTGCGCATCATTTAAAGTCCGACTAGCATAATAGATAACATGCAACTTTTTGTCCTTTCTTTGTCCAAGAACCGCTCCCACTGCGACGTCACTCGCATCACACATCAATTCAAATGGTAACTCCCAATTTGGTGATGCCATAATAGGTGCCGATGTAAGCTCCTGTTTCAATCTGTTGAAAGCAATTAGACACTCTTCATTAAAATCAAAAGGCATATCTTTGGCTAACAAATTACAAAGAGGTTTGGTGATTTTAGAGAAATCTTTAATGAACCGGCGGTAAAATCCCGCATGCCCAAGAAAGCTTCGTACTCCCTTAACCGAGGTTGGAGGTGGTAGTTTTTCAATCACTTCAATTTTTGCTTTATCCACCTCAATGCCGTGCTCTGAAATCTTGTGACCTAGAACGATTCCTTCCTGCACCATAAAATGACACTTTTCCCAATTTAAGACTAAGTTAGTCTCTTCACATCTTTGTAAGACTCGGGAAAGGTTAGTTAGACAATGATCAAAAGAGGAACCAAAAACAGAAAAATCATTCATAAAAACTTCAATAAAATCTTCAATCATATCAGAGAAGATAGCCATCATAGACCTTTGAAAAGTCGTTGGTGTGTTACACAAGCCGAATGGCATCCTTCTATAAGCAAACGTACCATATGGACATATAAATGTAGTTTTCTCTTGGTCCTCCGGTGCAATTGGAATCTGTAAATAACCTGAATATCCATCTAGAAAGCAATAATATTTATATCCTGCAAGTCTTTCAATCATTTGATCCACAAAAGGTAAGGGAAAATGGTCTTTACGTGTTGCATTGTTAAGTTTCCTGAAATCAATACATACACGCCAACCTGTTACTGTTCTAGTTGGTATTAGTTCATTATTTTCATTGGCTACAACAGTAATTCCCCCCTTCTTAGGCACAACTTGTGTAGGACTAACCCAATTGCTATCTGAGATAGGATATATAATTCCTGCATCTAAAAGTTTGATGACTTCCTTCTTCACAACTTCCTTCATACTAGGATTTAATCTTCGTTGAGGTTCAATTGAAGGTTTGTGATTTTCTTCCATTAAAATTTTATGCATGCACAAAGAAGGGCTAATCCCCTTAATGTCAGCTATTGTCCAACCTATAGCTCTAATATGTGATCTTAGAACATGCAATAATTTTTTCTCTTGTTCCTTAGTCAAATCAGCAGCTATGATTACCGGAAGAGTAGAAAGCTCTCCTAAAAAGGCATACCTTAGATGAGCTGGGAGTTGCTTAAGCTCTAATGTAGGAGCTCTAACAATGGAAGGTACTGCAGGGGTTGATTCCTTCTCAAGTTTCTCAAACACTTGCTTTATTTCAGCATAAGTCCTATTAAGACCTTTCTTTGATCCACCTTTTTTAGATCCTACCACCTGTACCTCATCAATCTCCACCAACTCATTAGAACACAAAAATTCGGGTTGATTTAAAGTTTCTTCCACACATTCATCAATAATATCAACCCGATTACAATCAGAAAAATCAGAGGGGTATTTAGAAGCATTAAAAACATTAAAAGTTACCTCTTTTTGTCCCACTCTCAATGTCAACTTACCTTGTTCTACATCAATTAAGGCGCGTCAAGTGCGGAGATAAGGTCTTCCTAAAATCAGTGGTACTTCTCCTTCTTCTTCCATGTCAAGAATTATAAAATCAGCAGGAAAGATGAATTTTTCGATTTTTACAAGAATGTCTTCAATTACACCCAAAGGATGTCTGATCGATCTATCCGCTAGCTGTAATGACAAGGTGGTGGGTTTAACTTCCCCCAATCCTAATTTTTTAAACAAAGAAAAGGGCATTAGATTTATGCTAGCACCAAGATCACATAAAGCTTTACTACTCTCATTATTTCCTATTTTGCAATCAATAATAAAACTCCCTGGATCTTTTAGTTTTTGAGGTAGTTTTCTCTGAATAATGGCACTGCATTCAGCTGTCAACTTCACCGTCTCATATTCTTCTAACCTTCTCTTTTTGGTAAGAATTTCCTTCAAAAATTTAGCATATGATGGCATTTTCGCTAAAGCCTCTGCAAAAGGAATGTTAATGTGCAGCTTTTTAAAGATATCTAAAAATTTAAGGAAATTCTTATCTTCTTTATGCTTTTGAAGTCGTTGAGGAAAAGGAACCGGTGGAACATAAGCCTTGACTTGCTCGGATTCCTTTTTTTCATATCCTCTTCTTCCTTCTTGTCATTGCTGTCCGTTTTTTCCTTTCTTGATACATCAGATTCCTTATTCTTTTGCTCTTCTAGCTCTCTACCATTCCTTAATGTAACTACCTTCAATTGTTCCTTTGGATTTGTCTCTGTATTGCTCGGTAAATTACCTTGAGTTCTATTTGTCATGGCTTGTGCCAATTGACCAATTTGAAGCTCTAAATTCTTGATAGAGGCTTGTTCATTTTGAAATGTAGTCTTGGTATCGACCATGAAATCTGTGGTTGCTTTGGTGAGCTTAGCAACTAAATCTTCCAATGAAGTTTTCTTCTCTTGCTGCTGAAATCCAGGTGGAGGTCTTTGCACATTCTGCTGGTTAGTCCATGAGAAATTAGGGTGATTTCGCCATCCAGGGTTGTACGTGTTAGAATATGGGTTGTGCTGTTGGCGGCCCTGAGTAGCTACATAATGAGCTTGCTCCGAATTTGGCTGATTAAAAGATACCTCCTCTTGGCACTCATTGGTTCCATGTTGTCCACCACACGTTTCACATACCTGCACATAAGAATGAACAGCATTTAGTCCTAATTTATCAACTTTGCTAACTAAAGCATCTATTTTAATATTAAGAGCAGAAATAGCATCAATTTCTAGAACTCCATTGGGTTTCTTGAGGGTGCTTCTGTCGGAAGAGTTGTACATATAGTTGTTCATTGCAATTTCCTCAAGAAGCTTCATTGCATCATCCATTTCTAGTCCCATAAAAGCTCCTGCTGCTGCTGCATCTACCAAGATTCGAGTATTGGGATAGAGACCAGTGTAAAAATTCTGCACTAACATCCAATCTGCTATTCCATGATGTGGACACTTCCTCAAAAGATCTTGAAACCTCTCCCAAGTATCATATAAAGCTTCAAACTCTCGTTGTGCAAAGTTATGAATTTCATACCTTAACTTTGCCGTCTTTGCTGGCGGAAAGAATTTTGTTAAGAATCTCTTAGCTAGATCATTCCAATTAGTAATTGTCCTTGCTGGCAGAGATTCCAACCAACTTTGAGCCTTGTCTCTAAGTGTGAAAGGAAAGAGTCTTAGTCTAATTGCCTCATCAGAAACTCCGTTAGTCTTAAATGTGCCACAAATAGCCAAAAATATTGAAATATGCAAATTTGGATCTTCAGTGGTCAACCCTCCAAATTGACATGAATTTTGAAGCATAGACAGTACATATGACTTAATCTCAAAGTTGTTAGCTTCAATGGTAGGTTGCACAATGCTTGATGTTGCTCCTTCAACAGTTGGGGTCGAATAGTCGCGCAATGCGCGCCTGGCTGGTTCCCCCATTACTATATCCTTTTTCGGTTCCTTCTTTTCTCTCCCTTAATCTACTCAATTTCAGGATCAAATGGCAATAATTCAAAACTTTTTGATCTTCTCATACACCTGCAAAACAAAATCAAGAGAGAAATCAAAAATAAAATAAAATAAAGTCTAAAGTAATAGTAAATTATTTTGTATTGATATTAATCTAATCAATCCCCGGCAACGACGCCAAAAACTTGTTGTCGGTTTTCCCAAGTATACGAAATCGATTCTAGTAATAAAGAGTGAATGAGTTATCATTCCCACGAGGACTGATGATCAAGTACCAAAATTATGATAATTTCCTATTATTTAGACAAGCAAAACTTAATTGATTAAAATAAATAGTAATTGTGAAAATAAAAACACACAAACAATCGAGAGATTAAAAGAAATCAACAGATGAGAAGCAAGGGTATCTTTGAGTTCATTTGAATTTATTTTTTCAATTATAACTATTAACAATCAAATTTAATTACTTAAACAAGGAAAAATAATCCTAAGATATTTAACATGCTTTCCCAAGCTAAGCTAAACTTATTCACTAATGCCTATTAATCTTTTATAACAGATATTAATGAATAAATTTACGAATATGATTATTCTCAATAAATTCCCACAAGTCAAGTTATATTATTTCCATTCAAACTATATTCTTGTGTTATTTACAATTCCAATTCAATCTTAAAATTTTCCTTCCGTATTAATTTTAAGAAAATAGATCAATCAATCAATGGCCAGTTAATTGATGGCATTAAGCATAATTGTAAACAATTGCAAAAGTAAAGAAAACTAATTGAAATAATTAAAAAGAGTAAAAATTCAAGTTACATCAAAGATAACCCTACAGAAAATTTAGCTCATGTTAATCATGTTCAAGAATCCAAAATAACAATTCAAATTCAATAACATAGTTAAAGCAAACTTGAAATTGAGTAGAGATGAAAATCTTGGTACTTGAAACTTTGATTCCAAATCTTGATTCTTCAATTCTTCTTCTTGTTTTCGTCTCTCTTTTTTGAGATAGAATGACCTTTTTTATGGAAAAAGTGTCCCAATTGGAATAGGAGAGCTCTAGGGCTTGTTTTGGAAGAAACAAAATAGAGTTTGAATCCAAAAATAATTAAAATACTTCATTCCCGTTTTTATCCCTGTCACCACACCCTCAGGTGGTGATTTCTGCCCAATGTCACCACCTGAGGTGGTGAAACAATCTGTCTATCTAACCCTCACAGCCTTGGGTGGTGAAACTATCTGGTTGCTTTCTTTCACCATTTTGCACTCTTATTAAACCTCTAAATCTTCCAATGTTAACTTTATGTCTTCAAATGAACTCCAAACCCATTAATCATTGAAGATTAACAAGATTAAACCTAAAATCACCAAGATTAACACAATTAAGCCAACTTAGCAATAAAAAGAAAAGAAATAAAGAATGTAACTGAAATATAATGGAACTTAGCTACTAAATTACTATTCCAACCTAAAATTTACTTAAAAATAACCTATAAAATCTATGTAAAACCTACTGACATAAAGTTATATTAAGAAGGTTAAATATAAATTAGAATTTAAAATTTACCCATTATCAAATGATTCACTAGGTACATATTGAGTTGGCATTATCCATCAAATAAGTAATAGTACACATACCAACCTAGTACCTCTGCATTCCATTTCAATCTATATGTACAAAATTGAGATGAAATATAATGCTTTTTTGTTGAGGTGTAGTTGTGGTGGTAAAAAAGTTAATTTCCTATTAATCAACCACTTTTTAGGTGATTTGGAATTTTTTAATTTCGAAATCCCATTGTCAACCTGTTAAGATGAAATACAAATGGTTAAAGTAATTTGTAAAGTTAGTATTTGCATTACTTTAATAAATTAGTGTACCTTTGGATTGGCCTTCTCATATGTGCCCATAATATCATCTTCATCATTTTTTAAAACTCTAGGAGCTTTTTTGCTTGTAGGGTTTATATGATTGCAAAACATGTATCTCTTTTCTTTAAGGACAAATCCCCATTAACTTGTTTCAAATAAATTCGCAAAAATATCTAAAAATGATTGTATCGATGCTAGTGCTTTTACAAGATATGGCTCTTCTTGCATGTCTTCTTCTCCTAATTTTTCAGATATTGCCTTCGCATTCTCGTACCGAATGAGGTTATGTAAAAATATTTGAATAGCTACTTTCATTTTCTCTAAGCTATCCTTTATTTTATCACAAGCTTTGCTTACATTCAATGCTGCTTTACTGATTATATGTAGCATATATCATGGTTTGTTCGCCATGGCATCCTTAGATTTGGAATGAACAGGAGCCTTTTTGTCACTTGATTCTGATTCATATATTAAATGAAACACATTTGATTTTTTTTTATGGCAAACCCATTAATTTTAATTAGGTTAGATGACATGAAAACAACAATCCTAAAATGAGAATATATACACTAATATTTTAGACTGAGATAAATCTCAAATTTTATAGAGATAAAACAAAACAAATTCATAGCAAATTGTTATATTCATTATATAATTATCTTTTTAATTTATATTGTTTGATAAACACTAATAAAATATATACACTTAATTTCTAGGACTGGTCCACTTCTGCAATTGAAAAAAATGCAAAAAGAATCTCAAAATTATAAGAATAAAAAAAATGCAGAAAAGTATACGCAAAAGGCTGGCCATCATCGTTGCCGGTCTACTGCCCCTCTGTCGTGCTCTCTCTCTCTTTGGTATTCCTCTCGGGTTGATTTCATCAACGGTCACTCAACTTATCACTTATCGAGCAAAAGTAACCAATTTTTTTTTCTGACTTAAATGTTACTGAACTTTTAGCATTTTTGCAAAAAGTCATGTTGACCGGAATCCAACGAGGACCCTCGCCGGATTGATGACATGGCATGCCATATCAGAAATTACATGTCGTTTAACAATATTTCCAACAAATGCTACATTTAAATCAATTTCACTTACAGTCACTAAACTTATCATTTATCGTGCAAAAGTAACCAACTTTTTTTTTCCAACTTAAATGTTACTGAACTTCTAATATTTTTGCAAAAAAGTCATGTATTTACTATTCATCACCACGTGTCATATGCCATGTCATCAATTCGGCAAGAGTTCTCGCCGGATTTCGGTCTACATAACTTTTTTACAAAAATATTAGAAGTTCAGTGACATTTAAGTCAAAAAAAAAATCGGTTACTTTTGTTCGATAAGTGATAAGTTGAGTGACTATGAGTGAAATTGACCCTATTCCTCTCTGTTCTCCTTTCTTTTCTTTTTCTTTTTCTTTTTCTTTTCTTTGTTCTTTCTTTTTGCTTTCTTTTTTCTTTTGTCTCGGGTCTGTCTTCTCCCTGTGTGTTTTTACCTTTTTGTTCCTTTTTATATAATCTATTTTTTTCTTTTTATTTTCATCTTTTTTTATATGTGAATGGGTCACGGGCTGCCCGTGACTCAACTCTATTATTTTTTTTAACCCTGATCACAAGCAATCTCAGAATTCAATGTCTACAAGTACCAAAAAAATAATTAAAAAAAAGTACAATTTCTGATCTATATTATTCTTTAATGGAGAATAAGCTCATACAATTGTTATAAGCATAAGAAAGAAAAAGTACAACTTTATACAAAAAAAACGAAAAGCAAAAAATAATTGCTCCTAATTACTTCTACCTGTAGAAATAAGAAAGTTGAATGCATATAGCTACCAGAATCTTTTATGAGATGTACAAGGCAATTATTCATTTTACTCACATCTACCAAAATGTTATAAGCCAACAAGCAACCTGAACTGAACTTTACTTTCTTTGTTTGCCATTCTTTTCTTTGTTTTTACTGCTTCTCGTGGATATATGTTGCATAAATAAATTAAATGATTAATTACAAATTTGTACCGAAACTATAGGGTGTTTATAACATCCCAAATTTTGAACTAGTTAATCAAAATTTTTAAATTTAAAAATAATGCGGTTTACCATCAGTAATGGTCCAAATATATTGTTATGAATAAATTATGGACACAAAATAAGTAAATAAAGTAAAATTAAGATAAATAAATGAATAAAAATATATAAAAGTAAAATTATCATGAGACTTCTGAAAATTTCTAGAAAAAGAAAGAAAAAGCGGAAGAAAATAAGGGAGGAAATATGGGGGATGATGAAAAAAAAAGAAGAAAGAGAAAGAGAAAACGCAGAAGGGAGAGAGCGAGATAAGATAGAGAGAGAGCAGGGGACACAGCTCACTAACGCTGGCGACCCCATCACCAAGGCAACGGAGACAGCTCGCCAGCACCGACAATAGCTAATGCTGCCATTTCCCCGCTGTTCTCGCCATCTTTGCCTCTTCTCCAAGAGAAAGAAGCCGAAGCTTCTCCCCTATTTTTCGACCAACTTCGGTGGCGGATAGCGACACGTATACCGCCACCGAACTCCTAGCGATCAGGCAAGTCTTCGATGTACATGGATCGTCCCCACTCGTCGGCAAACGGGAGATCAAAATTGGGAAGTCGAAACTTTTTGACAACTATTCTGGCCAAACGACGGGGAGTTAGGGAGCGTGACTATGGGCAAAAAGTCCCTTACGTCCTGGGTTTCATGTTGGCAGTGGCGATGAAGCTCCAGCGAGGCTTCGATGATCGGTAGAGGAGACGAGCAAAATTGAGCTAAAATTTTGAAATTTGACTCCAAATGGTATATGGAAGCTTGAACTTGCTTATTTCATGCAAAATTTATATTATGTATGTATAAGGGTATGCAAATTAAGTTATGGACAAATTTGATTAAGTGTAAATTTATGAAACTGGGAATTAAGGCATAAAGAATGTGAAATTGAACATTTGGATGTTTAATTAATAGGCTTATGGTTAATCCCCTATTATGTAACTAATAGAAATACATGTAAATGGTATAGAGAAATTAAATCGATGTGATGATTGAATAATTAGCTAATAATTAAGTGAATCATGGCATTAGAACGGAAGAAATGTATGTGTTTATTGGTGATGCAATTTGGTAACTAATATGGAATATAGAAAGAAATATGTAAATGATAGAATTAAGTTAGGAAGTGAATTCTACTTTGTTGTTGTGTTTTCCCTTGGTTGGCAGCATAGCATTTTTCTGGTTATATATGAGTTCCAATGGGTTAAGTAATGGAATATTGAGTAATGTTGTTAATTTAAAAGAAAGAGTTGATAATCTATCTCTTATACATTGTAACACCCATACTATCACTTCGCAATACACAAGATATGAGCGCACGATTACCATGGAAAAATTCGGGTACAATTTTTTTTTTTAAATCCAATAATTTCATTCAATCATCTTACTTATGTGAATCTCATTAATTTCATTAACGGCTCAAGTATATCAAATGTTACTATTTGTCTAGGAGAAATTCGGCAGCATGACGGCTATAAAACTAACTATCCCCTCCTGCAAAGTCAAATAATACACAGCCCATCCTGGGCACAACAACAAAACATCCCATCCATCAATCCGAAATCATCATAACATTTTTGAATTATAGACCATCATAAACATTTATTCATATACATGCCAATACTGATCCAAAAGATATTCATTAATACATGTACATATCTTGAAAATTCATATAAAAAGATTCTTCACTAACTATACTTCTTCAGCTCCAAAAATCTTGAGGTATGCTCTCTCCTCACAAAAACCCGCTGTACCTGCACGCAGTTAATAAAACTACGTGCTGAGCATTAAAAATTCTCAGTGGTGGTTACCAATTCAAAACTTTCCAGTAGCAATGCATTCACACCCACACACATACACATGCATAACAATTTATTTTATAACACTCATTTTCATTTCTACTATATAATTCTTATTCTTGACTAAATTTACAATTTCGTCCTTTCACTTCAATAATACCATTACTTGATCTTATTGCTAATTAAATTCTTACTAACATGTCAATTTATTCTCAGGTTCTTAAATCATTAATACTATTTCATGTAACTTCCAATCTATCAATTATAAATCAAATGCTATCATGTTGCCCCTAATACCATTCAAGTAGAAATCTGTGAACCGGATACACGGAATGTGGATCCCAAGGTCCACAACACTATAAAGTAACCTCGAAAAACCACTCAACACTATCACTGAACACTTTATCACTTTTTACTATAGTAGTCCGTCATTGGCCTACCTAATGGAGTTGTCAAGACTCCAACTGCGGTATGGATTCCCCATGGCTAGCCATTATATCCTAAACTAGATCAACTATCAAACACTACTAAGGGCATAAAAATCATATCGATTAAATTCTTTTTGATAACTCATTTCCGTTCTTTTCATTTAATCATTTTAACACTTAAAACATCTTAAATTCACTTTTAATCATAACATACTCATTAATTCAATTCCAACCATAATACCCTTTTTAAATAAAATCACATTCAATTAGTTTCAAAAATTCCATAAGTCTATTACATATTGAAAATGTCTTTTATGATCACTTTGTATTATTATTTTTCACATTAACAAAATACATTAAAATACATCATAAAATCCATTCAGTCCAATGTACCCTTTGTTGGTTAAAATTTGGTTACATGTATCTCATACATATGCGGAATTTAAAACTTTAAACAAATTAATTATAGATCTTTGCCATGAAATTATATTTCTTATTCTAAAAGAATGAAAAATCACCTTGAGGTTTGTTGGTCAGTTGATTTTCCTTCGCACCGAGTTGTCGCAAACCACAGTGTCCAATTTTAGAACACCTCCAAGTTGTCCATACCAGAGAAAAGAGAATAATGAACCAACAATTGGATGAACAATGGGGCTACCGAATTTTTCCTTGTGGCTAGAAGAAAATTTCGGTTGGTGAAGGAGAGAGGAAGGAGAATAGAAAGAATTCTAATTTTTCTATATTTCTCTTTTTTTATCATTATCCCACTTCTGCTTTTATACTCAAAGTTAAAAACATAACTCTAGTAGGATTAGAACTCTAAAAAGATAGAGTATTAATTATTAATTAACTCTTAATTAATTATTTTCTCAAACTATATGGGATTAGGACTCTAGGACATGCTTATCTAACAATCTCCCACTTGCACTAGAGCTAATCACATTTCCCATAATAATATCAAATATTATTATTTTTCTGTATTTTTTACCATTTTATCCTTTTTCTATAGGTGTGTGACCTATTGGGTTTTCTGATACACCTGGCAGTACAAACATAATTGCAATCAATAAATTGCATGATTTAAACTCTTTAAACCATTGTATTAATTCTCCAATTTATATTTATATTTATATTCATGTACAAATCATAAGAGGCTTCTAGCCAAGCATCATGATTACCTAAGTGACTGAAAAATCAAGTGTTTTTGACTGAACCCTTTCATAGAATAGTTACCGTGCAATTACTCCTTTCACCACACTTTATCTCATTTAGGTTTTGAGTATGAATTTTGTCAACTCATATAAACCTAAATAAAATTGTTCTAAAAATTTAACCATTGTTCTCAAAATACCCTTTATGGATCTCATCCACCTTTGCATTCTACTCTGCCCAGAGATTCTCTGAACAAAGGTATTATTTAAATGTGTGAGATAACTCCCATAATAAATCTGGGATGGTGAATCCTTTATTGATCACTTAACTATCTTCAAGTAGGTCATGATATACCCAACCTCCTAACTATGGTTACCCCTCGATGGAGGTAAGTAGTTATAGAATCAAAATATATCACTCACTACTTAAGATAACTTTGATGATCTCAAGTCTGAGGATACTTGCACCACTGCTATGTAAAGATTCCTCACTGACATGGATTTAATATCCATGTGATGATTCTCATGACAAGTCTCCAATGAACTTGTTCTTTTAACAAGCATTCACATATTAGCTTTGACCATCTCTATGATCACAGTTATGAGAACAGCTACTTGAACCATTCAAGAAGCATAACATGTGCTAGTCTATCCGTATTAATAATGTCCTTTCTTATTAATACTATGACTAGGGATATTTAGATATTAACACATTTAGATGCAACAGACATCTCATATCATAAACTTTTCATGATTGCCTTTGCACTGTATTTATAATACCAATGACTGCATTTATTAATTTAAGACATTTTGTCAAGCAATAAGTAATAATAACATAGCTTTAATAAATGTAAATTGCCTTTTTCATAAATGAAAATTAAGGTCATATACATGACATAATTTCTCATTCTACATGGGCTCCAGGAAATACTCCTAACTATCTCCCACTTGCACTAAAGCCAATCAATCATGTGTCTTAAGCCCATACTATACGTATGGTGGTCGTACTTACTCTGGGATAATGCCTTAGTGAGAGGATCAACCACATCGTCATTTATGGGGAACCTTTCTATCTTCACATTTTGTCTTATTATTATCTCTCGGATGAGATGGTAGCGCCTGAGAATATGCTTGGATCGCTGATAAGACCGTGGTTCCTTTGCTTGCGCAATGGCTCCATTGTTATCACAATACAAGGGTATTGGATCAATAATGCTAGGCACCACTCCTAGTTCAATAATGAACTTCTTGATCCATACTACTTCCTTAACTGCCTCTGAAGCAGTAATGTACTCAGTTTCTATAGTAGAATCAGCAGTTGTCTCTTATTTGGAACTCTTCCAACTGACTGCTCCTCCTCCCAGTATGAACACAAAATTCGATTGTGATTTACAGTCATCTTTGTCTGACTGAAAGCTGGCATCAGTATACCCGCTTACTTGTAAATTACCTTCTCCATATACCAAGAATATATCCTTAGTTCTTCTTAAGTACTTAAGGATATTCTTGACTGCAGTCCAGTGTTCCTCACCATAATTGGATTAGAATCTGCTTGTGAGGCTTAAAACAAATGCTACATCTGGACGTGTACATAACATAATATAAATGATAGAACCAATTGCAGATGCATATGGTATTTTATTCATACTCTCTATCCTCTTATGTCTTAGGACACATAGACTTAGGAAGGTGCTTCCCATGTACTATAGGAATGAATCCTTTCTTAGAGAGATCCGTATTGAACCTCTTCAATACTTTATCTATGTATGTAGACTGTGAAAGACCTAGCAACCTATTGGATCTATCTCTGTAGATCCTAATTCCCAAGATATAGGATGCTTCTCCGAGGTCTTTCATGGAGAAATATTTGGATAACCAAATTTTAACTGATTGAAGAACAGAGATATCATTTCCCATGATCAATATGTTATCCACATATAGAATAAGGAAAATGATTGCACTCCCACTGACCTTTTTATATACACAAGGCTCATCCTCATTCTGTGAGAAACCAAATTCTTTACTTGTCTTATTGAATCGGATGTTCTAACTCCTAGATGCTTGCTTCAAACCATAAATGGATCTTTGAAGCTTGCATACCTTTTTACCATTTCCTGATGTGAACCCCTCAGGCTGTGTCATGTACACTTCCTCGGTCAGATTTCCATTCAGGAAAGCTGTCTTCACTTCTATTTGCCAAATCTCATAATCATAATGAGCAACAATGGCTAAAAGCATTCTAATGGACTTAAGCATCACTACTGGAAAAAATGTTTTATCGAAGTCAATACCTTCTCTTTAACGATAGCTTTTAGCTACCAAACTAGCCTTATAAGTAACTACATTGCCTTCCATGTCAGTCGTCTTCTTGAAGACCCATTTGCATCCTATGGATTTTATCCCTTCAGGTGGTTGAGTCAAAGTCAATACTTTGTTCTCATACATGGAGTCCATTTCGAACTGCATAGCCTCAAGCTACAAATCACGTTCTAAACTATTCAAAACTTCTTGATAGCTTGTAGGCTCACTGTCCTTTACTACAATTACATTCTTATCTGAGTCCATGAGAAATTGATATCTCAGTGGGATAGAACGTATCCTAGTATATTTTTTAAGAACTTATGTATTTTCAGGTTTAACTGTAATCTCATCATTATGAGATTCAGTTTCAGGTTCAACCGGTTGATCTGCTTTATTTTGTGGGTCTTGAACTTCACTAAGTTCTATTTTACTCCCACTGTCATCTCTTAGAAGAAATACTCTTTCTAAGAAGACAGTATGGCTTGAAATAAACACCTTTTGTTCCAAGGGATGATAGAAGTAATATCCAATTGTTTCTCTTGGATATTCCACAAATAAACATTTGTCAGATTTATCATCTAGCTTTTTTGACATTGTCTTCTTCATATAAGCAGGACAACCCCATACCTTCATATGAGAAAGTGTGGGTTTCTTATCATTCCATATCTCGTATGGAGTAACATCAACCGACTTACTTGGAACTCTGTTTAATGCATAAACAGCAGTTTCCCATGTATAACCCCAAAAGGACTTAGGCAAGTCTGCTAGGCTCATCATGGATCGAACCATATCTAATAGTGTTCGATTCCTCCTCTCAGATACACCATTATGTTGTGGTGTATATGGTGGAGTCCATTGAGATAATATCCCATTATCTCTAAGATAATCTTGAAACTCTTAGCTTAAGTATTCTCCACCTCAATCTGATCTAAGTGTCTTAATACTTTTGCCAAGTTGTTTCTCTACTTCACTTATAAACTCTTTGAACTTTTCAAAAGCTTCAGATTTGTGCTTCATTAGATAGATATATCCATATCTAGAATAATCATCTATGAAGGTTATGAAGTAGGAATAACCTCCTCTAGCATGTGAATTCATTGGACCACATACATCAGAATGTATTAGTTCTAATGTTTCACTTGATCGTACTCCTTTACCAGTAAAGGTATTTTAGTCATTTTGCTTAATAAGCAAGACTCGCATGTATCAAATGATTCATAATCAAATGATCCCAAATCACCAAACTTGTGTAATTTGGTCATGCATTTCTCATTTATATGGCTTAAACGACAATGCCATAAATATGAGGTATTAAGATTATCTTGTTTTATTCTCTTGGTATTCATATTATAAACTTTTTTATTTAAACCAAGAACAAATATGTCATTCTCAACAATTGCATTAACATAAAATATATTATTCTTATAAATTAAACAATTGTTCTCCTTATTTAAAGAAATATCATAATCGTTCAATAAACAACTGAAAGAAACAATACTTCTAGATAAAACTGGAACATAATAACAGTTTTTAAGCTCTAGTGTTAATCCATTCGGAAGAGGCAGGTGATAAGTCCCCACAACTTGTGTAGAGATGTTATGTCTAGTGGCTGACTACAAACATATCTCCGCCTTTTCGACTCTTCTACTGCTTCTAAGACCCTGCAGATCATTACATAAGTGAGATCCACATCCGGTATCTAATACCCAAGATTTCTTAGAAGTAATAGAATAAGTATTAATTTCAATCATATGAATACCTGGAGTTGAAACCTCAGCCTGCTTCTTCTCCTTTAGAGAATCTAAGTAGACTTTGCAGTTTCTCTTCCAGTGGCGATCCCTTCTACAATGGAAGCAAGTCCCTTTAGGATTCTTCTCCTTTTTGGCAGCCTTTTTGTTGAATTTACTACCATGCTTGGGCTGCGCCTTGGTTGCCTTTTTCTTTTGCTTCTTGCCCTTATCAGCAGAAGAGACAACCATGACTGACTTTAGATCCTTTTAAAGTGATCCTTCAGCTGTCTTAAGCATATTAATAAGCTCATGTATAGAAACCTGAATCTTATTCATGTTGAAGTTAAGCACAAAAGGTGCAAAACTTGAAGCCAACGAGAACAAGATTAGATCTATGTATAGATCATTATCCATTACATAGCTGAGCCTACCCAAGTGCTCTATGTACCCATACATCTTAAATGCATGAGCAACAGCTGAGGTGGCCTCCACCATCTTACAACTAAAAAGAGCTTTAGCAATCTCATATTGCTCACTTCTAGCTTGAGTAGCATATAGCTCCTTTAAGTCTACAATGATGGTTCTAGCATCCATCTGTTCGTGTTGCTTCTGAAGCTCATAGGACATAGCACCAAGCATTATACATGTTGCTGCTTCAGTATCCTCCATATATTTTTTATAAATGCTCTTGATCTCATTAGAGGCATCATCAGATGGAAGTGGTGGTGGATCATTATCCAACACATAATGGATCTTTTCGGCCCTAAGAAGAATTCTCACTTGCCTTATCCAATCAGAATAATTGCTGCCTTCCAGCTTGTTATCTAAAATAGCTCGCAGATTAACGTGAGTAGTGCTTATAATGAAGTCCTAAATGTGAAGAAATAAACTTATATAAGAGTATGATCATGTATATAGATGCATTAATTAGGTCTTTAATTAATCCATTTAACTCCCACTATTTTATTACGAATCAATAGCCCTCACTATATGATCTGAGAAAACCCGTTGGTTTTCTTAGTGGGCCAATATCCAATCCTTGATATGAAATTTAACCTTGACTTTGGTTAATAAATCAAACTTTATATCCTTGAAAGGTAGTTATCTCTATACCAATTGTGTCTCTATACAATTATTGGGTTATCAACAAGCTAATGGGCTAGGTCCATTCTCCAATCTTGACTCTAGGTCCATTAGCCTTGACTTTGGTCAACAAGCTAATGGCTAGCTAAGAAGGCCCATTAATTGGATTTGAACATATTCGATATAATGTGGGCTTGATTTTGGTCAACAATCCACACTATAAAGAACTCTGGTTCTCTTCTAATTAATGGAAGGCTAATTTATCTTAGTATTATTTAGAGGGATTTTTGTTAATTAAGTCTCATCATACATATACATTGGTATATTACCTATATCTATTGCATAAATATAAAGCATACAATTATGACTTAGTTATGGACTTTACTACATTGACCTCCCTGAGCCAAAAGGGAGATCAAAAGGTCTAACCTAGGTAGTATGCATGATCAAACAAATAAGAAATTTTACAAAATCTTCATTCTTCATTCGGCTCATCTTGCTCTATTGCTTGTGATCTTCTTTTATTATTCTAATTCTAACCTATGCAATCTAATTACATATTATAATTAGAGAATACATAGAAAAACAATTGGCCGGGACATGAAAATCCTCATGGGCCGAATCATGCAATATGCTCAATCACATTAGGCTTTAGTCTATAACTTACCATCATACCAAACATAAACCCTTATATGCAATTCTAATGCATAAATTAGAGCCATACATGGAATAATTAACTTGTTTCAACTCTTGAAACTATTTATGAGCTATTATCTTAATGTGATCAAGATTAGGAAACTTTTTGCATGCATATGTTCTTGTCTTAATTATCAATCCCATTAATTTTAAATTGATTATTTAATTAATTAATCATATTAAATTAATTAAAATCAATTTGGGTCAAAATTATGGTGGGCTGAAATCCGCACCATTAATTTTAATAATGTGTTCACGCAAACCAGTTTTGTGCATTTGGGCTTCAATGGGGTTTGGAATTGGGCCATGCATATACCAAGCCCATTCCAGCCCATTAATAAACTTAATTATGGTCTGTAATTTTAATTTAAATTAGCTCATTGGGCTTACCAAATCATATGCTAATTTAAATGAAGCCCGCAGACTTAATTAAGCCCATTAATTAATTTTAGCCTACTAATTTAAATCCAATTTAATTAGAGCCCCAATAAATTAATCAAATTAATTAAAAAAACATTTATACATTTTATGTAACTTAAAATTAAGATCAAAATTCGTTCTTTCGAAGAACTAATCAAGAACACAACTTTACTAAACTTTTCGGTAAAATCAATTTTTCATGCAAAACTTAACCGATTTCAATTCCATTTGATCCTATGATTTAATATCACATATTAAAAATATAAATTATCATCAAAATAATTTTCACATGGATCAAAAATAAAATAAATTTAAAACAGCCCCTCCTGCGCAGAAGACTGTTCTTCTACACAGAGAGTTTTTCTCTGCGGCTAAAAATTGATTTTTCCTTTTTTTTTAATCACATAATTAAAGAAATCATTATTTCTTAAATTAACATTCATGAACATCAAAATCATAATTTTAAAAATTCATGAAATAAATAACTCAAAAATTAAAAAATTATTCCCCACAATTAATATATTTTAATTTTATGGCTAAAAACCTTGGATTTGATACCATGTGGGTTAAATTTGGTTACATGCATTTCATACATATGCGAAATTTAAAACTTTAACTAAATTAATTATAAATGTTTGCCATGAAATTATATTTCTTATTCTAAAAGAATGAAAATCACCTTGAGGTTTGTTGGTCAGTTGATTTTCCTTCGCACCGGGTTGTCGCAAACCACAGTGTCCAATTTTAGAACACCTCCAAATTATACACACCAGAGAAAATAGAAGAATGAATCAACAATTGGATGAACAATGGGGCTACCGAATTTTTCCTTGTGGCTAGAAAAAAATTTCAGCTAGTGAGGGAGAGAGGAAGGAGTGTGGAAAGAATTCTAATTTTTCTATATTTCTCTTTTTCTATCCTTATCCCACTTCTGCTTTTATACTCAAGGTTAAAAATATAACTCTAGTAGGATTATAACTCTAAAAAGATAGAGTGTTAAATATTAATTAACTCTTAATTAATTATTTCCTCAATCCATATAGGATTAGGACTCTAGGGCATACTTATCTAACACCCTTAACACTACCATTTTTAATTTCATTCCTTTATCACTCACTTCATTACTTTACACTCAAATTTACATGTAACTATTACTATTTAGCATTAAACCTCAAATATACTTACATATATTATACCTATACCATTCGGCCCATTAGGGATTTTTCCCCATAAATTCTTTCGTCCCAATTTTAACTTCCTAAAATTCATTTCTAGCATCCTAATGTACAATTATCAGGTTAATTTCAATTTAGAATACACAATACACACAATTCACTTTGAACATAACCAAAAATCATGAAAACTGCAAAGGAAACAATTGAATTTAGTAACCACAAACCTCTTATACTTGCTTTAGGCCTCTAAAACTTCCTTCTCCTTGCCTTTTCCTCTTGAGCAACCTTCCCCTCCCTTTTCCTTTACATTGACCGAAAACCCCACAAGAAAAACCCATCAAATTTTTGCTTTAATAATGAAATCCAACCACAAAAATATCTTATATATACCTTAAATTACCACACTGAACCATAAAATCAATTAAATTCCATCAATTTTACTTACCTTACTTTACACCCCTCACATGAATACCTCAAACTTCCTTCACTTTTCTTTCCCAAATGAAGGCTAGCACTCAGCAAATAGTAGAAAAGAGGCAAAATTCCAGTAGAGGGGCTTAGATTTGAGGGATGAGATGAAGAGAATTGAAGAAAAATTGGGGAGGAAATGAAGAACAATATTTGGTCTTGGAGAAGCATGAAGAAGAAGGAAGAGAACGGTGGAAAATTCTAGGGACATACGCACTTTTCTAGCTATTTATAGGGGTAGGTATGGGTTGGGCTTGACTCTCCCACTTGGCCTAACAAAAAGTAACCCAATTAAGTTATTTTTAATCATTTATGCAATCTCAATATAATTCTTTCACTTCCTAACTTCAATTTCACTCAAATTTGATTCTATAATTCACGACATATTTCTAATAACTTACACATAAAATTTTAGCTCAATCAGAGACCGTTTCTCGGCTCGGTAATTATTTACCCTATCCGATAGTTAACTTTTCACTGTCATTAAAATATTAATTTCTTTACCCCAATGGTTCTAATCATTATTACGAGCACGTTCATATTTTCATAATATTTTTTAAGATCCGTAGCTAAAGATACGGTCCGGTCAATACATAGGATAAAAATTAGGTCAATTCGGACTGAAGAAGCCTTCAAACGCCCATCTGAAGTCACAGATGGCCTGGCCGTCCCTCACCACTGATGGCCTGGCCATCTGTCGCCCAACAGATGCCCGTCTATCACCACAGACGGTCGTCTGTCGTTCACAAATGCCCTAAAACCCCCTTTTTGGCCATTTCGAACCCGTTTGACCTCAAATTTTTGCCTACGGACTCATCATAACCAGCATTTTCTGATGATCAATTAAAATATTTCCCACCCATGGATGAATTTTCAAACCAGGTCCACTGGTTGACCTCAGAAAATACTATTTATGACTAACTCGACTTTCGGGCTATTACATACATGGGCCAAATGGTTGGAAATAAAATGAGGATAGATAGATTTAGTTTAAGTTATAAATTCTGATTTAGACCAAGTATAGGGTATCTAAACTGTATAAAATTTATTCTTAATGGTGATCAGATGTCACGTTGTATTATCCTTTTATTTAAAATACTCTATGTGTTCTATATTAACTCGTTGGTTAAAAATTTGAAATAAATCTTGGGGCGGATGTTATTGGGTTATGGAATGGGAAGCTTTTGTGCCTTAAACTAAATAGAAAAATAAGTAGGTGATCTAATGGACTACAAAAGGGTAATATTAATATGCATCATTTGGAGTATTGTATTATAATAGTTATATGACAAGGTAAATGTAAAGATGTATTAATATAGTTATATGACAAGGTAAATGTAAAGAATGTGAATTTGTTTGATTGGTTATAATTATATTATGCATGTATGACAGTTATTGAAGTGAAGTTTACGAATGGGGTGTATAATATTTGTCAATGAATATTAGTAGTTAAAAGCTCAATGTGATTAAGTGATGAGATGAACAAATGTAAGACTGTTATAAATATTAGCCCGTTATTGGTTCTATTAAATTAGTAGATTAAATGATTTTATTATTATATTCTTCTGCTATTTATAATAAATGATATTTGAAATATTGTTTGGTATTTTTGAATGAAACTTGGCTGAGTGAGTTTAAAATGCATTATCAGCATTGTGAACTTGATTATTGAGTTCAGTAATATTATTTAGAATGCAAGAATGAAATAGGCTTTTATGTTGTGGATATTGATGAAAATGAGTTAGGACAAAATTTGAAAGAATTATGTGAGATTCTAATAAAGAAATGAATGATAATTTTAGCACAAATGACAATTTGGCATGAAATTATTAATTTTTGCTGTTAGTATTAGTTGAGAAACCAGAACTTGAGATGTCGTTGGCTAGCCATAGGGACAACGTATTTGAAACTGCGGTAGCAAGTCAAAGCGGCTTGCATAGTGGACTGAAGGAGTTTCCACAACGATATTAAGAAGAAAATATGATAAAAAATGTGATTCTTACTGTGATTTAGAATATTGAGGACCTATGGGGTCCATAGTCCCGCGCATCCAGTTTATCTGCATGGTTTCCACCATTATACTAGGGGCAAAATAATAAAAATGGTGAAATGTGATATGAAAATTATGGCATCATCACAAATGATATGTATTATGCGATCATTGTGTATTTATACAAGTGTATAAGTTTAAGCCAATGTGCGCCATTTGAAGAATGTCTTTAAATTATATTTATATGATATATGGTACAGTATGATGTCATGTTCATGATGGATGACACATGGTATAACGTGATGATATATATATACATGATATGGCACATAATGGTTGTTACACATATGATGATGTGTATGTACGTGGTATAACATGATATAAGATGCATAGTGCAACATGATGATATGGTCCATGGTGTATGATATACAAAGGATATATATATATACACATATGATACAACATAATGGTATGTATGTGTCTTCAAATTATATTTATATTATAATGGTATTATGTTATGCGTTGACTTGTTAATATGAAAAGGGCTATATGAGTGAAAAAAAAAAATAAAAAAGAATTAGCATGCATACTTGAAATATAAATCATGTAATTATTTAAATGAATTACAAATTAGCTACCCTGCTAATAATTGGAAAAAACTAGCAATTAGTAGAAAAAAACTTATCTTGAACATCTAAATATAATGCCTCTGTGGCCATGTCAGTAACCTATAAAATAACCAGATAATGATGCATTAATCGCCAGGAGGACTAGTACTTGGAAAACTAAAATGAGCCAATACAAGAATATGATGATGACTCTTGTCCATGTAATTGGCCTACAAAACTACTATATCTAAACTTCAATTTCAATATGCAATAAGTTAATCCATTTAACGGTTTGAATTTTTCTTCCCTATATATATATATATATATCACAATCAAAATATTAAAAAATAATGATATATATACCATATGTTTAATTCTGCTTATGGTGCAAGAGTTTGAATATCATCTCTTGATAAACAGGTCCATTTATTGCTCACCAATACTTGACAAGTGAAAAAATATATTGTCAACCAAGAATTCATATTGTCAAAAAGTGAATGTAAAGTTATATTAAGAAGGTTAAATATAAATTAAAATTTGAAATTTACCCATTATCAAATGATTCATTAAGTACATATTTTATTAGCTTAATTGAGTTGGCATTGTCCATCAAATAAGTAATAGTAAACATACCAACCTAGTACCTCTGCATTCCATTTGAATCTATATGCACAAAATTGAGATGAAATATAATGCCTTGCTGTTGAGGAGTAGTTGTGGTGGTAAAAAAGTCAATTTCCTATTAATAAACCACTTTTTAGGTGATTTGGAATTTTTTTAATTTCTAAATCCCATTGTCAACCTATTAAGATGAAATACAAATTGTTAAAGTAATTTGTAAAGTTAGTATTTGCATTACATTAATAAATTATTGTGCATTTGTATTGGCCTTCTCATATGTGCCCATAATATCATCTTCATCATTTTTTAAAACTCTAGGAGAGCTTTTTTGCTTGTAGGGTTGATATGATTGCAAAAACATGTATCTCTTTTCTTTAAGGACAAATCCCTATTAACTTGTTTCAAATAAATTCTCAAAATATCTACAAATGATTGTATCGATGGTAGTGCTTTTACAAGATATGGCTCTTCTTGCATGTCTTCTTTTCCTAATTTTTTAGATGTTGCCCTCGCATTCTCGTACCGAATGAGGTTATGTAAAAATATTTTAATAGCTACTTTCATTTTCTCTAAGCTATCCTTTATTGTATCACAAGCTTTGGTTACATTCAATGCTGCATTACTGATTATATGTAGCATATATCATGGTTTATTCACCATGGCATCCTTAGATTTGGAATGGACAGGAGCCTCTTCGTCACTTGATTCTGATTCATATATTAAATGAAACACATTTGATTTTTTTTTATGGCAAACCCATTTTAATTAGGTTAGATGACATGAAAACAACAATTCTAAAATGAGAATATATACACTAATATTTTAGACTGAGATAAATATCAAATTTAATAGAGATAAAACAAAACAAATTAATAGAAAATTGATATATTCGTTATATAATTATCTTTTTAATTTATATTGTTTGATAAACACTAATAAAATATATACACTTAATTTCTAGGACTGGTCCACTTCTACAATTAAAAAAATGCAAGAAGGATCTCAAAATTATAATAATAAAAAAATGCAGAAAAGTATATGCAAAAGGCTAGCCATCGTCGTCACCGGTCTCCTACCCCTCTGCCGTGCTCATTCTTTTCGGTATTCCTCTCTGTCCTTTCTTTTTTTTTTCTTTTTCTTTTTCTTTTCTTTTTTCTTTCTTTTTCCTTTCTTTTTTTCTTCTTTTTTTTCTTCTGTCTCGGGTCTGCCTTCTCCCTTTGTGTTTTTTGTTCCTTCTTATATCATCTATTTTTTTGCTTTTTTTCTTCTTTTTTTTTATATGAGAATGAGTCACGGGCTGGCCATGACTCAACTCTATTATGTTTTTTTAGGCCTGATCACAAGCCACCTCAAAACCTAGTGTCCTATCCCTTTGTGTTCTTGGATCACATTTGGGTCCCTATGTGTTATTGTACCCTTGGATACCTATGCATTTCTTTTTCCATTATCCAGCACTTTGAAAATGCAGGCAAATTTTTAAAGACCTTACTTTACAAAGGATGTTATGAAAAGAATGAACTTTTAATATATGGGAGAATCATATGCTTATGTGAATGAAAGAATATGCATTACGTATATATGTAATATCAGTGGTAATTTATTAGAAATGCAATTATTTGGTATGTGTGAATCATAAAAGTTGGAAAATGGTATTTTCTTATAGAAGTGTAATCAATATAATATATGAATATACAAATGCCAGTGAAACTATATTTGAATGATGAGTCAAGGAATCTTTTCTTAAAGAAATAATCTTACATTTTCTTAAAGATGAGTATGATAAAATATTGGCAGTAGGAAATGAATATTAATGTGTATATATATATATGTAAGGATATTCAATAATTTTGAAGATGTAGGATGAGTGAGTAGTGTAGTAGCGGACCTAAATAATATAATTATATATGCAGGTGTGTACTTGCTATATGAGGTATTATAAATGTTTATACTAAACTAAGCAAATATGTATAATGATTTATCGGTATAAACATATATGTATGGTTAATGTAAGACTTTCCATATTAAGTATTACGAATATGGTTAATTATGTACAATCATTGTATGAAAGTTCATGTATGTATTTAATGCATATATTGTCAGTATGTGTGTGTTTAATGTATACTTCTTCTATGCTTAAGAATTAAAAGTGTAAATAATTATATACAATCATTTATGTGTATTTGTTGACGACTACTGTGAGTGGCCGTCCATGTCATGTTTGCTCCCCACTAAGCCTTTGTACTTAGCACTGGTATTTCATCCATGCAGGTATTCAAGATAGATGTGTCGCCAAAAACATCCCGCATCCATCAAGGCCAACAGGTCCATGTGAGTTCTTTGTATAGGTTTTGTATTGTATGTGTTAATATATATTGTAAACTTCTATTGTAATTGTACAACTTAATTATGTATTATGATTAATGCATAGGGAAAATGATTTCTGAAGAGTGAAGTACTTATCTATATTGCCTATATAAAGTTAAAATGTGAACTGTTTCAAATGTGTAATGAAATTAATAGTGTTGTAATGAAAATAAATTTTATATCTCTAATATTTGGATATTTGCTATTGTGACGAATGTGTTTAGTTCGGTAACATTCCTCACTTGTTGTCGCAAACCGGTCATATTATGGTACGGTTTACTACATACAGGGTAAGGAGTGTTACATCTGGAGTGAAAAGAGGAAGAAGAAAAAGAAGAAGAAGGAGGAGGAGGAGGAGATGGCTCAGTTGGCAGCCTAAAAGGCACATGCTAAGCTAAATCCGTTAGTACTTTACAGATTTATTGATGGAGTCCCTCAATTGAAAGGGGACTCAAAGATAAGAACTCACATTGTAAGCTTCCAAAGTATGGTATAAATATTGAAAAATACCCTATAATTCAGGTCCAAATTTGTAATTAACCTTAAATTAAATGTGATTGTTGGTCAGCATAGAATGGTTCACATTTTGGTATATATGGAGACAAAATTATCCTTGCACATTAAACATGTACGTACTTTCTTGTTCGGTACACGGTTTTTATCTTGTTTAGATTTAACTTTCTTAAAATCCCTAATGATTTGTTGTGAAATCTCCTAGCTAACATTTTGTGTTTCACGTTCTTCATATTCAATATTGGTGAATTGACCAATAAGAATTTCAAATTCTTAACTGGCTTTATGCAATTCATCATGACTACTTCGGGCAGCAAAATGACAAAGCTGTAAACTTTGAGCTTGTAGAATAGCATATTGATGGTCTTGTACATCTTCACTTAATAAAATCAAATTTGGTCCTAAGAGTATCACCAAGCTGTTCTTTCATCCATCTACCCAGAATCAAAGGTTTAGATATTTTTTCGATATTTTTAGCCTTCATTGTGCAAAATATGCGATGATAAGGCCAACCTTCCTACTCAAAAGTTTGACAAGAACAAAACATTGCATGGTTATTGATAAGCTTTTTAGTCAAGACACAAACCAACTCAAAACAAGCTTCTAAAAATCATCGCATCTAAATAGGGGGAAGCGTATCCGCAACTAGAAGCAATTTTCCAAAAATAAGGAAGAAGAAAACCAACTCATCACACCTGGTTAGGGGGAAGTGTACCCAAAGCCAGAAGGAACACCTGATTAGGGGAAGCATACCTGAAAGATGAAAAGAAGCATCTGGTGAGGGGAAATATACCCGAACCTAGAAGCGAGACCTAATTGGTAGAAGCGCACCAGAAGATAAAAATAAACATCTGGTTAGGGGACCCCGATGGGACTCGACAGCATTATAAAGTTCGATACAAACTAAAAATAGGTTACTCTTTGACAAATGCTTAGGCGCAACAATCTCTCCAACCTATGTATGTGTCTCTTCTTCGAACTTTGATACTTTTTGGCACACTAGACGTGTTTATAGTCCTACTAAAGTGGGGACAAATTGTAAACACTTGGATCTAAGGGGTCCTCTATTCGGAGAAAAATCCAATGATGGAAAACTTCTGACTAAATCAGAAGACAGGCTTCATGTCTTGATATTCATTTATCCAAGCTTGGAAAATCTTATATCTCTGGGGCTTTTAAGGGGGGCTCTAACCTGATTCTTTTATTGGGCTCTTGGGCCTAAACTGACCAGTCCAGTTTGTGTAAACTGACCTATTTTCTTTTACCAATCGGCTAGTTTTTAACTACCAACTAATCAATTTTCATTTAGAGGAAATTACTTGAAATATCACTTTTTTTACTTTATTTTCAAAAATACAACCTTTTCTAATACTTTTTCATAAATGTCACTTTTTAAATTTTTGTTTTCAAAAATACAATTTTTTCTCTTCACTTCTTTCTCTGCTTCTCTCTGTCATTCTCTCTCACCTGCTCTTTCTCCGTTATCTTTTTCCTTCCATCTTATTGGCATCTTCTCTTTCCTTCTCCGGCATTCTCTTTCTCTTTCCATCTCATCGGCATCTTTCTCAATTTTCCTCCGGCGTTCTCTTTCTCTTTCTCCTTCCATCTACCTCATAGGCACTGTCATTTTAATTCGATCTGTTGATTAGTGCAGGTTAGTGGAGTTCTTAATCGAATTTGTCTTCAACTCGATTTTGGTTCAAAAATACACGGGCAAGATTGGCATTGGCACAATAGGATTGAATTCAAAGATATACGTTGTGGCTCTGTAATTGCTTCAAAAATGATCAGCACTTCATGATTGAAGAAGGCCGGATGTTGATTGAATATGTTGCTATGAATGCAATTGCTATCATTAAAATCCTCAAGAAATATGACAAAGTATGCACTTTCATTTTACGTTGCTGTTAATTTTGAAATTTTCTCTTATCCTTATTAGATATGGAAATTGGCATGTTCTCAATTATACTAACAGCGGCTGTCAATTAGGTCAAAAAGAGAGTATAAAAGGGGCATTGATAAATTATGCTTTAAACCAATTTTAAATTTCACGAAAAACTTTGGGAATTACTATCTGTCAATGTGTAGATTCATAGCTCTATCAATGGCAAAAACTTCAAATCCAAGTTGCAGGCTGAGCACATAGAGCTTTTGCAATCGACTTGGCTATTGGAGTTGGGAGCCTTTTTATTTGAATTTCAATGCATTGCATGGTGGAGAATTCAGTGTTTCCTGTGATCTCAATGCGACAGAACCCGTCATTACACTGATGCTTATGATTTACATAAAGCTAGATTATAGTCTAACCTGTGCCATTTGCTTGGTAAGATACTGATTTTTGTACATCTCAAGGACAAGAGAGAATCACAGTTCTGTTATTTGACTTTTTCTTTTGCTTTTTCGTGGACTTTATCCTTCAGGAGACAGTTTTTAATCCATATGCTTTGAGCTGTGGACACCTGTTAGATATTAGATATGGAAATTGCATAACTGTGTGATACTTGTAGCTGAAATACAAGGTAATCCTTGTGAAGTAGCTGAAACAATATATTCCTATTATTGCATTATATTATGTTTTCTTCTGTAGAAGTTTAGTGGGTTAGAGAAACTTTGAATGGCAATTGAATTGTTTCTCGCTTTCTGCAGAGCAAGGGAAGGATTTGGATGAGTTTTTCCAATCAACTACTGGTATAATTTCTGAATTCACTCTGCTCTGTTTCGTATTCTTTCTGTATTTTTGTGATAAATACTGTTGTGCTCTTTCTCTTCATTTGCTGCTTATTTAGCCCAGCAATTTCAACTGCTGAGTAAGATATATTATTTGAAGATTTGAGTTTATTTGAAGATGAAGGAGTTGGTTTTTCAATACTTTAAACTAAATTCATATGATAAATTATTATTATTAGCATTTGTATATTCAAATATTAGATTTTTTTTAGATTTTAGAACCTTAGCTGACACTCTTTTTTCTGCTGATATAAAGACCAAATACTGACTGGTTAGGAGGATGCATAGAAGGAAATGATAAGTAACATTGAAGATAAAAATTGAGTATTTGTTTTCAATATTTTTGTTTTGACGTCTAATTCTATTTCCAGTGTGTGCATGGGGCATATGATGATTGTTGGAAAATTTGTTTCATCCTACCCTACTTTTGACAGCTTGGAACTCACACTTCAAAATCCAATTAATAGAATGAAAGCAATTTATTAATTTAATGTTAACATATCTTTACTAGCATAAATCAACTATGTGGCCCCAGTAATATCTAGATGCCTCTTCTTTTAGGGAGTTTTGGGTTGTAGTTAATTTAGTGTTAACGCACATGAGTAGTGCTTGTTTTGCTGGTAAAGAAAGTGGAATCACACTAATAACAAACAATTATGGCAACTGAAATTGGAAGGAAAATCTATACCACATAATAGAGGGAACTAATGCAAATGTTAATTAAGAGATAAGCCTAAATTACTTAACTCCATTTACAAATACTGTCCCTTATCGATAGACGATAGGTGAACTTTCATTTTTTTTTCTTTGTACCAAATTATATTTTACTTTCTTAATTGATCAAATTTTAATATACTCTTATTTAATATTTATTGTTATTTAATATTTATTCTTAATTAAACAAATCATTTGCTATAAAAAAGAAATAACTGAATTGGATTCTTACACAGAAAGCAACATTATGTCAATTTGTGAAACTTCTGATTCCAACTAATCATTGTCAATAGGTTTGTGAAAATTGTTGGCTGCCTAATCAAAGTTTTGCCTGTTTAATTAATACATCAACATTATGTCAATTTGTGAAACTTCTGATTCCAACTAATCATTGTCAATAGGTTTGAAAATTAAATTTTCAATAGGATTTTCTTTTATCTATTAGATATTGTGCGTATACTAGATGTATATTGTGTGTATACTAGATGTGTACTTGATGTATACTGTTAGTAAACTAGATTATATTATGCGTATATTAGATGTGTACTTGATGTATATTGTTAGTAAACTAGATGTATATTGTGCGTATATTAAATGTGTACTAGATGTATATTGTGCGTATACTAGATATATATTGTATGTATACTAAATGTGTACTAGATGTATATTAAATGTATATTGTGCGTATACTATATGTATATTGTGTGTATATTAGATGTGTACTTGATGTATATTGTGCGTATACTAAGTGTATATTGTGCATATATTAGATGTGTACTAGATGTATATTGTGCGTATATTAGATGTATATTGTGCGTATATTAGTGTATACTTTATGTATATTGTTAGTAAACTAGATGTATATTGTGCATATACTAAATGTATATTGTGCGTATATTAAATGTGTACTAGATGTATATTGTGCGTATACTAGATGTATATTGTGTGTATACTAAATGTGTACTAGATGTATATTAGATGTGTATTAGATGTATATTGTGCGTATACTATATGTATATTGTGTGTATATTAGATGTGTACTTGATGTATATTGTGCGTATACTAAATGTATATTATGCGTATATTAGATGTGTACTAAATGTATATTATGCTTATATTAGATGTATATTATGCATATAAAGTGCATGTACTAGGCGTATACAGTGTGTATACTATAGTGTCAAATTTGATGTATTTCTGTGGCATGTTTGAATTTTTATGCAGATTTGTGCAATCCCTCTCACAGCACATATTATTGAATTAACTATAGTGTTTATTTTTATTTCCTGCCAAAAAAGAATATTTTAAGTGCATGCTTACTAGATTGAGTAACATTCCCTTCTTTGATATGTAGCAAAGTGCACATTTGTTATAGTTTATATATATGCATGTTCCCATCATTTTTCTGCTCTTCTACTGTTATGATATAGGTTGAAGCTGAATAATAATGTCCAAATCCTTGTCTCTGCCTTTCTTAGCAACTACCAATTTTGTAATCCATTCCCTCGTATTTTACACACGTCTCTTAATCTTATCATTTCACCTTGCTGTTGATCCACTTTTCAAATTTGTACACTACAAATTTACAGCAATATTTATAATCTTCCAGTACAAAGGTAATTGTATTATTTTCATTGCATCACATAGGTTTTATCATTTTCTCAATTTTTTTTATACATATATGTATATTATCAACTTTGAACCTGACTCTGATCTATTCTCAATTTCTGACAAACACGTGGGTAATAGACTAATTTTCATAAATGTTCTTATTATAATTATTATGAGTATTGTTGCTTTTTTATTTATTAAATTAGCGGATAAACGAAGAATATATGGGGTACCAACAAAGAGGTTTCCTATTTAAAGATTCAAGTGCAATTTCCCCACAACAGTTGGATCACTTAAAGAATCTAATAGAGCAGCATATTAGGAAGAATATCCCTCGAAAAGCATGGAGACCTTGAAATGGAAAAGCAAAGTACTTTTTTTTTTTAGTTTTGTAATTAATTTGAATGATGTTGTTCAGTTAGGAGATTAGACAAATGATCCTCTTATCCTTTTGTTTTCATTCCCACGTACAGGATCAACATATATTATTATGCTTTAGGTGTCATTTAGCTTTTGTAAGGCTTATTAACTAGAACAATGAATTATGAAATCTCAAACCTTATTTTGTTTATTATGGAGTTAAATAGATATGCAGTATACGGTTGAAATCTACAATTTATTTGTTGGAATATACAAAATTGGTAAGGACTTATCTACAGTATATGTGTTCATGTGAACTGGCAACTTATATGTTGTACATTGGTACAAAACAACGTGACTGACAATTTGAAATTTGCAATATGTTATTTGTTCACATACTGTTCTATTTATTCAGGAATGAAATCTGCAATATATATGTTCATAATATGACTTATCAAATTGAATACCGAAACCAACCACAACCTGCTCTTCATAATGATTTAATTAAAATGCATCCAGTTATTTAATTCAATATACCAAACAAATGGTACAAATCATCAAAACAAAATCAAAAAGGTAAATCCTACATCAGTATACCAAACAAATGGTACAAATCGTCCAAAAATAACAAGTCTGCCTGACACAATCCAATCTTTAGAATACGACTTTCACAACCACAAGTTCAAATGCCACCACCATCACTGCGTGAGCATCCACATCAACCTTCAAGAAGGTTACATTAGGCATCTTTTTGGCCAAATTCACTAGAATTGGAAACATGACAGGACATGGAAGCAGTAAAATCTACCACCACATGTTATCCATACAGAGCAAAACAAGCAAATCAATTAAATAAAGCTTCTGGTGAACAATTTCATAGAGTAGGAAGATCTTTACACTAAAAATGAGAGGAGAGATATCCATCACCAATATAATAGAAACAATTCAGTCAAAATTATTACAAAATAAACATATAATTTATTTTTGTTGAAACAAAAATACCATCTTCTCCAGGAATAGTAGAAGGATTTTTCCTAAATTGTAATCAAATTCAAGTTGAAACAATAATCTAGAAAAATGGACTTTGAATTCTTTTTCTTTCGAAAACCGATAATAACAGACTATTAGTATATAAACTATTCACATATGATTGCAGCCAGTACAAAAAGAAAGCAATAGGGTAAAAATTAGTGGAAAACAAGATTAGCAGAGATCAGCAACACGCTTATCCTTGTTCCGCTCCATAATTTCACAGAAATCTTCAGCAGCAGCACGCATATGTAGAAACATTGGCAGCTTTGTTGCATATGCTAATTCAAATTGCTTCTCAAAAATACCTACATTTTTCACATGCTAGTAAATAGCATGTATACACACAATAAACAACAAGTATACACACAGTATACTGAAAGTACACGTTAAGTAGTATACAATAAGTACACATAAAGTATACACATAGTATACAATAAGTACACATCAGGTATACATATAGTATACAGCAAGTATACATCAAATATATAGGTAATATATAATAAGTATACATATAGTATACTAGAAGTATAAGCACAATATACATCAAATACACACAGTATAAACACACATAAAAAAAATCAATGCACCCTCAAATCCTACCATTGTTGATTTATATTTCTTGTATCAAATTATATTTATTGCAAATAATAGAAATGCAATGAGATATTTCGCAACAAACTAAAATATACCCACAAACCTGAAATGGCCTAACTGTTAATTGCTCAAAGAAGAGAACATAAAATTTATTCATGAATTTCTGCTTACACACAGATACAATAACCAGCCAGCCAAAAGTAAACAAATCGTTCAATAAAAAGTGATAATTAACATTAAAGTTATTCATGGCATCTAATCTTAGTTTTAAATAAAGTTTCTCCACGCACTTTGTCTCCACAAGCCTAGAAAATTCTTATGCACACCAAACTACAACCCTTCAAGTTGAAGGCCACTACTGCTAAGTAGAAATAAAAAATTTTCAGGTATAAGGAGGCTGCAGACATTATCCCTTTATGAAATGTGGTAGAGTATATAGCTACACTTAAGGAACAATCCCTTTAAAGTTCAAACCATTAAAAATCAACTTCTGCAATATCCCAACCAAGTTTCTTAAGAACAATGCATGATAGGAAAATAAGTGTATGGAGTGCACAAAAGGTTATCAGCAATATATTAACATTATATAATATCACACCTTTATTTTTTTGGGACATGAGAATCATAATTTGATTTTTGACCTACACTACAATTCTTTTTCGGCTCTCTTATGGTTCTTAAATCAGTGTTAGCATCAACTTTCTTCATGTTCTTGATAATTTCTGAAGTGCTTATACGTAAAAGATTATTAGAGGCTGAGAACTGTACAGCTAAATAAAAGAAAAAAAAAAAGCAAATTAGTAGAGCAATCACAACTTCAAGATTGAAGAGATATACTTGGTAAGAAGAATATCAGGTGTCAAAACCAAAACAGACAGCTAATAAATAATAAACATAGATTAAAAAAAAAGCATCAGCTCATGAAAATATTATTGAATCTTAATTCCCTGAAAAAATAAAAATAAATAATCACTTTCATTTTGTAACACAGCAAACACTAAATAACAAATTTGAATACATTAGGATTTTTTCCAAACACAAATAGTCAGAATAAATTTAGATCCACTCATTTCAAAAAGATGCGTGGTGAGCTACTTGGAGAACCTGATGTCTCTGCCAGTTTAATTTTTATTAATTCAAACACATCATTAAATGTTACATTCCCATTCAAAATCATGACTACCTCGAAACTCAAACAGAGCATAGCAGAGCATATAGGCAAATAACACAAAAACGAAAAACCAAAAGAGAAAAAAAAAATCAAATAAAAAAGAGAAATAATAAAAGACCACTTACAATTTATCCTCAGGAAATGAAGAGAGAAAAAATTGTAAAATCCAACCAATCAGCTCCACAAGCCAAGTAACTCAGTTATCGGCGCTAATACCCAAAGAAATTGCGACTCAAATTCTCTTGTTCTCTCTTATACGATTAAGGTAACGTATTGGCAAATTTTACTGAGACGAAGAATGATTCGGATGATTGGTGATTTGAAAATCGGTGAAGCATAATTATAAAGAAGATGAACTGCTGGTGGACTCAAAATAGATAGAGAAGGAGGGTGATCTAAAACTGGCTAGGAAAGTGAGAGTAGTAGGAAACGAAAGAAAGTGATAAAGTGGAAAGGAAATAAAAAAGTGAGAAAGGAAACTGGGAAAGTGAGAAAAGAGGAAGGGAATAGAAAAGTGAGAAATGTTAAAAAATGGTTTTTTTGTTTGAAATTTTATAAACGTGATATTTTTGTAAAAAGAATTTGTATAAACGAAATAAAAAATTTAAAATATTGTATATTTGAAATATTTTGGGAAATGTTTGTTTTTTTTGTTATTTTTATTTTTTTTTTGTGTATAATTATGTAAAAAGCCCTATCATTTACAAACTGGCCGGTTTGGAAAGTACAATCCTAGTCCAACAAGAATTTGGACAAATTAAAATCAATCTCGCAAGGACTGAAAAATTGCTATTCCAATCCCTTTTTTTCCTATAAATACCCACACATTTTATGTATCAAGGTTTAGCAAAAATTCCCAATAAAATGTCTCCTTTTAAGGTTTCAAGTTACCCTTAACCTTGAAAAACTAACTTAAAAATTCCTCTTTTACTACAAAAATCACCCCATCTCTAACAAGTTTTGAAAAAACACATCAAGGTTAAATAACCTCAACATCAACATCAAACTTGAGGTAAAAATCTGATGATCACTTATTTTTGTGACCTCTCTTTTATAGTTTATTACATTAATGTAAATATTGTGCATAAAAATGTGATTTTTGTATGTGTTTGTGTATTCATATCTTGTATACATAAGCATTCTTTTTAATTTTTTTTTTAGCATTAGAAGTGGTCCTTTTACAAGATTAATGTCATTTCTAGACCTCATATTCTTCCAAACATTATGGTCTGTGAAATGGATTTTCAAGAATAAAAATTGCTCTTTTAAAATAAAAATCCCATATTTGATAGTTTTTCCTTCGTAATATTTTATTTTTCAACTCAAAACCCCATTTTAAATAGGTTAGAGTCTATGGCATATCATCAAAAGCCAAAAAAAATAGCATTTGCCACTGTTCCTATTTTTTGGGTTTGTTGGAGAATAAGACTCAACCTTAACTAGCTAATCATGTAATCATGAACTGGCCAGTTATGTCCGAACTGGTCAATTATGTATGTGCCGGCTAGTTATTTCCCAAGCTGGCCAGTCAGGCGTGATGTCATGGTTTTTTAGCAATGGCAGGCAATTTTGTTTTGCTATTTTCCAATGATTGGAAAGGTCAAATAGGATCATATAAGTACTTTTTAAGAATTGATTCTTATGTGGAATTTAAATATAAAATTTGTTTTCATGTCTGAGTGCTCTAACTTTTATAAAAATGCAGTTTTATGAATCTATACATTTAGATATGTGCCTTTGCTTGTATTCATTTTTATGTTGTATATGTATGTTGTATTTAATGTTTTACAAATAAATTATGTGAATTGTATATATCTCTTTATCATAGATATGGCTTGATATGCTTATGTGCTAGATAAATGATGTTCTAATTCTTGCGGCTTGCATGCATGGCATATTATTGTTTATATTGTTAGCAGTTAAATAATGTCATGCCTCAGATATGTATGGTGGCATTGTTTAATATGTTTTAATCTACATAATGATATTATTTAAATAAGCTTCAAGGCATGTTGATATTGTTTAGATTTATTTATATGCTTGTATTAGACTTGAAGTAGATTTTCTTTTCATGCAATAACAATATTTTATTTCAAAAAAATAAATAAGTTCAAAAATAAGGTTTTATATGTTAGTAAAAATAAATGAATATTTAGTAAATAGTCATCTTCATCACATTAAAAGAATTTATACATTATTCACCTATTAATTTGTGATTTCTAAATAAAATGAACAAAGGTATTTTAGTGACCAACGTCATGTTTTCAAAAATATTGTAATTCAAAGTCTTAATTTGAAATAAAAAAAATTTATTGGACTTAAAAATAAATAAGTTTTCATTGCATGTTTTTGTAAATCACACATTTAGGATTTATATCTAAAAATGAATAAAGGATTTTTAATGACCAAAATCACTTATCCAAAAATATTTGTCACTATAAAAAAGGGGGTCAATTTCACTAACGGTCACTCAACTTGTCACTTATCTCGCAAAAGTAACCGACTTTTTTTTTCCAACTTAAATGTCACTGAACTTCTAATATTTCTGCAAAAATATCATGTAGACCGGAATCTGGCGAGAATTCTTATCGGATTGATGACACGGCATATGACACGTGGCGACGAATAGTCGATACATGACTTTTTTACAAAAATGTTAGAAGTTCAGTGACATTTAAGTCGAATAAAAAAACTTGGTTACTTTTGCGCGATAAGTGATAAGTTGAGTGACCATGAGTGAAATTGACCCAGATGTAGCATTTGTTGGAGATACTGTTAAACGACACATAGTTTTTGACGTGTCATGCCTTGTCATGCCATGTCATCAATCCGGCAAGGGTCCTCGATGGATTCCGGTCTACATGACTTTTTTTGTAAAAATGTTAGAAGTTCAGTGACATTTAAGTCGGAAAAAAAATAGTCGATTACTTTTGCGCGATAAGTGATAAGTTAAATGACCGTGAGTAAAATTAACCCGAAAAAAGGGACTAATGTCGTAAGATTTAATTACACAAAAATAAAAGAGTTTCTTAAAATAATTAATGTTTTCATAATATGTTTTCATCAAATTTTCACTCAGAATAAAACGGGACCAATGTCTCAAACCATTTTCAATACATAACAAAATAAACCACCTTCCCAGCGTTGATCATAAATAATAGTAAAAGGACTCCATGATACAACATTCTCGAATGATATTTTGGAATAATGGCGAAATCAAGTCAAGTGCCTCGCTATTATGAAATTACTAATATTGAAGGAATGTATAACCAATGAATTAGGATAAGGGATCGATATCTCAATTTATTTTAGCTGGGCCAGAGACTCAATTCACTTAAATAATGAACCAACATCCAAAGAGTACATAAATAAAGTCCATTTTCACAAAATGTGTAACTTAGTATGTGTAACTTAGTATCAAAAATAAAATAATTTAGGTTCACTCGTGTAATAAATGATGAATGCTCGTATTTACTGCTTGAATGCATTATGCCTTAAAAATGGAAACAATAAAAATGGAAACTATCTAGAACTTTGAGATATTAATATAAGGAAAAAATAAGACTGAGATTTTTGGACCTCTTATCTCATGGGTTCTATACCCCTGCGTAACCCACCGGGTGACATGTAACACCCTATACCCGTAATGGATACAAGTAATGGGTACCTCGGTAAAGCTTATAAAATGTCTATTTACTACAAATTTCGGCTTTAATAAATTAAATCTTTTATTCGGTTGTTCTTTTTTTTATATCACATGCAACATATGTTACCTACTATTCATATATTATTTAACTTGCACCGGGTTACCATTCATTTGGTCAGTTTTTATTTTGTTATTTACTTGGTATGAATTTGGGCAGTATAACAACTGTACCGTATCCCTACTCTCCTGCACATTTGAAAAATCGACTCTCAAATAAACACTTCATCTATAACAACCTCCAATGAATTCACAAGTCACAACATCAAATCCCCAAACTCCAATATAACCATACATGCCACAATATCCACAACATATATAACGTATAAACATACATCATTAGATTCTTATAATTTACAAATAGATCTTATTATAATAATTTACAATACATACCCAAAATTTAACTCCCATCTAGCCTAATCATATGCTGTGCTTGCTCCATGCCAGCTCCTTGCTCAAAACCTGCGCACAGTAAAAATCACGCGCTAAGCAACTAGTGCCTAGTGGTGGATGTTCTACTTACAAATTTCATAAATAATCACACACACATGCAAACATCCTTATTTTAATTCCTATAATAAAAATTTTATGTACATTTATATTACTCCACACTATTTTAGTTATTTCTAATATAAGCCATTATATAAATATAAATATATTTTTCTTCTTATTTATTTATTATTTAATTTATTAACAATTAATAATAATAATAATAATAATAATTATTATTATTATTATTATTATTATTATTATTATTATTATTATTTTCCATAAAATTTCTACCATAACATAATCAAATTACCATTTTAGTACCCAAATTATCTATGCTCAGTAAATTACGTTTTAGTCCTCATAATTTACCAACTTACCATTTTGCCCTTAATTGTTTTTAATACATCAAATTTTCTAATTATTCGTTTTATTTCTTATTTTACCCTTTTTAGCTTTAATCTTTTATATATTTACATTTTTACCCTTGTTATTTTTCAAATTTACTATTTTGCCTCTAATATCTCCTTTTAACTCACTTTTTCACTAAAATTATCAATTTACCCTATTTACATAAAAATTACATTTTGGTCCCTAAAATTTTTAATTAATCCATACTATTCATTTTTCTTTATTATTTGTTCCTTAATTCATTCCTGTTCATTAATTATACATCTTTTCCCCTAGTAGTATCCGATAGAAATTCCAAGCCGGATATGGGAGATGTGAACCCCATAAGCCTAAAACATATAGGGGTGAACTCGAGGGACCTGTAGACACCGGGTCCCAGGGCGGTCCAAGATCAGGATTACCCGATGATGAAATAGAAGACCGATTTTTGGCAAGAAATGTGAGAATCGATCGTTCCCTTGTCAAAGATGTGTTTTTCAAAAAATAATTAAAAATATATATTTTTGGGGAAATTAAAATTAAAATGGAGTAAAAAATATATATATATATTAATTTTGTGTCAAAATTTAAAATAAAATAAAAAAAAAAAAAGGTCGCGAAGGCCGCCTGCGGCAGGCTGCCCCAGCGCGCAAGGCAGGCGCCTCGCGCGCAGGCCCCCTGCGCGCGAGGCAGGGGGCGCCGCGCGCAGCCCCTGCGCGCGAGGCGGGGGGCGCCGCGCGCCCCCCTGCGCGCGAGGCAGGGGGCCTCGCGCGCAGCCCCCTGCGCGCGAGGCGGGGGGCGCCGCGCGCCCCCCCCCCCCTGCGCGCGAGGCAACTGCCTGCCGCGCGCGGTGCGGGGGCACCACGCGCGCAGCAGGGTGCTGCCGCGCGCGCCCTTGCCCTCTCCGCGCGACCTCTTGGTCTTCGCTGTCCGTTTTTTTCGCTATTTTCAATCTGAATTTTCTCAGTCTGACATTTCTATGGTTTCACCATTTTGTGATATTTTGGATTAGCTAAAAATAAAAGATTTTTTGTCTTTTGCCATTTTTGGCCAAGACAAGCTTAAATGAGGATTTTTCCCTCATTTTCAAGGACGGCAACTATTTTTTTTCAGGGTTTTCTTTCAACTCTTTCTCTCCAGCAACTAGCTCTTTGGCTTTCTTTTTCTCTTCTTTCTCAAGTTTTAATCTTGATTTGATCTTCAAAAATGCACAATCCATTTTATTGAGTGATTTGGGCTTGGAAAATTAATTTCCTTTTGCTCAAATCATCCACCAAAAATATTTTCATCAAAGTATTTTCTTGGTTTTATTTCAAAATATTAATTTCTAGATTTTCTTCAAATATTTATCACCACAACTCCGACAAGGAAAATCGATCGGGACACCGTTTCCCCAATCTAAAAATTCTGAGGGTAAACATTCTTGAACCCATCCTCATTTATTTTTTGTATAGTATTTATTATTGTTAATATTATTTTTTGCTATTATTATCATGTATATTGTGTACTTTTAGCATTTTAATGAGTTAATATCACCATTAATACATTATTTGCTTGCGTCAATTTGATATTTTGCTATCATTATTATTTTTATTGTGTTTATGTTCATTAATGAGTTCATGTCATGTTTAATGCATTTAGGGTCTTTTATTATTATTATTACTATCATTATTATTATTATTATTGTTATTATTATTTCTAATTGATTATTCTGTTTTCATATTATTTGTCACTTATTACTACTATTATTTGCATTATTACCACCCTACTATTATTATTATTATGGTTATCATATGGTTTTATTATGACTATTATATCTTTTAATCATCTTATTTATTGTTACATTGTTATTATTATTATGATTATCATCATATTTATTATTATTACTATCGTATTCCTTTATATTATATTCACTATTATTTATTATCATTGTCCATCATTATTATTCTTATTGTTATTATCATTATTATTATTATTTCATTGTTGTTACCATCGTCATAATTTTTGTTATTGTTATTATCTCGCCTTCATTTGATTAATTTTTAGAGTAGTTGCTAATATATTTTGATGTTAATTTTTGTATGAGTTTTAATTTGAGTCGGGCTATGTGAGCGCCCCGTGACTCCCCGGATGGGTCGCAACGCGTAGGCGGGTACTCCGGTTCGGTGAGACCTTTCTTAACCCTTTCTTTATGTCGTGTTATTTGTAAATATATATTTTTATTCGTGCACGCGTGCGATAAAAAATCACAAAAATATTTCTATAATTAAATTGGAATTTTCACTAATAAAATAGGGACCAATGTCCCTTATTTTAGTCCGACAATAAAAATGTCACAATTAAAACGAAGAGTCAACCTTTCTACAAAAATGGGATCACTCATCCCGGTTTTTTAATTCAAGCAATCAAAAATGACTCTTCGAACCCTCTTCAAATTAATACGAAAGAACCAATGTTCCTAAATTTCGAACAAGTGCGAAGGAACCAACGTTCCTTAAATAATGCTCCGATTTATGTATGTTCTTTTATTTTAATCTTGGGTGAGTGTTTTAAATTCAAGTTCATTTCTTTTTTGGGCCCTTGTAATAATTTTGGGGCAAATTTATTTATTTTTGGGGATTGTATTTTGTCCCGTTTATAGCTTCATTTTCTTCCAATGGGGGTTGTATTCCGCCCCTATTTCTCTTGTAATTGCGTGCTTGCGTGTTTACCGCTTTCATTTATCGCTTTCTCTATCTATTGCTTTATCGCTTCCTTTACGTGCTTGAAATGCGCTTTACTTTTAATGCATTAATCGTGTGAGATGAGAGATATAATTTTAAGAAATTAAAAACCCATTTATAATTAACCAAAGCATAAATAAGAGGGGAGTTCCGGACACCATATCTCTGGTTTAGACCAATAGAGGTGAAAAACCTTTTTCCAATTTCTTGCAAATTGGGTGGCGACTCCAAATACCTCAAAGGTGCCTTTAGGCGTCAATAGGCTAGGTTATTCTCCCCAATGTTCTATTGAGAGGAGCATACCGATAATGTCTCATGGCGCCCATGATCCAAAAGACGCGAACCTCCATACCTCGAATCCTAAAGCGGATTCACATCGAGGGCCCTTGCTGGGTTGTCGGGTTCGGCGCGCGTCACAGGACCACCAATGCCATGTACATATACCATATATCCCGTAAAAAAAATCCATATAAGGCTGCAGACCGCCATTAGCTTACATGTATACGAGTAGCCATGACTCGAACCACGATAAGTGTTCCTATAGCTAGCCAATTATATCCTATACTTCTCATTTACTATCAGTACACTAAGGGCAAAAACTTTACATTTTGTTTCATAATATCATATTTAGCCATAATTTCTATTCTTTTTTTCAAATTCCATATTATATATGTATTATATCAAACCCATAATTCCACTACATTCTTTATCATACCTCATCTCCATAACACATATTCACATTTCTTATCAATTGTCACCATAAATTCACTAGCATACTATTTGGCCACAACACAATTAATCACATATATTGTGATTTTTCACTTGCTTTTAATTCTATACATATTATTTTCATCATTTCAGCATTATATACCCATTTCCAACTTAAATTCATTACTATACAAATTTTTCCCTTAATTTCTATATGATGGCCAAATTGCATCATTGATAAATTCATGCATTCATTTCATTTTTATGCCATTATTTTACTTAATTATCGACCAATTATTCAATTTTCACATCAATTTAATTTTTCAGACAAGAATTATCTTTTCCTACTAGTTACATAATAGGTATTTAAATACACGTAAACCAATTCTTCAACTAAATATTTAATTTTATGTTCATTATGCCGTAATTTATTTTCATTTTCATGAATATACACTCAATTTCATTTTTCCCCAACTTAGTTCACACACACATAGACGTACATAATGTAAAATTTGCATGAAATAAGCAAGTTCAAGCATCCACATACCTTATTTCCTATGTTTCTACCTAGGTAGCTTTTCCTTTTCCTTTTTCTCTCTTTTTCTCCTTTCTTTTTCTTCCTCACCACCTTGGCCGAATTTAGCATAGGAAAAATTCAATCAATTTCTTTCAAATTTCACTAGAATTTACATATATTCATGCTAACTACACCTAATTCTAATTAAAACTACAAAAATTCTATCAAAAATACTTACTTGATAAAATTTCCCAAATATAAATCTTCCAAAATTCTCCCAAATTCTTTGAACTTACTCTTAGGATGCTAGGAGACTTAATTTATGCTTAGGAATTAATTTAAGGCTTAATTTCATGGAAATTAGGTTGAAAATGGAAGAAAAATAGATGGTGTAACCACGGAAGAAGAGACCGGCCAAGATGGGCGGAGAGGGTGGATGATCCTTCTTGAAAATTCTGATTTTTAGGATATTTATACCCATCCGTAATGGGCCAACTTGGTCCAACCATAATTGGGTCAAAAAATGGGCTTTATACCTAATTAATCAAGCCCAAAAAATTTCCCCTTATTTATATTGTATCATTTCTCATAAAAATATATCCATAAATATCGAAAAAATATTTCTTAGAGTACACGAAAAAATTTGGGTCAAAATGACGTTGTTCGGTGAAATTCCCAGTCCGGTGCAACTTTTAATGGTCCTATAACTTATTTTTCTATTTCATGCAAAAAATCAATTTTTACCATAAAAAATTCATTTACAATATTTAGAATGAGTCTATTAAATTGGATTAATTTTTAGAGGTCTCTAACCTTTTTTTTTTGAGCCCGGTCAAAATTTTGTCAACTATGGTTATTATTTAAACGGAATTGTGACTTAATTTTATTTTCAACTTTTTGAGTCCTATTTGACCTCAATTTCATACCAAATTTCATCATCAAATTCTCCATGAATTGTACTTTTCAATTGTCAGATAAAATATTTTTTGACTCCAGATGGTACTATTCACCTCGGGTGATACTATTCACAGCCTAAAAAGTACTATTCATAAAACCGAAATTTTGGGGCGTTACATAACAAGTCTACTAAAACCGTCTCGTAGAGAGAAATATTTTCACTGTTAAAAATTATGACAGAGTTGACTTTTACGCGTTACTCTCTCGTAGAAATAGTAAACTTGTTTTTAAATTGAAGTAGGTATTTTACTAGCCATGAGAAAATTTCCCGACTTCCACACCATAAAAATCTTGACTTTATTATTAAAAAAAGTTCTCCTTACTGATTTTTTTTATTTGATTTAAATGAATAAATTAAAGTTTATTTTTTATTATTTTGTAAAATATATATATATATAAGATTATTCAAAAATTAAATTTTATTGCTTAACGGATTTCATAGTTATTTTGTAAACCATGTTAAGAATAAATTATTAATTATTACTAGTTGTCATGCATATGCGTTGTACATATTGATTGTTTTTATATTTTTATTTTACTTATTATTAAATATAAGAAAGTATTATTTATTTGTAGGTAAAAATTTTGTATTTTAAAATGAAGAGGATAATGAATAAAATAACATTCAGAATCCTTCAAAAGTTTTAAACAATTTATATAATTCCATGAATGTTTTATATTATGTGAAAATGTAAGCTAAAAATATAAATAAAAAATTATTTATCTTGAAAAATTGTGGCATTTATATATGATATTGCTACGATTGATTTTTTATCAATTTATCTTTTCTCAAGCAATTCGGCCTCATTGATGGTTAAATCATCCCAAAAAATTAATAAAATTTTGTCTGTTATATGAGTAATTGAATTAAACATAAAAATCAAATAAACTAAAAAATAATAAATTATAAACATCCTTTTTATTTCATCAACATTAATTTAAAACTTTATTGTACTAAATTTTTATGTATTATGAATATGTACATGTACTTTTAAAATTATTTTATTCCAAAAAGCTTTTGAATTTATAATTTAGTGGCTACACGTGCACCACACAATATTAAATTTAGATTGCATAATATTTTTTTTATTTCATTAGTTTTCTGATATTAATGGAGTCAATTAGAAATTCCCATATCATCTTTAATATGTCATGAGTAATATACCTAACTCAAAGTATTTGGATACTATATTTCAAAAAAAAAAAGTATTTGGATACTATTGAAAAGAAGAAAATCATTTAAATTATTTTACTTAATAGCTTAGGAGTTGTTTAGTTTTAAGAAAATATTTTTCATTTTTTTTTCCAGTTTTCATTTTCATTTTTTAGTTTTTTGTTTTTCTGTTTTCCAAAATGAAAAACTAGAAAATAGAAATCACATTTGCTTCTTTCCTTTTATCAGTGTTTTCATTCGCAATTTCCTTTACATTTTTTTTATATTCTATATATTATATAAATATAATTACAATAATTGTTGTTTATATTAATAATATTTTTCTTTTCTTATTTTCATTTTCATTTTTTATATAATTGTTTTATATATTTAAAATTTTTATCAATATTCATGTATATTTTTTAATTATTCATATACATTATAATAATGATTTTGGTGGTGGTGGTGGAAGCAGCGGCGGTATCATGTACATTTTTTAATTATTCATGTACATTATAATAATAATTTTGGTGATAGCAGTGGAGGCGACGGCAGTGAGGCGGAGGTGGTGGAGGCGGCAGCAGTGTGGAGGTGGGAGCGGTGGTGAAGGCGGCAGCGGTGGTGGAGGTGACAGCGGCAGTGTGGTTGTGGTGGTGATGGTCAGCAGCAGCGGTGTGGTGGTGGTGGCCGCGGCCGCGGAGTGGTTGTGGCGGCGGCGGTGTGCTTGTGGTGGTGGCGGCGATGTGGTGATGGCGGCGGCGATGTGGAGGTGGCGGCATTAGCGGTGGTGGAGGTAACAACAGCGGCGGTGGGGCGGCGGCAGATGTGTAGTTGCGGTGGGGCGGCGGCAGCGGTGTGGTGGCAGTTGTAGAAACCCGTATTTTTTATTTTGGAAAATACACTCCTTTAATAAAGAACAAATGAGAAAACATGTTTTTTGTATTTTCTATATAATAGTTTAATTTTAAAAAATCCTGAGTTTTCTAAATTGAAAAATATTACAATTAAACAGTTAGTTCCACTTTTTAGTTTTCTTGAAATAATTTTCTGGAAAATTGGCTTTATTTTCTAGAACTACTTTTCAATAAAGAAGAAAACTGGCTTTATCATATATGTCTCTTGCAATACTTTTTGTTTTTTCATTTATCATTAAACATATATGATACAATATGTATTGCAAGAGAGTGGTATGATTGTTATTCATTTTCAACACTATGATTAATAACAAATATTATTTTAAAATTGATAGAGTTTGGGTATGCCCACGACTCTAATTTGGATAAAAGTCCAATCCAGATTAAATTGAGTTATTTAATCTGATTAAAATTATCAAATCTTATCTCAGAAAGAGTCTGAGTTAAACTAGAGTTAGGACTCTAGCTTTTAGGATCTCTATATATAGAGGTGAGGTCCTCATTATTTGGTAACGAGAAAATGTACACGCCGTAAGGCTGCTCGTTCCCACTCATAAGTTTTCTGTCTTAATTTTCAGGGGCATTTAGATTGTGATCTAGCTGCTCTTACCCCGAGAGGGTAAAAGCCGGACCAGTGACCAAAAATAAACGAGATCTTGGTAAACGCTTCCGCAATGAGTTTCTGCGCTACAAGAGGTAGGTATCATTCTCAATGTTACCTCCGCATTAAATTATATTTGTTATAATGTTTCCCATAACCATCATTGGTATCAGAGCCGTTGTTTTTTTGCGTCCTGGCATGTGGCTAAATAGATCTAAAATTTTATGTGTAAAATTATTAGATTTGGGATGCATTAATCACAACAAAAAATTTGTTTTTTGTGTGAAAAATATATATGCGTATATATTTCGGCTCGATTTTGTTTATGTGTACACCGAAACCCGGGGGGACAAACATGAGTGTTCAAAACAGCTAACTAGAAGTCGAAATTTTTGATTTTTGACCTCACTATTAGATTCACAAACCCTGAAAACCCCCCATCGGCTGGAACCGGAGCGCCAGAAACGGTCGAGAAGGCGACGCGTGGACTACACGCGCCGCAATACGTTCGGCACGTGCGCGTGGGCGGTGGCCCACACGCACGTCGCCACGTGTCAGCAGTATTGCATCACTGCTGACATGTGGCCCAATGGCCGAGCGCCACGTGGATGGCAGAGACCATGCCACGTGGCACATACGGGGGTAGGACACGTGGATGACTGTGGTCATTCCACGTGTCATCCTGACGTGTTATACGGGTGACACGTAGCCACGTGGCCCAATCAGGGGCTGCCGCGTGTCAGACCGGGTCTGCCACATGGCAATACTAACGTATCACGTGTGACACGTGGTCAAATGAGACACCGCCACGTGGACGACACGTGTCATGCCACGTGGCGGTGACGTGTACCCGAGTGCCACGTGGGCGCCAGGTAAGGGTGTACACAGGTCTGGATCTTTCTGTACTGAACCGAAATTCCGAAGAAAAAGATCCAGAACCGAATTGTACCGTTGACTTTTTTTACTAGGACCGAACCGAATTGTACCGTTGACTTTTTGACTAGGACCGAACCGAATTGTACTGGAACCGGACCGAAAACTGTATTGAACAGTACCGAACTGTAACCGAATTGGACTGAAAGAACCGATATTTATTACTTATTTTATATAATACTAGTAATTTATATATAAATATTATTTATAATTTATATTATATATTTATTATATAAATTTAGTTTCATAATTATTTGTATTAAATATTTTAATGCACTAAATTAATATAATAAATAGTTAATAAATTAAAATGGATATTTTAATTATTAATTTGATAAATTTAATTATTATATTTATATGAATATGCAATTAATTTTATTTAATTTTAGTATCACTCAACTAATACTTATCTATTTTCGTCACAATTTTTATATGAGTATGTAAATTAAAAATTTATTTATAAATAAGAATGTATTAAAAATGAAATTTTACCAATTGATGTAAATTTATGGGTATATAATATTAATCACCTTATCAATAATTCAATTTATTTTTAGCATCACTCAACCAATACTCATCTATTTTTGGCATAATATTTATATGAGTAATTGATTATGTATTTTAATAGTATAATTATATACAATTATTGTATCAATAAAATTTTACCAATTAATATAAATATATAAGAATATAATAATCTTACGAATAATTTAATTAGCTTAGTAATTAATACTATAAAAATGTTGGTTTTTCATTATCACAATATTTTATTTTTCATGAAAATTGTTATATATATGGATAATTTGATAAAAGAAAATTAAGACATAAATTAATTGTTCAAGTTCAATACGTATTATTAATTATATATTCTATTAAACTACAAAACCTATAAAAAGATGGCTGCATTTCACATTCACCCTTATAATATAACTATTGACTATAATAACAATTAACAATCTCTTAACTGTTAAACCAAATTTAATAAAATTGAGTATAATAATTGAGTCAAAATAATAAATGTGAATAAACCCTAAACATAATCATAATCCATAGAGCCATCTTCTATTCTCTAAATATAATTAGTTAAGGTTATATATATAGCTAATTATATGAGTATGTAATTTTCTTATTAATTAATTTGATTTATATTTAATATCACTCAGCTAATAACAATTTATATCTAGCACAATATCTAATTATCTATATGAGTAATTGAATACGGATGAAATATTATATTTAGTCAAACCTATATTTAATATATATGTCAAAATTATAAACATAGTACACATTTTATATATAGTTTAAAGTCTCTATATATCCAAAAAAATAACTAGAATTTCCTTCCACTTAGGCCTGTAAAAATTTACCCAGACCCAACAACCCGCCCAAACCCACCCAAAAAAACTTAACCCAAACCCAACCCAATTAAATTATAACCCATGTCAACCCACCCAAAAATAACCCTCCAAAAACTCAACTCGTTCGGGTCTCAGGCTCATGCCCAACGGGTTGCCTTCTCTCATCTCTCCCTGTTTTTCTGTTTGCCCCCTTCTCTCTCTCACTCTCACTCTCTCTCTCTCGATCGATCGATCAAAATCAGCAGCCGACAATGAAATGGGTAACATTGCTTAAGGACATTAAAGAGAAGGTCGGTTTAACTCAATCTCCACCCTCTAGTTCCTCCGCCGCTGCTGCCTCTTCGTCTTCTTCGCCTTTCTCTGCTCATTTACCTAATCGCGATAGCAATGCTTCTCCTACCACTCTTCTTGATTTCATCCCTTCTTCTACCAGGTCTGTTTACCTCTTTTTTTTTCTCTTAATCCGTTGATTTTTTGTTTTATTTATCCTTTCAATTTAGTAAATGATTAATTTTGTGCAGTTTTTTTTTTCGAGTTCTGAAACTTAATGCGTTTAGGTGTTGACTCCACTTGTCATTAATCTACAATACTCTGTTCACTACTCTTTAACTACAACTTTGCACTTCCTTGCTTTTGATTCAGTGATTGATTCTTAACCCATCGTTTATTTATCATTTAATCAACTTTTAAGCTAGTTTCTAGTAGTTTGTAGTTGCATACGCTGATTATTCTTTTGATCCTCATAAATTTACTAATCTGATGTGATGCCAACTGTAATTCTGTTAGCTTCGGATCTTGGCACCTGTTTCTTTAATGCTTCAAGATAACAATGGCGATTGGCAATTCTTGCTCAAACAGTTCATTTATATAGGATGGTTCTGAACATCTTGTGATGGTTAGCTTTTATATATATCAGCTAAATATGCACTGCATTATGCTTTGAGGCTTTGCCAAAAATTTCTGAGAATAACTGGGGGTTCTTAGTTGAAGTATGCATAGTTAAGAATACAAAGGTTATAGGATTATGGGGATGAACCATACTGTAAGGAATGCTGGAGAGATGACAATTGTTTAAGAAGGTGAGGAGTAGTATAATGATGAAGTCATTGCTTGTGTGAATGTGTGATATCTAAAGGTATATTTATAACGAGGTTAGAATGTTAAGGGCGTTTCATGATATAAGCATCTTGACTTTTGGTCTTGTAATAAAATTTGGAGTTATATTAAATTGAATTGATGGCTTGTATTGCTCTATTTCGATATTAATCAATGAATAATTTAAATTCTATTACAAGTATATAAAAATTGAACATTAATTCACAACAATTGAAAATTTAAATTTAAGGGTTAAATCGAACAATCATAGTGAAATTAATATATTATAAATATGTATAAATATATCTATATTTTTGCTAAATTAATTTTTTAGTATTTCGCTATTGAGAGTTATTTTTAAATAAAAAAATGGATCAAATCCATTTGAACAAGCATTTTTTATAGCAATTCTTTTAGTATCTTGCTATTATATCGGATATTATTTTTCATTAAAAAGATGGATCAAATGAGTCGATACACATTTCGGTACGTTTGGATCTCCACCAACCCATTTGAATCACCTAATCCATTTGGCCTAACATTTTTTATAATAGTTTTTTCAGTATCCTATTATTATATCTAGAATAATTTTTTTATTAAAAAATAGATCAAATAGATCGACCTATATTCCGTCCCGTTATTATATTGAAAATTTTTTTTCTTTAAAAACATGGGTCAAAATGGGTCGACCCAAATCCGCCCAACCTATTTGGGTATTGACCCATGTATTTTTGACCCATTTATGACCAAACCCATTTATGACCCGCCCATTTATGACCCAACCCAAACCCGCCCAACCCACCCATTTTGCCACCTCTACTTCCACTACTATAATATGAATTAATATATGTCAAAACTTTTGCCATTACTATTAAAATTTTATTTCATATTTACTTTGTACTTTTTGGTTGACATAATGAAATGTATAAATAATCTATCTCAACTCAAGTGTTTCTATATACATTGCAAATAAAACCAATTTATTTTTATAAATTCATATATGATTGCAAATAGTAATATGTATAATTTTTATTATCAAAAACTTAATTAATATATGATTAACACACCAATCATCATCAAGAATTATTAAAAATAATGTCAATATTATTTTAGTTGTAAAGCAATATTATTAAGAATAAAATTTGAAAATTTTTAGGGGGATGAAAATTTTTATTTTGAGTTTTTGGAGTGAATTAAAATTTAAGTTTAAAGAATTGATAATTTTTAAAATATTTAAAAAATAAATTATTAAAATTATCCGAAGTACCGTATTGTACTGTATTGTTTTATTTTGTACCGAAAGAATCGAAAAATCGAACTGAACTGTACCGAAAATTAAAAAAATTGTACCGAATTGTACCGAAATTTTTAAGAACCGAATTGTACCGAAATTTTTAGGAACCGAAATTTCAATACAATACGGAGATTTGGAAATCCCTGAATTGTACCGAACCGTGTACACCCCTAGCGCCAGGTGGACCAGTAGGAATCAGACACGTGACGCGCTGTGGAGTTGACACGTGTCTGGTCGAGTGGGAGGCCGCGCGTGAGCGCGTCTACCTCCCTCCTATCGGCGCGTACAACGTCCTCCGGCCACCAATTCAGCTCCGATTTTTGTCTAATAATTTTTTCAAATTATTTCTGATTTTTTGGTCATGTTTTCAAAAATTTTTAATGACCAGAAAATAAATTGTGTAATTTTTGATATTTAAATGTGTTTAATTTCAAAATAAAATATTAAAAATTTGTAAAAAATGTGTTTTCTGCTTTCGAAAATTTTTATAAAATATTTTGAAAAATATTTGAGGTTCTGTCCTTACTTATTGATTGAAATGTATTTCAATCATGAGTATTTATACATGAGTGTAAAAAAAAACGCATAAGTTGCTTTGAGAATTGCAAGAGTGCAATCAATAAGCAACATAAAATGCGAAGGGAGATATGAACTGAAGATATTGATGCTATAGTGCATCATAAAGTACATGTGTGAGAACAAATGCAAGAGTGCATTTAAACTGGTGGTCCGAGTATGAAAACAAAATTTTGGTTCGAGTTACCAAAAGGGAAGTGTTGAGAAGCGACACTAAAATTCTATGATGGTGTTGAGAAATGGACGGAGTGTGCATCGTCCATGACTTCATCAATGGACTTATGAGTCGCTTGATGAATTGATTAAATCGGTCAAATATATAATCCTAATAACTAAAAAGATTTTATGAAATCTGGACTTCAATAATAGTTGACATAAGTGTCAATTTAAGTTGGCGTTTACTTTTGTTAAATAGGATTTATGTTTCCTATTAATATTTGACATTAGTGTCTGATTTTGGGATTATTGGATTTTATTTATTGGTTAAATAAATGCGTTTATTTATTAATTATGATGGCATTTAACTTTATAATAAATGAGTTTATTTTAATTGTTAATTGCCTTGAGATATTTTATGAGTAAAATGATTGCATGCTTATTAAGTAAAGGTTTAATAAAAATCCCCTCATAAGTTTGAGAACTTGATAATCCAATCATTCAGATTTATTATGCATAAAATTTTAACCTATAAGGTTGGACATTAGGACTTAGAGGGTAATTGGATACTATAAGTAGCCTTTTCGAATTTGAGCCTAATAGAAAATTTTACTAGGTTATTATTTCAGGTGCATAATAAATTGCATGTGTTGCCTCATCTCCCTTAAATATGTGCAATATTGTTCCATTTAAGATCAGAGGATCTTAATGGACACTGCTTTCAAGTTACAATTATGAAATCTGGAATACAAAGATATAGTATGTGCTTGAAGAGTAAGAGGCTCTTAAATCCTTAAGTTCAGTTATGGCTGAACTTGGGGATGAAACTATAACCCAACATAAGCAGGACTGAGATGCCTATGTTGCATCACAGCACTAAGCTATTTCGCAAGTATCAAAATGAACTGGATTTGTGGATCGCTTTGCTGGAGAAATTCAGAGATGTGACTTTGAATAACCTTCGATCATTGAAGATCAAATTTGATACATATCAGAAAAAGTCTGATTATTCGATGCAAAAACATCTAAGAGAGATGAAAAAGGAAAAGTGAGCTTAGTGAACTTAGTCATAAGTGACTGATGAGCAGTAAGTCCAAACTGTTATCCATTCTTTACCCAAGAGTTGGTAGTATGTGAGGATGCAACTAACTCACATGGATAAGCAAAAAAGACATTTGAGGATGTCACTTGTCATTTGAAGCTTAAAAGGGACCGTCTGACAGTGATTAAGGTCAATGTCATAGTGCATATGGCACAGTCCTGTTCTAATAGAATGAGTTTTCATTAGAACAAGATAATAAGCTTCATCAATAGGGATAAAGAAAAGGCTTGAGAGCCTGAAAAGTAAAAAGAATATAATCACATAAGGTCCAAAGGCAAAAAGGAGATAAACTTTTCAAGAGTGAAATGTTTCAATTGTCTATAGAAATGACATTATGCAAGAGATACATTGTGCCTAAAAAGATACACTATTCTGACTCAAGAGTGAGCAAAATTTATGTATCTAATTCTAAATTTCATCCTTTATGGATGATAGTTTTAGAACCAATGGACCGTGTAACAAGGGATCGAGATACCTTTGTTATGGAATTTAGGTTCTGTTCTTGCTTTATTATAATTTGTTTTCAATTTATATTTTAAGGATGACAGTATATGCTTATGCTTGAATGATTTCTATTATGGTTCTGGTTATGGATGTGGACCATGACTATTTTTCTTTAATTTATTATTTTTCACATAGTTATGAGAACAATGTGAAATTATGGCATGCTAAATTAAATCATATTGGACAAGACCGAATGAGTCGGTTAGTCAAAATAGGTTTAATAAGTGATTTAAATAAGTTTGAATTGCCTATATGTGAGTATTGCCTAAAAGGAAAAATTAGTTAGAAAATCATTCGAAAAAGACACTAAAGCTGAGTTTCCATTGCAGTTAGTCCATTCTGACGAGTGTGGTCAAATAAATGTGAGGGTAAGGCATGGGGCCTATTATTTTATCACATTTATATATGACTGTACTAGGTATGGTCATATCTATTTGATTTCTCACAAGTCAGAAGCATCGAGTTGCTTCAAGACTTATATGAGTATAGTTGAGAATCAATTAGATAAAAAGATCAAAGCTTTAAGAACTGACAGAGGTCAGTGATATCTTATAAATAAATTTAGAGCTTTGTGTGATGAAAAAGGATTGAACATCAGTTGTTCATTCCTAAAAATCCACAACAAAATGGTGTTGAGGAAAGGAGAAATTAGGGGTGAGCAAATTTCGGTTAAAACCGACCAAACAGACCGATTTTTTTAATTTGGTTCAGTTTTTCGGTTCAGTTTCGGTTTTGAAAATATATAAATTTCGGTTATTTCGATTTGGTTCGATTTTGAAAGGCAAAAACCGACAAATAACCAAACCGACCGAAATATGGTTAATATATGTTTTTTTTCAATTTTTACAAAAATTAACTTTATTTTTATATTTTTAATTCAATTTAAGGGTTTTGAATCCAAATTAAATATATGTACATTTTTTAATTTGGATGTTTTTATTTTTTTTTTTTATGATTTGTAATTTTTCATAATTTTTAGATAATTTTTTTAATTATAATTTTGAAATTTTGGTTTATCGGTTAACCGAACTAAACCGACCGAAAATATCGGTTCGATTTGAATTCGGTTATTATATAATTTCGGTTCGATTTGTCTAAATCCTAAAAATTTGGTTTTCGGTTATTGAACCGAATCGACCGTTGCACACCCCTAGGAGAAATAAGACTCTCTATATATACGGTTAGATCTATGATAGCAGAGGCATATTTGCCCATCTCCTATTGGGGAGATATTTTGTTGACTGCCACATATATTCTGAACTGTATACCCTCCAAATCTGTCATAACCACAACTTATGAGTTGTGAACTGGTCAACAAACTGACCTAAGCCATTTACAACGTTTGGGTTGTAATGTTTACGTCCATGATACCTCAATTTGGTAAATTTGAGACCAAGAGGTAAAAAGAGTATCTATGTGAGATATTTTGAATTATCAAAAGGATACATTTTCGTGGGTAAGTAAGAAAATGGCATAATGACAGAATTTGAATCACTAGAAGTCATATTCTCAAGAGGATGAATTTTCAAAGTTGGGCGAAGTGAATTGAGATCTCACTTTCAATTAATCTCGGGAAGAGAATATCAGGATCACTCCATCCGAGTGGGAGGTATTCAGAGGAAGAAGGTTAAGACCCTCATCCTCTAAACGATCCGGATGTTCGAGACCTGATTCGAATGTGAGTATTCTTGACTCCAGTGGGAGGAAAGAATATAGTATTCCTGACTCCAGTGGGAGTATGGAACATAGTTTCAGTGGGAGCATTATGAATCACAGTGAACATATGAGACATGTTTATCAAGATTCAGAACTGCAAAAATCTAAAAGGATAAATGTTTAATGCCGATGATTTAAAATCGAAAGCTTGAACGAAACCCTTTTGGTTATCCCACAAGACAAGAAAAAGCATAAAAATATTCAAAAAGCTTTTTCATGCTCATTTAAGGAAAAATGGATTAAAGCAATGGAAGAAAAAATGACATTTATGAGATCAAATCATATTTGAGAACTATTTGATCTACTGGAAGGACACAAATTGAGAATAAATGTATTCTCAAAGTAAAGTGAAAGGCTAATAGAGGTATCGAAAGATATAAGGCTCAGCTAGTCGCTATGGGGTTCATACAATAGGAAGAGATTGACTATGAGTAGACTTTCTCATCTGTTGTAAAATTTACGTCCATAAGGTTCATTCTAGCCATAGTGGCGAGTTTGAACGTAAAGCTTTATCAAAAGGATGAAAAGACTGATTTTCTCAATGGAGAAATGGATGGAACAATCTTTAGGTTTCATCAGAAAAGGCAGTGAACATAAGGTTTGCTGATTGATGAGTTCAATCTATGGCGTTAAACAGTCTTCAACACAATGGCACTTGAGACTTCATCATACAGTCATGCCGAATGTGTTCAACATGATTGATGAAGATCATTGTGTTTATAGTAAAGCTCTGAAAATGAATTTATCATTTTGGCATTGTATGTATACGACATATTTAAAGCTGAAAATGATAAACGGTACGTAATTGAAATCAAAGATTGGTTATTGTCCAACTTTGAGACAAATGAAATGGGTCATGCATATTACATTCTTGAAGTTAAGATTTCAAGAGATCATTCGAGAAGATTGTTGTCTATTTCTTGAGAGAAATATATCAACAAAGATCTTGAGCGATTTAATATGCAAAATTACAAACCCATAGATAACCCCATTGCCAAGAATCAGTTTTTTAGCAAAGATGTGTGTCCTAAGATGCTAGCAAAAAGAACGTATGAGGAACGTTCTATATGCAAGTGTCATGGGTAGTCTTATGTATGCAGTGTTGTATACAAGATATGATATATGTTGTGCAGTGAGCATAGTTAATAAATATCAATCTAACCCAGGCAAAGCACATTGGAAGCAATTAAAAAGTTACTTATATATCTTAAAAGTACTGCAGACTATTCTCTCTATTATCAAGAAAGGGATCTGTAACTGAGAGAATAAAGAAACATTGATTAGGCAGGAGAAATGGATGAGAGATAATCCATCTCAGGTTTTATATTCTTATTTGGCAAGAGTGCCATCTCGTGGAGTAACAAGAATTAAACTTGTGTAGCCCCATCAATAGTGGAAGTTGAATTTGTCACTTCCTCAATTGCAGTAAAGGAGACAGTTTGGCTGAAATGGTTTGTGTGCCATTTAATAGTAATTGTCTCAAAGGTATCAGTGACAGTCAGTCGTTGATGGCTTATAGTAGAGCTAAGCATATCGGCATTAAGTATCAATATAAGAGAGATATTGTTGCATGGAGAGATATGAACTTGCAGTACGTTTCTATGCATGTAGATCCATTGAGTAAGCCTATAACGAGAGATGTGTTTCAAAAGACACATTAGATCTCGAGGTTTGCGTATAATTTAATTGGTACTGTTATATTTTAAATTATCCCTTAACGTTATTATTTGCAAATAATAACTAAAGTTCATTGTTGGCAATACATGAGTGTGAATGTTTATGTGTAAACGTTTACTGTTATTGATATGAGATTGAGCATGTCGGACAGAGAAGTAGCCCACTCACAAGGGTGTTTACCTTAGTTTTGTCAATGAGTTGGCAAAGACTAAGATGAGGCGATTTTTGAACATATGAGAATGCTCGAGAGCCTGTTCAAAATAAAAGTGTCGTCTTCCAGAAATTACAAGATAAGTCTTGTTAAGGTGAAGATAAAGACATACATAAAGTTGTATGCTTTGGATTGAGATCCAAAATAAGGATTGTATGAAATCCGATGGTCAGTTATATGTAACTACCATGTTCTGTCTAAAAAGCCAGAAGTAGTCCTTAAGTAAGCGGACTAAAGTTGGGTGCTTCGGTGCATCGCAACCTTACGTTTCTGTATGGTGTTTGATATACACATTATTGAAATGCGAGACATGCACTCCTTTAAGGGAAGGAAAGAACACCATAACATATATTTTATATCGTGTGTGCTTATATGACCACAGGGATAGGAATTTAATAATATTAATGATCTCAACTTTCCCTATTGTGAGACCCTATTTAGATTTCGACCCTTAGAACCCTTAACTTATCCCTGAATTATGGTTCAATGTGGCTAGCTTAGTTAGTTTCCAAGAGGTCCAGGAAAAGTTTAGGTCTGGCGGATCTAACTAGAAAAGCGAGTTGAATCATGATAGATAGCATACAGTAAGAGGGGAAGATAGCCTTTGGATCACTTTCATAATATTTCGTGGTTCACCGGCATGCCTATTATAGTTTCTATGAGTAGAGACATAATAGTGAACACGAAAATTGTTTTATCAGATCATGAGTTAAAACAATGAATGCGAGAAGGTAATCTAGGGTCAGGCATACATGAAAAGAGGACCTCATTTTTCGAGACGCTATATATCCCTAACAGGTGTATAGCACTAGTGCTCTCGAGGTATGCTGGTCACACAATCTATCTGCCAGTATAACTGAAGATTAAGACTGGAATGCATTCCGTTATGTGCTAGTGGGAGATGATAGAATTTGGGTACGCCCACGACTCTAATTTGGATAAAGGTCCAATCCAGATTAAATTGAGTTATTTAATCTGATTAAAATTACCAAATCTTATCTCAGAAAGAGTATGAATTAAACTAGAGTTAGGACTCTAGCTTTTATGATCTCTATAAATAGAGGTGAGGTTCTCATTATTTGGTAACGAAAAAACGTACACGCCGCAAGACTGGTCGTTCCAACTCATAAGTTTTCTGTCTTAATTTTCAGGGGTATTTAGATTGTGATCTAGCTGCTCTTACCCCGAGTGGGTAAAAGCCGGACCAGTGACCAAAAACAAATGAGATCTTGGTAGACGTTTCGGCAACGAATTTCTACGCTATAAGAGGTAGGTACCATTTTCAATATTACCTCCGCATTAAATTATATTTGTTATAATTTTTCCCATATCCATCAAAAATAAAGGCAAAGAAAAAAAATTGTTAAAAAAGTAAAAACAACATCTGAATTTTGAAATATTTATATTAAAACTAATTTAAATATGATTGAATTATAAATATTATTAAATTTTAATTTACATCTGAATTTTCAAATATTTATATTAAAATTAATTTAAATATAATTGAATTATAAATATTATTGAATTTAAATTTAAATTTAAAATTTCATATATAATTAAAAATTATTTATTTATTTTTAATTTGTCACTATATATATATATATATATATATATATATATATATATATGTAAAATGCATTAATAATTAATATATATGGAATATAATATAAAATTGTGGAAATATGATTAGTTTTCTATGCTTACATTACACATTTTTGTATATATAGCTGGCATAGGGCCAATATAAGTCTTTTTGACAACAAACTCTTAATTGATTATAAGTTTCAATTACGTTAATTAATTTATGTTACTGTTTTAAAGTATTGAAAAATATTTTTTTAAATAATATAGAAAAAATTAGAGGGTTAATTTTGTTTAAAAAAAAATTCATCCAACTTTTTTATATAAAAAAACTATTTTTATTGATATTATAATTATATATTTTTATATATGATTTTTTTAACGAAAGTTGAATTATTATAAGATTAAATTAAAAGTGTATATGCAAATTACTTAGTATGTTTGAAAATATGGAGCACATATACAATATTTAGATAAAGTATAAATAGAAGTATTTGATATTCCGTTGCATAAAACTGATTATAATTTTGGTTTTATTAATATTTCATTCTACATCAATTATAAACACTATAATAACATTTTTTACTTTAATAAGTATTTTTTTCCATTTAATTTTATATTACAAAGTATGGTTTTTTTTAACTATTTTTGTCTATACTAATGGATCTAAATAATAAAATAGTTTCGACTTTCAACTTAATATCACAACACTTAAACTAATAGACCAAATAATATAAAGTTATATTAGTTTATGTTGATCAATATAATTTTATATACACAAACTCACTTTAATTTCTCCTTATATCCGCACTAGGCCTTATATCCGCACTAGGCTCTGATTCCAAAAATTTAGGATTGATGATTAATATAAGGAGATATTAAGAATTGGGTAAAAATGCAAGTAATAAATCATTTAAAATTTGTTTCCGATAAAAATCTTGACAATTATAAAATCCTTCAATATGTATTTCAGAATGTTCTTGTAATAAAAACCTTTGTAGATTTAATAATTCTCTTCTTATCAAAATTATTTCTTGATTATCAGATAAATCTAAAGCAGATAAAGTGTCAATAAATTTTTCTACAAATCGATTCATGTTTAAAATAAAATACCTGATGTTGTATTAATATCTATTGAAGAATTACAAATAAGAGGCAAAGATGAAGGCGAGGTACATGAACAATCTTTTGAGAATATTAATTGTAAATCATGAGATTTGTTACAGAAAGCTATAGAAATTACAAGAGGTTTTTTGGTTTCTCTAATGGTTGATTTATGGCTTTCAAGCTCTGTCTTCACCTGCTTCTTCTGTCCTCTTATATAGACAAGAAAAGTAAATTTGAATAATTGTTGAGAATCTTTACCGTTGAAGAATAGTGTCTGACAGGATTGAGAATCTTCACTATTGATGAATAGTATCCAACAAGATTGAGAATCTTTACTATTGATGAATACTATTTGACAGGATTGCGAATCTTTACTGTTGATGAATAGTGAAATCTATAATTGAGAATTTTTTCTGTTGAAGATATCTTGGAGAATTCGTCTTCTTGTGCTGATAGTAGATGGGGTAAGTTCCTGCAAAAATTTTGTTAGAAAAATACTTTTTTTTTATATTATTATATCTGCATAGGGATCTTATGAGTCATTGAAATGATGAGGTGATGGAGTCACTTCATCATCTGTAGAGTTGCCTTTTTCTGATGATACTCTATTGAGAATAGCTGCTTATTCTGCTTCAGAGGATGCTGAAGATAATAGATTGATAATTTGATTTTTGTTGCTTAAGAAATCTGTTGGCAAAGTTGGAGAAATCTTATTAGAATATCTGGAGATAACAGCTTACGTGTTGGCCCTTTCCATCTGGAATGAGTCCCACCACTTTACCCAATATTCTCTGCAGAGAATTGGGATTCCTACTTCAGTTGGAATATGATATGTCCAAGTAACTATCCATGGAACATTAAAAGTATTTGAATATTGGATAAGTGCATATAGCCTTAGTGACTGATAATAATCCTCAAATCTTTTATACCTCTGATATACTTAAGTAGGAAGAATATTGTCTATCATACAAAAATAGTTGTACCACTTTAAGAACCAGTTTGGATAAGTTTCCAAAAATTTGTGTGAAAAATAGAAAAACCACGAGTGATTATAATTCCTTAGATAAAAGGCTTTATACCATACCTCATGATAATCATAATAATTATATACTATGCAACATCTCTTACCCATACGTAGTAAACCATACCATAATATGATCGGTTTACAACAACAAGTGAGGGATGCTACCGAACTAACCACATTCGTCACAATAGCAAATATTCAAACGTCATAAATATAAAATTTCTTTTCATTACACATTTGACAAAGTTCACATTTTAACTTTACATAGGCAATATACATAAGTACTTCACTCAACAGTTAAGTAGGAAGAATACTGTCTATCATACAAAAATAGTTGTACCACTTTAAGAACCAGTTTGGATAAGTTTCTAAAAATTTGTGTGAAAAATAGAAAAACCACGAGTGATTATAATTCCTTAGATAAAAGGCTTTATACCATACCTCATGATAATCATAATAATTATATACTATGTAACATCTCTTACCCATACGTAGTAAACCATACCATAATATGATCGGTTTACAACAACAAGTGAGGGATGCTACCGAACTAAGCACATTCGTCACAATAGCAAATATTCAAACGTCATAAATATAAAATTTCTTTTCATTACACATTTGACAAAGTTCACATTTTAACTTTACATAGGCAATATACATAAGTACTTCACTCATCAAAAATCATTTTCCTTATGCATTGATCATAAAACATAATTAAGTCGTACAATTACAATAGAAGTTTACAATATATATTAACACATACAATACAAAACCTATACAAAGAACTCCTATGGACTTGTTGGCCTTGAAGGATGCGAGATGTCCTTGGCAACACATCTATCTTCATTACCTGCATGGATGAAACACCTGTACTAAACTTATAGCTTAGTGGGGAAACAAACATGATATGGATGACTACTCACAGTAGTCATCAACAAATTTACGTAAATGATTGCATTCTATAGACCATAGTCATCATATTTACTAATGATTAGCACATACATTAACCATATACTTATGTTTACTTAATTAAATAATTATACAATATCAAGTCGTATTGTCGACCATATTCTTTAAGCATTTCACAGTTCATATTACTTATTTCTACTTAACATATTTCATTTACATTTAGACTTTAATATACATTAACGTACATTTCATATTTCCAATCTGTGCGATTATCATTTCATCATATACAGCTTAATGGATACTTAACAATATTCATCTATTCATATTACTAACATTGTATCATACTTATCTTAAAGAGACATAAGAATATCAATGTATATTTACTTAATAAAGTGGACATTTATAATAATTCGCATAGATAATACACATACACGATTATATTCATATAAGATCAAGTACCATGTTATTCACGTATCACATTTCTTTCAAAATTATTATCTACATCATACTTATGTCTATGCAAACACGGACAATACCACAAAGGCATTCTTTAAACATTAACAAATTACAGTATCTCCTTCAAAACATAATCACATTCAATCATATATAATTAAAGAGTTCCTAACACTTATTCATGTGGGGTAATCCATATTAATTCATTAAAGTTTCATGTACACAATAATATATCTTCACTTACCACCATTAACAATACATATAAGTACGTTTATTTAACAGTACACTTCACACCATTCATTTAGTATTCTTTTGTTCAACTGTGGCCTGCATTCCAAATGTGGAGGATAACGGGATATAGAACATAATGCATAGATATCCGAGGGTACAAGACAATACACATAGGAATCTAAACAAGATCCAATAACACATAGGGACCCAAATGGGGTCAAGAACACATAAGGATCCAATAACGCATAAGCGGCAGCAACAGAGGTCCCTATAAGCTGTCTATCTATCCCCGATTTGATTAATGTAGGCTTATACTCGTATTTGTGTTTTATTTCTTATAATATTATATCACCGTCTTACTCATCATATTCACGTCCATTTGTTATGATCACATATTGATCATATACTCTTACAAACTTATAATGCAAGATTCACATGTAGCATCCTTAATATTCAATATTTAAACAAAAGATTTGTTCATGTTATCATCATATTTTTCTCTAGGCCGTACCACATATTGTATAAACTCATTGAATATCACTTAACAATATTAAAACAATGTTATAATCATGTCAGTTACAATCATGCCCATGATAACCATGTGAAAATCACAAATCACAATTAACACTTGCACAATCATTTATTAAACTCATACTTAACTTTATCATATATATAAAAGTTTATATTGCTATTTCTATGTGCCATCACATATCCGCATACAATTCATACATATACATGTATGTATTATATAAACAATCATTTACATTTATACAATAAACAATGTTTACCCATACACTAAAATATGATTCATTCATGTCCACATATATACATAATTCTAAACTCTTTTTCCATTTCCTATTACATTTCGCCAATATTTCATATATGCACTTATGTGAATTCTCTTGTAGCATTACTATCTTTCCTTTAAAATTACCTTTATTCACATTTAAGAATCATATAATCATTAATTCGGACTCTTATTACATAACTTATGCCATTCCCTCTTATAATCAATTATTTAAGTGTTACACTACTTCTTACATGTGACCATATTACATTAACATATATATATCGCTAATATAATACATTATCATGTTTTTGTCCTATACCCATTCACTTTTTTTCATTTATACACATTTTGCATTTAATTATTTTACATGTATACTTACTATTTTTAAGTCATTATTTAAGTGTCTAGCATATTACAAAAGATCCATGTCAAAAACTATTTCAAATTGGAGGGAGAATTTTAATTTATGAAATCATTTCAATGGGTTATGTAACACCCCGAAATCACCCTAGTAGAGTGAGCCTTGTATGTGTGTATATATGTGTGGTTTATTTTAAGCATGTGTTTATTTTTATTATGCTTTAGTTGGGTTGTGTTTTAGTGTGAGTGAGTGTATTAGAATAGTGTGTGTTGAGGGCTATGGTTAGGTGTGAGTGAGTGTATGGGAGTAGGGTGTGATTAAGAGATTAGTCTTGGGTGTGTCATGAAGGATGGGAGTTAGGTGTGGTTAGTAGGTGGCCCATTGAGGAGTTGACATGTGGCAAGAAAAGTCAAGAGAGAATAAGTATTGGAAGAGAGAGAGAGATATTTTCAGCTAATTCCCATTTCCTCTTCACGCTTCTCTTTCTTCTTCCCTTTTTCCTTTGCCTTGCTTCTTCTCTTCCTTTTTTCTTCTTTTCTTCTTGAATTCTTCCTTTTTGCTGCAAATTCAAGTGAGTTTGGGGTAATCTAAGCTGGTGTGGTAAGTGATGGGGTATTAGTTTTCTTATTTTCCTTATCTTGATTTAAATGGGTTTTGTAATTGCAAGTTAGGATTTTGAATTTGTTCCGTGTTCTGGGTTTTGTGGTTCAGAGAATCCTGCGAAAGAATCCAAAGGCAAGGAGATCGCGAGTGGTAGTGGAGTTCGAGATTGAGACGCCATATTTTTGAGGTTTGGGAACGTTTGTGTATTTTATGCATTTTGGGTATTTTGATGATTTCTGTGTTATGATTGAAATTAATGAGGTTGATTGTGTGTTTTGGCTTTTATGAGTTGTGGGTAGTGTTTAATTTAAGTTGAGAACCATGGGTTGTGAAGAATGGGGTTAAATTGTGGATATTTGCATGTTTTTCCTAGAAAACTGCTGGTTTGAGAATTTTTGGATTTGATTTTGTGATTTGCTTGATTTGATGATAATAATGAGCTCAAAGGGTATGTTTTATGTTGTGTGTATTGGCTTGAGTGAAAGATTTTACTTAGAACTGAGTTTTAGAACCAAGTGAATGAATGGGTGAAATGGAGAATGAATTTCTGCAGATTTTGGCGTTGGGAGTGGAAATCCCGACTCTGTCGTGAGCGCGACGAGGTCGCGACAGAGCTCAGTGATTTCTGTCCCATCGCGCGCGTCGAGCTGTGAGCGGCCAGGCATGCGCAGTGGGAACTCCCTGTCGCGATCGCAACAGAGAGCTCAATGTTTGGCCAAAGCCTCTGTCGCGAGCACGTGCTGGTCGCGAGCCCGCGATAGCTTTTGCGGGTACTCACTGTCGCGGGCGCGACAGTGAGATCTGTTTCGTCTCCACGCGAACGCGACACCCTCTAGCATTCCTTTTTGACTTCTCGTTTATGATTCCCATATTTAACTTTTCAATTTGCATTACTCCTAAAAGTATGTATAGTCTATGTATATATATGAATGTGTTTATATGCTTACCATATTACGATCAAAACATAATGTAAACATATGTTGTGAATGGAAATGTGCCTTGGATTATGCATGACCTGCTAGAGTCGAATAAGTGGATAGTTAGGCATGCCTAATAGAGCTGGTGTTGTTGCAGCTAGTGTATGATTTGGACCCTGATCAGGTTCCCCGATTGGATCTTCGTGATCCCTATGTACCGAATCTACGCGAAAATATTTTTGGAATAAAAATTAAAAAGATTCTTTTGATACCCTCAGGTATCTATGTGTTATGAGAATATTGTTAATACCTTCGGGTATCTACGCGTACTCGTTATCCACTGTTTTGATATAGCAGGTGCAACAGTGTTATTTGTTATTATATGTGAATTTCTGAATTAGTGCTTATTGGAAATAGTATGACTACAATATGGTTATGAATTAAGTTAATTTTATAACACCTTATCAATTAATTTGCCATTCGCTTGTGACTATTTGTTGACGCCACTATGAGTGGTCGTTGTGCATCTTTGTTCCCCACTAAGCGATTTCACTTAGCACGGGTGTTTATCCGTGCAGGTGTGAAAGGTTTTTGAAGGGTTGATTCAAGGGTTTCGCGTCAGCAGGGCCAACACAACTAGTGGATAGAAGATTTTGAAGTTTAGGCCTTGTATTCTTTTTGTATGTATTGTAGTTTTATACTCTTGAAACTATGTAAAGAATCCTTTGTAAGTTGTTTGACATTAATTATATGTAACTAATCAGTCGTGCTGAGGCACTTTTGTATCTTTTTGAGATATGTAAGACCGCCTTTGTTATATTAATGTAATGCAATATTTTGTTCTATGACTCTTTTTCTCATGAGTTGTACATTTTAATTTACCCGCTTGTATATATATATGGGTGTACAATTGGTTCTGTTTGTGCGTCTGTGGGTGGCAACCCTTATTTAGCGGGGACCTTCATCCTCTTTATAGGGTGGAGTTCTCTACGTATAGGTAAGGGGTGTTACAGGTTACATGATGGGAAGGAATTCCTGCCATCCGTGTAAGCCAAAATGCATGTAATTTACCCAAGCATAACATATTTACACAGCGAGCAGACAATTTCACACGGTAGGCAAAACTTCCTGCCAGCCGTGTAAATCGAAGAATCTGAAAGATTCTCAAAAGATGCTTTCCAAAACCATTTTATAGGGCGGGCAAGGAAAGCTACACGGAGGGCAAAGGTGATTACAGGGCGAGCAAGAATTCCTGACCGTCATATAATTCAATTTATAGGCAATTTTCACAATCCGGGATCTTTTTACATGGTAGATAGAATTTCCTGACTGCCGTGTAACCTTGTTTTATTGCTTTAAAATCCAGAATTCAACAGGGTCACTTCCATAGGTTCACTTGTCCCACCATTTTAAGACTCTAAACATCATTTTTAGAAAAAGTCACCCCTTAACAATTATTTCTCCAGATCTTAGCTTTCTAATGGCACTAATTCCATAACATTTGGACCTCTAAAACTTCAGATATGACTTAAACAATCCAAACTGCCCTCTTAGAGATGGAAAAACACCTAAGTCAAGTTTAAGTCCACTTTAGTACACCTTAAGTCCAGAATTAGCTCATGGATCCTTCTAATCATATTTAGATATGTGAGTTATCTTTCTAACCCAACTAGAATCATGCAATTTGGAGTTTAAATCTCAACTTATAACCAAAATAATCACTAAGGGTCATACAACATTTGGGCAGAGTTTCCCCTTAAAACTCAGTATGCCCAAAACAACTAATTCCACAATTTCAACCCCAACAACTCAAATCAAATCAACACATCACATTCATACATACCTTAAATCAAGTATTTCATCATTATAAACATAATAGCATACAAATTCAAACCTGTTTTGAAAAACCAAATCTTCTACCACTTGACTCTACTTCTCATCTTTGCTCTACTCTTTGCTCTTGTTATTTCCTCTCATAAAATCCATATCATAAACTCAAGTTACCATCATCTCCATCTTACAATTTCAATCTCACAAATAGAAAAGGAAAAGAGATGCAACTACACAAAACTTACCTTTTTAACTTGATTCTTGCACTTGAAATCCAAGATTGCTTTTTGGGTGTAATGACCCAAAATATACCCTCAACGGATTTGCACGTGTCTAGAGCATAATAGCGGTAGAAAATATGTAATTGGATATTTGAAATGGTTAAGTGTAGTAGAGGGCGTATCCGATTTTAAGTGAAAAGTTAAGGATATATTGGTAAATTGCTAATTTGTGATTTAAATGGAGGGATTAACAAATATTGTATGCTAATTTTTAAATTGGAAAAGATTATATGTCCAATGTATGAAGAGATAATAGATGAGAGATCAAATTGTTATATGGCATAAATATCAATAAAGGACTAATAGTAGAGTGACATTTTGAACAATTGGATAATTATCAATTAATTGGCCATATAAAAGAGGCCAAAGTGGCCGACCAAAGGAGAGAGGAAAAAGAGCAGTCATTTCCTTCATTTTAACTCTCAAAAATTCTACTCAAAAATTGGTTCTCTAATTGGAAGATAGGATTAAGTGCAAATTGCAAGCAATTACGAAAAAGGAGCTCAATTCTAGTGTGATCTAGCCAAGCTAATGAGAGCAATGAGAAGAGGAAAAAAGAGAACGAAGGCTAAGTGAAAAGAGTTTTGGTACACTAAACGAGGTTTGGAAACTTGAAACCTTACGTATATGTTAAATTGTTTGGATGCATGATTTGAGTAGAATTAAATGTGTTTATGTTGGTGTGTTGTGGTTTTGATGAGTTTTGGATTGAAAAGTGATAAATTTTGCATGTGAACAGAGTTAAGGAAAAACTGTATTGGGACACACTTGACCCCGAGTCAGTGTTTTGGTTACAATTTAGTGTATAGACCTCCAAATACTATGATTCTAGTGGATTTTAAACCATAACTTCTATATCTACAAAAGTCATAGAAATGTCCATGAGTTAATTTTATCTCTAAGTGATCCAAAATTGGCCAAAACCGAAGGGTATCTATTATGTCCGAGTCATAGGAACAGTTTGCATTGTTTTTCATCATATCTAGAGTTTTAGAAATCCAAATTATGTGTAATTGGTACCATTGGAAACTTAAGAAATAGGGGAGCAAAATTTTAGAAGACCATTTTGACTGAAAATGACATTTACTATCTTAAAAATGCAAAACAAATTGGAAGTCGAATTATGCCATGTGCACAAAGGGGCATAATAGGTTTACACGGTGGTAAGGAATTCCTAACCGCCGTGTAAAAGCATTCTGCTACATAAAAACCTATTTTCTTCGCCCTACACGGTGTTTAAGAATGTCTTACCACCGTGTGACCTCAATTTTCAACCTAAACTGTACTTTTTCCTTCCCAAATCAACCCCGAACTTCTTCAAAGTTTCCCAATACGTGTCCAACACATGTCTAGCTTTGTGAAGTGAATATATGAATGAATGTAACTTGAAAAGACATGTAAATGATGTTATGACACAATAGTTTAATAAAGAAAATTAAGTGTATACATGGGATTTAATTATTGATAGTGACATAAACTGAAGCAACAAGTGAAATTGAACATGTGTAATGAATGTATGACCATATATGATTGAATCATGGTAAAATGCTTATAGTGTACCTGAACCACATGAAAATAATAGTGAAATGCATACAGCATATTTTGATATATGTTTCTAGACATGCATAATTGATAAATGAACATAATTGAATGTGCATTGATTCAAATGGAATAAACGATTGTATGTAACGTGAACTAGTGAATGTTGTACAAAGTGGATTAATGTGTACACGTACAGTTTATATTGCGTCTGAATCGTACATAGTCATGGACAGATAGACATGTCTACAAGGGTTAGTATTTGCAGGTGCCTAGTGTTCGATACCGTCTAGTATCCTAGCGATTGGAGACTTATGTCTCCTAGTGACGACATCGAAAGATGTCGAGTGTTTGATACCTCTTAGTATCGAGTGATTCGAGACTTATATCTCCCAGTGATTCAAGACTTACGTCTCCTAGTGTTCGATACTGCTCGTCGGTATCGCGTGTTTCCCGTTATCCACCATAAATGAAGATTCAGGCAATATAAGAGTTTCATTAATGTTAGTGAAATGTGCATGAATTAGTTATTTGTTAATATAAGAGTGCATGTTAATGTTATTGTATGTGTAATAGTGAAATAAAGTAATCATGAATGGATATCTTAGTAAATGTGACATGCTTATGCAAAAGCACCATAATGTTAACTTGATTTTACATCAAAGATCATGGGTAATGAACCGAGGCGTGTAAAACTACGTGATTCCGATTCTCAGAATTATTGGGATACGTAGAAAGCATGGAATTTATTCCTAGTCCGAACCAAATTAGTGAAAACTATTTGTGTATTTAAACTTTAATTAATCAATAAGTAAAAGTGTTTGTACCAAGTCATAGAGAATGGATCAATACATGAAATCTTTGATAACTCAAGTTGCATGTTCTATACTGTGCACTCTCATATCCTCTTCGGGGGTAAGTAAGGGTGATCACGGGGTGGGGAGTGGCTCCCCACCTACAACGCCGCCCAATCCCCGCCCCCGCTAGGGACACGGGGGAAAAATCCCCCCTGTCCCTGCCCCGGCGGGATCCCCGTCCCTAATAAAAGTACCCAACTCCAATGGACATTTCTGACTCGAATTAAAAATATTTCACAAAATTTACTTTGCAAAATTTAATAATTAATAATTTAAAATTAAAAATATCTCATACAATTTAAATACAAATATTTATAAACATCTCATACAATTAAAATACAAATATTTGTAAATATTCCATACAATTCAAATATTAATATCACTTGGACAACTTTCCCACCGATGAACATCAACCTGAAAAAATTTAATATATATATATAATTTAATCTATATAAAATAATAAAATATTAATTTTTTTTTCGGTGCGGGAATCTCCGCGGGACAAGAACCCCGTTCCCCGTCCCCACTCCGAATTGACGGGCGAGAATTTTTTTTTTTCCCCACCCCTATCCCCGTGGAGAAAATATTTGGGGATTCCCCGCCCCGTTCTGGTCGGGTCCCCATCGGGGACGGGGAATCCCCGCCCCATGATCATCCCTAAGGGTAAGGGGGTGTTACATCAGGAGGCATGAGTATGAGAGAAAGCAGAATTTTGAGGTGTTTTCAGGGAAGAAAATGGCTGCCCTCCCTCTCTTATGGCCAGCCACTTTGGCCTCTTTTATATGGCCATTAATTCACAATTATCTAAAGTTCAAAATATCAATCACCTATTGGTCCTTCTTTTATTTTTATGCTCAATTTCAATTTGATCCTTTTATTCTTTTTTAATCTTACATTCACCTTTTAATTTAGTTGTATTCGTACAATAATATAACTAATAACTCATTTCATGCATTTAAGTCCATAAATGTCAAGTTACTAGATTACCTTCAACTTTTCACTTAATACCGATTACGTACTTAATACACTTCACCATTTCAATTATCAAATTCCATATTTTCGGCCACTATTATGCCCTAAATATATGCAAATCCCTTTAGGGTACATTTTAGATGCTTACATACTGCACGAGTTAGATATCTGGATAAAGTCTTTAAAGAATGTAGTTTTTGTCGCCATTCAGTTAAGGTCATTACTCAGAATTATCTTTACCTTACTATAGCTGATCTTCAATGGATCCTGTTTATCATAATTGTGCTCTATCTCTACTGATTCTGTATCCATGAAAATTATCTCATAAAATTCTCTAGTCTTGGATAAGTTATCCTCGTAAAAATGAAAATTGTTTGGTGAGATATAATCAATAAGCTTATAAAAACCTCTGATTTTCAACTAAATTTTATTTTAATTTCATCAATTCGGTATATTAATTCCTATAAATCTAACCTTGAAAAAGTTTTATTTTGCTAGGAGAGGCTACTAATCCATTATTACGAATAAGATTAAAAAAAATTTTAAATGACTAAGTACTCTTTTCCATTTTCATTCTTCATAAACAGCCGCCGCCCTCTTCTCTCCCACCGTCACTGGTGGCCGGTGTCTGGTCTCGTTCTCACCTCACTCACATCATCTCAGTCTCGGAGTCACCTCTGTTTCTCTTCTTTTGTAGAGCGTCTGAACTTCCAAAGTTATTTTCTTTCAACTCACCTCTGTTTCTATTCTTTGTATTTTATTTTTGTTGATTAAATTTAGGATCTTTGGATGCGTTTTTGCTTTTGAACTGATTTTGGATCTCCATTGTCTTTGTTACTTGAATATGCTCTATACACTCGAGGTTTCAATATATATATATATATATATATATATTGTGGCAATACACGAAATTTCTGCTTCCTTCAGCAATTATAATGTATAGTGATATCAAGATAAGTGATGCTGTTCTTATTTTTATTGATATGTTGCATCTTCATCTGTAGTTTCTTCCCTTCCAAATGAGGTACTTCATTATTTTCTTTTTCTTTTTATAATTTAAGGCGTATTCTAGAATTTTGAATTTGCGGCAAAACAGTCACGGTGTAGGATCTTTGCTATCTATAATTTATGTCCACAAAGTTTTTGTGATCTTCACTGGCAGTGGTGCTAGTGATGTTCTCGGTCATGACCTTTATTATCGATTTCTTCCTTTTTTTTATATATATATATTTTTTTCATATTTCTTTTCTTAAAGAGTTTTAAAAAATGATGGTCCTAGATGAAGTTTCATTGGGAAATCCTAAATCCTAGACCGTCACTCTTTTCTTCTTTCTCGCTTACTCGCTTGCCAAAGATATACTTTTCAACAGCAACCCGATGATTATTTTCAGTCACCTGCCACTGCAACCAGAAAACCTTTTCACATTTAGAGATTGCCTATCAGTTTGTCTCAAAAATTTGTAGCCCACAACAGTGATTAGCTTGTTTCAACTTTTTTAGTTTGGTTGATTTGTTTGCTATAAGACTTTGAATCACTTACCTTAGTTAAATGTTTGATTTTTATTCCTTTTTGTTTTGTCCCCCCTCTAACTAGTTCCAGATTTTTTGTTTCTAATTTTTTCTTAAAGTAATAACTATTTATATGTTCTATGCTATGGTCGAAGTTTCTTTTGCACTTTCTGTGATAGTGTCGAGGCTTCTTGAGCTTTTGTTTAACACCTTTGATCATTTGTGTTATTCATAACATAGAGCTACAATGGGCCCTTTCAGATATCATATTTGGTTTGTTGATTTCAAATTTCCATTTTCTTTTGACCTCACCTATTCTCAGTTTCAAGATATAAAATTATATGCACTCAAATTTTAGACATCATTGAATAGCCAATGATTCTAATTTGTCTACGTTCAAAAAACTGGACAACTTCTCAAAACTGCTAAGCATGCTCTGTTTCTAGTTACAGTAACCATTGCACTGTTTTGGCCACAGATGCACACTAGCATTTGCAGTATAGTTGGTTCATGCTTAAACACTTCATTAGATGGTGTTAAACTCTAAGGCTCTATTTGGATGGGTGGTATTAGATGGTGTATAAAATCAGAAGGCTTTGACATTATGGAAGGAAACTTTGTTTCTTTTGTCAATATAATGAATTTTGAAATCACAGACTTTTTGTTATTAAGTTTTAGTTTTTTTCATAATTTTTTTTTTCTTATCTTTATGTAAATTCGCAATTTCAATTTTTCTCACTCAAATGTTTAGAAAATATAATTTATCACATTTACCAAAACCAATGCAAAAATTTATATGAAACAAGGAAGAGATTTCATGAGCCTAAAAAGGGGAAACAAATGGAAGAGATTCCATATAATATAATGGTTGGGAATGACGAAAATCCACATAACTTTGGATAAGTAAATTTGTTTAAGTAGACATGAAAAAAAAGAAATTGAGATGCAAAATTCATAATAACTATTTTATTGAAATTTTTTCCTTTTTTCAATTTTTTTTTTTTTTTTGAGAGAGAGAGAGCATAACCATAAGTACATTATGATTAACAGTTGTTGACATCCTGTGCGCATGTAAACATGCTATATGCACCTCAATTTTGTTGACTTATTTTATTCTAGTTTACACTAGACTTTGTAAAGAGAACAATCTTTTTCTCTTGGGACAGGAGACATTTGGTTGACTGCAGAAGTCCTGAATCAGGGTGGCAAGCTCTTAAGTATTAATGAGAGGGAAAGATTGATGATCATGAATCAAAGTCACCTTACCTATGTTCCCATGGACAGATGAAAAAAACCTTGAATGTTTTGGCGACTGGAATTGCACTTTGGTTCGTTCTCTGTGTTGAACGTTGGTGTAAATTAAGATTATCATTCAAATAAACAAACTGGCTAGCAACAACCACCTTTGACATTCCTCAATTCACACTATGTTTGGATGAAATAAATCATGGGTGGTATGGGATGGTAATATTTGCTAATGTATTTGAAAAAATTGTGTGATATGATATAGTTTAATAGATTTTGGATAAAAGGAAAAATTCAAAAAATAAAGAAAATAATTTTAATAAAAATGATGAAAGATTAGAGTTATATAATGGAGTTTATCAAAATTAAATAAAGGTGGTAAAAGAAAAAAAAATAGAAAATCTTGTAAAATCATTTAATTAGTGGTTTTAAAATTTGGACAATAAATTTATGGGTTAAACATGAAAAATCATATCCATAAAGAGCCTATTAAATTATACAATTTTATACCAGCTTAAAGGCTAAAACAGCTCAATATATAAGTTCGCTTGATCGAAATGAAAGTGGAGGTAAAATGAAACAGCACAGTAAAAAAGGCAAAATTGCTCATCTGCATGCACTAAATGGCAAAAACTGGCAGAAAAATGAGTTTATAGAGGCAAAATTTGTTCATATTGAAAAGTTTACGAAGACAAAATTGACCATATTCCTTGAAAAAAAATTCCGCCTTGTTAAAAAATAGTTATCAAGCGTGACTTCAATAAAACAAAATCAAACTACACTAATTTTGTTGATACAAATTGAAGTTCAATGGTTTGTAGTGAAATCTGTTCATATTGAACATAGCCCCAAATATGCAACGCCTTCAAGGATTCTCCTTGATAACTCTTGGTGCATCTGGTATTTTTCTCTTTTGCATGCCAATTAATCAATAGGTCACCTTTCAATGGTTCTTTTAGGCCATTAGTTGGAAATATAAGGACAACCCAAATTTACAAAGTTTAGTTGACGGCTTGAGACCCCTCAAATCTTCCTCGTCAAACCTCAACGGCTTGCTTTGTTGCATCAGAATCTTACTGCTTCAGCCACAGCCCTCTTCTTACGCCTGAAAATTATAAGGACAGTGCAAGTCCACAAGTAATATCTTCCAGCAACAAGTCCTTCTTTATTGACCAGAAAGAATATCTTCACAGCAGTGACCTGAGGACTTACTGTTTTAAACTTTTTCTGTCTGAATGCAATTTGAGATGTGAAGTTCCTGAAAATTATTTTGCAACCATCCAAACCTGCAAATTCAATAAATTGTTCTGATATTTCTTAGCTTTCTTTCACGTGAGCCATAAAAGGGTATAACAAATGTGACCAATGATATGAACCGAATGATGTACAAGAGAAAAAGCCTTCCATAACAAGATTGCTGCAAAATCAATCCCCTGTTAGACAATAGAGATTGTGATGAAGTTGCTTCTTCTTGAGTTCTACCACTTCTATTGAAGGAAAGTCTGATAAACGAATGGAAGGCAGAAAAGTTCTAATGGTTAGAACTGAACTGTTGTAAAATTCTTTACTTCCTTTGAAAAGAATTATATATATCACAACTTATACTGACAGAGGCAACAGATGTGTCTGAACTTTGGAAGTCCACCAAAACCAAATATATATATATATATATATGTATGACTTGAATTCATGATTCTTTAGTTAATTTGGAACGAGTTGTACACGTTCACTGCCTGTCAATGATCTCTATAATTCACCATATCTAAAGCTGTGAAAACTTTCTCAATTTGTAACAACAATTTCTCTGCCCACAACTTTTAAAATGAAATTGAAATCAAGGCTGCATTTTGAAAGATCAGAAAATGCCAAATACTTCATAATTTGATGAACCTCTACGGGCTCACATCTCATGAGAAACCAGCTACCAGTAGTCACCACATGAGCAAGCACCATCCCTGAAGTGATGAAACCTCTTTCCATCTCTCACAACAATATCCCTCTCAACAACTCTTGACATATATTTGAAGGCATTGTGGCAATCACCACAGATCCTAAGATTTTTGAAAACTCTGACAGTAGCTCCACGAGGAAGTTTCATAAGCCCAAAAGCAACAGCGAGTTTCTCACTATGAGTAGAAAGAGCACCTTCTTTTTGGTCAAAGTCCATGTCATGCAACACAAACCTTGTGTCAGGGACATACCCCAATTTTCTCATTTTTAGGCACAATTGATCAAGGTAACTGTAAATTGCTTGCACCTCAGGGTGCGCAATATCATCAACCAAGAAGACGTGGACCATGCTTTCAATCTCAATCCAACTACAACCAGGCTCTTTCTTCACCCCTCGGTCCTTCATTAACTTTCGCACTTTGGACACATCATCCCATCGGCCTGCTAAAGCATACATGTTTGACAATTGTATATAGGTTCCATCATGTTGTGGCTTCAGCTCAAAGAGTCGGTCAGCAGCTTGAACGCCGAGATCAATGTTCCCATGTATCCGGCAGCCAGCAAGAAGAGCCTCCCAAATTGGAGCACCAGGCATAGAAGGCATTGATTCTATCACGCACTTTGCTTCTGAGAATTTCCCAGCCCTGCTCAACAAATCAATAAGTCGGGCATAATGATCTTCACCTGGTTTTATCTTGTAAACCTCATACATTGAATTAAAACAGCGCTGCCCTTCTTTAACTAAACCTGCATGGCTACAAGCAGAGATGATTGTAAGAAAGGTTATACGATCAGGCAATATGCCTTCTGCTAACATCTCCTCAAAAAGTTCTATTGCTCGAACACCATGTCCATGTTGACCCAAAGCCGCAATCATGGCATTCCACGAAACTGAATCAACAAAAGGCATAGTGAGAAACAATGACCATGCATCTTCAACAACACCGCATCTTGCATACATTGTTATCAGTGCATTTCCAGCTGAAAGACTTGAATCATACCCAAACTGGACAAGTTGAGCATGGAGCTGGCGCCCATGCTCCAATTGTCCAAGAACTGAACAAGAAGTAATTGCACCTGCAAATGCATAATCACTTGGTTCAAAACTTAGTAATTTCATCTGGTTGAACAGTTTCAGACCCTCTTCCCCAAACCCATTTTGAGCCAAACCTGCTATCATTACAGTCCATGTCAAAATGTTTTTCTCAGGTATCTCCTCAAAAAATGATTTAGCATCATTCATGCGGCCATCATTCACATACCCTGATAAAATTGCATTCCATGATACAGGATCCTTCATTGGCATGTTATTGAATATCTCACGAGCCTCTTCACCTTTACTGAATCTCCAATAAAATGTAATCAATGCATTGTTCACAGGCAATGAGATGTCTGGTGAAGAATCGGCTACAACTTTTAAAAAGTAAGCATGCACTTGCTTACCAAGCTGAAAGAAACCAGCAGTTGCGCAAGCGCTAATGATGCTAGTGTATGTAAACTCATCCAACTGTATTTCTGATAAATACATCCTCCTGAACAAATCCAGTGCTTCTTTATGTAAACCACGATGCACATACGCCGAAATCATCGCATTCCATGCCACCACCAATTTCTCACTCATCCCATCAAAAAGTTCTCTTGCTGAATCAAGATCATCATTCCTCACGTACCCAGTAATAATAGTTGTCCATGATAATTCATCTCTCTCAGGCATCTCATCAAACACTCTTCTAGCCGCACTCATCAAAGATGATGATAGCACTGAAGGTGAAGACGCACACTTAACATAAGCAGATATTAGTGCATTCAACACAGAAGTAACAAAACCTGTTCCAGACTTGATTACTGCACAATGCAGCTGCTGGCATTGCCTTTCATTTTCGGCTACCAGTGCCACTGCACCAAGAACACTGGTAAAGGTATAATTATCAGGCCAAAAAGAATCCCTTTTCATGTCAACAAATAGTTGAATAGCAGCAAGACCATCATTATTACGTGAATAAGTAGTGATCATGGCATTGTAGAAAACAGTGTCTCGCATAAATAAAGGAGTTGCAACAAAAATCTCTCTTGCGAGCTTTAAATTCCCAGTGGCAGAGTAGGCAGAGATCAAAGTCGTTCTTGCGACTATGTCTGGCTGGGGAGTTTCGTCGAACAGATGGCGGGCGTAGGTAAGTTTTGATGATTTGCAGTAAATATCAATCAAACGGTTGAGGATATGGCTACGTGGTCTTATCCCAGAAGCTATCATGTGGGCATGAATTGTACGGGCAAATGAATAAGAAATGGGTTTTTGAGGACGACATAATTGAAGTTTTGACACATAAACGTTTGCCACTGTGCGAGTAGGGTCGATAGTTTTCATGTTTCTAAGGATGGAATTGCATGCTTGTTATTTTAAACAAAACGGTAAGTGAAAGATTGGAAAAGCCAATGATACTACTTGTGTGGTGTTGTGTCTGTTTAAGCCTTGAGCACTAATGAGACACAGGGGAGATGTTTTGCTTTCAAATAAAATAACTCTTCTCACATGAAAAAATTATTTTCTTTTCTTCACTAATAAAGTGTCAAATTAAAGAAACTTAACAAAAAATTTCACGTAAATTCTTGCCTTATAACTTATATGGGAAGTGTATTTGGAGTTGCAGGAATTTTTAATGTGGCTGGTAATACCTTCCAGTTTAAGATTCACATGCTGTGAGCAGTTCTTAGCCATTCCTTTGGTTGTGCTCTGTTTTGAATCTTTGAATTGTATATTTGTCAGTATTGTCTTGCTGGTTTTGTTCTGTAAATATATATATATAGTAAAGAGAGCTACGAAATTAATTAATTAAAATAAATAAAAAGATGTCAACTTTGAAAAAGGCAAGCTGGATGATTGGGAAAATACATACATAGTACATTTCATTCCATAAACAATTTCTGCTATTTCATGTATATTTACCAGATTAGTGATTTGGGCCAGCGGCATCAACCCAACTGTACAACTTTGTAAAGAAAGTATAGTTATCAAGCACATTTAACAGGCTAGAACATCAATATTCTCCAGAAAATTGGCTAAATCCATAGCTTTTATTTAGTCGCTGTGCTCTAAGAAGTCTCCTCACCTCTTCTACACCATACCAATTACACGATTCAGCATAAACCATACTCAGCAAAGTATGATTGGCAGCATTCCCAGGTTCTGATTTTATAACATGGTGCGCTAGCATTTTTGCAATTTCCAATCGTCCGTGAGCTTTACAAGCTGATGCCAAAGAGCTCCAGACTGTTGTACTGGGTCTCATTGGCATATTTTGCACAACATCAAAAGCATCATCGATTTTCCCGGACTTTCCAAGAAGATCAATTTGGCAAGCATAATGCTCAACAGTTAGTGGAATTTTTCCATCTTTCTTAAGATTTTTGAAGATCTGCTGTCCCTCTTTGACAAGGCCGGCATGATTGCAGGCTGATAAAACAGCAAGCAGTGTAATTGCATCAGGTTCCACCCCTCTTGCTTGCATCTCATGAAACAGGCACAAAGCTTCTTCACCATAACCATGTAAGCCATACCCGGTGATCAATGTGCTCCACGACACGGGGTCTTTAATATGCATTTCCTCGAAACTATAGCGTGACGCCACAAGAGAACCACACTTTGAGTACATATTTATAAGTGCATTCCCAATTAAAACATCAAAGTTCAAGCCAGATTTCATAATGTAGCAGTGAGTTCCATTGCCATGCTTAAGTGAAGCTAAATTTGTGCATGCATTGATTACTGCCAATAAAGTTACAGAATTTGGTTCAATTCCTTGTGCTCTCATCTGATTAAAAAGCTTCAAAGCTTCGATACTATCCCCACATCGAGAACATGTCCCAATAATTGAACTAAACATAACAACATCTTTAATTTTCGATCGCTGGAAAATACGTTTGGCAGGCCTTAATCCTTCAGCACTTTTACAGTGCAAGTGAATAAGAGAAGATAGAAAATGGGAATCCGAATCAAACCCATGACGGAAGGCATATCCGTGAATTTCTTTCCCATGCTTAACACAACCCAATTCAGCACAAGCTGGTAATATTGCAATCAGTGTTACTCGATTAGGTCTAACTCCATTACCTTGCATTGTGCGAAAACAATCAATAGCCATGTCATAATCTAAATTAGCAGCGCAACCTGAAACCATTGCAGTCCAAGAAACCTCATTTTTGACTTCAATCTGATCAAACAGACGTAAAGCCATGGACGAGTCACCATACTTGAAATACCAATCAACTAAAGAAGTTAACACAAAAACCTCCTTCTCAATCCCCTCATCAATAATAACAAGAGCATGAAATACTCTTCCTAATCCTAGTTTCATAAATCCCAAACGTACACTAAGGGATAAAACACTAGCAATCAACTCAGCTTTTGGCACAAAACCACATTTATACATTTCCTTAAACAATTCAAATGCATTGGAGGAATACGCATTTTGTATACAACAATTTACAATAGAATTCCATGAAATGGTATCTCTCAAAGGCATTGTACCAAACACTTTAAGTGCAAGTTTAGGACTTGAAAGTTTCCCATAAAAGGAAATGAAGGAATTAGAAACAACAGGGTCAGAGTCCAAGCTTGATTTAATGGCGATGCTGTGAAGTTGAAGGCCAAAATTTTGGTGCTGAAACGAAGAGCAAGCTTTGACTATTGTAGGAAGAATAAAGACGTTTTCTCGGAGACCATTTGGATGGAGCTCGTCTCTGTAGAATCTAAGTGCTTGGCCGCAGATTCCTTTAGAGACCATATCTTTGAGTTTGCCATGTGGGTTTAAGATTGATTCTGTGGAGGCTAAAGTTGATGTGAACCGTCGGATTAGACGAGATATGCGGAAGATAGAGATTTTTGAGTTTGGCCATGGTAGTTTCATCGGTCAAGACGAAGGAGACGGAAAATAGAGGCCTTTTTACGCGCCTTGCTACGGCTCGCACATATGCGTGCAAATGGTCGGTTCAGTTTGGCACGATTTTGAACTGAACCGAATCGAACAAATCGAAAATTAAATTTTTGATATTTTTAGAATCGAACCGTAAATCGAAATTTTAAAAATTGAAACCGAATAAATCGAAATAATTTTGGTCTAATCGGTTCTCCCTCTTAAAACGTGGTTTCCTTTTAATTTTTAATATCTATTACTCCCCCCCCCCCCCCCCCCCCCCCTCTCTCTCTCTCTCCCCCCTCCCTCCTTCATTCTCGCTCTCTCTTCGCCGATGCGCCTCCTCTCTGCCACGGGTGGAAATGATCGGAGGACATCATGTCTTTTGTCTCGGCATCAAGAAGCTCTCGATAGTAGCCATGCCATCAGGTTCCATCGGGGTTGACTGAAAAATCCATCAAAAGATTTCGGTTGGAGAAGAGAGAAAATGGTCGAATAAAAATCTCTCTATTTGCTTCGACCTCATCTTCCTATTATTGATATTTTACATTCTCTTTCTTTCTCTAATGTATTCTCTGGTAAAAGACTGATTTTTATGTTTTTTTTGAATAATTTTTTTATGGATTCTTCTCCTTTTTTGTTTTACTCTACAGTTTGTTACGAAATAATTATTTTGAATAATTTGTTTCACTTTTGGTTAGTTTTAGATGGAGAATTAAAGATTTTATTTGGATTATTTTTTATTTTATTTCATGTAGAATCCTTTGTTTGGTTGCTGAGAAAAATTGAGGAAAGTTATTTCCGTAAGATAAATTTGCAAGTGTTCCAAAATGGTGGGTTTCAATCTATCCAATGGGTTTCAAGGGTTTCAAAACTGCTAGCAGTTTTGGATATATATATATATATATATATATATATCCAAAACCGTGGAATTCAAAACAGCTCATCAAAACGGTGAGATATATATATATCCAAAACCGTGCGTTTCAAAATAGCTCATCCAAAACGGTGGGTTTCAAAACTGAGCAAATTTCAAAACAATTCATCTAAAACGGTGGGATATATACATATATCCAAAACCGTGGGTTTCAAAACAACTCATCCAAAACGGTGGCTCAGTTTCGAATATAGATAACCCACGTTTTGGATATATATATATATATATATATATAAAATATATATATATATATATATATAAAAAAGCAAAACTCACCGTTTTGGATAGTTCAGTCGGTTCGATTCTTTTGGTTTTATATTTTTAAGGATCGAACCGAATTATCCGAAATTTTAATTCGATTTAGAACCGAACGAACTAAAAATCAAAAAAATCGAACCAAATAGACCAAAATCTATTCGGTTCAATTTTCGATTCCGATTCGATTTTGCACAGCCCTAAGCTCGCGCAAACGGTCATCGAAAGGAAAATAAAAACAAAAAAAAATTCCTAATCGTTGCACGCGGAGTAGTATTTCTTCTTTTTTTAGGTTTAATGCATAAAAACCTCATTAATTTTTTTTTTTTTAAAAATGTAAAATTTATACTTTTATTTTACATATTTTTAATTCACAATCCGAATTTTTTAAAACTCTTATAAATTATCACTTATAGATAAGAATATGTTATGTGAACAGAAATTTGACACTCATTTATAATAAAAGCACGATTAAGAATTATTAAATGAAAAATAATTTAAACCTTAACTAATAAAATTAAAAAAATAATGAAATATACTTATTTATTTTATTCTTTTCACTTAATAACCGTTAATTACACTCTCATTATACATGAGTGTCAAACTACTATCAACATCTATGTGACAATTTATTAAGGTTTTCAAAAGTTTAGATAGTGAATTAAGTATATGCAAAGTTGAAATATGAATTTTAAAATTTTTTTAAAGGCCATGGAAGTTTTTATATATTAAGAACTTTTTTATAAATAATGTAATTTTTTTAAAAAAAATTAAAGAATAGACTATATATATATATATATATATATATATATAAGCAGAAGTTTTTGGATGGGTTTAGGAAACTCTCACATTCAAAATAAATATTTTTCTTTTATTTTTCAATTAGATTGATAGTTATTATATTTTTATTTTTTCTTTTTTATTTGACTTTTTTTATTTGCTAATCATTATATTTTTATTAAATTAAATATAAAACAATATTTTTTCCCGATTTAATTGCCTCACAAACCAGATTTATATAAAATTAAATAAGATATTATCAAGTAAAGTATCATATATCTATTAAAATTTTAAAAATTAAATAAATAATTTAAGCATATTATTAAATAAATAGATCTATTATCATAATACATGTCATAATAAACATTAGATTCATAATATTCATATATGCTAAATTTAAGTTCTATATATATATATGTATGTATGTATGTATGTATGTATATATATATATATATATATATATATATATATATATATATATATATATATATATATATATATGTATGTATGTGTGTATATATATATATATGTATGTATGTATATATATATATATACATCATACTAAAACAAAAATAAAATATATAAACAAAAATAATACTAAAACAGGTTTGGAGCATCATAAAATTTAATATTTAAGTTTTAGGACCATAAAAAAAAATTATATATAGCTCCAGCAATTTTTTATAGTTCCATAAAAAACTTCTAGCAATTTTTTAAAAAATAAAAATAAAATGGTTCCAATTTCTTATAAAAAAACATGTATTCAAAATAAATAATAACATACAAAAAGAAAAAAGCTTAAAGAGAAAAAAATGAAAAAATTATTTTTCAAGAATTATACCTTATAAGGTGGGAAGTGAAGAGAATCATAAAATACAAGTTAAAGACATAATAATGCTTATTTAAAAGAGAGAGAGAGGAAGAGAAGTGAACCTGACGTGAGAAGAAAGACGATGGTGTGGAATGAGAATGTGAGTGCAAAAAATAATAAATGATGCGATTGGTGAAGGTAAGTGGGAAATAATTTTGATTGTTAAAAAATTAAATGATGTGGTAAAAAGTAAAAGTAATAAGGTTAGAGAAGCAAAAGTAAGTTTAGACAATAATGGAGAATCACCAAATTGATAATTGTAAAAATTGGATATTTTCATAATTTTTAAATTATACATAAAAATCATGGACTGCAATACTATGTAAAAAATCATCTTCCCAAATATGATTCTTTAAAGAAAAATACATTATTAAATTATGCACTATCACCATCTAAACAAAAGCCTAAACCCTACAAGCTCAACGACACAACAGCAACCTTCATGGCTAACAACTGCAAAACTTGTGAAGGGGGAGCTTCAAAACGTGGAGACCCACAAGCGGGACTTTTTTATATATGGAATTTTTTTAAAAGTTATTTAGGATTTTGGTGTGTTTTGAATAATATTTAGAAAATTAGGGTATTTTACATTCCCGCAAATAGTCATTGCGGAAATGCCATTCCATTTCCGCAACAACTTGTTGCGGAAATGGAATGTGAATTGTTTTTTTTTAATATTGTTGGGCTTGCTTTCCATTCCAAGGAATGGAAAGCAAGCCATGACCGGCAGCTTTTCCAAGGAAAAGCTGCCGGTTTTTTTTTATTTTTTTAAATAAAAAAATTAATAATTCTTTTAATAAAAAATATATATGAAATCTAAATATTTTTTTTATAAATAAAAATATATAAATAAATTTTGCCTTTTTTATTAATATAAAAAATTAATTTTTTTACTCAATTTAATAAATGTAATAAAAAATTATAAATTAATATGCGTGTGTTGAATTAAAATAAAAATATTATTTAAATTTAATTATTTATATAATGGATGTATTATCTTTTATTTTGAAAAATTACACATTAATAAATGAAAAAATATAAATAAATTTTGCCTTTTTATTACTTTTATATATATATATATATATATATATATATATATATATATATATATATATATAAATTAAAGGAAAATTTTAAATTTTGCAACATTCTTGCTAGAAAATTAAAGGAAAATAAAAATTACTAATAACATATATATTATTGAATATTGCAGATCAATTCACTTGCTGTTCTATTGGATTTTATTTGAGAATGTGATGTCTTTGCACCGAACAAAGGCGACGCTTATTGGTCTGCTGGAAGCAGGAAGAGCTAATGAATGGGTTGTCACTGAAAAACTTGGAAGTACACTTCAAAAGGTTGCTAATGCTGCCAAGAGCAAGACCTCCTTCGAATTGTTTAGAAGACCTCATTTTAAATTCGCCGATAAGTAAAATTTCTTACTCAGATCGGATCATATTTTTATAATCAATTATATATATATATATATATATATATATATATATATATAATATAAATTTTTTATATTAATAAAAAAGGCAAAATTTATTTATATTTTTTCATTTATTAATGTATAATTTTCTCAAAATAAAAGATAATACATTCATTATATAAATAATTAAATTTAAATAATATTTTTATTTTAATTCAACACACGCATATTAATTTATAATTTTTTATTACATTTATTAAATTGAGTAAAAAAATTAATTTTTTATATTAATAAAAAAGGCAAAATTTATTTATATATTTTTATTTATAAAAAAAATATTTAGATTTCATATATATTTTTTATTAAAAGAATTATTAATTTTTTTATTTAAAAAAATAAAAAAAAAACCGGCAGCTTTTCCTTGGAAAAGCTGCCGGTCATGGCTTGCTTTCCATTCCAAGAATGGAAAGCAAGCCCAACAATATTAAAAAAAAACAATTCACATTCCATTTCCGCAACAAGTTGTTGCGGAAATGGAATGGCATTACCGCAATGACTATTTGCGGGAATGTAAAATACCCTAACCCTCTAAATATTATTCAAAACACACCAAAATCCTAAATAACTTTTAAAAAAACTCCATATATAAAAAAGTCCCCCCCACAAGCAGCAAAGCAGCCCATTCCTAGTCCTCTCCATCCTTCTTAGCATTATCTTTTTGCTTACAATTTTAGAATTGTAAAGCAAAATAAATTACAATGGTTCATGGAGTTTATGCAAAATTTCCTTTATTTTTTTTATGTAAAAATAAACTTTATATTATATGAAAATATAGGAAAAAAAAAATACCATTAAGTTTAGATACTATGCATGAGTTTAGCAATAATGAGAATCTAATCAATGTTAGTTTTGCTATCTTCTTTTATTTGATAAGAAAAAAAGCTCTATCTTAAATTTGCGCGGGATTTTGTAATGCTAGATATTGTGGAAGATAGGGATGAGCATGGACCAATTAACCGGTTCATGAACATAAAAAAAATCAGTCCATTAATATTGGTTTTTTCAAAACACTAACCATTAATCAGTCCATTACTATCGGTTAATCAGTACATCGGTTTCAGACTTTCGGACCGGTTACCTAACATTTTTCGGTTAACCACTATAATTATAAAATGTATTCATAAATAAAATTAAAATATTTAAGATATTTAAAAATTAAATTTTTTTCACTATAATATAACATTATTGTTGTTAAAATAAAAATATTTAGTGGATATAAACAAATTTATTTTGAAAAATTAATATTTAATAAGTAAATAAATTAACCGGTCCATAATCACTTTTAATTAGATAAATTGTTATATTTACTAATAGCCAATTAAAAAAACTTAAAAACTTTGAAATAATTAGTATAATAAAAAAAAAGTACATGATCACCTTTAATTAGGATAAATTGTTATATAACTTTTTGAATGTATTCTGATTTTCATTATTGAAAATTTGATAAATCAAGAAATAATAAAAAATAATAAATATTGACATATTAAATAATTAATAAATTAACTAAAAATTCGGTTTCGGTTCGGTTAACCAGTTACATGAGTCAAAAACCATTAATCAGTCCATTAATATCGATTTTTTCAAAACACTAACCATTAACCAGTCTATTACAATCGGTTAACCAGTCTATCTATTCGGTTTCGAATTTTTTTTTCGGTTAACCGAGTCCATCGATTTTTTTGCTCACCCCTAGTAGAAGAGTCAGCTTATATTTTAGTTTTATTGGGAGTTTTTTTGAAAATGGAGCAAATTTTGTAAATTTTTAGAAATTTAGTGCTACAATAAAAGTATTTAGAAAATTTAGATGTCAGACTGAATCCTGCATTTATTAAAAATTTTGATGTCAGAAACCGGTACTGAAATTTTTTTTTCAAAAGACACATTGTAGTCCTGCAAGCTCACAGGTTTTACTGTGGGCACTGTAGCACCACAATAAACCCATGAACCCTACAACTGCGGGTAATGAGTTTGTAATTTTTTTTTTCGTGTTTGCCCTTTAAAACCACTACCCTCCTTCAACACATGCTTTCACTTCTTCAGCACACTCTTCATTCATCATACTCTTTCTTTCATTCATCAATATTTTCTTTCCTCTCTTCCTTTCCATTTCAATAATTTTTCTTTTTCATTTCTATACTATCTAATTCTAGTTAAAGCAATTTTTATTCAAGTTATTTTGAAAAAATTTATCCCGAAGTTAAAGAAAAGGTAATATATATGGGTACAGTATAATCTAATTTTGTTAAGCAAAATTTATATTATCATTAACCTTATTTTCATGTTTAATTTGTAAGTGGTGATAATTTTTTTTTTTGAAACTAAAAGATATTCATTAAGAAACAGAACACTCAGCCTGGAGGGCTGAAATCAAACAACCAGGGGGAATCATGTCCCAAACCACAAGATTAGACACTGAACCGGAGTCACGTGCCAGCAAGTGGGCACAACGATTCGCCGACCTTCTAATAAAACCAAAAAACTGGTTTTCTTGAGCTAAAGCAAGACAATCCTTAATCACTAAATACAAATCAGAATTGGAAATAACCCTATTCTTAAGAGCACTTACAACATCTAAACAATCTGACTCAATGATAATAGAACCTAAGCTTCTACCCTTGAGCCAACTCAAAACTTCCCTTATACTAACAGCTTCAGCAACTCGGGGCTCCAATACACCAGGGAAAGATCTATGGCCAGCTGCAACAAAGGACCCCTGCGAATCACGCATGATGAAAGCCACACCAGTCCTATTCAGATGAGGAAAGATAGCTGCATCCGAGTTAACCTTCAAAATTCCAGCCGAAGGTGGTGACCATCTTTCTTCAGAAGAACTTGATTTATCTTGATTATTGGAAAGTTCACTCTTGTTGGCAACTAACCAGGCTTCTACCATACTATCAGCCAAAACAATGACAGACTTAGGAGAAGTAGAGGACCCCTTCCAGATGAGATCATTTCGAGCCTTCCAAATACCCCAAATAACAGAAACTATATGAGCACTGATGGTAGGAGAAAACGTTTTAATTACAAGAGCAAACCACAATATAAAGTCATCTGATTGTCCTATCTGTAAACCCAATTCAGATTTAAGCCAAACCTCTCTTGCAAAAGGACAGACTACAAATAAATGATATATAGATTCAGATGCTGACCCACACAAAGGGCAAACTGACAAGATCTCTACTCCTTTTCTCACAAGCATTTCACGAACAGGCATAACCCCATGCACCACACGCCATATGAGGTTTTTCATCTTAGGAGGCACAAGCAACTTCCAGAACTTTGACCAACAGGTTTGATCCAAATGACCAGAGAAATTAGAAGGGGCCTGATGAATCAATCTATAAGCTGATTTAACAGAATACAAACCAGAGTTTTCTAATACCCACTGCCAATTATCAGTACAACGGGACCAGCTAAGGGGAATACTGAAAATTAAATTTTTGTCCCTTTCATTGAAAACAGAGTTTATAAAATCATACTGCCAACACTTATTCTCATGATTAATCAAATCCGAAACAAGCAGAGAATCAAGAGAGGAATCAAGGATCGACGTCACCTTTGGGTTCTCCACATCTGACAGCCAAGGATCTTTAGACACCGAGATAGAATAACCGCTACCCACACGAATCTTGCTACCTTTACAGACCACAGATTGAGCTGCAAGAAACCCTCTCCAGATGAAACTCGGATTTTCCCCCAGTCTTGCATGAAGAAAATAAGTGGTAGGATAATACCTTGCTTTCAATACTCTAGCCATCAAAGACTTATCATCAGACAAGAGCCTCCAACATTGCTTTCCCAATAAAGCCAGATTAAAATCATGTAAAGACCTAAAACCCAACCCACCATACTTCTTGGGCCAACATAAACGCTCCCAAGACATCCAGTGGATCCCATGGGAATTAGCTTTATTAGAGCCCCACCAAAACCTGTTAAAAAGTCTCTCTAACTTTTGGCACAGACCCAAGGGAAGAAGAAACACACTCATTGCATAATTTGGGATAGCTTGAACAACTGTCTTAAGCAAGATTTCTTTTCCCGCACGTGAAAGAAACACCCGATTCCACCCCTGCATCCTCTTCCAGACTTTTTGCTCAATAAAAGAAAAAACTTGCTTCTTATTTCGGCCAATTAAAGAAGGCAGGCCAAGATAAGCTTCATGATCCAAAGCCGCAGAAATCGAAAGAGAGGAGCGCACCTCTTGCCTTACCACTTCTGGAGTATTAGTACTAAATTTCAGTGAAGATTTACTGTAGTTGATAAGCTACCCCGAATCTGCTGCATAAATACTTAACATGCTCTTAACAACTTCAGCCTCTATCGAGGATGCCTTGAAGAAAATATAGCTGTCATCCGCAAAGAAGAGATGACTAATAGAGGGTGCACCATGAGCAACACGACACCCTGTTATGATATGCTTAAAAAAAAGAAATTATTAAGTCTTTACATGTGTTATATGAGTAAATTAAAATTTTGTCTCTGCATTGTTTATATCTAAAATTGATAATTTACAATTTCATTTTTTATCTATTTTTATATTGATATTTATAAGTTTCATACATTATGTAATTCCATATATTGTAATTTTCTAACAAAAAAATAATATGATAAAATTTAATTTCATAAAATAATATGATTAATGAAAGAAAATTAATGGCAAAATACAATATGGTATTTACTTGATATAGCGCAGAACTATTGCAGAAAAGAATAAAAGATCTGCTTTTTGTGTCACTGGCCATACTTTTATCCACTTGCAGAATAACGACAACTTTTCATAGTCTAAAAGTCCCTTAGTGATTTTTGACTATGAGAGAGCGAATATTTCTTACGTTTTTTATTGCGTTGTTTTGCGTATTAAATCTGACTTCTCTGTATCTATTTATAATATCCTAATACTAGAGATTAGATATAATTCAAACTTTTTTTGAGGTAAGATTAGATAATTTTATTCGGACAAAGATACTTATAATTTTATTTATTATTAAAATTCAAATTATAATCTTAATCTTATTTGGTATGAAATTCTATTCATATTTAGAGTCATGTGCGCATCCAAATTCCATCATTTTTCACTCGCATATGACGGAACAATTCCTAGTCATAATCTTCAGTCATACAAGCTGATAGACCGTGTGATCAGCATTGTAACACACTTATCACTTCCAAACACTACGTACGTTATATTGCTTTAACGATTACCATGATTGTTTAGCTACTGTCTAATCGATAATTATGGCAAATGCGGTAATTTTTTTTTTCAACTTATAAAATCATTTATTCTTTTAAACTCCCATGTCACTAACAAGTCTCATTCAATCCAATCCAAACATCACATTTGTTGTATCACGTCATTTAATAATATTCTATAATATTCATCATGTCCATAATACACGGTACATAATCAATTCTAAAATGTTACATATACATGCCAATAACAACAAACATAATATTTTTAGTTTCAATCCAAAGGTCCACTCTGATCTCAAAACTGATAGTATACATGCTCCATAGACGCCCTACTCAGTACGTACACGCAGTCAAATAAACTACGTACTGAGTATTAAATATACTCAGTGATAGTTACGAATCTAAGAATTTTCAATTCTAACTTATGCACACACACATGCAAAAAATACACTATATTAAATTAATTCCTTAATTTCATTTAAATTACTCACTAAGACCTTAATTAGTGCCAAATTACACTATAATCCTTTATTTGACTTTCTTATGGGCAAATTACAATTTAATCCCTAACTTATTCAGTACTTACCAAATTACCCTTCCATTCAACTAAATTACAATTTTGCCATTCAGTTTTCATTTATTTACAAACATGCCATTAAGTAAATTTTCTCACATTTATTTACTTAATTAGCATACAAATTACCATTTAGTCCTCAAACTTTCATTTTAGTCCTTATTTAATCATCAATTTACATATTTAGTCACATGTTTCCATATTTTACCATTTTCACAGTAATGTCATTCTTTTTACACTTATCTACTTATTTGACATGTAAATTACAATTTAGTCCCCAAATTAATACTTTCATGTCCATTTTACATATTTGTCCATATTAAGCCTTTACATTGCAATTAAACCAATTAATCATTCATTTTGTTATTTTTATTCATTAAATCTATTATTTAACATGATTACTCTTTTATACCTTATTTACAACTTTGCCCTTCACTAACCATTTAATTACCTTTGTGGCACCAATTCATTTATTTCACTCAAAAATCCATCATCTAAAATGCAATTTACTGATTAGTCCATATTTTACCATTTTCATGCCAAATTATATTTTAGTCCCTAAACGTTTCATTTTCTTTCATTTAAGTCATTTTTCTCTCAAATTTTCATTTTCACTTTACTTTTTCTATAATTAAGCCATTGTACCATTATGCCCCTAGTATAATTCCGGCGAAAAATCTGCAGACCGGATATAGGGGACGTAGACCCCACAAATCCACTGCACTGCACTAAAGAATGATCCCGAAGGACCGCTCCAACACTTTCACTAAACATATAACATATAACGTATAACACTTGTCACTGCACTATGAGAGACCATCACGAATCTGCCATAATAAAGCAAGTCGCCATGACTTGTATCGCGGTATGGGTGTCCCTATGGCTAGCCAAACATATCCTAAACTATATTTAGACCGCCAGACCATTACTAAGGGCAAAACGACTTAATTGTTATGAACTCCAATTTTCATACTTTAACACTTTTACTTGAAATTTCATTCCATTCACTTTATTATCGTTTCAATACACTAATCAATTAATATTCTCATCATTTATGCTCAATTCTCATTATACACTTATTTTACATAATAATTATACTTAATCCATTAAATGGCTATAAATCCATTTCAAAGCCAATTTCACTCTTTTCTTATGATTTCAACTTCAATTACCCATTTAATCAAAAGTAACATCAAATATACATAAAATTTCAATTATTTCAATATTTACCAATATTTTCCACCACAGACATAATGAGAAAATATTCTCAAAAATACTCAATTAAATTTTTTACAAATTTTAATTAAATTAATACACCTTCAAATTACATACATAATCATTTTATGGTCTTAATATCATTAAATGGACTCAATATATCTTTGATTCATTAAGTCAATCATTCGATTTTCATATATTTCTTTTCATTAAAACCTCTCTTTCACTTCTAAGTCATTCATTTATCTAATTTATCTCTTATATAATATGTATACAACATAACCTACCATATCTTCTTTCTTAAGCCATTCGGCCAACTTTAGGATTTTATCCTATCATTTTATTTTTCATCCATTTATTACTTATTTAACTAGATTAAGCGCCAATTCACATGTATATACCCTTTAATTACACTTAATCACAAGGTATACTATAAATATACCTAAATATACTATTATGTCTCATTATGACCAAGACGTGAAATTGGTTTTCTTTCAATTTAATCATTTTAATTAGCATATTTAACCCCTTTAAACTCATTTATCACTTCAATTTCAATTACACATGCAATTCACACACATTCACTATACAAACATGATGTAAAAGCCTAATTTTCAAATGAAAATACTTAGATTATGTAACCACAAACCTTATATCCTTACTTTAGCCTTCCACAACCTCCTTTTTCCTTGTCCTTATCCTTTGAAATGCTTTTTCTCTTGATTCTCTTTAGTGGTCGAAAATACAAGGCAACAAAACATCCATTAATTTCCTTCTTTTATCAAATATAACTTCATAAGCATACTTTACACATCCAAATCCATCATCTAGAGCCAATAAATCAATTTAAAACAACTCATTTCTCTTACCTCAATATGGAGACATAAACTAAGATCCTTGCTTTTCCTTACTTTTAATCCACCAAATTGATATTAGGGGCTGCTATAATCTTATAGAGGGGCTGATTAACCTTAGGGAGCTTGAATTTAGGAAGAAATGGAGAAAGATTTGAAGAAAATCGAGAGAGATGAATGAGTAAGAACCTACGGCCAAAGAAGAGAAAAAGGAGAGATGGACATCAATGCAGAAAATTATGGAATTCTGCTGACTATTAGGGTATTTATAGGTCTTGGCTGGGTTGGGCCTTAGTCCAACCAATGGTCCAACCTTAAAAGCCCAATTTAAAATTTTAAGCCCATTTTGCAACCCAAAAAAATTTCTCTCACTTTTCAAACTAAATTTCTTACAAATTTAATTCTATAATTCATAAAATATATAAATTAGCTTATACAAAAATTTTCAGTTTAATCGAAATCCGTTTTTGATCCGGTTAACTTAAACCGGTCCGATTAGTAAATTTTTGGTGTTCTTGTAAAATTTCCTTTTCACTGCCAAATAATTCTAAATATTATATAGAGTCCATCTAAAATTTTTGATAAATTTTGGAAATCAATTACTATTTTTAAAGTTTTGGTCAAATATTCAGTCAATCCGAGTACTATTTAAACCGAAATTGTAACTTTTTCTTACTTTCTAAGTTCAATTTCTCATAAAAATGACTCCATAATTCTTAACATATATTCATTAGACTCCAAAAATATTTTTGGGTCAATCAGTAATTATTTATCAGTCCGATAATCCTAATTTTTTAGTGTTACCATAAAATTAATTTTTCATTACCATATGATTTTGCTCATCAATAGGAGTACGTCCATATTTTTGGATTATTTTTTTGAAGTCCATAGCATCTTTTATGGTCCGGTTAAACTTTCAGACAAACTAGTTACTATTTGAATCAAAGCCGTAACTTTTTTTTTTTATTTTCGACTTTTGAGGACCTATTTGACTTCATTTCCACTCCAAATTTTGATTTTGGACTCGTCGTGACTTATATTTTTCGATAATCAAATAAAATATTTTTCACCCATGAGTGTATTTTTGATCTTGTGTGAGCTGGTCAATTACAAATACTACAGTTCATGACTAGCCTGATATTTGGGACACTACAAGCATACCTTGAGAGCACTAGCACTATTCAGCGGTTAAGAATATATAGCATCTCGAAAAAATAAGATCATTTTTTTCAGGTATGCTTGACCTGATATAACCTTTTCATATTCACTGTTTTAACTTGTGTTCTCATAAAACAATTTTCGTGTTTACTATTATGTCTCTAGTTGTAAAAATTATAATAGGTATGCCAGTGAAACACGAAACCATTGAATGTGATCAAAAGGGTAACTTTCTCTTTTACTATATGCCATCCATCATAATCCATCTCGCTTTTCTAACCAGATCCATCAGGCCAAATTTTTCTCATGACCTCGTGGAGACTAACTAAGCTAGCCACATTGAATTATACTTCAGGGATAAATTAAGGGTCTAAAGGATCAAATTTCAAATAGGGTCTCACACTAGAAAAAGTTGAAATCAATAATAATAAATTCTCATCCCTTAGTCACTTGCATGGTGTAAAACATGTGTTATGGTATTTTTTCGTTCTCTTGAAGGAGCGTATGTCTCACAAAATATATATAACACCATACAAAAGTGTAAGATTGCGATACATTGAATTATCCAACTTTAGTCTGTTTACTTAATGACTACTTCTGGCTTTTGGACAGAATATGATAATTACGTTTAAGTTACCATGCGATTACACTCAATCCTAATTTGAATCTCAATTCAAAGCATACAACTTTATGTATGTCTTTATCTTGCACCTTAACAAAACCAATCTTGTAATTTTTGCAAGATGTTACTTTTATTTTGAACATGCTCTCGAGCATCATCATATGTTCAAAATTTGCCTCATCTTAGTTTTTGTTAACTCATTGACAAAACTAAGGTAAACACCCTTGTGAGTGAGTTATTTTTCTGTCCGACATGTTCAATCTTATAATAAATAACAGTAAATATTTACACATTAAACATTCACGCTCATGTATTGCCAACAATGTACTTAATTATTATTCACAAATAATAATATTAAGGGTTTATATAAAATAAAAAATATAAATAAAAACTTACGTAAGCCCTGAGATATAATGTATTTCTCAAACACATCTCTCATTACAGGTTTAGTAAATGAATCTATAATCATATAATTCATGGAAATGTACTGTAAATTCACCTCTTCTCATGCAACAATATTTTCAGTGTATTGATACTTAATGTCGATATGCTTAGTCGTACTATGAAATATGAGATCTTTAATATAAGTTATCGACAACTAATTGACACTATAAACCGTCATTGGTTCTTTTCAGGTAATTACTCTTAAATGGTTCATAAAACGTTTTAGTTAAACTGCCTCTTGTACTGCAATTGAGTAAGTGATAAATTCAGCTTTTATTGTTGATAGGGCTACACATGTTTGTTTCTTGCTATTTTATGAGATGACACCTTTGCCAAATAAGAATATGAAACCTGAAGTGAATTTCCTCTCATCCACATCTCCCGTCCAATTAGTATCTGCGTATCCTTTTAATTACAAATCCTTGCCTTGAAAATAGAGAGAATAGTCTACGGTACCCTTGAGGTATCTAAGTATCCATTTGATTGCATTCCAATGTGTTTTTCCTGGTTTAGATTAATATCAGGTCTTGTACACAATATTGCAAACATTAGACTACCCATGACACTAGAATATGGAATGTTTCGCATACATTTCGTTTCTTCTAGCATCTTAGGACACATATTTTTGCTAAAAAACTTATTTTTTGCAATGGGATTTTCTAGATTTCTAGTTTTGCATATTAAATCATTTAAGGACTTTGTTGATAAATGTCTCTTAAGAAAGAGACAACAACCTTCTTGAACGATCTCCTAAAATCTTAACTCTAATAATATAATCTGTTTAACCCATATCTTTTATCTCAAAGTTGGACGATAACCAATCTTTAATTTCATTTATTTACCCTTTGTCATTTTCAGCTATGAGTGTGTCGTCTATTTACAATGTCAAAATAACAAATTTACTTTCAGAGCTTTTACTATAAATACAACGGTTTTCATCAATCATGTTGAACCCATTCAACATGATTGTATCATAAAATCTTAATTACTATTATCTTAAAGACTGTTTAAGGTCATAAATTGATCTCATAAATCGACAAAATTTATGTTTGTTGCCTTTTTTGATGAACCCTATAAGTTGTTTTATATAGATTTCTTCATCTAATTCTCTATTGAGAAAAATAGTCTTCATATCCATTTGATGTAGTTCAAACTCGCCATTATGGCCAAAATCAACCTTATGGACGTAAATTTTACAACAAATAATAAAGTCTCTGCATAGTCAATCGCTTGTTGTTATGTAGACCCTTTAGTGACTAGCTGAGTCTTGTATCTTTCGATACTTCCATCTTGTGGGGTAACCAAAAAGGCTTCGTTAAAGCCTTTGATTTTAAATCATTGGTGCAGAACACTTATCCTTTTAGATTTATGCAGTTTCGAATCTTGATAAACATATCTTATATATTCATCATAATTCATAATGCTTCCACTGGAATCATTTTCCATACTACCACTGGAGTAAGGAATACTCCTACTGAAATTTATTTTTTAAATTTATCGAAAGATTATTATTCCGTCTCTAAAATCAATATAAATATCTAAATTTTTCTCTCTCCTCCCCCCTCTTTTCTCCTTCCTCCTCTCTCTGCCTCGCCACCTTCTCCTCGGCTGTGCCGCCGTTGCCCCCCTCCCGGTCGCGAATCAAGCTCCCCCTCCCCCTCTGGCGCCGATCTCCCCTCCCCCTTCCCTCCAGCAACAGTCAATTTTCTCAATAGACAAACCTAGACCTCTAATGAGTTTCTTCATATTGTACAAATTATCAATCATTTTATATTCAGGAGGCAATGACTCATTGTACCAAGCAAGAATTTTATCAAATTTCGATCAGAAATATGCCTTTCAGATTTGATGTTTAATATTCGAGTGACCGAACATTTAGTTGTTGTTATTATTATTATTATTATTATTATTATTATTATTATTATTATTATTATTATTATTATTAGTTATGTTAATTATTATTATTATTATTAGATAGTTAATTATTATTATTATTATTATTAGATAGTTAATTATTATTATTATTATTATTATTATTATTATTATTATTATTATTATTATTATTATTAGATAGTTAATTATTATTATCATTATTATTATTATTATTAAATAGTTGTATTAATTATTATTATTATTATTATTAAATAGTTATGTTAAATTTTTTTATTTATAATAATAATAATAATAATAATAATAATAATAATTATTATTATTATTATTATTAGTAAATAGTTATGTTAATTATTATTATTATTATTATTGGATAGAATGTAAATTACTAAATTAGTTTGTACCCATTTATGTATTATGTTAAGACTTTATGAGAGTCTGGCATTGTATCTTATATGTTATTTTTTAATTTGTAAGTAGATATAGTTAATTCTAACTATGTAGTCACTTTGTCAGAAAAAATCTATAGAAGAAAAACACCTGATGGTTATATTAATTCTGAATTTGTGGAAGGGGTTCAGTTATTAATAAAATATGCAAGTTCACAACCTGCATGTATAGACGGGCAAAAAATAAGATGTCCACGTAAAAAGTGCAAACACATTAGTTACCTTACTGTTGATGAAGTGTATTTCCATTTGCTAAAAAAAGGATTTGTTCCAAATTATTTTGACTGGACACGACATGGGGAACCATCAATTTGTAGCACCTCGATGGGTTATGTGGGTAACGTGTCAGTAAATGTGGGTGAAGTTGAAGGAGGGGGTGAATTTATGTCATATGATGTAGCTGATAATCCATAAGTCCAAATGGTTTATGATGCAGCTGGTCCTGATTTTAGGGAAAATATATCTCATGCCGAATAACCCAACGCAAATGTGAAAAAATTATATGATTTACTAAATTCAGCTGATCAAGAATTATGGTCAGACTGTGATAACATGACTCAGTTATCTTCGGTCACTCGAATATTAAACATCAAATCTGAAAGGCATATTTCTGATCGAAATTTTGATAAAATTCTTGCTTGGTACAATGAGTCATTGCCTCCTGAACATAAAATGGTTGATAATTTGTACAATATGAAGAAACTCATTAGAGGTCTAGGTTTGCCTGTTGAGAAAATTGACTGTCGCAGGTTGGGATGTATGTTATTTTGGAGGGAGGGTGTGGATTTACAAGAGTGCAAATTTTGTGGTCAACCTAGGTACAAATCAAGAAATTATACTAAGAAACAAAAATTGGTACCTTGGAAACGTATATATTATTTTTCGCTAACCCCTAGACTTCAAAGATTATATGCATCTAAAGTTAGTGCACCTCATATGAGATAGCATGATGAGCATGAAACATAGATGGAATAATGAGCCATCCATCGAATGTCGTCACATGAAAATATTTTAATAACATCCATCCTGATTTTATCGCTGAACCTCAAAATGTTCGACTGTGTTTGAGCACTGACGGGTTTCAACCTTTTGGTCAGTCAGGCCAACAATATTCGTCATGGCCTGTCATAATTACTCCTTATAATTTGCCTCCATGGATGTGTATGAATGAGACATATATGTTCTTGAAGGTGATTATTCCAGGGCCTAGGAATCCAAAGCATAAAATTGATGTATATTTACAGTCCTTGATATCTGAATTGCAACAGTTTTGGGATATCGGTATTGAAATATATGATACATTTCTTAAACATAATTTTTTACTGAAAGCTGTATTAATGTGGACGGTCAGTGACTTTCCTGCCTATGCTATGTTGTCTGGTTGGAGCACGGCTGGAAAATTAGCTTGTCCTTACTGTGGCGATGATTCAGATGTGTTTTATCTTGAACATGGTTGCAAAACTTCTTGGTTTGACAACCACAGGAAATTCCATCCACCTGATCACCCATTCCGATGCAACAAGAACAAGTTTATTAAGAATAGAGTAGTACAAGTTAGTCCTCCTATTATCAGAAGTAGTGAGGAAATTTTGCAAGACATTGATGAATTGGGTTTGCTTAAAGTAACAGAACTTGATGCTGAATAAGTTAATGGAAGAATCAACAAAAACTTTGGTTGGAGAAAAAGAAGCATTTTTTGGGATTTGCCATATTGGAAGTCTAATTTGTTACAGCATAATCTAGATGTGATGCACATAAAAAAATATTTTTGATAATGTATTCAACATAATTATGAATATAGAAGGGAAGACAAAGGACAATACAAAATCACAGGCAGATTTAAAGTTATTATGCAGAAGGACTGAGTTCGATAAAGATTACGTCACCGAAAAATATCCCAAAGCATGCTACACTTTGGACAAAAAACAAAAAGAAGTATTGTGTGAGTGGTTAAAAGGACTAAAGTTTTTGGATGGTTACGTATCGAACTTGGCAAGGTGCGTCAACATAAGAAAGTACAAATTATAAGGTATGAAAAGTCATGATTGTCACGTTTTCATGCAAAGGCTACTCCCAATAGCATTTCGAGAGTTATTGCCGACTAAAGTGTGGAAAGCTATAACAGAGCTAAGTTTGTTTTTCAGAACTTTAACATCATGTGAGATAAATGCGGCAGACATGGCAAGATTAGAAATAGAAATTCCTGTAATACTGTGCAAACTGGAATCAATTTTTCCTCCAAGTTTTTTTGACTGTATGGAGCATCTGTCCGTACATTTAGCACATGAGGCGAAACTTGCTGGTCCTATTCAATATCGTTGGATGTATCCATTTGAGTGGTAACTATCTATGATAAGCAATTGCAATTTTATTATAATTTGTTATGGTAATTAATGTCAATAAAAAACGTCATGTAGGTATTTGTTTCACTTGAAAAAAAATGTAAAAAACAAAGCTAGAGTTGAAGGTTCAATATGTAATGCGTATTTGGTCGAGGAAGTAAGTATATTTTATTCGCATTATTTTGAGCCACATGTACACACAAGACAGCGAAAAATACCTCGTAATGATGATAGCGGGGAAACAAGTAATCAGGACGGAAACTTATCCAAATTTACGTATCCTGGGCATTCACATGACTGTTCAACAAGGAGAATGCTAACAGAGGAAGAATTAACAGCTGCCCATAGTTATATTTTATTGAATTGCAAAGAAGTTCAACCTTTTGTACGGTAAGTTTAATATATACATAAAATTGTTAATTTGATTTACTATGTGAAGTGTGTAATAAAACGCTATATATGGTTATTATAGATTATTTGAAGAATGGGTACGGGAGCTAATGCCTGAAAAAAATCAAAATGAGGTGAACAAGAAAGTCGAAAAGCACTTTCATCATTGGTTCAAGACATATGTCAGTTGTGACTTCCAATATAAAAATTTATTTATACAATTATGAAATATTCATTTAAATGACGTTATAATATTTGAATATGTGGGCATCAACAAATTCAATTGAGAACAAGTTCATCATGGATCTTGCGAAAGGACTTTTGCTATATGTTAAATCGTATCCAGTATATTTCGTGAATGGATACAAATTTCATACACAGAGTCATGGTCATAACAAGGTAACGGTAAATGGTGGGGTTTGCATTCAAGGAGAGTTGATGGATTATTATGGGTAAATTATTGACATACTTGAATTGGAGTACCCAGCATTACCAATAAAATGCTGTGTATTATTTAAGTGTGAATGGTTTAATCCAACTATTAACGTTAGAACAAAAATGCATAGCAGATACAATTTAGTTGATGTCAACCAGCGTAGAAGATTTAGTAACTTTGAATCTTTTGTATTGGCAATGCAAGTGATCCAGGTGTATTATCTCTCTTATCCAAGCTTAAAACGAGATAAATCGGAACGGTTGGCAGTTTGCAAATTAAAACCAAGAGGCATTTTTGAAAAGAAAGCCGCCGAAAAAAATGAACGCTCTGAAAATAACGATGCATTTCAAGAGGAACAACCGGAAGTTCATGAAATAAATGAAACTCTGAATTATGACGATAATGAAACATTGAACTATGCAGACAATGAATATGTTGACATTTCCTATGAGGATGATGAGCAAACTTTGGTTGGCGAGGGATCCGATGACGAGCCTGAATTTGATTCTTGTTCATCGAAAAATGAGGATAATTGTGATTACGATTTACAACTCAGTGATGATAGCGAATAATTTGTTTACATAATTTTATATCATGTGAGAATACTTAATATTGCACTAACTTATTTTTTTTATTTGATATGTTTATTATACAGTGATAATTTTCTATTATCTGACAATATGCAATTTTTCATAATGTTAGGTTAAAAAAATGTTTAAGCGAAAGAACAGTAATATGATTCCTCCACGGCTCAGGGTGTATGATGGAGGTGACAGTATTGGTGATGGATCAACCCCATCGCCTGGGTTTAATGCTAGCACTCAGGCTGACGCATCACCAACCATCCCTACTGCTACCCCATCTACCACTCCTTCTACTGAATCTACTCCTATGGCTAATACTGAAGCTATGCCATCTCAGGTATCAGTAACAGAAGCAAGGGAATAGCCTATGCTTGGCTCAGTTGGAATTGATGGAAGAATCTATATCACCATTACAGCTGGGGAGTAAGTGATTAATATTTCACTTTGTATTGATTTTAATGATAGTTGTTATTTTTATTGACTTGATTAAGATTATTGTATATTAGTTTGAATCATTCAGGAAGGTACTCACGCTCAATGACAAACACGTTCAAGAACAGAATAGATTACGATGGTTATGTCTGGAAGAAGGTGTCACAAGAAACAAAGAATTTTTATTTTGAAAAATTCAAGGTAATAAATTATGATAACATTTATTATATAACAAATTATAGTTTGCACTTACTTACATTATGTTTTTTGTTCATTTGCATAAGAAACAATTTTACTGGAACTCGGAGTTTGACGACATCATGTATCCTGCATGGGAGAGTTATGCTCGAGCACGTTATAAAGACCTAGTGTGCGGGTTACACACTGATGGTGTACGACCTCGTTATATAACCGAAAATATATGGGCACACTGGGAACAGTATTGGACGACGCCCGAGGCCCTTTCCATTTAGAGCGAAATTCTAATAATAGACGGGGAGGACCTGAGGGAGTAAGTTCATGCTTGCATACTAGAGGATTAATGTCCCATCGGGAACATGCAAATATACTTGTAAGTATTATAAAATATTCCTATTATTACTGTTTAAGATTTATCTCATTACCATAGAGGTGGATGAGAATGACAAAATTGTGTAAAGAGTTTGCATTGTTGTTGGATGTTGGATGCAAGTATAACAATAAATTTAAAGTGCTTTTCTGTCTTTGTATACATGAGGTATGGTTAAAATTTAGGGGAAATTCTGCCGAAATTTTAGTAAAAACTTATACGAATAGTCAATAAATTACAGTTCAGCTATAATTCTTTATTTGTTTGCAGGAAGTCTTGATGGGTAGATCGCCTACGCTAGGTGAGGTCTTTTTACACACCCACACCAAAAATCATGATGGTCAAACATTTGTCAATTCTCGATCTAGGCATTTACACGTATGTCAAAATTATTATATTTTACTAATATTTAATATTATTTATTATTAATCGTTAATTAATATGAAGCATTTGTTTTACGACAGGAACAAGTGCAAGAAATAATTCAGCAACGTTCACAGAATTCCGATAATGTTGATGCATCAGATTTATTATGATGTGGCTGGTGGTAGATACCAGCGAGGATGGGTCTTTGACTTAGGTTTTTTGGCCAAATCCTGTTACTCGCATTCCTCAAGCTCAAGTACAGCCGCATCTAATAGACGGTCTGCTCCAGGGAAGTACTTGAACTTCGAAATACTGTATGTGAGCTGAGATCTGAATTGCAACAATCACAAACTCGATGGCAAGACTCAGAAGCTCGGTGGCAACAATTTCTCGACTTCATATCTGAACTACGTAATGAGATGGCTAATTTGAAGGGTATGGTCACGTCATCATCGCAACAGTTTGATCGTTCACGTCAGCTGCCACCATCATCAGCTTAGTTAGGATTTTGTAACAGACATATATAACTATTATGACCTCGTTAAATAATTATTAACTTCATGATTAGTACAATTATTATATTAAATCATTTTCGGATATTAAAATTTAGATATTATCTTAATTTTTCATTATTCTGAAATTAATATTACATGTTAAATTTATATGATGTAATAAATAATTAAAAAAAATTAATTTACAATTTTTTCTATAAATCCTGACGGAAATTGAATTTTCGTCGGAAAAATTGCCGACGAAAATATTTTTGTCAGCAATTTTGCCAACAATTAATATGCCGACGGAATAAATTTTCGTCGGCAATTTGGTTTCCCGACGAAAATTTCTTATTTTCCGTCAGGAAAACCTTTTTTTCTTGTAGTGCTTCTTGAATTTTATAGAAAGTGAAATTTCGATTTACTTCGTCAAACTTTAGAAATTCATTCTCTAAAAATGCAATGTCTCGTGATTCAAATTCTATCACTATACTATTTTCCTTCTCACCCACGAAAACATATCCTTTTAACAAGTCATGATATTTTACAAAGATAATTTTCTTTATCTTTAAGTCTCAATTTACTAAATTTATCAGAAATATCATGGACGTAAGCATAACTCCAATGTTATAAATGGCTTAAAACATGTTATTGATGAGTTCAAGAAATGACAGGATTGAAAGGTACACGATTTAAAAGATATGTGTCATGTCCTGTTCTGTAGTAAGATTCTAAGCTTTATTTTAATCTTTCTCTCAGGAATAAATGTTATCGTTAGTATCGATATGTGTCTAGATCTATAACTCCCTTATCTTCAAGGTTAATTCTTTCTCTGAAACTTTCCTTTTCTGAAATTTTAAGGAGATATCTAGTTATAAAGGCCTGCTCCTCATGCTTATCATTTTCTCTTCAAAACTCTTACCAGAAACTCCCTTCTCCACCATATTCCCCTTGTTCTTAATCATCTTGAAAAGGTCGAAACTTTTAAGACACCCGAATTCATTTTCGCCCATCTATTTGATAGTGCCAATCAAATTCAAAGTGCGATTCAACTTTTTTATAGAACACCCAAGTTTAGATACTTTCCTTCTGTGTACTTACTCAATACTCTGCTTTCAGTTCTTTGTGCAACTAGTGAAGGTCTCAAATTGGTCCCTAAAGTTTTATTGAAGAGTCACGCTATAAATGTCCGAATCGAAGATTCCACCTTTTTGTTGCTGATTAATGCCCTTTGCAGAATTAAGAAGGTTGGTTATGCAGTTGAGATATATAATTGTATGATGGCTGATGGGTTTAATGTTGATTCCAAAACTTGTTGTTTGCTTCTTTCATCGCTTTGTGAACAAGAACATGGATCTAGTGGTGTTGAGGTTATGGGATTTTTTCGAGAATTGAGGAGATTGGGATTTTGTCCTGGAATAGTTGATTATAGTAATGTAATTAGGTTTTTGGTGAGAAGAGGGATGGGTATGGACGCTTTAGATGTTTTGAATCAGATGAAACCAAGCTTGATATTGTTTGTTATACCATGGTTTTAAAGGGAGTTATTGCAAATGGGTTTTATGCTTAAGTCGACGAGGTGTTTGATGAATTGCTTGTGTTTGGCTTGATCCCTGATGTTTATACTTTCTACTTCCAATGTTTATATTAGATGGTCTTTGTAAGCAAAGCAACGTAGAGGTGGGAATCAAAATAATGTTATATACAATTGTCACATGTAGATAATTATTAAACTTTAATTGAATTAATGTTAAAACTTAATGTGTTAAAAAGTTGTAAATGAGCATTAATTTTAAAATTAAGATGCAAAATTGGAAAAGAAAGCATGAACGAAAAGTCAAAGGATCAAATTGGTCACCATCTGATCTATTTTAGTATCACAATATATAGAGTTATTTCCATTAAAAAATAGATCAAATGAATTGATCCATATCTTAACTCGTTTGGGTCATTATTCAATTCATCAGGGTCAATTTTTTTTATTGCGATTCATTTGAACTAATATTTTTTATAGTAACCTTTTTAGCATCTCATTATTATATTAAAAATTATTTTTATTAAAAAAATGGGTCAAATGTGGCTTTTTAGTATTACATTATTATATATAAAATTATTTTCATTAAAAAATAGATCAAATAAATTGACCCAGGTCCTGACATGTTTGAACTATCATTCGATTTATTTAAACCAATATTGATTGCTCTTTTAGTATTCTATTATTATATCGAAAATTATTTAACGCATGGATTGACCCAACCCGTTTAACATGTTTGGACCATTGACCTATTTATGACACATTATTTTTAGCCTATTTATAACCATTTCCGTTTATAATCTGCCCATTTTATGATCCAATCAAAACTCACTCAACTTGCGTGACTTGCCACCTCTATATAGAGTTGCTTTGGTCATGCACAATCGTGTATGTAGTTGTTTTTAGCAGTTTCAAGCTGACAAATGCCTACCCACCAATGACAAACTAGATTGTTCGAGTGTAGTTCTTCTTAAAAAGGAAAAGTGTTATATTGCAATTTTTCTTGTTAATTTTCTCCTTTGGAACTGAATTTCTTCATGCAAAGGAATGCTGGAAGTTTGTCCACACATACATTGTTCTAAAATGGACAAGGACAAGTACATTCTTAAAAAAAAAAAAAAGGACAAGTAGAATAGCAAAGTCTATAAAGGATTAGTTGTCTAGTAATAACTGTATATGGAAAAAAATGGACGGACCGTGTTTATGATTAAATCCATTTATCATAACTACTCGAATGTGAAATTATGCAAAATTAGTATGCTAGCTTTTTGAAACCTTTCAACAAGAATTAAAAAAAGGATGGTATATAATAATTTCTTAAGCATAATAGTAACCTTTAAAATATCTTACTGGTTAAGACTGGGAGATCCACTAAGTACCAAGTTGCGTGGGTCCCATCATCCATCTTCTGCTTATAAATTTGCTTAATTTCTCAATTTCTACTTCAGAAACCTCGAATACTCGAAGCATGAAAAAGAGAGGGAAATATATAGCATATTTCCTGATCATGTAAAATTGATGAAAAACCTCTCCTTTGATACCCAAATTTCACTTCCAAAACCTTGATTATCTACTTGAAAATTCAGTTTTCTTCCCCAACCAGTCGTGTTATCCCTGCAAAACCTAAATTAATCGCACGAAGTTAGCTTATAGAAGTGGAAGTTATAGAAGTGGAAGTTGGAGCACAGCCAAGCGGAAAACAGTTACTGTGAAACCCTAGAGAGTGAAATTGACAACGAGTTAGGGTTTCTGTTTTTTCTGTTTTTTTAAATCTTCTGGGTTACTGTCTCGCTCTCTTTCAAGTCCCGACTGCTAGTTGGTGGTAAGGCGAGACGACGCCATGAGTCCTATTCAGAATTTCGAGCAACATTCTCGCCATTTGGTGGAGCCTGACCTCCGTACGTTATTTCGCCATCTGTTTCTTTTTGTTATTTTGCTCTTTGGTTTTTAAGAAACTAGAAGAAAGTGAAGGAGAATCAATTTATTCCGACTTCTTCTTCTTCTTCTTCTCTCTCTCTAATGCATGTATAAAATTAGTTCGAAAAAGTATAGCGAACTAAGTAAAGTTTATTGCTTTCGGATGATAAGCAAAAAAGTATAAGTGGAAGAAAACATCATTCATAAATCTCAAAGTAATAGTATATTTTGTTTCCTACATTTTATACCTATCCAATGTGGCCTATGTAATGATGCTTTGTACTGTCTATCCCTCTACTAATTATATTAACCACATATTATGCTCATTTTAATTTTGAAACAGCGATCCAGACAAGGCTGCAGATGGTAATGGAAGTACGGGATAGTCTTGAGATTGCCCACACGGCTGAATATTTGAATTTTCTGAAATGCTACTTTCGGGCATTCTCAGTTATTCTTTTACAGATTACGAAGCCACAATTCATAGATAATCCTGAACACAAGCTTAGAAACATTGTTGTGGAGATTCTCAATCGTCTACCTCACAGTGAAGTTCTTCGCCCCTTTGTTCAGGACCTTTTGAAGGTTGCAATGCAAGTGCTTACAACAGATAATGAGGAAAATGGATTGATTTGCATTCGCATTATCTTTGATCTTCTTAGGAATTTTAGGCCAACACTAGAAAATGAAGTTCAGCCCTTTTTAGACTTTGTATGCAAGATATACCTTAATTTTAAATCAACTGTTAGTCATTTTTTTGATAATGCAACGCCTGCTTTGGAGGATGTAAAATCAATGGACTCTTCTTCTGATCAAGTGATTACGGGTCCTTCATTCAGTGGGAATGGCCAGCTTAACCCAAGTAACCGTTCATTCAAGATAGTTACAGAGAGTCCACTTGTAGTGATGTTTTTATTCCAATTGTATAGCCGACTTGTCCAAACTAATATACCTCACTTGTTGCCTTTGATGGTCGCTGCAATATCTGTCCCGGGTCCTGACAAAGTTCCTCCTAATTTGAAGAGTCACTTCATTGAACTCAAAGGTGCACAAGTTAAGGTGAGTGCTAGTTGCTCATGATATTCTTTGGTTGTTTTTTGTTTGCAAATACTGAATGTTGATGCTGTGAATGACTGATTCATGAGTTTGTTAGTACAAATGGATTGATTATGGCGAGGAATATATAATTTTGTTCTTATCTTCTGTATGGGGGGTATCCAAATATCCAGCCAACTTATAGACAGGTTGCAATAAGTTATCAATGGAAAAAAAAAATAAATCTTGTATATAACCAAGTATGCTTTTTTCTAGGCTTCCAAAGCAGCGTGAGATGAAAATTGTATTTTGTTTGCAAGCACTGAAGTGCTGTTCAACTTGATTCTGCTAATGACCGGACGATATTTCGAAGTTTATTAGTACAACTAGATTAGTTCTAGGCAAGGAAGATTTTTTTTTTCTCCTTTCCTTTTTTTGATCAATTGCTTCTGCCACTCTTGATTTAAGAAGCGAGTATAAATTTTTGGTCTCTGCCATTCATTTTCTTTTAGCAAAGTCGGGAGTGTTTCTAAATATCAAGCCAGCTCATGGACTGCATGCATGATGTTACCACATCTTCTACATGCTTTCCCCAGGCTTCCAAAGCAGGTTGATATAAATTTGTGCTAGTTCAAAGGCAGTGAGTCCAGTCTCCTCTTTATATATGGCATTGAAAGATATGTTTCTGTGGGGTAGTGGTTGTTAGGTTCCAACCCTATCTTTTAGTACTGGAACCCTAGATGAATTATAACAGGTAGAAATATGTGAAATATCATTTTGAAATGTTTGACATGCCTCTATTTTCACATCTATTGAAGATTGTTATTGGAGCCAATGTTCTTTTCCTTGTGTTTACTAATTGAGACTATGCAATTGAGAGATGAGAGGTATATAACAAGGGTTGATGTGTCTTGAAGATAGCAATGGAGATTTGAGCATAAATCATAATGCTATATGCAAGCTAGCTCAAATTAATTTGTATATTGATTTTTTTTCTTCTTTTAAACGATTTCCATTAATTACTTGCATTTTTCAATTGTTGCAGACAGTTTCATTCTTGACTTACCTGTTGAAGGGTTCTGCTGATTTTATTAGGCCTCATGAAGAAAGTATATGTAAAAGCATTGTGAATTTACTTGTTACATGTTCTGACTCTGTATCTATTAGAAAGGTAAAATAATTCTGGCTTCTCCTCCCCCCCCCCACCCCGGCGCCGCTTTAAAAGCTGATGTCTGAGCTTGTTGATGCAGGAATTATTAGTTGCTTTAAAGCATGTTCTTGGAACGGATTTCAAGAGGGGTTTGTTTCCTTTGATTGACACACTCTTAGAAGAGAAGTAAGATGTTACATTTTTTGCTGTAATGAGCACAAACTGTCATGAGATGCTAGAAAACAGTTGAATTTTCAAATTTATTGGGGTGTGCACGCGAGACTGGAAATAGTAGTTTAACATCTTTAAACGATTTCTACTGATTTTACTGGATAAGTAAATAACGAAATGAAACATTTAAGAAGGAAAAGATGAGGAAGAGAAAAAATATGAACATGCACATTGAAGTACTGTTATTGGTAATTTTTGCTGACACCTGGAAAATCATTTCAATAAAGGTCCTGTGTACAAAGGTACTGAACTAGTTTAGATGTCTGGATTGATTAGTAAGTTGCAAGTAGTAGACTAGTGGGTGCTATTTCATTATATGATTTCTTGATGGAGTTCATTGGTATTTTTCTGTATTTTATCTGTTGATTATATAAGAACTCTTGTTGCTTATCTTCCTATGGGGTTCCTTATGATCGTTGATGAACAACGCTTTTTACAAGTTGAGTTGTAATTTCTTGCTATTGTTTCAAGGATTTTGTTTGTGATGTTTGCAACAATGAAAAATTTCTTATTTAACACCACTTTCTTCATTCCAGGGTCTTGGTTGGAACTGGAAGAGCTTGCTATGAGACTCTGAGGCCATTGGCTTATAGTCTACTGGCGGAGATTGTTCATCATGTTCGGAGTGACCTTTCCTTGTCTCAGGTACTACTGCCTCAAATCAATTGTAAAATTAGACTCCTCTGTTTTCTTTTTTTTTTTTTTTTTTTTTTTTTGGAGGGTGGTGTAGCTGTGTTTGTAGCTAAGATTATGAGCATGACACATCTGCGTCATGTTGTATCTACATCTAGTACTTACTCATTTAGAATACTGCTTGGTTTTTCACATAGAATCAAAATTCTAATTGATGAAAATCTGTTGAAACTTAATGGAAAAGAAGTATTGGGGAAAAAATTATTTAGCTGTTGCAAAAATTCAGTTATGGAAATTGTCATATTGTGATTCATCATAAATTGTGTTATTTATAGTGGTTGTAACCCTGATGAAGATTTTCCACCATGTAAGTTGGAAAGCCAAAAATAAAAGCTAAAGAGTAAATAAACTGAGATCTACAATTGCAGATTCCTTGTATGTGCAATGTTGAAAATCTTAGATCTGATAAGATAAACAAAATAATTACTGATATATTTTATTTTATTAACACTCACTTTCTGTTGTATGGGGCTCTTATGGAAATAGGATAACAACGAAATTTTTGTGGATGAAGGGGGGGCTAGCTATTTCCAAAGTCATTGACTCACCTAATTTCAAATTGAGAAATGAGTTTTTGGACCTTCATCAAGTGTTATGTGGAAAAAATATGTAAACTAACTGTTATGTATATTCACCAGTCGTCTGAAAGTTAGTGCTTTGTTTGCCACTCGCCATCTAAGCAACAATTAACAAATCATAATTCCCCTTTATATTTTGTTAGTTCCTCATTCGACTGTAGATAGAAGTTTTTGTATGCTGAAAATTCTCCATTGCTTTATTTTATTAAATAAAATTTTTTAATGCACTTTAAGTGCTAGATAATATGTCCAATATTGTAACAGAAAAGCGGATAGCTAATCATTTCTTACTTAATGCTTTCCATAGAGAAATTGGACTCCTTGATTATTCTTGAAATCTGGTTCAATAGCTTGACAGTTCAACTTGGTTATGATAGTTAATGAATGTATAGAAGTCTAGTATATTTATAAAGAATAGATCTCTACATATAGGTAAAAAATCTCTCTCTTTCTCTCTCTCTCTTTTCATCAAATTGAAGTCAGGAGCTAGAATGTAAACTACAAATTCTTCCAGTATTACTGACTTTCAACATATCAAACATGCTTTGGGTATTAAAACCTTTGAATCTATTTTTCTTTTCTTCTTTTTTCCCTTGTTCTGTTTGGTGGAAAGGTTATTGAGATGGCTGTGTTGTAATTGGAGATCAATGAATGTATCCTTGTGAAAGCTTAAGTGCATTGAAGATCTGGGTGATGGATTTGCAATAGGCAGACCTAAGATGACCCTGCAGCTCTAAACTAGTTTAAGGGAAATCAGATCCTTATGGTTCGGCCCAACAAGTGTAGGATTAACTTAACTGTATTGTTCAGCTTTCTTGGACGGTGGTGCTGGTTTTAATTAATAAAGCATGCCTTTAGGAATGCGATTTAACCTTGTCATACCCATCGGCGATGCCATACCTATCTCGAGTTTATATATTGGTAGTCCACGAATACATTATACATTTAGAAAATGTTGGAGAAAATTATGAAATTTACTTAGAGATTATCTTTTAAAATATAAATGTTTGTGTGGATTCATTTATATGGCTTTCATATAAAATGAAATGCCTATCTCATAAAGATTGGAGTGTAAAACTATTGAGTTGGGATGGCATGTAGAAAGTGACATTCAGAATCCATTTTTTATTTCCAACTTGGGGGATTCAAGATGAAGCAGCTCTTGTCTTCAGTGCTTGTTCTGCAATTTGAATTACTTGTGCTTAAGAATCTACAAAGAACTCATTGATTTCTTTAATTTGTGAATCCTTCGCGGACTCAATTCAATAATTTTTACTGCAATGTCTAATAATCTAATACAAAGATGGTGTGGGTGAACCGGTGATTCACGGGTAGTCTGATGCCTTGTTGGTATGTAGTTTGGTAGTTGAGATCTGAAGATTTTTGACAATAAATTTTTTATTAATTCTCTCATCTTTTTAAATTCTAAAAATATACAAGCTTATTTATATAGAACAAAAAATAGTTCTGGTCCTATTATAATAAGGAAAAATAAAAACTAACTAGGAAATAAATTATAATTAGGAATATAAAATGGAATCATAATCTAACTAGGAAATATAAATTTTAACAAGAAAATACAAAGGATTTCAATCCTAACTAGGAATCCAACAAGATCAAAAGTGCGTATGGGATTATCTTATTGATAAAGGTTTATGTATACCAAAAATTCACTATAATGGGTAAAGTGACACTAGTGAATTCACTAAAATGTAGTGCTTTTGTTTTTCTTTTCCAGTGTCATGGCTCAAAGTTCCACCTTTTGTCATTTTTTTTTTAATATTTTTCTCAGCTATTGATTCTTCCCTGCAATATATTGATATCTCTTGGTTAGTATGTGTTATCGTTCAGGTTGGTCTGTTATATGCATAAGTTGTTATTTTGTCCCATTTATGTCTTATCCATGTCTTCCTTTAGCAAATCTATATGCCAACAATTTCTGTTATTCTTTTGCAGTTATCACGGATTATTTACCTGTTCTCAAGCAACATGCATGATGCATCCTTGTCGCTCAGTATTCACACTACATGTGCACGGTTGATGTTGAATCTGGTGCAAATGAGACCTGTCCCTGAGATGCTTCAGCTGGCTAATTTGTTCTATATATTTGTTATGTTTGACAATTCTCATTGTTTCTACTGTTTTCGTCTGCGTAGGTAGAACCAATATTTGAGAAAGGTGTAGACCAAGCATCTATGGATGAGGCTAGGATTCTGTTGGTTCGTATTTCACTCGTCTGCCAGATTATCATTTTGTGGATTTTCTTCTTGTTTCTCAGACTGATTCTGTTTCCATATAGGGACGTATTTTGGATGCTTTTGTTGGTAAATTTAGCACTTTCAAGCGTACAATTCCGCAGGTATAAGTTGTTCTTGATCGGTTTTCCATGTGATATGTGTTGGAAATCACTGTAGATGCATTGCTTTAACAGTAGTTGTTTTGTTGCCTACAACCTGTCTTTAAAAAGCTTCCACTGTTTTCAGTTATTTAAGTGTAAGGTCCATTGCATCGACAAGAGTTGGCTCACTATGTTACAACTTATTTTGATTTTACATGTCCTTTTCTTTTTTCCTTTAGGTGTTTGGTGGATTTGCAATATTCCTTGCGGGATTGTCTATATTATAGAGCATGTTCACATTTTTTTTTAATTTTTTTTTCTCGTTAGATTTTTGTTGGAGTTGTGCTCAATTGTAAGAACCTTTTGTCATCCTCGGTAACATGTCAATTTAAGTTTGGAACTGCTTGGAGGAGATATTTAAGCCTGTTCATTTACCTTGTTTGTTCAAATGATATTGGATGATTTCTTAATTGTTTCTTCCTGATTGATCAGAATGACTCTACTTTTCTATCGGGATGGGCCCGATTGACACTTGAGAGTATATGGAATACTTATTTGCAAACATCTTTCAATTTGCATAGTACCCTTTTTTCCTTTTCGTGGCTTTGAATGTAATGAATTAGAAGACTGAGTTTACCTGTCTCTGCTCTCAGAAGGTGGTAGCATGTTCAGAATTCCATTTTCTCCTCATTCTCTTTTGCTGCTTGGATTCATGACCTGTGAAACCCAGCCAATTTTTCTATATTAACCATGTAGATGGTCTATTGATTTCCTCAGTTGTTGTTAAGTTACTGTTTAGAATGGAACCATTGTTCATTTATGGTTAGTTTTCTTTCGTTTTCTATGACGTGCATCTCTTCATTCCTCAGCTAGCTGTTCCTTATATTTTTTTCTGTTCAAGTTGACAATTTGTTTGCTGATAGCTGTTGGAGGAGGGTGAAGAGGGGAAAGAACGCGCTACTCTGAGGTCAAAGCTTGAACTTCCTGTGCAGGTTGTTTTTCTGTGACTTTCTCTTTGAGGTTACCGATTGATTGTTCTTAATTCTCTATGATTAAAACCTAAGTCGCTTGGTAAATTTAACTAAATTACAGCTGGTTCTAAAAAAAAAAAAAAAAGAAAAAACCTTCAGCTTGTTATCTGTTCCTCCTGTTGACTCACATCAAAGTATATATTTCAGTAACAATCCTTATCAATTTAGAGCTTATGCTAGGTGTGCTAATAGTGCAATTTCCTGAAATGTTATATTTATTTGTTTTATTGTTACCTCAAAGTATTAGCTAATGATTTTATTGGTTTCTTTAGGCTTTTTCTTCACAATTATTTATTTATTTATTTTTTGTCACTCACATTGTTCATGTTCTTTAGTAATGAGCAACATGTGAGTAGACCAGTCAGTAAAATAGGGGTTCCATTAGGCATAATGCACTGTTGGCCTTTCTTGAGGTATAACCCTTTGATCTTCACTTTGATCTTCAAACTTCTATTAAAATCAACGTTCTTCCTTTTTGTCTAAGAAGTCCAAAAACGACAGAGGTTGTAAAAGAAAATTCTTTGGTTTGTTAGTAATGAAATGTCGAACCTAATATTCAAGGACCATTTTATGTGGCCTTTTTGGTGGTTCATTTTTTAGGGTAATCAATCCAAGTAATTAATTAAACAGCCTGGTTAAGTAAAAAAATCTTCCAGTCCCATTTGTGTTTTGTACTAGTGTGCGATAAAGTAGATTCGTAGTTGCAACTGACACTGTTCAAAAACAAAAAAAGTAAAAATATGCATTGAGAAAAAGGTGCTGATTGATAAAAGTATCAAGTGATACTGTTAAGAATTAAGTTTTAATCTTGGTTTGTTAGTAATAAAGTGTCGAACCTTATATTCAATGACCATTTTAAATGTCACTTTTGTGGGTAATCAATCCAAGTAATTAATTAAACAGCCAGGTTAAGTAAAAAAAATCTTTCAGTCCCAGTTGTGCATTGTACTAGTGTGCGATACAATAGATTCTTAGTTGCAACCAACACTCTGTTCAAAACAAAAATAGTAAAAATATGCCTTGAAAAAAGGTGCTGATTGTTAAAAACTAAAGAAAATGGAGTGATACTATTAAGAATTAAGTTTCAATTCCTTACTTTTGAATATATATTCAGGGATTTAATTAGGCTTACCAAAGATTCTTCAAATATAAGTTTGACACTTGACAGAGAGATCCATTTGTAGTCATTGTAGTGCCACAATTGTATGGCCATGTGTGTAGTTCCGTTAACTTGTCCACTCTTAATGAAAAGTTGATTTTGCTCCTGCTTTAATTAGAAATATTTGTTCACAAAATGTTTCTTACATAATTAGCTGGTCAATTAAAAGTGAATAATATAATGTCCCAAAAGCCATCAGTACAAAGCACATTAAACCTTTTAAAAACCCAAAATAGATTAATTTTGGCCTCTTGTCCCTAATCTATGGCTCTATCCAAAATTAATAGTATGTAAAGACTTATTACACAGGCACTTGAACAAATGGCCCTGGTGTGACGTGTTTGTTGAGCCTTTGCAGTGTGGTTAATTGGTTAATGAGTACTCATTTTTGGTCTGAAGCAGATGGCCTTAGTGTCGGAGATCAAGATCCTTGAGTCTTAAATTTCAAATCAATTGAACTCAGTCTTGTACTGGTTTGTGTATTGTGCTTGGGGTTTTACTTTTGATAGAAATTGGGCAGTGGGTGATGGTTATCCTTTATATAATGCTTCGGTATGTACTTTCGTAATACAGGGATTCAGTTGCTTTGGAGTGGGTGGAAAATGAAAATTGTTTAAATGGAAGTGGAATGTCATGATCTTTGGTTTTCAATTGCTTTTTTAGATTAGAGTATGTGTGTGTGTGTGTGTGTGTGAGAGAGAGAGAGAGAGAGAGAGAGAGAGAGAGAGATTAACTTTGGGGTTTTCGAAGGTCATTTACGCTTTGTTGTTGATCAATAAAAGATCTAGAAGTGCTTCTTCTTTACTCTGATGTCAATATAATACTTAGGTTTTTAACTTTCCAAACTCCTTTATAATTTTTCTTCACTTTCAACAAATTGTCATTACATGTCTTTTGTTTCTGGAAACACTTTCAAGTTTCATTAGATACTGTTAGTGTCAGAATTGCATGGCATCCTTGCAACCCTCTTTTTCTTTTTCTTTTTGACATGTAGCTGATTGCAGGCAGTTCTGAACTTGCAAGTTCCTGTGGAACATTCCAAGGAAGTTAGCGATTGCAAGAATCTGATCAAGACCTTAGTTATGGGTTAGTAAGCCTCTTCTGTTAATTTCCTTTTGTTTTTTTCCCTTTGCTGATGGGTGGTAATAATTTGTAGCATTTTGGGGACCATTTTCTTTCAATTTTTCAATCTAGTGTATTGTCCTTTTAGCTTAGGGAAGGATACCTTCTTGTTCTAATTACTCTGCATTTTTTTTTTGTCTTCCATTGCTATATTCTCCAATACATAGGAATTATTAGTAGAGTGTGAATTTTATTTTTCTTCCAGCAACTTAAGAATCTTGCTTGGTGTTATTTTCAGGAATGAAGACAATCATTTGGAGTATTACCCATGCACACTCGCCACGATCACAGGTACATTTTGTTTTTAATCTTACAGTTCCATACACTTTTTTCTTCATTCTTTCTATTTTTCCTTATCTGATGTTTTCAAATTTTAGGTTTCTCCCTTCACTCATGGAACACATTCACAATCACTAGTCTCACCTTCAGCTAGTGTACCATCATCTCAAGCGTTCAAAGGAATGAGAGAAGATGAGGTATCCCACATACATAATGATTTCGTGTGCGTGGTTGTTGCCTATTAGCTTGGTCTAACATAAATTTTTGGCTTTTGGTCAGGTGTGGAAAGCCTCTGGTGTCCTGAAGAGTGGTGTGCATTGCTTAGCTCTCTTTAAGGAGAAGGATGAGGAGAGAGACATGCTAAATCTCTTTTCCCAAATTCTGGCTATTATGGAACCAAGAGATCTTATGGACATGTTTTCATTGTGTATGCCTGAGCTTTTTGAATGCATGATTAACAACACACAATTGGTTCAAATATTTTCTTCTCTTCTGCAATCTCAGAAAGTGTACCGGCCATTTGCTGATGTCTTGGTTAACTTTCTTGTTAGCAGCAAACTTGACGTTTTAAAGCAGCCGGATTCACCTGCTGCTAAATTGGTTTTGCACTTATTCCGATTTATATTTGGTGCTGTTGCTAAAGCACCGACCGATTTTGAGCGTATTCTGCAGCCTCATGTGCCTGTTATTATGGAAGTTTGCATGAAAAATGCTACTGAAGTTGAAAAGCCTCTTGCTTACATGCAACTTCTTCGTACAATGTTCCGAGCTCTAGCAGGATGTAAATTTGAGCTTCTTCTCCGAGACTTGATTCCCATGTTGCAACCCTGCCTAAATATGTTATTGACAATGCTCGAGGGACCGACAGGGGAGGATATGAAGGACCTTCTACTGGAGTTATGCCTGACTTTGCCTGCACGCTTAAGTGCGTTGCTACCATATCTTCCCCGACTCATGAAGCCTCTTGTTTTGTGTCTGAAAGGGAGTGATGACCTAGTGAGTCTGGGATTAAGAACACTTGAGTTTTGGGTTGATAGTTTAAATCCTGATTTTCTAGAACCAAGCATGGCTAATGTTATGTCCGAGGTGATTTTAGCTTTATGGTCTCACTTGAGGCCTGCACCCTACCTTTGGGGTGGAAAAGCATTGCAGCTCCTTGGCAAGTTAGGTGGCCGTAACAGACGTTTTCTTAAAGAACCTCTAGCCCTCGAGTGCAAGGAGAATCCGGAGCATGGGCTTCGCTTAATTCTTACCTTTGAGCCCTCAACCCCTTTTTTGGTTCCTTTGGATCGATGCATAAATCTTGCTGTCTCAGCTGTCATGCATAAAAACAGCAGCATGGATGCATTTTATCGGAGGCAGGCTTTGAAGTTCCTTCGTGTCTGTTTATGTTCTCAGCTTAATATGCCAGGCAATGTTTCTGATGAGGGATCTACAATTAGGCAGTTGTCAAACTTGTTAGTTTCAACACTTGATTCATCTTTGCGCAGGTCTGAGACATCAGATATAAAGGTCAGTTAAACTTTGGATGTTGCATTTGCTCCTACTTCATGACATTTTAGAATTGTATGATTATTGATTCAAGTCATCGTACAATTTGATTCGCAATGCTATTGATGCACTTCTATGTGGTAAATTTAAAATACGCCTGAATTGTGATTAAATAGAGTGATACTCTAGTTAGGCGAGTAGTACAGTAAAAAATGATTGATTCTTTTCCTGTTGATGATATATGACCTTATATTTCTATAATTTAAGATTTAACTTCAATTTACTGTTAAAAAGTGTTTGCAAATCCTTCCTCTAGGTATTCTTATTGTACCTGCCTCACTTTTCCCTCGCCTGTTTCTTTTGTTTTGCTTCTAATTTTAGCTCTTCAAGTTTTGGTAGATAGTTTACTTGCATACATATATACGCACATGCGGATGCTTGTGCCCACACATATGCGTGCTTGTATGTATTTGTAAATGTATACAAGTAAATTTCCATTTGGGATAAACCTCTATGTATTACAAACCTCTGTTCTTCATGAAATAATGTTTATCAAGATTCTTGTGTAACTGCGTACTAATTTTGCACTTCTCCCCTCAAATAATCTAAATTAATATTTTCTGTGAACTTTGTCACATGGAAAGTTTGTTTAGAACTTTTCTCAATTTGCTTTCTCAATGATTATCTTAGGAAGTCAAAAAAGGAAAAAAAAAGGAGAAACTATATCTTGATTGATTATGTGATCAGATATATTTACTGAACTTTTGATGTTGTGTTTTGTTCACATCTTTCCTCTTCTCTTTTTTCATGGAAAAAAAAAAAAAAAAAGAAAACAAAGAAAAATCCTGAAAAATGGGTGGGTTAGACTGTAACCATGAATGCTGTGCTGTGCCAGGCCGACTTAGGTGTGAAGACGAAGACCCAACTTTTGGCTGAGAAGTCTGTTTTTAAGATTCTGTTAATGACAATAATTGCTGCTAGTGCAGAACCAGAGCTCCATGATTCCAAAGATGATTTTGTTGTCAATATCTGCCGCCATTTTGCAATGATATTTCATATCGATTATAACTCAGCTAACCCTTCAATGCCAACAGCTGCTCCTGGTGGTTCATTACTTTCATCAAGTGTCAATTCCAGGGCAAAAAATAGCACTTCTTGTAATCTGAAAGAGTTGGACCCTTTGATATTTTTAGATGCTTTGGTTGAAGTTCTAGCAGATGAGAATAGAGTCCATGCCAAAGCTGCCCTTCATTCTCTAAATTTGTTTGCTGAAACGCTTCTGTTCCTTGCCCGTGCAAAACATGCTGATGTGCTGATGTCAAGAGGAGGCCCTAGTACTCCAATGATTGTCTCTAGTCCGTCAATGAATCCTGTATATTCACCACCTCCAAGTGTCCGCATTCCAGTTTTTGAGCAACTTTTACCTCGCCTTTTGCATTGTTGCTATGGAAGCACATGGCAAGCACAAATGGGAGGTGTTATGGGTCTTGGTGCTTTGGTAGGAAAAGTTACTGTCGAGACTTTGTGCCTTTTCCAGGTGAAAATAGTGCGTGGTCTGGTATATGTTCTCAAAAGACTTCCTCTTTATGCCAGCAAGGAGCAGGAAGAGACTAGTCAAGTGCTTACACAGGTTCTCCGAGTTGTTAACAATGTTGATGAAGCGAACAGTGACTCCCGCAGACAAAGTTTTCAAGGAGTAGTTGAATTTCTGGCTTCAGAACTGTTCAATCCGAATGCATCTATTATTGTGAGGAAGAATGTCCAGTCTTGTTTAGCTCTTTTGGCTAGTAGGACTGGTAGTGAGGTATCCGAGTTGCTTGAGCCTCTGTATCAGCCTTTACTTCAGCCTCTTATCATGCGGCCTCTTCGTTTAAAAACTGTTGATCAACAGGTACATGTTTATACTGAGCATTGCTTTTCTTTATCATTTTTATTTACTAACTCGTGTAAGTTATTTTAGGTTGGTACAGTTACAGCTATGAATTTTTGCCTGGCCTTGAGGCCCCCTCTTCTCAAGTTGACTCAGGAACTTGTAAACTTCCTCCAAGAAGCATTGCAAATAGCTGAGGCAGATGAAACTGTGTGGGTTGTGAAGTTTATGAATCCTAAAATGGCCACCTCATTAAACAAACTTCGAACAGCTTGCATAGAACTACTTTGTACTACTATGGCATGGCAAGATTTCAGAACTGCAAATCATGCTGAACTCCGTGCTAAGATCATTTCCATGTTTTTCAAGTCTTTGACTTGCCGGACTCCAGAAATTGTAGCAGTTGCCAAGGAGGGACTAAGACAGGTGCTTTTGAATTTCCATTCCTTTGATGGATAATTTTGGATTTATTTTTATGCTCTATTATTCTCTCGTCTCTTTTATCATTGTCATCACCATATGTATGTGTGTATTTGTGTTTATATAAAGTATGCTTGTATGTATCTTCTACGTTATGTTTACCTGAATGCTTTTGTGCCTTATCTCACTTTCCATTTACCTTTATTTCAAATCCACAAAATTTGTATTGCTCATTTGATGTGCCTCATTCTTACTTAGGTTATTAATCAGCAAAGAATGCCCAAAGAACTTCTGCAGAGCAGCCTTAAGCCTATACTAGTTAACTTGGCACACACCAAAAATCTAAGCATGCCTCTTCTGCAAGGTCTGGCCCGCTTGCTTGAACTTTTGTCAAATTGGTTTAATGTCACTTTGGGTGGTAAGCTCTTGGAACACCTTAGGAAATGGTTGGAACCTGAAAAACTTGCCCAGAGTTTGAAGTCATGGAAGGCTGGTGAAGAGCCTAAGATTGCAGCAGGTATGGTATCTAGATTCTTTTTACTAAGTTTGGAGCTACATGATGATTCAAACATGTGAGTTAAGTACTTATAGCGTAGCAACTATGTGGAATCATGCGTAGTATATGTATTCATAATTTCTTGCCTTTTCTTTTGATTGTCTGCAGCTATTATTGAGCTTTTTCACTTGCTTCCTAATGCTGCATCAAAGTTTCTTGATGAGCTTGTAACCTTGACCATTGATTTGGAAAGAGCTCTACCCTCTGGCCAAGTTTACAGTGAAATCAACAGCCCATATCGTCTTCCTTTAACTAAATTTTTAAATCGATATGCAACACTTGCTGTTGACTATTTTCTTGCTCGACTAAGTGATCCAAAATACTTCAGGCGGTAAGACTAAAATACTGCAGGGAAGTTTTTTACTTTTGGGATTGAAAAATCCCAGTAGTGAGTATGCTAATCCTTTTACTTCCCTACTCTGCTGTAAATTGCAGTTTCATGTACATAATACGATCAGATACTGGCCAGCCATTGCGAGATGAACTTGCAAAATCTCCACAGAAAATACTGGCAAGTGCTTTTCCTGAGTTTCTGGCAAAGCCTGATGCACCAATGACACCTGGATCTTCAACTGTACCTTCTTTAATGAGCGATGAAGGCCCCATTACTTCTCCATCTGATGGTTCTAATTTACCATCTGTTCCCCCTGCTGCAACATCTGATGCTTATTTTCAAGGGCTTGCACTTATTAAAACATTGGTCAAATTGGTTCCTGGTTGGTTGCATGCTAATCGTGTGGTATTTGATACTTTGGTTCTTGTGTGGAAGTCACCTGCAAGGACATCTCGTTTGCACAATGAGCAAGAGCTGAACTTGGTACAAGTAAGTTTTGTTGCTTTATTTACAAGTAAGGTTCATTATTTTATGCGAACAAGTATTGATTTCTGCATTTCAAGGCAACACTTGCAAAGCAGGAGTCTCTTCCTTTGGGATGCTTTTTCATTCCATTCATATCAGATTTCTTTTGTTTGCTTTAATAGCTCTTTTTTTATTACTATTTTCTCTCTTAACCAGTCTTTTCTTAAATTTAATAGCTCTTTTCTATTACTATTTTCTCTCTTAACCAGTCTTTTCTTAAATACTTTCTTTGCATTGTTACTGCCATATTGTCTAACTATTACCATGTTTGTTGATATCTTTTCCTCTCTCATACTTCTAAATTTGGTATTTCTGTGTTGGCACCTTGTTTGCTTGGTAGTGGTCCCTGAGGATATTGTAGTGAATATGCATGAATCTAATTGGATCTCTCTACTTTTTGCAGACAGAAATGTTCTCTTAATTAGCTTAGACTTTGGTGATGAACTTATTCTTTAATGTTCTACTCATTAGGAACCCATGTTTTGAATTCTGAAGTTTCATGTATTTTTTTGTGGAATTCTTTTGGAAAATTCATTTTTCCTTAAATGGTCCCTTTTTATTCAATTCACCCATCATATTCAATGTGTTCTACTAAAGCTTCATTTTATTATTTAGGTTGCCATTAAGTACTTATTTTTCACTTAAGAAGGGCTTAACAGAACAAAATTGCATTTTATACTATTTATTTCTTGGTTAAAGAAAGTATCTTGATGTTATTATTAATAACAATACAAGGATCAAGTTAAATGCTATAGATATTAGGGGCTTAATATGTCGTTTAGTGTACTGACTAATATGTGGCTTTGGATATATTCTTATTGTCAGGTCAAAGAGAGCAAATGGCTTGTTAAATGCTTCCTGAATTACTTGAGACATGATAAAACAGAAATAAATGTTCTGTTTGACATTCTCTCTATCTTCTTGTTTCATACTCGCATCGACTATACCTTTCTGAAGGAGTTCTATATTATTGAGGTACTTCTGTTTTTGATATGATTTTACTGGCGATGAAAAATATTTCTAGTTGTACTTTTTGGACTGTTTTTAACAAATCCTTTATACCAGGTTGCTGAAGGTTATGCACCCAACTTGAAGAGAGCACTTCTATTACATTTTCTTAACCTTTTCCAATCAAAACAACTTGCTCATGATCATCTAGTGGTTGTCATGCAAATGCTCATTCTTCCAATGCTTGCCCATGCCTTTCAGAATGGCCAAAGTTGGGAGGTTGTTGATGCTGGAATTATTAAAACAATAGTGGACAAACTTCTTGATCCACCAGAAGAAGTAATCTTTAAATTATTGTCCTTTTTCACGGAACTGCTAATTTTCTTTTCTTTTCTTTTCTTTTCTTTTCTTTTCTTTTTTATATCACAAAATTTAATCTCCAAAATTGATCATGTTTTCCTAATTTCAAGTGTTCTGTTTCATCCTAAGGTTTCTGCTGAATACGATGAGCCTTTGAGGATAGAACTTTTGCAGCTTGCCACTTTACTTCTTAAATATCTCCAAACTGACCTTGTTCATCACAGAAAGGAACTTATTAAATTTGGTTGGAATCATCTCAAACGTGAAGAGAGTGCTAGTAAGCAGTGGGCCTTTGTAAATGTTTGCCACTTTCTGGAGGCCTATCAGGCCCCAGAAAAAATCATACTTCAGGTATCTTCCCAAATCAAATAATGGTGGCTTATTCACAATTTTTTGTTACCTTTACTGGTCCTTATGCTTCTTTCTCTTTTTTTCTTTCTTCCATCTGGGTTGGGTGGGCCTGGTCAAGCTCTTAATTCTTTTTGCTAACCTTATGAAATTGATCCAAAGGTTTCTATGTATTGCTTTTCTGCCAACCAGATTCTTCACTTGATACTGTAATCACGTCTTCTTCATGACGAGAATCTAGTATCTATGGTGCGCTGGAGGCTGTGATAATAATAGAACAACCATAGTGTGGGATTGCATGCCCTTGCAATTATGTCCACAAGATTCGAGTAGTCTAGTTCCTGGATATTGTTGTTTTGACCTAATATAGATTGAGTGTACATGTTCAGTGATGCAGATTGACAGATGCATGCACAAGTAAATGGCAACTATTTTCTATTATTTCTTTTATTCAATGTGATGAGAGATCCTGAAATAGATTTGAAAATGCAGGTTTTTGTTGCACTACTGAGAACGTGCCAGCCTGAAAATAAACTTCTGGTCAAGCAGGCCCTTGATATATTAATGCCAGCATTACCACGACGGCTACCTCTTGGAGAGTCTCGTATGCCTATTTGGATTAGATATACAAAGAAGATTTTGGTTGAAGAAGGTCATTCTATTCCAAATCTGATTCACATTTTCCAGCTGATTGTACGACATTCAGATCTCTTCTACAGCTGCAGAGCGCAGTTTGTACCTCAAATGGTCAATTCTCTTAGTCGACTTGGATTGCCATATAATACTACAGCAGAAAACAGACGCCTTGCCATTGAACTTGCTGGGCTGGTGGTTGCTTGGGAAAGACAGAGGCAAAATGAGATGAAAGTCCCGACTGATAATGACTTGCCCAGTCAGAATAATGATGGATTCAATCCTGTCCCTATTGGTTCTGATCCAAAGCGTGCAGTGGATGGATCTACATTCCCTGAAGATCCAAGTAAGAGAGTTAAGGTTGAACCTGGTCTTCAATCCCTGTGTGTTATGTCACCTGGAGGCGCATCATCAATCCCCAATATAGAGACCCCAGGCCCCGGTGGACAACCGGATGAAGAATTTAAGCCCAATGCTGCTATGGAAGAAATGATTATAAATTTTCTCATAAGAGTGAGTCTTTCTTTCAAATTTCTCTCTGCCATGAGCAAGTTCTGCGAAATATACATGATCCCTTTTCTTCAAAGTTTATTTTTGCTGGTTACAAACGACAGACCCATATCCTGGCAGTAATGCTCTTCACTTTGACTGGCTTTGCTTTGCTTTTTCTGAACCTAGATAATTGATAGTAAGGGGAATAGATATGGCTGATCTATATTCCTTGTGCAACTACAAAGTTCATGCTTTAAAAACCAATCTTCTTTTCAGAAAAAGCCACTTTCAGGCCCTAATATCTGTTGTGTTTATTTTATTGAGCTCCCATGACAAGCATCATTTTCCTTTTTTTTTTTTTTTTTTTTTTTTTTTTTTTTAATAACATTATGGACTTTCATTGTTCTAGACTTTGAGGGCCTAATGGAACAAAGTTACATAATATAATATCTTATTGTCTCGATTAAAAGTGTCTTTAATGTTAATGGTAGTGATATGAATATTAAATAGAAGACAACTGAAATGAAGGGGCTCAAGGTAACAAACATATGAAGTTTGACGGCGTAATGTGTGGGCTTTCTTTTCAGATAATGTGAAGCCTTCTTTACCCCAGTAGAATTTGTGTCCTTCAATTCAAATTATCTCCCACCCTTCTCCAATTTGTGATTTCTGTAAGATGAAATTTGCATGAAGGATTAGACAGGAATTGGCCATGAATTCATAATCTCAATGCAACATGTGAAAATTTTCTCTGTGGTAAATATATATGGTTTCTGGCAAAAACTTGGTCTTTTTGGTGTGGGTGTAGAATGTCTAGTGTTGCGTATGCCTGCAAATTACAACAACCTTTGGAGAGTCGATGTTTAGTTCAAGTTACCATAGTTGTGTGTGCTCAAATGTTGCGTATCATCTCCTGTATGTTACTTGAATTATGGTAGCTGAATCATCTGTGCACAGAGGCAACCTTTACTGTGTTGTCATGTTTCATACTGCTGTGCATGTTCAAATATATCTGGTTTTGTCACTGCTGTAATTTTTCCATGCTTATTGTGGTTACTCTACTTAAAAGTTTGTTATTGTTGAGTTATGGAGTTCAATGAATGTGAAGCAGGTTGCCTTGGTCATAGAGCCTAAGGATAAAGAAGCCAGCATTATGTATAAACAGGCTTTAGATTTGCTTTCACAAGCTCTGGAGGTGTGGCCAAATGCCAATGTCAAATTCAATTATTTGGAAAAACTTCTTAGCACTGTCCAGCCATCGCAGTCAAAGGATCCTTCAACAGCACTTGCACAGGGCTTGGATGTTATGAACAAGGTTTTGGAGAAGCAGCCTCATTTGTTCATTAGAAATAACATCAGCCAGATATCTCAAGTATGTGCTGCACAATAAGCATCTTACTTGAATTTTCCTCACGTTACCTGTATAGTAATGATTGTCATTATAATGATTGTTCACTCTGTATGACTCAGATTCTGGAACCCTGTTTCAAACGCAAGATGTTAGATGCCGGAAAGTCTCTCTGTTCTCTGTTGAAAATGGTCTTTGTTGCTTTTCCACCAGATGCAGCTCCTTCACCAACAGATGTGAAGTTGTTGTACCAGAAAGTTGATGAACTGATACAGAAGCATGTCAATATTCTTACAGCTCCCCAGACAGGAGGTGAGGACAATTCTGCTAATCTAATTAGCTTTGTGCTGCTTGTCATTAAGACATTGGCAGAGGTGGAGAAGTACATTGAACCATATGTGTTGGCTCGCATCCTTCAACGCCTGGCACGTGATATGGGATCATCACCAATTTCTCATTTGAGACAAGTATGCCTTTGTAACCTATATATGCATCTGTGTGTGTGCACGCATGTATGTGTATTTTTGTGCTAAACTCTACTAGCCCATTGCTAATTTCTGGCTTTAATGTCTCCTCATTTTTAGATGTCTATTCTATATTCTATTCTATCAACATTTTCTTTAAAAAGCCTTGCAAATAGATAGATTAATAAAAGGAAATGAATTTGTTTTTGCTGTGCAACATTGTCGTTGTTTTTGGATAATTTCTCTTTTGATTGGTAACTATATTCGTTAGTTCTTAATTCCTATTTATAATTTTTATGTAATTATTCTTTTTGATAAAGATCAGTTAAGACTACTAGCATGTGATGTAGCTAAATTGAAAGTGGAAGCCCTTTTTGAATTTTTCTTAAAGCAAAAATTTTAATGAGCTTTGTTTAATTTCCTTTTTGGTTTGTTTCAATCTATTTTTGCTGGCCTTTGATGGGTTTCTGCAATAATTGTTCTCAGTTATAAGCCAATTGTCTCCCAAATAGTAGATGGTGATACTTCAAATAATTGGTGTAATTCGAAGTTGTGTCAATAGGGAGGATATTCATGAAACACATTCTATGGTTTTGTTGTGGTTTTCTACATAGTCAAGGTCATACCTCCGCTATTGTGCCGTGATTTTGTATATCATTCCTGCCTGAAAGACTATCCATCTTGTATTTGCATTGGCCCATCTTATCCCATGTTGTGATAAGCTTTGAACAGATGTGTGAATTCATATTTCCATTTTAAAGCATAGACAACGATGCCTTGTGTTTGCTTTTATTGTTAGAGATAGTCTTCTAACTTATGATTTTGAACCTCTTTGGTGATTTTTTTTACATGCATTTAGGTTGTAAGTTTTGAATGATAAATATGTTAATTGCCCTACATTCGACACTACCTTTATATACTGATTATAATTTATTTTTTCCATCGTTGGTATTAATATGAAATGCTTGCCTCTATATATTGTTGCTTTACCTGTCTGATATATTCTCTGCACCAGGGTCAGAGAACAGATCCAGATTCAGCAGTGTCTTCTTCTCGTCAAGGTTCTGATCTCGGAGCTGTTATCTCTAACCTGAAATCTGTACTGAAGCTTATCAGTGAAAAAGTCATGGTTGTGCCAGAATGCAAACGATCCGTAACTCAAATTTTAAATTCCTTGCTCTCGGAGAAGGGAACTGATGCTAGTGTACTTCTCTGCATCCTAGATGTGATAAAAGGATGGATTGAGAATGACTTTAGCAAACAGGGATCAGTCACATCAAGCGCTTTTCTCAATCCTAAGGAAGTTGTCTCTTTTCTACAAAAACTTTCACAGGTTGATAAGCAAAACTTCCATTCTGATGCTCTGGAAGAATGGGACAGGAAATATCTTCAGCTACTCTATGGGATTTGTTCTGATTCAAACAGGTAAGTAATATTCTGAATTAATGGCAAATTTGCATTATATGAAGGTTTTGATTATATGATTTGACTGCTAGATACCCATTGACGTTACGTCAAGAGGTGTTCCAAAAGGTGGAAAGACAATTCATGCTTGGTTTGCGGGCGAAGGATCCTGAGATTAGGATGAAATTCTTCTCGCTTTATCATGAATCTCTTGCGAAAACATTGTTTACGAGATTGCAGTATATTATCCAAGTCCAGGACTGGGAAGCCTTAAGTGACGTCTTCTGGCTCAAGCAAGGTCTTGATCTTCTTCTTGCAATCTTAGTCGTGGATAAATCTATCACTCTTGCTCCAAACTCTGCTAGAGTGTTGGCTCTCTTGGCCTCTGGTTCTGTTCCAGATGGTTCAGTGATGCCGCAGCAGGTTGCTGATGTTCCAGAGGGTCCTGAGGAAGCACCTTTAACATTTGATAGCCTTGTCCTTAAGCACACTCAATTTCTGAATGAGATGAGCAAACTTCAGGTTGTTGCATTTGTCTTTCTTCTCTCTGAACTAAGTGATTAGTTATTACGTGCTTTAGGAGCCATTTCTTCATTTGCTTATATTAATTAATTATGATTGCTTAGTATATATAAGCGGTATTCAGTTTCTCTCTGTAGTCTGGTTTACTCTGCCATTCTGTAAACTTAAGTACATTGCAAGGTTCTGACTCAATTGATAGTACTTATTTGCCAACACATTGTTGCTGTAATTGATTGCATGTTTGATGATTCCATACCAGTTCCTAATAGGGCTAGCAATTTTGAATCTTTTCAGCTTGAGTGAGAGAGAGATATAAGGATTTCACTTAGCTAAATAGCTTATTTTAGATTTAACTTATTTTAATTTCTTCAGGTGGCTGATCTTGTTATTCCATTGAGAGAGCTGGCTCACACAGATGCTAATGTTGCATATCATTTGTGGGTGCTAGTATTTCCCATTGTGTGGGTGACCTTGCATAAAGAAGAACAGGTAACATTGGCAAAACCGATAATCACTCTCCTATCAAAAGATTATCATAAGAAGCAGCAAGCCAGCAGACCAAATGTTGTTCAAGCACTTCTAGAGGGCCTTCAATTGAGCCACCCTCAACCTCGGATGCCAAGTGAACTTATTAAGTATATAGGAAAGACTTACAATGCATGGCATATTGCACTGGCTTTATTGGAAAGCCACGTGATGTTGTTCATGAATGAAACAAAGTGTTCTGAGTCGCTGGCTGAGCTTTATCGTTTGCTTAATGAAGAAGATATGAGATGCGGGTTGTGGAAGAAAAGGTCAATTACTGCTGAAACCAGAGCTGGACTTTCACTAGTTCAGCACGGTTATTGGCAGCGTGCTCAAAGCCTCTTTTACCAAGCTATGGTTAAGGCAACTCAAGGAACATATAATAACACAGTTCCTAAGGCTGAGATGTGTCTTTGGGAAGAACAATGGCTACATTGTGCAACTCAACTCAGTCAGTGGGATGCCTTGGTAGACTTTGGTAAAAGCATTGAGAACTATGAAATTCTTCTTGATACTCTCTGGAAACTACCGGATTGGACACATATGAAGGACCACGTAATACCTAAGGCTCAAGTAGAAGAAACTCCAAAGCTTCGACTAATTCAGGCCTTTTTTGCCCTTCATGATAGAAATACGAATGGTATTGGTGATGCTGAAAACATAGTAGGAAAAGGTGTTGATCTCGCCCTAGAACAGTGGTGGCAGTTGCCTGAAATGTCTGTTCATGCTAGGATTCCTCTTTTACAGCAATTCCAGCAGTTAGTTGAAGTTCAAGAGTCTGCTAGAATTCTGGTTGACATTGCCAATGGAAACAAACTTTCCGGCAGTTCTGTTGTTGGTGTGCATGGAAATCTTTATGCAGATCTCAAGGATATTCTTGAGACTTGGAGACTGAGGACACCAAATGAGTGGGATAACATGTCTGTCTGGTATGATTTGCTGCAATGGAGGAATGAAATGTATAATGCTGTCATTGATGCATTCAAGGATTTTGGCAATACAAATGCCCAGCTTCATCACCTTGGATATCGTGACAAAGCATGGAATGTAAATAAGCTTGCTCATATTGCTCGTAAACAAGGGCTTTATGATGTTTGTGTTACAATCCTTGATAAGATGTACGGCCACTCGACCATGGAAGTGCAGGTATCTACTTCATAATTCAACTTGTCTAGTCTGAAAATTAGGTGACCATTTATCCTTGTGCTTCATCACCCTCTGGTAGGTTGTCAAATTAATGATTCAGTTGTATGCTGTTACTTTATGGAACATGGCTGCTTCAAAATGTTCCTCGTTGTCTTGTATTCTTGGATCAGCTGCTCATATGTTTCAAACTTTAAATTCAAGTTCATAGTCGGATTGCTAATTGGTTACACTTGAATTGGTTTTGTGGAAGTTGGAATGCTTTTCTCAGTTTCAAATATCTCTATATTCTTCAAACAATGGCTATGTATCACAAAACAACTACATTTAAAGGGCACTTTGACCAATACATTGGTGGCTTAGTGATTGAAAATAATGGAAACAGTGGGACTCTGTTTGGTCTGGAGTGCTGTATTGTACAAAACAGCTAAAATGGATAGATTCAAAGTTCCTTTCGAGAGAGTGAAGAGAGAGTTGCACGACTAGTGGATGACAATAAACATGCAAAACATTTTTACAATATCTAGTTTCAAGAATTATATTTCTTTTGTGTGATTCAAATATATTGAATAGCAGTTTCCTTCAGCTTGCGTCTCATTGTCAACTAGGAACAATTCTCTACTGATACTCTTTTCTTGTTTCTCTTTTTTTAACTTCTGGGACGTTTTCTTCTGGTGAACTATTATGATGGTGGTTTTGTTGCATGGCTGCAGGAAGCCTTTGTTAAAATAAGAGAACAAGCAAAGGCATATCTGGAGATGAAGGGGGAGCTTACAACTGGTCTCAGTTTGATCAACAGCACTAACCTGGAGTATTTTCCTGTGAAACATAAAGCAGAGATTTTTCGTATTAAGGGGGACTTTTTGTTAAAACTAAGTGATTCTGAAGGTGCTAATCTTGCATATTCAAATGCTATCAGCCTTTTCAAAAATTTGCCCAAGGGATGGATAAGTTGGGGAAACTATTGTGACATGGTATACATTTTTACTGCATTTTATGTTGTCGCTGTTGCCACTGGCTTGGTAAGTGTTAATGATTTGCTATCTGGCTTTTCAGGCTTACAGGGAGACCCATGATGAAATTTGGCTGGAATACGCTGTTAGCTGCTTTCTTCAAGGTATCAAATTTGGTGTTTCCAATTCCAGAAGCCATCTAGCTCGGGTTCTGTATCTTCTGAGTTTTGATACTCCCAATGAGCCTGTGGGAAGGGCCTTTGATAAATACTTGGATCAGATACCCCACTGGGTTTGGCTTTCTTGGATACCGCAGCTGTTACTTTCATTGCAGAGGACAGAGGCACCTCACTGTAAACTGGTTTTGCAGAAAATTGCCACTGTGTATCCGCAGGTAGACGTCTTAAACTTGGTGTATAAACCAAAATGACATTTTAATAATTTTGATATTTTCCCATCTGTAATCCTAGGCATTGTATTACTGGCTTCGGACATATTTGCTTGAGCGTCGTGATGTTGCAAATAAATCTGAATTAGGCAGACTGGCATTGGCTCAGCAAAGAATGCAGCAAAATGTCTCTGGTGCTGGATCAGGATCTATAGGGATCCCTGATGGGAGTGCAAGGGTGCAGAGTCAAAGCGGGCCCACATTAAGTACAGACAATCAAGTTCACCTAGCCTCACAATCTGGTGGTGGGATTGGGACTCATGATGGTGGAATATCTCACGGTCAGGAATCTGAAAGGTCTACTGGCACAGCAGTTGAAAGCAATGTGCATGCAGGGAATGATCAACCTTTACAACAAAATTCTTCAACAATGAATGAAAGTGGGCAGAACGCATTGAGACGTGGTGCTCTGAGTTTTGTTGCTTCAGCTGCCAGTGCTTTTGATGCTGCAAAGGACATAATGGAGGCTCTTCGGAGCAAGCACACCAATTTGGCTAGTGAGCTTGAGGTGATAAATTATATGCTAGATTTCACGCTGCACTGATGAATTAAATCTTTGTGTTAATCAATCTAAATTCTTTTTATATGTTATGCCAATTGATGTTCAATTTCCTGTAATTGCGACAGTGATTTTCAATTTTGTGTTTTTTCTGTCAACTCGATCAACAAATGGTTTAGACTAACAATCACTGTTTGCAGGTCCTACTCACAGAAATTGGCTCACGTTTTGTTACATTGCCTGAGGAGAGACTTCTTGCAGTGGTTAACGCACTGCTTCACCGTTGTTACAAGTATCCAACTGCCACGACAGCAGAGGTTCCCCAATCTCTCAAGAAGGAACTTTCTGGTGTTTGCAGAGCTTGCTTTTCTGCTGATGCCGTGAACAAGCATGTTGATTTTGTGAGAGAGTACAAGCAAGATTTTGAACGTGATCTTGATCCAGACAGTACAGCTACCTTCCCTGCAACCCTTTCTGAACTAACAGAGCGATTGAAACATTGGAAAAATGTTCTTCAGAGCAATGTTGAGGACCGGTTTCCTGCTGTCTTGAAGCTTGAAGAAGAAAGCAGGGTGTTGCGTGACTTCCATGTTGTTGATGTAGAGGTTCCGGGACAGTATTTCAGTGATCAGGTACATCACACCGATGATTTCCACCAGACTTTAAGCATTTAGTCTCTGCTTTTCTAATAGTTACTGTACTTTCTGAATGTGGTATTAAATGGACATGGGAACTGGGATAATTTTCATTGCTTTCATAAATGCATAAACCCCTGTACTTGTTAAGGTTAGTCACTTAGCTGCCTGTACTCAATTTTTGTTCAATCTGACACCTGTACTTAATGTTTTTGGTTTAGGAAAGCACCTATAGTGGCAATTAAAGGTGAATTTGAACGCCTCATACTAATTTTGATGCTCTACATCAGCTTGGGGTGAGCAAATGTCTCCTTAATTGCCAGTATTGGCGTTTCCCTAAACAAGAACGGCTGATCTAGTTGTCACTTTGAACCAAATACGAGTACAGGGGGCTAAGTAGCAAGTCCATGCCAGTCCTGGTGCTTCCATGATTGCTTTTAATATCTTTCTCCAATGACTTGTCTTTGTGAATGATTAGATTTCAAATTTTGTCATTGTTTAACTATTTTAACTGATTCCAGGAAATTGCACCAGACCATACAGTTAAGTTAGATCGGGTTGGAGCTGATATTCCTATTGTTAGAAGACATGGAAGCAGCTTCCGGCGATTAACTTTGATTGGGTCTGATGGCTCTCAACGGCATTTTATTGTCCAGACATCTTTGACACCTAATGCCAGAAGTGATGAACGTATATTGCAGCTTTTCCGTGTGATGAACCAGATGTTTGATAAGCACAAAGAATCAAGACGTCGCCATATATGCATTCACACACCAATTATTATTCCTGTTTGGTCTCAGGTAACAAACAGCCTTCAATAGCCTTCAATAACTCTTGCTTAAGTTTATTAAAAAATTTAATTGGATCATTAACCTCTTGGTCCCAGCAAGGGCTGCTTTATTTTATATTATTTTATTTTATTTATTTATTTGTTTATGTATTTTCTTTTCAATTATTGGCTGACGAGCCTGTGATTATGATGGATGGCAGAGCCCATCTAGATTATTTTTCTGACAAGTGCTGCATGAATAGGTTCGAATGGTTGAAGATGATCTAATGTTCAACACTTTCCTTGAGGTGTATGAGAACCATTGTGCAAGGAATGACCGAGAGGCAGATCTCCCAATCACCTACTTCAAGGAACAATTAAACCAAGCTATATCTGGCCAAATATCAGCTGAAACAATTGTAGATCTCCGCCATCAAGCTTATAATGACATAACAAAAAATCTTGTGACAGATGGCATCTTTTCCCAGTACATGTACAAGACACTGCTAAGTGGGAACCATATGTGGGCTTTTAAAAAGCAATTTGCAATCCAGTTGGCCCTCTCAAGTTTCATGTCCTACATGCTTCAAATTGGAGGAAGGTCTCCAAATAAGATATTATTTGCCAAGAACACGGGGAAAATTTTCCAAACTGATTTTCATCCTGCATATGATGTAAATGGAATGATCGAGTTTAATGAGCCAGTGCCTTTTCGGCTGACAAGGAATATGCAGGCTTTTTTCTCCCATTTTGGAGTTGAAGGGCTTATTGTGTCTGCAATGTGTGCTGCAGCACAGGCTGTAGTTTCGCCTAAAGTGAGTTATTCAGAGCACGAGTATGCTCATAGTGGTTATTTATATGTGGATATATTGCTGTTGCTAATCTTCTTAAATCTTGTTGATTGCAGCAAAGTCAGCATTTATGGCATCAACTGGCCATGTTTTTCCGTGATGAGTTGCTGTCTTGGTCTTGGAGAAGACCTCTGGCAATGCCAATGGCTCCTGTTCCTGGTGGGGGTAATATGAATCCTGTTGACTTTAAACACAAGGTCACTACCAATGTTGACCATGTTATCAACAGGATTAATGGAATTGCTCCGCAGTTTCTATCTGAGGAGGTAACACCATTAGACTCTAAATTTGTGAAAAGATTACGTGGTGCAAATGAGTCTCAATGTCACCAAATCAATGAAGTCTAACCATGTTAAAATTGTGTGGTGACAGGAGGAAAATGCGGTTGACCCGCCACAATCTGTGCAGAGAGGTGTTGCTGAGTTGGTTGAAGCTGCCCTGGCTCCTAGGAACTTATGCATGATGGATCCTACGTGGCATCCCTGGTTTTGAGATGTATATAGTGTAGTAGTTTAGTGTAGAGGCAAATGTGAATTGGAATGTCGATTGCAGTTCTCCATTGTACATATCAACTGCCATTTCTTTTAAATGAAATTAAGTTAATTTATGTTTCCACTGCTGAGTTCCTTTTCCTTTTCTCCCTCTCACTCACGGCCTTTGTTTCTCCAAAGAGCGCCTTTCCTAACCATATGGAGTCCGATAATGGGAAAATTAAAAGCACCGACCATTTTAAGGTACTAAGGAATTACATAAGCTAAGAAGTGAACTATCCGTTATTTCCATTATTCATACAAACTTAGGTAAGGTTGAAAATGATGGTTCAAGAAGTTGCATCCAATTAGCAAACCCATAAATTGTAAAATGAACAGAACTATGTTATGAAAAGATTGTCGAATTAAAATTACAGCTCATCCCCCCAGTCACTGGTAAGCAGAACAAAATCAGTCTTTGTGTGACATTGCAAACTCAAAAAAATAGTAAAAAGCAAAAGCTGTGGTGTCGAGAAAGACAACCCAGTCAAGAATATTTTGAAACAGTTGTGTTCAATCTTCTTCTTCTTCCATTGGAAATCGAAGGTGCTTTCCTTTAGGAGTAGGAAGTCCTTTCAACTGCAAAATACTAGGAGAGACACCCTTCTTTATTACTTCTTCTACTACTATCTCATCATCACTGTTATACACAAACTTTTTATGCTTCCCTTCAAACTTAGCAGCAGCCATTGAATTACTCTCACTCATTTTTATCTTGCCAATTCCTTCACACAGTTCATCAATCAATGAGTACTCTCCTTCTTCATAATATTCTTCTTCTTCTTCTTCAATTACTTCAATTTCTTCTTCCTCCTCATCATCATGGATGCTTGCATTAACTTGAATGGACCAGTTAGAGGCACTCTCGTCATCTGTTTTGCACTCATTATTTGTCACCACAGAACAACATTCTGATGATGAAAAATCATAAACTTCAGATTTCTCAGAAAAATCCAGCAGTAAAGATCTTGTCAAACTCTTCTGAGATTCAATACTCTCTTCTTCTTTCACCCCATCATATATTTCACTCACCACCTGCATTAAACAAATTTCATTTCTTTTTTTTAATATTTCAACTTCTTGAATATCAAGATTGTTTTTTTACTCTCGTAAAAGCAGAAACAGAAACTATCAGACCTGACAAATCTTCAATTGTTCTTGAATTACAGGCAGAGAAGTATCCAAAGCAGAGCCATTCTTGTTGCTAATGTTATCATCTGCAGACAGATTAGGGATTTGTGGCGTATTTGCAGGAGTTGGGGCAAGAAGTCCCATTGGAGAATTAACAAATCCTTGAAGATGAAGAAAGGGACGATTCTCTGATGAGATCTTTGAAACTTCTGCTTCTTCTTCAACCTTCTGCAAAAGTGTTTTCACTTGACATCTAAGCAATGCCTCACCGGAACCAGGTGTACCATTGACCTTGCTTCTATTGCTTTTCTGTTTAGCTAAGGCAGACGATGGAGTCTCTAATTTACCCATTGCAAGCCCAACAATCGGGGAATCGTTTGTTACGTCAATTAGGGCAGAACGATCTTGCTGGTGAGCATTTCCACTTCTTCTTCTTGATTTTGAAATTCCTTTTTCAGAATCTTCAATTTTTCCTGAAATTAAATAACAGAAAACAAGAATCGCTTAAGAAACGATTTAAAAGAAGGAAAAAAATAATATATATATATATATATATATAAAATCTTTGATAACTAACTTGAGATGGGTATGTTGCTGTTATTGTTATTATTGAGGGAAGAAAGAGTCTGCGATCTTGTGACCCTCTTAGTTGATGATGGAGTCTCCATTGAAGCAAAATTAAATTGCAGAGAAGAGAGTGAAGAAAGTGAGAGAAAGCGAAAAGAAAAGTAGATTTTTGGGGCAAAGTAGAGAGGGTTTATAAAAGGTTTATCAAACTTAAAACGGTAATATGACCGTTAGAGTTTCCACGCACGCGCAAGTATGAATTCACACGTTTCCATCAAAAACTAGCCGTTAGGTGTTTTTATTTTTATTTTTATTTTTATTTTTATTTTTTTTTTATCTATCGCCTACGGTCTGCGTCTCTTAATATAAGCAGTCCACCAGCCACCCTTTGCCACTTTTGCCTATTTAATATTAATTTGTTATATATATAAATTCTGATTTTGTATATCATTTACAATTTTATATTATTTACAGTTTTATATTAAAAAGCTTTGGAATTTGGTAGAATGTGATTTATATATATATATATAAAATGATCCTAAAACATAAGTTTTTAAGGAAAAAGTGTAAATTTAAAAGCTTAATTAACAAAAAAAGATTCAATGTAATATAGAAATATAAAAATATAAAGACTCAATGTAATAAATAAATATATATGAAAATACGGAAAAAAAAGATATAAATACCAAGGAGATGCATTTTGCCAAAATTAGTTTCTCTCTGAAAATATATTAAGATATTGAAGAATTGATATTTTGACGATTGAAAAAGTGGGTTCTACATATCCATCACAAAATAAATTTTTTTTAAAGTGTTCCGAATGAATCAATGGATTGGATTCATGGACTTAAAGTGTCAATTCACATCATCAATGAGTCTCACTCTATGCTAGTGAACAAAATAAATATGTCAAATATCTATAAAATATAAGGCTAATTATAAAAAAAACCATAATATTTTACCTATATTTTAGTTCAATACCTAACGTTTAAATTCTTACTATTTTATTTCAAAATATTCTTAATAGTTAGATACTAACATTTTGGTACTGTTTTAATTGAGAAAATCCGTTAATTTTTCTGTTAAACTAACGAAAATTTGAATCTTCTATTTTAAAAATTATTTTTTGAATTTCTATATAGTTGTTAATATAATTAAAAATTAAAAAAAATTGTTTTAATTTTAATAACTAAATTGGAACATTTTCTTTAATTTGCTACTTTTATTTAAATACATAACTAATATATTCCAAAAAAAAATCACGAAATAAAAATGAATTATATTAATTTGCTCATAATTTAAAAAAATATTTAGAAAAAATTCACTTTAAATTTTGTGACTTTTTTAAAAGATTTTATATTTATATTTAAATAAGACTAGCAAATTTAAAGAAAATATCAAATTTAATTATTAAAATTAATAGAGTTTCAGACAAATCAAAAAGATCTGGTTCTGAAATGGGACGATAAAATTCGGGTTCAACCTTGTTGAAGCAAGACTTTAACTAGTGCATGGCTGTAATGTGATGATGGTTCTTTAGTGGTTGGTCTCAATCCCACAACTATGGTAGATGAATGATTGCTCATTGGTTGTCCCTAATCCAAAAATTTCAAAGGGCAGTTCTATGGATAAGGATAAAACAGTAACTGCTCATGTGGTATATATTGATGTTAATAATGCAAAAAATATGGACTCCTCCAAATAGTATGATGCGGACCATGATCTTGATGGGGAGGAAATTCCTTTTGGAATAGAAGATGGTAAAAAAAAAGTAGCAACGTGAAACTGGTGTAACTTTAGTTGTTTTTCCAATTAGGATTCAACTAAGGCTCACTCTTTAAACATTACACTTCGAGAACTTTAGAAATTGATCATTGCTAAGCAAGCTTGTGGAGAGCCATGAAAGTGCTTAGTTGGAAGTGCTAGGGCCATGGCAACCCTCGGACAGTTAGAGCTTTGAATATTCTTTTTTTTCCCCCCATAAACTAGATGTTATATTTTTGGTTGAAACATTGGTTGACTATAACCGTGTTGATGAAATTAGAGGTAATGGGGTATGAATTTTGTTTTCCTATGTATTGTGTCAGAAGAAGCAAAGGTCATATTGTGCTGTGGAATAAAGAGGCAAGTGTAAACATTAAGAAGTTTCCTTATTAAGAATGGCTAGTAGGGTATCTACTTTCATATTAAGGATGGGTTCAACTTTTCTTATGAGAGAGCATGATGGGTAAAAATCAACCCTCTTATAAAAACTCAACTATGAAAATATTTCCTTTACGAGATTCTGTGTTACAATCGGGCGATTCATCAGCCAATAGGCGGTTGAAAAACTCAACCAAACACGACTTTTGACTCATCAAGATCCAAAGAAGAGAAGTTACCAAAAGAATTCTAAAAGGAATATACCTAAAAAAACATCATTCATCTATTTGGATATGAACTGCACAAATGGATGAAGATGAAGGAGATAAAAAGAAGATCTTTAAAGAGAAAAAAGAGCCAAAACAACAAGAGCACAACAAAGAGTACACACACAAATATATATACAAATATAAACAAGTATACTACACTCCTATAAACATTTTCCCTCAGGTGATAATACCTTTGGATTTTTCTTTTGATGTAGAGTGTAACAACCCAAATAGGGCCCGGTCGGAATTTGCGAGGTAAGTCGGTAAAGTGAGGGCTTTTTCGTGATTTAAGTAGAGGAATTTTGGTTAATAAGGAAGTATGTGTTAAAGGAATTAATTAATTAAGTGTTAAGTGAAGTGAAGGGAATATTAGTGTGTGGTTGTAGTGTATGGTTGTAGGGTGTTAGTGGTTTTTAGGGCTGTTTTTGTGTGGTTTGTGGGCATGGTGCCAAGGATGTAAAGTGGATTTATTGGAAATTATAAGGTGTGGGTTGTGTTTGGTACCTTAGAAGATATTTGTGTAATTAGGCTTGTGTGTGGTTAGTGTATGGTGCCAAGAGTGGAGGAGTTAAGATTGATGGCTTGATTCTCTAAGATTATGACAAGTGGCATGAGTGGGTGAGCAATTAATGTAAAGTAAGAGAGAGATAAGGGAAGGGCAGAAATTGCCTAGCTTCCCGTGGAAGCCAGCTCATTTCTTCCTTCTCCTCTTCATTCCCGTCCTCCTCTCTCTCCTTCTTCCATTTTTTTTGCTGCTCTCATCTCTTTCTTCTTGTGTTTTCTTGAGTCTTGAGTGGGATCTTTGAAGGTTTGAGCTAGAAGTGTTGAAGGTAAGTGGTTGAGTTCGGTTTGGGGTTTCTTGTGTTGTTCTTGTTATTTGGATTTCTGGTTTTGGGTTGTGATTGGTTTTGATTTAAGTGTATTTGTTTGGGTTGTGCAAGAATCGGAAGAGAGAAGAAAGAGCAAGGGCAAGGATAAAGTGGATTCGTGAGGAGTTCGGTTGAAGCTTCGTTTTCCAGGTATGGGAGCTTGATTAGTAGTGCTTGAGTTTGTGGTTGAGTGCATGTAAGTGTTGTGAGCTGTGTTGTGGATTATGGTTTTTCCCTATTTTTCCTCCTTGGATCAACTCTATATTGTGTTTACATGTTATTTGTAATCTTAAGTGTTTGTGAATGCATGTTTAATTGGAGTAGTGATTTAATGAAGTGTTAGTGATATAGTGAAGATATTATGTGTTTCCGGAATTTGAACATGCCACATGAGTGCATTTGAGTTTGGTTGTGAGTGATTTCATGTTGAATTTATATTTGATTATTGTGTAAAATGATTATGTGGCTTGAGAATGATGCGGTGATGTGCTGGAGGCGAGAGGTAAGTGTTTTGAACATGTTGTGTGCATGCATGAAGAGTTGGGTGTGAAAAGAGTAGGAAAAGAGCAGAATTGGGCGAATCTGGGTTCTGTCGCGATCGCGACAAGTGCCGCGATCGCGACAGAAGGCGGACTTGGCCCTTGTTCTTGAAGAGCCCTCTGTCGCGATCGCGACGCTTGTCGCGAGCGCGACAGAGAGCTTGGTAGCGGAACCCTCCACGCGGGCGTGCTGCCGAGCGTGCGCGCGAGGAGGAAGGAACTGGTCACTGTCGCGATCGCGACACTTGTCGCGAGCGCGACAGAGCTCGGTTCCGAGAAGTTCTGCCGCGAGTGCTTCGTCGCAAGGAGGTCCCTTGGCGCGACCTCGCGAGGAAGTACCCCGTGCTCTGTCGCGAGCGCGACACTTGTCGCGATCGCGACAGAGGCCCTTCCTGCTTGCCTTGTTTTCTGAATGTGTTTCTTTTGTTCCACTTTGCACGGTTTCTCACTATTGTATGGTATATAAGTGTGCCTTTGACTCGTGATATTATTGTACTAGTGTCCTTTTTATGGATTTATATTATATAAGAGTCTTAATTTGAATATTGTTTTTGTTATGTATTGTCTGGTGAGTTATTGTGTTGTCGAGCCTGAAGTGTCAAGGTATAGGATAATTAAGCATGCTTAAGAAGGGGTTAGTGTTCAGCTGTTCTGTCCGCCCGTTTGGGCGAAGCGGTCGACCTCCGAGAAGGTCATCTTCCGTGTAGTGATAAAATGTTTTGAGACTCCGGTCTCCCGCGATGCCTTCGGGTATTAAAGTGTTTTTGAGGCTTCGGTCTCCCGTGCCGTGTTCCCGTATCCTCAACCATTGATTTCAGGCTATTGTGTGAACTGTCTTGTAGTGATAAATTGAGTGTTCTGATCAAAGTGTGATTTCCGAATAGTGTAATGGTTTAGTGCATTGCGTTATGTTATTCTGGATATATTTATTTATATCTCTGTACTCTGATGCATAATGATTTATGTATGTTAGTGCATGTTTATTATTATAGTGTTCTATTGTGCTTGTTTCTCCCCACTAAGCGTTATCGCTTAGCACGGGCTTTTATCCCGTGCAGGTAGCGTGAAGGATTTTTGGGAGTGCTTGAGTCGTGCATCTGCAGGCGGGCCACATAGGAGTCGAGTTAATTATTTTGTCTCCTCCTGTAATTCTTTTGTGTATATGTATTTCTTTATTTTGTAAAGGTTTATAAATTGTAACCTTTTTGGGATATTGTATTTATAGCTCTATATCTTATTTAGGTATTTTGATTATTTATGTAATGAAGTACGTTTCCTTTTATAATTTCTAAGATTTTTATTATTGGTTGTTGAATGCTTCCGCTGTATGCTTTATCGCATCGTGAGTGAGCGACGGGTAGCGCGCCCGCCGGCGTCCTTCCAACGGGGGTGGCGGTGGGGGTGTTACATAGAGTTGGACGTTAACTTTTTAATAACCAAAGAGATCCAAGCTTGTTGGAAGATTTTAAGTTAAGGTATTTTTGGTTTAAAGGGTTTTTTAGGAGAGAAGAAGAAAACTTAGGAGTTAAGGGATTGGAACGTAACAAGGCTTAAACTAAGTTCGATCAAACTAAAACCTCAAGTCTGATCAGACCTAAGTCATAAATCGATTAAACCCTATGAGAGACAAGTATATTGGGCTTAAGAGATAAGTTTGATTAGGCTTAACTATCTTAGGTAGGAACAACTCCTAAGATGTGATTTTGCTTGGATTTCTAAAGCTAGATGAACAAGGTACTCCCTTGTCCTACCTAAACAAAGTATGTTTCTTCATTGGACTTATCATAAAGAGGAGGTCTCAAGACTCAGTGTCTACAAGATGCTTGCAAGTCTACTCATGGATTTGATTCTTGTAATTATAGTTCAATTTCTTAGTTAGGTTTGCAGGTAGCTTTCAGCAGCAGCTAGTTGTCTGAATGGGTGGATTATGCTTTATTTGAATTTGCAAATTTGTTTGGTTTTGTAGGGATTTGAAGGTAATTTATAGTCATCAATTGGGGATGCTTAAGTCGCATTTAGTATGGGTTGATCATGAACTGACGAAACCTAAAACTATTTACATGGACTGCCAAAAGGTGGCAATAGCATTGCATTTGACAAAGGAAAACAAGTTTGATTTTTGAATGCTGATATCGGACTGCAAAGATATCATTTTGCCTTCGTAGGAATATATCTATTAGATGGATTTAAAGACTTGCTAATGAGTAAGCTCATAATGTTGCTCGAGCTTTTCTCAATTATGTTAGCTTTACTGTTTGGCATACATTCCATCTCGTATCTAATTCTCATTTTTATGAAAATGTGCTATTATTTTTTTAAAAATAGTTATATTAATAACTAATAAAAATTTTAAAAATTAATTTTTAATAGAAAATTCAAATTTTCGTTAGTTTTAACGGATAAGCTAATGGAGTCTTTTAATTGCAAGAATACCAAAATGTTAGTGACCAATTAGTAAGAATTTAAATGTTGGATTTGAATTAAAATATAGGTAAAAAGTTAAGAATTTTTTATAATTAGCCCTAAATATCAATTACTTTTAAAATATAAAAACTTAAAAATCAACCTTAAAGTATAATAGAAAATAAAGTGTGAATTAAATAAAAACATTTTCTTGCAAATTTTATGTAGAGGTGGAAGAAAAAAAATTGACGGATTAAAATTGCTAGTTTTGAAAGAAATTAAGTAAAAAATAGCTATTTTTAGAAAAAGTTGAAAGCAAAATAGTACCTTTTAATTTAGAATTAGTAAAGTGTGGGATCCATTGATGAAGTGGATGTTGACATGAACCGACACTTCATCCACGTGTGTGCCACATCAGGGTCCATGAGATATGGAAACCTGTGATCACAGTAAAGTCAGAAACACAGTATACAAATTCTAGTAAGAACACAAACAATATAGTGAAAGTCTTTCTATCAGTTCCCTAGTCAATTGTGTGATTAGAAACTTGAATCAAAGGAAATGAATTAGAAAAATGCCACGAGAATTGATTTTGATAAGTTATTGTAAGTCCTTGATGCGATCAGAAGAAAATAATCCTCTCACACACAATATGACAAAGCCAAGCAACATAAGCTTAATCAATTAATCAAATTTGAGTTCTCTTTAGAAAAATAAAGCTTAAATACTTAATCTATAATAAAGAAAACCTAATCTAACTAGAATTAAGAAAGTTAATGACTTTTTTGGAGTGAATAGAATAAAGACTAAATCAATAATGACTTATTACATGTTAACTAAACCCTGATTATTAAGTACTCCTAAACAAAATTACAAAAAATATTCAACGAAATTTGTAATTGCTGATTTCTAATGGTAGAGGACCTCATGGGCATGACCTAGGTTGTGACCTTGAGTGTGATTTAGTATGTCCATTTAGAATGAATTCTTCAATCTTGATCAATAGACTCCCCTAAAGCTTGGCCATCTTCACTTGCTACTTGAATGATGTAAACCAATTGTCCAACATCTTCATAAGACTCAACATCTTTAATAAAGTAGGTATTGTTATACACGTCCAACAATATACTCAAATCTAGTGTAAATAATATGGGTTGATAAGCTCTTTCACCTTCTTGACAAACCTTACCTCCCCTTTGTCATCTTGCCCCCTGCCTTCTGTTGCCTCTCATCCACCATTGCTCTTTCCACTTAATACAAGAAAAATAGTCCTTAACGAGGGAAAATACGAACATTAAAAGTCAAAAACCAGTCATTAAAGGTCAAAAAAATCTAGTCATCATCGATCACGAGAAGCCTTTATGTTAAAAGTCTAAACAATCGGATAGTGATTCAATCATTAAAACCCTTCAACATCCAGAAAAATTTAGTCGCTAAAGCTTCATTTTAACAATTGAATTCTCCCTTCACTAATTGTTATTTACTTTCAATGAAAGGTAATTTAGTTATCACAAGTAGCTTTTAGTGATTGGAAATTCTAGCCACTATTGTAAAATCTATTAAAAAAATTATAATTAGGGACCAAATATCTAGTCACTACTTTTTCCATAAAACTAATAAAATATTTAAACACATATATATACAAAATGTCTTGAACTTTCATTTATCTAATTTAAAAAATAAAAAAAATTATTAATAACTATCATTACAAATTGCTATATATATAAAAAAACTATAAGTTAAATATCACCTAAAAACTAAATCGTAATTTCTACAAGTTAAATAACACTTGAAGACTTAATAATCTCATCAAGAATAACTTAAATAATTGTCATCTTGTTTAATCACACTTTTATATCCTGCATTTGATGATTTTGCATTTAACAAGCTACAAATTAATAAAATTCTAACTTACAATGAGAACATATTTTAAAGTTGATTAAGTTCCTAAGGTATTACTCCCGAGAGATTATTACATTATTAATGCCAATTCTTTACCTATGGTCTTTTTTTGGAACAAGGTCGGGATATCATCTTTGAGCTTGATTCTTTGGTTGTTAAAAGATTTTGACAATCGGCCTTACAAGTATGTAAGCATTTTCAACATAATTGATAATTGGTTATCCTATTTGGGTAATGTTACCTTTCAACACAAACTAAAGGAATGTAATTTTGTAATAGATAAGCTTGCTAAATAGGGTGCCTCTTGGCATTTAGATTTTTTATCATGGTTATTGTAACTGGTGCGATTTTTCTTGGACATGGTTGGTCTTTGTGTGGTCATCTTGTTTGTGTAGCCATTTGGTACAGCAATAAAATATTTGTCTAAAAAATAAGAAACATTTTCATAAGCCTTATTCTCCTCAAATGCAAAGCCTTTTTTTTATGAATCTCTTCACAAAACTAGCATATGCATGCTTAAGCTTCGTAGCTTTTTGCCTTGTGTTTGGACCATTTGGCAAACTCAGCTCCTGACCTTGATCTTCTCGATAACTCTTCCAAATCTCCGAAATAGTTGGTATCCTCTATAAAACCTTCTTTTCATAGTTTAAAGTCATTTTTAAGCACAAATAACTAGTCCTCTCATGGACTTGTATGAAGAATATAATGTAGCAACCCATGCACACATCACCATGTTAGCGCCGTTATCTTTTTATAACGACATTATAAAAAAGGGGAAAAATTAATACCATTTTTCAAAAAAATATAAGGTAAAATTCAATTTAAAAAGTTAGAAGCAAATAAACTCCAAGTAAAAAACTATAACGACAAAAACTATAACCAATTTTAGCAAATTTTTTGGTAAACTGGTTAAGAAAATTAAGAAAAAAAATGATGGAAATATTATTTTTTTTAGTTTTTCTCTCTCCTTTCTTTTCCTTTTCTTCTTCACTCTCGTTCTCGCTCTCCATCTCCATTTTTTCCATCCACCATCTCTATAATTGTTTACTTGCCGCCGCCACCCCTTTCTCGTCCCTTTTGTAGCTGCCTCCATATTCACATTACTTCATTCACTAGTGCTACTAGATCCTTACACACTTGAAATTATTTTTTTTGTGTTTATAGCACTAAAAATTGGAGAAAAAAGGTGCCAAGACTAATCACTAACTAGCTGACCAGAACGATTCTAACCATGGAATAGAGAAATAAAATAAAAAAAATGCCTAATAATATCCATTATTATTATTTAAGCCTGATCTTAGCATCAAGGCCTATTCAGGGAAATGAGATCCAAACCAAATCTAGAGCCTAGCCCCATACGTTAGGCATCTAGTAGCTAGTTTGACCGGACTGACGAGGCAATGCCTTACAATCCACTAACACACTCTACCAGCCATATTGCCTTGAACTTCTCATTCAGAATTGCTAGAGTAGTCATATGGACAGACTTTAAGGCAACACTATATATAGCTTACTTATTCTAAAGAAAAGTAAGTTTTTCTAGACTCTCTTTTACTAGCTTCTCTCTCTATAAGATTACTAACTTAAGCTTTAAAGTGCTAACGTCTAGTTCAATAAGACCCTTCTTATTTGCCGATTCAACTTACTTTGGTGATCCAATCAGATTCTTCCACCTGGGCTCAAATATTTCTAATAATTCAGGAGTTATTATTTGCTGCTTTCATTGAGAGACCATGGGAGATTTACCAAGACAATCAAGACATTCTAAAACTGGAACAAGTAATTAAACCGATAATGATAGGTGGCCAAAATCGATTGTGAGAAGAGAAGAGCTCCATCGATCAACCTTGCTTACAAACCTTCTATCTGTGTTTAATGAAAAGGAATTCATGGCATAGCTAGATTCTACTCCTATCACAATGAAAGATCTGAAAATGATCTTAGAAGGCTTTGGGCAGAAATTACAAGGCAATATAATACAATCGGTTTGAAAAGGCAAGTAGCCTCAGACTTCAAAAAGAGATTTAGAGGTGGAAAGTAAAAGAAAAAAAGATAAAGAGATAGAGAAAAAATAAAAATCATAATTCGATAACAAGATGAAAGGAATAGGTTAGGTACTCGATCGAATGTTTGCGATGAGGGTTATAAAGAAAAAAGGAAAAAAAAAAGTTCACTACCCAAAGTCAAAGTCACACATTCAATATATATGATCCGACCTACACATGATCACCCATGCTCTCTTTTGGAGATGACCTAACATATATGTGCACTCCAAAAAGAAAGGTTCTAAGGAAATCAAAAGAGCACATCGAAGATCTTGTAGCAAACAAGAATGAAAAATGGTTTCATCAATAGATAAAGAAGTTCAGATTAGGGCACCCTAAGAAGCCTCTATTTGATGGGAATCACATCTCCCTATTTTACAATGAGATTAAGGAAACAGAGCTATTAAATAGATTTAAGGAGATCAAGATGCCTAGATACACAAGTAAAATCGATCCGAAATCCCATCTACCAGAATACTTGACTCAGATCTAAATGTATTTTTTTGATGATCGGATCTTTTACTAAGTGTTTCTCAAAACATTAGCGGGAGATGCTTTAGGTTGGTTTTATGATCTACCCCTAGAATGGATCACTTTGTTCAAACAAATATGAGACTTGTTTACAATGAGATTTATAGTCCAATTTTGAATTTCAAAGACACCATATGACTTGTGTAATTTGGTACAAGGACTTGATGAAAGTTTGAGGGACTATGTGGACAAATTCCAAACTCTAGCATTTGAGATAAAAAACCTTTAAGCAGAGATAACAATAGCTACTTTGGCTAGAATTATGAGAAATTTCCTACTGTTTGAATCCATCACCACTCAACTGTCAATGGATTTTTCAGATTTGATAGATATAGCTAATCAGTACATCCAATTAGATTATGCACTCAAAACTGATAGAAGGATGTCAAGTGATGCAGATAGAATGCAGCTAATCGAATAGGAAGGAGGAAGGAAGTAAAGCCCAGATAAAGCTAGCATATAAAAAAACTCAAGTAAGAGGAAGTAAATTGAGCAATGAAGGTTCAGTTGCCATGCTAACAATCTAGCTAAAACCTATATCACATTCAATTCCTCTCTTGCCAAAGTTTTGATGTGGATAAAAAAAAACATAACAAGGTAAACTAGCTAAAGAAGATGTGTGACTAAACATATGCAAAGTAGGATAAAAGCAAATATTGTGAGTTTCACAAAGATATTGGCCAAACAACTAATGAGTGCAATTCCTTGAAATAAGAAGTTGAAAGACTCTTATAGAAGAGATCTTTAAAGAGATTATAGGACAACCACAAAGAAGTCCATGTAAGACTCCTAATGTGAGGAACCAATCAAACTCTGAAGATGAGAAGAGAAGGAAGCCAAAAGATGTCAATTTACAGAAGTACATGAGTAATTAACATGATCATTGAAGGATCATCATATGGGGAAGATTTCTCTAAAAGGAAGAGCAAAAGAAAGGGAATATACTTCTCAGGAAAATTTGAAAAGGTACCACTAGTTTCTATATCCCCTGAAGATGCAGGTGACTTAAAGTTCCCTTATGAAGATCCATTGGTGGTGCATGCATCAATTAACAATTTTCTTGTGAAAATAATTTTTGTTGGCAATGGAAGTGTAGTAAATGTCCTCACTTTGGAAGCTTATAAAAAGATGAACCTTCTCACTTGAGAACTGAAGCTAAACACCACCTGTGACGCGCGCCGGATGTCCACTCGGCCGCCCCTATAACCGCCCGCTTGAGGGCGATCGGGCACTTGAGGGTCCGTTAACAGCTTGCAATAAATCGCAAGTGCGTCTATGTTGGGCAACAAGGAGTTTTCATGGAGTCGCTACCCAATAGAACATTGGAAAAGTTTCTCTCGCCTCGGAGAGCCTAAGACTGCGTTTATTATCCATTTTGGGCCAGCCAAAGGGGTCTTGGAAGGTAAACCTCTCGCCCTAAGGAGCCTAGGACTAACGCCAAGTTTCGTAACACAAGAGGTGTCTTGGAGGGTAAACCTCTCGCCTCTTTGAGCCCAAAGACCAGAGAAAGTTCGGGACTCCCCATTTATTCATACCTTGGTTAAGTTTATAATCGAGTTTTGAATTTAGTATTTCATGCCTTTTCTCATTCAATTTTAATGCAATTTAATTAAACGCATATCAATCATACAATAAAAGTGATAAATAAAATAAATGAAAGCAAAATAAATTACAATAAAATTAGGAGTGGAATACAACCCCCATTTATAAATAAAATGCAAATCATACATAAATCAGGCTATTTATTAAAAATGAGAACATTGGTCCTCTCATGCATAATTTAAGAAAATAATTTTAAAGTGATAATTTATTTTAGATGAAAAATTTAGGACATTGGTCCCATTTTTAGTTTAATAAAATCCAATTTAGTTTAATAGAAATATTTTTGGTGATTTTCTTAATTAACGTGCATGAAAATAAACTTATTATTACAAATTACATAATAATCAATTAAACCAAAATAATAAAAAGCAACAAAAATAATAAACAACTCCCAAGTGGATCTTCAAATCTCCATGGGCTCCCACTTGACAAAAACTCACATATGAAAAATAAGTATTGAAAAATAAAAATAAAAAAAACAAATAAAAATGAAGTTAGTATAAAAATAATTAAACATATGACTTGAAAATAATTAAATTAAGGCAAACAGAATTGCATCATATATGATAAGCTAATTAAAATGACATAATAAATATGCAATATAACAAATTAACAAAATCAATATGCATAAAAAAATAACATGATGATAATAAAATTCAACATGCAAAAATAAGCATAAAATAATGATGATAGAATTTAACATGCATAAAGACATAAAATAACAACAATAATATCCAATCATGCATAAAAAGTATAATACATATAAAATTCAGCATGCATAAAACATATTAATAATAGCAACATGTATAAAAAGCAAAAGTAATAATAAAATCAACATGCATAAGAAATAAATAATAATAGTAATAATAAAATTAAACAAGAATAAGGATAATAATAATAATAATACTAATGATGGTAATAACTATAATAATAATAACACAATAATAACAAAAAATATGAACAATCAAATACAATAATAATAATAATAATAAAGAATATGAACAATCAAACATAATAACAATAATAATAATAATAATAATAATAATAATAATAATAATAATAATAATAATAATAATAATAATAATAAAAGAAGATGAAAAATACGAATAACATGAACAATATGAACAATTAAATAAAAATAATATGAACAAAAGTAATAGCATGAACAATTAAAGAAGAAATAAGAACAAAAAAATAATAGTATGAATAATTAAATAAAAAATAAGAAATATGAACAATTAAATAATAGATCTAAAAGAATTTACATGTTGATTAGTTAATTAGAAAATAAAAAACAAGAAATAAGAAGAAAATAATAAAACTAAAAGAATTTACATGTTAACTAGTTAATTAAAAATAAAAAGACAAATTAAAATTAAACTAAGAAATTGAGCCAAGAATGTTTACCCTCAAAATTTATCTTGAAGAGATGAAGGTAGATGATCCAATTCCTTGTCTTGATTTGAAGAATATGATTAGAAAAATAAAATATTGAAAGATGAATTTTACTCAAGAACAAACAATTAATTTGTTTGTCTCAAAGTAGAAAATTGTTTGATTGAAAATAAGAAAATTCTCAAGAACAAAAATAGTTATTTTTTGCCTTAAGAATTGCTGGAAATTTATTTAGAAATTGAGAGAATTTGTTCTTGAAAATAAGAAAGAAGAAGAAAAATATTTTCTAAAGAAAAATCCCCCCTAATTCCCACTAAAAAACTCTTTTTATTCCCCTTAAAATTCAGATTTTTTTTAATTAAGAAATTTAATTAATTTAATTCCCATAATTACAAAAAACCACTGAATTTATTGGATTGGAAGATAGAAGGCTTTTTGAATTAAATTTTGCAAAAAAAATGAATTAAAAAGCATTTAAAATGAAGAATTTATGGCCAAAAGGCCAAAATAGGCAAAACGGACGAACAGGGGCGCGACCGAAGGCCTGCCCGTCTGAAGGCGCGACCGACGGCCTGCCCGCCTGAAGGCGCGACCGACGGGCAGCCCGTCCCTCGCGCGGAATTTTTTTTTTTTATTTTTTTTTAAATTCCCATAAAATATAATAATTTAAAAACTCACTTTTTTCCTCACAAAATAAATTTTAAAATAATTTAAAAATATTTTTTGAAATACATTTTTATTTAATTTTAAAACAACAAATCGATAAGGAAATCGTCACTTCCAACTTCATTCTTTTTGCCTATAGATCGGCACACTTAATTTCATCATTAGGTAATCCTGATCTTGGCTACTCGGGACCCGGTGTCTATACCACCCCTTTAATCTAACTTGGTAATATAACTGTTCCAGTAGTAGGCTTGGTTGATCTATTCGTAGAAAAAGGAGACCATTACTTTTTCAAATTAGAGTAGTCACCAATATAAGGTACATTGTGATGAAAATACCCATAAAAGCAGGGTAGCAATCTTGAAAGGCAATAAAAAAAACTCTAGGAAAGCATATATGACAATGATCAAGGAAGGAAAATAAGCTTACTTGATAGAGCCAAGAAAAGAAAGAAAAGAAAACGTCCTTAAAGGAGATTTGATTACAAAGGAATTGTTCAAAGAAAAAGAAATCAAGATCCCATCGAACATGGAGGAGGAAATTGGTAAAGAGGTTATGCAAGTATTGATGATAATCAGGCCTCTTTTGCATGGAAGCCAGAAGACATCCTAGGAATAGACCCTGAAGGTCATCATGCATAAGTTAAATGTTGATATGAATCATCCTCCTGTCAAATAGAAGCTAAAAAGACACACCAAATTAGAAAATTTTTATCTTTGAATAGGTGAATAGGCTTTTGAAGGCAGGAACTGTAAGGCCCCGACTTGTACCCCAGTCGTATTGGACACGCTCAGGGTACAAGAGAGGTTGAGTTTGTGCTTTTTGACTGAGTTTTTGCATGTTGGGATATAATCGATATTAATTGATTTGTTAGGGGTAGTTTCATCATTTGACCTTTTTGGACTAGATTGCATTACTTAAGTTTTGTAGTTGGACCATACTTGAATTAGGTTGATTTGAGGGACTTATGTATGAGTTTTGATGGGTTAAAGGACCCTTTGGAAATTTGACTTGTAGACCAATAGAATTGTGTCATTTGGGGGAGTGGGATTGGAAGGTCTTGGGAAGAGATATGCATAACTTTATTAACTCTTAAGTTGGTGCATTTGGGACTGAAGTATCCAGCCACTCTCCTTTCCCATTTCAGCCATCTCTTGTCCCTTAAATCCCATCTTTATTCCATTAAAAATTCTGCTTAAGTTTCCTTTTAGTCAACAAGTGATTTCAAGTATTTTTAAGCTTATAGGTGAGTTTTGATCTTTTTCTTCTCCTTCTTCCTCCATGAGGTAAGGGTGAGAATTTAGTGAGTTTTTTGGGTTGATGGCTATGTTTTGATACTTTGTTGATGGAAGTAGAGACAAAGCTAAGGGAAAAGAGAAAATTGGTGCTAGTGGAGCCAATTGAAGGATTTTAAACAAGGTATGGAAAAATTCATTTGGTTATATTCCTGATGTTTAAATTTCTACCTTGAAGTATGTGTGAATGATATATATATAGTTAAGTTGCCTTGTTGTGGTTAGGTTTGGATTTGCAGTGAATTTGGGGAAGTAGAGTTTCTAGGGGAAACTCTGCTCAAATTTTGCTAGACCTTCGTGTGATGTTTGGTCATAAGTGGGGTTTTATAACTCCAAATTAAGTTATTCTAGTGTCGTTAGAACCATGACTTCCATACCTATAAAATTTCTAGAAATGACCATGAGCAAATTTTAGCTCTAAGACCCTTAAAAGTGGCCAAACCGGAGGTGTTTCTGCTTTGGCAGGTTCATTAGAGAAGTATAGGTTATTTAGATCATATCTATCATTTTAGAAGTCCAAATTAGCTGAAATAAGTGCCATATGAAGCTTAGCATCTTAGGGAATAATTGTTAAGAAGGCAGTTTTGTTTAACATTTAGGTTTAGAAGTTGGTTTAGGCTGTACAAAACAAAGTAGTGAAGCAATCTTGAGATTCTGCTTCTATTTTGCTTATTTTTGGTATATCACGGTGACAATCAAATCATTGCCACCATGACCAATGCCAAGAAAAGGTAGAATTGCTTATTTTTGGACCTCACGGTTACAACCAAATCATTGCCACCGTGACCCATGTCCATAGGCTTATGTTTTGCTTATTTTTGGGATGTCACAGTCACAACCAAATGGTTGCCACCGTGACCCTCCCCTGTTTTAGCTATTGAATTGCTTAATGTGTGTTCTTTCTTCTATAAGTTAATTGATTAATACTTTGAGCAAGTAATTATGTGTTGGGCATGTACCAAAAGTTATAATGATAACATAATTGCATGGTTTATTATTATTATGTATTTATATACACAATTATATTGAATGTAATTAAAAATGAATGGTTTCTTATAAATGGAATTGTAATTATTTATTTAGGCCTGCAATTATCAAGTCATGGATAGATAGGCATGCCTATAGGGATTCTAAGTGCTGCAGCCTATGTTTGGACCACGGTACGGTCCATATGTGTGTTAGAATCCTGAATTGGATTCTTCTGGATTGTGGATCAGATTTGATCTCTAATGTATTTTCGGATTGCTGTAGATCCTAATGTGTTTGAAAATGAATGTACCTTCGGGTACCTATTTGTTTCCACCCATTATCCACCCCCTTGTAATGCAGGCAATTAATAAGCAATAAATGAATATTTTGGACATATAAGTATGTGATTATGAATGTATGTGTATATAACTATCGTTATATGATGATGTTGTATTTTATACATATCTACTCTGCTTCTCTAATTCTGTGCATATCATATGCTTGTGATTGTATTGATAACTGCTATGAGTTGCTATCTATTTCATGTGTTTCCTCACTAAGCCTTCGTGCTTAGTACGGGTATTTCATTCGTGTAGGTACCGAAGACATTATGATTTTGAAGGACACTCCGCATCTCCCGAAGCCAACACAATAGGGGCTCGTTATATGTAGGTTCTTGTGTAGTATTGTAAGGGAATTTTTTAAATATAACTTTTGAATGAGTACAACATAGTTATGGGTTGAAATAGCAAAGCTAATTGTACAGGCCTGTAATATTGTAATGAGACTTTTTCTGTTATAATAATATAAAGTATGATGGCTTCTGCATGTATATCCATATGATTCAAGTTAATAACAAGAAAAATTTTATAATTCAGCTTTTGAAGATTTGAGTGTTTTGATTATAGCTTTTGTTGTGTGGCATCCCTCACTTGCCGTGGTAACCCACTACGTGCGAGTGAAGGGGGTGTTATAGTTAGTTGTATCAGAGCATAGGTTTAGGCGGTTCTGAACGACCATAAAATAGAAATGCGTATAAAATTATGTTGGCCTAGTGCGGATGTCTTTGTGTTTTATAGTTAGATATGGATCTATCTCAAGAAGCGTTGGAGGAGACAGCTAAGAGCATGGATTCTAGGGACCAAGGTCCATTTGTTTCGAGTTGAGCTGAACCAGTAGGAGTGGAACCTAATGAGCTAGCTGTGCATTTTGAGGCAATGCTCAAAATATCAAAGGATATGGCAAGAGTTCTTGAACAGATGACTACTCTTAGGGCTCTGATAGATTCATTAAGGAAGCATGGAGCAGAAGATTTCTGTGGGACCAGTCTAGATGGATCTGACAAGGCTGAGTTTTGGATTGAGGAGGTGCAACGGGTACTTGAAGGGATTAGATGTCCTCCTGAGCAGACAGAAAGGGCTGTGTAGTATCTCTACTGCAGTGTCCTGCTTATGACTGGTGGAAGTTGGTCCTAAGCCACCCATTGCTACCTAATCAGGTTACTTGGGAATTCTTTCTTCAAGAATTTCAGAACAAGTACATCACAAAAGCTTATTGGGGGGCTAAGTGGAAATAATTCTTGAATCTAAAGTAGAGAGCCTTGTCTATAGCTAAGTACAAATTGGAGTTCAGTGGACTCAGTAAATATGCATCAGCAGGGGTGCTTACAGAAGAATTTAGATGTCAGCACTTCGAAGAGGGGCTCAATGAGTTGATCAAGGCATTATTAATTTCCATGACGACCTTCCAGAGTGTAAGCTATTACCAGATCGTGTAAGCAATCATGAGAATTGAATGATCTGAGGCGATTTTAAGGGATAGAGCCCAAAGAAGAAGTTCCTCTTGAGGTGGTTCTTTTTCTGGAAAGAGATCCAGAAATTTGCAAGCCACTTCTCCAGCTGATTCTATTACTTATCCGGCTACCAGGGGTAGACGACAGGGGTCCTCTGTTGCATCTGGTACAGGTAGAGGAGCAGTGAGTGATCGACGAGATAAGGCGCTAAAATGTTTACACTGTAATAAGCGTCATAAGGGAGAGTTCAGGTAGTTAACTGGTGGATGTTTCAGATGTGGGAGTACCGAATACTATTTGGCGAATTGTATCAAAGCTCAGAATGTGAATAGAGATCAGCAGGATATCAGTAGGGGTGAGTTTAGTGCACCTCAATCTTCTTGAGCTAGAGGTAGAGGACGAGGCAGAGGTAACAGACCCAGAGACAGGGCAGTGTCTGAGACAGTGGATCATCCACCTACAGCGCCAGCTCGAGCCTATAATATGAAGGCTTATGAGGATCAAGATGCCCCAGAGGTTATAGCAGGTACATTTCTACTCTTTGATACTGTATTGCATGCTCTCATTGACCCTGGATCCACACACTCTTATTTATGCTCTAAGAATTTATGTGTTAACTTGCCCGCAGTTGAACGGTTAGATTATGAAATTTGTGTGACTAGTCCCTTGGGACATAGTGTTAGTGTAAATAGAGTGTATAGGACTTGTCCTACAGTGGTTCAAGGTAGAGAGTTCTCTACGGACTTGATTGAGTTGCCATTCCATGAGTTTGATTTAATTTTGGGAATGGATTGGCTTTGTAAGCATTAGGCGATAGTTGACTATAGTAACGAAACAGTTGTGTTAAGGGGTTCAGATCAACCCGATGTAGTTATGCAGTAGTAGCATCAGTGCTGTTAGGTGTTGCTGTTTCTTACCACTTATCAGTTATAAACCCATTGGCTGCTAGAAGAGATGCCTTATAAAGCACAGTGCATTGCCTAAGAGAGGGTTATCACAGAAAGGATCATAACAGTTCACTTAGCTTTTTTTGAAGGTTGTGGCTCAAGTGTAAAATGTAGTAGTAGTGTTGTAGCAGGTAATTTTAGTAATATTGTTGAATCTGGCAGCTAATGTACAATACATAGCATAATGGATGCTAACAGGAATAATGCCATTCTATGTCAAATTGTGAGTTCTCACTAAGTTGCTTCGAAAATGAGTCAAGTTTGAGTGGTCTGATAGATGTCAAGCCAGTTTTGAGCAATTGAAGAGTATACTTATTGAAGCACCTATACTTACTCAGCCAACCATTCCGTGTAAAGATGTATATTGATTCTTCAGCAATTGGTCTTGGCTATGTGCTGATGCAGTATAGGAAAGTGATAGCATATGCATCACGACAATTGAAGCCTCATGAGTAGAATTATCCAACTCATGATTTGGAATTGGCTACAGTTGTCTTTGCTTTGAAGATTTGGCGCCATTATTTATATGGTGAAAGATGTAGAATTTATACTGATCACAAGAGTCTTAAGTATCTGCTTACACATAAAGAACTCAATTTGAGGCAGCGCCGATGGCTAGAGTTATTTAAAGACTACGACTGTATTATGGATTGTCATCCTGGTAAGGCTAATGTAGTTGCTGATGCCTTAAGTAGGAAATCAGTTTCAGCTTTGATGTTGCATGGTAGTAGATGGAGAATAGCATCTGATGGAGCTTTGATAGCCCAGTTGAAAGCTAGGCCTAATCTGGACTAGTTGCTAGTCGATGCTCAGAGAGGCGATTCCAAGTTGCGTCAAACACTGCAATCAGTTAGAAATGGAGACAAGACTGACTATTCAGTGAATGATCAGGGTGTTCTGTATTTTAAAGGTCGATTATGTATACAAAGAATTGAAAAAGAAATTGTTAGAAGAAGCTCGCAATACGGTTTTCACGATACATCCTGGAGGTAATAAGATATATCAGGTTCTAAAGCAGTTTTATTGGTGGTCAGGAATGAAGAGAGATGTGGTTGACTATGTGTCCAAGTGTCTGACTTGTTAGCAGGTGAAAGCTGAGCACCAAGTTCCTTCGGATCTGCTTAATCCCCTTCTAATTCAACTGTGGACATGGGATAACGTTACAATGGACTTTGCAGTAGGTCTTCCAATGACACAGCGGCAGCTTGAGTAAGTGTGGGTAATAGTTGACCGGCTTACTAAGTCAGCGCATTTTATACAGGTTTGACTAGGTTACTCCATGGATCGCTTAGCTGAGTTATATATAAATGAGATTGTCCAGTTGCATGGTTTTCCATTATCCATAGTGTCTGATCGAGATCCGAGATTCACTTCAAGATTTTAGAAAAGTTTATAAGCTACTTTTGGTGCCCGACCCAATTTCAGTACAACCTTTCATCCTCAATCAGATGGACAATCAGAGAGAGTTATTCAAGTCTTAGAGGATATGTTGCGAGGTTGTGTTTTGGATTATACGGGAAGTTGGGATAAATACATCTCATTAATGGAGTTTGCATACAACAACAGTCATCGGATGAACATTAGTATGGCACCATATGAGGCTTTTTATGGTAAGAAATGTCAAACTCCAGTGTATTGGATAGAATTGAATAAGCATAAAGTGATTGGTCCTGATCTTGTGAAAGATACTAAAGAAAAAGTGAGAATGATTCAGCAACGGTTGAAAACTGCAAGTGATCAGCAAAAATCTTACGCAAATTTGAAGCGAAAGGATATTGAGTATGACATGGGTGATAAGGTTTTTCTAAAAGTGTCACCGTGGAGAAAAGTGCTCCGGTTTAGGAAAAAGGGAAAGCTAAGTTCGAGATTCATCGGTCCTTATAAAGTGCTTGAACGAATTGGACCTGTGGCTTATTGGTTGGCTCTACCTATGGAATTAGCCAAGCTGTGTTTTATGTATCGATGCTTTGATGATACCGATCAGATGAATCTCATATTCTGCCAGTACAAGAGATACGAGTGCAGTCAGACTTTTCTTTCGATGAGGAACCTAAAGCAATCTTGGCTCGGGAAGTGAGATAAGTTCGAAACAAGCAGATTCCTTTGGTGAAAGTACTTTGGCAGCACCATGGAATCGAAGAAGCAACAACGGAGCCCGAGTCTGCAATGAGAGCTCAGCACCTGCAGCTTTTCTCTTCAGGTATGAATTTTGAGGACGAAATTCTTTAAGGAGGGAAGAGTTATAAGGCCCCGACTTGTACCCTAGTCGTATTGGACACGCTCAGGGTACAAGACAGGTCAAGTTTGTGCTTTTCAATTGAGTTTTTACATGCTGGGATGTAATCGGTATTAATTGATTTATTAAGTGTAGTTTCGTCATTTGACCTTTTTGGACTAGATTGCATTACTTAAGTTTTGTAGTTGGACCATACATGAATTAGGTTGATTTAAGGGACTTAAGTATGAGTTTTTATGGGTTAAAGGACCCTTTAGAAATTTGACTTGTGGACCAATAGAATTGTGTCATTTGGTGGAGTGGGATTGAATGGTCTTGGGAAGAGATATGCATGATTTTATTAACTCTTGAGTTGGTGCATTTGGGACTGAAGTATCTGGCCACTCTCCTCTCCCATTTCAGCCATCTCTTGTCCCTTAAATCCCATCTTTATTCCATTAAAAATTCTGCTTAAGTTTCCTTTTGGTCAACAAGTAATTTCAAGTATATTTTAAGCTTATAGGTGAGTTTTCATCTTTTTTCTTCTCCTTCTTCCTCTGTGAGGTAAGGGTGAGAATTTAGTGAGTTTGTGGTTTGATGGCTGTGTTTTGATGCTTTGTAGAAGGAAGTGGAGCCAAAGTTAAGGGAAAAGAGAAAATTAGTGCTAGTGGAGCCAATTGAAGGATTTTGAACAAGGTAGGGAAACATTCATTTGGTTGTGTTCCTGATGTTTAAATTTTTACTTTGAAGCATGTTTGAATGAGATATATATTATTGAGTTGCCTTGTTGTAGTTAGGTTTGGATTTGTAGCTAATTTGGGAAAGTAGAGTTTCTAGGGGAAACTCTACTCAAATTTTGCTACACCTTCGTGTGATTTCTGGTCATAAGTGGAGTTTGATTACTCCGAATTAAGTGATTATAGTTCCGTTAGAATGACTACTTACATGCCTATAAAAGTCCTAGATATGATCATGAGCAAATTCTGGCTCTAAAACCCTTAAAAGTGGCCAAATCGGAGGTGTCTCTGCTTTGGCAGGTTCATTGGAGTAGTATAGGTTGTTTAGATCATATCTGCCATTTTAGAAGTCCAAATTACCTGAAATTAATTCTATATGAAGCTTAACATCTTAGGAAATAATTTTTAAGAGGGATTTTTGCCTAAAATATAGGTTTAGGTGTTGGTTTAGGCTATACAAAATAGAGTAGTGAAGCAGTCTTGAGATTCTGCTTCTGTTTTGCTTATTTTTGGTATGTCATGGTGACAACCAAATCATTGCCACCGTGACCAATGCCGAGAGAAGGTAGAATTGCTTATTTTTGGATCTCATAGTCACAACCAAATCATTACCGCCGTGACCCATGTCCATAGGCTTCTGTTTTGCCTATTTTTAGGATGTCAAGGTCACAACCAAATGGTTGCCACCGTGACCCTCCCCTGTTTTAACTATTGAATTGCTTAACGTGTGTTCTTTCTTCTACAAGTTAATTGATTAATACTTTGAGCATGTAATTGTGTGTTGGGCATTTACCGAATGTTATGATGATAACATAACTGCATAGTTTATTATTATTGTGTATTTGAATATGCAATTATATTGAATGTAATTGAAAATGAATGGTTTCTTATACATGGAATTGTAATTGTTTATTTAGGCCTGTAATTATCGAGTCGTGGATAGATAGGCATACCTATAGGGATTCTAAGTGCTGCAGCCTATGTTTGGACCATGGTACGGTCCGTATATGTGTTAGAATCCTGAATTGAATTCTTTTGGATTGTAGATCAAATTTGATCCCTAATGTGTTTTTGGATCGCGGTAGATCCTAATGTGTTCGAAAATGGATGAACCTTCGGGTACCTATGTGTTTCCATCCGTTATCCACCCCCTTGTAATGCAGGCAATTGATAAGCAATAAATGAATATTTTGGACATATAAGTATGCGATTATGAATGTATGTGTATATCACTATTGTTATATGATGATGTTGTATTTTATACATATCTACTCTGCTTCTCTAATTCTTTGCATATCATACGCTTGTGATTGCATTGATAACCGCTATGAGCTGTTATCCATTTTATGTGTTTCCTCACTAAGCCTTCACGCTTAGCACGAGTGTTTCATCCGTATAAGTACCAAAAATATTGTGATTTTGAAGGACACCCCGCATCTCCCGAAGCTAACACAATAGGGGCTCGTTATATGTAGGTTCTTATGTAATAAATGTAACTTTTGAATGAGTACAATATAGTTATGGGTTGTAATAGCAAAGATAATTGTACAGGCCTATAATACTATAATATTGTAATGAGACTTTTTCTGTTATAATGATATAAAGTATGATGGCTTCTGTATGTATATCCATATGATTTAAGTTAATAACAAGAAAAAATTTATAATTCGGCTTTTGAAGATTTGAGTGTTTCGATTATAGCTTTTGTTGTGTGGCATCCCTCACTTGCCGTTGTAACCCACTACGTGCAAGTGAAGGGGGTGTTACAGGAACTATCAGAGAAGTTAATTACTTGGATTGTCTTACAAACACGATTTTAGTAAAGAAGAAAAATGAAAAACTTAATATGTGCATTGATTTCACTAATCTCAACAAATTTTTCCCTAAAGACAGTTATCCATTGCCTAATATTAATCATCTTATGGATGGCATAGCCTGTCATGCGATATACTCTTTGCTTGATGTCTATGCTATCTATCATTAGATTTTACTGTCCCTGTTAGATTAAGAGAAAATAAGTTTCATTACAAATGATGGCATCTTTTACTACAAGGTAATTCTGTTTGGATTAAAGAATGTTGGAGCAATATATCAATGACTAATGAATAAGATTTTTAAAGAGTAGTAGAACGAAAAAAAATATATAAGTATATGTTGACAATATGATAGTACCAAGGTATTTGACACTCTGAATCAATTTTAGATGAAATTAAATCCAAAAAAATGTTTCTTTAAGGTATCATTAGGGAAGTTTTGGGCTCTATGGTGTCACTACGGGGAATTAAAGCCAATCCATAGAAGATAAAAGGCAATTCTAGACATGCAACCTCCAAGTAGTGTGAAAGACATCCAAAAGTTGAATGGAAGAATTATAGCTTTGGGAAGATTCACATCTTCCTCAGTAAAATGTTGTACACATTTCTTTAAAAAACTTGAAAAAAGTGATGTATTTTCATTGGAGGAGGATTATTAGAAAGCCTTTGAAAAGTTAAAGCAATTTCTTACCAAGACACCATTATTGAGCTGATTAGTTTCAAGTGAAAAACTTTTCTTTATCCCTCGACCTCAGGAGAAGTAGTGGTAGTAGTCTTAGTTCGGGAGGAAGGAACCCAACATTCGCTAATCTATTATGTCAGTCAAGTGTTATAGGTCCATAATTGAGAAAAAAACCTAATAGAATAGTTGATTATTGCACTTATAATGCGCACGAAAAAACAAAAGCATAAGTATTAGTAGATTTTGCAGCAGAATTTACTGATGAGAAGAAAGTTGATCAACTAAAGAAGATTTTTTGGGAAATGATTGTAGATGGAGCTTCCAATGATAAAAAAATTAGGAATTGGAATTGTGATAAATGGACCGTTGGGTATAATAATTAGGTATGCTATAAAGTTAAGTTTCAAGGCATCTAATAATGTAGCAGAATATAATACGAGGTTTAAAGTTGGTTAAGTGCATCCAATAAAAAATGCTTAGGATCAAGATTGATTCACAACTAGTGATAAGTCAAGTGCTCAGAAGCTTCAAAGCTAAGGAAGGCAACATGAAAAGTACTTATCAAAAGTCAAAGCAATACTTAAAGAATATGGGTTAGTGCCATAAGTGATCACAAAATAGTTATGTTATTGAATTTTTAGACCTAAGATTATCATAGTTTTCTATATGAGGATCACCAATTTTTGACATAGTCAAACATTATCTTTAATCGGATAATCATAAAGGTTATGATTAAGCACGATGAGAATTATATAGAGAAAAGTGAGTAATCAAGATGAAATTTATTTCTCTCGTATGACAGAGATATCTAATGGGCCCCTCGATATGTAGGATTGAGAAAAACATAACCGTACTCAAATGAATTGATAGAGTGATCAATGTCATGTGATTTTATCAGTCTACTTAGTAATCAAGAATTTATATGTTTGGATAATATAAGGATGGCATTGACCATGATTTATGTTAAAACTAGATATCATGTGACAAAAGTATTATGACATGTTCTATTGGTTAGATTAATATCAGACTAGCGATATTCATATTATTTGGGTAGTCATAATATCTTGCTAGAGACCTTTTATGACTTATGGGCTTATAATGGGATTGGGCCCACTGCCAACGTAATATGAGCCTTTTGGTCGCACATCTAACATGTAATGAATGGTCTAGGATTCATTTGGGTATTTCAAATTTGAAATATGTTAGATATAAAATTTGAAATAATATCTTAGAGATAAGGTAATATTTCTTAACTGTCATATATTTAATTTCCTTTTGGTTAAAATTCGAAATTATATTTGAATAAGGAATTATTATTCCTAAAATCTCTCTAGATATCTGATATACACGTTAACCACTCATTAGATTGAGTTAGGGCTAATGTGTGACTCTCTCTATATATATAGCCCTAATGACTGTCTTTGTCATTTTTGAAAAAGAAAAAAAAATAGAGAAAAAACAAACCTCGTTGCACAAAAGGAGCTATCACCCTACAGCCCCGTTCATGACTATTCATGTGTGGATACCAATAGAGAGTGGTGGTTCTTAGAGCAATACCTATGGTTTGATATGACTTTTCGAACAAGTCATATGCTTTCAAGTAGTCATATGCTTTCAAGTAGAAAAGATGGTGGGTCCGATCAGAGTTAAATCCATTGGTTCTCATGTAAAAAAGTTTGGTAATCTTAACTCCTTTTTGAATCAATTGAAATGCATGGATCCTTAGTAGGTTTTGTTTATTTTTTTCGCCGCATTTTTGTATTTTGTATAAGAAGCTAAAACCTAACAAACAAAGTCCTCTCCAATGATGCTCCTCCCGTATTCAAGAATAATACGAATGCAAAGATCATTTTAAACATCACTGATTTGATTCTATAAGTAGTCTTTTTGATTAGCCAACTCCTTTTGATGAGTGACATGCAAAAAATTCAGCTTTTCCTTTAAATTCATCTTGAAAGATTTTAGAGAAACTACTTGCTTCTGAAGATTCTCCACTTGAGAAGATAGTTGAGAGATCTGAAAAAAAAGCTCCTGAATCTAGGCTAATGATTCCGAACGGACAACTTTGAGTTAAGCTTCATGCTCTGTGATTGTTTCTTTAACTCCCATTCAAACTCCACCTTTTCAACAAGCTTATATGTCCAGGCAACACTCTTCTCATAGAGATGCCTAACCCTCTGAATATCTTTTCTGAATAAAAGAATAAACAAATAAAACAAGCGAGAAACAAAATAGATAAGGAAATATCTAAAGAGTGATTAGAATTACTCACATGAAAAAGATCTATGGTGATCTCAGTATACTACTGGAAGGAAGATACGATTGGACACATATCTTAAGCATCCATTTCTAGTATAAACCCCTAGCTTACGCACTCAAGAACTTGGGGATTCTGAACAAAAATCCCATTACCAAATTTTTGAGTTAGTATCTCTTTCAAAGAAAGAGACCCAACTGCAGAAGTGGGGATCTTAATAGCTTTTCTATGTCTGTGTGCAATATAGAATTTCTAGAGGCTAAGTCCTTCAAGTTATTAGCCTTAATTAATCGGACCAAATTCACACAAAACCTCATTTTCTTTCGATTGGAAAGAACTTGTCTTTAAAACCCTTCACAAATGGAGGATGTACAAACAACCACATATTATTCCTGTTGGTGAAAGAAATAGTGTTATGTTCTATACTTCTAACTGTACAAATAAAAGAAATACGTGACGAGATCTATAGAAGGAACTACATCAAATTGCTTACACAAAATCTCGAAGCAAGTTATAGTTCTTCATCCGTTCAGATTTAGCTGATTTGGAGCCATTCCGTAGCCTTGGAGTATACTGATATCAAATGGATGAAAAGGGAATCTTAAACCATGATCTAAACAAGGTTGGTGGCATATGAACCACTTATTGTTCTTTACAAACGGACCCTTTCACATCGACATGGATAATGGACAAGCCAAGAAAGCTATGTGTTCAGGCAGACCGTATTTATTTTTCAGTTAGCTCACTTCATAAGTGGGAAGTTTGGTGTGTTTGGTAACAAGAAGCTTTTCATTATATTCTACTAAGAAAGAGGTATCCAACCCTTGATATTCCTTTAACCCACTAGAACTACAACAAGGTACAACCATTCTCAAAGGAAGAGGAATAAAAAATGAATTCTTGATTTGTTCATATGATGGAGGATTTGAAATGTTAGAAGAAGATAAAGAAGAAGAAGATGACAATTATGTATAAGATAAAGAAATGGAATTAGATAACTTACCAAGTAAAGATTACTTACTTGGTAAAAAATTACAAGATATGGCTTGAACATGATGAACTTGCAGAGAATTCGGAATAAGCTAAAATATTGTAAAAGTTAACTTCTGAGAATTTGCTTATTTATATAAGCAGTACCTGCTTCCCGAACAAGCTAAACACTCTCTTTGAGAAGGTCAAAGCCACGTGTAAGAAAAAGGAGGGGTAGATTCAAAGTACGAAGCGTCGCTTATAAAGTCGTGATTAACAGTTGTTTCAACGATTGAGAATGTGAAAGGGCTGATAAATTCAAATTCAAAAACAAATCTTGAAGATTAACGGCCATAATGTAAAAATGGTATGTGTAGACACCGGGTTCCGAGGCAGTCCAAAATCAGAATTACCCGATGATGAAAATAATATCGGCTCATAGGTAAAAGTGTCGAAAATGATATTTTTCTTGTCGAGACCCTCGTTATTTTTGAATAAAAATAGACAAATAAATATATCTAAAAAATTATTAGTATTAAAAAAAATTATTATTAATTAAAAATTATTAGGAAGTGTTTTTTATATACATATCAAAATTTTTGATATTTTAAAAAGAGAATTAAATTAATTAAGTAATTTAATTGAAAAAAAAGGATTTAATATTAAGATAAAAAAAATAAAGAAATAATTTGAAAAAGAAAAAAAAAAGAAGAAATTAAAAAAAATTTAAATTCTTAAGTGGCCATTGCGCGGCCACTTATAAAGTGGCCATACATTGCCACTTTATAAGTGGCCATCACGCGGCCGACCACTTATAAAGTGGCCGCGTCTCATCCCTTGGGCGTGCGCGCGTCTCATGCGGGAGCGCGCGCCCCATTGGGGCGCGTTTTCCCTCCTTCACGCAGGCATATTTGCCTGCCCAGTCCCGACCTGTATTTTCTGCGTTTCAGTCCGTTTTGACCGCTGATTTTTTTCCTTTTCTGTGCAATTTTTGGGAAGAAAAATTAAAAGAATAAATTGTCTTTCTTTATTTTGGGACAACCCAGCAAATTAAAATAAAAAATTAGGTTTCATTTTCGGAGGGTTGCGATTTTTATTCAACAAAAAATGTCTCATTTGCTCTCAACCAAGAAAGAACAGCCGTTTTATTCAAGCAAAAAAATTCAAAGTTAACTTTTCTCCTTTCTATTTTTCTTCAAAACATTTTATTTTTCCGGATGATCTTGAGCTTGGAAAATTAATTTCCTTAGCTCAAGCTTCCACCAAAAACATTTTTCATCAAAATATTTTCTTTTCTTTAATTCGTGTCAAAACACAAATTCTCATATTTTCTTCAAATATTTCTCACCACAAATCTTGACAAGGAGAACGGATCCACACATCCTACCTTCCAATCAATAATTTCTGAGGGTAAACACTCGGAATCGCTCTCATTTTTTTTTTCTATATATTACTTATCGTTAGTAATATTTTCCTTTTTTGCTATTAATATTATGTTTATTGTTGCTATTTACTGTTGATGTCTTGCTTGCTCTTTATTTGATTTTCTTGTGTCCTGTTTGCTTGATTTTAGCACTGTGATCTTACGCCTCTCTTTTATTTGCTTGCCAACAGCTTCCCTTACTCTTATTATTATTATTATTATTATTATTATTATTATTATTATTATTATTATTATTATTATTACAATTTTTATGTTTATATTCATTGTCATCATCCTGTTTATATTATTATTATTATTATTATTATTATTATTATTATTATTATTATATTCATTGTCATCATCCTGTTTATATTATTATTATTATTATTATTATTATTACAATTTTTATGTTTATATTCATTGTCATCATCCTGTTTATATTATTATTAATAATATTATTAATATTATTATTATAATGATTATCATCATTTTATTTATTTATTCATCATTGTTGTGTTATGTTTATTTATTTTACATTATCATTATCATTATCATCATCATTATTATTATTATTATTATTATTATTATTATTATTATTATTATTATTATTATTATTATTATTATTATTATTATTATTATTATTATTATTATTTGTTTTATTTTTGTTATTATATTATTATTGTTATTAATGATTTTATTTATTTTATTATTATTATTATTATTATTATTATTAGTATTATTATTATTATTATTATTATTATTATTATTATTATTATTATATTTTGCATTTGTTCGATTAATTTACCTAGAATTATTACTAATATTTTGACATTATTTTTTCTGTCTGAGATTTAAATTTGAGTCGCATTATGTGAACACCCCCGTGACTCCCCAGATGGGTCGCGACGTATAGAGGGACACGTCGGTTGGGTGAGATCCTTCTATACTCTTTCTCATGTTGTGTTTATTTGCAAATGAAAATTTTATTTATGCACGCGTGAGATAAAAAGTCAAAAAAATATTTATATAATTAAATTAAAATTTTCACTAATAAAATCGGGACCAATGTCCCTTATTTTAGCCAAAAAATAAAAGATATTACAATAAAATGATGAGTTAGTTTTCTCCAAAAATGGGATCACTCATCCCGGTTTTCACCCAACAATCAAAATAACTCTTCGAACCCTCTTTAAATAAACACGAAGGAACCAAGATTCCTAAACCTACAAACAAGCGCGAGCGAAATAATGTTTCTAAAACAAACGAATGCCCCGATTTATGTATGTTATACCCATGTGTGATTTCGTTTGTTTCAAGGTTTAAGTTCATTTCTTTTTGGGCCCTTGTAATTAACTTTGGGGAAATATTATTTAATTTTGGGGATTGTATTCCGTCCCCATCTATATTTTTGATCTCCTTTTATTGGGGTTGTATTCCGCCCCTATTTCCCTTGTAATTGCGTGCTTGGTGTGTTTATCGCTTTCTTTTACCGCTTTCCTTAATTACTTCATTTACCGCTTTCTTTATCGCCTTTCTTTATTTTCTTTACATGCTTTTAATGCGCCTTTAATTTATATGCATTGATCATGTGAGATAACAGGTACAATTTTAGGGAGTTAAAAACTCATTTATAATTAACCAAAGCATGAATAAGAGGAAAGTCCCGAACACCAATCTCTGGTCTAGACCAATAAGAGGTTAGAGACTTTTCCAAATTTTTTGTAAATTGGGTGGCAATTCCGTGATACCTTAAAGGTGCCTAAAGGCATCGTGGAGCTAGATGTTCCTTTCCAATGTTCTATTGGGAAGGAAGCATCCAAAATGTCTCATGGCGCCCATGATCAAAAAGACGCGAACCAGCCCCTCGAATCCTAAAAGCCGATTCAGTGAGGGCCCTTGCTAGGTTCGGCGCGCGTTACAGTGGCGACTCCACTGGGGACTGTTTGTGACTTTGCTCTGAAAGTGTTTTGGTTAAAAATATAATTAAGTTTTTAAAACTTAAAATTCTAGTTCTTTTTGAAAATTGCATTGCATTTTAGAGCCTTAGAATTATATTAGTTGGTCCGCTATCTTACCCCGGTGCATTCTCGAAGCACGATCCTACTTTCACTCATTGTAGGGAAGTGTTAAGGATAATCACCAACCCAAGTCTTGTACCATTAATGGTATATCGAATGGAGACCCGATCGGTCGTTATGCTCATGATGAACTAGACCCGTTGGCAGGGACCATGCTTGGGTAGCCCTAAAGTAACATCACTCGTGACCAATACTCATGTAGTGACAAATAGATACTTCCCCTAGGTGGTATGAACCATAATACGATGCTTATGATGTGAGCCGTCACGTATTAAACAAAATCAAGCAAATTAAGTGGTCCTTTATCAAAGGCTTTCATGCCCCTGTAAGCCCACCTTAACTTGATTGAATTATCCAAATACGTAATGGCCAAAACTCATACGTATGTACATTAGATAAGAGTGTTATGCTGCCGATTTTTCACCGCGCACCACACGTGCCCGATGGATCCCCTGTTAACCCTCGGATGAAGCCCACCTAGGAAAGAAACCGCATGACCTCGTGTGTGGTAGTGATAAGGTTGAAAGGATCTATCTGCTTGCATGTGATTATGGATACTGCACAATATGCTCATGCATTGCATGTCATTCATGTATGTCAATAAAATAAATATGTATGTATATAAATAATAAAATAAATATGTGTGTATATAAATAATAATATAGTTTCTCTAATGCTATGCGTGTATATGTCTTTTCATCTGCATATCATTTTTTTACGTGTACATATCATCCTGCATGTAATTTTTTCCATGCATCCCATCGTATTGTGGTAATCCATTGATCTCGCACTCATCAAAGACCGTTTGCATGGCACGATCATGCATTGTATATGTCATCCATGCATTATTCTAACAATCTTGATCTTTCAGCCATCATAGATTCATCCAAGTAGACTAGGGGTTCTGACGGTCGGCTAGTGAGGGTAGACTCGCCCTTTGGATTGCTAGAACTAGTGCCTGTTTGAAATTCTGAGTCACTCTCAACAACTAGTGAATCATCTTCAATGGCAGAAGAAGCCAAAAATTTGATCGCTTAAGACCTTGCCAGGAGACTAGAGGAATTTGAGCAAAGGATGTTGAACATGATGGGAGCAATGGCCGAAAGGATTGCTCAGCCTCCTGCTCCACAAACACCTATGGCTCCACAACCGCCGATAGCCCCTCCTTGGGGGTAAGCCGAACCGCCTATTGGTGGAGAGGCTCCCCTTGCTAGAGTCGTTGCCCAGTAACCTATAGAAGAGCCTAAAGCCACTGATGTGCCAGTTGAGCCAAGAAAGGCAAGGATCCCAGACCCTGATGAGGATTTCATGATGGAAAAGGAGGTTGAGGAGATAGCAGCACATCAAGCCGTGAGGGGTAGACCACCCAGGATAGAAGATGAGGCCATGAGGGGAATGAGGCAACAAATTGAGGCTATCACTTGCATGTTGACAGCTGGTAAGGGAATTAACCCCGAAGACAGAGATTTGGGGGATGAGGAGCTGCTGCCCTAAAGGTTTAGGATGCCTGAACTGCTAAAGTTTGACGGAACGTAGGACCCGTCTGCACATATCAAACAATGCACCCTGGTGATGAAGGGCACAGGGCTGACTAAGAGGCAAAAAGTGGGTTATTTCTGCCTTAGTCTAGCAGGTCCGGCAGTGGACTGGTATCATGGGCTAGATAGGAGATCCAAAGAGGACCGGGACCTTCTGACTGACGAATTCATGAGGCAATACGACTGTAGCACTAGAATGGAGGTCACCCTAAAGGACTTCGAGCTTCTACAGCAGAAGAATGATGAGTCATTCCACGAATATCTCACAATGTGGAGAAACAGGGTCATGGAGATGAAGCAAAAACCTGACACCACTGATCAAATCAGATTATTTATCAGGAACTCCGGCCCTTACTTGAGGGATTTGCTCAGCTTCAAGGGGTTCAGAGATTGGGAGTTGCTCAAAGATATTCCTGTAGAGGCTGAGGCGGCTCATCTAGCAAGGAAAGCCAGCCAAAATAACTTCACTGGGAGGAACTTTGGAAACCAGTCGGGGTACAAGTCAGGCGAGGCTGGAAGCAATAATAATCGAAATGGCAAGACAGCCGAGGTTTCAGCCACCGAGCAGAACAAGGCCAGCGGTACTTTTCTAATTTGGGCCGATCTCTATCCTGGGTGTTAGAGAGACTAATGAAAGAAGGCAAGCTGCAGCCATTGCCACCCAGACTAGCCTTAAGTCAGAGACAGTCGGGGCATAAAATTGATCAATACTGCGCCTATTATCAACACACTGGGCATCTAACAGACCATTATCGAATCTTGAGGGGCAAGATCCAAGACCTCATTGACTCCAAACAGATCACGGACCCTGAAAAGAGAGAGAAGAAGAAGAAGACGAGCTACAATGCAGTTCCCCTGCCATGAGTTTGATCAGTTCTGGCAAGATGAGTACGCTGCTGCCACTCATCAGAAGGGCTACATGAAAACTATGTTTTTTTAGATGCTTTATTTCCTTTTAATTCAAGAACTCTCTGTGACAGTTTAGTTATTTTAATATGATGGACAATTTTTGCTTATTTGTATGATATTTTTAATGATTTCATTTATTATGATCACGATGCATCCATTCATTTTTGACATTAACCTCATTAATACGACACCATCTGATCTCGAAACTTTGGGGAATCCAAACAAAATCTTGATAGCATCCAATATAAGTCTTGAAGAGAGGATAATTTTGAGAGATAAAAAAAAGAGCCTTTGTCTAGACCTGTGACGACATGCCAAAAATTGACAAGGACATTCTTGAGACCATGCTACTTCCACATGCCAACATGACGACGAACCATTCCTTTACATCCATAATATTTGGGATGCGTATGATGCTGCCCAATAAAAATCAAACTTCAAGAGCTACATTAGGAGTTAGACGAATAAAACTCAAGACCTTCATGAGAAAAATGTAACCCATCAGAACCGAACAGCGTGATCCCTTTTCTGCCAAGCATTTGAGATGTGTACCCTAAAATCAATCAAGATTGACCTTTAACCATCCGGAACTAAAATTCTTACAGAGATGCAATGCCTGACTAGATTGAATAACAATGGTCCCATTGGTTGAGAAGAAAAGTGCGCGTATGTGTAAACTTCAGGATTTGAGCGAAGCTTAAAAAAAAAATACTGGGGAGCAAATAAAAAAAAATATTGGGGGCAAGGGAATGCTATTTAGGGGCAAACTTTGTTCAAATCCTACGGATCTAGACATACCCGCATCTCACCATTCTTCTTTTACCACTGAAAAAGACCTAAAGACTAATCCATAAGCCATCCACCCAGCCCATCAGTATAAAGGGTGTATTGTACGAGAGATAAACTGATGGCATACAACTGACATGCCAAATGAGAGGAAGGCCAAAAAGGTTATGGAGTAGACCCATTCTGGGGTCTGCAATTAGAACCCTTACAAGAGTCACGCTTTACACCTTGATGCATGAGGCGAAAACATTACTCTCCATTGAAGCACGTCAAATACTTAAGGCGCAGTCGTGGAAGCAACGACTACAGCAACTAAGCACGTCAAACGAAAATGAGTTCCGGGATTACTATCGCTATTAGATCTATCAGAAAACACCTTATCCGATCATTTGGGAAGAGAGTCAGAAAGCACCCGCCGAGAGAATAAGATTTGGTCTTCGAGCAAATAGGTCTGGATATTCCAGACGGACGAGGTAAATTTAGACCAACATATGAAGACCCGTTCGTTCTTGAAAAGTTGTTATCCAAGGAAGCAACATCCCGATAGACAGCAAGGGAAGCAAATTCAATCAACATCGATGAAATGAAGGAGGGTCCATGGCAGAGGCTAAATAAAAAATAAAAAAAATAATAATAAAAAAGAGAGAAAATATTCAATCAAGAAAACCCGCGAGGGCTGATTGATAACAGAAGTTTGATGCTCTCAAAATCTATCCCGAGATTAGATGAGGTCTCATATTTTTTGATTTAATGCCAAATAGTGATCATGTGTTATGAAATCAGATTGAAATATATGCATTTATGCAAAGATGTATTGGTATGACCAGAGCAGTTCATCTTGCACACTCAAAGTTGTCTGGGTCCGACATAAAACCAGCACATTGTTACTGTCGACCCTTTACCATTCTCGCTACTCAGGCACTTCAGTTAACTCATCCTGCTATCAACTGCGAGGCCAATTCTACAGCATCTTCATGACAAGAACCAAGCTCATACGACCATAATCTGAGACATAAGCACATGCCGCCCGTACCTGGAAGATCTTTCTCAACAACTCCAACTTATCTAAAAAAAAGCCCGTTAGAGATGAAAACCGTGACTGGCGCTCTAAGCAAAAGTTAGGCCAAAGGGTAGGGTGAAAACCTGGCAACAGGCAGTCTGCCCCACAAAAAATAAAATAAATAAAAGCCGCTAGATTGGATTGGGTCCATTCCAGGCAAAAAATAAGGCACAGGGTTATGTGAAAATCTAAAAATGACGCGTTTTCTGCTAAGAAAAGCTAGTGTAAAAATCCACGAGGGACGCACTACCTTCAAAGAATGACTACAGGTATTAGAAGAGAATCTCATAATCCCCTAGAGGCATGAGACTCAAAAGCAATTCTAGAGGGCATCGATCCTACTGCAAATCGCGACCAAACCAGCTGTCGCCTCTGAATCCACTTAGACAAATCCTTGTCTTGCATTACTGCATACATATGCATCTCACGTGCATGCTCACCACTTTTCCTGCATATTTTGCTTTCTAAGTCTTGCAGAAAGAGAAAATCAATGCCAACGCCAACAAAAGGGCAAGCGACGACATCGGTCAAAACATCAATTCCACCAGCTATCCGAAGACCTCTCGGGGGCAGCTTTCCGAAGACCTCTCAGGAGCTAGCGAATCGAAGACCTCTCACGGGGCAGCTATCCGAATACCTCTCAGGGGGCGATCAACCGAAGACTTCTTAGGGGGAAGCTTTCTGAAGACCTCTCGGGAGCCAGCGAACCGAAGACCTCTCAAGGGGTGATCAACCGAAGACTTCTCAGGGAGCAGCCAGCTAACCGAAGACCTCTCGGGGGGCGATCAATCAAAGACTTCTCAGGGAGCAGCCAGCTAACCGAAGACCTCTTAGGGGGCGATCAACAAAAGCCTTCTCAGGGAGCAGCCAGCTAACCGAAGATCTCTCAGGGGGCGATCAACCAAAGATTTCTCAGGGAGCAACCACCTAACCAAAGACCTCTCAGGGGTCGATCAACCAAAGACTTCTCAGGGAGCGGCGAACCAAAGACCTCTCAGGGGGCGATCAACCAAAGACTTCTCAGGGAGCATCCATCTAACCGAAGACCTCTCAGGGGGCGATCAACCAATGACTTCTCAAGGAGCAGCCACCTAACCAAAGATCTCTCAGGGGGCGATCAATCAAAGACTTCTTAGGGAGTGGCGAACTGAAGACCTCTCAGGGGGCGATCAACCAAAGACTTCTCAGGGAGCGGCGAACCGAAGACCTCTCAGGGGGCGATCAATCGAAGACTTCTCAAGGGGCATCAGTCAACCAAAGACCTCTCAGGGGGCACCAGCCAGTCAAAGACCTCTCAGGGGCGCCGATCAGCCAAAGACCTCCTAGGGGGCACCACCTCAGAAAGCATAACACTCCAACAATACCATCCAGTCTGGAAAAGCGACCGCCTCAGGTACGTGTCTCTTCCCTCCTTTTCTGAATTTTGGCTCACTTAGGCACCTAACTTCTAAGTTCCCCAAAATTGGGGGCAACTATAGACACGGGGTTCCGAGACGGTTCAAGATCAGAATTACCCAATGATGAAAATGATACCGGCTCACAGGCAAAGGTGTCGAAAATGATATTTTTCTTGCCGAGACCATCGTTATTTTTGAATAAAAATAGACAAATAAATATATCTAAAAAATTATTAGTATTAAAAAAAATTATTATTAATTAAAAATTATTAGGAAGTGTTTTTTATATACATATCAAAATTTTTGATATTTTAAAAAGAGAATTAAATTAATTAATTAATTTAATTAAAAAAAAGATTTAATATTAAGATAAAAAAATAATAAAGAAAGAATTTGAAAAAGAAAAAAAAAAGAAGAATTTAAAAAAAAAAAAAATCTTAAGTGGCCATTGCGCGGCCACTTATAAAGTGGCCATACATTGCCACTTTGTAAGTGGCCATCACACGGCCGACCACTTTGTAAGTGGCCGCGTCTCATCCCTTGGGCGTGCGCCCATGCGAGTGCGCATCTCGCGCGGGAGCATTTTCCACTTGGGGCGCGCGTCTTTCCTCCTTCACGCGGGCATATTTGCCCGCCCAGTCCCGACCTGTATTTTCTGCGTTTCAGTCCGTTTTGACCGCTGATTTTTCCTTTTCTGTGCAATTTTCGGGAAGAAAAATTAAAAAAAAAAAATAATTTTTCTTTATTTTGGGACAACCTGGCAAATTAAAACAAAAAACTGGGTTTCATTTTCGGGGGGTTGCGATTTTTATTCAACAAAAAATGTCTCATTTGCTCTCAACCGAGAAAGAACAGCTGTTTTATTCAAGCAAAAAAATTCAAAGTTAACTTTTCTCCTTTCTATTTTTCTTCAAAACATTTTATTTTTCCGGATGATCTTGAGTTTGAAAAATTAATTTCCTTGGCTCAAGCTTCCACCAAAAATATTTTTCATCAAAATATTTTCTTTTCTTTAATCTGTATCAAAACACAAATTCTCATATTTTCTTCAAATATTTCTCACCACAAATCTTGACAAGAATGGATCCACACATCCTACCTTCCAATCAATAATTTCTGAGGATAAACACTCGGAATCGCTCTCATTTTTTTTTATATACATTTGATAGAGTTGGGATACGCCCATGACTCTATAAAGGATTGAGTTCCTATCCAGATTAAATTGAGTTATTTAATCTAAATTAAATTACCAAATATTATCTCAGAAAGAGTATGAGTTAAACTAGAGTTAGATCTCTAGCCATTAGGACCTCTATAAATAGAGGTGAGGTCCTCATAATTTGGTAACGAGAAAACGTATACGCCGCAAGGCTGCTCGTTCCCACTCACAGTTTTTTGTCATATTTTCAGGGGCATTTAGATTGTGATCTAGCTGCTCTTACTCCGAGTGGGTAAAAGCCAGACCAGTGACCAAAAACAAACGGGATCTTGGTAGACGCTTCCGCAACGAGTTTCTGCGCTACAAGAGGTAGGTATATTTATTTAATGTTACCTCCGCATGTTAATTATATATGTATAATTTTCCCATCAATATTACTTATCGTTAGTAATATTTTCCTTTTTTGCTATTAATATTATGTTTATTGTTGCTATCTATTGTTGATGTCTTGCTTGCTCTTTATTTGATTTTATTTGATTTTCTTGTGTCCTGTTTGCTTGATTTTAGCACTGTAACCTTACTCCTCTCTTTTATTTGCTTGCCGACAACTTCCCTTACTCTTATTATTATTATTATTATTATTATTATTATTATTATTATTATTATTACGATTTTTTTGTTTATATTCATTGTCATCATCCTGTTTATATTATTATTATTATTATTATTATTATTATTATTATTATTATTATTATTACTACTACGACTTTTATGTTTATATTCATTGTCATCATCCTGTTTATATTATTATTATTATTATTATTATTATTATTATTACGATTTTTATGTTTATATTCATTGTCATCATCCTGTTTATATTATTATTATTATTATTATTATTATTATTATTATTATTATTATTATTATTATTATTATTATTTATTCATCATTGTTATGTTATGTTTATTTATTTTACATTATCATTATTATTATTATTATTATTATTATTGCTATTATTTGTTTTATTATTATTATTGTTATTAATGATTTTATTTGTTTTATTATTATTATTATTATTATTATTATTATTATTATTATTATTATTATTATTATTATTATTATTATTATTATTATTATAGTTTGCATTTGTTCGATTAATTTACCTAGAATTATTACTAATATTTTGACATTATTTTTCCTGTCTGAGATTTAAATTTGAGTCGCATTATGTGAACACCCCCGTGACTCCCCAGATGGGTCGCGACGCATAGAGGGACATGTCGGTTGGGTGAGATCCTTCTATACTCTTTCTCATGTTATGTTTATTTGCAAATGAATATTTTATTTACGCACGCGTGAGATAAAAAGTCACAAAAATATTTCTATAATTAAATTGAAATTTTTACTAATAAAATCGGGACCAATATCCCTTATTTTAGCCAAGAAATAAAAGATATTACAATGAAATGAAGAGTTAGTTTTCTCCAAAAATGGGATCACTCATCCCGGTTTTCACCCAACAATCAAAACGATTTTTCGAACCCTCTTTAAATAAACACGAAAGAACCAATATTCCTAAATCTACAAACAAGAGCGAGGGAAACAATGTTTCTAAAACAAACGAATGTCCCGATTTATGTATGTTATACCCATGTGTGATTTTATTTGTTTTAAGGTTTAAGTTCATTTCTTTTTGGGCCATTGTAATTAATTTTGGGGCAATATTATTTAATTTTGGGATTGTATTCTGTCCCCATCTATATTTTTAATCTCCTTTTATTGGGGTTGTATTCCGCCTCTATTTCCCTTATAATTACGTGCTTGGTGTGTTTATCGTTTTCTTTTACCGTTTTCCTTAATTACTTCATTTACCGCTTTCTTTATCGCCTTTTTTATTTTCTTTATATGCTTTTAATGCGCCTTTAATTTATATGCATTGATCGTGTGAGATGAGAGGTAGAATTTTAGGAAGTTAAGAACTCATTTATAATTAACCAAAGCATGAATAAGAGGGAAGTTCCGAACACCAATCTCTGGTCTAAACCAATAAGAGGTTAGAAACTTTTTCCAATTTTTTGTAAATTGGGTGGCGACTTCGTGATACCTTAAAAGTGCCTAAAGGAGTCGTGGGGCTAAATATTTCTTTCCAATATTATATTGGGAAGCAAGCATCCAAAATGTCTGATAGCGCCCATGATCAAAAAAATGCGAACCAGCCCCTTAATCCTAAAAGCGGATTCACCGAGGGCCCTTACTGGGTTCGGCGCACATCACCCAGAGGTGGATGGATGGGATGCCATTTGGTGCATTCATGAGCAGAGTGTGTGTGCATGTGCACCGTCCGATTAATATGTGCACCACTTTTCAGCCTAATTGCACGGTGCGCACAACCCACTCGATCGCGATTTGATCATATGTAGGAAAGAGGAGCCAAATTTAGAATACAATAGAAAATTAAAAATTTTGAAAGGTCAAATGGTAAAAAATAAACAGTTATATGAATGAATTAATTTAAAAATTGATCTAAAAATATCTTAAATTTAAAGGGATTTTTTTTGGAAAAAAAAAGGAGGGGGGGGGGGGGGGGGGGAGGAGGGGCGCTCACCTATCACCTTCACCTGCATGCGTCACTGATTTCACCGGAAAACCTGCTAAAATTGCTAATCATAATTGCATGACTAATTGTGTAAATTATCCATGGTGATTAACTTAACTTTTAGAAATGTGATTAAAGGATATTTTCGGAATTTTACTTTTTGAATAAGTAGGTATAGTCCATGGTGATCCATTGTTGCACTTGGCGCACCATCCACCGCAAGGGGCATTTGCATACAGCCATTCACATCAACTTACCTTTCGATAATTTAATAACTCAGTATTTTTACCTCTTATAATAATAAAATTGTTTAATTTTATAAAACAATTATAATGTCTATAATATCCTTTTGCTTATACTGTTTTCTCCATTTTCATGTTTGATTTTCTAATAATTTTTTTTTTATTATTTCACTTCATTAAATATAATAATAAAATTAAAAAATTAATTAATCATTGATAACATCTCGGAATGTCGATACGTTTATGTAATTAAGGAAGTTACTTTTGACATTTATAATTGTCTAGAAAAATAATATTCGTTGAAAAATTAGACTTAAAATATTTTTACGGTCAAATCAATCTCGATGAAAGAAAATATTTTAAATAAAGAGAGGAGCCAATGCCTCCACATTTTCTTTATATTAGTATTCACCTTATTAATATTGGGCATAAATGCTTAACAGCTGTTAAAACGTCCGTCCAATTAATTGTGTAATGTTTGCAACGGATTTTTAATTACATTGATTATTTAACGGTCCATTTTTTATAATGCGGTGATATATTATTATTTAATTTTATAAAATGACAAATTAAGTAAAATATTTTTTTTTTCAAAAGTAACTATTAGCATGGGATGAAAGTAGAAGTATACTTGCTTGAATATGATATTTATGTGAATAATGAATTATGATGTATCAAAGTAACTGTTAAAAGTTCTTTAACAACATTAAAATATTACAAGGAAGAAATTATAGTGTAAATGTGTGGGTTAAATTCTAGCATGGTGATATTTCCAGAAGAGGATATGTGTTAATAGAAATGTGAACAAGAAGGGATATGCATGAGGGCTGGTAGAATTTTTTGTGCTGTTCTAATTCTGTTCCAATTTTAATCAAATGGATTTCGAAAGTCATTGAGACAGGGTTGAGTATTAATTATACTATTTGTGTCAAATTTCAGGTGCAACTGTATAGTTTGCTAAATACACGGTAATTGAAACCGTTTATAGAAGTTAGTTTGTAATTTATTAAAAATAATATTTATTCTCAAATATCATATAAAATTTACATTATCTTATAAAATTATTTATATAATTAATATATGATACTATAAATATATTTTTTTTGCCGGAAGTGTCATATAAATATGCATTATAGATAAATTTGGCAATTTTTGACCCAATTCAAAAATTTAACCCGAATTTTTATGAAAATGTGATCCAAATCTGAAACCAAACTCAGAGCAAACTCAAATGATTTGAACCTGAACTACCCAAGAAATTTAGTGATAACTACATAAACAACATTTGTGTAGAGGCCCATACAGTCGGCCCAATCCACCTGATAAGGCCCAAAACCCATCAATAAAGAGCACAAAACTTGAGCATGAAGGCAGCGCCACGTCCGATCAGACTGATGTGACAATGCGTCCAATCAGCCCACCGATACAAGGCAGCACCATGCCCTTCACCTGCTCCCTGTCGCTTCGCCGCTCACCTATTCTGACTACCAGTTATCACTGCCCAGGCACTCGAGTGCACTTCTCCCATCTCATATAAATAGCCCAACAAATAGTGGCACCAGGTATCAAATCTCTGAGACTCTCTCTCTAAGCATTCTCTCTCTAGAATGCCACTAACTTAAGATTCGGAGTGCTTACGCCTGGTCCGACCGGGCACTCTTTCTTGTAGATCTTAATCCGACCGACTCTCCTTCTATCTCACTACAAACTTCCAATCGGCTCATCTCTCTTCTAGATAAAGGCATTCTACGTCTTATCATTTGGTGCTTTCGTTGAGAGTTATGGCAAGTTCAAGATCAAAAGAGAATTCTGGAGAGCACAATCGCAGTGGCAATAGCCAGGGCAGATCTAGGCCCTCGGGGAGAAAAGAGAGATCTCCCAGGTCCCCAGCCAGGGGGAACCTTTTTCCAGAATTTAATGATGCCATTCTATGGCAACCGGAGAACACTCCCATCACAGTCAGGGATATGCGTGCCCTCCTTAGTGACTTCACTAAGAGTATTGTCCAAACAATCAGGAAGGGCAAGATGTTCAGAACCTTCGAAAGAGACCATGAAGAGGACTTTATGGACGAAGACTTCGGAAGCAGAAGAAACAAGGGCATCTCCATCAACGAGCCACGAGCTCATGACAGTGGAAGGGGCGTCACCAGGACCCCAGGAAGATACGACAAAGGGAAAAGGACAATGTCCTCAAGTAGGGACTCTACTTATTTCCCCAGCAGATCTTCCACCCCATCCATTGGGGATGACCTGCCCTTCATGTGCACGCCTAATCGCAGCCACTCCAGAAGGCCAAGAAATGAGTCCATCTCCGTGGCTATGAGCAGGGAAGACAAGTGGCTTAAATAAAAGTTCAGGCAGTTTGGCTTCACCAGTCCCAAAAAAGCCATGTTCGAAGGGAACACCTGCAAGAACACTGCCTGCCCATTTTGCAGGGAAATAACGGAGTCCGAGCTGCCTCCCAAGTGGAGAGACGTGGTGATGGATAAATATACAGGTAAAACTGACTCCACCACTCATCTAGCGGAATACTTGACAAAAGTGCAGGTCTACACCTACGATGAGAGGATAGCTTGCAGAATTTTCCCCACCGTCTTGGGAGGAGATGCTTTGAATTGGTTCCATGAGCTGCCGTAGGAATCAATCATCTCCTTTAGACAACTTAAGGAGTTATTCACCACAAGGTTTATCGTGCATACGCGCGCACCAAAATCGGTGAACGACCTATATAATCTCTACAGAAATCCGATGAAAGTCTTAGAGGCTACATCAATAGGTTCCAAGCTACCATGCCTGAAGTGAGGAACGTGAGTGTAGAGATGGAGACTGCCGCCTTGGCTGGGGGCATCATAGATCGCCCATTGTTCGAATCAATAACTACAAGACCCACAGTTAATTTCTCTGATCTGATGGAAAGGGCTAGACAGCACATCCAGATGGATGACGCCCTGAGGTGCAACAGGGAAAGAAGGACCAACGTCATGGATCAGCTACAGCATCCAGATGGACGGTCATTTAATAGAGCTCTCTTGTTCGAACCGATAGCGAGGAGCCCGAACAGAGCCGCAACCTCAAGAAATTTGGGCAAGCGAAAAGAGTCCGGACGGGAAAGAGCCGAACGCTTGGACGACCGGTCAATCAGAACATTTACCCCGCTCAACACCAATTCGGCTTAGGTGTTGATGTGGATTAAGGAAAAGCACAGTAAGGTCAATTGGCCCAGAAGGCTGTCCGAGCGAAGCAGAACTGTAAGGGACCCTAGCAAATATTGTGAGTTTCACAGAGACGTCGGTCACACGACCGACGAGTGCACCTCGTTGAAGAAGAGATTGAGCGTCTGATACGAAGGCGGTCCCTCAAAAAATTCATAGGTCCGGCTAGAGGGGAAAGTCCCTGTAGACGGCCGGACCCCAAGAAGGATGACTCTGGCTCGAACGACGATGACGAGCATAGAAACCCAAGGAATGCCGACCCACGCAGGCCGTATGCCGGAGTGGTAAACATGATCACCGAAGGATCATCCTATGGAGAGGACCTATCCATAAAAAAAGAAGGGGAAGGGTGTTTATCTTTCTCACCAAGCCGAACAGCATGCTCCAGTCACCATATCAAGCAAAGAGGAGCGAGACGTAATGTTCCCTCACGAGGACGCTCTCGTCGTCAGAGCTCGGATTAACAATTTTAATGTTAAAAGGATTTTGGTAGACAACGGCAGTGCTGTCAATGTGCTCACCCTTCAAGCCTACTGAGCCATGGGACTTCCAATAGAAGAGCTAAAGCCGAACACCACTCTGCTGATCGGGCTCGATAATGCTACTGTCCCGGTGGCGAGATCTATTGAACTCTTCGTCGAGCTTGGCCAAGAGGCACTCGCCTATGCCTGTAAGGTAACATTCATGGTAATTGACATGATCTTTGCTTATAATTCCATCTTTGGCAGGCCACTGCTTTTTCAAATCGGAGCCGTTACAAGCATACGGTACATGGTGATGAAAATTCCCACCCGAGGGGGCGTTGCCATTCTGAGAGGCGATCAAAAGGCATCCCGTGAGGCATACGTCACCATGATAAAGCAACAGAGGGAGGCCATTATTGTGGAGCCAGGGTTGGAGCGGCCCGAGCGGGCAGAGAGGCTAAGAATGGATCCCGCCAAAGAGGTGAAAACAAAGGCATTGTCAAAGGGTAAAAACGTCCAGGTTGGGACCAGCATGAGTGTAGAAACAGAGGATGCCGTCATGCAGGTCTTGACCATCAACCAAGCATCCTTCACCTGGAAGCCAGAAGATATTCCTGGCATTGATCTTAAAGTGATCACCCACAAACTCAATGTGGACCCAACTCACCCTCCGGTAAGGCAGAAGCTGCACAGGCTTGCACTCGAGCGGAGGAAGTTCATATCTGAGGAGGTCAATAAGCTACTGAAGATCGGGATGATCCGAGAGGTAGACTATCCAGAGTGGCTTGCCAATGTGGTCCTAGTGATGAAGAAGACAGGGAAGCTACAGATGTGTCTGGACTTTACAGACCTCAACAAAGCATGTCCAAAAGACAGCTACCCCTTGCCAAGCATAGACCAACTGGTAGATGCCACTGCAGGCCATGGAATCTACTCCCTCCTCGATACATATGTTGGCTACCATCAAATCCTGATGTGGCTCTTAGACAATGTTATTGAAACCGGACCGGATAAAGAACCAGCAAGGCTGAGGGTTTGTGGTTCGACCGGGTTCAACCAGATTTTTTTCTATTTTTTAAAATATTATTAATTAGTATAATTTTTATAAATATTACTATATAAACACTCAAACAAAAATAAAATCTATCAAAGCATTTAACATATGCCACAAATATACTAATAATAAGTTACAAAACATATTAAATATTCACCAAACATAAGTTTTAAACATTCAAATAAATTCATTTTACATTATATATATTTAAAAAAATCATTTTCATCGCTCATTATCATTGTCATTCTCATTGGACTTTTTTTTTATAAAGGGTGTATTTTAAAAAAATATTTTGTTTTATTTTTTTTAATTTTGGAGGTTTTCTTTTTTTTTTTTAATTTTATTTTTTATTTTGTTTATTTCGATTATGTCATTAGCAGAAATATATGTTTTTTATTTTTCATAAATTTTTTTTTATGTACAATACATTTTTATTAGAAGTATGAATTTCTATTTCAATTATATAGTCTATTACCTAAAAAGAAAAAAATATATTATTTAGATGGAAGGAGATGAATTGAGTGATTTTTTTTTATAAATAATGTGTTTTAAAAAATAATTTGAGTTTTGGGGTGTTTTAAAAATAATTTGTGTTTTAAAAAAATAATTTTTTATTTCAATCCGATTTTTTCCCGGTTTTGGCCGGTTTTTTTCAAATCCAATTTTATATAGTCAAACCAACCAATTTTCAGTCCGGTTCGCGGTTCAACCGGTTGAACCTACCGGTCCGGTCCAATTTTAATAACTATGCTCTTAGATCAGGAGAAGACCAGCTTTATCACAGATGACGGAACCTTCTGTTATAAGGTGATGTCGTTCGGCCTGAAGAATGCGGGTGCCACGTATCAGCGTCTGATGAACAATATTTTTAAAAACTATATTGGGCAGAATGTGGAAGTATATGTGGACGACATGATCATTAATAGCAAGAGCCCTGAAGAACACCCTGCCGATCTGGCAAAAGTTTTTTGCATATTGAATAAATTTCGAATGAAGCTCAACCCCGAGAAGTGCATATTCGGGGTCCCATCGGGAAAATTTTTGGGTTTTATGGTTTCTCAAAGGGGGATTGAAGGTCATCCTTGAAATGCAGCCCCCTAGAAGCATAAAAGATGTTCAGAAGCTAAATGGGAGAATCACTGCCCTTGGAAGGTTCATATCCTCCTCAGCTAAGCGATGCACTCCTTTCTTCAAGAAGCTGAGGAAGAATGAGACTTTCAGCTAGGGAGCAGACTGCCAGCAGGCTTTTGAAGAATTAAAGAAATTCCTCACTAACCCGCCACTGCTCAGCTGACCGATCCTAGGTGAAAACTTGTATCTCTACTTATCCATCTCTGGTCAAGCCATTGCAGGTGTCCTGGTCAGGAAGAAGGAACCCAACAGCTGCCTGTATATTATGTGAGCCAAGTGCTTAGAGGTGCAGACTTGAAAAAGGGTCCAGTCGAGCAGCTCATCATTGCCCTCATGATATGCACGAGAAATTTAAGACAATACTTCGAGGTGCACACGATAGTGGTCCGGTTGGGTCATCCAATCAGAAAAATTCTCCAGACCCCCAACCTTGAGGGCAAAATGGTGGGATGGGCAATCAAGCTCTAGTCGTGGGATGTGAGGTACGAGCCCAGGACGGCAATAAAGGCCCAGGCTCTAGCAGATTTTGTTGCTGAATACGCCGGCGAAGAACCCGACAATCAACCCAAGCTTCAAAAATGGGAAATAATTGTAGACGGCGCAGCAAACGATACCCAAGAAGGCGTGGGCATTGTAATAACAGGCCCCTTGGGCATCGTAATAAGGTACGTAATAAAACGTTGCTTCAAAACTACTAATAATGTGGCAGCATACGAAGCGCTCCTTCATGGGTTGAGACTACTCCAAGCCATCCGACTAGAGTCAGTAACCATCAAGAGCGACTCCTAACTCGTAACAAGCCAAGTCTTGGTCACCTTTGAAATCAGAGAAACCAACATGATCCAGTACCTGGCGAAAGTCAAGGCAGCATTCCAAATACTTGAAGAATCTGGATCAGAATGGAATCTCCAGAAGGTGCCAAGGGATCAAACTTTAGATGCCGATCGGCTCGCAAAAATGTCTGCCTCCGAACAAAGAGTAATAGAAGAAAACATTACTGTCATCGACCAAGCCTCCTCCTCCTTAGACGAGCCTGAAATGATGGAGATCGATCAAGGGGATGAAACCTGGATGAGCCCGATCAAGCGGTACCTGCAAACAGGACAACTACCACAGGACAAGATTGAGGCCCGAAAGGTATCACACAAATCCCTCAATTACTCCATTATTAATGGTGATTTGTACAAAAAAGCTTTTAGTCATCCTTAGCTCAAGTGCGTAACGGAGGAAGAAGTAGACTATATCCTGAGAGAGATCCATGAAGGTATTTGTGGGGCATACGAAACTAGCAGGGCTATGGCAAGAAAAGTACTCCGGACCGGATACTTTTGGCCAAGCATTTTTAGAGATGCCCAGGAAAAAGTAAGAAGATACCAGCAATGCCAGATTCATGGAAGGGTCATGAGACAGCCCGGAGCAGACCAATAGCCGATTGAAATCGCATGGCCATTTTACTAGTGGGGCCTGGATATCCTGGGATCTGGACATCCTAGGACCTTTCCCTCAAGGTAAAAGGCAGATGAAGTTCCTCATTGTAGCAGTCGACCACTTCTCCAAATGGATCGAAGCAGAACCTCTAGCAACGATCACAACAGAGAGGGTCAAAAACTTCTCATGGAAGAACATCATCTGCAGGTATGGCTTACCTAACATTTTCATTACAGATAATGGCAAGCAGTTCGATAGGTCCACCTTCAAAAAATTTTTCCAAGGCTTGAACATCAGCCTGAGATTCACCTCAGTCACTCACCCTCAGAGCAACGGGATAACAGAGGTCTCTAATCGGACCATCCTAGAAGGGCTGAAGAAATGATTGGGTGAAGAGAAGGGCAACTGGACTGAAGAACTGCAGAGTGTTCTATGGTCTTACAGAACTTCACCAAGGACGGGCACTCATCAAAAGCCATTTTCTCTGATCTATGGCTCCGAAGCAATGATACCCGTAGAGGTCGGCCTGCCATCCTATCGATTAGCATTCTATTCTGAATGGACGAACGTTCAGGAGAGATGCCAGGACCTAGACTTGATAGAAGAAAGGAGAGAGGACGCCTACGCTAAAATCGCCGCCTATAAGCAGAGAGTCGCCAGATACCACAATGCAAAGGTGAAGTCTAGAGCTTTTAATGTCTGTGATCTAGTACTCAAAAAGGCAGACATAGGCTCAGGAAATGCAGGAGTCGGGAAGCTAATGCCAAATTAGGAAGGGCCCTATGAAGTCTCCAAAGTCTTAAGCCCGAGCACATATAAGCTCCGAATAATAGATGGGCAAGACATCCCCAGGAGCTAGAATGTTAAAGTACTCAAGAAGTACCACATGTAGTAATGTATCGAGAATTGAATTCAATCAATAAAGAAGTTCTTCATCTCTGTAAAAGGCCTGCATGGTACGATTCATACGCTAGGCTTGATGCTCATTCCAAGCCGAAAATGTGAAAGTTAGAATCCATTTGTTTGCACGACACGCTCATCCGTTAAGATCGACGATATTCCCGATCTAAAGATATGGAAACCATGAGCCACACATCGGCTCATCCGTTAGGATCGACGATATTCCCGATCCGAAGATACGGGAAATGCCTAATTTCCATTGACTCATTCTCTAGGTTCGATGCCAATCCTGAACCGAAGACGCGAGGGCCAAGTAGTAGTAAAAGTTTCTCCTAAGTTACGCATTGGCCAGCAATCACGGATCGAAAGGCAAACTAAAAATGCTAACTTGATGAACGAAACTATTCACCTAATTCTAGGTCTATACGAGGCTAAGAAGTCATTTGCTGGCCTTGAAAGTTATTGGTTCCAATTCAGGAAGTATCTATGATTAATCAGTTTATCAGTTTAGCAAATTATATGCGATAATACGAGTTATCGAAAAAGAAAGTAATTCATAACTTGGAAAGTTTGCAGTTTACAGAAAAATTGCAATTCATTGAAGAAACAATATGCTATACAGCTTACAAAAATCAGTACAAAAACATAAAGTATACAATGAAAAATCTAATCTAAAGTCTCTATATCTACAATTTGTACATCAGCAGGACCCGAGACCTGATCAGAGGTTGGCTCTATGCTCGACTCAGCAGCAGGCTCTACATTTGGCTGGGCAGCAGGCTGAGAAGGATCGACAGCCACCTCAAAGATTGGCTCCGCTGGCAAAGAAGCGCCAATCTCAACTCCAGGGAGCACGTCTGGCTGAACTTCAGTCGGCGAAGGATCTTCAATGGACGATGGCGCTCTGTCGGTTGCCTCCTCTCTGGGAGCCTCCTCCTCATCATCACTAGATAGTGGATTGGGTACAGCACTCGAATCCTCCATCCAGTCAAGATCGGCCCCAGGGAAGCACCTCCCAGCCTCATAGATCAGCCGAGACAGCAACTTTCCTTGAGCTTCTCCCAGTTGATTAAGAAGCTGCTCCTTTTGAGAGGCAAGCTCCTCTTTAAGCTTCTTCTTCCAGGAGGTCTCCTTGTCCTCCAAAGCAACCTTCAACGAATCCCGCTCAGCTTGAAGTTGGTCGCACTCTACCAAGGCTTTGCTCCTCTCTCCCTTGGCCTTGGCACTCTCAGTTCCTAGAAGCTGGCACTCGATGCTCAATCTGCTCGCCTCCTATTCGAATCTCTTACACTGAGCACTATCAGCAGCTAGGCGCGAGACTTCTCCCTTTAGGCGATCGACCTTGCCTAGACGAGCCTTAAGCTCCTAGGCATGCCGAGAGGCCTCCTTCTTCAAGTCTACCACCTCTGAGCGTAGGGAAGACGCCTCTTTCTTGGCAGCATCGCGTTGAGCATCTGCCTCCCCTTTCGCCTTGACAGCATCTTTTGACCTTACCTCCAAGAAGCTCGCCATGCCGTGCATGCGCAGGCCCCTTTTGATCAGCTAAAAAAGAACAAAAACAAAAATATTAGTAAAGGAAAGCAGCGTCAATCCCCAGACATCATGAAATGAGCTGGCCAAAAGTCCCACCTCTAGGCTCTGTTGGTTGAACATGCTGAGCTCCCGGGTGAGCAAGCTGGGATCTCCCATGACCTTGAAGTTATCATCCTGAAGAATACCCTGGCAAAGGTAACTGGCAACTACTTTATTGTTCGTTGACCAGTCATTGCCGAAGTTTTCTTTCAGCACGTCCTTTAAAGGCACAGTTTGCCTCTCAGGGGCTCCCCTAGCAGCTCGCCGGGCTGACTCACCTTGGATCAGTGCCTTGCCCTTTGCTGCCACTCGGGCATTTGAGGCAGCCACCATCTCCGCAGCTGAATGTTAGGAGGAATGACAGCTGGCAGTGCTTCATCAGAATCGGACTCCTCCTCCAAGAGTAGCCATCTGTGTCGAGGCTGATCCTCAGCACCAGTTTGGGGGGCCGCAGGTCCGGAGATGACCAAGGTTGTGTGAGGGGCGGGGATCGCAGCAACTGGGACAGCAGGGGGAGGAGCATCCATCGGACCCCGCGAAGTGTGCACTTCTGAGGCGGGCAGGATCTTCCTTTTCTTTATTTTCCTCTCCTCCCTCGTAGCCCGATCGGCGTCCCATTTGGCCTTAGCCCGAGTGGTGAGCTGTTTCGTCATGTCATTCCCTCCAGCCATCGCAGATGCATCACAGAGACAAACAAGATAAGTATTTCTTTTCAAAAAAATATACAGGCAGTGCATATGCAATGCATGAATGTCAACTCATGTTGTTCCCTCTAATACAATCCTAATGCTCACGTTCTGCATTTTCTGAAGCTTCGGAGCTATAAAACCCGAACAATGTCCCCAGAAGGAAGCTGGACTTGTAGGGTCCCCCTTGTCTCGCCACAGTGTCCATCAATTTCTTGATGTCGCCTTTATACAAAGGCTGACCTGCGGCTTGGTCCTTTAAGATGGTGGCTCCATCCGATTGGGTAAGGCGCAACCCGAATCCACCAATCATCCCCACCAGGAAGAACCTCTCCTTGTACCCTTTCATCGAGGTGGGGATATGGACGAGTTTTCTCTTCGGTCGGCTAGTGAAGAAATACTCTGTCCCATCGCTCCGACCCGATATGTAGAAGAAGTGGGTGAAGAGATCCAAAGTCGGGGCCACTCCCTCTATCTTACACAGGATCTTGAAGCAAGCCATCGATCTCCACCCGTTCGGATGCAATTGATTTGGGGCAATCCCGTAACCTTCCAATATTGCTATCTCGAAGGCGCCAAACGGAAGTCTCAGCCCTGCATCCAAGCTCCAAAGGTGGCAAATGAACCACACGTTCTTCTGGTGGCCGAAAGGCCCATCCGTCACCACCATGGAATCAGGGTAGGGCATCACAAACACGTCATCAGGAAAGCCATATTTATAAGGAACTTCAGCCACTTCTCTAGGGCTCAACCTGGAACAGCGCTCAGCCACCGGCTTATCGCTGTACTCCTCCATAAAACTCCTATCTATTGACCGACCACTTCTGGAGGCCATTTTCAACACAGTAACCCTAATCTCTAAATGGGGTGAAGTGAGTTGAATGCAAAGGTGCAATAGAAAGAACAGAGAAAAAATCAAAGGCAGGAGAGAAGGGATTACTTACTTGATTGAAGGTGCTTTGGAAAATTTCAGGGAATAGAAAGCAAAAGACCACCAGAACGTGAAAGATGAAGGAAGCGAGAAGAAAATTCAGCAGAGTCTCTTTAAGAATCGCAGAAAAGTGAAGAAAAAATGCCCAGAAGTTACCTTTTTATAGGCGAAAGCTTCTCGGGGACGCCAAACGTCTCACCACAGGATGCTTGCCACGTGTTCTAATAGCATCATTGTTGTACGAAGAATGAAGCGTCACCCTCGGTGAACGTGCAACAACATTAAATGAGACAACTGTCTCAACAGGCTCGTCTCTTCATATGAGCACCTTTCAAAATTCAAAAATTCCGCCAACGGATGTCTCCCGATCGACACGACTCAAAGTAAACTCTCCCTGAGTGGAGCAACTCAAGGCAAATTTATGCCCGATCGGACCCTTTGAGGGGGGATAAGTGATAACTACATAAATAACATTTGTGTAGAGGCCCATCCAGTCAGCCCAATCCACCTGGCAAGGTCCAAGGCCCATCAGTAAAGAGCACAAAGTTTGAGCATGAAGGGAGCACCACGTTCGATCGGACTGATGTGACAACGCGTCCAATTAGCCCACTGACACAAGGCAGCGCCATGCCCTTCACCTGCTCACCTACTCTGACTGCCAGTTATCACTCTCCAGGCACTCGAGTGCACTTCTCCTATCTCATATAAATAGCCCAACAAACAGTGGCACCAAGTATCAAATCTCTGAGACTCTCTCTCTAAGCATTCTCTCTCTAGAAAGCTACTAACTTAAACTTCGGAGTGCTTATGCCTGGTCCGACCAGACACTTTTTCTTGCAGGTCTTAATCATCCGACCGGCTCTCATTCTATCTTACTACAAATTTCCAATCGGCTCTTATCTCTTCTAGATAAAGGCATTCTACGCCTTATCATTTAGGATCGAAACCGATTTGAACCCGAAACTAGAAAAATCTGCTTGAAAATACTTGAAAGCCAACCCGAATCTGTAACCCTAATTTTTCAATTAAATTTTATTTTGTCATATTTATTATAAATTATTGTTTAATATTATATATATACTTTCAAAAATAATATTACACACGCATAAATATATACACATATATTATATTAATAATTTAACATTTTATTAATATATCTATCTCAATTTTTATATAAAAATTAAATTTAATTGAAAGAAAAGATAAATATTTAATTGATTAAATTTTAAGCAACAAGTAAAAAATAAAAAGAAAAGAAACAAAAAAAAAAAAATTAAACGGGATCAACTAAAATTTAATACGACGTCATTTTTGTTAGTATATACATATACATATATTTTATTAAAATAGATATTATCATAATATCAAATTTCTAACCTCTTGACTTATTTTTACTCTTTTCTATTGCTCATTCCTTCATCCTACCGCCAAAAATCTCAAATATCATTTTTTTTTTCTTTTTTCTATTGCTCATCCCCTTATCTCACCACCTTATTTGTTTCACTTTATCTCTATTATCGTCAGAATTTAAGTTTCGGCATCAAAATAATGTAATTTTACTAATAGTTTGGTCTGTTCAATTTTAGCAGTTTTTAAATATTAAAAATTAAAATTATATAACTGAATTTCTATTTCAAAACCGAATCGAATATATCAAATTATTTTCGGTTCATTTTTCAGTCCATTTTGATATGGTGAGGACTGATTTGAATTTTGGTCCAATTTTTTTTATTTCTAATTGTGATCCGAAATCTGATCTGAATCCACCCGAAAAATAAGTGATACCAGGAACATAGCAAAAAATTGAATTCAGTAGGGTCAAAAATTATTATTGATAAAAAAAATCAATTTACATAAAAAATAATAAAAATAACTTATTAATATGATAATAATATATATAACAATACTCATATTAAGTTATTTTTAGTGGAATTAATTTTTAATGAAAATATTTAAATGTATTAGTGAGATCAATTTTTAATGGGGTCAATTGTTAATGGAATCATTTAATATGGTTAATTTTGAAAAAAAAAATTACCATAAATGTTTTAAAAAATTTTCTACGTTGAGTGTGATCAATTGACCTCATATATTATATGCGAGTTACGTCCTAAGTGGCCCAATCTAAAAAATTTAAATCCCAAAAAGAACTGAATCGAAGTGATTCAAATCCATCCGCCCCAATCCATTTGCCAAATCCAATTACAGTGAAGAACTACACAAGTATGAAATTTTATGATATGCAAACAGATAAAGGGAAAAAAAAAAGGCAAAAATGATTTTTAAAATCTCTGAAATTGTAACTTTTTTCTATTAAATTCTTTAACTATTATTAAATTGGATTGAGTTTTCAAAATTTTTATTTTAATATATAATTAAATAAAATAATATTATTATTTTAACATACATACTTTTTTATAGAATTTTAACATACATTAAATATAGATAAAATGCATTTACAAATCTTTGAATTTTTTTTACTATTAAATTTTTGAATATTTATTTTGCAATATTGATTTTTTAAATTTTTATTTTGTACACATAAGCTTTCAATAAAAGAAAAATGAAAAATTAAATTATAAGTTTTGTTTGGCACATTTTTAGTATTTCCGTTTGTATCTCAATTTGATGTGTTTTTATGTATTTATTGTAAATTTTAAGTTAATCAATATTTTATATTAATACTTCAACCTCAAATTGACAAGAGTATTAACTATTTCTCATTAATTTGAGTTTAAGGTGCATATATCAAATGCGCATAAAACGTAATATATTATTTAATTTTTCATTTTCTATATACTAAAAGTTTAATGTGTAAAAAATTAAAGTTGAGAAATTTAATATTTCAAAATAAATTTTTAGAAATTTATTAAAAAAATTTAAAAAAATTCAGAGAGTTGTAAGGTTTTTTGTTTGCTATAAATATATTAACTCTCATTTTTTCTTTTATTAAATTCTTATTAAAAATTGGATGATCTAACGTAATGTAATAATAATTAAAAATTCAAAAGCAAAATAATATGGACTTTTTTATAAATAATATTTTTAAGAAAATATTTAGAATTTTAGGGTTTGTTGAAAGATGTTTGAAAATGTGGGGTGTTTTATATTTTCGCAGCACAGTATTGCGGCGCAGCACTTTGCTAAAGAAATGATTTTTTTTTTCAACTTTTCAAATATTGGAAAGCTGCACAAGCAACGGGCAGCACAGCTTTTCCAAATGGAAAAGTTGCCCAGCTTTTTATTTTTTATTTTTAATATATAATAATAATATATTACTCAATATATATATTGACAATATTATTATATTATATTATTATAATTTTTGATTTGATATATATTATATATATATTTTTTGTTTTAGTGCCTTCAACTTGAAGATAAATACCAATTTGGACAATAATTAGATAATATTTAAATTCGATTTCTTTAATGATATTTATAATTGTATTAAATAATATTATATATATATATATATATAAATTGTCTGTATCAAATAATGTTACTACTAAGAAAATACATGGTTTAGTTATTGATTTTAATCATATTGAAAAATCAGCTAATGATATATTATATTCTTTAATGATATTTATTTTTATATATGGCAAACAATGCAAGGAGATCTTTTTATTTTTTAAGAATTTTGATTATAGATTAATTGTCTGATTTGTTTTTTTCTTTTTAATTTGATATTCAGCTGAGTTATAGTACATTTATTAAATACCTAAGTGACGGGAAATTATAACACATATAATTTAACGGAGGTAACATTAAATAAATGTACCTACCTCTTGTAGCGCAGAAACTAGTTGCGGAAGCGTCTACCAAGATCTCGTTTGTTTTTGGTCACTGGTCTGGCTTTTACCCACTCGGGGTAAGAGCAGCTAGATCACAATCTAAATGCCCCTGAAAATAAGACAGAAAACTGTGAGTGGGAACGAGCAGCCTTGCGGCATGTACGTTTTCTCGTTACCAAATTATGAGGACCTCACCTCTATTTATAGAGGTCCTAATGGCTAAAAACCTAACTCTAGTTTAACTCAGACTATTTCTGAGATAATATTTGGTAATTTAATTTAGATTAAATAACTTAATTTAATCTAGATAGGAACTCAATCCTTTATAGAGTCATGGGCGTATCCCAACTCTATCATCTCCCACTCGCGCATGACGGAACGTATTCCAGTCTTAATCTTCAGTTATACTGGCAAATAGATTGTGTGACCAGCATACCTCGAGAGCACTAGTGCTATACACCTGTTAGGGATATATAGCGTCTCGGAAAACAAGATCCTCTTCTTCACGTATGCCTAACCCTAGATTGCCTTCTCACATTCACTGTTTTAACTCATGATCTCATAAAACAATTTTCGTGTTCACTATTATATTTCTACTCATAGAAACTATAATAGACCGGTCAGTGAACCACGAAACCTTATGAAAGTGATCAGAAGGCTATCTTCCCCTCTTACTGTATGCCATCCATCATGATTCAATTCGCTTTTCTAGTTAGATCCGCCAGGCCTAAATTTTTCCCGGACCTCTTTGAAACTAACTAAGCTAGCCACATTGAACCATACTTCAGGGATAAGTTAAGGGTTCTAAGGGTCGAAATATAAATAGGGTCTCACAATAGGGAAAGTTGAGATCAATTATATTATTAAATTCCCATCCCTGTGGTCACATAAGCACACACGGTATAAAACATGTGTTATGATGTTCTTTCCTTCCCTTAAAGGAGCGCATGTCTCACATTTCTATAATGTGTATATTAAAACACCATACAGAAGCGTAAGGTTGCGATGCACCGAAGCACCCTACTTTAGTCCGCTTACTTAAGGACTACTTTTGGCTTTTCAGACAGAACATGGTAGTTACATATAACTGACCATCGGATTTCATACAATCCTTATTTTGGATCTCAATCCAAAGCATACAATTTTATGTATGTCTTTATCTCGCACCTTAACAAGACTCATTTTGTAATTTCTGCAAGACGGCACTTTTATTTTGAACAGGCTCTCGAGCTTTCTCATATGTTCAAAAATCGCCTCATCTTAGTTTTTGCCAACTCATTGACAAAACTAAGGTAAACACCCTTGTGAGTGGGCTACTTCTCTGTCTGACATGCTCAATCTCATATCAATAACAGTAAATATTTACACATAAACATTCACACTCATGTATTGCCAACAATGAACTTTAGTTATTATTCGCAAATAATAACGTTAAGGGATTATATAAAGTATAACAGTACCAATTAAATTCTACACAAACCTCGAGATCTAATATGTCTCTCAAAACACATCTCTCGTCATAGGTTTACTCAACGGATCTGCGTGCGTAGAAACGTACTGTAAGTTCACTTCTCCTCGTGCAACAATATTTCTCATGTATTAATACTTAATGCCGATACGCTTAGCTCCACTATAAGCTATCAATGACTGACTGTCACTAAAGACTGTCATTAATACCTCTAAGACAGTTACTCTTAAATGGCTCACAAACCATTTCAGCCAAACTATCTCTTGTACTGCAATTGAGGAAGTGACAAATTCAACTTCCACTATTGATAGGGCTACACGGGTTTAATTCTTGTTACTCCTCGAGATGGCACTCTTGCCAAACAAGAATTTAAACCTGAGGTGGATGCCTTCTCATCCACATCTCCTGCCCAATCAACGTCTCTGTATTCTCTCAATGCAGATCATTTTCTTAATAATAGAGAGAATAGGCTTCAGTACCTCTAAGGTATATAAGTATCCATTCAATTGCTTCCAATGTGCTTTGTCTGGGTTAGATTGATATCTATTTACCATGCCCACTGCATAACATATATCATGTCTTGTATACAACACTGCATACATAACACTACCCATGGCACTGTCATATATATTGAACGCTCCTCATACGTTCAATTTTCCTGACCTCATAGGACACACATCTTTGCTAAGAAACTGATTCTTGGCAATGGGGTAATCTATGAGTTTGCAGTTTTGCATATTAAATCGCTCAAGGTTTTTTTTTTTTTTTTGATATATTTCTCTCAAGAAATAGACAACAATCTTCTTGAATGATCTCTTGAAATCTTAACTTCAAGAATGTAATATGCACAACTCATATTATTAGTCTCAAAGTTGGACGATAACCAATCTTTGATTTTATTTACGTACCATTTATCATTTTTAGCTTTAAGTATGTCGTCTACATACAATGCCAAAATGATGAATTCATTTTCAGAGTTTTTACTATAAACACAATGATCTTCATCAATCATGTTGAACACATTCGGCATGATTATATGATGAAGTCTCAAGCACTATTGTGTTGAAGACTGTTTAAGGCAATAGATTGAACACATCAATCAGCAAACCTTATGTTTGCTGCCTTTTCCGATGAAACGTGTAGATTGTTTCATCAATTTCTCCATTGAGAAAAGTAGTCTTTTCATCCTTTTGATGAAGCTCTACGTTCAAACTCGCCACTGTGGCTAGAATGAACCTTATGTACGTAAATTTTACAACAGATGAGAAAATCTACTCATAGTCAATCTCTTTCTATTGTATGAACCCCTTAGCGACCAGCCGAGTCTTATATCTTTCGATACTTCTTTCAGCCTTTCGCTTTACTTTGAGAATACATTTATTCTCAATTTGTGTCCTTCCAGTAGATCAACTAGTTCTCAAACATGGTTTGATCTCATGGATGCCAATTTCCTTTTCCATTGCTTTAGTCCATTTTTCTCTTAAATGGGCATGAAAGAGCTTTTTGAATAGGTTTTATGCTCTTTCTAGTCTTGTTGGGATAACCAAAAGGGCTTCGTTCAGGCCTTCAATTTTAAATTGTCGGCATGAAACACTTATCCTTTTAGATTTTTTGCAGTTCTGAATCTTGATAAACATGTCTCATATATTTATCGTGATTCACAATGCTCCCACTGGGATCATGTTCCATACTCCCACTGGAGTTAGGAATACTATATTCTTTCCTCCCACTGGAGTCAATAATGCTCCCATTCGAATCAGGTCTCGAACATCCGAATCGTTTGAAGGGTGAAGGTCTTAACCTTCTTCCTCTAACTCCCTCCCACTCGGATGGAGTGATCCCGATCGTTCCTCTACCTGAAATTAATAGAAAGTGAAATCTCAATTCACTTCGCCCCACTTAGAAAAATTCATTCTCTTAAGAATGTGACGTCTAGTGATTCAAATTCCGTCACTGTGCCATTTTCTTACTCACCCATGAAAATGTATCCTTTTGATACTTCAGAATATCTCACATAGATACTCTTCTGCCTCTTGGTCTCAAATTTACCAAATTGAGGTATCATGGACGTAAGCATTATAACCCAAAAGTTATAAATGGCTTAGGTCAACTTGTCGACCATTTCACAACTCATAAGTTGTGGTGATGATAGATTTGGAGGGCATACAGTTTAGAACATATGTGGCAGTCAACAAAGCATCTCCCCAATAGAAGATAGGCAAATTTGCCTCTGCCATCATAGATCTAACCATATATATATAGGAGAGTCTTATTTCTCCTTTCCTCAACACCGTTTTGTTGTGGATTTCAAGGAATGAACAACTGATATTCAATCCTTTTTCATCACATGAAACTTTAAGTTTATCTGTAAGATATTACTGACCTCTGTCAGTTCTTAAAGTTTTGATCTTTTTATCTAATTGATTCTCAGCTATACTCATATAAGTCGTGAAGCAACTCAATGCTTCTGACTTGTGAGAATTCAAATAGACATGACCATACCTAGTATAGTCATATATTAATGTGATGAAATAGTAGGCCCCATGCCTTACCCTCACATTCATTTGACCACATTCGTCAGAATGGACTAACTGCAACAGAAATTCGCTTTAGTTCCTTGTTCGAATGATTTTCTAACTAGTTTTTCCTTTTAGGCAATGCTTACATGTAGGTAATTCAACCTTATTTAAATCGCCTACTAAACCTTCTTTGACTAACCGACTCATTCGGTTTTATCCAATATGGTTTATTATAGCATGCCATAATTCTACATTATTCTCATAACAATGTGAAAAATAATAAATTAAAGGAAAATAGGTATGGTCCACATCCATAACCAGAACCATAATAGAAATCATTCAAGCATAAGCGTACACTGTTATCTTCAAAAATAAATTGAAAACAAATTTCAATAAATCAAGAAGAGAACCTAAATTTCATAACAAAGGTATCTCGATTCCTTGTTATATAGTCCATTGGTTCTAAATCTATCACCCACAAAGGATGAAATTTAGAACTAGATACATAAATTCCACTCACTCTTGAGTCAGAATAGTGTATCTTTTTAGGCACAATGCATCTCTTGCATAGTGTCATTTCTATAGGCAATCGAAACATTTCACTCTTGAAAAGTTTTATCTCATTTTTGCCTTTGGACCTTACGTGATTCTATTCCTTTTACTTTTCAGTCTCTCAAGCCTTTTTCTTTACCCTATTGATGAAGCTTATTATCTTATTCTAATGAGAACTCATTCTATTAGAACAGGATAATGCCATATGACATTGACCTTAATCACTGTCAGACGGCCTCTTTGCAGCTTCAAATAACAAGTGATATCCTCAAATGTCTTTTGCTTATCTATGCGAGTTAGGTGCATCCTCACATGCTACCAACTCTTGGGTAAAGAACGGACAACAGTTTGGACCTACTGCTCATCAGTCACTTGTGACTAAGTTCACTAAGCTCACTTTTCCTTTCCATCTCTCTTAGATGTTTTCGCATCGAATAATCAGACATTTCTGATATGTATCAAATTTGATCATCAATGATCGGAGCTTATTTAGAGTCACATCTCTGAATTTCTCCTGCAAACCAATCCACAGATCTATTGCATTTTGATACTTGCGAAATTGCTTAGTGATGCAACATAGGCATCCCGGTCCTGCTTATGCTACGTTATAGTATCATCCTCAAGTTCAGCCATAACCGAACTTGAAGATTTAAGAGCCTCTTGCTCTTCAAGCACATACTGGATCTTTGTATTCCAGATTTCATAATTATAACTTGGAAGCAGCATCCATTAAAATCCTCTGATCTCAAATGGAACAATGTTGCACATATTTAAAAGAGATAAAGCAATACATGCAATTTACTATACACCTGAAATAATAACCTAGTAAAATTTTCTATTAGACTCAAATTCGAAAAGGCTACTTATAGTATCCAATTACCCTCTAAGTCCTAATTTCCAACCTTATAGGTTAAAATTTCATGCATAATAAATCTGAATTATTGGATTTTCAAGTTCTCAAACTTATGAGGGGATCTTTATTAAGTCTTTACTTAATAAGCATGCAATAATTTTACTCATAAAATATCGCAAGGCAATTAACAATTAAAATAAACTCATTTATTATAAAGTTAAATGCCATCATAATAAGTAAATAAACACATTTATTTAACCAATAATTAAAATCCAATAATTCCAAAATAAGACACTCATGTCAAATATTAATAGGAAACATAAATCCTATTTTAATAATAACAAATGCCAACTCAAATTGACACTTATGTCAACTATTATTGAAGTCTAGATTTCATTAAATCTTTTAGTTATTAGGATTATTTCTCTGACCAATTTTATACTTCATCAAGCGACTCATAAGTCCATTGATGAAACCATGAACAATGCACATTCCGTCCATTTCTCAACACCATCACAGAATTTTTAGTGTTACTTCTCAACACTTTTCTTTTGGTAACTCTAACCAAAACTCAGACCACTTATTCAAGTGCACTCTTGCATTTGTTCTCACATATTTACTTTATGATGCACTATTGCATCAATGTTATCAGCTCAAATCTTCCTTTGCATTATCATGTTGCTTATTGATTGCACTCTTTCAATTCTCAAAGCAACTTATGCGTTTCTAAAGAAAGAACTGGTGCCCTTATTTAACATTTCTGTAACATATTACAGGAAAAAATTATACACTCATGTATAAATACAAATGATTGAAATGCATTTCAATCAATAAATAAGGACAGAACCTCAAAAAAATTTTCAAAATATTTTTAAGAAATTTCAGAAGGCAGAAAACACATTTTCTACAATTTTTAATATTTTATTTTGAAATTAAACACATTTAAATTTCAAAAATTACAAAATATATTTTCTGGTCATTAAAAAATTTTAAAAACATGACCAAAAAATCATAAATAATTTACAAAAATTATTTGACAAAAAACTGAGCTGAAATAGTGGCCGGAAGACACCGCACGCGCCAACACGCGCCGACCAGAGGGAGATTGACGCGCCCACGCGCCTTCACGCGCCCCACGTGTCTTCATCCAGTCATGCTACGTGTCTGCAAGCTATTGGTCCAGCTGGTGCCACGTGGCGGTGTCTCATTTGTCCACGTGTCACGCATGACACGTCAGCATTACCACGTGGCAGACCTCGGTCTGACACGTGGCGACCCCTGATTGGGCCACGTGTAATTGATGCCACGTCATCAATAACACACGGCATGACACGTGGCACCGCCTCATTGGTCCACGTGTCTCTCCTTGGTTGGGCCACGTGTCAGCTGTATGACACGTCATCATGACACGTGGCACGACCTCAGTCAGCCACGTGTCGTCCTCTAATTTGCCCACTTGTCCGCCCCACGTTGTGCCACGTGGTATGGCCTCTGCCATCCACGTGGCGCTCGGCCATTGGGCCACGTGTCAGCAGTGACGCAATACTGCTGACACGTGGCACGCGCGTGTGGGCCACCGCCCACGCGCACGCGCCGAACGAGTTGGAGCGCGTGTGATCCACGCGCCGCCTTGCCGATCGATTCTGACTCTCCGGTTCCGGCCGGTGGGGGGTTTTCAGTGTCTGTGAATCTAATGGTGAGGTCAAAAATAAAAAATTCCGACTTCTAGATAGCCGTTTAGAACACTCATGTTCGTCCCCTCGGGTTTCGGTGTACACATACACAAAATCGAGCCGAAATATACACGCATATATATTTTTCACACAAAAAATAAATTTTTGTTGTGTTATATGCATCCCAAATCTAATAATTTTACACATAAAATTTTAGATCTGTTTAGCCACATGCCGGGACGCAAAAACAACGGCTCTGATACCAATGACGGGAAATTATAACACATATAATTTAACGGAGGTAACATTAAATAAATGTACCTACCTCTTGTAGCGCAGAAACTAGTTGCGGAAGCGTCTACCAAGATCTCGTTTGTTTTTGGTCACTGGTCTGGCTTTTACCCACTCGGGGTAAGAGCAGCTAGATCACAATCTAAATGTCCCTGAAAATAAGACAGAAAACTGTGAGTGGGAACGAGCAGCCTTGCGGCATGTACGTTTTCTCGTTACCAAATTATGAGGACCTCACCTCTATTTATAGAGGTCCTAATGGCTAAAGACCTAACTCTAGTTTAACTCAGGCTCTTTCTGAGATAATATTTGGTAATTTAATTTAGATTAAATAACTTAATTTAATTTAGATAGCAACTCAATCCGTTATAAAGTCATGGACGTATCCCAACTCTATCATTAAGAATTAATTAATATTAATATTATACTAGATAACCTTTATTGTTTTTAAAAAATATATATATATTAGAAGATATATATCTAGTAGTTCAATTTATTGCTTAAAAATTCTTTGAATTATTCAAATGCTATAAATAAGTTATAAATATTAATATATTTATTAAATAAATATGCGGGATGAATAAAGGTTATCTAGTATAATATTAATATTAATTAAATAAATATTAATATATTTATTAAATAAATATGCGGGTCCATCTCGAATTAACCTTTATTGTTTTTTTTTAAAATATATTTTAGAAGATATATATATAGTAGTTCAATTAAATAAATATTAATATATTTATTAAACAAATATGCGGGTTCATATCGAATAAACGAATTATATAACTTATTTATAGCATTTGAATAATTCAAATAATTTGTATTAATATTATAAAATTAACTATATGTGTGTGTGGGGTAAGTATGATAAATTTTCGCTAATTTATTTGCTACTTAGTAGCTAATTTTTCATTATGGTTAAAATCAATAACTAAACCATGTATTTTCTTAGTAGTAACATTATTTAATACAGACAATTTATATATATATATAATATTATTTAATACAATTATAAATATCATTAAAGAAATCAAATTTAAATAGTATTATCTAATTATTATCCAAATTGGTATTTATCTTCAAGTTGAAGGCAATAAAACAAAAAGAATATAATATATATCAAATCAAAAATTATAATAATATAATATAATAATATTGTCAATATATATATTGAGTAATATATTATTATTATTATATATTAAAAATAAAAAATAAAAAGCTGGGCAGCTTTTCCAAATGCCCGTTGCTTGTGCAGTTTTCCAATATTTGGAAAGCTAAAAAAAAAAATAAACATTTCCTCAGTAACCCATTTCCGCAACACTGTGCTGCGGAAATGTAAAACGCTCCATATTCCCAAATATTTTTCAATAAATCCTAAAATTTTAAATATTTTCTTAAAAAATATTATTTATAAAAAAGTCCCCTTATATTAAATGCGCATAAAACATAATATATTATTTAATTTCTCATTTTCTATCTACTACAAATTTAATGTGTAAAAAATAAAAGTTGAGAAATTTAATATTTCAAAATAAATTTTTAGAAATTTATTAAAAAAATTTAAAAAAAATTCAGAGAGTTGTAAGGTTTTTTGTTTGCCATAAATATATTAACTCTCATTTTTTCTTTTATTAAATTCTTATTAAAAATTGGATGATCTAAGGTAATGTAATAATAATTAAAAATTCAAAAGCAAAATAATATATAAGTTTAGTTCAGAGACCCCAAATGCATTTAAAAAATAAAAATAAAAAAGAAAAGAAACCTTGTTGAAAGGCAAGGGAGCATTCGGGTAGCCACGTGGACTGACTAGCAGGAGCAAACAATTTATAGCAAGGGTTTGAAAGACACGTGATCCGAAAAAAACTTACCACTCGTCGCTTATCGCTTTGGCGCTCACCGCCCCACATAGATCATAAATCTTTGTGAAATTTCTAAGGTAGAGCCAATTACAAAAATCACCTTCATTTGACGATTTTCGCATCGAATGAACTAGAATTTTTTAACCAAGACGTAAATATTCAATTGAATTGAAAAGTATACACAATTCTTGAGAATTAATTTATTTTTTTTATTATTTTTTTATTATTTTCTTTTGAAATAAAATTTTAATTTTTATTATTTTTATTTCTATTTTGTTAATCAAAACAAAAAAAATCAATCATTTTTTCTATTCTATCGAATCCAAAATCTGAGCGTAAACATTGTAAACTAAATCTTTTAATTTTACTTTATTTTATTCATATTTAATTAGTAAAAATATAAATTTTTATATTTATTGTGTTTGTATTTATTTTATGTGATTTTGTATATAGATTTAACATGTTTAATATTCTTTTTATGTTATTTTATTTAATTGCTTATTCTTCATTTATTATTATTATTATTATTATTATTATTATTATCATAATTTGTATTAACATGTCAATATGCTAAATTTATTTGTTTCCATTATATTAGTTAACTTATTTGTCATACATAATGCATATTTTATTTATTCTAATATATTATTTATTGTTTTATGTGTTAATTGATTTTCTTGATTTAATTACTAACATAAGTTTTATTTGTGCTTGTTTTTGGTTTCAAATCCTTATTTTTCCTTATTTGAACATCCGTGCGAGCGAAGAAGGAGATTCGGAGATTTATTTTTATTGTATTTAATTTTTTACTTTATTTGTATTTTGATTTATTTTGTCATGTAATTATTAATAAAATCATCTTTTTATGTGCGCTTAATTAAAATCACACAAAAATATTTCTATAAAATAAATTGGCTTTTTCTAATAAAGTGGGACCAATGTTCTAGTTTTCCATCCAAGTAAATTATCACTTTAAAATTGTTTTCTTTAATTATGCATGCGAGTACCAATATCCTCATTCTTAATAAATACCCCGTTTTATGCGTGATTTACATTTATTTTACAATGGGGGTTGTATTCCGCCCCTACTTTTGTTGTAATTTATTTTCATGTACTTTATTTTAATTATACTTTCATTTACCGCTTTCCTTAGATGACCAACTTGCGTTCTAATTATTGCATCAAAACGTATGAGAAAATGGATGAAAACTTAAAATTCAAAACTCAACTGTAATTTAACCAAGGTATTAATAAATGAGAAGTTCCGAACCATCTCTAATCTTTGGGCTCAACGAGGTAAGAGGGCCATCTCAATGTTCTATTGGGATGGGGCTTCCAAAACACCTCTTGTGTCCCGTAAAAGGCTCAAATTTGCACAGTTCTAGGCACCACGAGGCGAGAGGGCCATCCTAATATTCTATTAGGGTGGAGCCTCCAAGACACCTCTGGTTTGCCCAAGCGCGAGGCCGAGAGGGCCATCCTAATGTTAGGGTGGGGGCTCCAAGACACCTTCGGCTTGCCTATGATGAACACAGCTACGCTGTCTTAGGTTCACTGAATCTAGACGAACTTTTCCAATGTTCTATTGGGTCACGACTCCATGAAACCTCCTTGTTGCCAAAAATAGACGTCCTTGCAATTTCACTTGCAAGTTTCCATGAACCTCATCCCGAAAGCCTTAAAGGTGGGTCTTCGGGGTCATCACGGGGTTCGACGCACATCACGCCATGCAAGTTGAAATCATGTGAGACCATAAAGAGGTAACCTATTAAGTCCTTTTTCAAGGAATTTCAAGTCTCTTTCGAGTATTCTCAGTCTTTTCAAAGCATTAAGTCTTTTTACAAGGCATTTCAAGTCTCTTTCGAGCATTCTCAGTCTTTTCGAAGCATTAAATTCTTTTTCAAGGCAGTTCAAGTCCTTTTTCTAAGGCATTCTCAGTCTTTTCGGAGCATTGTCTCTTAAGTCATTTTTTCAAGGCATTTTCAGTCTTTTCGGAGTATTGTCTCTTAAGTCCTTTTTTCAAGGCATTCTCAGTCTTTTCAGAGTATTGTCTTTTAAGTCCTTTTTTCAAGGTATTTTTAGTCTCTTCGAAGCATTGTCTTTGAAGTCCTTTTTATAAGGCATTCTCAGTCTTTTCGGAGCATTGTCTTTTAAGTTCTTTTTCTAAGGCATTCTCAGTCTCTTCAGAGCATTCTCTTTTAAGTTTTTTTTTCCAAGGCATTCTCATTTTTTTCGGAGTATTATCTTTTAAGTCCTTTTTTCAAGGAAATGTCAGTTTTTTCGGAGCATTATCTTTTAAGTCATTTTTCCAAGGTATTCTCAGTCTCTTCACAGCATTTTCTTTTATGTCCTTTTTTTTAAGACATTGTTAGTCTCTTCGAAGCATAAAATAAAAACTTTTTAAGGTATTTCAAGTTTTTTCGAAGAATAAAACCTTTTTTTTCAAGATAATTCAAGTCTTTTCGAAGCGCAAAACTTTTTTTCAAGTATTTCAAGTTTTTTTAAAGCACGAAATCTTTTTTGAGATATTTCAAATCCTTTTGAAACGTAAAACCTTTTTTCAAGGTATTTTGAACCTTTTCGAAACACTAAAATAATTTCGAGTCTTTTCGAAGCATTAAGCTTTTTCCAAAACATTCCAAGTCCCTTCACAGTAATAAGGACAGTTAGATACCGAAGCGATCCAAGAGGATGATGTCCGCACTTTGGAAGTCTAAAAACGACTCGGTGCAACTTAAGGATGATATTCATATTTCGCAAACAGTTCTATAGGGAACAACCAGCCCTTCAGTGGGCATTTATCCAACATTAAAACAAGGGAGATTTGAAATGCCAATAAGACGATGTTAATCGATCACCAAGAGAGTGGCTCAGCACGTCAGCAAACAGGCATTAATCAAAAACCCGCCACGACTCCATGAACACAGCAAGAAGGTGACAGCTTCAGGTACGGGTTCCTTTCCTTTTCTCTGAGTTTTGGCTCACTTAGGCACCTATGCACTAATTTTTCCAAAATCGAGGGTAACTGTAGACACCGGGTCCCAAGGCAGCCCAGATCGGAGTTACCAAATGATAAAATTAAACGCCTATTCACGGGTAAAAAGATTAGAAGTGATGGTTTACTTGTCAAAATTACTTTTTTAAAAAAATATATATTAAAAAATAATAAAAAAAGAAGTTCGAAAGTGATATTGTTCTTGTCAAAATTGCTTTTTTTTTTAAAAAAAAAAACAAAAAATTAGATGTTTGCGGCCCCTCGCACGCTAGGCGCGAGTTTGGCTCTGGGGCAAGCACTGCACGCGTGCCTCACCTGCTCGCAGCGTGCACACGGCCTGGGCGCCCCATGAGCATCGACATGCGCCCAGGCCGCCCCTCGCCTCGCCAAGCCGCCCCTCGCCTCCAGGCTGCCAAAAATGCATTTTTTCCACCAAAAAACGAGATTTTTGGGCAAATTTTGATTTTAATCATTTTTTCCGGAATTTCCAAGGATTTTCCTCTTTTTTACATCTAAATAAGGTAGAATTTGATTTAAATTCAATATCCCTTCCTAAATTAACTAGATTTTTTTCTAAAACCATATAAATAAAAAAGAAAGAAAGAGAAAAGGGGGAGGTTTTTTGTGGCAACTTTTTCTTTTCTTTCCCAAAGAAAAATTTTGATTTTTGATTTTTTTTTCTTCTTCTTGAATAAAAATTTCTTCTAAAATTGGAGATTGAATTTTTCTGAGTAAAAGATTGATTTTAAAATAAAGAAAATAATTTTTTTCTCTTAAGATCTATTTTTTATTTGTTATTTTTTTAAACAAGCTTTTTTATAATTATTTTCTAGAGAAAAAGTTTAGATTTTTTTTATATATTTTTAATTTAATTCTCGTGGATTTTGATAAGAAAATCGTTTATTTTTTTTCCTTCCATTAAATTCGAATTCTGAGGGTAAATATTCTGGACTTGATCTTTTATATTTATTTTATTTATATTTATTTCTTGTTTATAATCAATTAATCATCATGTAGATTTTTAGATCTATTATGTATTTATTGGTTTTATGTGATTGTAGTCATAGATTTAACATTTTCTTACATTTTTTATTTTATTTTTTTATTCTATTTATTTACTTGATTGTTCATCCTTTATTATTATTATTATTATTATTATTATTATTATTATTATTATTATTATTATTATTATTATTATTATTATTATTATTATTATTATTATTATTTATGCTTTTATGTCTGTTAATTTATTAATATGTTAATTTATTTGTTTTATTATGTCATTTAATTTTTTTGTCATTCATAATGGATTTTATTTTATTTTTTATTTATTTTAATTCATTTTTATTATTTTATGTGTTTAATTAATTTTTTGATTTAATTACTAACAATAATTTTATTTGTGTTTATTTTTTGTTTCAATACATATTTTTTACATCTTTGAGAACTCTTGCAAGCGAAAGAGGAGATACAGGAGATTTATTTTGGTTGATTTATTATTTTCGTTGCTTTTTATCATTTTGCTTTATTTTTTCTTTTATTTATTTGTCATGTAATTTGTAATAAAATTATTTATTTTATGCACATTAAAAAGAAAATTACAAAAATATTTTTATTATTAAATTGAATTTTCCTAATAAAATAGGACCAATTTTCTAATTTTAGCCAAGAAAATTTCACTTCAAAAGGAGAGTTAATTGTCTCAAAATGGGATCACTCATCTATTTTTTCTCAATAATATCTAAAAATAACTTTTCTATTTTTCTAAGTGTACCCGAAGGAACCAATGTTCCCATTCCCAAATAAATTTCCTGATTTATGTATGCTTATTTATTTAATTGATTTTATCATTTATTTATTTATTTTATATTTTAGGGAATTGTATTTTTGTCTCAAATTTTCATCTTGTAATTTATTTTTGTAGTTTATTTTTATTTTATTTATTTATCAGTTTTTACTGTTTTTCTAGATATTTTATGTGTGTTTTAATTAAATTGCATGACGTGTGGGAAGAGAGATTGAAAAATTAATTATTAAAAATTCATTTATAATTAACCAATGCATTAATAAGAGTGAAGTTCTGAATCTTTCTCTGGTTTAGACCCCGAGATTAGATTAGACGAACTTGTTCAATTTTTTGTAAATTGGGTGGAGACTACAAAATATCTCAAAGGTGCCTAAAGGTTTCATGGGATTAGATTAACTTCTCCAATGTTCTATTGGGTAGGAATTCCATAATATCTCATGTTGCCCCAAATCTAGATGCAAACCCTCTCGTACCCTAAAAGTGAGCCCTTCGGGAAGCATAGCGGGTTCGGCGCGCGTCACACTGTGGTTCTCCTATATCCACACTAGGATACTAGCAGGGTCAGAGTTGAGTGGGGTATAGGTTCCGGCCGGATTATTAATATGGTGTTCGGACCTTCCTTACTCAAACTCTTTCCTTTCACCTGAACTCTTAGATGTCGATGTTCTTTTAGTGGTCTTAAGTTTTTTCTCTAGCCACTCGATCGAATTGCAGTCTGTCTGCCATGCTTGGCAGGAACTACAGATGATCGGCCATGCTTAGCAAGAACTACAGTCGATAGGACATGCTCAGCGGATATTCCAGTTGATCGGCCATGTTTGGCAAGTATTGCAGCCTCTCAGCCATGCTCGACCTTCTCTTGTCCACTCTAATAGAATCATCTAGTGGGATGAATTGCTTAGCTCTTTCCATAAGGTTGGCGAGGTCTATCGGTGGCATGGTCCGGATGGACTAAGATAGGGGCCAGCTTCTAACGCTTCTATTTAGGGCATCTGCTGCTACCTCAAGATACAAGTTCCTAATTTCTAACGCTGTTGCTTGGAACCTATCAATATAGTCTTAAAAACTTTAATTGGTCCTTTGAGTCAAGTTGTGTAAGTCACTGACCGTTTTCAGCATTCGAATTTGAACGAATCTTGTTGTGAAGAGATTGCAAATTTGCTCAAATAAGGAGATTGATTCCCAAGGAAGATTGTGGAACCAATCTAAAGCGTTGTCTTCCAAGTTTGTAGGGAAAGCTCTATAGAAGATCCGATCGTCGTAAGAGTACATCTGGATTTGTGCTAGGTACTCGAAGACGTGGGGTCTTCGGATCGAACTTGCCCATGTATCTGGGTATTCTTATTTTCTTGAATCCGATAGTTAGTTTAGCTTCTTTAATCTTCCGACAGAAAGGGGAGACAACATTGCCACCTGACAAAAGCCTTCTAACTGGGGCGAACACACATGATAAGTCATCTCTCATAAAAATTGAGGGGTGTTTGTGATCGCTTCGGAGTATAGGAGGGATCTTATGTGCAGAAGGCAAGACATTTTCCCTTTTCTTTATTCTTTTTATACTTCTTACGGATGTTGGAGCGAGTGCTAAATTTGTCATGGCTTGTGTCCTCTAGGTCTGTTATCACAATCCCTTTGTTTCTCTGCTTTTCTTCTTTTTTTTTTTCACCATCAACCTCGAAGTCCCTCATTGAGGTTTGAGGTTGCATGCCCTTTTGGATAGATTGTGTAATAGTTTTACTGAAGTCACCAAGAATTACTCTTAGATCCTCTATGGTGATGGAAGTATTGTCTGGCTGTGCCATGAACTTGTTGAGTGCAGGAATTAGATGGTCATGAGCGGGGGATCCTTAAGGTTCATCTTGCCTGCTGGTAGACCTTAGTCTACCTTGATTGTTGTTAGATTGATCATCTCTCTCTAGTCTAGAGTGTCCATTGCATCTTAAATCTGCCATGATCTCTCAACGAAAGTACCAAATGATAAGCTCAAAAATGTCAGAAGCTAGTAATGGCAATTGCAAGCGAGCCGATTGGATCAGCAATACTTTATTCTTATAATAGACTTGCCCAGTCAGACTAGGGATGAGCACTCTGAAACTTAAGTCAGTAGTGCTTTTAGAGAGAGAAAGTATGTTACTTGGGTCTATCGTTCCCGGGGGTATTTATAGATGGTTTGAGAATCCATTTGAGTGGTCTGCTCTGGTGTCAGAGTGGGTAAGTGGCAATGTAATAAGGAACAGGTAGGAGGTATGGGCTTTAGCATGTGTCAATGCCCTGTCAGTCCGATCGGACGTGTAGCGCAGCTTTGGTCTTTGTTGGTTAGCATATGTTGGGGTTTGGGCTAAGGTTGACTAAAGCCCAGTAATAATGGATATTATCAGTTACCCCATAGTTTCATTTTGTCAAAATTTTTAAACTATTAAATTGATGGTTTCGTATCATTTTCATATTTTTTTTCTCTGACCACATTTGTTTACTTTTAATAAGTCCTTTTATATTCTAATGTAACACTTAATAAGTACCATAATTTGCATATTTTTCTTGTAGATATTGATATGACTTTTGAGGTAAATATGGTTGAAATTAGTTAATTGGATTAGTATTTTATCTTTGACAGATTGTGTAAAAGGAATTTTAGGGCTTAAGTTTGTCATTTTGGAATTTGGTTTGCAGAGTTGTTGGTGCAACTTAGGTAAGAAAAAGTGCCAGACCTGATTGTAGAAAATTAAACAAAACGTTATTTTGGTTTCTTACTTTTTAGGAAATTAAAGTTTAAATAGAAAATGAATTAAGATTGTAATTATTTTTTTAAAAATATTTTTTCTTTTTATTTAGCTTTTCAATTTTATTTGGAACTATTTTTTGGTTGAAAGAGTTTTTATACTTTGGAAAAATAGAAAAATGTAAATTTTGCAATCTTTGAACGTTATTCTCTTCTTCTCAAAACCTCTATTGATGAATATGTGTATCTAGATTTATTTTCCAATTGAAAAATAATTAAGGTTTTAGTTCATGACTTATGATATTATTTCTTTATTGCTTTCAATATTTATATTATTTCTACAGTTTCATGCCGATATCATACTTTAATTATTGCAATATGGTCAATCGTGTAATTGTTGGGATGATATGATGCCATTCATGTTAATTAGATTCATAACTGTCTCTTTGATATGAAAATTAGTGGTAGATTAAGGTGATTAGATACCTAGTATGTGTTTAATTCATCTTAGTGAACAATATAATATAGCTTAAATGAAATCAAACATCTTATTTTGTTGGTTAGAATCAGGTCATTTTATATCTTACTGCAATTATTGGATTAAATTGTATGGAGTGTCTTCTAAAGTTGTTCAGTAATTAGGGCTAGTTAACAAGAGTCTCTTGACTAGTTTACAAATGGAGGAAGAATTGGTTGTTAAAAGTATTTTTAACAACTAAAACTGGTTTACTGAAAAATATTTATAATTTATCTTTGAATTTATGGTCAAGGAATGAATTGGAATTGAAATTATACCTCTATTTGGAGTTATTTATTTTGCTAATTTTATTTTATTTAATTTTGCTTTAATTTATTTGTTTAGTTTTAGTTTATTTATTTTCACAGTCCAAACTCTCCATTTTTATTTCTTTAGTTGTTTGCTTTTCAAAGAATTAATTCCTACCAGTTTTTGTGAATTAACCTTACTTTCCATTATTACAAATTAATTTATTTTAGTAAGTATGATTTATTTTTGGTGGTTTATGATTTATTTTTGGTGGTTTTAACACGCATCAAATTTTGGCATCGTTGTCAGAAACTTGTTTAAGTGAATTTAATTTTTCTAATGGCTCAATCTTCATGTTCTATTGAATATCAAATTTTTCAGATAACTTCAATGGCTCAAATTTTGGTTTCAAAAAGTATGCAACATCAATTTAGAGGATTCTTTGATTCACCACAATGGAATTATGACCCCTTCGTGCATACTTGCAACCTATGGTAGAGGGATAAGTCATATTTCAGCTATGGTTGAAGCCAAACAAATTTTTAAAATGTTCAGCAAAAGCCACCAACTCTAACGTTCCAGAATTTTGAAAAGCAAGATATGTCTCTTGAAGACATGGTAAAATATCTCCCGATAAACACTTATACATTTCAATAGGAGACAAAGATAAAAATGCTTGCTAGTAATATACAACGGATGCAACATGAGACGGACACAGTGCACCTTTCAGTGGGCTAGAGTCACAAAGTAAATCACCATCTTAGCAAGTGATTAACCTAAGGGAAAATGTGAATTCAATTTCCCTAAGAAGTGAGAAATGATTCTTAGATATGTGTCATTAGTCATGTTGTGGGCACAACACAAGTGTAAAGCTAAAAATTAAAATCATAGTACCTGATACAGAAGAGGCTATAATTGAGGAACTAAAACCTGACAAACTTGAAGCAATGGTAATCAGCCCTCAAACTCCTATAAAATTAGTTGAAATCAATAAGAAAGACGGTAATGACGAGATTCTTGAGACTTTTTGTATGGTGGAGGCAACCCAAGCATAAATTCTAACTAAAAATATAAATTAGAACTATTTCTTCTATCCCATCCTTTAGTTTAATTTAATTTAATTTAGTTAGTTTGTTCTTTTTCTTATACAATTTTCAATTTGGTTGATAATATAATAAAAACAAGAATGAGAATTTTTTAGGAAATTATATTGCAAACATAATTTATGCAAATATCACTGGCGTTTTTGTTGGCAAAAATCTTTGCATTTAAATTTTTATGTCAAATCTAAGTTTTGTTATGCCCACAAGCTTAACAGTTCTCACTCTATGTTTTAATTTGTTGTTTTTATATTTTTAGTGTTTTATTATTATTATTATTATTATTATTATTATTATTATTATTATTATTATTATTATAGTCTTCTTCTTCATTAAATTTCTCTGATTCTTAATTTTCATTTAAATTTATTTTTTTTTATTTTCACTTCCATTAATTGCAATCCCTAATTCAGTAAATCCCTATATCCTTTTTACTCCTAACCCTAGCCACCATAACCAAACACCACAACCCACCTAACTTCGAAACTCCATTCATGGCAAACATCCACCAGCAAATAAAAGGACAAAATTGACCTCCACCACCCTAAATGTGACGGCAACTGACTGTTATACCACCCTAAGTCTTCGTCACAACCAAATCCGTTGTCTCCAAATGAGCCATCACTATCGCTACCACTCTCTATTGCTGCTGCAACCACCAATTACCTACTAGCAGCAACACATCAAGAGCTAGACTCACAAAAATCAAATTTGAATAAGTCTGGAAATAGAAACCAAAATGCAACAACCTCCACCAAACATGGAATATTTACTTTTCTGCTTTAATTTTTTTTTTCTGTTTTCTTGTTCTTTTGTTGTGTCCATATTGAAAGCAATGTGAACTAATTATGGAAGAGGAAATAAGAGGGGTGTATTGTTTTGTTCTGGAAGTTTATATGTTATTTTAAATGTTGTTTGTTTTTTTTATTTTGAATGGTTAAATGGCAACCTTTTCTTTTTAAATTCTAGATTCCCTATGATCTGATAAGATTGAGACTTGTTGATCTAGGTTTGTTTATGTTTGATAACTAGCACTAATGATTATTTCTTGTCTTTTTATATGAGATTTGGTAGTTTCAGTAACTTACCAAAGTTTTGGAATGCAAAAGTCTCATTGAATGAATTAATTTGCTTACAAAAGGCATATTAATGTATTTGGAACTTAGGTAGCTTTTGTCAGTTACCTAATGAGAAAAGCATTTCTCTTAGAAGGACAAGGAATATAGAGGTCAAGGGTCTCTCCATATTTTTTACGTGTTTTGAAAGAATTTTGGGTCTCCGGGGCCCTCAAATTGCTTGGTAAGGCAAGAGCTCAGTTTCGAGTGATTGAACGTCGCGACTTGGTGAATTATGGTAGTTACATGAAGTCACACCCGTAATTGGAAGATCGTGCCCTAAAGCAAGAAAAAGCCCAGTTACGACTGTGACTTATGACTCACGGCAGTGACATGGCCTCTTTCTTAAAAAGCTATAAAAGGTTGAGGAAAAGGTGGAAAAACGTTGGATTTTGGTTGTTGCGACTCTTGGCCTCCCTCCCTCTAGTTTTTCAAGCTTTAAAGCTTTAAAAACCAACTTTTAAGCTCCGATTTTCAACCATCTAGTTAAAGAGAGATCTCAGAACTTGAAGTTTTATTATTTGTAAGAGAAAAATGCACTGAAGGTAATATTATAAATTTTTATCCTTCTTGGCCTAGTTTCTCTTAGATGAGGTTATACATTCACTTTTAAATGTTGTAAACTATCCTTTAGGTGCTCTATTAGCATCCTCTCTCATTTTAGATAAATTTAGGTTGTGAAACCCACTTGTGGGTAGTTGATGTGTGGTATAAGAGTCATTATTTTGAAGTGACTTGCAACACTCGTTTTTCCTCCCTTAAATTGTTAACCCTGTTGTCGTGCACATGTGACTTGCTAATCATAGGAGTCATCACTCATGGGTGAGACTTGATTTTTAGCGAGTCACATCCCAGATTTCATCCCCCCCACCCACTTTAATTTTTTTTTCAATTTTATTTTGTCTTTTTGGTCTTTTTAGCATTTCTTATTTTTCTTATGCATGATCTATGCCTCGTTATGTGATATATGGCTGGCAAAATAAGGTAATGTTAATTCCTTATATTTATTTATGGCTTTGTATTTGTATAATGTAAAATTATGGGTTTTCGCTCAACTGATTAAAATAGCACATAAAATTATTTCTATTAAATAATGGGGGTTTTTTTTGCTAATAATTTAGAACCAATGTCCTACTTTATGCACAAAAATCACTTTTAAATAATAAGCTTTCAATTATGTAAAAGATGTTTACATAATTAATTAATTTGGGAATTTTCTTAATAAATTGGGACTAATGTCCTAGCTGTCAACCAATAAAATTCACAATAAATAATTTTTTTTAGTTGCATGAGAGGAAAAAAGTCCTTATCCAAATAAATTCAATAAATAACCCGCTTTATGGATGTTTATTTAATTCGATATGTATATCCATGCCGTGATTTCCAACTTTGTAGTTTTATCAAGTGAGATTTACTTTTTATTAACATGATATATATGTGTGAGAAGAGTGTTAGTGGTTATGCCCTAGGCCAAATATTTGGATCTTGATGTAATGATTATAAATTTCATTTATGTAATGATTTTCTTCACATTGATATTATTGACATGTTATATTATTGTAATGTTTATAAATAACCATATTATTCATGACATCCCTAGTCATTTATCACTAAAGGGCATAAAAATAAAGTAAGACTAGTATTGAATTGATCGATAATCATAAGATGATTATATATGATGATATAAATCAAATCTATAAATATATGTTAGAGAATGAGGTACCGGATAGACCCACTATGAGATCACTGCATGGGATAGTGTCATAAGTGATCTCATAATAGTTTTGTTATTGCATCCTTAGACCTGAGATTATCACGGTTTCCTACATAAGGAGCATTATGTTTTGCCATAATCAAACGTTATCTTTAATCGGATAATCATAAAAGTTATGATTAGGCATGATGTGAATTATGCAGGGGAAAGTGAATAATCAAGATGAAATTTATCCCTCTCTTATGAGAGAGATATATATTGGGCCATTCGATAAGTAGGACTGTGAAATGCATGGCCGTGGTCAAATGAATTGATAGTATGGTCAATGTCATTTGAATTTATCAGTCAACTTAGTGATCAAAAAATTATATGTTTGAACAATATAAGTTTGACATGTACCATGACTTATGTTCAAACAAGATATCGTGTGACAAAAAGATAATAACATGTTCTGTTGTCAGGTTAAAATCAGATTAACGATATTTATATTATTTGTGTAGTCATAATGTCTTGCTAGAGACAAATTATGACTTGTGGGTCTATTATGAAATTGGGTCCACTGCCAACTTAATATAAATCTATTTGGCCACACACAAAAACCATAATAAATAGACTGGATTTCATTAGGGTATTTCGAAATTATATAAATATAGATATTTATATTTAATTTCAAAATTATATACATATGATTTATTTCATATTAATTTGAATAAGAAACAAATATATATATATATATATATCTTATTTTGAATAAGAGATAATATACTAATTTTTCTCCCTAGGGTTTAAATAGATACATGCATATATATATATATATATATATATATATATATATATATATATATATATGGATATATATATGTTTAATGAGAGCTCTAATTATGTTTTTTTTTTCAAAAGAGTGGTTGCTGTTTTCATAAAACTAAGAGAAACCCTAGCCGCACTTTTTCTTTGTGAAAGAAAAGATAGAAAAATGTAGAGAAAATCTCATAATATTCAGTCGCAAAAGAGAGAGCTAGCACCCCTGCGATCGTCTGTTTTTAGTTCGTGCATGTGGATACTGATAGAGGGCGTTCGTGATTGGTGCAGTGTCTATAATTCGATCGAATAAAGGTGTTAGTTCATTTTTCAAGCACACCAAAAGGTCGGTATTCTTATCCCTCTTTTTGAATCGATTGGATCGCATGGATCCTATTTTGTTTTTTTTTTTATTAGTTTTTGCTGCGCTATGATTTGTATTATTTCGCTTAAAACCCAACAGTGGTATCAGAGCCACTTGCGGATTCAATTGATTCAAATATTTTGTATGTATGTGATATATATATGATTTTATTCATATGAATGTCGATCGATTTGTATGTTGATAAATAGAAATTGATTTCGATTTTAATTGTTAAAAATGAACATATTGTATGTGATATAAATGAAATCAATTTTGTAATGTTTATTCTGGTATATTAAAGGGCTACGATATTAATTAATGTTAATATGATTAACGTATCTCATGATATTTTGTGTTAATATGATTAACGAACTTAATTAAGTGTTAATATGATTGATAAGTTTTGAGATTAACAATATTAATCTGATTGATACGATTCTGTTAATATGATTAATGTAATAGTATTAATATGATCAATACAAAATTAATTATGATGGTATTCTGTGTCTATTAAATTTTTTTAATATGATTAAACGATTGCTGATATGATCGACAGAATTGTTTTTCAAAGATACTGCCTTATATATCATTGGATTTAATATTCATTAATTTTAATACATCAATTTAATAATGTATTTGTATGTTATACAATAATATGATTTATTTGATGCATTGTATGTATGATGTCTTTGCATGGTGCATAGCATGGTCAATTGAACCTCATGTGGATGAGATTTATTTTATCTATTTTAAGGGTTTGTAATTTTAAATATGACATGCATGTCGTTAATTTTGTTGTAATCTTTATTTTATTCAATAGTTGTAGTAGAATATCTTTGTATCATTATTGTAATAAAGACGAAGAGCAACAATGGAGATCAATCCAAGTCCATAGCGATGGAGGTGCAAGATGGAAGCTGTTGATCAAGTCCATGTAAAAACACCTAGGATTGACCTTTGATCTTCATATTGGCTTATGAGGATCAAAATAGATTTTGGCCATGCTATGACATGTTTTATATATTATGCATATTTTCTTAGTATATGATGCGATGAATATTTATATATGTGTATGAGATTAGATATATGAAATGATGCATGATATATATAAATAATTAGACATCATAAGTTAATATTAAAATCCCTCATCATAATTTTAAGTCATATGCCACCCATGATTAAAAAAAAACACTTGTCAAGACTAAGATCACCACAATATGGGTTCTGCTAAAATGAGGTACATTAAGTTATCTTAGTAAGGCAGGATGGGTAATGGTGCTACTAATATGTTTAAAATGGTTAGACTTAATCAGGCTATCAAAAAGGTTTTGGGCCTAAGGGCATAGGATGGGATTATAACATGTTGGGACATATGATGTCAAAATCCCAAAAATGATCTAAGAGTTGCATGAGATGTAATTGGTAAAAGAGTTACCTACCTAAATAACTTAATTTTAAGTATCATGCTAAAGCTGACTTAGAATTAGGTAAAATACGGATCTTAGCCCACTAAATTATTATAATTATTGTAATTTTATTGAGGGTTATTATTTTAGTGGGAGTTTATCAGAAAACATAAAATGAAATTGGTACTAATATTATTTATCTTGCATGTTTGTAGATTAACGACATCAAATAACACTTCTACTATCTCACTGCGATCTATCCTTGAGAAGGACAAACTTAAAGAAACTGGCACAAACTTCCTTGACTGGTTCAGGAACTTAAGAATTGTTCTCAAGCAGGTAAGGAAGTTATATGTGCTGGATGAGCCTATCCCTAATGACCCACCTGTTGACACTATAAGGGCAGTCAAAGAGAAACACAAGAAACATATTAATGATTTTGTGGATGTTGGCTGTCTTATGTTAGCTACCATGGCTGCAGAGCTTCAGAAGCATCTGGAAATTATGGAGGCTTATGAGTTGAGTACTCATCTTAAGCAGACATTCCAACAGCAGGCTAGGCAAGAAAGGTATGAGACTACCAAAGTATTACATTCTTGCAAGATGACTGAAAGTACATCAGTTTGCTCTCATGTTCTGAAAATGAAGGGCTATATTGATAACTTTGAGAGGCTTGGATTTCCCCTCAGTTTAGAACTGGCAATGGATTTGATCCTTAATTCGTTGCCTGATAGTTATGACCATTTTGTCATGAACTACAATATGAATAATATGGAGAAATCTATAGCTAAGCTGCATGATATGCTCAAAACAGCTGAGCAAAGCATCAATAAGAAGCGTAGCCATGTACTAATGGTTAACAAAGGGAAAAACATGGAAGTTAAGGGTAAGGGCAAGGCTAAGGAAAAAGTTGGTGGTAAGCCTAAGCTCTAGCCCAAGCCCAAGGCTAAAGCTCCAAAGGAGGGAGTTTGCTTCCATTGCAATGAACCTGGTCATTGGAAGAGGAATTGCAAGCTCTACTTGGAAGAATTGAAGAAGAATAAGAGTGGTGAGACTACATTTTCAGGTATTTATGCTATAGAATTTAATTTATCTACTTCTATTTCCTGGGTATTGGATACTGGATGTGTATTTCACATTTGTATAAATGTGCAGGGACTCAAAAGGAGTAGGCAACTGAGAAAGGGCGAAGTGGACCTACGAGTAGGAAATAGAGCAAAAGTTGCTGCTCTAGCTGTAGGCACTTATAAATTGACTTTGCCCAATAGACTTTTGTTAGTTTTGAACAATTGCTATTATGTTCCTAGTTTGAGTAGGAATATTATTTCAGTTTTAAGTTTGGATGATGAAGGTTTTTCTTTTCTTATTAAGAATAAGAAATGTTCTATTTATTATGATGACATGCTTTATGGTATTGCTGATTCATATTGAGGCTTTATATCCTAAATCTAGAAACATCCAATAATCATGATATTTATAACATAACTACAAAGAAATCCAAACCAAATGATTTAAATACAACATATTTATGGCATTGTCGCCTTGGTTATATAAATGAGAAATGCATATCTAAACTCCATCAAGATGGACTTTTGCAATCATTTGATTTTGAATCATTTAATAATTGCGAATCTTGTTTATTAGGCAAGATGACAAAGGATCCTTTCACTAGACATAGTAAAAGGGCCACTGACTTATTAGGCCTTGTACATTCTGATGTATGTGGCTCGTTAAGCATAAATGTCAAGGGAGGATTTCAGTACTTCATTACATTCACTGATGATTTCAGTAGATATGGCTATGTCTATTTAATGAAACTTAAACATGAATCATTTGAAATGTTCAGAACCTTTCAAAATGAAGTACAAAATCAGCTTGGTAAAACTGTTAAGGCACTTCGATCTAATCGAGGTGGTGAATATGTAAGCCAAGAGTTTGACAACCATCCAAGAAATTGTGGAATTGCTTCACAATTAACTCCACCAGGAACACCACAATGGAATGGTGTATCTGAAAGGAGCAATCGAACTTTATTAGATATGATTCAATCTATGATGAGTCAAACGGATCTTCCTTTACCCTTTTAGGCTTATGCATTAGAAACAGTCGCATTCACTTTGAATCGAGTTTCATCTAAAGCAGTTAAAAAGACACCGTATCAGATATGGACTGGGAGAACTCCTAGTTTATTTTTCCTAAAGATTTGGGACTGTGAGACTTATGTCAAACAACAAGTCTCGGATAAATTGGCACCAAAATCTGATAAATGTTTTTTTTTGTGGGATATCTTAAGGAAACTAAAGGATATTACTTTTATAATCCTTCTGAGAACAAAGTGTTTATTGCTCGAAATGGTGTCTTTTTAGAAAAGGAATTTATTTCTAAAAGAACCAGTGGGAGTAAAGTAAAACTTGAAGAAATTCGAGAACCACAAGATCACATAGAGCCATCAATGGAAACTCAACAAGTTTCACAAACTGTTATGGAACCTGTACCTATTACACAAGTACCATATAGATCTGATAGGATACGACATGAGACCGAAAGATATGGATTCCTCGTGATAGATAGTCATGAAGTAATACTCATGGATCAAGATGAGCCTACTACCTATCAAGATGCCGCGTCAGGTCTAGAATCTGAGAAATGGCTAGAAGGCATGAAATCTGAGATGCAATAAACACTTTGTTCAAACAAACCATGTGTTCAAATAAGCCATGAAATCAAGTTTGGAACTTGATTGATCCACCTGAATGAATTAAAACCATTGGGTGCAAATGGGTTTTCAAAAAGAAAATTGACATGGATGGCAAAGTAAATACCTTTAAAGCAAGGCTCGTTGCAAAACGGTTCAAACAAACTCATGATATTGACTATGATGAAACCTTTTCAGCAGTCGCAATGCTTAAATCAATAAGAATTCTTATTGCCATTGCTGCATATTATGACTATGAGATATGGCAAATGGATTTCAAAATAATGTTTCTTAATGGAAACTTACTTGAGGATGTGTACATGACACAACCTGAGGGTTTTGTCCATCCTGAGAATTCTAGAAAGGTACATAAGCTACAAAGATCCATTTACGAATTGAAGCAAGCTTCTCGGAGCTGGAATCTTCATTTTTATGAAACATTCAAAGAGTTTGGTTTCATAAAAAATGAGGATGAACCTTATGTATACAAGAAGATTAGTGGGAGCACTGTGATGTTTCTTGTATTATATGTCGATGACATATTACTCATTGGAAATGACATCCCTATCATGCAAAAGACAAAAGAATGGTTAGGGAAATCTTTTTCAATGAAAGATTTGGGCAAAACTGCTTATATCCTTGGGATTAAGATCTATAGGGATAGATCTAAAAGGATGATTGGTCTGAGTCAAAGCACTTATATAGATAAGGTGCTAAATAGATTCACTATGCAAAATTCCAAAAGAAGATTTTTGCCAATGTTTCATGGCATTTCTCTTAGCAAGACTCAATGTCCAATGACATCTGATGAGCGAGACCGCATGAGTATGATTCCTTATACTTTGGCTATAGGATCAATCATGTATGCCATGTTATGTACTCGACCAGATGTTTCATATGCCTTGAGCATGACGAGCAGATACCAGTCAGATCCTGGTGAAAGTCACTAGATAGCTATTAAGAATATCCTTAAGTATTTAAGAAGAACTAAGGATGCATTCTTAATCTATGGAGGATTGGAAGATGAGCTAGTAATAAATGGTTATACAGATGCAAGCTTCCAATCTGACAAAGATGACTATAGATTGCAGTCAGGATATGTGTTTATATTAAATAGAGGTGTTGTAAGCTGGAAATGTTCTAGATAAAGCACTGCCGCTGATTTTACAACAAAAGCTGAGTATATAGCAGCGTCAGATGCTGCTAAAGAAGCAGTATGGATCAAAAAATTCATTGCTGAGTTGGGAGTTGAACCTAGTATCAACACCTTATAAATCTTTACTATGACAACAATTGTGCTATTGTACAGGCTAAAAAGCCTAGATCTCATCAGAGATCAAAACATATACTCAGGCGTTTTCATCTCATTCGAGTAATAATTGAGAGGGGAGATGTCAAGATATGCAGAGTACCTACTGATGACAAGATTACTGATCCACTTACCAAGGCTCTCCCACAAGCCAAATATGATTGACATACTAGGTCAATGGTTATTAGATATATGTATGATTGGGCCTAGTGCAAGTGGGAGATTGTTAGTGGTTATGCCCTAGGCCAAATATTTAGACCTTGATGTAATGATTATAAATTTCACTTATATAATGGTTTTCTTCACATTGATATTATTTGCATGTTACATTATTGTACTGTTTATGAATAACTATATTATTCATGACATCCCTAGTCATTTATCACTAAATGGCATAAAGATAAATTAAGACTAGTATAAATTTGATCGATAATCATGAGATGATTATATATGATGATATAAATTAAATCTATAGGTACTTGTTAGAGAACAAGGTACCGAATAGACCCACTATGAGATCACTGCATGGGATAATGTCATAAGTGATCTCATAATAGTTATGTTATTGAATCCTTAGACATGAGATTATCACAGTTTCCTATATAAGGAGCATTATGTTTTGACATAATCAAACATTATCTTTAATCGGATAATCATAAAGGTTATGATTTGGCATGATGTGAATTATGCAGAGGAAAGTGAATAATCAAGATGGAATTTGTCCCTCTCTTATGAGAGAGATATCTATCGGGCCTCTCGATAAGTAGGACTGTGAAATGCATGGCTGTGATCAAATGAATTGATAGTGTGATCAATGTCATTTGAATTTATCAGTCTACTTAGTGATCGAAAAATTATATATTTGAACAATATAAGTTTGACATGTACCATGACTTATGTTCAAACAAGATATCGTGTGACAAAAGGATAATAATATGTTATGTTGTCAGGTTAAAATCGGATTAACGATATTTATATTATTTGGGTAGTCATAATGTCTTGCTAGAGACCAATTATGACTTATAGGCCTATTATGAAATTGGGCCCACTGCCAACTTAATATTAATCTATTGGGTCACACACCAAGACTATAATAAATAGACTGGATTTCATTAAGTTATTTCGAAATTATATAAATATAGATATTTATATTTAATTTTGAAATTTTATATATATATATATATATATATATATATATATATATATATATATATATATATATATATATATATATATATATATATATATATATATATATATATATATATATATATGTTTAATGAGAGCTAACCCTAATTACGTTTTTTTTTTAAAAAAAGAGTGGCTGCTGTTTTCATAAAACTAAGAGAAACCCTAGCTGCACTTTTTCTTTGTGAAAGAAAAGACAAAAAAATGTAGAGAAAATCTCATAATATTCAGTCACAAGAGAGGGAGCTAGCACCCCTACGATCGTCTGTTTTTAGTTCGTGCATATGGATACTGATAGAGAGCATTCGTGATTAGCGTAACATCTGTAATCCGATCAAACAAAGGCGTTAGTTCATTTTTCAAGCACACCAAAAGGTCGGTATTCTTATCCCTCTTTTGGAATTGATTGATCGCATAGATCCTGTTTGTTTTTTTTATTGGTTTCCACTGCACGATGATTTGCATTATTTCGCTTAAAACCCAACAAAGAGAAATAAAACCATTAATTTAAAAGGCCCAACTGTGTCATATTAACCAAGGGTATGAATAGGAGTGAGGTTCCGAACTCTTCTCTTGGTTATGGCCTTATGAGGTCGAACCACTATTTTCCAATGTGCTATTAGGTGGAGACTCTATCATACATACCTTGTGATGACTAAAGATGCATTCGGAGGTCGATTACCAACAATGGGATAAAAGTACCCTCAAAATGTTATCTCATGCCTTTTTGAGGTTCAAGACTCAGCAAATTGGATCGAATTTCTAGACCATTGTGAAGCACTCGACCATTACAAGGGAAAAACCTTTGCCTAAGCATCCCTAAAAGTAGGACCGATCTAGATAAAATGGCCTGCTTGGGCAACATGCATCACAGTGCTGGGGAAAGTGAGACTTTGCTCTGAAAGTGATATTAGTTAATATGACATGAATGGGCCTAAGATTAAGAAATTTTATCCACTTTTAAATTTGCATTATAATAATATTAGAGCCTTAGATTATGTTAGGCGTCCCACTTCTTACCCCAGTGCATTCATAAGCATGACCTTATGTTCACTTAATGTGGGAAAGTGTTAACGATAATCATCGGTCTAAGTCTCATACCTTGTGGTATATCAAAAGAAGACACATTAGTAAGGGTCATACTTAGATAACCTTAAAGTTATATACCTAAACTAAAGCCCATGTAATGGCATAGACACATCCACTAGGTTAGCTACTAAGCTCCTTGATAATTTTGTATCATTTGTGATGTAGGCCTTTGCATATCCAACAAACCCAAACAAACTCAAATGCTTGCCTGTCAGGCCTTTTATGGCTAAATAAGCCCCACTTTTCGGTTCATTTGGATTGCTGAATATGTAATGGCCAAACCTTTCGCATGTGTTTTCAATAAAGAGGTGTTATGTTGTTGAATTTTCACCATGCATCATACAAGTCTATTAGGTTCCCTATTAACCCTTATACTAAGCCAGCTTAGGGAAGTGACTGCCTGAACACATGTGTGGGAGTAATAAGGTAAAAAACATCTATATATGTTTGTCAATACTACATTTCATGATCATGCATCTATATTATGGACATGCATCATGCTAACACTTTCGTTTTGCAACCATTATAGATCACTCATCTCCTAGATGGTTTTGAGGTCTAAGTGGTTACATTATCAAAAAGCCCATTGCGAAACAATCAATGTGACTTATGTCCGATCAGAGATCAAAATAGGATTCAAATTGGGGTTTAGATAGTATTTTAAAAAGGTTTTTAGAGCAATTAGAAGGAATAGACATATCAAATACCACAGCACTCACTGATGCATCTAGCTGCCAGGACATAACAAAAGGTTGGATGACTTTGAGAGGAGAAATATGGCTATGCTCACCAATTTCTAGGCCAACATGGCCTCTAATTCATGTACCTCGCCAGTGGTGCCACCTACCACCCCAATTGAACTAACACCTATTGGGGAGATTCCTGTGATCGTCCCTGTCATGCCTCCGCTAGTCACCAGCACGAGGAATTTGGTAGCCAAGGTTCCTTCGGTCAACCATGGGAAGGATAGAGAGATTATGCGTGATGACCCAGGTGTAGACACCGGGTCTCGAGGCAGCTCAGATCAGAGTTACCTAATGAAAATATCATAACCCGTTTCACGATGGGTAAAGGAGTAAGGTTGTAGGTTTTCGCCCTTGAATTTCACAAATTTTAAGGATGTTGGTGACCAAAAATCCTTTTGATTCTCTTTTGTTTTGAAAGAAGCCTTTTCATCTAATTTTTTTTTTTATTTTGGTTGACCGATGCCCGTCGGATGTGTCGAGCGAAGGTTGGTTGCCGTTTCTCACACGAAGGGTGCCCGTTGCTCTCGTTTGAGGGACCTCTTGCATGAGCAGGGGCCCATCGCTCGCGTTTGAAGGATGCTCGTCCCTTTCGCACGAGCGGGTGTCTGTCGCTCAGCAGGTGAGGCTTTTCCCTATTGATCGACGCCCGTCCCTCAGCCGAGGGATGCCCGTTGGTCGGGGCCTAACAACGAAATCTTGGTTATTTAGGGGATAAATACAAAATTTTAAGATTTTTATCCTCAAGGATAAACTAAAGGTTTTTTATTTTATATCTAAAGATTATTTGAAATCACTCTATCTCTATGGATAAATCAAATATTTGATATTTATCTTCAAAGATATATAGAAATATTTGATTTTATCCTCCAAAATATAATTTGATATCATTTATCCTTAGAGATAAATTAAACTTAATATTTATCTTTAAGGATATTTAAAATTTTTATTTATATTTAAAGATAAATATTTAATTTTTTAATTTTATCCCTAAATCAATATTAGCCTATAAATAGAAGGCTAATGAAGGAGAAATGGGGGATTTTTTTTTTTTGGGAGGATAAACTTTTGGAGAAGCAAAAATCGATGTTTATAAACAAAAGTTTTCTCTTTATATTGATTTTTTTTTGGAATATATCAAAAAAAAAAAAAGAATTAGAAGTGAATTTGAGAAAGAGAAATCAATTCTCTTTTCTTGATTTACCTTCCTAAGATTCCAAATTATTTCAAAAGATAAAAGTGAATTTGAAAAAGGGAAAATCAATTCTCTTTTCTTGATTTACCTTCCTAAGATTTCAAATTATTTCAAAAGAACGTTTTTTGTAGAGAGACAATTGTTTTTAATTTGTTCAATTGTCAACCAACCCTTGTAGAATTCAAGGGAGATCTATACAGCTTTTGCCTTCCGGAAATTAATATTCTGAGGGTAAATATTCTGGATTAGTCATTCTTGCATTAATTTCAATATCTTGACATGAAATATACGATTTAGTTTTCAAAATGTAAATTAAATTTATTTGCTTTACAATTTTGTTATTTCGTGATGAGATTTACTTTTTTAATGGTTTATTTAACCCAATCGCATAACATAATAGTCTAAGATTCGTAAAACGTAAGAAATTTAAGTTTTGTGCATTTGAAAGTAGAGTTTTCCGATTGTTTTTGACTCCTGGACATGACCGAATGGAAGAAGGACTTTTCGATGGCTGTCGCACAAAGCGAGCGACGGGACGCCGTGAAAAACTTCTTATACCCCGTCGGTCACCTTTCGGACGGCCGTCTCTCGTCTTTCCTTGGTTGTCCCTGGATCTTTTTTTTCCCTTTTTTAATTGTTTTCAATTCTTTTTTTTTTCTATATTGTGTCTGTGCATTTTTAATTTTAGGCATTTTATTAATATTCTTCCACTATTCTGCCATTTATTATGCTTTCAATATTTTATTTTAATATTGCTAACATGTTAGTCTATTTCGGTTTTATGAGTTCTATTTTTGTTGAGTATGGATGGTAAAATGGAGGCTCAAAGTCGTGATGATTTGGAGACATCATTTTGGTTCATTCCTCTCACATTTTTATTTAATTAAACTTTTGTTACTCTCAACTTTTATTTTTCTGTTCGTTAAAGTAAAAAAGCAAAAAGAGTTTTTTTATAATTAAAATAGGGTTCCTTAATAAAAAGGGATCAAAGTCCTATTTTTTCCTCCAATGAAATGCCACCTAAAATCATTCTTTTAAGTATATATGCGAGGACCAATGTCCTCACCTCGAATAAATGTCCTGTTTTATGCATGATTTATATTTCCTTTTATTGGGGTTATATTCCGCCCCTGTTTTATTCTAAGTTAATGTACTTTATTTGCTTTATTTTAATCATATTATTTACTTCTTTTCGTTATGTGTTTGAATTGTTCTTTAATAATTGCATTAAATTGTATGAGATGAGAAATGGAATTTTAATTTCAAAAATCCACTTATAACTTTGACCAACGTATAAATAAAAGTAAAGCCCTGAACTCTCTCTGGTCTTTAACTCCAAGAGGTTAGATGAACCCTCTTAATATTTTATTAGGATGGGAATTCAAAAATATCTCTTGTTGCCAAAAATAGACATATACGCATCGTCTTAGGGTCAATGAGACTATATGAACTTTCTCAATGTTCTATTGGGTGGTGACTCCAAAACACATCATGTTGCCCAAAATAGGCGCCCTTGTAATTTTACAAGTTTTATGAACCTCTCTTGAAATACCCTAAAAGCGGATTTTTGAGGCCTCCGGGGTTCGGCAGCGTCACAGTGGCGACTCAACTGGGGAATAGTGAGACTTTATTTCGAAAGTACCTTGGTTAAAATATATAATTAAATTTTTAAGTTAAAATTTCATCCCTTTTCAAACTGCTTAGCATTTCATTAGAGCCTTAGACCTAAGCTAATTAGTTCCTTATTTACCCCGGTGTGTTCCCGAAGCATGACCCTACATTCACTCAATATGGGAAAGTGTTAACGATAATCACCAGCCCAAGCCTAGTGCCTTTGGGTATATCAAATGATGACCCGATCGGTTGCTATACTCATGACAAGTTAGACCCGTTGGCAGGGATCGTGCTTAGGTAGCCTAAAAATTTCATCGCCCTGACTAAAGCCCATGTAATAAAAATAGATACTTCCCCTAGGGTGGCATGAATCTTAATACTGTGCTTGCTATATGGATCATTATGTATTGAATAGACCCAGATAAATTGAATGATCACTTAATCAAAGGCTTTCATGCCCCAATAGGCCCAGTTTAATTTATTTGGATTATTTAAATACATAATGATCAAGACCCATGTGTATGCGCTTTATATAAAGAGAGATTATGCTGTAGATCTTCAGCCATACACCATACGTGTCCATTGGGTTCTCGGATGACGCATGGGCTAATCACACCTAGGAAAGAGACAACATGATCTCCTGTGCGGGAGTAACAAAGTTGGAAGGATCTACTTGCTTGCATGTGATTATGGATGCTGCACGACCATGCATTATATGTCATTCATGCATCATCCTAATAGGGTATGTTTTGCAACCATCATAGATCCATCCAAGTGGTCTAGGGTTCCGATGGTCAGTTAGTCAGAAATCCTTTTTTTGATTTGCCTGAAAGGGTGGCACATTAGGGTTCAGAGTTGCTTTTAGATAGCAGCAAGACCTACACTTCAGAATCTTTAATAGAAGTCGATATGGCTAACCCACCAAGAGAATCTGATGCAACTCGTGCCATGATTACCGAGGAAGTAGGCAGGAGACTAGAAGAATGTGTTGAGTGAATTGGCATTTGATGTTGAATTGCATGAGTTGTGGAGGGTTTTGGTTTGTGGAGAAGAGTTCAGATCGGCAGCAGGGGCGAAGAGCTCATCTTTATTGTGAGCGTGATAGAGCTCGGTCATCCGAGGTCCTGCCTTAGTGCCCTCTATCGCGAGCGCGATAGAGAGCTCGGTAGCTGAGTTTCTGCTGGGCGGTTTCTGTTGAGAGTGCGTGTACATGCGAGAACGCGACAGGAGCCTACCCGCCCTCTGTCGCGAACACAACTTACGCTGCGAGCATAACAGAGCCCAACCTGCTTTCCCTCGCGAGCACGACAGATGGTCGCGAGCACGTCCCCGCGTGTAATCAGTCTCTATCGCGAGCGCGACACTCTCCTGTTCTTCAGCAGTTTATTATTCGTTGGTCTTTGCATGGCTTCTCACTTTTGAGTTATATTTTATTTAATATGTGGACCTTATGCATGATGAGTTATTTAGTGAATACGTTAAGTGAGTTGATGAGTATTAATTGATTTGATTCTTGAGTATTTATATAGTTTTTGTGTTGAAGCCTGAAGGGTCAAGGTAGTGGATAGATAATCATGCTTATAAAGGGCTAGTGATTGCAGCTACTAGTGTTGACCCTAGTGTTTGATACCTTCGGGTATCCAAAAGATTATTTTTAAAAGTTTTGAGTCTACGGTCTCTAGTATTTGATACTGCTAGTCAGTATCCAGTGCACTCGTATCCACCATCGATGTAATTCAGGCTATTATTATTTTATGTTGTTTGTGTATATTAGAGCATTGATCTCGAGATGTATTCGATAGTACATGTATATGATTATGTGTTATGTAGTGATATTTTGTCACTTACCTGATATGATAATTGCTAAAGTCCAGTGGTATGCATGAAATGATTTATGCATGTGATATCAACGGGTTATTCTTATTCTCATATGATTAAGTTCGTGAATACTATTGGTTTGTATATTGTGCTACTTATTTTTGTGACTTCGATAGAAGTCTTTTGTACCTGTTTATTTCCATTAAACGTTTTCGCTTAGCACGAGTATTTTTCCCGTATAAGTATGCAGGCTTGGTTTGGAGTTGGACATATAGAGGTCTTGGCCACTAGAAGTTTGGAGCCTTTAAAGTTCTTTTTGTTTTTGGATATGAATAGTTTTGTAATAACGGTGACATGTATAGTATATGTTATGTTTTAGACAATGTAAATTGTTTAAGAATGTTCCTGTTATATGCAAATTATATTATTATTATTTATTTATTTTCTTTGTTTTATTGCTTATTTAAATTCCGCTATTGTATGATTGTGTTTGTCCTTGTGTGTGTGGCGCTCCGATATCCTCACAAGAGCTATTGGGGTGTTATAATATTTGACTTTCGCATAATAAGCGTCGAGCACATTATCTTGTAAAAATAAGATTTTTGATAATTAATTATTTATTTAAAGATTAAATGTTAAATTTTTAAAATGCTAATATGAAAACTTTTAAATTTGATTGCAAAATGAAATTATATTTTATATTTTTAGTATTTTTACATATACTGCAAATGAATTTTTATAAAGTTTGACCCCTCAACTTTAGGATTGGACAAAAAAATGTTAAAATAATTTAAAAAAATCTTGTTCAAATCAATTTTAGTAGTTAACCAATCCAATTGAATATGGAAATGGACTTTAATTTTATAAATTATGATTCATGGATATGGAGTTATTGGACTTAAATGTCTGTTAACTTATTGGTTAATGGTTAATTGTGTTTATATATCACTACAAGAAAATCACTAAATAGCGACGGAATAAAAACCGTCGCTAAATAGCGACGGAATTATTATTCCGTCGCTATTTAGCGACGAAAATTATTTCCGTCGCTAAATAGCGACGGAATATTATTTTCGTCGCTAAAATAGCGACGGAGAACAAAGTCCGTCGCGAAAAAGGGCGCCAAACATTCCCTCCAGAAATTGCGACAGAAATTAGCGACGGATATCTAATTCCGTCGTTATAAAAAAAATTAATTTCCATTTAGCGACGGAATTTTATTCCGTCGCTAAAATTAGCGACGGTGTTAGAAACCGTCGCTAAATTTAGCGACGGTTATCTAATTCCGTCGCTAAAATTAAATAAGATTTAAAAAATAAAATAAAGTTAGCGACGGAATTTAAATTCCGTCGCTAATTAACGACGGAATGATATTTCCGTCGCTATTTTTAGCGACGGAAATATATTCCGCCGCTAATTACTGAAGGAATATGATTTCCTAGCGACGGAAATCGTATTCCGTCGGGAAATCTGAATTAAAATCAGATTTGAACCCCCCTTCCCCCGATCCTCTCTCTCTCCTCCCTCTCCCCTCACTCTGCCTGTCCGATCCCCTGCCCTCTCGCCGCCGACGACCGCCCCCTCCCCTCCGTTCGCCGGTCCCGTCCCCTCCTCCTCCTCCTCTCTTCCCTTCCTTCTCTCTTTTTTTCCCGCTCCTTTCTTCCCTTCTTCTTCCCTCCCTGCCGTGCGCCTTCCTTCTCTCCTTCGCTGCCGTCGACCGCCGCTGCTCTAGCGTTGGCTTCCTCTCCTCCTCAGCCTGGTCGACCTCCCTCCTCCGCCTCCTCCTCCTCCTCCTCTCCTCTCCTCCGGCGTCTGGTAAGCCAACAGTAGCCATCTGCCCTTTTTTTTTTAATTATTATTATTATTATTATTATTAATTTATTTAACTTAATTAGACAATGAATTATTGTTGATTGATTGTTGAAATAGATTATTGTTGTTAGAATAGATTATTATTGTTGAATGTTGAAATATATTATTATTAATTTATTAGACAATGAATTATTTAACTTAATTAGACAATGAGTTAACTTAATTAACTATTGTTCAAAGAAAAAATTAATTTTTAATTAGTGTTGATTGTTGTTAGAATTAATTTAAATTAGTTATGTTAATTAAATTTTTTGTTATTTTTAAAAAATACAATGAATTAATTAGTGTTAAATCAAATAACACTAATTAAAAATTGAGCATATATGTTTAGAGAAGCATAAAATAAGCGTATGATCATAAGTAGAAATGTATGTATTCACAATTTGATATTTATGAATTGTTTAAATACTCATTCTTTTTCTCTTTTATGAAGTTTTGCTTTTTTTGAATTAGATTTTTATAATTCTATTTGAGATGATGATTTAGCATCACATTGGCCTTTCTTTTGTTTGAACGCTAAGTTCATGATTCAGCTTCTGGAATTTTATAAAATAACAGATTTTATTCTGAGAAATAATACTCACCAATGTGATGCTCTGATAAGATGTGAGCGTTTAGTGGAATAAATAAAGAAAAAGGGTAAAGGTAGACCAAAGATTATATGGAGAGCAACAGTTTCTAGGAGAATTAATATGAAGGAAGATAGGTTTTGGACAGAGAGAAATGGAGATAGATAATTCATATAGGTATAGCCGACTTTATGTAGCATAAAAATAAAACACTGTTGTCGTAGTCAAAAGGGAAAATTCATTGAGAAAGAGAAGCCAGACACAGTTTGCGAATAGCAATTACAAGCAAAGTCACATTGAGACTTTTCCTGGCTAAAGAATGAGCCAAAAGAGTTTGCTGATCTAAGAGTGAAACAAAAACAACAGCTCAGATTACATGAAAAAAACAAATAGATTGAAAACTACACAATACAAAAACTTCAACCCCAAAAAACACTCTTCCAACAGCTAGTATCAAAAATTCTCTGGTAAAATAAAATGTTGCTCAATGAAGGCCCATTGGAAAGAGGGCCCATAAAATTTGGAAGTAATTGCCATTCTTGTGGTGGTAGTGGGTCCCATATGATATGATTGTGCAACCCACAAGCTTGAAAAGTTGCTAATGGGATATGAGGAATATGCTTACCACCACTTCCGACTAATCAGGTTGCTTATCCCACTTAATCAACTTTGATTCTACAAGCCAATAAAGAATTTGTTTACTAATTTTAAAAAATAAAATAATAATAATAATAATAAAATAAACGTCAATGGGTATTGGTAATTGAATTACTAGTGTTTTTATTTCTTGCAGTGAATTTGTGTGTTACCAAGTTTTATGACTCCAATTGCAAGCTTGGAATTATCCAGTCGTTACTACACTAATAACCTAAATGTTAGGGAAAATCTGGCTTAGTTTAAAAAATTGTATTTCCAAGTGCATTTTTGTCCAGTGTTGTAAAACGATTAAGGAAAAAATTATAAGGAAGATGCAAATTTAATTTATGACTATCCCTTTTCACATATGACGACGTCTCAAAAAAATTAAAAATTAAAGTAAGTCTTGTATTATATATGTTAATGTGTTAATGGTTGTCTAATTCCTCTGCTTATTTTGGTAATGCATGCATATGGTCAGCCTTTGTTCACTTTTTCTGGTTTTGCTTTTTTTGAATTAGATTTTTATAATTGTATTTGAGATGTCTCCTTGTTCATGTAACAGTTTGGAATTTGCCATGAGTAACATAGATAGATCTTGGATGTATAGACGAAAAACAAGAGATGGTTACATTAATCCTGAATTTGTGGAAGGGGTTCAGTCTTTTATTGAATATGCCAGTTCTCAACCTGCATTTATGGACGGGGTTAAAATAAGATGTCCATGCAAAAAGTGCTAACATCTTCGTTATCTGTCAGTCGATGAAGTGTATTTTCACCTGTTACGAAAGGGTTTTATGCAAAATTATTTTGAATGGACACGACACGGAGAAACATCAATCTGTAGTACATCGAGTGGAAATGTGGGTAACACGTGGACAACTGAGGATGAATTTGAAAGAGAGGGGGAATTTGTAGCTGATGATGTAGGGGTGACTGATAATCCATACATTCAAATGGTTTATGATGCAGCTGGCCATGATTTTAGGGAAAGTATACCAATGTTGGAAGAACCCAACGAAAATGCAGCAAAATTTTATGATTTGCTAAATTCAGCAGATCAGCAGTTATGGCCAGGCTGCGATAACATGACTCAGTTATCTTCTGTAGCTCAGATATTGAATATAAAATCCGAATGCCATATTTTGAATCGAGGTTTTGACCGAATTCTTGCTTGGTACAATAAATCATTGCCTCCTGACCATAAAATGGTTGATAATTTGTACAATGTGAAAAAACTGATCAGTGGTTTAGGTTTGCCTGTTGAGAAAATTGACTGTTGTCGGTTGGGATGTATGTTGTTTTGGAGGGATGACATCAATTTACAAGAGTGCAAATTTTGCAGTCAACCTAGGTACAAATCTAAAAGAGGTGGTATTCAGCGGAAATTGGTACCTTGGAAACGTATGTATTTTTTTCCATTGACTCCCAGGCTTCAAAGACTATATGCATCCGAAGTTACTGCACCTCACATGAGATGGCATGATGAGCACGAAAGTACAGGTGGAATAATGAGCCATCCATCCGATGCAGTTGCATGGAAACATTTCAATAACACCCATCCTGATTTTGCTGCTGAATCTCGAAATGTTCGAGTGTGTTTGAGCACTGACGGATTTCAACCTTTTGGTCAATCAGGGCAACAATATTGGTCATGGCCAATCATAATTACTCCATATAATTTGCCTCCATGGATGTGTATGAATGAGGCATATATGTTCTTGACAGTTATTATTCCAGGACCTAGAAATCCGAAGCACAGAATTGATGTATATTTACAGCCGTTGATTTATGAGTTGCAACAGCTTTGGGATGTCGGTGTTGAAACATATGACGCATCACTTAAACAGAATTTCATGATGAAAGCGGCATTAATGTGGACGGTCAGTGACTTCCCTGCCTATGCTATGTTGTCGGGTTGGAGCACGGCTGGAAAACTAGCATGTCCTTACTGTGGCGACGATTTAGATGCGTTTTATCTTCAACATGGGTGCAAAACTTCTTGGTTTGACAACCACAGGAAATTCCTTCCACCTGATCACCCTTTTCGACGGAACAAGAACAAATTTCTTAAGAATAGAGTTGTTCTTGCAAGTCCTCCTGTTATCAGAAGCAATGAGCAAATTTTACAAGACATTGATGAGTTGGGTTTACTTAAGGTAACAGAAGTTGATGCTGATGAAGTTAATGGAAGAATCAACAAAAACTTTGGTTGGAGGAAAAGAAGCATTTTTTGGGATTTGCCATATTGAAAGACTAATTTGTTACGGCATAATCTAGATGTGATGCACATTGAAAAAAACTTTTTTGATAATGTGTTCAACACCATTATGAATATAGAAGGGAAGACCAAGGACAATTCAAAATCACGAGCGGATTTAAAGTTGTTATGTAGAAGGCCCGAGTTAGATAAAGATTTTTTAACCGGAAAATATCCCAAAGCATGCTACACTTTGGACAAAAAATAAAAGGAAGTTTTGTGTGATTGGTTAAAAGGACTAAAGTTTTCGGATGGTTACGTCTCCAATTTGGCAAGGTGCGTCGACATGAGAAAGTTCAAATTATTCGGGATGAAAAGTCATGATTGTCACGTTTTCATGCAGAGGCTACTCCCAATAGCATTTAGAGAGTTATTGCCGACAAAAGTGTGGGAAACTATAACAGAGCTAAGTATGTTTTTCAGAACATTAACGTCCTGCGAGATAAGTGCGGCAGATATGGCAAGATTGGAAATAGAAATTCCAGTAATCCTGTGCAAACTTGAAGCAATATTTCCTCCAAGTTTTTTTGACTGTATGGAGCATCTCCCCGTGCATTTAGCACATGAGGCGAAACTCGCTGGTCCGGTTCAATATCGTTGGATGTATCCATTTGAGCGGTAACTATCTATGACACACCATTGCAATTATATTATACCTTTGTATGCTAATTAATGGTATTAAGATATATCATGTAGGTATTTGTTTCACTTGAAGAAGAACGTCAAAAATAAAGCTAGAGTTGAAGGTTCAATATGTAATGCTTATTTGGTCGAATAAGCAAGTACTTTTTGTTCGCATTATTTTGAGCCTCATATACACACGAGACAGCGGAAAGTACCACGTAATGATGATGGCGGGGCATCAAGTAATCAGGACGAAAACTTATCCATTTTTACATATCCTGGGCGTTTACATGGCCGTTCAATAAGGAAAATGCTAATAGAGGATGAATTAATAGCGGCCCATAGTTATATTTTATTGAATTGCGAGGAAGTTCGTCCTTATGTTAGGTAAGGTTAATATATACGCTACATTGTGATATATTGTTTTACTATGTAAAGAGTGTAATATATAAATTGATATTGGCATTTTAGATTATTTGAGGAATGGATACGGGAGCTAATGCCTGAGAAAAATGAAACTGAGGTGAACAAGGAAGTCGAAAAGCACTTTCATGATTGGTTTAAGACATATGTAAGTTGTGATTTTCACCATATATGTCCATACATACATGAATATATGAAATATATGATTGCATTGATGTTAGCTTATTGGAATATGTAGGCATCAACAAATGCAATTGACAACAACTACATCACTGATCTTGCAAAAGGACCTTTGCGATATGTTAAATCATTTCCGGTGTATTTCGTGAACGGATATAAATTTCATACACAGAGTCACGGTCATAACAAAGAAACGGTAAACAGTGGGGTTTGCATTCAAGGAGAGTTGATGGATTATTATGGGCAAATTGTTGATATAATTGAAGTCGAGTATCCCGCGTTGCCAATAAAACGTTGTGTGTTATTCAAGTGCGAATGGTATGATCATACTATTAACGTGGGAACAAAAATACATACCAGATACAATTTAGTTGAAGTCAACCAGCGTAGAAGATTGAGGAACTTTGAACCATTTGTGTTGGCAATGCAAGTGGGCAAAGTATATTATGTCTCCTATCCAAGCGTAAAGCGAGACAGATCGGAATGGTTTGCAGCATGCAAAGTCAAACCAAGAGGCATTTATGAAAGGAAAGGCGCCGGACAAAGTGAACGTTCTGAAAATAATGATGCATTTCAGGAGGAAGAACCGAAAGTTCATGAAATCAACAACTCTCTGCATTTTGAAGATAACGAACCATTGAACTATGCGGACAATGAATTTGTTGACATTGATGGTGAGGATGATGAAGAAACTTTGGTTGGCGATGGATCTGATGACGAGCCAGAATTTTCCTCTTATACATCGGAAAATGAGGATGATTTGAATTACGATTTACAGCTTAGTGACGATAGCGAATAATTTGTTTAACTACTTGCTTATCATGTGAGACCAATTAATATTGCACTGACTTGGATATTAATTTAATATGCTTATTACAATGTAATTATTTTCTATTATCTGACAATATGCATTTTTCTTATAATGGCAGGTTGAAAAATGTTTAAGCGAAAGAAGAGAACGTCGATTCCTCCGCGTCTCAGGTTGCATGATGGCGATGACAGTACTGGTACTGGAGGATCCCCATCGCATGGGAATAATGCCAGTACTGAGGCTGCCGCAGCATCACCGCCCATCTCTGATGCACCATCTACCATTCCTTCCACTGATTCCACTCCTATGGCACACCCAGAATCTATGCCAGCTCAGGGGTTGGGAACAGAACAAGCGGAAGAGCCTACGCCTGGCTCAATTGGAGAGGATGGAAGAATATACATCAATATCACAGCTAAGGAGTAAGTAATTAATATTTCACTTCATTATGATTTCAATGACAGTTATTACTTGTACTAACATTATTTACATTGGTGTATCTTAGATTGAATCCTTCAGGAAGGTGTTCACGCATAATGACAATCTCTTTCAAAAACAGAATTGAATACGATGGGTTTGCCTGGAAAAATGTGTCAGAGGAAACAAAAAATTTTTATTTCGAAGAATTCAAGGTAAAACATTTATGATAAAGTTGGTTACATAACAAATTATACTTTACACTTGCTTACATAAAAGTTTTTTTTGTTCTGTCTGTCTCATAAGAAATAATGTTATTGGAATTCGGTGTTGGACGATATCATGCCTTCAGTGTGGGAGACTCGTGCGCGGGCACGTTACAGAGATTTAATCTGCTTGATAAAAAATGGTGGTGTCCGACCTCCCTACATGACCGAAGATATATGGGCACATTGGAGACAGTATTGGACGACCCCTGAAGCCATTTCCGTCGCATCGCAGAATTCTAGTAACAGACGGGGAGGACCTGATGGACTCAGTTCATGCTTGCATACTGGAGGATCGTTGTCGCATCGGGACCATGCAGATAGACTTGTAAGTATTACAAAATATTACTTTTACTGCTGTAATTAATAGTTAGGATATATGAATTTTATCTTATTACCATAGAGGAGGATGGGAATGTTACTTGTGTGAGGAGTTTGCTTTGTTGTTGAATGTTGGATTGTAGCGTAGTCTCGAAATTTGAAGTGTTTTTTTGTCTATGTATACAGGAGGTATGTTCCAAATATAGGGGAAACTCTGCTGAAATTTAAATAAAAACTTTACAAAGTATTACTTTTACTGCTGTAATTAATGGTTAGGATGTCTGAATTTTATCTTATTACCATAGAAGAGGATGGGAATGTTACTTGTGTGAGGAGTTTGCTTTGTTGTTGAATGTTGGATTGTAGCGTAGTCTCGAAATTTGAAGTGTTTTTTTGTCTATGTATACAGGAGGTATGTTCCAAATATAGGGGAAACTCTGCCGAAATTTAAATAAAAACTTTACAAAGTATTACTTTTACTGCTGTAATTAATGGTTAGAATGTCTGAATTTTATCTTATTACCATAGAAGAGGATGGGAATGTTACTTGTGTGAGGAATTTGCTTTATTGTTGAATGTTGGATTGTATCGTAGTTTCGAAATTTGAAGTGTTTTTTTGTCTATGTATACAGGAGGTATGCTCCAAATATAGGGGAAACTATGCCGAAATTTAAGTAAAAACTTTACAAAATATTACTTTTACTGCTGTAATTAATGGTTAGGATGTCTGAATTTTATCTCATTACCATAAAGGATGATGAGAATGTTACTTGAGTGAGGAGTTTGGTTTGTTGTTGAATGTTGGATTTTGAAGTGTTCTTTTGTCTATGTATACAGAAGGTATGCTCCAAATATAGGGGAAATTCTGCCGAAATTTAAGTAAAAACTTGTACGAATAGTCAATAAATTATAGTTCATCTTTAATTTTTTTTATGTTTACAGGGAGCATCGATGGGTCGACCGGCTACCTATGGTGAGGTATTTTTACACACCCACACCAACAAGCATGATGGTCAAACATTCGTCAATGATCGGTCAAGGGTTTTACATGTATGTCCAAGTTACTATAATTTACAAATTTTAAATATTACTTATTATTAATCGTTACTTATTGTAAAACATTTGTCCTACGACAGGAACAAGTTCAAGATGCAATTCAGCAACGCTCACAGACTTCTGATTATGTTGATGCGAATCAAATCTATTGTGACGTGTCTGGTGGTAGAGACCAGCGAGGACGGATATTTGGCTTAGGTTCTTTGGCCAAATCCTGTCACTCGCATGCCTCAAGTTCAAGTACTGCCGCATCACATAGACGGTCTGAATCCAGGCGAGTCCATGAACTTGAGAATACTGTACATGAGCTGAGATCTGAATTGCATCAGTCACAGACTCGATGGCAGCAATCTATCGACTACATATCTGAGCTGCGCAATGAGATGGCAAATTTGAAGAGTATGGTGTCATCGCAGCAGTCCGATCGTACTTCTCAGCCGCCGCCGCCGCCATCAGCTTAATTAGTTATGATTCTGTATTAAACATGGATATTATGTTATTATATAATTACTAACTTTATAACTAGTACAATTATTAAATTCGACTATTATTGTATATTAAAATTTAGATATTTTTTCATTTGCTCATTATTTTGCAATTAATTTTACAGGTTATAATTTGGATTATAAAAATATAATTGTTAATTAAGGGGGGAAAATTTTTTTAATTTTCCTACGTATTATCGACGGAATAGTGCATTCCGTCGGTAAATAATTCCCGACGGAATAGTGTATTCCGTCGGCGAAAAATTCCCGACGGAATAATGTATTCCGTAGGGAATTTTTTGCCGACGGAATGCACTATTCCGTTGGGAATTATTTACCGACGGAACCGTGAATTCCGTCAGTAAATAAATACCGACGGAATTCACAATTCCGTCGGTAAATTACCGACGGAATGCACTATTCCGTCGGTAATAATTACCGACGGAATTTTCCGTCGGGATAAATTTCCTACGCCTTTATTGCCGACGGAATATTTTTCGTCGGCATTTTATTTTCCCGACGGAAATTACACATTTTCCGTCGGGAAACGTGTATTTTCTTGTAGTGTATAATTTTTCACACATATATGGACGTAAGGGTAATCTTATTAAGTAGAGTGATGATATTCCTTTTCTTTTCATGTTCTATTGGATACTTGTTTTAGATTTGGTGATTTTATCTTTAAAAAAAAATCAAAAACTTATAATTAGAAATTTGAATTCGAATGGGTGACAAAAACTATCGAAATATTAGTGAAAACTAGTTGATAATGAGTTTGATTTTTCAAATAGAATATAATCAATTCTATATAGTGATGAGTTGAAGAATGCATAATCAAAAGGAGTCTATGGCTGTTAATAGTAATATCAATGCCTATTAGTATTTATCTAATTTTATTTTATTATATTAATATTAAATTTAAATCACTTATATTTTACATTTAAAATTTGAATAATTTATATTTTAATTAATACATGGAGTTAAAAAATTTTATATAAAATTTAGGATAATGAGAATTTTCTATATTTTTTTAACGGTTAATCAAGAGATTTAAATTACATGTGGTTCTATCAAAATCAGTTTTTACAATGCAAATATAACATTTTTTTATTTGTTAGGTATTTGAAATTAAAATTTATTTACGAAATTAAATTAAGATAATTATGTTCTAGAAGAAAGATCATATTTATAAAAATAAATAATAATAATAATTTTACCACGAGTAAAAGGATTAATATTGGAAAACAAATAATACCCAAAAATAGACAGAAATTTGAGTGGGTAATAAACTAATAATAAATAGGTTGGTAGCAACAAGCAAATAAGAGAGAAGGCAAAGCTACCACGCACGAGTAGTTAGGTAGCTACCACATTTCCTCTACTTTCCTCCTTCTCGCCTATTTTATATGCGCTGACTCTTTCGCCTCCATTACTCACTCACCGCTCTCTCTATCTTCTCTTCAATTTTTAAGTTTTAACTTCTTGTCTGCAACAATGGCTCCTTCTACTCTTACGGCGTTGGCCGACGAGAAAACTTTGCAAGACAGCTTCGTCCGCGACGAAGATGAGCGCCCCAAGATCGCTTATAATCAGTTCAGCAAAGAAATTCCGGTGATTTCTTTGGCCGGAATCGATGATGTTGAAGGTAAAAGAAGTGAGATTTGTAAGAAAATCGTTGAGGCTTGTGAAGACTGGGGGATTTTCCAGGTTGTTGAACACGGTGTTGATGCTACACTTATTTCTGAAATGACTCGTCTTGCTAAGGAGTTCTTTGCTTTGCCGCCGGAAGAGAAGCTTCGCTTCGATATGTCCGGCGGCAAAAAGGGCGGGTTCATTGTTTCCAGCCACTTACAGGTATTTTCTGAAAAAATCTTTTAGCTAAAGATAAAAAGCCCAAGAAAAACAGTGTTGTTTATAGAAAAGGATACAACTGAATTTAAATTCAAGATGTTACAGTCTGTCCGATAATAAAAAAGGGTATTGAGCTTATTGATTCAGGAAAAAAAAAATAATATTTCATAATTAACATTTTAAATCATACCCATTCTCAAGTATGCACACTGTCCATGTTTACTGGTAGTTGGTTTAACAGGAAATTGTTTTTTTATAGAGAGGAAAGGAAACATTGGGTTATTTCAGATATTTCATTTAAAAATCAATTAAATTCAAATTGCAAATAAAATAAAATCATCCAATATATAAAGAAAATCAAACTAAAAATGATACTTTGATCGGTTTGGTCCGTTATTTTAGTTTAGTTTTATACATAAACTTGATCTACATATATATAAATAGGAAATAAAACAAATTAAAACTATAATTTTTTTTTTTTTTAATCAAAAATTGAGTTGGTTTGATTAGATAGATTTTTTTTCAATAAAATTTGAACTTAACAATAAATATAAAAAATCAAACTGAACAAATAGACTAATTTTTTAGTTTTCTATATTTGTTTTTGGTTCTATTTTTGCACATCCCTAATTTTCCAAATTTTTTTTTTCTTTTGGGTCAAAATTAAGAGTGTGGCTAAATTCCATAGGCTAAAAGTCTTATTATGTCTGCATTTAGAGAGCTAAAACTAAATTTTGCTGAGGGATGTACAAGGGACAACTATTGATGATTTTGATAGCAAACAAAATTACTAACATGAGGAGCATGATTATACAGGGGGAAGCAGTGCAAGATTGGCGTGAAATAGTGACATATTTTTCATACCCGACGCGGAGCCGGGACTATTCACGCTGGCCGGACAAGCCGGAGGGATGGAGGAGGGTGACGGAGGAGTATAGTGAGAAGCTAATGGGACTTGCTTGCAAACTACTAGAAGTACTATCAGAAGCAATGGGTTTAGATAGAGAAGCCTTGACTAAGGCATGTGTTGATATGGACCAAAAAGTAGTAGTCAATTTCTACCCAAAATGTCCTCAACCAGACCTTACACTTGGCCTCAAACGTCACACAGACCCAGGTACCATTACCCTTTTGCTCCAAGACCAAGTTGGTGGCCTTCAGGCTACTAAGGATAATGGCAAAACTTGGATCACTGTTCAGCCCATTGATGGTGCTTTTGTTGTCAATCTTGGTGATCATGGTCATGTAAGTTTTCTCACCTATTTTCCCCCTTTCCTTTTCATTTCATTTATTGTTTAGTTGGATTCCAACTTACATAGTGTGGATTCAGATAAGGTCAAAAATTATCAATTTTCTTAATTTTAAAATCACAGAATTTTATCTATTTTAAAAGGTAATTACACCAGCAATAATTGAATTTTACTATTTATAATTAGCTGGTAAATATTGATATGTAACCATAAAATTCTTCAATTATTATTTTATTCAATGTAACATTAGAATGGCCTAAAAATAATTTACTCTACACTAAGTGCTAATTTGGCATTGCCACATTAAATGTCACATCAACGCCATTATTAGAGACGAATATCCCTAGGTAGGGAAGGAGGAAGCCATGGTCCCAATTTTTTTTTTTTTTATAAAAGGTCTTTATAATTTTATATTGATTTTAACTTAATTTCTAAATTAGTCATTGATTTTATACTTTGGCCTTCAATTTTTTTTTTTTAAAAAAAATTATGTATGATATTTAAATTTTTTTTTTTTAAATAAATTCTAAATTAACTCTAACCGTCATGCCATATAATATTGTCACATGACATGACAATTGCATATGGCATGTCAAGTAAACATTTTAACGTGATTTTTCTATATTTTTTATTTTACTTAAGATAAAATAATAGTTATATGATTATTTTTTTTTCTATTATAAACTATTTATTTTTGATTAGCCCATTATAAATGGTAAAATTTAATAACTATGGGTGAAATTTAGGCCTACTTTTGTTGGTAGCAAATGTATTATACCTATTGCAAAGACAATCTTTGATGGTTAATTGATTGAGCATGGTGGTGATGTGATGCAGTATCTAAGCAATGGGAGGTTCAAGAATGCAGACCATCAAGCAGTAGTGAACTCAGATTGCAGCAGATTGTCCATAGCAACATTCCAAAACCCAGCACCAGATGCAATTGTGTATCCTCTGAAAATTGAAGAAGGAGAGAAGCCAATTCTTGAGGAACCAATAACATTTGCAGAAATGTATAGAAGGAAAATGAGCAAAGATCTTGAGCTAGCCAGGTTGAAGAAATTGGCTAAGGAACAGCAAATGAAGGATATTGAGAAAGCCAAATTGGAAGGTAAACCTATAGATGAGATCCTTGCTTAATTATGTTACTAAGACATGGCTTAATATTAATTATATTAATGATTAGTTTTTATGTAATTTTCTTATTTCATTTCTCCACATATAGTGTTTGTTGTATCCTAATGAGGCATCATGCCTTGTTCTTAATAATAATAATATCCAGCTAATAAATATGCATTTTGGTATTCTGCAACCACTCTTTCTTTTTTCTTTTAATTTATTTTCTTTTTTTATTTATTATTTTATATTTACAAATCTCAATATATTAAGAAAGGGGAAAATAATAATGAGCATTTATTGTTACATATATAGTTAAGTCTAGAGGAATTAATAAAATTATAAAGGAAATCACATTTCTAATTTTGATTTTATTTTAAACATTAAAATAAATGCAAGAATAAAAAGTCCCTTTTCAATTACAATACTACTCCCTCCGTTTCTTAATAGGTGTCACTTTTATTGTTTTCACTATAATTAAGAAATATTAATTAGACTTAAATTTAGAAAAAAAAAAATTGAGTAATTCAATGCACATTGAGTGTTTTAATATATAAAATTAAATCTAATTGATTAATTTGTATTGGAAAAGAAAATTAAATTGAAAAAAAAGAAATTAAATTGCATTGAAAATGTAAAAATAACAGATAAATGAAATTTGAATTTTTGTTAAAAGTAACAGATATTAAAGAACGGATGGAGTACTCTTTTTGGAATGAATTATTTCAAAGAAGTATATTTCTTTAGATTGGGCCTAAATATTTAACTAATAAGCTTTTGTTTATATTGGGCCTTAATCTGGAATCATATATTTCTCGAACGTATAGTGGATCCAACCCATATGGAGATGAAACGTTCAAGAAGTATCCATGCCATATTTTATAAGACCAATATTAAGCCTTTATTATTATTATTATTATTATTATTATTATTATTATTGATAAGGAAGATGCACGATATTTAATTATAATTTTAATATTACTAGAAGAAAATAAATATGAGATTTTATGCATTTTTAATCATGTGCCAGACATCATGCCAACTTCTAGTGATTAAACTTAATTTTAGGGATACATTTTCTTATATAAGATGTAAGTTTTTATTATTTTCTTCTTACTCAATATCTCTCTTTGAGAAAAAAAACACTTATATACAATTACACACAAAACCAAGTGGAATAAAGGTTTCTAAATAACTAATAATAATATAATTATACACAAAATTATCTCTTGACAATTATTTCTTTATTTGGGTAGATTGACAATTGAGGGACACTTCAAACCCGGATCCAAATACCAAGCCCATTTCAAACTCTCTATTGGTCACAAGGAATTTATATCTAACGTTTAAAAATAATTAAGAATTACGATAATTTAAGTTGTTCCTCCTCAAAATTGAAATGTGCTATATATTTGCTTATTATTCTAACCAAGTCCGATCTACCAACTTTGTAGCATTCACATTTGAATATCAAGAAATAACAATAATAAAAAGAAGCCATCATTATAAGTAAGCATACATGTAATTCATATAAAATATATCCTATTGGGTTGTTGCCTGTTGGCCATGCATCGATGCTTTACCTTCCAAGTTCCTATACAATAAAAATTAAGAGTTAACTAAAACATAACTAAATTTTTCTACAGAAATCATGATCATATGCCGATATTATTTTATATTAATTCGCAAATTCTACGGAAAAAACAAAAAGAGTTCTTTAATAATTTCAAAGTAGAAGACTTGAAACTAACGTAGAGAAATGGGAAATTATCACTGTAGTACACATAACAAAAATATATTTTAAGTCTAAACTCAGCAATCGGGTTAGGTCATATTAAAATGGGTTGAATTATTATAAACGGACCGAATCATAAATAAATCATCATAAATAAGTTATAAATGTAGCTTAATCCGACTTACGAATTTGATCCAATTCATTCTTAAAATGTGATCTAGATCTAATCTGATCAGTTAATGATACTTTTATTAATCAATTAATTTATAATCCGCTTGTAATCCATTTATAACTCATTTATATTATTTGTCTATTTCATATATTTTTATATAATATGAATATAAAAACAATTGTTTTATGAATTATACATATGCATACTTTTTTTTTTTTAATGATTAAAAAGTTAATGCCATAAAATCTAACCTATTTATCACTTAATCCATCAATATTCAGATTTAATAATGATCATTTAAATTATGATTCAATTCAATCCGATTCCATATATTTATAACTTATAAAATATTGATCCAAACCATTATAATTCGATTCAAAAAATCTCTTCTGCTATCTGGTTTGCCACCTATATAGTATCAAATCTTACCTTAGATGCATAGATCACTCCAAATATTGCTTGCTTTTTTTTCTTTTCTTTTTTTTTTTTCCAAAGGGAAATCACTCCAAATAGTTTGGACCCCACACTATTCTCCTTTTTTGAATGTGAACACAACAATAGATCCAAGCATATATCTATTATTGGTCCAAGAGACCCAAAAAAAAAAGATAAAAAGAGACATAGATTTTGCTGAAATTCAATTGGTTTATAGTCCACCAAGTAATCTACATGCTTAACTCTTGCATTCATTTCTTTTTCTAAATGATTAAATTCGATCGTACTTATATATATAAAAAAAAAAAAACGGCTCAAAGTAATATTTTCCTCTCATTTTATCAAAATTTCATCCATCACATGTGCATATAAATTTTGTAAATTCAAAAATCATAAGTTGTTATCACGTTATGAAAATCTCAATATTAAGCACTTTCATACTTTTTCAGTTAACTACTCTTATATTTATCTTACTAAATTTATTTGTCTTTTCAAAATGTTCCATAGTAACTTGATATGGCAATCAGGTTAGATCATACAGAATCAGATAATTTTTTTTTAATTTCAAATTTTTTTTAGATCGAATCACTTCTTTTTCAGACAGGTTTTGGATTAAATTTTGAATTACAATTAAAATTGAAAAAAATGGACCAAAATGAAAAATCAAATCGAACCATAAGCAATACAATTTTCAGTTTTAAAATAAAAATTTAATTATATCGATTTAGTTTTTAGTATCCAAAATTCGCTAAAACCGATATCGTTTTGTATCATTTTATATATTTATCTATATACAATCCCTTAACTCTATTATTTTCTCTTTTTTTTTTCATTTCTTTTTGTGTACTGGTTCTTCCTCTCAATCGGTAGAAAGAATAATGAATTAAATTAAACTTTGAATTGGTAATTAAAATAGAAAGTTTTACTAGAGAAAGCAGATAGAAGCATCTCTTCAAATTTGAAATGAAATGATTTGATAAAAGAAAAATTAAAAGAGCACAATTGAGCAGCGATAGTGACATAAGATGGTGGATGAGCCGTGATTAGTAAAACAGCGACGAATTAAGGCATGAAGTGAAAAAAGATCAAAAAAAATAAATATGTTAGTAATAAAAAAATAGTTAAATACAATATACATTGAATGTCACGTAATTATTATTTTTTATTTCACTTTTTTTTGTTTATTTTTTTTATCTTTTGCTGCTCAAAATTTAAACAATTAGATATTCATATTTTATTTCAATTAAGTCTAAATTTTATATAAAAATTATGATGAGAATATTAATAAAACGGTACGTGTGTATGTGTGTGTGTGTGTGTGTGTGTATAATTTAGTTAAAAAATGATTTTCTTTAAGAAGGACCCTTGGATTCCTAGGGAGGGAGGTTTTTTTTGTTAGCGAGGGCACATATTTTGTGGATGAGTAGGTTAGAGTTAGTGCTTTTATGAAGAATGGTGGGACCGAGTGGGATTTTGACAAGATTATAGAGTTCTGTAGTGTCAATGACATCTATGACATTTTAAAAATTCCCTTACCGTTATTTAATAAATGTGATAAATTGGTTTGGCATTTTTATAAAAGAGGCTGCTACAATGTTAAGAGTGGCTACCATGTGGCAGTTAATTTGGGCAGAAGAACTCTTGTGGAGCGTAACGGTATTTGGAATTTGGAAATTGAAACTTCCCCCAAAGGTTCTTAATTTCCTTTGGCGGATGTGTCGGGATGTGTTGCCTGTTCGCGCCAGGTTGGTTCAAAAGGGTATTGATATCATCCCTTCTTGTTTACTATGTAATCAGTTTGAAGATCTTTTACATGTCTTGTTTGGCTGTTCATTCGCGAAGGAAGTTTGGGCTTGCTATGATGTTACTCTCCAGCTGTCTGAGGAGTCAATTTTAAGTATGCTTGCTATATTATTTGATTCTCTTTGTTTGAATAAGGTGGAAGAGTTTTGTATGATCTTATGGCAGGTTTGGAATGTAAGGAATAAGTTGGTGTGGCATAATGATTTGACAGCTCCCCATGTGATTGTCCAGTCAGCATTGTCTTACTTGGATGAATGGAGGGCAGCAAGTGATTTTCTGAATTCAGTTTTTGAGCCAATGAATAACAGGGAACTGAATCCAGTTTTGCATGATGCAAGTTGGGAGGTGGATTGGTCTTGCAAATTGGATGCAGCTATTTTTGCGGATAGGCAGAAATGTGGTTTTGGGGCTGTCTTTAGAGACTCTGAAGGGCGATTTTTCAAGGCTATCTCGGGTCATTGGTATGGGGTTTCTTCTCCTCGAGTTGCTGAGGGATTAGCTCTCCGGAGGGTGTTAGCATGGATTGATTCTAATATGATTTCTCTGGGTATCATTTATACGGATGCTCAGAAAATTTCATCAGCTATTTGTAATAATGTAGAAGACTTTTCTGATTTTGGTTCTATTATTTCGGATTGTAAAGCTTTTATTTTGGATAGGCAAAATATTAAAGTTGCTTGGATTAGTAGGAATAATAATTCTGAAGCTCACAACTTAGCTAAAGTTTCAATGTTGCATAGTCCTTCAAAAGTTTGGGATTTTGTTCCCTTTTGTTTGTGATATTTTCTTTTAATAAAGGTCATTTCTTCTTAAAAAAAAAAAAAAGTAACCTGAACCCTAATAACCCCAAAATTTTGGATCAAATTATCTAGGCTCCAAACAACCCAAGATTATATTTTACAAATTATTTTATAAATATTAAATTAATAAATAATAAATTTCATTAGATTTCAAATTTCAAATTAATCAGAAAATAACTTCAGTTTTACTTGCCTAACATCAAAAGTAATTAATAGATAATATAATATCTTTAATTCCATCCAATCACATTAGTATAATAATTTATTTTTCTTAAATATTTTATCCAAATAATCACAAATTAATATGATAATTAAATTAACATGGTTATTTTTTTAAAAAAAGAAATTATCTAAATAATCGTAAACTAATTAATGAACAGTTGTAAATTGATAAACAATTTTATTCTCAAAAGATAAATAAATTAAAAATAAAAAATCAAGACTTTTACATAAATGGCATTAAAATGTGGAAACCTTTCTAAAATTACTACCCAATTATTCTGATTTCAAAAATACATTTTTTTAAAATAACATTTTTTATAGTAAGATTCATATTTTCACCAAACCAACCGTAACATCTACTCTTTTTACATAACCTATTCAATCCATCCAAAAACAACGTTTTCTTTCTTCCTTTCTATTGTAGATTTCTCATTCTTTTTAACATTGTGAGTTTGTGGGATATTTTATCAATCAAATTAAAATTAGGTTAATGATGATGGTATACCAAATTGCAAGATAAAAATTTCAATAACCTAGTTCAGTATGCAATGGTATACCTTGATATAAAATGGTATACCAAAGTGAAAAATAAAAAATTTAATACTGAAATTTGGTATATCAAAAAGTATTTCTTGGTATACTGAATTGCAAAGTGACAATTTTAACAACCAGATTGAAATACCAATGAGTATACCTTGATATAAATAGGTTTACCGGAGTGAATGTAGAAAATTTAATATCGGAATTTGGTATACCAAATGGTATCATAATCTCAAAGAACTTTGTCATTAACTCAAACCATTAAAAAAAAATTGAATTTTCTACCATTCACTGTAGTTTGCCAATGCATATACTGAACCGGAATTTTTTAAATTCTCATATTGCAGTTCAATATATCTATGTATATTATCACTAACCTAATTTTAATTTGATTGGTGAAGTACCATACAAATTCACAGTGTTGAAAAGAATCATTAATCTGCAGTAAAAAGGAAGCAGAAAAATGATATATATTTTTTTTATATAGATTAAAGATGTTACATAGAAAGACTAGATGTTACTATTAGTTGAGTGAAAATAGAAGTTTTACTAAACAATGATCCTTTTGAAAAAGGAAATTTTTCTTTTTTAGATGGAAAACAAATTAATTTTGAAACAAAAAATTTAAAAAAAAAAGTGGTCTTTTGTGCAATTTTTTTTAAAAAAAAATAGGTCAACCCAATTTTTTTGGGTAATTATTGTGAACTTAATCCATCTGCATTTCATACCCAATTTATGTATTCAAAAACTGTTTACAATTGAGAAATAATTCTCATAAGAATTAAATATTTTATTGAAAAAAAGTTTGATTTAAATTAAATCAATTTCAAAATCCAATTCATATAAAATAAAGTATGGTACAAATTATTGTAAAAATAGTTTATACTTATAACTAACCGATATGATATATTTAAAATAATTCTCTCATATTCAGAGCTAAATATTTATCAAAAGTTGAAATATAAAATTTATACGAGACTGGTCACATAGCAAGACTGATAACTTTAATGCCATATTGAATAAAACTTGCAGCCAATGAGATAATTAACGTATTAAGTAAGTAATTAATTTTGGATTAAGAGAAGTAGAGTGAGAAAACATAAATGTCATTTTCCGTACAAGTCAATGGGAGCAATGTTATCGTTAAAGATGGGAAGGAAACATAGGCATTGCCTTACTACTTTGTGTGACCAAGTCCTTGATGAGTAGTGTAAGATTGGTAGAATTTTGAATATTCACACACACACAAGTGCCAATTGCTTGATTTCATTTTCATTTAGGCTCATCACGAAATTGACAGATATCAAGAGAGAGAAAATAAAGTTTCTATTGACCCCAAAAAAACAAAAATAAAGAATATGCAATTAGGACCTAGTCCAACTATGTTATCTCTAATTATTGATTTTTTTTCTTTTTGTTATTCTTTTCGAGGTGTCTTATCTTTTTCGGTTGAAAAAAATTATTTTAACTTTTTTTTTTTGATAAAATGAGATCGCAAGAAAGAATACATTTTAATTTTTTAATTACATGTTTCGCCATTTCAGCTTCAAATTCTATTGAAGTCTATATTTTTTAACACTTATAAGAGAATTTTATGACTTGTTCGGCATGAATTTTATGATTAGTTATGTGAATTAGGGATAAATTCAAAACACGATTGAGGCTTTTTTAATTTTTTAGTTATATATATATATATATATATATATATATTCTAGCTTCTTTCTCTTTTTCATCTTATAAATTTTAAATAATGAAGGATTATATATATAAAAAAAATGAATTATTATTATTTTATTATAGGCCGCCAACTCGGATTATTTGGTACATGTTAAAATAATAAAGTGAATGATTAGACTTTCTTTTTCCTATTTTTTGACATTGTACAAAATAGGGGTGTGCATCGGTCGGGTTCGGGTCAACCCGAACCGAACCCGATTAACCCGAAACCCGATTTTTTGCCCAAATCATCCCCCGAACCGACCCTAACCTATATAAGGGTCCCGAACCGAACTACCCGATATTTTTCGGGCCCCGAACCGAACTACCCGAATCACCTGAAATTGACACCTGAAAAACCAAATTAACCTTCAAACCCAGGAAATCATCCTTCAAACAAATCTAGAAAATCAAACTTGAAACCCAGAAAATCAAACGTTCAAACCCACCTAGAAAATCAACCTTCAAAACCCAAAAAATCAACCTTCAAACATTCAAGAAAATCAACCTTCAAAAGGATATTATTATTTTCAGCAGATTTATGCAAAGATCCAACAAAAAAACCCAGAAAATCCAACAAAAAAATGAAATATATCTCAACCAAAAAAAATATGATTGAAGAAAAGTCGAAGACTAAGAAAAGGCATGTACCCATTTTCCAATTTCTTTATAATCCCCAATTAATATTACAATATATATACAAAAAAAAACACATATATCTCAACCAAAAAAAATCAAATGGACCAAATTTAAAACAAATTAAATCTATATTTTCAGTCAAAAAAACAAACAAAAATCAAATCAAAACAACATATTTTAATCTCAACGAAAAAGAAGAAGAAGAGAAGCAAGATTGCAGAAGAAGGAGAGAGTGAGAGGAGAGGCAAATCGAAGAAGAAAAAGAAAGGGAAGAGAGACAAATCGAAGAAGAAGGAGAAGAGAGAAGAGAGGATAGGCAGATTGGATAAGAAGAAGAAGAAGAGAGAGTGAGAGGAGAAGAGGAAATTCCAGATCTGAAGAAGAAAAGAAGAAGAAGAAGAAGAAGAAGAAGAAAGAGGGTAAGGGGCAGATCGAAGAAAAGAAAGGGGGGAGAGAGAGAGAGAGTGTGTGGATGAGAGTGAGACTGAAAAATAAAAAAAAAATAATGGTATATATATTTTTTCGGTCGGGTTCGGGTTATGGTGAATTTAACCCGACCCGACCCGAACCCGAAATCTACAAAATCCTAACACCCGACCCGACCCTAACTATCCGAATAACCCTACCCGAATAATTATTTCGGGTCGGGTTAATCGGGTTGTTCGGGCCGGGTCGGGTTTTGCACACCCCTAGTACAAAAGCATGAATTATTAGAAAACTCAGAAACTTTAACATGCCATAAGGTAGAAATACATTTTTATATAAAATTGTAAAAATAAATTTATGCAAAATTTACCTATTGACAACACAGCAAATATCATCTGCCTTTAGATCCATGGAATCGGTCCAAATATTGACAAGACCCAAGGTCCACAAGGCGAAGCAAACAGGCACAAGTCCAAAGGAGGACCGATTGGACGACGTGACATTCCGTCCCATCAGCCGCTTGACACAAGGCAGTGCTCACCTCAACCTCCTGCTCGCTGTCACTTCGCCGGATATCTACTCTGACGGCCAGAGAGCCCCCCCTAGGCACTCAAGTGCCCTTCAACATCTCTTATAAATAGCCCAGCCAGCGATGGCCTCAGGTATTGAACCTTGAGCATTCTCTCTCTACAAGCTTTCTCTCTCTAAAGTTGCTGACTTAAGCTTCGGAGTGCTTACGCCCGGTCCGACCGGGCATTCTTCTTTTCAGGTCGCTCTCACCCGATCGGTCGTTTTCTCTCTCTCCAGATAAAGACAATTCAGGCTTTATCATTTGGTGCTTTCGTTGAGAGGTATGGCGAACTCTAGATCGAACGAGAATACGATCCCTGTGAATTCTGACCGCAACGACTGTAGCCGCGGTAGGTCAGGTACCTTACGACCCGTCAGGTCTCCTGCGGGAATCAATCTCCTCCACGCCTTCGAGGGCACGCCGGCAGGACAGCCTGAGAATACCCCTGTTACCTTCAGGGATGTACGCACCATCCTCGCTGATTTCTCCAAAAATGTCACTCAGGCGTTGAAGAAAGGTAAGGTGCTGGAAACTTCTGAAAGAGTTCGTGGGGATTGCCCCACGGGCGAAGACTTCAGGAGAAGGAAAGCCCAAGGGATTGTCATTGGCGAGTTAAGAGCCCAGGAAAACCGCAAGGGCACTGTCAGGACCCCAGACAAGCATGATAAGGGCAAGCAGACGCTTCCCGCGTGCCTGAGCTCCCCTTTTCGCAGCAGGTCAGGCACCCAGACTGTGGCAGATGATATATCCTACATGTGCACCCCGAGCCATAATTGCTCAAGGAAGCACAAAAGCGAGTCCTCTGCCACGGCTTCGAGCAAAGGGGATCAGTTGCTCAAACAAGGGCTCGAGCGGCTCGGCGTCCTCGTCTCCAAAAAAGGGAGTTTTGAGGGGAACACATGCGGTAACACCGCGTCCCCATTTTGCAGGGAAATTACTGATTCCGAACTACCCCCGAGGTGGAGAGACGTTGTCATGGATAGGTACACAGGAAAAACAGATCCTGCCACCCATCTGGCAAAATACTTGACCAAAATACAGGTCTACACCTATGACAAGAAAGTGGCTTGCAGGGTTTTTCCCACCACCCTCGGCGGAGATGCTCTGACATGGTTCCATGACCTGCCTGAGGGGTCAATCACCTCTTTCAGACAATTAAGGGAGCTATTCGTTACGAGGTTCGTCGTGCAAACGCGCGCGCCGAGGACAGTGAACGACCTCTGCAACTTGTATCAGAGATCCGACGAAAGTCTGCGAGACTACGTCGACAGGTTCCAATCCACCATGTCGGAGGTGAGGAACGTTAACGTTGAAATGGTGACCACTGCCTTGGCCAGGGGCATTACTGATCGCCCTTTCTTCGAGTCCTTAACAACGAGACCCCCAACTAGCTTCACTGACCTCATGGAGAGAGCCCGGCAGTACATTCGGCTCGATGACGCCATCAGGTCTAACAGGGGGAGGAGGACACGCAGCACGGAAAGGTCACAGCATTCAGGCGACCTCCCCTCCAATAAGGCCTCCAGATCCGATCGGAGCGTAAGAAGTCCAGAGCAAGGATCCGGATCCCGAAGCTCGAGGAAGAGGAAGGGATCGGAGACAGAGCGGCGCAGGCGCTCGGAGGACCGGAGCGAAAGGCCATACACCCCCCTTAATGCCACTCCGTCCGCGGTGTTGATGTGGATAAAAGAAAAGCAAGAGCCGATCAATTGGCCGGGGCAACTGTCTGAAAGCAGCTGGGCCAGAAGAGACCGTAGCAAATTCTGTGAGTTCCACAGAGATTTTGGCCACCTTACCGACGAATGCACTACCCTTAAAAAGGAAACCGAGAAGCTCATACATCGAGGATTCCTTAGAAAATTCGTAGGCACGGCCAGAGGGGATGACACCTGTAGACGGCCAAAGCCAGGAAGGGATGATTCCGACCCGGACGAAGGCGAGCGGGATCGGAGAGGCTCGGACCCGGGCAGACCCTATGCTGGAGTCATCAATGTGATCACGCAAGAGCCAGCCTATCAAGCGGATCCCTCAGGCAGCCAGGAGAAGCCAGGAGAGAGGCGCTCCCGCCGCCCTAAGCGACTCCCAGAAGTTACCATATCTAGCACAGATGCGCGGGATGTCATATTTCCTCATGAAGATACGCTCGTCGTGAGGGCCAGAATCAACGACTTCGATGTCAGAAGAGTTCTGGTGGACGATGGTAGCGCCGTCAGCATCCTCACTTTACAGGCCTACAGGGCGATGGGCCTGCCTGTATGCAAGCTCAGGCCGACCGCCGCGCCACTGGTCAGGATCGGTAAGGGCAGAATCCCGACGGTGGGTTCTGTAGAGCTCCATGTAGTGCTGGGCCAGGAGACGGTCGCGCACAAATGCGAGGTAACTTTTATAGTTGTTGACATAAATTTTGCTTATAACGCAATATTTGGCAGGCCCCTGCTCTCCCGAACCGGTGCTATCATCTGCATCCGTTACTTGGTAATGAAGATCCCAACCCGGGAGGGCATCGCGATAGTGAGGGGCGATCAAAAGGCGTCGCGAGAAGTGCATGTCAACACTATAAAGCTGCAAAGAGAGGCTAAAACAGTAGAACCCGGCTTGGAACAACCAGAGCAGGAAGGGAGATCGAGGATGGACCCTGCTGAAGAAACAAAAATAAGGGCATTGGCCCCAGGCAAAAGTATCCAAGTTGGCACCAGCATGGACGAAAAGACAGAAGATGCCATAGTACAGGTCCTGGCGAAGAACCAAGGGGCTTTCGCATGGAGGCCGGAGGACATCCCAGGGATAGACCCCGATGTCATCACACACAAGCTGAATGTGGACTCGGATCACCCGCCGGTCCGACAGAAGCTCAGAAGGCATGCCATCGATCGGAGAAAATTTATCTCCGAGGAAGTGGATAGACTACTGAAGACCGGAACAATCCGAGAGGTAGACTATCCCGAATGGCTGGCTAATGTAGTCCTGGTCAAGAAAAAGTCGGCAAAGCTGCGGATGTGTGTGGATTTTACCGATCTCAATAAAGCGTGTCCCAAAGACAGCTACCCCCTCCCGAACATAGACCAGTTGGTAGACGCCACCGCGTGTCACGCCATATACTCCCTTCTTGATGCTTATGTCGGCTACCATCAGATCCTGATGTGGCTCGCCGACCAGGAGAAGACCAGCTTCATTACAGATGACGGGACTTTCTGCTACAGGGTGATGCCGTTCGGCTTAAAAAATGTTGGGGCCACGTACCAGCGCCTCATGAACAAGATCTTTAAAGATCAGATTGGACAGAACGTGGAGGTCTACGTCGACGACATGATTGTCAAAAGCCGTAGCCCCGAGGAGCACCCCGCCGATCTAGCAAGAGTCTTTTTCACCCTGAACAAGTTTCGGATGAAGCTCAACCCTGAGAAGTGCGTCTTTGGAGTACCATCGGGCAAATTCCTGGGTTTCCTGGTTTCCCAAAGAGGAATCGAAGCAAACCCAGAGAAAATTAAAGCCATTTTGGAAATGCAGCCTCCCAGGAGCGTGAAAGACATCCAGAAGCTGAACGGCAGAATTACTGCCCTGGGGAGATTCATATCTTCGTCAGCTAAGCGATGCACTCCGTTCTTTAAAAAAATGAGGAAGGGTGAGACTTTCAATTGGGGGGAACACTGCCAACAAACCTTCGAAGGGCTAAAAGCGTTCCTCGCCAACCCGCCTCTGCTCAGCCGTCCGGTACCAAGTGAAAACCTATATCTTTATCTATCTACCTCTGGCGAAGCTATTGCAGGAGCCCTGGTTCGGGAGGAAGGAACGCAACAGCTACCTGTCTACTACGTTAGCGAGGTGCTCAGGGGGGCAGATCTAAAGAAAGGACCGATTGAGCAGCTGATTATCGCCCTTATGATGTGTGCAAGGAAGCTCAGACCATACTTTGAGGCGCACACCATTGTTGTAAGATCGGGCCACCCGCTCAGAAAAATCCTACAAACCCCCGACCTGGAAGGAAAAATGGTAGGCTGGGCAATTAAGCTACAATCTTGGGACGTGAGGTATGAGCCCAGAAAGGCGATAAAGGCCCAAGCCTTGGCCGATTTCGTTGCCAAGTTCGCTGGCGAAGAACCGCAAAGTCAACCCAGACGGCGACTCTGGGAAATGACGGTAGACGGAGCCGTGAATGATGTTCGAGGAGGAGTAGGCATAGTGATCAAGGGGCCCCTGGACATCATCATAAGGTACGCAATAAAGCTCGATTTCAAAGCTTCTAAAAATGTTGCAGAATATGAGGCGCTCCTCCAAGGGTTGAGGCTGTTGCATGCTATCCGACCGAAATCTGTGGTCATCAGAAGCGATTCCCAGCTGGTCACCAGCCAAGTTCTGGGCACCTTCAGGGCCAAGGAAGCCACAATGGTCCAATACCTAGCAAAGGTCAATATCGCCCTCAAAGCGCTTGAGGAAGCAGGCTCCGAATGGGACCTCCAGAAGGTGCCATGAGATCAGACATCAGAAGCCGATAGGATAGCGAAAGCCTCCACCTCCGAGCAAACCACGGTTGAGGGAGACGTGGCCGTCTTGAGTTTAACCTCTCCCTCCCTGGATGAGCCAGAGGTGATGGAAATTAATCGGGCGGATGAAACTTAGATGAGCCCTATCAAGCAATACCTACAAACGGGGCAGCTTCCGGAGGACATGGATGAAGCCCGAAAGATATCACAGAAATCCCTCAACTACTCCATCATCAATGGCGACCTGTACAAAAAGGCTGTCAGTCATCCCTGGCTCAGGTGCGTGATAGAGGAGGAGGGAGATTACATCCTCAGGGAAATCCACGAGGGCATCTGCGGTGCACATAAGGCAAGCAGAGCTATGGCCAGGAAAGCCCTTCAGACGGGGTATTACTGGCCCAGTTTGCTCAAAGACGCCCAGGAAAAAGTACGAAGATGCCCGCAGTGCCAAGTGCACGGGAGAATCATCCCACAAAGCGCAGCGGATCAGCAGCCGATCGGCGTCGCCTGGCCATTTGATCAGTGGGGCCTTGATATCCTGGGACCTTTCCCCCTAGGAAAAAAGCAGATGAAGTTCCTTATAGTTGCGGTCGACCATTTCTCTGAATGGATCGAATCCGAGCCTGTGGCCACCATCACAGCCGAGAGGGTCAAGAGCTTTGCATGGAAAAACATCATCTGCAGGTATGGCTTACCCAATGTTTTTATCGCAGACAATGGCAAACAGTTCGACTGCTCCAACTTCAGAGATTTCTGCCAAGGCCTAAAAATCAGTTTGAGGTTCATGTCAGTTGCTCACCCTCAAAGCAATGGAATGACCGAGGTCTCCAATCGGACCATCGTCCAAGGGCTGAAAAAGCGACTGGGTGAGGCCAAAGGGAGCTGGACCGAGGAACTACAAAGTGTTCTCTGGTTGTACAGAACTTCGCCGAGGGCAAACACCCGTCAGACTCCATTCTCCCTGGTCTATGGCACCGAGGCAATGATCCCGGTAGAGGTCGGACTCCCATCTTACCGATCGGCACTTTATGCTGAGCAAGCCAATGCTCTGGAAAGATGCCAAGACCTGGACCTAACGGAAGAAAGGAGGGAAAATGCCTACACTGAAATAGCCGCGTACAAGCAGAGGATAGCCAGATACCACAATGCTAGAGTAAGGCCAAGAACCTTCAATGTCGGCGACCTCGTGCTTAGAAAAGCAGAGATGGGTTCGGGAAATGCTGGGGTCGGCAAGCTCATGCCAAACTGGGAGGGACCCTATGAGGTTTCCAAAGTCCTTGGCCCAGGCACGTACAAACTTCGAACCATCGAAGGTCGAGATATCCCGAGGAGCTAGAATGTGGACGTACTCAAAAAGTACCATTTGTAGTAACGTACCCGCATTCACCAATTAGTAAAAAAAAAAAATTTGATCTCTTGTTTTGTTTATTGCATGCATAATCTGACCTGCGTACTAGATTTAATGTCTTGTCCAGGTGCAAAGCACGGAGGGTACCCCCCCGAACCCCCTTAGAGGGTGAAGTCAATCCATTAGGACCGATACTCTTCCCGGTCCAAAGATATGGAAGCAACCTAGTGAATGTCGCAGCATTAATATGCAAAAATGATGAGCTCATCGTGCGCCCGACGACCCATTCGATCTTAATTACGGAAACGGTCGATTGTAAGCGCTCGGATCGAAGAGGTTCTCGATCCGCTGATGCCAAAACCTGTCAATGGAAGACCACTTGCTCCCCGTTCGGATCTATCGACGGGTGTGGTAACACTCAATACTACGCGAGGCGGATACTCACGCAGCGACCCCAGGCCACCATGCAATTTTATGCAAAGGCCACGGGTCAACATGCGATATTCACGCAGCGACCCCAGGCCACCATGCAATTTTATGCAAAGGCCACGGGTCAACATGCGATATTCACGCAGTGACCCCAGGCCACCATGCAATTTTATGCAAAGGCCATGGGTCAGCATGCGGTACCTACGCAGCGGTCCCAGGCCAATATGCAATTTTATGCAGCGGCCACAGACCAACATGCGAATGAAGACCATGGCATCGGACTGCGGGATTCCCGATTGCTCACCGATTGCCGACTCCTTCCAATTCAGGAAGTATCCATAAGCACAGCACATAGATTATTTTATCACATAAATAATAGAATTACTAAGGCACAGCACCTCACAAAGATAGGAGGAAAAAATCAGTTTTATTGAATTCAATTTCACTTGTACAGCTTATAATTACAAAAAAAAAAAAGAGAAGAAGAAGCACAGAAAATTTTAATCTTCTATATGTACAATGCCTTCTTCAGGAGCTACAGAACGGCCCTCGGCCCCCCTCGAGTTCGGTGATCTGGATGCATGCGGCTGATCGATGCCTGAAGACAACGAAGCCCTATCGGTGGCCTGAGAGGAGCCAGAAGCAACTCGGTGAGTTGCAGCCTCCCCCTCAGAGACAGGTCCCATGGGCAGACAGGACCGGGTGACCTCACCGGGAGGCAAGAATTGGGAAGTCCCAGCAGGCGAAAGCCCCGCTCGAAGATCCGCTTCATCATGCTAGCGGTAGGGTCGGGCAAGGCCGCGGGATCCCCCATCCAGCTGAAGTCGACATTAGGGAAACGCCTCTCGGCTTCACGGATCAAATGTGATAGAACCCCTGCCTGCGCCTCCGCTAACTCCTCAAGAAGTTGCTCCCTCTGAGAGGCAAGCTCTGCATCCAATTCGACCCTCCAGGTGGCTTCCCTCTCCTGCCTTGACACTCCCAATGCCTCCCGCTCGTTGCGCAAGCGAATGCACTCGGCCCGAGCTTGATCCCGCTCCCCTCGAAGCCTGGTCCGCTCCAGTTTGAGGCTGGCATTCTCACCGCTCAACTTGTGGCACTCGGCGTCCAGTGCAGTCACCCGATGCTCCAGCCTTCGACCCTGAGTGCCTTCAGCCGCCAAACGGGCATTGTCGCCCTTCAACCTGTCCAGCTCGGCCGACACCCTTCCAATTCCTGAGCGGTTTGGGTGGCCTTCTCAGCAGAAGCCTGTGCTTCCGACCGAAGGGTGGCACATTCCCTTTGAAGTTCAGCCACTTCCATGCGAAGGGTCGAGGCGTCCTTCCGGACGGCCTCATAGCGAGAGTTCACCTCTGTCGTGTTCTTCGCCACAACATCAGCTCTTCCCTTCCAAACTCCTGCCATGAGGTGGAGTCGCTGAGTCCTCCGGCACACCTAACAAAAGGAAAGGGAAGAAGATGAGCAGACAAGGAAAAGACCCCAATGAGTCAATTCTAACAAGTACTGACAATACGACAAAGGAGACCCTACCTCTAGTAGCTGCTGGCTGAGCACACGGTATTCCCGGACCAGCTGGTTATCGTCTGCAATCTCTGCGTGGTCGCTCTCCTGAAGCAAACCTCAGAAAATAAAGCTTGCCACCTGGCTTGAAGACCAATCTTTGTCAAAATGCTCCTCCAGAAACCCCCCAATGTGGGAAGGGCGTTTGCTGAACCCTTGACGCGGCTCACCTTGATGAGCGCTGGCGCCACCAGCAATAACCAGAGCCCCCTCCTCTTGACTTTCTCCCCTCGAGGGGTTTGCAGTAGAGGGGCCAGGACGGCGTATCTCCCTATCCGATCGGGGCAGGGCAGAAGCCGAAGTGCTTCCTGGGGCCATAGCTGACAGGGGTACGGCGTGAATTGGGGCACCTTCAGTAGCCGCTAACCTCTGTCTTTTCCTCTCCTGCTTGGCCTTTAAGTCGGCCTCGCATTTTAGTCCGGCCCGCTCAACCAACATCTGCTTCAAATCCTTTCCACCAGCCATTTCAACTGCGTACAATCACCAGACAAGATAAGTTGGTGCGTTAAAAATCTATCATCTCAGGTAACAAGAGCTACTCTTCAGAAACAGTGGAAGGGGAAAAATGCACAAGGAATGATGCGCAAACACGAAATAAGGAATCCGAGGAAAACAAAAAGAGAAAATACTTACTTGTTCCAAGAAGGTCTGAAGGAATCGCGAAGAAAAGCAAGAAGGATTGCTGAGTTGCGAAGAATTAAGAAGAAATTTTCACAGAGTACCACTAAGGGCAACGAGAAGTAAAGGGACAAGGTTTCAGAAAAATGCCTATTTATAGGCCTGAGCCCTAGTGGCTCCACCATTAAAACCCTGCCACGTGCCCAGAGACGTTACGGCTACACGAAGAACCAAGCGTCGTCCTCGATACGCGCACAGCAATCAATGAAAAATAACTTTGTGAACAGACGCGTCCCTTCAGTTGGCAGCCTTTTCGAGTCCATAATCCTCCTAACGGACGTCCTCGGATCGGGACAGCTCAAGCGGCGTTTCACCCGAGCGGATCGGCAACGGCAACTTCACGCCTGATCGGACCTATTGAGGGGGGGGGGGACAAGTGATAACACAGCAAATATCATATGCCTTTAGGCCCATGGAGTCGGCCCAAATATTGACAAGGCCCAAGGTCCACAAGGCGAAGCAAACAAGCACAAGTCCAAAGGAGGACCGATCGGACGACGTGACATCCCGTCCCATCAGCCGCCTGACACAAGGCAGTGCTCACCTCAACCTCCTGCTCACTGTCACTTCGCTGGATACCTACTCTGACAGCCAGAGAGCCCCCCCTAGGCACTCAAGTGCCCCTCAACATCTCTTATAAATAGCCCAGCCAGCGATGGCCTCGGGTATTGAACCTTGAGCACTCTCTCTACAAGCTTTCTCTCTCTAAAGTTGCTAACTTAAGCTTCGGAGTGCTTACGCCCGGTCCAACCGGGCATTCTTCTTTTCATTTCACTCTCACTCGATCGGTCGTTTCCTCCCTCTCCAGATAAAGATAATTCAGGCTTTATCACCTATGAAATGTGATGGCAAAAGTCTCTTATGATCCCTTAATAAGAAATTTTGTATTTTTAACACGAAGCATTTTTAGATATTTAAATGTGAGCAATTTATCCCTTTTTATAAGCCTATCTGACAAAAATCAAAATTAATCAGACCAATAAAATTGAGATATGAAATGATTATACCAAAAAAGAGATTTATAAAGCAAATTTCTATAATTATACAACCCATATGAGTCACTGAAGAATAGGCAATTTTTTTTAAAAAAAAATTATAAGTCATCTCATTCGAATGATATGGGGCTCAATGGAGCTATTTTTCAAATTATTCATATGCAATTATTGCACTTCTTTTCTTGGCAGAAACATGTTTGATGAAAGAATATTTCGTGTTTATTTTGATGAAATGGATCAAAAATATTCACAACTTTCAGTGTTTTATCACAAGCATCCCTTGCATTAGTGGGCATGAGCAATTCAATAGAATTTAAAAGAAAGCAAGAATAAATATAAAAAAGATTATTCGTACAATTATGGGTGTGCAAAATCGAATTAAAACTAAAAATTGAATTAAAAGAAATTTGGTATGCTTAGTTTGATATATTTAGTTCAATTAAATTTTTATTGAGAAAAAACTAGTAAATTGAACCAATCGAATTTTTGATAAAATGATATCGTTTTGATTTATTTATTTAAATATATGTGTGTGTTCATTTATATATAAAAAAATATAATAGTTCAAACCGAAATAGCTAATCTTATTAAGCAATTAAAGTGTTATTTATTTGGTTCGATTCGATTCGATTTTTCATTACATGTTCAGTCAGTTCAATTTTTTTAATAACAACTTCAATTTGATCGGTTTTTAAACCGAATCGACCAAATGGTCATCTCTACTACAATTAACTCAAATACAATTGAAGGGAAAATCAAATCAAATGAAGGTAACATTAGAATTGGTACCTATACACTTTGCGATAGCGTCACAAGGATCCCTTCTTTTTGATCACTGGTCTGGTTTTTACCCACGTACGGGATAAGAGCATCTAAATCACAATTTAAAAATCCCTAACAGATTAAGACAAAAACTTGTGAGTGGGAACGAGCAGCCTTACGGCGTATAAGTTTTCTCGTTACCAAAATCTAAGATCTCTCATCTATTTATAAAGATGTTAAAGGCTATAAATCTATCTCTAGTATAACTCAGATTCATTTCTGAGATAGGATTTGGTAATATTAATCAGATTTAATTTCTCAATTCTATTTGGATTGGAACTTAGTCTATAATAGAGTCATGGGAGTATCCCAACTCTATCATCTCCCACTCGCACATGACGGAACATATTCTAATTTTAATCTCCAGTTATACAGGCTAATAGATTGTGTGACCAGTATACACATCGAGAGCACTATTGCTATACACCTGTTAGGAATATATAGCTTCTAAAAAAAGAGAGATCCTCCTATTTCACGTATGCCTAACTCTAGACGTCCTTCTCACAATAACTGTTTTAACTCATCATCTCATAAAACTTCTTTCGTGTTCACTATTATGTTTCTACTTATAGAAACGATAATAGACAAGTCGGTGAACCACGAACTCTTATGAATGTGATCAAACAGTTATCTTCCCCTCTTACTATATGTCATCCATCATGATTCAACTCGTTTTTCTAGTTAGATCCGCCAGGTCTAAGTTTTTCCCGGACCTCTTGGGGACTAACTAAGCTACCCACATTGAACCATACTTCAGGAATAAGTTAAGGGAGTTCTAAGAGTCGAAATATAAATAGGGTCTCACAATAGGGAAAGTTGATATCATTAATATTAAATTATCATCCCTTTGGTCACTTAAACACACACGGGATAAAATATGTGTTATGGTGTTCTTTCGTTCCCTTAAAGGAGTGCATGTCTCATAATTTAAAATGTGTATATAAAACACCATACAGAAGCGTAAGGTTGCAATGCACCGAAATATTCAACTTTAGTCCGCTTACTTAAGGACTACTTTTGGCTTTTAAGACAGAACATGGTATTTGTGACGCGCGCCGGATCCCCGCGGCCGCCCCTATGACCACCCGCACGTGGGCGATCGGGCAATTGTGGGTCCGTTGACAGCTTGCAATAAATCGCAAGTGCGTCTATGTTGGGCAACAAGGAGGTTTCATGGAGTCGCCACCCAATAGAACATTGGGAAAGTTTCTCTCGCCTCGGAGAGCCTAAGACTGCGCTTAGTATTCATTTTGGGCCAGTCAAAGGGGGAAGGTAAACCTCTCGCCCTAAGGAGCCTAGGATTAACGCTAAAGCCTCGTGACACAAGAGGTGTCTTGGAGGGTAAACCTCTAGCCTCTTGAGCCCAAAGACCAGAGCTGGTTCAGGACTTCTCATTTATTTATATCTTGATTAATATTATAATTAAGTTTTGAATTCATTGTTTCATCAACTTTCCACACAATGCAATTTAAATTAAAGGCGCAATCATTCATATCAAAAGCGGTAAATGTAATCAAAATCCAAAATAAAGCATTTAAAAATAAATTACAATAACACTAGGAGCGGAATACAACTCCCATTTATAAAAGTGAAATACATGCATAAAACGGGTTATTCATTAATAGTGAGAACATTGGTCCTCGCATGCATATTTATTATGAAACAGTTTTGATGTGATTATTTATTTGGGTATGAAAAACTAGGACATTGGTCCCCTTTTATTTAGAAAAAAAATGTCAAGTTAATTAATAGAAACGTTTTTGTGATTTTCTTTTTAGCGTGCCTAAATAAAGAATTTTACAAGAAAATTATATGGCAAAATTAAATAAAATATTACAAATAAAGAAAATAAATGTATGAACCAAACGAGCCTTTTTGGACCTCCCGATGTGCTCGCAAAAACGCCCAAGCGAAAAATGAGTTTAGACATAAAAACAACATACAAATAAAATAATGTTAGTGATTAAATCAATTAAATCAATTAAACATACAAAATAATTAATAACAAATTAAAATAAAATAAGATGATATGAAAAGAATGATAATGGAATCAAAATGTTAACAAACCAAAATAAATGAGAAACATGCATTATATGACAAATGATTGAATGATGTGATGAAAATAAAATAAACATGTTAATTAAATAATACATGTAAAAATATGAACATGATAACAATGATGATGAAGATAAACGAATCAAAGAATATATAAAATGATAAAGAAAAGAATAATAAATGAAAACAATTAAAGAATGATGAAAACAATTAACTGAACAATATGATTAATTAAATATGTTCACAAATGATATAAACCATTTACATGGCAAAAAGATCAATCAAAATGAATTTATTAATTACATGTTAAAAATAATGATGAATTAAAGTGAAATAAATTAATTACATGTTAAAAATAATAAACAATCAATATTTATATGAATAAAAATCATATATAAACAAATTAAATAAAACAAATCTGAAATAAATAAAATAAAACAATAAAATAAAATATACATAAATAAATTAGATATGAACCAAAAGAAATAATAAGAACAAGCCCAGAATGTTTACCCTCAGAGTTTCGGATTCGATGAACGTAAAAGATGATCGATTTCTTTGTTTGATGATTCACAATATTAGAGTGAAATATGATGAAAATGTTGGAATTTTATTCCAAGAAACATGAAAAAAAATGATCAAAAATTCTTTAAGAACAAAGAATTGATACATTTGCCTAAAGAAATGATTTTGATCAAAAAAAAGTTTTTATTGATTAAAATAAAGAAAATTGATTTCAAGAACAATCAATCACTTTGTTCATATCAAAAAAAAATTGATTGAAGTTTTATTTTAGAAAATCAAATAAAAATTAGATTTTGATGACAAACAATTATTTTATTTGTCTCAAAATCAATTTTTTATCAAAAAGAGATTCAAAACAAAATCAATGAAAAAGTTTTATTGAACACAAAATAAAAGATTAAAAACAATTTTGAGAACAAATAATTATTCTATTTGTCTCAAAAATTAAATCAAACAACAAAACTTCCCCTAAAAAATATGTTTAGAAGAAATTATGTTGGAAAAAGAATGAAACATTTGATTTTTCTTTTTGATCTTTGGTTGGGGAATAAATTTGGAATTTTTAAAGAGAAAATAGAAGAAGAAGAATTCTGGAAATTTTTAGGTCTAAAAATGTGTGGAGGAGCCTCTTTTTGATTTCATCATAAAGTCTTTATAAGATAAAAAAATGTTGCCCTAATTTAATTAAGGAAAAAACCTATTTTAACACAAAATTCATTTATTTTTAATGATAAAATCAAGTTTTATTATTTAATTACCTAAAAAATATTTTAGAATTTAATTTGAAGTCAAAAACCCCAAAAAATGGGATAAAAAACGGATTTTTGGGTGAAAAAATCGGAAAAATGGCTGAAAAATTGGATTTTTGGGTATCAGACCCTGTAGCGACGGCCAGGATGAGGGACGCCGTAGCGACGGGGCCTCGCTGCGCGAAATCCGCGCGCAGAGGCGCGGAAATCGCGCGGTGCGGCGCGCAGTGCGCAACGCTGCGCGTCGCTTTTTAGCGACGCGCAGCATTGGCGACAATGCGCGTCGCCAAATCCCGCCCAGCGCGCCCAACACTCGCGGTCCAAAATTTTTTTTATTTTTTTTATTTATTTTTTTATTTTTTAAATTTTAAATTGACTAAAAACACTATAATTTTAAACCCTCATTTTTCAAAATTAATTTTTTAAATATTTTTTTATTATTTTCTAATTTTTCACTCTAAAATGCAAATTTGACGAGAAAACCATCACTTTTAACCTTTTAAGCCTGTGAAGGCAATTATCATCATTGGGTAACTTCGATCTAAGTTTACTCAGGACCCGGTGTCTACAGTATTACATATAACTGACTATCGAATTCCATATGATCCTTATTTGGATCTCAATCCAAAGCATGCAACTTCATGTATGACTTTATCTCACACTTTAACAAGATTAATCTTGTAATTTCTGCAAGACGGCACTTTTATTTTGAACAGGCTCTCGAGCATTCTCATATGTTCAAAGATTGTCTCATTTTAATTTTTGCCAACTCATTGACAAAACTAAGTTAAACACCCTTATGAGTGGGCTATTTCTCTGTCTGACATACTCAAACTCAAATAAATAATAGTAAGTGTTTACACATTAAACATTTACACTCATGTATTGCCAACAATGAACTTTATTATTATTCATAAATAATAATGTTAAGGGCTTACAAAAAATAAAAATAGTACACATCAAATTCTTTGCAAATCCTGAAATCTAATGTGTCCCTCAAATACATCTTTCGTTACAAGTTTAGTCAACGGATCTGCAATCATATCATGCGTAGATATGTACTATAAGTTCACATCTTCTCGTGCAACAATATTTCTCATATATTGATACTTAATGCCGGTGTGTTTAGTCCTACTATGAAATTTTGAATTTTTCGTGTAAGCTATCGACGATTGATTGTCACTATAGACTGTCACTGGTTCCTATGAGGTAATTACTCTTAAATGATCTATTAACCGTTTCAGCCAAACTGCCTCTTGTACTGCAGTTGTGGAAGCGACAAATTCAGCTTCCATTCTTATTACTACATGAGATGGCACCCTTGCCTAGCAAGAATATGAAACCTGAAGTGGATTTTCTCTTATCCATATCTCTTACACAATCAGCATCAGTGTATCCTCTCATTTGCAGATCCTTGCCTTGATAACAGAGAGAATAATCTACTGTACCTTTGAGGTATCTAAGTATCCTCTTAAATGCTTTCTAATGTACTTCGTCTAGGTTAGATTGATATCTACTTGCCATGCCTACTACATAGCAAATATCAGGTCTTGTACACAATATTATATACATAAGAATACCCACAGCACTGGCATATGGAACGTTTCTCATATATTCTACTTCTTCTGGCATCTTTGGACACATCTCTTTGCTAAGAAACTAATTCTTGGCAATGGGGCTGTCTACGGGTTTGTAGTTCTACATATTGAATCGTTCAAAGACTTTGTTGATATATCTCTCTTGAGAATGAGATAACAACCTTCTCGAATGATTTCTTGAAATATTAACTCCAAGAATATAGTTTGCATGACCCATATCTTTCATTTCAAAGTTGGACGATAACCCATCTTTGATTTGATTTACGTACTCTTTGTCATTTTCAGCTATTAGTATGTCGTCTACATACAATATTAAAATGACAAAATTATTTTTAGAGCTTTTGTTATACACACAATGGTTTTCATCAATCATGTTAAACCCATTCGATATGATTGTATCATGAAATTTCAAATACCATTGTCTTGAAGACTGTTTAAAGCCATAGATTGATCTTTTCAATTAACAAACCTTATGTTTGGTGACTTTTTCAATGAAATCTATAGGTTGTTCCATGTAGATTTCTTCATTCAGTTCTCCATTGAGAAAAACAATCTTTACATCCATTTGATGCAGCTCTAAGTCTAAACTCGTCACTATGGAAAAAATTAACCTTATAGACGTAAATCTTACAACGGGTGAGAAAGTCTCCTCATAAATCTCTTAGCGACTAGTCGAGTTTTATATCTTTCGATACTTCCATCAGTTTTTTGCTTTACCTTGAGAATCCATTTATTCCCAATCAGTTTGTGTCCTTCCGGTAGATTAACTAATTCCCAAACATGGTTTGATCTCATGGATGCCATTTGTTCTTCCATTGCTTTCATCCATTTTTCTTTAGCTGGGCATGAGAAGGCCTCTTTAATATTTTTAGGCTCTTCCTCATCTTGTGGGGTAACCAAAAGGGCTTCGTTCAAGCCTTCGATCTCAAATCGTCACTTATCCTTTTATACTTACGCAGTTCCGAATCTTGATAAACATGTCTCATATATTCATCGTAATTCAGAATACTCCCACTGGGACCATGTTCCATACTCCCAATGGATTCGGGAATGCTCCCACTTAAATCTGGATCTCGAACATCCGGATCATGTGTAGGAGAAAGGTCTTAACCTTCTTCCTCTAACTCTCTCCCACTCGGATGGAGTGATCTTGATGGTTCATCTTCTTGAGTTTCATAGAAAGCAAAATCTTGATTCACTTTGCCTAACTTTGGAAACTCATTTTCCAAGAATATGACATCTCATGATTCACATTCGGTCACTGTACCATTCTCTTGCTCACCCATGAAAACGTATTCTTTTGATACTTCAAAATATCTCACAAAAATACACTTTTTACCTCTTGGTCCCAATTTACCAAATTTACTTGAGGTATCATAAACGTAAGCAGCATAACTCCAAGGTCGTAAATGGCTTAGGTCAGGCTGTCGACCAATAAAAAACTCATAAGGTGTGAATGTGACAGATTTGGAGGGCACCCGATTTAGAACATATGTGGCAGTCAATAAAGCATCTCCCTAATAGGAGATAGGAAAATTTGCCTCTACCATCATAGATCTAACCATATCAAGGAGAGTCCTATTTCTCCTTTCCGCAATCTTGTTTTGTTGTGGAGTTTTGGGAATTGACAACTGATGTTTAATCCCTTTTTCATCACACAAAGCCTTAAATTCATCTGAAAAATATTTCCGATCTCGGTCAGTTCTTAAAACTTTGATCTTTTTGTCTAATTGATTCTCAACTAAGTTCATAAAAGTTTTAAAGCAACTCAATACTTCTGACTTGTGAGAGGTCAAGTAGACATGACCATACCTAGTATAGTCATCTATAAATGTGATGAAGTAGTAGGCCACATGCTTTGCCTTCACATTCATTAGACCACATATGTCAGAATGAACTAATTGCAATGAAAATTCAGCTCTAGTCCCTTTTCCGAACGGTTTTCTCACTAGTTTTTCTTTTAGGCAATGCTCACACGTAGGCAATCCAATCTCATTTAAATCACCTAGTAAACCAGTTTTGACTAACCGACTCATTCGATCTTGCCTAATATGATTTAATCTAGCATGCCATAATTTCACATGATTCTCATTAATAAGTGAAGTAGAAGAAATTAAAGAAAACTATTTTTATTCATAAAGTTGGGATCAATATCCATAACAATAAAATTGTTCGAAATAAAACCAGAACCATAATAAACATCACCCAAACATAAGCGCATACTGTCATCTTTAAAGTGCAAATTAAAACCAAGTTTCAATAACATAAGAACAAAATCTAAATTTCTACGAATATCTAGAGCATAGAGCACATCATGTAGGAGTAGGGTTTGACCTTTACGTAAAACTAATCTACACGCGCCAATCCCTCGAATTGGCACTCTGGTGTCATTTCCTATATATATATATATATTTTGCTCCATATGGTATTCACCGAAATTCAACAAAGGCATCTCGATCATTTGTTATGTGGTCCTTTGCTCCTGAATCAACCACCCATAAAGGATGAAATTTAGTTAATAATACAGAACTAGATACATAAATTTCACTCACTCTTGAGTCAGAATAGTGTACCCGATTGGGCACTGTGCAGTCTCTTGCATAGTATCCTTTCTGTTGCCAGTTAAAACATTTCACATTTGAGATGTTTATCTTTTTCTTGCCTTTGGACCTCTTAGAATTTTGTTCCTTCTTTTGCCTTTTATTTTTCTTGGCAGGTTCCTTATCCCGACCTTTAAAACTTTTCCTTTTGTTCTGGTTTGAATTCATTCCACCAGAATGGGATTGTGTCATATGCACTTCGGCATTGACCTTAATCTATGCCAATTTGTCCTCTTATAGCTCCAAGTGATGAGCGACGTCCTCAAATGTCTTGACACGGTCCATATGAGTCAGTTGCATCTTTATATGCTCCCAACTCTTGGGCAAGAAATGGATAAAAGCTTGGACCTGCTGCTCGTCGGTCAACTTATGACCATATTCACTAACCTCACTCATCATGGTCTCCATCTCTTTGAGATGTTTCCGTATTGAATGATCAGGTTTTTTCTGATAAGTATTAAATTTGATTGTTAATTATCAGAGTTTAATAAGAGTCACTCCTCTGAATTTCTCCCGCAAAGTGATCCACAGATCCATTGCGTTTTGATACTTGCGGAATTGCTTAGTTATATCATCCTCCGTAGCACTCAGCAGCATGATACAAGCAGTAAAATTCTTTTTCTTCCATGCTAAATAGATATTTCGGTCCTGCCTATACTTGGCCATATTGCCATCCTCAGGTTCAGCCATAACTGAACTTAATGTTTTAAGAGTCTCTTGCTCCTCAAACACATACTGGATCTTCATACTCCAAATTTCATAATTGTCGCCATTCAATTTCAAGTCTTTGTTTAATTCAACGATAATTGATTTGAAAGCAGAAACCATTTGTATCCTCTGATTCAAACACAAATGGAACAAAGTTGCACTTTATTATAAAAGATTAGACAATACATGCAATTTACTATACACCTGAAATAATAACCTAATAAAATCTTTTATTAGACTTAAATTCGAAAAGGTTACTAGAAGTACTAATTACCTTCTAAGTTCTAATGTCCAACTTTATAGGTTAAGATTTCATGCAAAATAAATCTAAATTATTGGATTATAAAGTTCTTAAACTTATGAGGGAAATTTTATTAGTTGTTATCTTATTAAATCTTTACTTAATAAATATGCAATTATTTTACTCATAAAATATTGCAAGACAATTAACGTTTTTAAATAAACACATTTACTAAAAAAAATAAATGCATTCATTCAACCAATAAATAAATCCAATAATCCTAAAATAAGACACTCATGTCAAATAATAATAGAAAATATAAATCCTATTTAGTAAAAAAAATAAACGCTAATTATAATTGACACTCATGTCAACTATTCTATAAAACTAGATCTCATCAAAATCTTCTTAAACACTGGGACTGATTCTTTGACCATTTTCATTAATTCATCAGGCAACTCATAAGTTTGCTGATGAAGCCATGGACGATGCACATTACGTCCACTTCTCAATTTCACCACAGATTGGATGTTACTCCTCAACACTCATCTTTTGGCAACTCTAACCAAAAAATAGATGATAGATTTTTTATAAACTCTATCTCCTATGTACCAAGTAGTTTCCAATAGCTCCCTCAGTATTGGATGATATTCAAAAGAGTTAATCAACTCTTTGATTAGGACTCTATCATTCGTTCCTAGGCTTAAACCTCTTATTCAAATGCACTCCTGCATTTCTTCCTATATAGCCAATATATGACGCATTATAGCATCAATATCATCAGCTCGGATATTTCTCCGCATCCTTATGTTACTTACTAAACACATTTTTGCATTTCTTAAAGTAATCCCATGCGGGGTCTTAAGAATCATGGGTGTCCTTATCAATATTTCTAAAACACATTACAGAAATTTAAATGGTTGATACACTCATGTACAAACACACATGATTGAAACACATTTCAATCAATAAATAAAGACATAAAAAATACACAAAAATTCTCAAAATATTTTAAAAATAGAAAACACATTTTCTATAATTATTATAATATTTATTTTTTAAAAAAATAAAAATTTATTTTATGGTCATTAAAAAAATTTAAAAAAATAACCAATAAATCAGAAATATTTTGAAAAACTCATTTGAGAAAAAACGGAACTGATTTGGAGGTCAGAGCATGCTGCACGCACCGCAAAGGGAGGGAGATGCACCCACACGCATCCTCCTACTTAACCAGCCACGTGTTACAACCACAATGTACCACGTGTCAAATAATTACTGGTCCAACTAGCGCCACGTGGCACAATTGATACACGTCATCGCCATGTGGCATGACACGTGTCATCCACGTGGCAGAATCTTATTAGGACACGTGTCACTTTTGACACGCCATCACTGACACATGGCAGACCTCAGTCTTCCACGTGTCACCCCCTGATTGGGCCACCTGTTACCCACGTGACGCCCAGGTGACACGTGGCATGACCACAATCATCCACGTGGCGATTAGCTATTGGGCCACGTGTCAATAATGACTCATCATTATTGACACGTGTGTGGGCCACAGCCCACGCGCCTAGCGTCTGTTGGCGCATGTAAGCCACGCGCTGTCATCCCTGTTGATTTTGATCTCCGGATTTTGGCTGGTGGGGGGTTTTTGTGATCTGTGAATCTAATGGTAAGGTCAAAAATAACAAATCTCAACTTCTAGTTTAGCGTTTTAAACATCCAAGTTCGTTCCCTTGTGTCTCGGTGTACACATACACAAAATTGACCCAAAATATATACACATATATATTTTTCATACAAAAAATAAATTTTTGTTTCGTTTCATGCTTCCTAAATCTATCAATTTTGCGCATAAAATTTTAAATTAATTTTTAACCCACATGCCAAGACGCAAAAAATGATGGCTCTAATACTAATAAAGGGAAAATCAAATCAAATGGAGGTAACATTAGAATTGGTACCTACCTCTTGTAGCGCGAATACACTTTGCGGAATCGTCACAAGGATCTCTTATTTTTTATCACTGGTCTGGCTTTTACTCATGTGCGGGATAAGAGTAGCAAGATCACAATCTAAAAGCCGCTGAAAGATTAAGATAAAAACTTGTAAGTAGGAATGAGCAGCCTTACGGCATATAAGTTTTCTCGTTACCAAAATCTAAGATCTCTTATCTATTTATAAAGATCCTAAAAACTAGAGAATTATCTCTAGTATAACTGCAGCTTCTTTCTGAGATATGATTTGGTAATTTTAATCAGATTGAATTTCTCAATTCTATCTGGATTGGAACTTAATCCATAATTGAGTTATGAGCATATCCCAACTCTATCAATAAGATATATGTTCGCCAATTTAACATTAATAGAACCTACTCCATAGGGCTGTGCAAAACCGAACCGAATGAATTTTGGTCCATTTGGTTCGGTTTTTTTTTTTATTTTCGGTTCTGATCCGAAGTTAAATTTCGGGTATTTCGGTTCTTATGATTGTAAAACCGAAGGAACCGAACCGACCAAAGTTTATTAAATTCACCATTTTGTTTATATATATATATATATTTATTTATCTAACCTAAACCTAAATATTCACTATAATTATATTTATTTACATGGATTTTTTTTAATTGAAGTACATTGAATATATTATTAATAAGAACTTATGTTGTATTTATTTTTAATGTATATTTTTTTAGTGTAATTTTGCTTAGTATTTATTAGAAATATAATATAAAAAATTTATGTATATTTTCTCCTTTTAATTATTTTAAATTGTTTTATTTTATTGAATATAAATTAATTTAATTTATGAACCCATATAAATAAAAAATATAAAAAAAAACGTATATTTGTGAAGTACCGATTGGACCGAACCGAACCGACCGAAATTATTTCGGTTTATTCGGTTTCAGTTCTAAAAACTTCAGCCCTTTGTTCAATTCTAAAAATTTCTTAAATTTGATTTTCGGTTTGTTCGGTTCGGTCTAACCGACTATTTGCACACTCTTACTACTCCACATCCATACATGTTCGGAGAAATTTAACTCAATATATATGGAAAAAAGATTATTCAAGTCACTATAAAAAAAATATTACATTTTCTATAACCAGCCATTTTATGATACTTAATATATTCCTTAATTTTTTAAGGCTAAATTTCACTTTATAATATTTATTATGGAAAAGGGGCAACGTGTCAATATATCCCAATATTTGCTCTAAAGAGCTTTAATAATTTACCTATAAAATTTTAAACTGTGGAACCAATTTATCTTTTGGTGCACTCAAAATATTTAAATATTATATTTTAACTTCAAAAGTAGGTGAAAGTTTTTAAATCTAACCCTTTTGAAAAGTCTAGTAAGTCTTGAATCCTTTGTGACAATATGGAATGACCCATAAAAAGTTCAAACTTAGAAAATACTTCAAGTTGGCTCATAGTATAGAAGTTAAAAATTAAAAAATAAGTCTCTAAAATAATGTAAATATCCTTGAATAACTTTATAATTCTACTTAAAATAATCAAGAAATTCCTGATTTAGAGCAAGCTTTATATTGAATGGTATCAAAACCTCGTTAGAAGCTTTTTGAAGTGATTTCATATGTTTTAAATGAATTATAAAAGAAAAAATAAGTTCCAAAATAGAAAGAAATTTGATTTAGGGTAAAAATATAATTATGAAATATTAAGGCAACACGGAAGGATATTTTAAAACAAAAAATTGAAAGGTCAAGGGCAAATTAGATGTACAAAATACGACAATAACAAACCAGCTCTACTAATAAAACGTCATGAGCAAATCAAAGCATTATTTCTATGGAAAATTTAAAGGGTAATTTTGTAGAACTGGATATTTATGAATGGTCCAACATTTTAAAATTAGTGTCTCTAATATCATGTTGAAAAAATGTCAAATTTGCCTCTGAAATATGCAAAATAGTACAAATTTGTTCTTGAATTATGTTTTGGTTCAAAATTAGTACTATCATTATCAAATTGATTGACATTTTTTTTCAAATGGGCTCATATTTGTCTTTACAATGACCACATATGTTCAAATTTGCTATTAAAAATAGTACATAATTGTTATCGGCATTATAAATAAAAGTAAATGAGAGTCATTTTGGTAATAAAAAAGATATTTTTAGACAAAAAAATTTAAAAATAAATATGTGCCGTTTCACATAATTTAGAGATAAATTATACTCTTATAATTGGATCTAAACCTAACTCTTCCAAAAAATTAATGAGGGAAGATTGCACAAACTATTATCACGAGCATCAATACTTAACGATATGAACGAAAAATGAATGGGAAATCATTTGATTTTGGCAATTATTGCACCGATATTTGTGTTTTTTTTTTCTTAAAATAAAAAGAAAGAAAACCCAAAAAGTTATGCATGTATATAGATAAAGGTGTCTCAATTATACAGCGGATAATTCATTCTTCAATACCAAAATAACAGCTAATAGAATATTTGCTAATATTTAAGCAATCATTATGCATGGTAGCAACATCAATATTACGTAGGGCTGGGGGGGCAAAAAACGGTTAATTGAAAACACAGTTTGAAATAGAATCGAAATTTCAATTCATCAATCCATTGGTTTTGGGTTTGGATTATAATTTTTTATATATCAATTTTTTAATGGTTCCAGTTTTTGTATATATTTCTCTAAAATTTATATTATATTTTAATATTACGTACACTTTATTATATTTACTCAAAAATATTTATTTAGATAATATTTAAATACAACATATATAATTTCTTATATATATATATATATATATATATATATATATATATATATATATATATATATATATTGATAAATGAGGAGGAGTAATAAAAACTTGAATTTGAAATATTTCAACATATTGAAACTAGTAAATCAGTTTTACTAGTAAATTGTATCCTTGATCTTATTTTTATTTAAAATATGAATAGTTAATGATTATGACTTGTTTATAACTATAATTTTGTTGTTTATTTAATATGTAGATTTTATTTTATATTTTGAACAGTACTATATATATATATATAATTTTGTTAGTGTTTATATTTTTAAAAATTTTATTGGTTAAAATAGAGATTAGGGGTCCGGTTAAAAACCGTTAATCCATCCATGCTCGCCTGGAGCCGCATTTGCTACAGAAATCAGCTCCTATTTAATATTTATTTTCACGTGCCAAATCAAATTTCCTCACATAATGCTTTTGGGGAAACGTTTAAGATAAAAGCCCTTCGTTTGATTTAAAAGAAATAAATAAAAAAGACAATAAGGACAAAATTAGTGGCAACATTATTTGGTGGAAGATATGAAAGTTATATATGATTTCAATTTCTCTCGAAGTTCGCAGCACAAAAGCCTTTTAGATGTCCCTCAACGCAACATTTATAATGATAAAAAGGTGCATTTGCCTGCTTTTTCAAATATATTTGAAGAAAGACATGCTTCTTGTAATAATTTGCCACTCCATCCATTTTATTTTTGCTTTTCTAATTGACACATCACTTGCAATTTTAATACAAAAATACATCCACGATAACATTAACATATTCGTGGTACTAACAAAATATATTGTTTTTTTAAAAAATCCTAAAATGTAAATATATTATTTTTTTTTATATAAAAATGAGTATTGAATTGGCTTAGTTTATATAAAAAAAATATGTATATCTAAAGACTGAAGAGGTTCGGCGAGCTAAAGTGTAGAGTGAAAGGCAAGGACGGATCTAAAATTTTAAACTAAAAGGAGAAAATTTGATTGAAATTAAAATAAATAAATAAATTTGATTGAAATCAATATTAAAGAGGGTAAATAATCAAAATTAAAAGTATAAAATTGATTTTTTTTTAAAAAAAAAAAAGATAAAAAGTTATGATAACCGAACACTCCTCCTATGAGTTCGGTTTCGTTTTTCTCTTAAGTCCGGACGGCCGAACTGATTTAAAATCTCTCAATAACAGCTCGGTATTATCCAGTAGCTCGGAAAGAGCTCGTCCCCTGGAATTATCAGGATTGTTGGAATGCGGTTAATCTCATCACTTTGCGGGCGTATAAAGCATTGCAAATGTCGAGTAACATCTTAGAACCAGTGTCTGCCTCATTCATCGGGATATCTGGTCAGCCGGTCAAGGTAGAAGGTTCGGTGAAATTGTCTATACAGCTCGGGGATGATGAGGTAGTTCGAACTTGTACTAGCTGTTTCATGGTCGTGGACATTCCGCTGGCCTATAATGCCATTTTTGAAAGGCCATTGCTAGCTGGGGTAGATGCATACATCTCTATGCGAAAGCTGTTGCTTAAGGTTCCTACTTCTGAAGGCATTGCAGTGCTTCGGGAAAATCAAAAGGTAGCTCGGGAAACATATGTTACAATGCTTAAAGAAGCAAACCAGGCTCTCCCGTTGGATTCCTTGGATGTTTCCACCAATGATGCTTGGAAAGTGGAGACATTAGATTCATTACTAGATGTTGAGATAGCACCGGGCAAGGCAGTAAAAATTGGGGCGAGCAAGAAAGGGGAAGATGTCAGCACTTATTGCAGTTTTACAAAAATTTGCTGATGTGTTCGCCTGGCAGCCTTCGGATATTAAAGGGATATCTACTGATGTAATACGCCACTCACTAAATATCAAACAATACTTTAAGCCCGTCAAATAGAAAAAGCGGAATCATGCTCCGAAAAGGCAAATAGCAATGTCGAAAGAAACAGATACCCTACTCGAGAATGGATTTATCCGTGAGGTCTTATACCCGGACTGGTTGTCCAATGTTGTTCTGGTAAAGAAGGCTAATGGAAAGTGGAGAATGTGTGTAGATTTCATGGACCTGAATAAAGCTTGCCCCAAAGACAGCTATCCGCTACCGAACATCGACCTCCTTGTTGATTCAACAGTGGAAAGGTCTCTAACCTCTATTGGTCTAAACCAGAGATGGTATTCGGAACTTCACTCTTATTAATAACTTAAGTTTATAAATGAGTTTTTAAGAAATCAAAATTCCATCTCTCATCTCACGCGATAATGCATTAAATTTAAAGCGCATTCATTCACATAGGAAAGCGATAAATAAAACAGTAAATAAATAAATTATCAAATAGAAATTGGGATAGAACAATCACCCAAAATAAATAATAAATAAAAGAAAATGGGACAGAACAATCCCCCAAAATAAAAAAATATAAACAAACAAATAAATAAACGCATAAAAGAAATTAAAATGCAGCATACATAAATTGGGTCATGAATTTTAGGAACATTGGTTCCTTTTTATTAGAAAAATTGGAGAACTATTTTTTAGGATATTGATTGAAAAAAACGGGGATGAGTGATCCCATTTTATGAAAATTTAGCTCCCCATTTGAAAGTGAGATTTTATTGGCTAAAATAGGACATTGGTCCAATTTATTAAGAAAAATCCCAAATTATTAATTATATAAAAGACATGATTTTCTTTAGCGCGGATAATTAAAAATACATTTTACATACAATACATAAAAAATAATATAAATAAAATAAACACAACAATTAAAATGCAAACTCTAAACCGGACGGCCTTTAATTCTCCGATCCTCCAACCCGGGCTCAAATATATAACTCGCACAAATAGACAAAATTCGAGGTGATAAAACAAACACAAATAAAATAAAATGTTAGTAAAATAAATTAAGTAATTAATAGAATATGAACAAATTAATTAACTAAAATTAATTGAACAAGATAATTTATTAAAACAACTAATAAATCAATTAAATAATAACTAAATAAACCAATTAAATACGGACAATTATTTATATAGAACTAATCAACTATAAAATGGATGCATTAACAAGAGATGAAAATCAATGGAACAAAGATAACATGCAGGGAAATGAGAGGAAATTAAAATAATGGAGGAAAGAAGAAAACACAGCTGTGTTTTCTTTAGAAACACAGCTGTGTTTCTTCAGTGGAGCGACGGGGAGCGCAGAGAAAGAAAGAAAACGATGGAGCGAGGCTGTGTGAAAAGCACAGTTGTGCTTTCCAAAGGAACACAGCTGTGTTTTTCAACCAAGGTTGCGCGCTAACACAGAAACACAGCTGTGTTTCTACGAAACACAGCCGTGTTTTTGCTCTGTCACTCAAAAACCCACAGCCACCACAGGAAAAAAACTGATTTCAAATTTAAAAAGCCAAAAACAATAAATCCAAACTATATGGCATGCAAAAACAAGGATAAAACAGCTTAGATTATATGATCAACAAACATGAACACACATACTGATGGAAACCAGCAAATGAAAGAATTAAAGGAATCAAAATGGAAGATTAAGCCACGACTGAAAACACAAACAAAGGAGGTTAATCACAATTATTTACGAGAAACAAAATGAGCAAAAAAGCAAAGGATCAACGGAGTGAATTAAGAAGGAAACATGCAAGATAAAATAGGACAACTGATGAAAGATAAGCAGAACCGCTGAAGAAGAAAAAGGGAAGCCAGGTGTGCAAGACTCGTGCATCCTTGCACGAGTCACGCAAAAAGAGCACGACTCGTGCATGGAGTACACGAGTCATGCACTACCTACACGACACGGACGGAGATGAACAAGGACAACAGAGGAGAACGACGCTGGGAACGATGCACGACTTGGACGACAGGGGCACGACTCGAACAGGAATGCAAAGACACGACTTAGACAAAATGAAGACATAAACCAGACAATCAGAAAACAGGGGCAAACAAAGGAGTGATAACAGGTCACCAAGCACAAAAATATACCACTAAAACATGCATAACAAGGCTACAAACATGCTTATACATTCATAACAATAACGAACACACAATTAATGACTTGATATGATTAAACAGCAAATATATACAATATATACAAAGAGCGAAACTTATTGACTCAACAAAACGAAGAAGAAGTAACCAGAAGGAAAGTAAGAAAAGAGAAGACAAAGAAAATAAAAATGGCTAGTGAGTGTTTACCCTCAGATTTTGATCCTTGATCTGCAAATGAAGAAGCTCTATGTTCCTCGTTGCTTTTTCTTGAACATGAAACCAAAAACAGAAATTCCAAGAAAGTTTTTAATGGAAATCATGCTTTTGGAAAATCAAAACAAATACTCTTTCAATGCTGGAAACCATTTTTTCTGCTTTCAAAACAATCACCCGAGTATCTTTTTAGCTCTCCTCTTCCCTTCCTCTCTAAGTTTTTTATTTTCTTGCTGTCCTTTTTTTTCATTTTTAGACTCTCTCCAATCATTCCCCCTTTTTCCTTCGTTTTTCAACTCTTTAAATGTAATTTGACAGGCTTAGATCATTTCTTACCAAATCCCACGTAAATCCTAGTTTTCAAACTAAATCTCCTGAAAACTATGAAGAAGAGGTGTGCTGGGGCAATGAAACACATGAGGCAACCCTCACCAAAAAAGTGGGCCTCAGGCAGCAAGGCTGCCTCTCACTCATGTGAGATGGGCCTCACAAACGCGAGGCCCCATATCACAAGGGTGAGACAGGCCTTACTGCACAGGGCCCCCAAAAACACTTCAAATATCTCTTTTTTTATTATTATTATTTTTTTTAAAAAAAAAAACACATATATTTTTTCGAGGAAACCATCACTTCCATTTGGCTTTTGCCCGCGGATAGGTACAATTTTCTTCATTAGGTTACTTTGGTCTGGACTGCCTCAGGACCCGGTGTCTACAGGTAGTCAAGCCGGTATGCCATCTTAAATTATAAGTTGTATAGGCGATCATTCTCGCATCCCTAGACTTTATGTCTGAGCATCAAAGAGGGTGATTATGTACTCTAAGAGATTCATGAACGTATTTGTGGCGCGCATGAAGATGCACAAACAATAGCCTGGAAAGCTTTGTTGCAGGGGTACTATTGGCCCACAATGGAGAAAGATGCTAAAGAGCTCGTATAGAAGTGTGATAAATGTTAACAATTCAGCAATATATTGCATCAAAAATCTGCCCCTTACGTGCCCATTCATAGCCCTTGGCCGTTTGCTCAGTGAGGAATTGATATTCTTGAGCCTTTTCCGTTAGCCATCGGACAGAGAAGTTTTTGGTAGTGGTGGTTGTTCATTTCACTAAGTGGGTGGAAGCATAGCCTTTAGCTACAATCACCCTAGCAAACATCATAAAGTTTGTGTAGAAGGCAATAATTACAAGGTTCGGAATCCCACACACAATCATTACTGATAATGGCAAGCAGTTCGATTGTTCTTCCTTTAAGAGTTATTTTGCGGATTTAAATATCCAACTGCGTTTCACCTCGGTATACCACCCACAATCAAACGGTATGACTGAGGTAACAAGCTGAACTATTTTGGCAGGGCTAAAATAGAGGCTAGATGATGCGAAAGGGTCTCTGGGTTTTACGAGCTCTATAATGTTCTCTGGACGTACCGAACTTCCCTAAAAGCAGCAATTGGCCTTACTCCTATTTCTTTGACATATGGGGCAGAAGTTGTCATCCCGTGTGAGATTGGCATTCCAAGTGTCCGAACTTTATCATATGATGCTAAGGAGAATGAGGCAAACCTCTTGTATCACCTAGATCAGTTGGAGGGAATCAGGGAGTTCGCCTAGTTGTAATCGGCAATATATAAGCAATGAATGTCATCATATCATGATCGAAATCTTAAATCCCGATACTTTCGAGTTAGACAGCTCATTCCAAAGAAAGTCGTTGCGGCTCATAAGGCGTCTGGGGTCAGAAAACTAAGCTCGAATTGGGAAGATCCTTATATGGTGCATGAAGTCAAAGGTGGTGCTTACCGGTTGAAAGATCTCTCAGGGAAGTTGCTCCCCCATTCGTGGAATATTTCCAATCTGAAGTTATATTTTCAGTAGTGAGCTCATTTCGGCAGGTTAGCCAAGAGCATTCTTCTTCTTTATTATTTGTAAGCTCATTTTGGCAGGTTCACCATAAGCATTCATTTTTATTTTATTATAAGCTCATCTCGGAAGGTTCGCCACCAACACTTTTTACTATTATAAGCTCATTTCGGCAGGTTCGCCACGGTACAGCTAAATCGCTATCCGAACATGTCTTATTATCAATGAAAAGCTCAGTTCGGCAATATTGCCACGAGCATTCTTTTAATTTTCGATTCTTTTCTGGTACTTTATCGAATTTTCAAAAGCTACATTTGTAGTACCTATATCATTATCCGAGCATACGGAACTAGTTATGCAGGCTTATGCAATAACTCTACGATTATTCAATTTGGAAGAAAATTCATTCTATATATATTGAATACGAGTTACAATTCAGAAAGTTATAAATCAAAAATTAGCAGTTCGGCTTTCATTCGTCGGGGTAAACTTCATCCAGCCAGGACCAGTCCATGTTTGGGTGCTGGTCCTAAACTGATTGAATCAGTTTAGCACCGAACGAAACATTTGTCCGCCGTCAGGTCTGCTGCCTGGTATTCAAGCTCCGAACACCTTTGTTCCATCTTGGCTTTTTCTTTGTTTGCGGCTTCTTGTCCTCGTCACGCTTCCTCTAGGCTTGAATCAGCAGCTCGACTCTTGTCCTTTTCCTCTACTAGGGGAGCTTTGGCTGCAGCGGCTCTTTCTTTGGCCTCAGCTACTTCGCTCCCCTGGGCGAGCATTTTCTTCTCGGCCTCTAGAGCCCTGTGACGCGCGCCGGATGTCCACTCGGCCGCCCCTATGACCGCCCGCTTGAGGGCGATCGGGCACTTGAGGGTCCGTTAACAGCTTGCAATAAATCGCAAGTGCGTCTATGTTGGGCAACAAGGAGGTTTCATGGAGTCGCCACCCAATAGAACATTGGAAAAGTTTCTCTCGCCTCGGAGAGCCTAAGACTGCACTTATTATCCATTTTGGGCCAGCCAAAGGGGTCTTGGAAGGTAAACCTCTCGCCCTAAGGAGCCTAGGACTAACGCCAAGTTTCATAACACAAGAGGTGTCTTGGAGGGTAAACCTCTCGCCTCTTTAAGCCCAAAGACCAGAGAAAGTTCGGGACTCCCCATTTATTCATACCTTGGTTAAGTTTATAATCGAGTTTTGAATTTAGTATTTCATGCCTTTTCTCATTCAATTTTAATGCAATTTAATTAAACGCATATCAATCATATAATAAAAGCGATAAATAAAGTAAAATAAATTACAATAAAACTAGGGGCGGAATACAACCCCCATTTGTAAATAAAATGCAAATCATACATAAATCGGGCTATTTATTAAAAATGAGAACGTTGGTCCTCTCATGCATAATTTAAGAAAATAATTTTAAAGTGATAATTTATTTTGGATAAAAAATCTAGGACATTGGTCCCATTTTTATTAAATAAAATCCAATTTAGTTTAATAGAAATATTTTTGGTGATTTTCTTAATTAATGTGCATGGAAATAAATTTATTATTACAAATTACATAATAATCAATTAAACCAAAATAATAAAAAGCAACAAAAATAACAACCAACTTCCAAGTGGATCTTCAAATCTCCATGGGCACCCACTTGACAAAAACTCACATATGAAAAATAAGTATTGAAAAATAGAAAAAAACAAATAAAAATGAAGTTAGTATAAAAATAATTAAACATATAACTTGAAAATAATTAAGGCAAACAAAATTGCATCATATATGACAAGCCAATTAAAATGACATAATAAAAAAAATATGCAATTTAACAAATTAATAAATTAACATGCATAGAAAAAATAACATGATAATAATAAAATTCAACATGCAAAAACAAGCATAAAATGATGATGATAGAATTTAACATGCATAAAGACATAAAATAATAACAATAATATCCAACATATATAAAAAGCAAAGGTAATAATAAAAATCAGCATGCATAAGAAATAAATAATAATAATATTTAACATGCATCAAACATGAAAATAATAATGATAATCAAATTCAACATGTATGAAAACATAAAAATAATAATGATGATGACAACAATAATAAAACATAAAAACAAAACAAAGCTAATAAAAATAATAATGATAGCACTAATCACAATAATAATAATAAATAATAATAATAATGATAATAATATCAAAGAATATGAACAATCCAATGAACAACATGAACAATTAAATAAAAATAATATGAACAAAAATAATAGTATGAATAATTAAATAAGAAATAAGAACAAAAAAAAATAATAGTATGAACAATTAAATAAAAAAAGAAATATGAACAATTAAATAATAGATCTAAAAGAATTTACATGATGATTAATTAAATAAAAAAAAGTAAAAAAAAAAACAAGAAATAAGAAGAAAATAATAAGACTAAAATAATTTACATGTTAACTAGTTAAATAAAAACAAAAGAATGAAATTAAAATTAATTTAAGAAATTGAGCCAAAAATAATTACCCTCAAATTTATCTTGAAGAGATGAAGGTAGATGATCCAATTCCTTGTCTTGATTTGAAGAATATGATTAGAAAAATAAAAATATTGAAAGATGAATTTTACTCAAGAACAAACAATTGATTTGTTTGTCTCAAAGTAAAAAATTGTTTGATTGAAAATAAGAAAATTCTCAAGAACAAAAATAGTTATTTTTTGCCTTAAGAATTGCTGGAAATTTCTTTAGAAATTCAGAAAATTTGTTCTTGAAAGAAGAAAGAAGAAGAAAAATATTTCCTAAAGAAAAAAATCCTCCCTAATTCCACCTAAAAACTCTTTTTTTCCCCCTTAAAATTCAGATTTTTTAATTAAGAAATTAAATTAATTTAATTCTCATAATTACAAAAAACCACTGAATTTATTGGGTTGGAAGATAGAAGGATTTTAGAATTAAATTTTGCAAAAAAAATGAGTTAAAAAGCATTTAAAATGAAAAAGTTATGGCCAAAATGGCCAAAATAGGCAAAACGGACGAACAGGGGTGCGGAGGGGCCGACCGACGGCCTGCCCACCTGAAGGCGTGACCGACGGCCTGCCCGTCTGAAGGTGTGACCGACGGGCTGCCCGTCCCTCACTCAGAATTTGTTTTTTTTTTTTTTTTTAAAATTTTTATAATTTAAAAACTCACTTTTTTTTCATCACAAAATAAATTTTAAAAATATTTTTGAAATACATTTTTATTAAATTTTAAAACAACAAATCGACAAGGAAATCGTCACTTCCAACTTCATTCTTTTTGCCTATAGATCGGCACACTTAATTTCATCATTGGGTAATCCTGATCTTGGCTACTCGGGACCCGGTGTCTACAGTTGCCCCCAATTTTGGGGAGGCTAGTGTGTGGGTGCCTAGGTGAGCCAAAATTCAGGAAAAGGAAAGAAGCGCGTACTTGAGGCTACCTCCTTCCAGCTGCTCCCTCGAGAACAGTGTTGTGATTCATCCTCTTGAGTTGCACTGAGTCGCTGACAAGACTACAAAGTGCCAAGAAACCATCCTAAGACAGTGATGCGCCGAGTCGCTACCAAGACTACAAAACGCGAGAAGAAGATTGCACCGAGTCTGTTACAGACTACTAAAAGTGCAGATGTCATCCGTAGATGACGCTGCGCCAAGCCTGCTACAGACTACCAAAAGTGCAACTGCCATCCGTAGATGAAGATGCGCCGAGCCTGCTACAGGCTACAAAAAACGCAAAAGGAAGATTGCACCGAGTCTGCTACAGACTACAAAAAGTGCAAAAAGAGAACTGTACCGAGTCTGCTACAGACTACTAAAAGTACAGCTACCATCCGTAGATGACGATGCGCCGAGCCTGCTACAGGCTACAAAAAACGCAAAAGGAAGATACTGCACCGAGTCTGCTACAGACTACCAAAAATGCAAGAGATGCCCTCTTAGAGGACTGCACCGAGTCTGCTACAGACTACGAAAAATGCAAGAGATGCCCTCTTAGAGGACTGCACCGAGTCTACTACAGACTACGAAAAATGCAAGAGATGCCCTCTTAAAGGACTGCACCGAGTCTGCTACAGACTACCAAAAATGCAAGAGATGCCCTCTTAGAGGACTGCACCGAGTCTGCTACAGACTACGAAAAGCGCAAGAGATGCCCTCTTAGAGGACTGCACCGAGTCTGCTACAGACTACGAAAAATGCAAGAGATGCCCTCTTAGAGGACTGCACCGAGTCTGCTACAGACTACGAAAAGCGCAAGAGATGCCCTCTTAGAGGACTGCACCGAGTCTGCTACAGACTGCTAAAAGTGCAAAGTATAAAGAGATTAGTCTCCTAAGAGACCTCGAAGAATTACCTCTTAAGAAGTCTCAAAGATTTGCCGGCGTAGATTCTATCTTGACCTGATTGCCCAGCAAGGGCAAGTGCTAACGTTGCTGTCCTTGACTAGCTTTATGTGTGTGGTCTTCATTTGGACTTTCCTGCAAAGCTGTGTGCACATGAATATATACAATAGATTGTGCATGCAAGTGTAAATTACCATATGCAGATGTTTGCTAAAGAATGGTATGAAATGCATGCAAAAATGAATAGACCATGTCCTGAGTGGGTAAGGGTCCGTTTAGGATATGGCTTGGCCGCTCCACCATGCTGAGTGGTTAAAGGTCTGTTGAGGATATGGCTTGGCCGCTCCACCATGCCCCCTGAAGAACTAGAAATGGCATCTCTGCTTAGGGACCCTGACCCGCAAACTCTTCAAAGAGAACCGTCAGGTGTGCATCTTTGCCCCCTGGTCAATGAGCATATGCCCGGGATTCTGACTCATGTCCTGAATTATGTCTTATCTTGCTGAAAGGAAGATCATCCGAAATATGTTGCCTTATTGCTCCAGGCATCGGAAGTCATTGTTTTAAAGGTAGTGCGTCCCTTGTGGATTTTCATACTAGCTTTTCTTTATGGGAAATGCGTCCCTTTAGGGATTTTCACATAACCCTATGCCTAATTTTTGCCTGGAATGGACCCAACCCAATCCAGCTGCTTTTATTTATTTATGTTTTTTATTTATATTTTTTTTTTTGAAGGACAGACTGCCTGTCTCCAGGTTTTCACCCTGCCCTTTGGCCTAACTTTTGCTTAGAGAGCCAGTTACGGTTTTCATCTCTAACGGCCTCTTTTTTTTGTCCAAAATTCTTTTAGCTTTTGAATAATGGTCGTATGGATTTTGGCTGACGAATAGCTCGAAACCAATGTCGGGGCAAGTCTGCTGAAGGATCAAGATGAAAATGGCAATGAGGACCACTTATAGTAAATTGCACATATGCGAAAAGAAAACAATGCGCTGCTTTTTATACTGGAACTTAAACCATTTTGAGTATGCAAGATAAAGTGCTTTGCTTCCATTAAAATATTATTGTACATATGCATATGTTCCAGTCTGATTTCATCACACATGATCATCATTTGGCATTAATCTCAAAAATACATGACCTTATCTAATCTCGAAATGGATCTTGAAATCATCAAACTCCTGTTATCAACCAGCTCTCTCGGATTTTCATGGTCGAAAATTTTCTCTCTGCTCTTAATTTTTTTTTTTTGCCCGAATACTCTTTTTCTTTTTAAGTAAATTCTAAATGCAACGTTGGGATGAGACTCAACTCAAATGCATAAATGCATTCGTGGCTCCCCGCTTGAAGCTCAAGAAACACCATATGCCTCTTCCTACGTACCAAATCTTATTAAAAGGTCATCTCCGCTAATTGGATAAGATTGAACTAAGAATCAAAAGGTCTTACTTTGGTTGTAACGTTAGGTTTAGGTAAATGGCTATCAAAGGAGGATCAGATTTTTAAAGAAAAATGGCCGCAACGTTCATTTGGATGATGGAATCATTTTTAAATTAATTTCATGCTGTCCAGAAATTCTCGAATTTGGAATTGGTAATACTCTGACTTATCAAACTCAACGTAACAATTAAGCTAAGAAAGATAGCTACTGAACTCATCAAGGGGTATTATCTTAGGCCCTACTATTTTCCTTCTTTTTTCTTTTTTTCTTTTTTCCCTTCCTTTTTTTTCTCTTCTTTTTTTTTCTTTTTTCTTTCTCTTTTTTTTTTTCTCTTTTTTCTTTCTCTTCTTTTTTAACAAATTTATGTCTCTAATTACCCAAAAGATTTATTAGTGATTTAAAACCCCTTTCCTGAAGTGTAGCCCAAAAATTATTGATGATCGCAAATTCGTTTTCCAAAGGGTAGACCCATCCTTATCAGGGTGATTTTTTTGTAACCCAAAATTATCAATTGTTGAAATTCCCTTCTCCGAATGTAGACCCATTTTCATCAGGGCAAATTTTCTAATGGCCCAAAGGATTGCCAATGGTCAAGCCTCAATGATTAACAATCCCTTTCAGAACTGTAAACCCCCTTTCCCTAGGGCAATTTTTGGATAGCTCAAGCGAATATCGTAATATACATCCATCCTTACTAGAGCGGCCATTCTTCTAAGGGAAAGCCAAAATTATTTTAGGCGAAAGGTAGTTTTAATGTGTGTAACAATAAAATCGGTACGCATTTAGTATACCAAAATAAAGGCTCAATGGGCTAGCAAACGATTTTGAAATGAGGGTAGGAAATGGTCATTTAGAGAGCTATAAAAAGAAATAGTGCCTAAATCATTTTCTAGATCCAACCTTATCCAAGAGTCGCTTTGACGAGTAATCAGAAAGGTTCTAGTGCTCTTAGTGAGTTTTTATCCAATCCCCTAATTGCATCTAGTTTTTCCTTTCCACTACTTTTTATTTTTATTTTCAGCTCTCAGGATTTTCCTCTCTTCAGGAGTTATATCAGATGCTACAAGATCTCGAGATTACATGAAGGAGTATTCATTAAGTTAATATCAAATGTAAATGACTTGTGATTGTGATCATGCATAATGAAATCATGAGAACATAAACAAAAAGCCATTAATATAATGTAAATAGCACCGCATACATCAAGACTGAAAAAAAGTTCAAATATGAAAAGCATATCTACTAGAAGGTTTCCTCCCCTATTTCTTGCGGCGCTCTGGATTAGTAATCTGTTTATTATCAATCAGATCTTGAATCTTATGCCTTAGCCTTACACAATTGTCCGTCATATGCCCAGTGTGCTGGTGGAAGGCACAATACTGATCGGCTTTGTGATTGGGTTGTCCTTGGTTTCTGGCAGGCATAGCAGGTAGTGGTTGTAGCTTACCTTCCTTCATCAATCTGTTGAGTACCCAAGATAAGGATCTGCCCAAATTAGAGTAGTGCCTCTGACCCGCTTTAATTGCTGACACTTTTCTTGCTCTTTGGGTATCGCTGCTATTATCATAGTAACCAACTCCTGGACTTGCGGGTCCAGCAATAGTCTTATTGAGAGGTGCCCGAGTAGTTGCAAGCTTGGACTTCACAATCTCTTCTTCAAGATCAATTAGCTTCCTTTCCGTGTTCGAGGGACTGAGGAGGCCCATTGACTGTAAAGGCTCTAGTCCCTTTGCTCTTCCCAGTAGCTTGATTGGTGAGTCGAATGGGGCCTTGTGCCTAGGCTCGGGAGTGGACGGGAACATTACGGCCATCATTGCATGAGCCTTCTGAGTCGGGGTCGAGTTAACCTGGCTAATAGAAGTCATCATGAATTGAGCTTGAAGAATAAGTGCCATAGCGTCCATCCTCTCCTTAATCACGGCCAACAACTTTTCCTCTAGCTCTTTAAATCTCTCATCTATCTCTTGGGTCATTAGGGCACGAACCTCTTCAATCTGTTGTGATGGATCAGCCATTTCTAATGCCTGTGTATATTCTGATAAAGATATTAGATCGCTGCCAACCAACTTGAACTTTATTTGCCCCTCGAGCAACTCCGGGGACCCCAAAACCTCCCAAGTAAATGGTCTATAGTGGCTGAAAAAACCAAGGGGTTAGAATGATGCATGAATGGCATGTAATGTATGATCGTGCTAGTGCAGATGGTCCTCGATGAGTGAAAGATCAATAATTTACAATAATACGATGCGATGCACGGAAAAAATTATGAGGGACAATATGCAGACAAAAGGATATACACACACAAAAATGAAATGCATATTTTTTATTTTTTTATTTTTGTTTTTTTATTAACACATATGAATGACACGCGATACATGAGCATGCTGTGCAGCATCCACAACCACATGCAAACAGATAGATCTCTACAACCTTATCACTCCCTCACACGAGGTCACAGTCTCTTTCCTAGGTGGGATTGGCCCATGGCTCAACAGGGGACCCAATGGACGCGTATGGTGCACGGTGGAAAACCGACAGCATAACAGCTCTTGTCTCATGTACATACGTATGGTTGTTTTGACCATCATGTATTTAGGCAGTCCGAATAAGCTAACATGGACCTATCTGGGCATGGAAACCTTTGATTAGGTGACCAATCAGATTATTTGGGTTTGTCCAATACAAAATGATCCATATAGCAAGCAAGGTATTACGGTTCATACCACATAGGGGAAGTATCTATTGCCATTATATGAGCTTTAGTCAAAGGGTGGTGTTACTTTAGGGCTACCCAAGCATGATCCCTGCCGACGGGTCTAGCTCATCACGAGCGTAACGACCGATCGGGTCACCATTTAATATACCATGGCGGTACGAGGCTTGGGCTGGTGATTATCCTTAACACTTCCCTAAATTGAGTGAAAATAGGGCCGTGCTTCGGGAACGCACCGGGGCTAGAAAAGGGACCAAACTAGCATAAATCTAAGGCTCTAATGATATGCAAATGCAATTTCAAAAAGAGATGAAATTTTTAAATTAAAACTCAATTGTAAATTTTAACCAGGGTACTTTCGAAGGGAAGTCTCAATGTCCCCAGTGGAGTCGCCACTGTGACGCGCGCCGGATGTCCACTCGGCCGCCCCTATGACCGCCCGCTTGAGGGCGATCGGGCACTTGAGGGTCCGTTAACAGCTTGCAAAAAATCGCAAGTGCGTCTATGTTGGGCAACAAGGAGGTTTCATAGAGTCGCCACCCAATAGAACATTGGGAAAGTTTCTCTCGCCTCGGAGAGCCTAAGACTGCACTTATTATCCATTTTGGGCCAGCCAAAGGGGTCTTGGAAGGTAAACCTCTCGCCCTAAGGAGCCTAGGACTAACGCCAAGTTTCGTAACACAAGAGGTGTCTTGGAGGGTAAACCTCTCGCCTCTTTAAGCCCAAAGACCAGAGAAAGTTCGGGACTCCCCATTTATTCATACCTTGGTTAAGTTTATAATCGAGTTTTGAATTTAGTATTTCATGCCTTTTCTCATTCAATTTTAATGCAATTTAATTAAACGCATATCAATCATATAATAAAAGCGATAAATAAAGTAAAATAAATTACAATAAAACTAGGGGCGGAATACAACCCCCATTTGTAAATAAAATGCAAATCATACATAAATCGGGCTATTTATTAAAAATGAGAACGTTGGTCCTCTCATGCATAATTTAAGAAAACAATTTTAAAGTGATAATTTATTTTGGATAAAAAATCTAGGACATTGGTCTCATTTTTATTAAATAAAATCCAATTTAGTTTAATAGAAATATTTTTGGTGATTTTCTTAATTAACGTGCATGGAAATAAATTTATTATTACAAATTACATAATAATCAATTAAACCAAAATAATAAAAAGCAACAAAAATAACAACCAACTCCCAAGTGGATCTTCAAATCTCCATGGGCTCCCACTTGACAAAAACTCACATATGAAAAATAAGTATTGAAAAATAGAAAAAAACAAATAAAAATGAAGTTAGTATAAAAATAATTAAACATATAACTTGAAAATAATTAAGGCAAACAAAATTGCATCATATATGACAAGCCAATTAAAATGACATAATAAAAAAAATATGCAATTTAACAAATTAATAAATTAACATGCATAGAAAAAATAACATGATAATAATAAAATTCAACATGCAAAAACAAGCATAAAATGATGATGATAGAATTTAACATGCATAAAGACATAAAATAATAACAATAATATCCAACATATATAAAAAGCAAAGGTAATAATAAAAATCAGCATGCATAAGAAATAAATAATAATAATATTTAACATGCATCAAACAAGAAAATAATAATGATAATCAAATTCAACATGTATGAAAACATAAAAATAATAATGATGATGACAACAATAATAAAACATAAAAATAAAACAAAGCTAATAAAAATAATAATGATGATAGTAATGACAAATAATAATGATAGCACTAATCACAATAATAATAATAAATAATAATAATAATAATGATAATAATATCAAAGAATATGAACAATCCAATGAACAACATGAACAATTAAATAAAAATAATATGAACAAAAATAATAGTATGAACAATTAAATAAGAAATAAGAACAAAAAAAAAATAATAGTATGAACAATTAAATAAAAAAAGAAATATGAACAATTAAATAATAGATCTAAAAGAATTTACATGATGATTAATTAAATAAAAAAAAGTAAAAAAAAAACAAGAAATAAGAAGAAAATAATAAGACTAAAAGAATTTACATGTTAACTAGTTAAATAAAAACAAAAGAATGAAATTAAAATTAATTTAAGAAATTGAGCCAAAAATAATTACCCTCAAATTTATCTTGAAGAGAGGAAGGTAGATGATCCAATTCCTTGTCTTGATTTGAAGAATATGATTAGAAAAATAAAAATATTGAAAGATAAATTTTACTCAAGAACAAACAATTGATTTGTTTGTCTCAAAGTAAAAAATTGTTTGATTGAAAATAAGAAAATTCTCAAGAACAAAAATAGTTATTTTTTGCCTTAAGAATTGCTGGAAATTTCTTTAGAAATTCAGAAAATTTGTTCTTGAAAGAAGAAAGAAGAAGAAAAATATTTCCTAAAGAAAAAAATCCTCCCTAATTCCACCTAAAAACTCTTTTTTTTCCCCTTAAAATTCAGATTTTTTAATTAAGAAATTAAATTAATTTAATTCTCATAATTACAAAAAACCACTGAATTTATTGGGTTGGAAGATAGAAGGATTTTAGAATTAAATTTTGCAAAAAAAATGAGTTAAAAAGCATTTAAAATGAAGAAGTTATGGCCAAAATGGCCAAAATAGGCAAAACGGACGAACAGGGGTGCGGAGGGGCCGACCGACGGCCTACCCACCTGAAGGCGTGACCGACGGCCTGCCCGTCTGAAGGTGTGACCGACGGGCTGCCCGTCCCTCACTCAGAATTTGTTTTTTTTTTTTTTTTTAAATTTTTATAATTTAAAAACTCACTTTTTTTTCATCACAAAATAAATTTTAAAAATATTTTTAAAATATATTTTTATTAAATTTTAAAACAACAAATCGACAAGGAAATCGTCACTTCCAACTTCATTCTTTTTGCCTATAGATCGGCACACTTAATTTCATCATTGGGTAATCCTGATCTTGGCTACTCGGGACCCGGTGTCTACAAGCCTGCTTCTCAGCTGCGTCCATCTAGGCCCTCGCCTCGCCAAGTTGTTGTCGGAGCTGAGTCACCTCTTTTTCCTCCTTTTTTTAGGCGAGGATGAGCTTATTCATTCTTCCGATGGCCGCTCCCGCCAGCATGCACCCCTTAAAATGAACAGTTATTATATCAATAACCCTAATTGCTGGGCATATAAGAATTATCGAGCTTTGTAACTTACCTCCACTTCATGCTTTTTCATGGCATTACTTAGCTGCTCAGCACTCATCTGCACCATTAGCGTGGCTTCTGAGGGAACGTCCGCTGTTTAATGAATGAAGGTGTTGAAGTCCGGGTTCTCCTTCGTCCAGGACTTCCCTTGTTGTTGCCAGAATCTGCACACGCTGTCAGTCAGAGTCCTCAGCTCCTCAGTCCATGACTTTGGGTTAGGAGTATGTGCCTGTTCCCTGCTTCTAGAGGGGTGCTCGACAGACTAGGGAGAGTGATCGGGTATAACTATTGGAGATTGCAGAGGAGCCGCGGTCTGGGGACTTTGAGCTGGAACACTTGAGCTCGGAGACTTCATGGGAGAGCTTGGGTTTGGAGGTGCCGGGCGGCCTTCCGGTGCAACTGTAGAAGGGCTTCCCCCAGATTTTTGCCTCTTGGCCCTTATGAGTTCGGCTATGCTAGGATTGGAGCTTCTCTTTATGGCTGCAAAAAAACAAACAATAAGAAACATATCAAAATCCAAGAAATAGAAGTGAAGTTTACCCTTTTTCTTGGTGCTCGATTTTGGAAGTGGTGGAGGCACGTCGCACTGGGGTTGCAAGTTTATGTCGATTTTCTCTTTGTCCAACTCCCTCCACCGAGCTAGGGTCCTCTCCTATTTATCACTGAGCAATAGAGGATTGTCACTTCTATTCACAAACCGACCCCAATGAGTCCAGAAAGGGAAGTCCGATTCGCTTTCTATAACAAAGAACCGGTTCTTCCAATTCTTTAGAGACTCGGGGTTCCTAGCAAATACCCTATATCCAAGGTGGGCTTGAATATAGTTGTGATCTTCTCTATTGGCCCGGAGCCCGATATTGTGTGTAGCTCAAAAGAGGCAAACAGTGAGTTATATATCGTGCTTAGCAGCCCAAATCTGTTGCGCGGAGAGAGTGCGCCAAGCATTGGGATGTAGCTCCCCGATGCTCATGTCGTAGAACTTTAGAAATTCAAGCTCGAAGGCTGTCGACGAAAGATTCACCCCAGCTTTAAAATCTGCCTCATAGGCGATGATTACCTTTTTCCCTTGGAGTTTGGCGTTGGCCCTTAGAGAAGCGCTGGCAGCACGCACCCTGTATTCATAAGGAATACCAAGTCTCTCTCTCAGCGTATTCATAGCACTGGATTTTAGAATGGAGCTTATGTTCCCTACCCTGGGAAGCCTCCTTGGCTCTTTTCTCCCTTCTTGTCTTTGCTGAATAGTGTTGGGGGAGTCAAGGGGACTCTGAGCAGTAAGCCCTTCCTCTACCCTCACTCTTTCAACAGAACTCTCAGAGGCACTCATGGTAAACAGAGATAAAGAAAGAAACAATACAAACCTAAAATCTCAGAAAAGGGCCTTAAAGTGAGTCTGAAAGTAGCTAAATCAGGAGACGCTTGAAGACGATGGCCTGCATGAGCAGTAGATCTGGGAGATAGGGAGAAGAATACATAAATCTAAAATGGTGAAATAGGAAAGAAGGAAAAGTCAGAGAGAAGAACAGTAAACTGGGAAATTAAAAGCGTGAAAGAAAAGCAAAATCCCTAAAATGAAATGGAATATATAGGCAAGATGAGCCAGTGGTTAGGGGACAAGTGGCCCCCTTCATTTGTACCCTGGTGACAGGCCTTGCCACTTTGGCTACCAAAATTTTATTAAAAAAAAATGTATTTTTATGTGAATTTTTGGTTGTTTTACTAGTTGGCCCTCAAGTTTTTTTGCTTAATTTTCTCTAAAGAGGTTCTTTTACCTGATAATATGGCTCCCCCTCGATAATTCATCTTGCCTTAATATGCCCCTCATTATAATTCTTAAACATATTTTTGTTTCTTTATAGAAGTACAAGTTGAAATTCAATTGGTTAACCTTTAAATTCTATACCGGTACTTCTAGAAGTCATGAATTCTAATTTGAGATTTCAATTGAAATTATGAGTGAAATTTTGAGGTGGAAAATGGATTGGGCGGATAGGTTTGAGTCAGGTGATAAACGGATGGGTCATAAATGGATTGGATTATAACTTGTAAATAGGCTAATTTTTATGGATCGAAAATAGGTTGGAACTCAAGCAGATTTTTTTTTTACATTATTTTTGTCCTTTTTAGTCCATTTAATGTAAATAGATGTGTTTAATTGTCTAATCAATTATAAATAAGAAAATATACGTAAATATGTTTTTATATATCTGTGCGCGTTTGTTCAAGAGTCAATCAATCTTAGCTTGTATTATGCATATTATTTCTTTTACATAAGGCAATTTTTTATTATTCATTACTATGCATATACATATGTTTGATATAAATTCCTTACATTGATTAATAAACTCCCTAGTATAAAATATAACGTAAAGGAAATCATGAAACATGAAAAATCATGAAGAATTTATGATGTGAAGCTCCCGTTACATGCAAATGAGTTTATATTTAATTATATCTAGCCATAGGACTAGCAAAAAGAGACTTTGCTAATAGGCATAATGTAACACGTGTTATATTTTTTAACTCGGTCAATCAGCATTTCTCAAAAGTTGTAGGCATGGTTTTGCTTAGAGTTAATATGGGAATACTTGTTAGTGAAACAAGTACATTGGATGACTTAGCTATGAGATGATCACATGAATAATCTATTTAATGTCAGTAGTTACATCTCATTATAGTTGTTGTATATATCATTGAACTTAATATCACCAAGGTTATTTTAGATTACCTAACTATGAGATTATCACATGGATAATCTATTTAATGTGAGTGATTATGTCTCACCATAATAGTTGTGCAAGTATTCTCGGACCCAAGGTCTCCAAGGTTATCTTGAATATTGAATATCATGCTTTAACACTTTTACTTATTGTCCCTTAAGGATCATTCATAGTTTGATGATTGGATATAGCATGAAATATTTAAAGGTAATTGAGAGATCAATAAATGACTCATCGCTTCCAATAGAGGAAAAATATATCCCAATGCCTCTTATTGGAAGTCTTTATTATGTGAATATTTGGCATGAGTAGTATGTATTTTTTAAAGAATTCATCATCAAATATTATTAATACATATTATGGGAACAAGAAACTAACATATTTAGACTAGATATGATGTAATCATTCTGGTGGGAGTTGACATAAAGTCCATACTCTAAATTGAATGAGATATAATATAATGAAAGGAGTGCATTGCACGACAACTACCTATGGAAATGTTGCAATCAAAGCAATTGACTTTTCTAGACACTTAAATAGTCATGATGCATTGCTAAATGACACTCATAATCTACTTAACATAGTGGCAAGTTTAGTCACAGGAGAAAGGAGGGCAATTATCCCCCTTAACTTTTGAAAAAAAAAAAAAAACTTATTAATATAACCCCTTAAAAATTTAAAATTAATAATGTTTCCCCCTCAATTTATAATGCTTATAAAATTCATTTTAGGCAAAACAATTAATTTTCCTCCAATTGTAAAACTTAGCTCCCTTTTCCTTTTCTCCAAAATGTATGACCCCAACTCCCAATTAAAGCTCTTCTTTTTCTCTCTCCGTCTATCTACAATCTCACCATTTTGTAGGTTTTTTTTCTAAAATTTTTTTAATCTATTCTTGAAAATTCTTTTGCATAAAATTTATTTGCTTTATGAAACATAAGCCTGAATTTGGGATTTATGAAAAGACGATTAATTATTAGACACCACTATAGTTTTAACTTTTATCTGTTTTAGCTAATTTTAAGAGAGAATTATTTGTTTTGGCTTGTGAAAGTTAAAGGCGATAAGAATTGTGTAGTTATTAAGCACTTGCAATAGCCCTTATATATAGAGAAGAGAAAATGTTTAATTAGGATATTTTGTAACCAACTAAATGACTAATTAATATTGTAACCAACTATTAACTTAGTTATAACTTAGAAAATGCTTTATATATGACAGCTAGACATACCACCTCATCAGCTTAAGTGGCCTTTGTAACATATAAAAATTGGCCAATTATTCTAACCAACTAAGTAGTTATATTTTTTATAATCTAATTCTCTACTTAGTCATACTTTTTCTTTTATTTTTCATAATCTGAACTTACCATTAATTAAATATTGACAATGGATACAATTTATAACTAAAATTAACTTCTACCTTACAATTAGTTAATTTTAACATAAGAAGCAAATTACTCCCTCAGAATTAGTAAAGCGACTTTTTAGCTATTTTATTATATGTTTCATATTTTAATAATAATTTTATAGCTATGCAATGTAAAGGTATTTTAAGAGAAGTCAATTTTTGAACATGATCTTAAAGCTTCCTACTCATAAAGAAAAATATCTTAATAAAAATGTCATAATTCAAAGGGTTGTCTTGACATTGATTTGGCTAATCTCATAGTATATCCAAGATTGCGAAAACCAATAATGAATTATCATCCTAATGTTCGAGATGAAATTATAAGAGCATATTTACAAAGAAGGCCTTGTCAACCTCCTTTTCATGATTTTTTTTTTTTAAAAAAAATTACAAGTATGGAGACAATTTAATCCATCTAGGTTTGATGAACATCATAGTTGGTTGGAATATAGTATTGATAAATAATATGCAATTTTCTTGTGTTGCTATCTCTTTAAATTGAATAGTAAGTGCATGCGGATAACTGTGATGCATTTGTTATGGAAGGGTTTAATAATTGGAAGAAAAAAGAAAAATTGCAAGCATGTGTTGGCGGTCCTAATAGTGCTCATAACAAGTCTTGGAATAATTGTCAAGTTTTAATGAATAAACAACACATTCAAACCATTGTGCACAAGCAAACAAAACAAACTCGAAGTGATTATCGAGTTCGCTTAAATACTTCCATTGATTGTGTTTATTTATTTTGAGCCAAAACTTGGCATTTTAGGGACACGATAAATCTCATGATAATCTAAATCGAGGAAAGTTTTTGGAGTGTTTGATGTCATTAGTAATCATAATGAAAATATCAAAAAAGTCAATGCATTTATTATGGAAGGGTTTAATAATTGGAAGAAAAAGGAAAAATTGCAAGCATATGTTGACAGTCTTAATAGAGTGCTCATAAAAAGTCTTAGAACAATTGTTAGGTTTTGAGGAATAAACAACACATTCAAACCCTTGTGCACAAGCAAACCAAACAAACTTAGAGTGATTATCGAGTTCGCTTAAATGCTTCTACTGATTGTGTTTAGTTTATTTTAAGGCAAGGCTTAGCATTTTGGGGACAATATAAATCTCATGATAGTCTAAATCGAGAAACTTTTTTAAAGTGTTTGATGTTATTAGTAATCATAATGAAAATATTAAAAAAAAATTATTGTTGATGAATGTCCTGGAAATCTTAAATTAATATCTCCTATTATTCAAAACGATATTTTAAGTGCTTGTGCAATTGAAACTACTAAAATAATCTTTCAAGACCTCGATGATGTTTTTGTTTTCTATTTTAGTGGATGAAACTCAAGATGTTTCAACTAAAGAGCAAATGGCAATTGTTTTACATTATGTGAACAAGCAAGGATTGGTTTCTGAATAAATACAACTAAACCCTGATTTACTCTCCTTTCGTTTCTCTTTAATGTTTCATCTTTAAAAATCAAAAGAACATGTCTCTTTTCTTCTATTTTTTCTTTGTTTGAAAATTGTTCAATGAAACATCATAGTTGAATTGTTAAAGACTATCACCAAAGCTTAAAAGTAAATGCATATTTTTATTTTTTTATAAAACTTTGAGTTAATAATGTTATTTACAATAGTTGAATTTATGCTAACTAATTTATGGCTAAAAAATATCAATTAATTTGCTATAATATCTTATTTTGATTATGATTTTATTATGAAATATATAGTTGAAATTTAAACTAATGGAATCAATCTTTTTATGTGGCTTATCTTGTCTTATATATGTGGCTTATGAACACTAATATTTAGAATGTCTATTATAAATATGAGTTTTTTTAATGAAGTATTTTGGCCCCTCTAGCAAGATTTTATGGCTTCGCTTTTAAAAATAGTTAAGCAACGATTACAAAAGATGTGAAATAATGGATGGGATAATTTGTTCAATAAAATTTCTTTCTTTTATAAGAAACATAATTTAGAAGTTCTTAATATGGATGATATGTAAGGGCGTAATCAGAAATTGAATTTGGCGGGATCAAAAATTATTGCCGATAAAAAATTCATTCACATAAAAAATAATAAAAAATAACTTATTAATATGATAATAATATAAATAACAATACTCATAACATTTCAATTGTCCTCTGTTCATATTTTAAAAGTATTGAATAATTATTTCATTGTCAATACTTTCAAATACATCCTTTTTCAATATAAATAACTAAACAATCATTTAATAACTGATATTCCATTCTATTTCGTAGATGACTTTTCACCATATTCATAGTAGAAAATGCTTTTTCAACAGTTGCCATCACTACTGGTAATATAAGAGTTAATTTGACAAGTAAATAAATTAAAACATCCACCAAATTTTTTCATGTCTTAACTAACAATTGAGCAAGATTGTTGATTCCTTGCAACATCAAAAACTCATCATTAGAAAGCATGTCAATAATATAAGCTTCAAGCTGATTGTCAAGTGAAAAAAGTTGTATTAGTAAAAAATCACGAGAATAAAATTGAGCTAATTGAATCAACTTTTCTTTGTTAGAAGAAAAAAAATGCATCATTTGGACTTAAACAAGCCGCACATAAAAGCAACTCAGTATTCATCTCCATAAAACGATTGTTAAGCTCTTGAAGTTGCAAATCAATGATAGCATAGAACAAATCTACTTGATAATGATGCAAATTTGTGACTTGTTAAATTCTACATCGTGACCGCCTTTTCACTTGAAATATATCAGTCATATTAGAAATAGAGACATTATGTGTTTCACAAAAGAGGCAAACCTCATTCAACAAAGAATTCCAACCATCACCTCTCATTTTTTGTAGGATTTTTTTTTGATAGTGCAACTAATTGCATAGCATTAACAATATCTTGATCTTTTATTTGCAAAACTTGTGATAACTCATGTGTGATTCCCAAAATCCCTTTCATTAAGTGCAAATTGAATGCAAAATCAAAACATTATCTTGCTTCTAATAAAGCACAAGCTTTAGCCTATTTTTTTCAGAGTTAGTTTCATCCTTAACAATGTTATCAAATACCTCTACTACAAATGCAAACATAATTATTAAATTCAAGATTGTACCATAATAAACCTCAATGTGTGTCACTTGCTCGTTTAAGACCAGTTCTTGATTTAATCCTCGACCACTTACCAATTCACCATTTCTCAATGGTTAAGAAACTTTAGCAGTTTGACTTTCTTTGAAAATATCTCGACGTTTACACAAGGCTCTAATAATATTCAATAAAGTAGCCAACAAATTAAAAAGAGATACAATAGTGATATCATTTTTAGCAATTGCGACAAATGTTAATTAGAGTTGATGAGCAAAACAATAAACATAATAAGCAGATTCCCTTTCTTTCATGATCAAACTCTTCAATCCATTCAATTCTCCTCTCACATTACTAGCCCCATCATAACCTTACCCTTGTAATTGTGACATACTTAAACCGTACTTAGCAAATAACGACTTGATCAAAATTTTAAGAGATGAAGCACTAGTATTATGAACATGAACAATTCTAAGAAATCTTTTAACCACATCACCCTTATTATTAATATAATGCAAAACAACAATCATTTTTTTCACCGGTACATTATGAGATTCATGAACCAAAATTGTAAATATATCATATTAATGATGGCATCAATAGTCTTAGTAGCAAAAACATTTATAATCTCATGTTGAATAGTAGGAGATGTTAACTTGAGATTACTTGTAGCATTCTCATGAACAACATCATAAATACTTTTCATTATGCTTAGCTAAAAATTTTAGAAGTTCATTAAAATTACCTTCTTATTTTGAACCATAAGATTCATCATAACCACGAAAAAAAGCCCTTCTCCCAAAACAAACTGAATGCAATCAATCAAAGCAGTTAACCGAGTTTTATATTTCTTTCTTACTTAATCTGTATGTTTATTGAAAATAACTTTTATATTTTGGTCTTGTTTCATCAGTGCTTTACATTTTCTTCAAGCTATATTATGAGCACTATTAGAACCTCTCACATGAATATCTAACATCTTCTTTTTATTCCAATCATTGAAACAATCTGTAACAAATGAATCACCTCCTCCTTGCTTTCCAATCTCAATTCTAAAAGAATAGCAACATAAGCAAAATGCTGTATCTTTGTGCATACTATACTCCAACAAATTAGAATATTCCTTGTATCACTTAGGATTAAAACGACGAAAAACATTTCCAATATTTCGTTGTTTAAAATTATAGTTTTATGGTTGACTAGGTCCTTTTTGAACATATGCTCTTCTTACTTTATCCCGGTCATTAGAATGATATTCTGAGATTTTAATTCTCAATCCAGGATTAGCAGCTAGATTATCTAAATTAATCTCATTACTAGCTTTTCTTGAACTAATTTCTCTATCTTTATTTCTAGGTTCTTGATCAATTGATTGCTCAAAGAGTGATTTTATCTTAATCACAAATTTATTGATAACGTTTTCAAAAATAAAAATGTGAATTTTAACTACAAATCTACAATCTTAACTATTTCATATATTGAAACTTTTGAACCCAACTCCAATTAAAATTGACCTAATTCCTATTTACATGAAGGGAAAATAATAGAATAAATGGAGGTAGCAATGGAATTGATACCTACCTCTTGTAGCGCGTAAATCTCGTTGCGGAAGCGATACAAGGATCCCCTTTTTTTGTCACCGGTCTGGTTTTTACCCACTCGGGATAAGAGCAACTAGATCACAATCTAAAAGCCCCTGAAAGATTAAGAAAAAAAACTTATGAGTGGGATCTCATTACTAAATAGTGAGATCTCTCATCTATTTATAGAGATCAAGAAGGCTAGAGACTTATCCCTGGTCTAACTCAGAATCCTTTCTGAGATAGGATTTGGTTATTCTAATCAGATTGAATTACCCATTTAAATCTAGATTAGAACTCAATCCATTATAGAGTCATGGGCGTATCCCAACTCTATCATCTCCCACTCACACATGACGGAACACATTCCATTTATAATCTTTAGTTATACAGGCTAATAGATTGTGTGACTAGCATACCTCGAGAGCACTAGTGTTATACACCTGTTAGGGATATATGGCATCTCGAAAAAAGGCGATCCTTTATTTCATGTATGCCTAACCCTAAACAATCTTCTCACAATCATTGTTTTAACTCATGATCTCATAAAATATCTTTCGTGTTCACAATTATGTTTCTACTTATAGAAATGATAATAGACATGTCGGTGAACCACGAACTCTTATGAATGTGATCAAAAGGTTATCTTCCCCTCTTACTATATGCCATCCATCATGATTCAACTCGCTTTTCTAGTTAGACTCTCCAGGCCTAAATTTTTCCCAGACCTCTTGAAAACTAACCAAGCTAGCCACATTGAACCATACTTCAGGGATAAGTTAAGGGTTCTACGGGTCGAAATATAGATAGGGTCACAATAGGGAAAGTTGAGATTAATAGTATTAAATTCCCATGTCACTTAAGCACACACGGTATAAAATATGTGTTATGGTGTTCTTTCCTTCCCTTAAAGGAGCGCATGTCTTACATTTTAAAAATGTGAATATGAAACACCATACAGAAGCATAAGGTTACAATGCACCGAAACACTCAACTTTAGTCCGCTTACTTAAGGACTACTTCTGACTTTTAAGACAGAACATAATAGTTACATATAACTGACCATCGGATTCCACATGATCCTTATTTGGATCTCAATCTAAAGCATACAATCTCATGTATGACTTTATCTCGCGCCTTAACAAGACTAATCTTGTAATTTCTGCAAGACGGCACTTTTATTTTGAATAGGCTCTCGAGCATACTCATTTGTTCAAAAATCCTCTCATCTTAGTCTTTGCCAACTCATTGACAAAACTAAGGTAAAAACCCTTGTGAGTGGGGTACTTCTCTGTCTGACATGCTCAAACTCAAATAAATAACAATAAGTGTTCACACATTAAACATTTACACTCATGTATTGCCAACAATGAACTTTATTATTATTCATAAATAATAACATTAAGGGATTACAAAAATAAAGTTAGTACACATCAAATTCAACGCAAACCCTGAAATCTAATAGTATTAAATTCCCATCCCTTTGGTCACTTAAGCACAAACGGTATAAAATATGTGTTATGGTGTTCTTTTCTTCCCTTAAAGGAGCGCATGTCTTACATTTTGAAAATGTGAATATGAAACACCATACAGAAGCATAAGGTTACAATGCACCGAAACACTCAACTTTAGTCCGCTTACTTAAGGACTACTTCTGACTTTTAAGACAGAACATAATAGTTACATATAACTGACCATCGGATTCCACATGATCCTTATTTGGATCTCAATCAAAAGCATACAATCTCATGTATGACTTTATCTCGCGCCTTAACAAGACTAATCTTGTAATTTCTGCAAGACGGCACTTTTATTTTGAATAGGCTCTCGAGCATACTCATTTGTTCAAAAATCCTCTCATCTTAGTCTTTGCCAACTCATTGACAAAACTAAGGTAAAAACCCTTGTGAGTAGGGTACTTCTCTGTCTGACATGCTCAAACTCAAATAAATAACAATAAGTGTTCACACATTAAACATTTACACTCATATATTGCCAACAATGAACTTTATTATTATTCATAAATAATAAAATTAAGGGATTACAAAAATAAAGTTAGTACACATCAAATTCTACGCAAACCCTGAAATCTAATAGTATTAAATTCCCATCCCTTTGGTCACTTAAGCACAAACGGTATAAAATATGTGTTATGGTGTTCTTTTCTTCCCTTAAAGGAGCGCATGTCTTACATTTTGAAAATGTGAATATGAAACACCATACAGAAGCATAAGGTTACAATGCACCGAAACACTCAACTTTAGTCCGCTTACTTAAGGACTACTTCTGACTTTTAAGACAGAACATAATAGTTATATATAACTGACCATCGGATTCCACATGATCCTTATTTGGATCTCAATCCAAAGCATACAACCTCATGTATGACTTTATCTCGCGCCTTAACAAGACTAATCTTGTAATTTCTGCAAGACAACACTTTTATTTTGAACAGGCTCTCGAGCATACTCATTTGTTCAAAAATCATCTCATCTTAGTTTTTGCCAACTCATTGATAAAACTAAGGTAAACACACTTGTGAGTGGGGTACTTCTCTGTCTGACATGCTCAAACTCAAATAAATAACAGTAAGTGTTCACACATTAAACATTTACACTCATGTATTTCCAACAATGAACTTTATTATTATTCATAAATAATAATGTTAAGGGATTACAAAAATAAAGTTAGTACACATCAAATTTTACGCAAATCCTGAAATCTAATGTGTCTCTCAAACACATCTTTCGTTACAGGTTTAGTCAACGGATCTGCAATAATCTCATGCATAGATATGTACTGTAAGTTCACATCTCTCCGTGCAACAACATCTCTTATATAATGATACTTAATGTCGATATGCTTAGTCCTACTATGAAATTTCGGATCTTTCGTGTAAGCTATCGACGACTGACTGTCACTATAGACCACCACTTGTTCCTCTGAGGTAGTTACTGTTAAATGGTCCATTAACCGTTTTAGCCAAACTGCCTCTTGTACTGCAGCTGCAGAAGCTACAAATTTAGCTTCCATTGTCGATAAGGCTATACAGGTTTGTTTCTTGCTACTCCATGAGATAGTACCCTTGCTAAGCAAGAATATGAAACCTGAAGTGGATTTCCTCTCATCCACATCTCCAGCCCAATCAGTATCAGTGTATCCTCTCAATTGCAGATCCTTGCCTTGATAATAGAGAGAATAATTTATTGTACCTTTGAGGTATCTAAGTATCCTCCTAACTGCTTTCCAATGTTCTTCACCTGGGTTAGATTGATATCTACTTGCCATACCCACTTTATAGCAAATATCAGGTCTTGTACACATCATAGCATACATAAGGCTACCCACAGCACTGGCATATGGAACGTTTCTCATACGTTCCACTTCTTCTGGAGTCTTTGGACACATCTCTTTGCTAAGAAATTGATTCTTGGCAATGGGGTTGTCTATAGGTTTGCAGTTCTGCATATTGAATCGTTCAAGGATTTTGTTGATATATGTCTCTTGAGAAAGAGATAAAAACCTTCTCGAATGATCTCTTGAAATCTTAACTCCAAGAATGTAGTCTGCATGACTCGTATCCTTCATTTCAAAGTTGGACGATAACCAATCTTTGATTTAATTTACATACTCTTTGTCATTTCCAGCTATTAGTATGTCGTCTACATACAATGTTAAAATGACAAAATTATTTTCAGAGCTCTTATTATACACACAATGGTCTTCATCAATTATGTTGAACCCATTCGATATGATTGTATCATGAAATCTCAAATACCATTGTCTTGAAGACTGTTTAAGGCCATGGATTGATCTTTTCAATCGGAAAACCTTATATTCGCTGCCTTTTTCAATGAAACCTACAGGTTATTCCATGTAGAATTTTTCATTCAATTCTCCATTAAAAAAAGTAGTCTTCACATCCATTTGATGTAGCTGTAGGTCTAAACTCTCCACTAAGGCAAGAATTAACCTTATAGACGTAAATCTTACAACAGGTGAGAAAGTCTCCTCATAGTCAATCCCTTCCTGTTGTGTAAACCTCTTAGCAACCAGCCGGGCTTTATATTTTTCGATACTTCCATCAGCTTTTCGCTTCACGTTGAGAATCCATTTATTCCCAATTGGTTTGCGTCCTTCTAGTAGTTCAACCAGTTCCCAAACACGGTTTGATCTGATGGATGCCATTTCTTCTTCCATTGCATTTATCCATTTTTCTTTAACTGGGCATGAGAAGGCCTCTTTAATGTTTTTAGGCTCTTCCTCGTCTTGTAGGGTAACTAAAAGGGTTTCGTTCATGCCTTCGATCTCAAATCGTCGGTGAGGAACACTTATCCTTTTAGACTTATGCAGTTTCGAATTTTGATAAACATGTCTCATATATTCATCGTAATTCAGAATGCTCCCACTGGGACCATGTTCCATACTCCCACTGGAGTCGGGAATACTCCCACTCAAATCAGGGTCTCAAACATCTAGATTATGTGTAAGAGGAAAGTCTTGACCTTCTTCCTCTATCTTTCTCTTACTCAGATAGAGTGATCCTGATGTTTCATCTTCCTGAGTTTCATAGAAAGTGAAATCTTGATTCACTTCACCCAACTTTGGAAACTCATTTTCCAAGAATATGACATCTCGTGATTCAAATTCAGGCACTGAACCATTCTCTTGCTCACCCATGAATACGTACCCTTTTGATACTTCAGAATATCTCACAAAAATACTTTTTTTACCTCTTGGTCCCAATTTATCAAATTTGCTAGAGGTATCATGAATGTAAGCAGCACAACCTCAAGGTCGTAAATGGCTTAGGTCAGGCTGTCGACCAGTCCACAACTTATAAGGTGTGGATGTGACAGATTTGGAGGGCGCACGGTTTAGAACATATATGGCAGTCAATAAGGCATCTCCCCAATAGGAGATAGACAAATTTGCCTCTGCCATCATAGATCTAATCATATCAAGGAGAGTCCTATTTCTCTTTTCTGCAACACCGTTTTGTTATGGAGTTCTGGAAATAAACAATTGATGTTCAATCCCTTTTTCATCACATAAAGCATTAAATTCATCTGAGAGATATTCCCGACCTCGGTCAGTTCTTAAAGCTTTGATCTTTTTATCTAATTGATTCTCAACTAAGTTCATAAAAGTTTTGAAGTAACTTAATGCGTCTGACTTATGAGAAATCAAGTAGACATGACCATATCTTGTATAGTCATCTATAAATTTGATGAAGTAGTAGGCCCCATGCCTTGCCCTCACATTCATTGGACCACAAACGTCAGAATGAATTAATTGCAATGGAAATTTAGCTCTAGTTCCTTTTCCGAACGGTTTTTCACTATTTTTCCTTTTAGGCAATGCTCACAGGTAAGTAATTCAACCTCATTCAAATCACCTAGCAAACCAGTTTTGGCTAACCGACTCATTCGATCTTGCCCAATATGGTTTAATCTAGCATGCCATAATTTCACATAATTCTCATTATTATGCGAAGTGAAAGAAATTAAAGAAAAACTATTTTTATTCATAAAGTTAGGATTAATATCCAAAATAATAAAATTGTTCGAAATAAAACCAAAACCATAAAAAACATCATCCAAACATAAGCGCATATTGTCATCTTTAAAATGTAAATCAAAACCAAGTTTCAATAACACAAGAACAGAAACTAAATTCCTACGAATATCTGGAGCATAAAGCACATCATATAGGAGCAGGGTTCAGCCTTTGCGTAAGACTAATCGCCACGCGCCAATCCCTCGAACCGGCACTCTAGCGTCGTTTCCTACATATATATATTTTGCTCCATTTGGTATTCGCCGGAATTCTACAAAGGCATCTCGATCCTTTGCTACATGGTTCATTGCTCCTGAATCAACCACCCACAAAGGATGAAATTCAGTTAGTAATACAGAACTAGATACACAAATTTCACTCACTCTTGAGTCAGAATAGTGTACCTGATTGGCACAGTGCAGTCTCTTGCATAGTGTCCTTTCTATTGGCAGTTAAAACATTTCACTTTTGAAATGTTTATCTTTTTCTTGCCTTTGGACCTCTTAGAATTCTGTTCCTTCTTCTGCCTTTTATTCTTTTTGGCAGGTTCCTTATCCCGACTTTGAAGCTTTTCATTTTGTTCTGGTTAGAACTCATTCCCCCAGAACGGGACTGTGCCACATGCACTTCAGCATTTACCGTAATCGATGCCAGTCTATCCTCTTCTAGCTCCAAGTGACGAGCGACATCCTCAAATGTCTTTACACTGTCCATATGAGTCAGTTGCATTTTCATATGCTCCCAACTCTTGGGTAAGGAACGGATGACAACTTGGATCTGCTGCTCGTCGGTCAACTTATGACCATATTCACTAAGCTCACTCATCATATTTTCCATCTCTCTAAGATATTTTCGCATTGAATGATCAGGCTTTTTCTGATAAGTATCAAATTTGATCGTCAAAGATCAGAGTTTAGTCAAAGTTACTCCTCCAAACTTCTCCCCGCAAAGCGATCCACAGATTCATTGCGTTCTGATACTTGCAAAATTGCCTAGTTATATCATCCTCCATAGCACTCAGTAGGATGATACGAGCAGTGGAATTCTTTTTCTTCTATGCCAAATAGACATCTCGGTCCCGCCTATGCTGGGCCGTATTGCCATCCTCAGGTTCAGCCATAACTGAACTTAAGGTTTCAATAGCCTCTTGCTCCTCAAGTAAATACTGGATCTTCATGCTCCAGATTTTATAATTGTCGCCATTCAATTTTAAGTCTTTGTTTAATTCAGCGATAATTGATTTGAAAGCAGAAGCCATTTGTATTCTCTGATTCAAATGGAACAAAGTTGCACGTTATTATAGGAGATTAGGCAATACATGCAATTTACTATACACCTGAAATAATAACCTAATAAAGTTTTCTATTAGACTCAAATTCGAAAAGGTTACTAAAAGTGCCAATTACCTTCTAAGTTCTAATGTCCAACTTTATAGGTTAAGATTTCATACATAGTAAATCTGAATTATTAGATTACTAAGTTCTTAAACTTATGAGAGAAATTTTATTGGTTTTTATTTTATTAAGTCTCTACTTAATAAACATGCAAATATTTTACTCATAAAATATTGCAAGGCATTTAACATTTTAAAATAAACACATTTATTAAAAATAATTAAATGCCATAAGAAATAAACTCATTCATTCAACCAATAAATTAATCTAATAATCTTCAAATAAGATACTCATATCAAATATAATAATAGGAAACATAAATCCTATAATAACAAACGCTAACTATAATTAACACTCATATCAACTACTCTAGAAAACTAGATCTTCTCAAAATTTTCACTGACATTGGGACTGATTCTTTAACCAACTTCATTAATTCATCAGGCAACTCATAAGTTCACTGATGAAGCCATGGACGATGCACTCTACATCCACTTTTTAATTTCATCACAGATGGAATGTTGCTCTTCAACACTCCTCTTTTGGCAATTCTGGCCAAAAAAAAAATGGATGATAGATTTTCTATAAACTCTATCTCTTATGTACCAAGTAGTTTCCAATAGCTCCCTCAGAACTGGATGATATTCAAAAGAGTTAATCAACGCTTTGATTAGGGCTCTATCATCCCTTCCTAAGCTTAAACCTCCTATCCAAATGCACTCTTGCATTTGTTCCTGCATAGTCAATATATGACGCATTATAGCATCAATATCATCAGCTCGGATATTCCTCCACATCCTCATATTGCTTACTAAACGCACTCTTGCATTTCTTAAAGCAATCCCTTGAGGGGTCTTAGAAATCATAGGTGTCTTTATCAACATTTCTAAAACACATTACAGAAATTTAAATGGTTAATACACTCATGTATAAACACACTTGATTGAAACAAATTTCAATCAGTAAATAAGGATAAAAAATACATAAAAAAAATTTCAAAATATTTTAAAAAACAGAAAACACATTTTCCATAATTATTAAAATATTTATTTTTTAAAAAAAATAAATAAATATATTTTATGGTCATTAAAAAATTTTGAAAAAATGACCAATAAATCAGAAATATTTTGAAAAACACTTTTGAGAAAAAACGGAGCTGATTTGGAGCCCAAAGCACGCCGCACGGGCCATCACACACCGACGTTGGGGAGAAAGACGCGCTCACGCGCCACACGCGCGTCTTCCCACTCCACCAGCCACATGTCACAACCACTGTATGCCACGTGTCTGATTTCTACTGGTCCACCTGGTGCCCACGTGGCACACCGGTACACGTCACCGCCGCATGGCATGACACGTGTCGTCCACGTCACGGTGTCTCATTGGTCCACGTGTCACACGTGACATGTCAGCACCGACACATGGCAGACCTCGGTCTTCCACACGTCGACCTCTGATTAGGCCACGTGGCACATGTGACAAGTCAGATCCACGTGGCATGACCACGGTCTGCCACGTGGCTCACGTCTATTGGGCCACGTGTCAATAACGCGTCATGTTATTGACACGTGTTTGCGCCCGTGTGGGCCACCGCCCACACGCATGCGCCCAACGTGTGGTGGCGCATGCAGTCCACGCGCCACCTTTCCGGCTGATTTTGCTCTCCGAATTTTGGCCGGTTAAGGGTTTTCGGGGTCTGTGAATCCAATGGTGAGGTCAAAAATAAAAAATCTCAATTTCTAATTTAGTGTTTTGAATATCCAAATTCGTTCCCTCGGCTTTCGATGTACACATACACGAAATTGAGCCGAAATATATACGCATATATATTTTTCATACAAAAAGTAAATTTTTTGTTACGTTTCATGCTTCCTAAATCTACCAATTTTACTCATAAAATTTTAGATCAAAATTAAAGCCATATAACAGGACGCAAAAAACGCAAGCTCTGACACCAATGAAGGGAAAATAATAGAATAAATGGAGGTAGCAAAGGAATTGATACCTACCTCTTGTAGCGCGTAAATCTCGTTGCGGAAGCGACACAAGTATCCATTTTTTTTTGTCACCAGTCTGGTTTTTACCCACTTAGGATAAGAGCAACTAGAATCACAATCTAAAAACTCCTGAAAGATTAAGACAGATAACTTGTGAGTGGGAACGAGCAGTTTTGCGGCGTATGCATTTTCTCGTTATCAAATAATGAGATCTCTCATCTATTTATAGAGATAAAGAAAGCTAGAGACTTATCCCTAATCTAACTCATAATCCTTTCTAAGATAAGATTTGGTTATTCTAATCAGATTGAATTATCCATTTCAATCTGAATTGAAACTCAATCCATTATAGAGTCATGGGCGTATACCAACTTTATTATTACACAATATCACAGTACAATAAAATCAAATTACTCATCTACTTTTATAAAGCAAATTATAACTTACATAAAGTAACTCACAAGGCTCAATTAAATCAAAAAATTACAAATAATTAGGATTTTCATGCAATGAGATTAAAGTTATTCGGGTTCGGATCATTCGGATTTTCTCTAAATTCAAGTCACTATTTTCGAGCATATTCGTATTGGATTTTCGAACCGAATCAAAAATTGTACTCTATGCAGAATAGAAAATAAAAACAAAGAAATATTATTCAGTATGGAAGATGTTATTAGAAAATTAATCTCATTTGTTCTTTATGCAATTATTATATTATTATTACTTGTATTTTTTAAATCGTGTACCCATTGTCAAAGTCAAAGTCATTTTGAATTTATAATAATTTGTTTTGGAAAGTTTTTAATAAACTAGATGTCATGTTTTTCTTTAAAGTTGGGAGGAATCAAAACCCTAGTATATTCTACTCGGATACAACATTTTCTAGCTACTTCAAATTGATTTTTTGTATCCCTTGTAGGCCCCGTTTGGCATAGTTTTTCCAAAGAGAAAAAGTTGATTATGGCCTAAAAAGCTGATTATGGGACAAAAATAAGTATTTGGTAAATGCTGATTTTAGAAAAATCAATTTTCTGAAAAGTGAAAAGACCTTCTATTAGAAAAAATTAAAAATTAAAACTTTTCAGAAAAATTGATTTTCAGATTTTAAGAGCAGCAAATTTAATATTTTTTTTAAATAAAAATATCTCTTATTTTATTTTATAATGACAATTATATATAATATAATTTTTTTTTTCTTTTTCTCTTATCCTACCACTCAAAATCATATGACGTTAAAAATAATTACGTTATTTTTTTTCTCTTCTCTTTTTTTATCATCCAAAATAATATATATAATTAATTAAGAAAATAATATATATATTTTTTATTTTTTATGTTATATTTATTTTTATTTAATTATATATGAAAATATATGGCCTTAATAGTCTAGTGAAATAAAAAAAAATTCAAATAAGTGGGAATTATTATTATTTTTTAGTGAGATTTTGAATATAATATATTAAAATTTATATATCTCATTTTTTATTTTTTATTCTAAAAAGTCATTTTTAATCATATCATTTACCAAACAGTTGACAACTGTTTTTGATTTTATAAGTTATTTTGAATTTTATTTACCAAACAATTATCTAATTTTCGACATACAGATTTTTAAAATACAATTTTTTGCAATTGAAAAATCTGTTTTTATAAGTTTTGCCAAACTGGCCCGTAGGAGGGCTGAAATATATTCTTATTGACTGACAATTAATATAAACTTGTCATATTATTTAATGGAGTAATTCAATTTCTGTGCTTTACTAAGCCTCTATATGGCTTTTTTTATTACTTCATCAAACTCATTAGCATTATTATCAATTAACGTGAAATTTAGCAAAATTTGTCTTTTAAGTATATGTGACTCAAAAAGGAAAATAACAACTAATCTTTTGTCCAGCATCCGTTTTTTCTTCGTAATTATTAGGTATTAAAAATCTACTAATTTAACTAATTTGATGTTAAAAATTTATTGAATTTCTCCTATTTTTGGAACCATGAATAAATATAGTTTCCATTAAATTTATATAACTTTTTTTTTTATCCCGATTCAAAAATGAAGTTTTATCTCCACTGCTCTCATAAAATGTAAGAAAATTTATATTCTTAAAATTATATTTATTACTCAATTGTCATAATAAATTTTCAATAAAATTATATATTTATATTTTTATTTCCCTCATAATTCTAAAAAAATATAAGATTTATAAAATTGCCCCCGCAATTTTATCTCGTTGAAGAAATATATGGTGTATGTATGGGGTGGTAGACTACATTGAAGTTGTAACCCCATGCTGCAGTTGCGTGTAGGGTTGCATACAGCTTTAAGCATGTTGACCATTGACTTGCACGCTCCTGTATATGCTGCATACGAATAAAAGGTTATGTTGGATTTGTTACGTTGAATTCAATATCAATTTTACCACACATGAATTTTTTTAATTAAAATTTTTAGCAATTATTGTTTTGAACAAATTTTATTGGCTAATGATGTATTTTTGTCCTCGTCGTTTGCCAAAATGAGCAAATCTGCCCCTAACGTTTATTTTGAAACTAATTTACCCTTAACATTTGTAAAATAGGAGATTTTTCCCTCTACTGTCAAGTGCCGCTAACTTTAACCGTTAATACGTTGATTGATTGTTAGTATGACACGTGTCATACATCAATTGGACATGTGGACCAAACGTTTGGGTGCCAAAAGTGTATTTTTGCCCCTAACGTTTTTTCAAACGTGTAAATTTGGACCTAACATTTGTAAAATAGGAGATTTTTACCCTTACCGTCAATTATCGGTAACTTTAACCGTTAATAAGTTAGTTGACCGCTAACGGTAGGGGCAAAAATCTCTAATTTTATAAATATTAGGGGCAAATTTGTACCAAAATAAACGTTGAGAGTAAATTTGCCTATTTTGGCAAACGATAGAAGTAAAAATACACTTTTATCCAATTTTATATTTAGTTTAAAGTATAAGAAAAGACTTTTCCTATTCCAATCAAATTGTGCATTGCATAGGAAGTTTGGACTCTATAAATACCAATAATTAATGTTTATTTTTGTGTAGAATAATGTAAATAAAGTAGAGTGATGTGTTCACAAAGTTTGGTTCAAAAAGTTTGTTCAATAGAATTTTTTGAGAATTTTGTAGAAATTCTATGCATTGGATTTTGAGTTATAAGGTGTATTTTATTTTAACTTTTGACTAGTCAGAAATATTAATTTTAATTTTTTTGTAAAATTTAATATAGGATCTATCATTTTTTTTTTTCATTCTTGAATTAACGTCATCTTTTTCCATTTAAGTTTTTGATTTGGTTGGAAATTATACTAATTTTTTATTGTATTATTTGTTATTAAAATTTTTTAAAAAAAGTTAGAAAAAAAATACTATTATCTCATAGGGTAACTAATCATATAATGATATACATTTTTTACTTTAACAGTAAAATATGTCAATTTTAATAAATTTAATAACAAAAATTATCAATTGTAAAGTATTAGTCTTTATTTTTTTGAAATTTTTAATTACAAAAAATGAATTTATTATTTTTTTCGCCGAAGGGTTCGAAATTAGAATTTTCTCAGCTAAAGTTGTTAATAAATGTCTTTAGATATACACTGTTTCTTTTTCTTTCTTTCTTTTTTCCCTCATTTTCACAAAAAAAAAACGTATTTAGCACTTTTCTAGATATATATTTTAATATTTTCATTCAATATATAAAAATGTTATTAACACAATAACTTTATTTTAATGAATTTTCTCAGAAAAAAAATTATTTTAATGAATATTGAATTTTGAAAAAATTGACCTAAACAGAAATATTATTATTTTCTAAAGATTTATGAAAATCATACAACAAAAATTAACCCAAGCCTGCAATTATCAATTTTTGAAAATTTTTCTTCAAAGATATTTCTTCAAAGCTTTTAGTTTTCTATATATTGTACTGTGTCACCATTAAGAATATTATATATATATATATATATATATATATATATATTTTTACATATATCAAAATAATTTAGACTCGTCAATTTTTATCCAAATTGGAAAACCCGATTCAAGAAAAAGGGCGAATAATCCGATTCAGACCCAATCCAAAAAAATTAAGAATTGGATTTAATCAAATTCAAAATTGATCTAAATGAACCTGATTACAATGCAATACGAATAATATACTTTTTATATAAATAAATTTATTATTTTTATTTTTATTTTTATTTTATATTTTAATATATAATATAATTTATATAAAAATAAAATAACTAAGAAAAAAGTAAAAATTTCACTTTCAATTTCTAGACCTAAATAAAAATTGATTTTCTGCTTTTACTTTTTATTTTATTTTATTGAGACATGAGAGGTATTATTGAGAGATAGTAACAAGTTTACACTAAAAGTGTTTTGGGCTGTTTTTAACTTCTAACTTAATTTGATTACATTTTAGTGGTTAATTAAAAATTCAGTATAAGTGTGTATGAAGATGCCAGTAATATTTTGCGGAATTTTTTTAAATGATATTTTTTTTTAAAAAAAATTAGAAAATGTGTCAGAAAATATTTAGAAAAATGAATTTTTTTTCAAAAACGCAGCGACTGTTTATGTTATTATGTCAAGGTACGGGACCACAGTAGAAAAGCTACCGCGCCTGAAAATGCAGCCATCAGCTGCGTTTTCAGGTGCAGCAGCTTTTCTGCTGCTGCATCTGACTTTTTTTTTAAAATACTTGAGTGTGCAGGTTTCATTTGTTTTCTATTTTGGAAAAGCTGCATTTTTTTTAAATTATATTATTTATTTAAAAATTTAATTATAAAATTTTAATTAATTGAAGTAAAGAAATAATTTTTTTATATTAATTTTTAAAATGAATTATAATTAATTTTTTTAAATAAATAAAGATAATTTTAAATAAATTCTTAGGATTTGAATTCGCATGCCTATCCGCAATATTTGATAAATTTAATTAATATTAAAAATAAAAATATTACCGATAGGCACCAATGCTGAGTGAAGAAATAGATTGTTTCATGCAGAAGTGTGAATGTTTTCCAAATGGAAGGAATCATAAATAAATTGGAAGATTTAATTGCATAAAACACCTACGGCATAACCATGGCTCTAGGGAGTGAAATTACAAGACTAGTTGCACCATTTCCCTTTAGTTTCATATATTAATTTTTATTTTTAATATTAAACATATATTAAATTTATCAGATATTATCGATAAGCATGTGAATTCAAATCCTAAGAATTTTTTTATAAATAATATGTTTTAAAAGAATAATTAAAATTTTAAGGTGTTTAATATTAAAAATAAAAATAAAAATATTGATATGATTTAAAAACACTGCATTTAAAACATATTGTGCACAATTTTACCATTAAAATACAATATTTCATTTAATACATAATTTAATTTTTTTAAATTCTAATATCAAAAAATTTTATAATTTATTTAAAATTATCTTTATTTATTTAAAAAAATAATTATAATTAATTTTAAAAATTAATATAAAAAAATATTTCTTTACTTTAATTAATTAAAATTTTATAATTAAATTTTTAAATAAATAATATAATATTTTTTAAAAAAATACAGCTTTTCTAAATGGAAAAGCTACCACGTGCAGGTTTCCATTTGCAAATGGAAACGTGCACACCCAAGTATTTAAAAAAAAAAAAAAATTCAAATGCAGATTGCGTTTTCAGGCGCGACAGCTTTTTTGCTGCGGGCTCGTATCTTAACACAATAACGCAACCAGTTATTACGTTTTTGAAAAAAATTTCATTTTTCTAAATACTTTTTGACACACAGCAATTTTCTAATTTTTTTTAAAACATTATTTAAAAAAATTCCCCTAATATCATTCTTCTTTTCTATACTTTTGGCTTTGTGGATTTTTTTTTCTATATGATTATTTTCATTGCTTCAAAATTTAGTCCATTCTTTTCGCAAAATTGAATAGAAATTTTTATTTCACCAACTGTACTCACTAACTACCATTTAGTTTCTTAAGAAAATATTTTCTATTTTATTTGAAAAATAAGTATTTTTAAAAATTTGTATAAGCTAAAAAAACAGATGAAATATAATGATATTTAAGGAAAAATAATATGAAATTAAAATTAAAATTAAATTATTTTTTTATTAGGCTTGACCCGGTGGTTAGATCTAAAATTAATGTCCTAAAAATAATTCAACTCAAAATTGGTCCGATAAGAATATGTCCAAATTGGCCCATTGACATGTCTAAAAAATACGACATAACTTTTTTTTAGTGCAACCAATTGCTTTATTTTTTTTATATATAAAAATATTAGACCTTAAATTCTAATTCATAAGAGATCACACTTCAAATTTGTTGTAAAAGAAATCAGGTTGAGATCTTTCAAAATGACACTTATTACACATCTCTTTTCTACATTTTCTTACCTTTGGTTTATGAGTTATAACACAATATTGGTTAGTAAAGGGTTAGTGGAGGGAATGTGCTCGCGCAATATGAGAATTGGGCCAAAAGCCAAGTTTAGTGCAATCGATGGATTTGCCCCCATGCACACAAGGTAGTCGTGAAGATCGATTTTCTGTGACATTTTATTTACTAAATTAATTAATTTTTTTTTTGTAGTCTAAAATTAAATTAATTCAACACCTTATCTAAACTAGCCCAATATTGACATATTAAAAGATACATATCCTATTTTTACCTCGCTACCACTAAACGTTGCTTCTTCTCCCGATTCTTCTTCCACTTGCCATTCTCCTAGATTTTTCTCCTCTTAACATTATACTTTTATTTTTTTTTTCTATAGCCAAAGGCTTCAAATGCTTTTAAAAGTTAATCCGTTAGGCTGTGTGAACTACTTTTGTTGTTCCTGCTCCTGTATTTTTGCAAAAGAGCTTATTGAAACTTGTAGGATACACCATAAATTAAATTGCTTATTGTGGGTGAATTATATTTAAGGAATGCATCATACGCACCTCAAGCTAATTTTCTTCATATAATTCCAACAATTTTAAGGATAATTATGGACGTTGAACGTGTTGCTCCTCCTCATACTATTGTTCCTCTTGTTATTGTTCATTCTATTATTGATGCTCTTGTAATTATTGATGGAGTGTCAAATGCCTCTCGCCACTACAAATGCTGCCTGTTGCCCCGTTTGCCAAACCCTTCCCTAACATCTCCAAAATTGAAATATATGATATAGATAATTTCAAGAGGTGGCAAGTGTGCATCTTCTCTATTTTGGATATGCATGGAGTGGCATTTGCACTAACTGACTCTAAGCTTAATGGGTCATCCGATAAATAGCTTGAACTATAAAATCATGCTAATAAGGTATATAGGCACACAATTATTAGTACTCTCTCTAATGAATTATTTGATGTTTACTATTTTTATAATGAAGTACAAAATATAAGACTTTATGATTTTGAAATACACTGTAGAAGATGCTAGCAAGTAGAAATTTGTCATTGACAAAATACTATAGGTAAGAGATGACTGAGGATAAAGACATAAAGGTGAAAATCAATGAGTACCACAAACTGTTAGAAGACCTCAATTATGAAAAATGTCAATTTACAATAAGAATTACAAATGGGAACTAAAACATAAGCACAAGTACCTTTCCCTTGCCGATCTAATCACCCACATTATCATTGAGGATGCCAATTGCAAAGAACTCAAAATTGTGCAAGCAAAAGGAACAGACTTTAAAAGCACATTTGGTGCAGGACAAATCACATAAGCAAAATAAGAGATGCGAAAGTAAAAAATCTAATTATGTGCCTAAAGCTTCTAACCCTACTTTCAAAAAGAAAGGAAATTGTTTTATTTGTAGAAAGCCAGGTCATATGCACCTCAATGTGAAAAACGAGTGAGAAATGACAATCCTTTTAAGCCAAAGGCAAACCTGGTTGAGGAATATGACATTATTGTTGCGGTCATTTCTTAAGCTAACCTTGCGGCTGATGTGAAAGAATGGGTGGTAGATTATTACTATTAGGCATATTAATTTGTGCCAACAAAGATACCTTTACCTCGTACACATAAGTGACGATGGAGAATAACATGTTTATCTTTGCAATTCTTGAATTACCAATGTTCTTGGCAAAGGAAAATTTCTTATCAAGCTCACATTTGGCAAGACTTTGGCTTTAAATGATGTACTCTATGTGCTTAATATTAAAGCAAATTTAATTGAATCTCGATGGATTATAGCACAAACTTCTACTTGGTTGTTCTTAGTATGGTGAGGTATAATAAAAAGGAGATATTTGCTTCTGTTACGGATTAGGTTTGGCAAATAATTGAGCATTAGAATCGAGCATTAGAATCGAGCGGGTATTTCTAGAGCTAGGAAAGAAGTATTTCTTAAAATGGTGGCCCAAGTGATACCTATTTATATGATAAGTGTTTATCAGTTGTCTTTGGATCTTTGCAGAGAATTAGAAATCATGATGAACTATTTTTGGTGGAGTTTGAAGAAGAATGGGCAACATGCCATTAATTGGATATGTTGGGATATGTGTTGTTGAAAAAGTATGCATCAGTAGTTACAAACAAATCAGCAGTCTATCTTTGATCAAGTTTTTAGGAGATTAAATTTTTTATTTGATTTGATTTTACTGTCTTTAGCTTGTTTAAATTTCAAGTAACAGGTTTTAGGATATTTTTGTTTGTTGTTTTTTCTCTTTTTTAGTTGCAAATCATGTATTAAATAAAAATACTATCGTTCCAACAAACTATTTATTCCTTTCTCTTTGTGCCTCTCTGTTTCCAACAATGGTATTAGAGTTTTTCTTCTTAAGGGACCCGTGAACCCACCAGAAAAGAAAGTTTTAATCCAAAAAATATATTCTGAAACACCATTTACAGTACTTGCTCTACCTGTCTTTGATGGACAAAATTACTTAGTTTGGGCAGCTAGAATGGAGGCTTATTTAGAGGCAAATGATCTCTGGAAAGTGTTGAGGAAGACTACGAAATTCTTTCATTGCCTAACAATCCAACAGTGGCACAAATGAAACTTTATAAGGAGAGGAAAACAAGGCCATCAAAGGCAAGAGCTTCCTTATTTGCTGCTATTTCACCATCAAGTTTCACTAGAATTATGCCCTTAAAATCAGCATTTGAAATCTGGAGTTTCCTCAAGAATGAATATGAAGGAAATAAAAGCATCAAGGGAAAATAAGTGTTGACCTTACTCAGGGAATTTGAGATGTAAAAAATGAAGAATTCAAAAACAATCAAAGAGTATGCTGACAAAGTTCTAGGCATCGTTAACAAGGTAAGATTACTTGGTTCTGAGTTTTCAGATTCAAGATTAATTCAGAAAATTCTTGTTACCATTCTTAAAAGATTTGAGACGACTATTTCTTCCTTAGAAAATTCTAAAGATCTGTTCAAAATTAGTCAGACAGAGTTGCTAAATGCTTTACAGGCTCAAGAACAGAGAAGATAAATAAGAACTGAAGATTCTATGGAGGAAGCATTATTGGCATAATAATTTAACCAAAGAAAACAGAAGAAGACAAAATTTTCTCTATGTGAACATTATGGGAGAAAAGGTCATCCTCCTTTCAAATACTAGAGAAGACCAGATGTCAAGTGTGAAAAATGTAACAAGCTGGGGCATCATAAAAGGATCTGCAAGAGTAGCTTTCAACAAAACAATGAGGCTGAAATTGTAGACCAACAATAGGAGGAGGAGGAGGAGCTATTTGTGGCAACTGGTATTGCAAGCAGTAACTTAAGTGATAATTGGCTAGTAGATAGTGTACCCATCATATGACTTGTGATAAGGAGCTCTTCAAAGATCTGACCAAATCAAAAATATCAAAGATTAGGATAGATAATTGTAAGCTTTTTCGATTAAAGGAATATGAACTGTTTCCATTGAAAGTTGCACGGGTACAAAATAAATTACTGATGTTCTTTTTGTACCTGAAATTAATCGAAATTTGCTCAGTGTGGGACAGTTAATTGAGAAGGGATTTAAAGTCATCTTTGAGAATAAGTATTGCTTGATTAAGGAACCTAAAGGAAAAGAACTTTTAGAATTAAAATGAATCGAAAAAGCTTTTTTCTAAGTCCATTGTAGGAGGAGCATGTCAAAACCAATGAGAAGACATAGAATTTGCATCTATTGATGCAAGGAGGAGCGTTGAAAAAGTCTGCATCAATAGTTACAAACAAATCAACAATCTATCTTTGACCAAGTTTTTAGGAGATTTAATTTTTTATTTGATTTGATTTTACTGTCTTTAGCTTGTTTAAATTTCAAGTAACAGATTTTTAGGATATTTTTGTTTGCTATTTTTTCTCTTTTTTAGTTGCAAATCATGTATTTAAATAGTTTATTATTCAATAAAAATACTATGGTTCCAACAAACTATTTCTTCCTTTAACAGATGTGTAGTGGTAAGTTTGAATTTGGTTTGGAGTTTCAAAAATTATATAAATTTAACTTAGCTCTTTTAGGGAAGTAAGGATGAAAGCTCTTGAACAACCCAAATTCCTTATGTATAAAGTTCTTAAGGCCAATTGGTAGGGTTTGAAAAAGAACGGGCAATGTGGCATTAATTGGGCTTGTTGGGATAGGTGCGTAGTGATAAGTTTGAATATGGTTTGGGGTTACAAATTACATGAATTTAACTTGGCTCTCTTAGGAAAGTAAGGGTGAAAGCTCTTGAACAACCAAAATTCCTTATGTATAAAGTTCTTAAGTCCAAGTGTTATAGTAATTGCTCCTTTCTTGATGCTAGCTTTGGCAATGATCCGAGTTTTATATGGCGTAATATTATAGCAATACATGATATTGTGCGAGATGGTTGTCGTTGGCACATTGGAGATGATGTGTCCGTTTTTGTTTGGAACACACCATGGTTGCCTAATCCTACTAATCCTCCAGCTATCTCAGTTGCTTCTAATGGCATTTGCACAATAAAGGATTTAATTGTGGCTAATCAAAAAATATGGAATGTGGATATAATTTCTAATCACTTTAACCAAAGAGCTAGGGTTTTGATTCTTAAAATCCCTTTGAGTTGGAGAGTGGTGGAGGATAGGTGGTCATGGATGTTGGATTTAAAAGGTGTTTATTTGGTCAAAAGTGCTTACAAAAAATTGAAGGCATAGTTGAATATACCTTCAACCTCTTCTACTTCTATTTGTTAGAATAAGGTTTGGAAACTAGAAGTCCTTGCCAAAGTTTAAAATCTAATATGGTGCATTTTGGTATGCTGCATCTAGCCTCTTCTACTTCTAAAAATCTACTATTTTTGCTTCTTTGGGGGTAGGAATAAGGTAGTGTGGAATGGGCATCGTCAACCTGCTAGTTGTGTTGTAAATGTTGTTTTCTTTTTCTTTAATGAGTGGTCCTTTACTAGAAATTATCATTCTAGTAACTCTTTCAATTGCAGGTCTGCTACAATCCATGCTATATGGTGTAGTCCTCCTATGGGATGGCTTAAAATTAATATCTATACCACAGTTTTTTCTTATTCAAACGGTGTTGTAATAGGATTGGTCTTTTGCGATTACTTAGGTTCTTTTATTGCTGCAAAATGTGTGGTTTTGGAAGGTATTTTATACCCTTTTCTTGATGAGGCCCTTGATACTAGAGAAGCCCTTAGCTGGATTTTAGAGAAAGGTCTAGCAGCTATGATTGTGGAATCTAACTCCCTTCTAGCTATTAATCACCTTTGAAGATTCTGTTTGGGACTTTCAGATGTTAATATTGTAATAGCCCAAAATAGCTACTTTCGTGAATAGTGATTCTGGGCTGTGAATAGTAATATCGAGGTGAATAGTGCCACCCGTCGGCGAAAAATATTTTATTACACCAATAGAAATTACAAGTTATAAGTAGTCTGATGGTAAAATTTGGACTAAAAATGAGGTCAAATAAGTCTCCAAAAATAAAAAATAAGAAAAAGCCCGGCCCGTTTCTAATAGTAAAAGAGTTGACTTTTGATTTAACTGAATTTTTAAGATAGTAAACGACTTCTGAAAAATTATCTGAAGGTATGGATGGACTCAGAATGATGAGTAGAACAATTTGGCGATAAAAAGTAAATTTTATGAGGACACTTAAAAATGAGTGAATCGAATCGGTTTAATTGAACCGGACCAGAATTGGGCCATAATTGAGATGAAATCAAAGCCAAATGAGTTATTAAGAGTAAAAAGGAAGTTAAAGATGAAAAGTGAGTTGAACCGGTCCAACCAAGGAATCGAACCAAGTTGACTGAGCTCTAATTGGTATTGCAGAGCTCAGAAAAATTATCTGAAAGTATGAATTTACTTGAAAATTATGAAGAATTAAATGGTATTGAAAAATTAATTTTACGGTAAGACAAAAAACTGAATTATCGGACTGGTAGGAAATTATCGGACCGGGAAACAGTTTCCGATTGGGCTGAAATTTTATGGAGGGCCTAATAAATATATTTTATGAATTATGGAATTAATTTGGAGAGTAATTGAACTTGAGAAGTGAAGAAAATGATTTTTGGAGTGAAAATGGGCTTAATAAATAAAAGGGCTTAATAGGGTTGGCCCAATTGGGTGGACCAGGCCCAACCCATCTAGAATGCCTATATATAGTGGGAAAATCTGTAGTTTTCTTGAAGCTTCTCTCTTCCCCATTCTAGCCTTATCCACTTCCACCCAAAGAAATCTTGAATTCTCTTCCACTTTCTAAATTAATTCCATCAAATTAAACCATCCCAAATAATTTTCAGCCCCTCTTTTCATTAATGGTGGTCTCAAAAGCTCATTTGGAGTGCAATAAGTGGGAAAAAAAATCAAGTGTTCAAGTTATGTCCTAAAATGAGGAAGTATGAAGAGATGGTGGTGTTTCAAGGGTCTAAGGCAAAGGAAAAGGGGATTAAGGAGTGGAAAAAGTGAATCTAAGGTTAGTGGATACAATATTCCATCCTTTCCATTTATTTTGCATGTTTTTAGTTTATGTTTATATGGTGTGTGTATGATTTATGCATGTATAATTGAAATAAATGTGATAATAATGATTTATGGTGTTAGAAATGATGAATTGGAGAGTTAATTGAAAAATAAATAAATTATAGGGTGGAAATCAAAGGGTGGCCGAATAATATACCTAAGAATATTAGGGTATATTTGTAAATTGACAAAGCATACATGTTAATTAAGATGTTAATTGGTTTAAATAAGAATAAGTGGGTGGAATAGAATTTTTAATGGTAAAATTAGGAGTTGGCCGAGTGGTTAAAATGGAGAAATTATAGTCAAATTGGTTAATTTACTAAGTTTAAAAGCATAAAACGAATATAGGACATTAATTGGGTGTATGATAATTTATTTGGAATTTATTATGTATAAATGAATATTTTAGAATTAATTAGTATATTATGTTTATATTGAAAATTAAGTTAATTGTGTAACTTAGTTGATAATATGGCATAACATGGGTAAAGAATAAAAATTGAGTATATAGTAATTTAATTAGAATTTATTAATTAAAAATGAATATTTTAGAGTAAAGTAGTACATTATGTTCATAATGGAAATAAAATTAAATTAGTAGCTTTAATGAAATTATGGTTGGAATGATCATGTTATTAAATATACGTTATGATAAAATGTAATTAAAATGCATATTTAGACTAAATGAAATGAAATATGACTAAATAAGAAAAGAAAGAATAAAAATAAAATAATATAAGAAGAGAAAGATTAATTGAGCCGGATGGATTTCTAAGTATAATTTAAGTAAAATTGACGATTTAATGAAAATTAAATGTAATTATATATTAATTTAAATATATTGTAGTTAAATGAATGATAATTGAGTAACGAAGAAAAATAGAATATAAAGTATAAGGGTAGGCCGAATGGTAACCTTAGGGTTATTATAGTGTTAAATGGAAAATTGTTAAATATTTTGACATAAAATGAACATATAATGTAAAATGAGTGTATGTTAATTTATTTGAAATTAATTGAACAAAAATGAATATTTTAGAGTATAATAATGTATTATGTTAATGATTAAAATTATAACATATGTAGTATATTATGAAATCATGACATGAATGATATTTGAATTAATGGAATAATGAAATGAGAATGTATTAGTAGAAAAAGAGGGAATTGCATGCTAATGGGAAATGTTGGTTAAATGGAATATTTTGTTAATTAATAATATGATTTATTTTAAGTGATTGTTATAATGGAAAGTGAAGTGAATGAATGATTTAATTGCCCTTTGTAGTAGTCTGATAGTAATCTAGTTCAGGATATAGTTGGCTAGCCATAGAGATTCCACACCGCGGTACGAGTCATGGCGACTCGCTTAAGTAGGCCAATGACGGTCTGCTAAATGTTGGAATGTTCAAATGTAAAATGAAAAGAAATGGAATGTATGGGTGATTCCTTGGAATCACTCTAAAATGTATATAGTGGATCTGTGGGGTCCACGTCCCGTGTATCCGATTCAGAGATTTCTACTGGATTGACACTAGGGGCAAAAAAAAATTATGAAATGGATTTTTAAAATGGTAAAGAAATGAATTGAAGTAAGTAAATGGAAATTTAAATGAGAAATAGAGTAATAAAGGACCTATTTGCGAATAATTAATAATATTGAGGAAATTAAATGATAAAAAGAGGAAAAGTGTAAATTTAATAATTAATAAGATTAATAAGGGAAAATAGAAACTGATTTAGTAAAGTAAGTAAATTGATAATAGTATAAGGACTAAAATGTAAAATGGCACAAAACTGGTATTTAAGGATTAAATAATAAATTGTAAAAATAATAGAAAATGAATTTAAATAAGTAAATGAATATAAATAAAGGATTATGAAATAAAGAAGGACTAAAATGTAAAGATTTTAAAGTAACAGGGGCAAAATAATAATTATGTAAAGAATGAATTAAAAAAAATAAAATGAAAATAAAAAGGATAAATATCGGAATGTTAATTTAATAGAAGAATTTAAAATGCATATTGATTGTATTAATGCTAATAAAAGAAATAGGAAGGATAGAATGAATAAATATGTAATAATTAATTAAATGAATGATAACACTGTAACTGTAATAAAGGTCTGGAGATTAAACTGTAAAAGAACAATACAAAATGTGAATAAAAAGATTTAGTATAAATTATAGGTAAAATAAATATTAAATTTATGGTGAAAAGGAAATTGAGGAAATTAATGGTCTAAAAATGATAAGAACAAAATTAGTGTTAATATCTACATTAAAGTAAATATTTATGAAAATGTTAATATTAGCAATAAATGATAACAATAGTAGTTATTTGTATAATATTGCAAATTATAGTGCTGTTAAATGTAAGAAAATAATGATAGTATTAATTATTTAATGTGATGCGTATAACATGGTTATTATAAGTAATTATGCATATAGAGTAATAAATAATCACATAAATGGTAGCATTAATAATGGTTGAAAATGAATTAATTAAAAATGAGAGAAATGAGTATAGGAACATAGAAAATGGACAAGCATAAATAGTAATTGTGAAAGGAAATATTGGAGATAAATATATAATCATAGATAATAATAATAATGATTGTTCTGTAAATAAAATGATAAAGCAAGTTCTATATCAATAATCATAATCAACTAGTGATCATGGATGTATGAGGAATATAGTCAATAGAAAGTAAATAAATTATGATAGAATTGATGATGATAAAGAGAGAATGGTGCAAGGAAAATTAATAGGTAATACAAAAGTAAAGTAACTAAGAAAGTAAAAGAAATGGAAATAGAAATCTATGAATGATTAATAAATAAATGCTATAACTGAATGAATTCTAAAAGATAAATGTTAATACATAATTAAGGTAAAATGTTCAAAAAGAAAAGAAAAGAAAAAAAAAAGAATAACACATGAATAAGTATAACGTTAAGGGTTATAATAGCAATAATAGTCAAAGAAATTGAAGAAATTTTAATTAGTAATAATTATGAGAAATAAACTAAAATGGTTAATAAGCAATTTTGTGTATGTGTGCATGCATGAGTAATTTTAGATGGAAAGTTTAGGATATGTATCCACCACTGGGCATTTTAATGCTCAGCACGTAGTGTTGTAACTGCGTGCAGGTTATGAGAAATAGGAAACGTGAAGTGGCTAATGTATGAAAGTTTACTGGAAGAATTGGCAGGTAACGAAGACAGTAGTATAGACATAGCATGTATATGGTCCTTTGGATATTATGAATTTATGTTTTAGGTGTGATAAGATTAAGTTTGTAATGAAACTATTTATTAGCTAGTGTATTAAGATTGATTATGTTACTGCATCGTTAAAAGGTTTTAAACGCGAAAAATTTTTACTGAACTGTGTATTGTAACATACCATAGTGACATTAGTACAACAGGATAGTTCAGACATCCGGTCACTGTACGTATAGTAAAGTGTTATGAGAGTGTTAAGAGTGTTACAGATATTGTGCTAGAAGATTGCTTGTCTATGTAAAAAGCTTTGTGTAATGTTTGCTTTTCCTTTGTTAAGCTCCCAGTAAATCAAGTAGCTCATGTGTTAGTTAAGGCTCTTGATTTTTCTATGGGCTCTGTTTGGGAATGTGCTTCCCTTGCTATTTTGTATGAAACTCTTGTTGTTGTTCTACTACTTAATATACTGTTGTTCTGCTACTTAATATATTTGTTCCCTTTTGTTAAAAAAAAAAATTGGAGGATGTGATATCCAACTGCACTGATATGGTATCGCACAATATTAAAATTAAGAAGAAAAACAATCCATTTTGTTTCAATTTCTGCCAGTTTCACTATATATGTGGAATATGTATCTTCATCACAACGTTTCAAATGCCACATTAGTTCAGTTGAGAGTCACGCACTCTAGTTTTTCAAAAACAATGTGAATTTGTATTTATTATTTATAAAATTACAAATTTAAGTGTTTAATAAATAATTATTAAAATTGAATTAAGTGTTCAAATGAATTTTAAATTAAGTCCATATGTATTAAGTCATCCTACTTTTATGCATAATTTACTAGTAATCAAGATGCATAAAGAATTCAATATTTTTTAATGATGATGTTTTGTTTTCAATTTATTTTGAATACTCTTGTTTATCATAAGGGACAAATTTGTCCCTCAAATTTACGAAATGGTTCAAATTTGCCACTTCGGTATTTTTTTAAATGCTATTACTGTTATAAAATAGGTCCAAATTTGCTACTATACTTAACGGAAGTCATTGGCAAACAAAAATCTAAGTTGATGAACATGTGATGGACACGTCAACGAGACCCTACACATGGTAGATGACACGTGGCAAATTTGAATCCATTATGCAATCACAATGACAATTTTTTTTAAAAAAAAAAAACTCAAATGCCAAATTTGAACCATTTCATATTTCTTTTAGCTTTTTTAAGCTTAATAGTACTAATACATATTTCAAAATTGAAATAAAATTAAATTGATAATACTTTTTTTTTTAATTATATGTGATAACTTCAATTTAGTATTTAGTTTTGTTAGTATTTTCGTATGATTTTTGGGTTTTTAGTTGTGTTTATTGTTATGTCATGATTACTTTTGGTTAATTTTGCAATTGTAGTTAAATTAGATTTTTATGCATTTTGGGGAGCATTTTAATAGAATTTGAATTGTGATTGCAGGTTTTCTTCAGGTACCTCACGGTCACAACCAAAGGGTTGTGATTGTGACATATGAATGAAGCAATAGCAGAACTCTGGTCATACCTACCTCACAGTCACAACCAAATGGTTGTGACCGTGACATATGAATTTATCCGGCAGATTGCATTGAGTTGGTACCTCACGGTGGCAACACTTCTGGTTGTCACCGTGACATGAAATCTTGCAAGACAGAATCAAAGCCCGAGGTACCTCACGGTGGCAAAAAAAGTCATTGCCACCGTGACATAAAGAATTTCCAGACAGTAGCTGAAGTTGAGCATCTCACGGTGGCAACAAAGTTGGTTGCCACCGTGACCCGCTCATGTGCATCCAGCAGATCTGTTCCTTCGACAGCCTCACGGTGACAACCATTTGGTTGCCACCGTGACCCATGATACCTCACGGTGGCAAGCACTTCATTGCCACCGTGACCCTTGAGATCTATAAATTTAAAATTTATTTTTTGGCTGTGAGAGGAGTTTTTTAAGCAGTCTTTAAAATAGGGTTTTGAAATCTGGAATTTTTCTAAGCTTTTCTATTGTTCTTAATTAGGGTTTCAATATTTTTTCTTGAGATTTAAATTACAATTTGAGAGAATTACATTAAAGCGCATAGATCAATTTTAATACACAGTAATTTTATTCAGATTTTCATAGTCTTGAGCTATTTTCCATCGAAGATTCGAAGAAGAAGATTGGAAAATGTGGGATTCAATCGGGATTTCTTCCTCAATGAATTTCTGGGTTTATTCTTTCCTTTTTCCTCTTAATTTTGTAATGGAGTGTGAGTAGTCCCATAGTTGTTTGGGGGATCTTTGAATCCCTTGCCCATGATGTGAATTCTGAACATCTTTTGGATTTATTTATATGAATGAAAGGTTTATCTCACTGTTGCTTATTGATTGATTTATGGTGTTTATTTTCTCAAGTTATTTTCTAGCTTTGATGTATGGTTTTTATCATGTATCTTTATTGGATGTTTAGTTTGTATGGATTGAAGGCTTTGAATGTTGTTACTCAATTTTTATATTATGAATGTTGTATCTTGTGGATGACTCCGGATAGGAAATCTAGATGTGCAGGATTTTATGATTTAAAATTAGAGGAGGGAGTGAGATAATTGAGTTTTGGGTTGTTTGGCTCCAGAATGGGAAAGCAAACCGAACTTAGGATTTTATACCCGTGTTTAGGCTAATTGTATGGCTTACTCCGGATTGGGATGTCATGCAATTAGAGTAGCTTACTTCAGATTGGGATGCTTGGGTTAAGAGGGTTATCCCAAATTCATTCGTATATATTTCTTTGATTAAATTAATTCACATTTGGGTACGGAGTGGATAAGTGAACCCGAGCAACATTTCTTTTATATCGATTTCTCTTACTTGTTAATTCTTTAGCTATTATTATCTCATTTTTGCCAAAATTACTGTCAGTCTCATTTATTAAATTTTAATTGCATGCTTTAGCTATTTAATTCCGTTATTTTAATTAATAGATAACTCATTCACATCAATCAATTGGGAATTCTTTAGCATACATTTTATTTTTATAACTTGCACTCACAATCCCTTGGGTACGATAACTCGGGGTCCGAATTATACCCCACTTTATTACTTGCCGATTCAGTACACTTGCTGAGATAACGTCAATTTTTTGGCGCCGTTGCCGGGGATTGGCGTTGTTTGTGAGTTTTGATTGTTATTTGTATGTGTTTTCTTTTTCTTATTTTATTTTTTGCTTATTCTTTTCAGGTAATCATGGTACATAAACAGATTGAGACAAGGGCAAATCGTACCCTACGATCCTAAAATCGAGAGGACTTTACATCAACGTAGGAGAGATAATAGAGAGAATAATATGAAAGATCCTCCTATTGATGAACTTCCTCCCGAGAATGAATAAGTGCCGAGGGCACAAGAAAAAATGCCGGGTAGATATAGAGAAGAGGTGTCTAGGCAGAGGACGATAAGGGATTATGCTGTACCGAGATGGACTGAAGATCATAGGACAATTGTGCTACCTAGGGGAGTACAATTTGAGCTTAAACCAGCCACCACCACCATGGTACAGAGGAATCAGTTTTCAGGTTCAGAGTTGGAAGATCCTGCACAGCACCTTGATATATTCTTAGAGGTTAGTGACACAGTTCAGATTCCGGGGGTCACATATGATGTAGTGAGGCTGAAATTGTTCCCTTTCACGTTAATTGGAAAAGCAAGGGAATGGCTGCAGATGTTACCAAGCCAATCAATTAGGTCATGGGATCAGTTGCAAGAGAAATTTCTAATAAGATTTTTCCCTCCTACCAAGACTGCAAAGATTTGAAACAGTATTATGGGTTTTAACCAGATGAATGAGGAGCCTTTTCATGAAGCTTGGGAGAGGTTTAGGAGGTTATTGAGAAGCTGTCCACACCATGAGATAGTTGTTTATCATTTGATGACAATATTTTATTTTGCAGTTACAGTTCAGACAAGGTCACTATTGGATGCATTATCGGGAGGTTCTTTCATGAATAGGCTGCTGGAAGAAGCTTTCCATTTGTTGGATGAGATTGCAGCAAATGATTCTCAATGGGCTACCCCTAGATTAATTCCGAAAAGATAAGAAATACATAATGTGGATGAAGTGTTAATGCTGAAGGCACAGATAGAGTCAATACAGAAAGAGATGAATGGGTTGAAGGTACGGAATATAACCTCTATTTCTCAAGAAAGTGGGCTGTATGAAGGTGGGCAATATATTCAAGAGGGTGAAGAAATGGGGGATGTGAATGCTGTAAGAGATTATAGGAGAAATGACCCCTACAGTAATATATATAATCCGGGGTGGAGAAGTCACTCGAACTTCTCTTGAAAGGACGAAAATCAGAATGTTTCATCTTCCCAAACACAAGTAAGAGCTCCCTTCAACCAAAACATTCATTATAACCATAGCAATTCATACCAACCTCAAACATCCACTCATTTTCAGACCCCATATCAACCACATCACCACCCAGGTCAAGGTTCAACCCAGTCCCACTCTCAAGCTTATCACCCACCTGGTTATCAACCGAGACCACCTGTGCAGGAAAAGAAACCAAATCTTGAAGATATGCTGGCTAGCTTCATGAATAGCCAACAACAGTTTATAAATAGCCAGCAATAATTCATGGCTAACCAAGAAGCAAGGTGGAAGTCTCAAGAACAGTGGAACCGGAATCAGGATGCTTCCATGAGGAACTTAGAAACGTAATTGGGTCAGCTTGCAACTTCTATTTCTCATAGGCAACCAGGGACTTTTTCGTTGAATGTGGATCGAAATCCCAAGGAAGAGGCAAAAGCGATCACGCTGAGAAGTGGCAAGGAAGTTGCATAAAGAGAGGACCAAGGTAAAATATCTTCACCATCTTCAAGTAAGGAGGAGCCAACACGGAAGGTAAGTGACTCTAACCCTAGGGTAGAGGTAAATGAGAACACTCCTATAATTGATAAGGGTAAGAGCCTAGTGAACCCAAAAGTAGAGGATCTTGATATCAATAGGTTGATATTTCCTGCTGTAGCTAGAAAAGAAAAGAAAAATGAACAGTTGGCCAGGTTTCTAGAGATGTTTAAGAAACTACACATTAATTTACCATTTGCTGAAGCCTTAGCTCACATGCCTAATTATGCAAAATTCATGAAAGAATTATGTTCAAATAAAAAGAAATTAGAAGGGCATAGAACTGTTCAACTCACAGAAAATTGCAGTGCTATAATTATGAATAAGATTCCTGAAAAATTGGAGGATTCAAGTAGTTTCACGTTACCCTATGAAATTGGTGAAAATTTTTATGGAATTGCTCTGTGTGACCTAGGTGCTAGCATTAATTTGATGCCATATTCTATTTGCATGAAACTTAATCTCGGAGAGCTGAAGGAGACTGGAATGAGACTCTAACTTGCAGATAGATCGGTAAGGAGACCCAAGGGGGTAATTAATGACTTGTTAGTGAAAGTGGGAAAATTCATTTTTCCAGTGGATTTTGTGGTAATGGAGATGAAAGAAGATCGTAAGGTACCACTTATTGTGGGGAGGCCGTTTTTAAATACAGCGAAGGCTTTTATCGATGTACATGGTCAAACGATCGCCCTAAGGTTCAATAATGAGGAGTTAGTTGTAGATATGAATAAGGCTCAGAAATATCCGTCAAGTGATTTGGAGGAGTCAACCTATTTTGTAGATACAATAGACGAATGTGTAGAGGAAGCTAAAGAGAATGGGTTGATAGATGATTCATCGAATGTGAGTTTAGTGCATTCTATGGAGGATGAAGAGTTAGATGAGAGAGGAGAAGTAATAGCATCTTTAGAGAAAGAAAGTGGAGAAGAGGAACCACAGCAAGAAAAGCTTAATCTGAAAAAGGGGGATTCAAATTCTGAACTTAAATCCCTTCCTTCTCATTTAAAATATGTGTTTTTAGAAAATGAAACAAAATCAGTAATTATTTCTTCTTTATTGACAGGTCTTGAGGAGAAGATGCTGCTTGAGGTACTAAAAAAGCACAAGGAAGCTATTAGATGGGAGACGTCGGACTTAAAGGGGATAGACCCAAACTACTGAACTCACCAGATCCCGATGGAGGAAGAATGCAAGCCAGTAGCTCAGCCTCAAAGGAGACTCAACCCGGCGATGCAAGAAGTGGTGAAAAAGGAGGTAATCAAACTCCTTGATTCAGGTATTATCTATCCAATCTCTGATAGTAGATGGACTAGCCCGGTATAATGTGTTCCTAAAAAGGGGGGATGACAGTGGTAAGGAATGAGTTAGATGAGCTTATTCCTACTCATACAGTTACGAGTTGGAGAGTTTGTATTGATTATAGAAGATTGAATAATGCCACTAGGAAAGATCATTTCTCATTGCCATTTATTGATCAAATGCTGGAGAGGCTAGCAGGGAATAGGTTTTATTGCTTTTTAGATGGGTATTTGGGATATTTACAAATCCCCATAGCCCCTGAAGATCAGGAGAAAATAACCTTTACCTGCCCTTATGACACATTTGCCTATACGAGAATGCCATTTGGATTGTGTAATACACCGGCTACGTTTCAGCGGTGTATGATGGCAATATTTCATGACTTCATAGAAAAATTTATAGTGGTGTTTATGGATGATTTCACCATTTATGGGGGAGATTTTGAGAGCTGTTTAGAGCATCTTGATTTGGTGCTAGGGAGGTGTGAAAAGACCAAATTAGTATTAAATTGGGAGAAATGTCATTTTATGGTGAGGGAAGGCATTGTGCTTGGGCACAAAATTTCAGAGAATGTGATAGAGGTTGATAAGGCCAAAGTGAAAGTAATAGAAAAATTACCACCCCCAACGAGTGTTAAAGGCATTAGGAGTTTTTTAGGGCATGCAGGATTTTACCGCCGGTTCATAAAAGATTTTTCAAAATTTGCAAAACCTTTGTCTAATTTGCTGATGAAAGATGCCCCTTTTGATTTTAATAATGATTGTATACTGGCATTTGAAACTTTAAAACAGAGGCTTATTTCAGCCCCGGTTATCATATCTCCGAATTGGAATTTACCTTTTGAATTAATGTGTGATGCTAGTGATTTTGCAGTAGGGGTAGTGCTTGGACAAAGACGAGAGAAGGTATTTCATGCAGTTTATTATGCGAGTCATACCCTGACAGGAGCCCAGGTCAATTACACCACAACTGAGAAAGAGCTTCTTGCAATTGTTTATACTTTCGAGAAGTTCATGCCATATTTGTTGGGTGCAAAAATTGTGGTGTGGTCCGACCATGCAGCCTTGAGGCATTTGTTTTCTAAGAAGGAGTCGAAACCAAAACTGATTAGATGGGTGCTCCTCTTGCAAGAGTTTGATTTGGAAATTAAAGATAAGAAGGGTGCGAAAAACTTTGTGGCAGACCATTTGTCGAGATTGGAGAATGATCACATCGAGAAAGGGAAAATTTTAGATTTATTTCCTAATGAGCGTATTTGTGCTTTATTTATGTGTGAAATTTCTATACCTTGGTTTGCTAATATAGCCAATTTTCTTGCAGGAGGATATATGCCAAAGGACTTCACATGGCAGCAGAGAAAGAAGCTGAAGGCTAATGCGAAGCATTACATCTGGGATGATCCTTATTTATTTCGCCTGTGTGCGAATCAAGTGCTAAGAAGGTGCATACCAGATGAAGAGAAAGGAGAGATCATCAAGGCTTGTCACAACGGGGAAGCTGGTGGACATCACTGGATGAATTGAACGGTATCAAAAATTCTTTCTTCTGATTTTTATTGGCCTACTATGTTTAAAGATGTTCAATTTTTTGTGCAAACCTGTAATAGATGCCAAAAGGTAGGCAATATCTCTAGAAGGGATGAAATGCCCTTAACCAATATGCTTGAGGTAGAGCTGTTCGATGTGTGGGGGATTGACTTTATGGGGCGTTTCCCGGTTTCCTATGGGTTTGAGTATATTTTAGTGGCAGTTGACTATGTGAGCAAATGGGTAGAAGCTGTAGCCGTTAGGACTAATGATGCCAAAGTTGTGTTAGAATTCTTGAGAAAGAATATATTTACCCGATATGAAGCCCCTAGAGCCATTATTAGCGATGGTGGTAAACACTTTGTCAACCACCAATTTAAAGTTTTATTGAAAAAATTTAAAGTTAGGCATAAAGTCACCACCACGTATCATGCCCAAGCTAATGGACAGGTTAAAGTGTCAAACCGAGAATTGAAGGCCATTTTAGAAAAGATAGTCAATACATCTATGAATGATTGGTCTCTTAAGCTAGATGAAGCTCTATGGGCTTATAGGACGGCATTTAAAACACCTATAGGGATGTCTCCCTTTAGGTTGGTTTATGGAAAATCCTGTCACCTTCCGGTGGAATTGGAGCATAAGGCTTACTGGGCCACAAAATTTTTGAATTTTGACCTTAAAAGTGCAGGAAAGTGCAGGTCCTTGCAGCTGAATGAGCTAAAAGAGCTCTAATTTTGGGCATACGATCATGCCACCAAATACAAGGAAAATACCAAGAAGTGGCATGATCAAAAGCTGATGAGGAAGGAATTTATGCCTAGAATGAAAGTGCTTCTCTATGATAGTAGGCTGCGGTTATTTCCAGGAAAACTGAAATCGCGATGGAAGGGACCCTTTGAAGTTGTGGGAGCTGACAAATTTGGAGTAGTGACATTGAGGCACCCGAAGGGTGAGAACGAGTTCAAGGTGAACGGACATCGTGTGAAGCCCTATTTTGAATCACAATTTGATGGTGCTTTAGCGATCGTCATCCTCACGGACCCTTGACGGTATTTAAAAGTCCAGCTGCGGACTTGTTAAATGCAGAACTATTTCTTAAACTTTGTTATTTTGTGTTTAATGATCTTTTTAGGTTGTTAGTCGTGCTTGTTTTTGTCAATTTTTGTGCTTTTTTGGTCTTATAGTAGCTATATTTTTGTTGGAGATTTGTCGAGTTTTTGTAGCTTGATGTTGGTGAGACTTGTGAAAAATTTTGCAAAGTTGCAGTAGGTCACGGTGTCAACAGATTTGGTTGTCACTGTGACCAAAGAAAATTGCATTCTGGATTGTGGTCTGGGACATGTCACGGTGACAATGGATTTGGTTGTCACCGTGACCAAATGGCAATTTACATTCTGTTTTGAAGCGTTATTATATCATGGTGACAATGGATTTGATTGTCACCGTGACTAAATGGCAAGATGCATTCTGTTCTGGCGTGTGTACATGTCACGGTGGCAACCAATTTCATTGCCACCGTGACCAATTGGTGATTTACATTCTGTTTTGTAGTGGGAGCATGTCATGGTGGCAATGAAATTCATTGTGACCGTGACGTGTCAAAGAAAGCATTATGTTTTGAAATCATAAAATGTCACGGTGGCAACCAATTTCATTGCCACCGTGACCCTGTGGCGGTTCAAATCTGGATTGAAAATTTTTGTTATGTCACGGTGGCAACCGTTTGGTTGTGACCGTGACCTCTGCGATACCTGTTTTAAAAATTTAGTCTTCCGTGTTTTATTTCTCACTCTTTCACACCTTGCACTCTCAAAGTTTACTATATTCACTATAATCTGCTATTTTGGTGCTTTGATCATCCCTTTTAGGCTACGATTTCTGCACATCTACATCAAGTAAGTAATTTTTCTCTTTCTTTTTCTTTCTTCATTTCTATTTGTTCTCCCTTTGCATTTTTCTCTGTTCTTGTTCTTCTCTATTGATATGCTTGTGGAGGCTTGAATTTTAAGACCATTTAGTTTTGTCTTTTAATATTACTCTGAATTCATATTGAGAATACTATCAATTCTTACTCCCTCCTCGATTTACAACTTTGTCATTGAACCCATAAACATATGTGGAGTAGGAAATTAGGGCATGTTTTTTTGCATGAATTTGGTTGTTGATTTTACTCAAATTCTTAGCTGAAATTGGGAATTATTAGGCTTTAACTACGTTGTTCTGCATTTTATTGCTTTTAATTTCAATTTTGGGTTGTTGTTAGTGCCTGTGGTTTCCAATTACAGTGAGTTAATTTGCTGCATACCAAGTGTTTGTTTTCCAGAATTGTGCATCTCTTGATAAGGTGGAATGTAGAGTCACTTTGCCCTTATGTTGAATTGTGATTATTGCTGCCATTGAGCATTCTTGACTTCTTTTTGAATTGATGTATCTCTTTTATAATCAAATGGTTATGTGAGATTGTTTTTGTTTGGTTAGAATGAGCTTGTAAATTGATGCTAGATATTTAGGACCATTGCAATTTTATGCACTTAGAATACTATTGAATTTGGTAAATTATTTTCATGCAGTGGCTCCTAAGAGAAAGAGTTCAGCTATTGCCTCTAGTTCCTCTAACCAACCAGCCAGCCAAGATTCTGTCGACATTTCCAAAGTGCCTAGTTGGGTACTAAGCAGCAAGAAGGCAGCATATGCATTGTTCTCCAAATGTTCATATATTCCGACTACTTACTTGGATTTTGATTTGCTTGGGAAGCTGGGAATAAGGAATGAAATTCAACGACTGATTACAAATATTGGCTGCGAGAGGTTTTTTACATACAATGAGAAGGTTTATCCTGACTTAACCAGATATTTTGTGGCAACTGTAACTTGTCGGATCAACCGAGACCCATCTAGAGATCCTGAAACGGTTTCATTCTTTCTGGAGGGCACAGAATATGAGATTTCTTTTGTGAGATTCGCAGAGCTGCTAGGCTTCCCTCCCCTTGCACCGAATTGCTTCGAGGATTATGATAAAGATAATGCTTGGGCGATAATTAGAGATACGGTGACAGCCACAACGTTTGTGTCGGGAAAGACGAAGGTGCACCATCTCGACAGCCATGCCCTGCGGATTATTCATCGTTTTTTCTCATTATCCTTTATGAGTCATGTGGACTCAGTGGGGCAGGTGAACCTACTGGAGGTATTGTTTTTAGCATGTATGGTAAGGGGAGTGCGAATTAATGGTGCACCGCATTTGTGGCATAAACTGGAGGAAATGCAATGGAACCCGAAGAAGGTTAAGAAAATCGCGCTGGGTGGTTTGGTGACTGTAATTGCTAAGGGTGTACATCACCCATTGAGGAAACCCAAACCGCTATCTTCCATTACAGCTATTGACAAGAAGATGCTAAAGAATATGAAGGTCATAGTGGATGAGACAGCTGCAAATGGGTATCGACTGACTACGCGAGAGGAGTATTTGCAACGGGTGGAGCGTGGCTTGGGAGGCTTACCATGTGAGCAAGAGGAAGATCTTGAAGCACCAGCCCCAGAGCCTGAACAATTCTCCTCTCAGTAATATGCCGCACTGATGGAGCGCATGGAGTCCATCTCCGCAACGCAAGCGGACCTGCAATCCCATATGTATCAAGTGCTACTGGGACTTGTTTCATTGACTGCGCTCTTTGATGCGCAATTTCCTCCACCGCCACCACCAGAGACCTGAGCAGGGAGACCTCCTATCCTATATTTTGATTTTAATTTTTAATTTGTAACTATTTGACTTGCTGGGGACATCAAGATTTTAAATGTGGGGTAGGGGGAGTAATTCTAACATTCAATTTGTATCTAACAATTTAATATATTTTATTTATTTTTATTCACATATTTTAATTTGTTTAAGTTGCTTGTGTACTTAATTGTGTTATCTGAATTTTCCTATCTTACCTTAGTTTGCCTCTAGATATTTTCAATGTGAATGGTTTGAACTTTAAGTTGTGAATGGATTGTCTTAAAAACTGATCTTAGCAAGAGAGTAGTTGTATTTTTTTAGCAGCAATATAATCTCAATTAGTCATATATCTTGTAAATTCCTATCTTTTGTGCACTATAGGCTTGTTAGCGAAAAAATTGGAAAAAACCAGTGTGTGAAAGCTTTTGAGTGAAGGAATTTTAGGATAGTTAGAACCTTACTCATCACCCTTCGAAATGTTATAACAATTCAAGCAAATTTAGGACATGACCTAGGCAAAAAAATTTTTTGGTAACCACTTTAAATGATTTTTGACCTACTTATATGCGTAATTTTTCATTGTTAGCCCAGTTGAGCCGATTTGGTATGCTAAAAGCGTACTATGAAATTTTTATTATTACACTCATTTTTCACCATTTAACCTAAATGCTTTTGCCTATTCTTTCTAAGAATTAGCCACTCTAGGATTGGGTTAGGGTAGCATTGAAAGTTGAATAAGGGTATTCTCTGTTAAAATAGTATGGGTGTGAGGAAAAAAAAATTGTGAAACTATGGGGTGTTGCCTAGCATATTGTTAATCTTTCCTTTATGAAATTCAACTTGTTAGAAAATGAGAATTGTGGGTATTTTACCTTATTTCAATGAAAAAAAAATTATTGATGAGAACATTGATCATTGATTTTGAGTTAGTCATTTGTAGAAACATTTAAGTGTGGGGTACCCTAAAAGAGAGGAAGATGTTTTCACAGTCAAAGATGATCAGGTTTGAGAGAAAAAAAAATTATATGTTTTCACAGTCAAAGATGATCAGGTTTGAGAGAAAAAAAAATTAGGGACTTTTGTCTCCTCTCTTTCTTATGGTTTAGTGTTTTTTATCTTGGAAAGTTTAGACGAGTTTTGGCAGCTGTGGGTAAATTGAAAGTAGGTCATGGAAAATTTGTGTTCAGATTGGGTAGTGGTGTTTGTAGGTAGAGTGGCTGAATCTTTGTTGAATTCCTTAACTATTCTTGTTAGCCAATTCCCTAACCTAGCATTTCAACCTTGGAATAAGTCCTAGTGATCCTGTTCTTAGCTTGAGTTGTTTAGTGGAGATGACTCTTGTAGTTTCGGTGCTAAAGGAGAGGCTTATGGTTATCCTGAGTTTCAAGTGCGAAACCAGTATGCAAATTAATTGCTAATTCATTTTCTTTGCTAAATTGCTGGAATGCGCTGGTTGTTTTGTTTTTGAAAAGTGGAAACTTGTTTTTTTTAGCTTAGCACACACACATGGAATTACTTGATATAAATTGATTTGAGGATTTGTGGTTAAGATTCTTCTGCTAAGTGTTATGATTATTGTTTAAGTTTTCTTATTCCGAGTTAGAGTTTGAAATTTCAGGAATGTGGATAATTCATTTACTCGAGGGCGAGCAAAGTCTAAGTGTGGGGTATTTTGATAACTTCAATTTAGTATTTAGTTTTGTTAGTATTTTCATATAATTTTTGGGTTTTTAGTTGTGTTTATTGTTATGTCATGATTACTTTTGGTTAATTTTATCAATTGTATTTAAATTAGATTTTTATGCATTTTGGGGAGCATTTTAATAGAATTTGAATTGTGATTGCAGGTTTTCTTCAGGTACCTCACGGTCACAACCAAATGGTTGTGATCGTGACATATGAATGAAGCAATAGTAGAACTCTGGTCATACCTACCTCACGGTCACAACCAAATGGTTGTGACAGTGACATATGAATTTATCCGGCAGATTGCATTGAGGTGGTACCTCACGGTGGCAAGACTTCTGGTTGTCACCGTGACATGAAATCTTGCAAGACAGAATCAAAGTCTGAGGTACCTCACGGTGGCAACAAAAGTCATTGCCACCGTGACATAAAGAATTTTCAGACAGTAGCTGAAGTTGAGCATCTCACGGTGGCAACAAAGTTGGTTGCCACCGTGACCCACTCATGTGCATCCAGCAGATCTGTTCCTTCGACAGCATCACGGTGACAACCATTTGGTTGCCACCGTGACCCATGATACCTCACGGTGGCAAGCACTTCATTGCCACCGTGACTCTCGAGATCTATAAATTTAAAATTTATTTTTTGGCTGTGGGAGGAGTTTTTTAGGTAGTCTTTAAAATAGGGTTTTGAGATCTGGAATTTTTCTAAGCTTTTCTATTGTTCTTAATTAGGGTTTCAATATTTTTTCTTGAGATTTAAATTACAAGTTGAGAGAATTACATTAAAACGCATAGATCAATTTTAATACACATCAATTTTATTCGGATTTCCATAGTCTTGAGCTATTTTCCATCGAAAATTCGAAGAAGAAGATTGGAAAACGTGGGATTCAATCGGGATTTCTTCCTCAATGAATTTCTGGGTTTATTCTTTCCTTTTTTCTCTTAATTTTGTAATGGAGTGTGAGTAGTCCCATAGTTATTTGGGGATCTTTGAATCCCCTACCCATGATGTGAATTCTGAACATCTTTTGGATTTATTTATATGAATGAAAGGCTTATCTCACTGTTGCTTATTGATTAATTTATGGTGTTTATTTTCTCAAGTTATTTTCCAGCTTTGATGTATGGTTTTTATCATGTATCTTTATTGGATGTTTAGCTTGTATGGATTGAAGGCTTTGAATGTTGTTACTCAATTTTTATATTATAAATGTTGTATCTTGTGGATGACTCCGGATAGGGAATCTAGATGTGCAGGATTTTATGATTTAAAATTAGAGGAGGGAGTGAGATAATTGAGTTTTGGGTTATTTGGCTCTGGAATGGGAAAGCAAACCGAACTTATGATTTTAGACCCGTGCTTAGGCTAATTGTATGGCTTACTCCGGATTTGGATGTCGTGCAATTAGAGTAGATTACTCCGGATTGGGATGCTTGGGTTAAGAGGGTTATCCCGAATTCATTCGTATATGTTTCTTAAATTAAATTAATTCACATTTGGGTACGGGGTGGATAAGTGAATCCGAGCAACGTTTCTTTTATATCGATTTCTCTTACTTGTTAATTTCTTAACTATTATTATCTCATTTTTACCAAAATTACTATCAGTCTCATTTATTAAATTCTAATTGCATGCTTTGTCAAATAAAAAACAGAAAGAAAATCCCATGCAATGCCACGGGTATAACGCGTCAATATGCGTTAAGTACAAAGAAGCAATTTTATTGAATCTGTTATTGTTATGCCTCGTCATAATTTATAGCTATTAATTAAATTAAAAAATTATAGCCGAAAAATACTATGTTTTACAGAAAATCACATGCATTGTCAAATAAAAAATAGAAAGAAAATCCCATGCAATGCCACGGGTATTAGGGGTGAGCAAAAAAACCGATGGACTCGATTAACCGAAAAAAAAATCCGAAACCGAACCGATGGACTGGTTAACCGATTGTAATGGACTGGTTAATGGTTAGTGTTTTGAAAAAATCGATATTAATGGACTGGTTAATGATTTTTGACTCATGTGACTGGTTAACCGAACCGAAATCGAATTTTTAGTTAATTTATTAATTTATTAATAATTTATAACAATTTATCCTAATTAAAAGTGATAATGTACTTTTTTTTATTATATTAATTATTTTAAAGTTTTTAAGTTTTTTTAATTGGCTATTAGTAAGTATAATAATTTATCTAATTAAAAGTGATTATAAACCGGTTAATATATTTACGTATTAAATATTAATTTTTAAAAACAAATTTGCTTATATCCACCAAATATTTTTATTTTAACAACAATAATGTTATATTATAGTGAAAAAGTTTTAATTTTTAAGTATCTTGAATATTTTAATTTTATTTATGAATATATTTATAATTATAGTAGTTAACCGAAAAATATTGGGTAACCGATCCGAAAATCCGAAACTGATAGACTGGTTAACCGATGGTAATGGACTGGTTACTAGACTGTAATTTCAAAAAACCGATATTAATGGATTGGTTAATGAACTGAGGTTAATGGACCGGTTAACCGACCATACTCACTCCTAACGGGTATAACGCGTAAAGGCAAAAGCCTCAAGACTATCTCATAACAAATAACGAACTCAAAATCTTAAAGAATGAAAAGGTATTTTACTATTTTGTATTTTGAAAAAAAATAATAATTTATATTACATAAGCAAGAAATAATTTTCATTAATATCAATTTCTCAATTTAGACTAATGTTCAATTCGCTATATTTTTCCACTTTTATTTTGACTTGCATAATTTTCTTTTAATATAATTGATTTCTGAAATTCATTAGCTTCGTCATTCATTTATGTGCCAAATAGATTCATAAGCTATATATGCATTTTTTTTTTCTCTAGTAGTAATGTAATCTATAGCCATATTCAAATTTAAAACACGTAATTTATAAAAGAATGGTCCTATCTCCCATTTGACTTTAAGGTTATTTTCACATCATTTTTAATTTTTAAAAAATAAATAAATAATTTCATAAAAAACTAAAAAATAGCCAAACAAATTACAGTTCTAGATCACACATTTTCCTTTCCTAAATATATATTATAAAAAATATATTCAAACTGAAAAATATATATATATAATGTTTCAATTTTACCATATTAAACTAACTGAAATTTGCAATAGTAGCCAAAAAAAATAATATGATTATTTTCATATGTGATGATACAACTTTCACTTAAATAATATTATGGTCACTATTTTATGATTCTTAATAATAAAATAATTTAAATACAATTTTATAATAAAAAAATCTAAAACTTTGAAAAAAATATTATTTCGGTCACCTAATGCGTGCAATAATATTGCAAATTCTCTGTTTGTAATTATTATTTTGTTTTGAATTTGATTTCTTGTATCTTGAATGTATAATTTTATTATTTTTGCACAGTTTTATAATTAGTTTAATTTTATTTTTTCACATTTTTAATTATCGAAATGATATTTTTTTAATATTTTTTATTTTATTGTTACAAAAATTTTAATTAAATTATTTTATTATTACAAATAAAAATAGTTAATATATCGTTATTAGTTAAAAATTAAATGATCATATAAAATTAACTCTAAAATAATATATATAAAATAAAATATTTTGAAACAAAAAAGAAAGTTGTTTTCACATTTCAGTTACAACCTTTTTCTTTGTTTCTCTCTCTGTCAAAATAATAAAAAAAGGTCTTTTTTGACCACCACCGTTGCACCTCCCTCCTTCTTCTCTTCTTCCTCCTATCTTCTTCTTCCTTTCTAAACATTTTTTAATCATTCATCTATATATCCATTGATGAATAAAAGATATTCAGTGAAGCTTTGACATTTCTAATTTTTTTTGTCTGATTGAATCCTCCAATGAAGATTTAGGTTCAACAGTTTTCAATCAATTGATCAATCAATGGGTGCCTGCTTTTCCACCATCAAAGTCAGTGGTTCTAACAGCAATAATGCCACCGCCGCCATAGTTAGTCACCACTGTAATCGGAAGGAGACCACCACCACCAAATCAACGCTGGTGACGGCCAAAACAAGGACAGCAACAACCACAACGACAAATAAACAACCGTCGAATCATACCAACAATAATCGTAATGAGAATCAAAAGTGTAGGCAACAGCAACCGCAGCAACAAAAGGTTAAAGAGAAGCAGATTTCTAGGCGTCAGAGTGGGGTGATCCCTTATGGTAAGCGCACGGATTTTGGGTATAATAAAGATTTTGATAAGCGATACACGATCGGGAAATTGCTGGGTCATGGTCAATTTGGGTACACCTATGTTGCTACTGATAAGATTAATGGAGATCGCGTTGCTGTAAAAAGAATTGAGAAAAATAAGGTATTTTTTTTTGTTTAATTTGTATCTTTTGGTGATTTGTCTTGTTTTTTTTTTTTTAATATTCATTCCTTTTTAGTTTTTGCGGGTAATTCATGAATTTGCATTTTTTTGGGAGTTTCCGGATTCCTTTTCTGGCAGTGAAAAAATGCATTTGACTTGGGATTTCAGTTTAATAAGGTGTTATCTGGCTAGTGGGGTGTAAGAAAAATCTAAATAATGGATTTTATTTATTTATTTATTTTTGTTGTTGTTACTATTGATGGTTTTGATGCTAAAGATTCTGATTCTGGAGTTGTATTTTCTACAATGGATATTTGGCAGGGGATCCTTGAAGGATATTTTTTTTTTCCTTTTTAGGTGGATTTATATTTATTATTTTGCTTTCTTAATGATGATATCTCTTTTTGCTGGAGAATCAGGGTTATACCTAGTCGTTTTTAATTTTATTTTCTGTTGATTTGGAGTATCCAATTAGTTATTTTTACCAGCTTCTTATGGCATCTCAATGATGGGCTTAACCCTGTTTGAATCTCCATATTACCAAAATTGGAGTGGGTAACTCATAGTGCAATATTCTGCAGCAAAGAAGTTCTGCTTCCTAGCCTTGATGTGGTTGGAAAAAATCAAATATCACTTTTGTAATTAAAGTTTAGTGTATTTCCCAGTTTGGATTGAATCTTATGAATTTCCTAGCTTTATCATTCTCAATAATGTTAAATTAGGAATCTCAGACTCTGTGTCTCTGTAACAGAGGTAAAGTTTTGAAGGCATGCATTGTCCTTGGCCTTCCTTCAACAGAGAAGGAGAAACTTTTGTTTTGAACACACACATGTGGTTTTAGTACCTGTATATCTTTTCAATAAAGTTGTACTTTCATTATGGTCCCATGAAAGTTTTGAAACCATGTTCTTAAGTCGTGGTTTCTTTATTTATTTTTGTTTCCAATTCTTTGAAGTTCCCTTTTAAGGTCTCTATTACTTCTCTAGTGAGGCAATATGCAGCTCTTGCCTCAGGTTTTAAAGAAAGATAGTGCTTTTTATATTTGCCCTCTAGCTGATGTTTCCCTGCTATTTTAAAGCTAATATCTGGATTTTCTCTCAGATGGTTCTTCCTATTGCCGTTGAGGATGTGAAGCGAGAGGTCAAGATATTACAACAGCTTACAGGCCATGAGAATGTAGTTCAGTTTTATAATGCATTCGAGGATGATTCTTATGTATATATAGTAATGGAGTAAGTTTCAGGCCTACAGTTTTCTGTTTTTCTAACTCTACATTATTTGTTGTTAAGTGCATTGTTCTGATATATGCATCTCTATGGTATATACTTGAAAAAAAAAATATAAAACATTAGATTCAATCTATTTCCCTAGAAATCTTCTTGTGCTATGTTCCCATTAGTCAGTATTTTCCACATTAAATTTATGGTCTCTACATTGTCTTTTATCAGGCTTTGTGAGGGTGGTGAACTGCTGGACAGAATATTGGCAAAGTAAGAATTGTTTGTCCTTTTTTTTTTCTTGTCTACATTTAATTCTCACTGACAACATTCATTGTGTAAAGTTCTTGTCACAAAAAATGTTTTTGGTAACAGTACTTCTCATCTCTGCTTAATTTTCTTAAATCAGGAAGGACAGCCGTTACACTGAGAAAGATGCTGCAGTTGTTGTACGACAAATGCTCAAAGTTGCTGCTGAATGCCATTTACATGGGTTAGTGCACCGTGACATGAAACCAGAGGTATAGTTTAGTTTATCCTTCCAGATTGCATGTTTGATAGTCAGCATATTCAGAGTCAAACTTCTTGATGATGACTGCCATATTTGTTTTGCCTGTAGAATTTTCTTTTCAAGTCATCCAAGTTGGATTCACCTTTGAAAGCCACAGATTTTGGCTTGTCAGACTTCATAAAGCCAGGTGGGTGAAGATCTTGCTAATGCTAAGAGAGAGATACATATACACTTAAGAGTCTTACATCTGTGACTAATATATCAGATAGTATCAGATAATATCAGAAACTGCTCAAACAATAAATCAGTTTCCAATTGAATGCAGGGAAGAAATTTCAAGATATCGTTGGCAGTGCTTACTATGTAGCCCCCGAAGTATTAAAGCGGAAATCTGGACCTGAATCAGATGTCTGGAGTATTGGCGTTATTACATACATTTTGCTATGCGGGAGACGCCCTTTTTGGGATAAGACCGAGGATGGTATATTTAAGGAGGTGCAGTACAGTCTTTATAATTGAATACTGGCTTCTTTTCTTCCATTTCATTTTTATTTTGTTCCTGGTTATCACTTCAATATGATATTCCAAAATTTGGAAACAAAAATACAAGTTATGCCTTTTTTGAATGATTCTACTTATAACTAACCTTTCCACAACTAAACTTTTTTCTGTTTATCTCACAAATGTTTTATCGATTCTCTAGTTCTCTGTTTGTGTATTTCAAGCAAAAAGTATTCCTATCATCCTCCATTTTATGCCATCTTCTCAGTTTTCTGATAATTATACTCATGCCCTAGTGACATGATGCCATTCTTATTTGTCATTGTTAATATTTTATTTATTCAAAATCCTAAAATCTATTGTGGGCAGGTCTTAAGGAACAAACCTGATTTTCGCCGTAAACCCTGGCCAAGCATAAGCAATAGTGCCAAAGATTTTGTAAAAAAGTTACTGGTGAAGGATCCTCGGGTTAGATTAACTGCCGCTCAGGCCTTATGTATGTATCTGACTTGTCTTGGAAAGATATAAACGCTGATCAATTATAAATATGTTGAAATTGGACTATATAAGAAATTATTTTGGTTCTAACAGCATTCTATGTGGCAGCACATCCATGGGTCAGAGAAGGAGGACTTGCCTCTGAAATACCTATTGACATCTCTGTTCTGAGTAATTTGCGACAATTTGTGAAGTACAGTCGTTTGAAACAACTTGCCCTAAGGGTAAACAGACTTTTCTTTTGTTCCTTCTTCTAGGGAAGAAAGCAACTTGTTTCTTTTGGTATCCTTTTTTCACTAATAATTGATGCCTTGTAGGCATTGGCTAGTACACTTGATGAAGAGGAGCTGAAGAACCTTAAGGATCAGTTTGATGCAATCGATGTAGATAAAAACGGTGCTATTAGCCTTGAAGAGATGAGACAGGTAACTATTTTATTTTTTTGCATTAATCATTTTACATTTGTTTTCCTGGTATCTGAGCTCAGAATTTTGTGATATATAGCCTATTTTTGAATAAAATATTAAATATACTATTTTTTTTAAAAAAAAATTAATTAATAAGAATGGTCTCAATGCAGGCTCTTGCTAAAGATCTTCCTTGGAAGTTGAAAGAGTCTGGTGTCTTAGAGATTCTTCAAGCGGTAAGCATGACTTGTTTCATCTAGCCTTGGAAGAATGTCATTCTAAACAGAAGAAAATGTGCCTTCTGACCTGTTCACATTTTCATCCCCCTTGTATTTCCCATGAAATGTCTTCTGTATTTTCTATTTGTTGATATATATATATATATATATATCTGGGGATGGACATAAAAATGGTTGCTTTAAAGAACTGAGTGCGCAAGACCATGGTTATCCATGCCAAGGGGTTAGGTCATTTTTATGCTCTTCTAGAATGCTCATGCAACCACGAATTATTCCCTTCAAATGTCATCATTGTTCATGTTCAGCAGCATGATTGCCTGCTAATACTTCTTTGCTGATATCTGCAATTGGATGTTGTTTATCTTTTGATGCAGATTGATAGTAACACAGATGGACTTGTTGATTTTTCTGAGTTTGTCGCCGCTGCTCTGCATGTACATCAATTTGAGGAACACAACTCTGAGAAGTGGCAGCAGCGTTCACAGGCTGCTTTTGACAAATTTGATATTGATAAAGATGGTTATATAACACCAGAAGAACTGAGAATGGTTAGTATTATCTTTACCACCATTAATTTTCCAGTCCTCCTGAAGTTGAAAATAATATGGTTGAAGAAAGATATAATCCACATGTTGGCTAGTTGATAGGCTTGCACTTTGATTTTTAGTTTTCTTGGAATTGAAGAATAATATTTATGCTTCTTGTATGGAAATTATTGCAAGAATTTACAAAATCTTGCTGGAGTAGATTTCGTTTTAATTTTGGGTATCTTTAACTCTCAGGTGGGAGATATTGAATAATTCCTTTTTGTCTTTTGTTTTTTGCTATAACACTTTCTGCCATTCACATCATATTCATGTAAGAGGCTGCCAATTTGGTTTTGTTGCAAACATGTGACCGGTCTTGTAATGAAACCTTATTTCGCATGGGAGCTTAGGAGGTTCTGTGCTGTGGCCAGTAGAGATAACACACTTTATGTTTTGGCGAACTTTGTAGTTAAATAAGGAAAAACGTTTGAGCCATGCCTCCTAACTGATTTGCTTTATTGCCTTGCAGCACTCGGGCTTAAAAGGTTCCATTGACCCGCTGCTTGAGGAGGCTGATATTGATAAAGATGGTAAAATAAGCCTTTCAGAATTCCGTAGACTTCTAAGAACTGCAAGTATTAGTTCAAGAAATGCACCGAGCCCATCTTGTCATCGATATTCTCGAAAGATGTAGCATGGAAATGGGAGTTTTGAAGATCGAGACAACTGATAGAGTTACACAAGAGGAGGTTCTTCTGTCACAGGTGCTGCTTCGAGATCATATCGAGCCATTGATGGCATACCACCATCTCGAGTCCCGTATTACCTGTTTCTCAACTCAAGAAGGTTTTCCATGGTAGGTTGTGCAGGATTGTATTATATTAAGTGGAGAGGTGTTGGTTCTTTACTAAGGGATGGCTCTGCTTGTGGTGGTGATATTGTTGTACATTCTTTTGGAGTGTTAGGAACTTCCTCTGTTGTGCCTTACGAATGTACTGTCTAGCCACAATAAAATACCAATAAATAATTGGTATTTCTGAAATCAGTTTGTGGTCATTCTGTTAATGAAAATCATAAAATTTTATGCCCGTTTTTACCCTTAATCATGTACATTACTCAAAAACATAATTATGAAAAAAAAAGGAACTTCTTGCTTCAATTATTGTGATTCAATACGACATTGCAGCTAAGCATAGAAGATCCCAACTTCCAGCTATGGAGTTCTTGAGTGAAGCATGGTGCTGAAGCAGTTGGATTTGGAATATAAAATCTGGTTGTATTTCTAAATTAAGTTTCTTCAAGAAATTAACAAGGATTACTATTGAGCCATATGTCACAGGATATTACTCTCTTCTCAAAAGACTTTTGGGGACATTTTATTGAGATGTGCAGCGCCCATATTTATAAGTTCAGGACTCCTTTTTGCCTATCCGAGGTGCGATTTATTTATCCATGACATATTCTCCCGCCCAATCCGATGACGCACTCATCGCAGGTGGGGTTCCTTGCATACTCCATTCTCTCGGGATGCTTGGCGTGGACATCGGGTTCGGATTCTCGTCGGTTCTGATTAATTTTTTAAAACCGGACCGGACGTCGATTCAGCCTGCCAACTGAGTCAGGAGTCAACTGGTTCGATTGCTTTGACTCGGAGTTTTTATCTTTTTTTTTTTAAATATAATTATTAATAAAAAAATTAAAAAATATAATATATAAAAAATATATTTAAACAACCTATTAATTATTAAATATCAATAGATTAATTATTTTTTTATTTATTTTACTACTTTTTTAGTAATAATAGTAAAAAATTAACAACAATTATTGAATTTTTTTATTAAATATTCGAATTTATAAAAAAAAAATGTAATTTTAAATTTATAAATATTTTAATTTTAATTTCAATTGTAAAATTTATTTTTATAACGTTAACTATTTTTATGATTATCATGTTTATATTCATTTCTTTTTTAATATTTCGTTACATTTAAATTATTTAGTTATTAAATATCTAAAAAAATATAAAATAAAAACATAGTGAAAACAATTTCACATAATGTTTAATTTTATCAAGTTTAATATTAATATAAATTAATTTTATCATCAAATATAAATTTTTAATCGAACAATATTAAATAACTATAAACCCAGATTATAAAAATATATTTTAGAATATATTTGATTTCTTTCGGTCCAACCAAAATTTTCTGGTTCAACCCGATTTTTTTTTCAGTTCAATCCGATTTTTTACTGTGCAATCCGATTTTTTATCTGTTCCGTTTTTATATTAAATCGAATCGGTTCGTAGTTAAACCGGTTCGATCGGTCGGTCCGATTTTCAAAACAATAATTCTGATACCACTTATTACGGGTCATTATTTTCTCTCCAAAATAAATCTTATTGAGATATGCAGCGCTAATTCTTATAAGACCAGAATCTCTTCTTTGCCTATCCGATATGGAATTTGTTTGTCCACGACACATCGTATAAAGAGCCATTCAATCTATACACTCAGGTACTTATCCGATTGTTTCGCTTGGATTTCTTTCGGGTTTGGGTAGATACTTTTATCCGTGCGTGGAGAACAAAAGGTTAGAAGTCAACTAGGAGTTTGTTATTTTTTGTCGATATTCAAAAGAATCAGACAGGAGGATCTGTAAGGAGCAGATGAGAATTGGAGAAAGGGGGTTAGATAGGGCTAACTGGCCAGGCTGTGTTTGGAAAGAATAGCCAAGAAATCAACAGAAGTCTGGGGCAATTGGTTATTGGTTAACAAAACAGAAGTGGGAATTTTGGACTTACACCTGCTCCATTAGAATATTAGGTAGTCTAGTTGTCATGATTAATCATATTGTCAGTTCAACTGGTTGAATCAACCCAAAATTATTCAATTCATTTAAATCTTGCAAATTGCATTGGCCCACAATTTTTAATCCATTTTTTTAAAAAAATTCATCTAAACAGGAAGAGCCGCGATCGGTGCACCGTGATCAATGCGCTCGCATGCACACCATACGATCAATGAACAATAGCACGCATGGATCAGACAGTACCGCGCATAGCACACAAATGAACTGAATGTCGCCCTGTTTTCATCGGTCAACGTTAGGATTGAGCTTTGATGTCCAAGCATATCTTTGTTTATATCAGATTGAACCAATGATTGAAACTTAGAACCAATAGGAATTTAATTTATACAAAAATAAAGATCTAGAAAAGCTGCCTTTCATCCAATTTAGTTTAAACATATAATATTATGCTAATTTCTCTCACCAAAAAAGAAATATATATATACATTATGCTAATTTCTTTTATTGCATTCCAAGGATAAAATTTTCCATGGAGAGATGGAAATATTAAGATGCATGAAATTACTCATATAGATCATTATTGTATGAAACTAGTCCATCTTCTGCAACTTTGCCTCTAGATGATGCAAATTAAGGCAAAACCTCAAATTATGGCATAATTGTCTTTGAAATAATTAAAACATAACAAGCTGCATAATTTGAGATTCTGATCCTGTCCATAATGGAACATGCAGAGTGCACACTTTTAAAACAGAAAAAACTGAAAAACCAATTTAAACAATGCTAATCAATCAAATCAAATTAGTTTAGGATTGAGTTTTTAGATTTTTTTTTTTTAATAGATCTGGAGAGCTGCCAGTTCGACTATGTCAGGCATACAACAGCATTTTTTCAAGCACAACAGTTGTTAAATAGTTAAATTCATGACAGTGGAGCTGTGTTTTCTGGATGCAGTAATCATAATCAAATCATTTAAAATTGATGGTACATACCAAAAAAGATTAAACTGGAACACTTCTGTACATATATTTACAGTGTTTTATCCACAATCTACTAGTCAGCAGCTCTCAAGCCTACCAAGGATGTGCGGAGAAGTTATATTCTGAGTCAACCAGCAGCTGGATCACAGAATAATCTCAATTCTTAAAATAAAAGAGCATCCAGATCACAGTTCTGATTAGGTTTCTAGGAGATCAAGTATGTTATAAAGATTCCCAGGGTACAGCTGAATTGAGGAAAACTAGTAATTAATGCCCCTCCAATTCTGCTTACTAGTTAACAGCATACTTCACATTGCTTCCGATATGGGAATTTGTTACTAGTATATAAATTAAATTGTCACAGCCAAAGCTCAAATTAAGGGGACCATTTTCCTATGGATCATGACCATATACATTGGCATCATAGGTTAGTAGTTTCAGAAAAGCCAATCGCAGAAACAGCCAGCACGATTAATTGTTAGATTTTGAGGCATCCCCAACACTATTAGAGGAGCTATCCTGTACACCATGAGATGGAGAATACCTGCTGGAGGATCCACCATTTGTCATATCTTTTTCCTTCCTCTGCAACTGTTTGCCTTTCCTTTCTCCTGTCAATGTATCCTGCATATAGCTTTCCAATCAGTTTTTGCATATTTGGTAAGTCAACAATTTCAGCAAGAACTACTAGTTCAACCAACCTGTTGAACTGACGATCCAGGTATTTTCAGTGCAAGTTCTGTAGCAACATCACTAGGATCATCACATTCTTCTGTACTGCTGCCCCTTGGATGATCTGCTGACTTGCTTCTGGACTCCTGTTTGCTTGAAATATGAGAAGAAGTAGTATGTTGGACCGATTGCTGGTCATTTGGAGGATTTACAGGGGTTGGGTATGGAACATAGGTCGAACATGGACCAGGAATTGCACCGGGATTTTGATTTCCGAAAAAGGGGAAACGCTGCAGTGATGGGTGCATGGGAATGGGGCCAGGAATGGATACAGGAACTGGATACGAATAAGTTGGACCCATAACAACAGAAGGATCAACAGCACCCCATGGAAACATAACCCTGACTCTTTGTTGATACTGAACATTTAAATTTTCAATATCAGATTTTAGAGATGCTTTTTCTTCCCTAAGCTCATTCTTCTCCTGCATTAACTGTACTTGGCACAAAACAATTTACCATGTGAGTGATTGCCCAAATAGCACACCATTAGAAACTGTTACATGAACAGGAAAAAACCTCGCGTGATTCTTCTGAGAGTGTCGCATACTCGGCCTTTAATCTGCTGACTTCAGCTGTTAGATCCTTCAGCATCTGAATTGTGTCAATCAAAATAGTTGCTTTGTCATTCTTGGGTCTATCTGGGTCTGCATAGAAGTGTGTGACAGGCATTACACAAAAATTTCAAAAATTTGAACAAAAAGAAAGTGCAAATTTACCACCATTACACTACACGGATAGTGTGAAATTCTACTGTTAGATACAAACTTGTTTGCCAAAATGTTGATACTATAAGCTACTAACAACTGATTTAGGGTGGTATGAGACTTCTAAACATGGAAATTAAACTTTATTTCAAAGTCAAATTGAAGAAAATCACTTTAGTATGATTAGGAATTGAACAATTCTAAGCTTATCTCATACAAAAGCCCAGCTATGTCATAGTGTAGAGCAAAAGGGTGAAAACTACTGCCACGATGGAATATGCACCTAAAATTGTAAGAATATATCATTTTACAAGGATGGTGGTAGAGCTGTGAACTGTAAAATATCAACTTTTTGGATTAACAAGCGGCCCAGTTAGCTGAGTAAGATAATTAAAAAAGCAGAGACATTTAAAAATGTATCAGATAAGGTACCAAAAGCAGCAAATAAATTACCCAATGCGCTGCCTAATTCAAGAAACTGCTCATTGAGACGATCTCTCCTCAATTTTTCACGGTCTGCCTTCTGAACTTTTCTCGCAACAACTGGATCCTTAACTTCCACTTCCTGCCTCTGTCTGCAACCACCAAATTTCCCTCATTACAATAAAATTTAACATCGAAAAATTCAATTTCATATTTCTCCAATCATCAAAAGTTTTCGAGAGAATCAGAAGAGCAACCAATCAATAATTGCAGTTAAATCCACAAACAATTAAAAAACAAACCTGTTTTCAGGGATGGAGTTGGAGGAAGGGAAATCAGGTGCAGTTGTCTTCCATTGATCCATTTCTAGATAAACTTGAGAAACCAGAAATGAAATCTAGGGTTTAATTGGATTTGTATTATGAACAATATCTAAAATATTTTATCTGATCTGAAAAATTAGAGAAGAGAATGAAGTGATTGTAGTTCTAGAGAGAAAATCAAAAGAGGAACTTGTGCTTTCCACAAGCCAAACAGGGACAATGTGGCTTCCACGTTCATGTTGTATAGTTTAATTTAGTTGGATTTAAATTTTAATTGTTTCCACTTTCCACTTTCTTCTGTTTTGCTTTTGCCACAGAGCGTGGTGTCCACTCTCTCTCTCTCTCTCTCTCTCAGAGTCAGTGCCTATTTGCATGTTGACCATTTTGTTTGGTGCTGAGAAGGAAAACCACAAGAAAATTAGGCCGACCTGAAAAAGAGAAACAAAACCTCCTAATTAACCAAGAAAACTACTAATCCTTTGGTATTAAGCATCAATTAATTAAAAAAAAACTATAGCTTAAGAAATTTTAATTATCTTGTTCGTATAGATATTTGTTTAGATTATCATATTCCAGTATTCGATCCAGCTTTAAAATTTATTCAGAATTTGATATTATTAAATCTATAATTACGTATAATAAATGAGAATTGAATTTAAAACTTTGCCTAAAATAATTGAATTTTTTACCACTTAGAACATCATATATTATTAATTTCTTTGAATTATAATTAATCTGATGATATAAATAAATAATTATTTAAAGAGTTTTACAGCAACAAACAACAAATTATATTCATGATAATCTGTTAATTAATTGCAGCAGCAGTCATAATTTGAAGAGGTAAATTTGTTAATTGACCAAATATAGATAAACTAAATTCAAAAACCCTAATTAGCTAAAACTAAGATCAGTATCTAAATATTAAAACAATTACACAAACAATATTTTATCTAACAATAGAAACTTGAAAAACATTCTTTTCACACAAAGAGAACACACAAATATTTCCTTTCTCTAAGTTATTCTCCATAGCAAATAATTTCCATCCATTTCCAAGAGATAGCCTTCCATTGCTTTTTTGAGCAATTGCAACAGGCCATTGATGTCCTTTGCTAGTTTGAAGTTTCACAGAATGGGGTATTTTTTTCATGTGCATAGCAACAAATTGGCAAGGAAAATACTGCACAAAATCAAAACAAATTTAATTAGATTTTTGTTGTTGGATTGATAGCCAAAATTTTTCATTTATTACCAAGCTTAAGTAGCTACCACAATATTGCTCTTGAAATTGTAGGGGAGTAACAGAACCATGAAGCTTGGCTTGTTAGACTTGAACAATCTTGCAGCTTGGATTACATTTTCATATTCTTTGCAAGATTTTCTAAATCCAACAGTATACGAAACTCCAACATCATTAGCAATTTTTTCATCGTCAGCTCCACCTAAATCAACTCATTTAAATATATATACTTATTAGTACTTATCAATTAGTGATTAAGGCGTCATTTAATATTTTCTTACCTCTTCTTCTCTTTGATGAAGAAGCAGCTATCTTCTTTCTGTTAGATTCATGAGAGGAAAAGCTTGACTCAGTAGGTGTAGAAGAGGAATAATTTGAGTCAGTAGATGCTGAAGATGAATGTGAAATTTCCACTAGCTCAATGGAGTCATCCTCAATTTCAGTGTCATGGTTAGTTTTGAAGTTGAAAGCTGAGGGTGGTTGGGTTGGAGTTTTGGAAGAGTAATTGATCTCGCAAGTAGTGAGATCATTTATGTGGACTTTAAAGGTGGATGAGCCTTTGTAGGTAAAGTAGAGGAAATAGCCCGGAACAATGGAGTAGTGTTCCACAAATTTATACCATTTAGGTCCACCAACCCAAATCTGGTTCTTCTCTTTTAGTACTTCTATTTCCCATGCAGAACCATCTGGGCATTTCAGCATTGCTTCTTTGTCAAAGTCACTGCCAAAATTTCTCACAAAGTTCTGAGGAAGCAACTGCAAGTAAAGATGCATTTGGTTTAAGCAATAATCCAAAGTACTCTTAATTAACAAGTAAAAATAGACCCTTTTTACTCTTAAATATTCAAAACTGAAACAAGGTTAATCAATCCATGATTAGAGATTCTGTTCCTGACAATAATGGAATATGCATAGTGCAGACATATAGAACATTCAACTGAAAAACCAATTCAAACAAGGTTAATCAATCCAATCAAATCAGGTTAGGGTTGATTTGTTTTGATTCTTTTTTTTTTCATCTTTGCGTCAATTTCGAGAGCTGAAAATATATAACTCACTCTGTTAGGCACACAGCAGCATTCGTTAAACTCAGCAGTTCTTAAATTCATGACAGTGGAGATGTGTTTTCTGCATACCATAAGGCCATAAGCTCTGTCCTAATCACTTACCATATAGGCATATTAAGCACCTAATTTACTTCATTCTTCACTAAACAATAGTAATTTGATTAATAATATGGCATTTCACAGAATGAAGATTGTGGCTATACTGCGATTGTTTTTGCTCAAATTGTTCTTAATGCTGCCACAGACCCAGTAGTGTTGATTCTGTTCCACCTAATAATTCTTAGTTTGTTTTCATCTGGGTTAAGCTCCAAATACACTGGTTTCTACCGATTTATAATTTATTTAGTGTACTGCGAAAGCACCATATTTACTGTGTATTTCCTTTAAAAAAGATTCTTGCTTGATGTTCTTTCTCTTGTCTACTGATTAGCCATAAAGGTGAAAACTTGACTACCTACTTCTCTTGTTTACTCATCAAGTTTTGATTTTTATATCTACTAACCAAAAACTTTTTAAGAAATGAAAGCCAAGAATCACAAAAAGCCACAATCTTTACTTCTTCCATGATTTCTAGACAAAAAACAGGAAAAAAAAAAAAGAGCTTGAAAGGTTACCCATTTTTTGGCTGACAGATCTTCACCAACCATTAATTTGAAGAAACGAAGAGAAGAACTGGAAGATGAGGCCGCCAAAGATGGAGGTTGCGGGTGGGTATTCCTACCGGACCTCCTTGCTCTCTTCAGGCGAGGCATTGAAATGGGTGCGATTTTTTTGGTAAGATAACAAAAGAACAACACACAGAAGAGAGAGAGAGAGAGAGAGAGAGGGGTAACGATTGGTTAAGTTTAGTCTGTTTTTGGTGTGTAGTAACTATAAACACCCAAAAGAACCCATGCACGTAAACATGTAACAGAAAGGTCCACTAAATTGCTAAATGGACCCCACCTTATTAGTTAAAATAAATAAATAAATAACATAAAATCCGTTCAAATTACTCCATCCTCCACGGAATCTTTCATATCGTGCCACATTTTTTTTAATTTTTAATGTAACATTAATTTATTTTTAATTTTAACATAATATTAATTTTATATTTTATTTCATGTTATTCAATCAATTAAATTTAAATTATAATTTTAAAAATAATAAAAATAAAAATAATTTAATAATTATTGACTACATTTAATTTTAAATTTAAATTTAATTAATATTTGTTAATTTTAATAAAAATAACAAAAATTACACATAAAATAAAAAAAATATATATATATAATAAGATATTATACGAGTACGTGATAATATATCATTGGCTTTATGTATCATGTCGGAAAAGCAAAATATTTTTCAAAATTAAACTTGTAGAAATAGAATTGCTTTGTTCAAAATTTATCAGAAGTTATTATTGCCGAAAATAAGCAATTAATCTTGAAATTGCATAGAAATTAGTATTGCTATTTTTTTCTTGTAAAATTTATACAGTTTTGTTAAAAAAGTATGCTTTGCAGTAAGAGAGAGAGAGGTTGCTTAGGTGTAAAGATATGGTATATCATTTTTCTGATTCATTTTGACAGGCAAAGAAGCAGACTTGGTGGTTTCCTGTCATTTACTGGATTACAAGTACACCAACCCATTGGCTGGGCTTCGTCCTGTTTGGCCCAGGCCTTCCAGAGCCCAGTCAAACAAATATTGTCTAGGGCATCTGAGAGCTACATCCCCATCGTATATTGACATGCAAAGAAACATTCTTTCTGGTTTCATGTAAATTTGCTGAATTATATGGCCATGGGCCGGGCTTGGTTCTGTTTGGCCCAGGCCTACCAGAGCCCAGTCAATTATAAATTGGTCACGGATGGAGTTCGAGCTAACTCAGTTCGGCCTATAAAAATAATTAAAAAATTATTTTTTTATTAGTAATATAAATATGAATTGTTGCATTATCCTATCTCAAAACACATAGAAACCTTAAAATAAATCTCAAAATATAATAATAAATTTCACATTAAATTCGAGGATAGATAGATATCAAAAAAATATATATATAAAAATTAATTAATTATTCAATTGAAATTTGACAAAATATAAATAAGTAATATAGTAAAATAAAAAATATATAGTGATATAATTTTAAGTATCTAAAACTAGAAATATTTTAAAGTTCAATATAATTGAGGTTTAAATTTAACTTTCGAAAGAGAAAAAGTAGTAAGTTAGGCCATGTTTGATTTAAAACTTTAATTAGGCTAATAACTTGTAATTAACCGTTGATGGCTGGCTACCAAGAAAACTAGTGGTGAGCAAAAAAACCGTTAGACTTGGTTAACCGAAAATTCGAACCGAAATCGATCCGAAAAATAGGTTAACCGAACCGATTTTTATAGTTAACGGTTAGTATTTTACAAAAACCGATATTAATGAACTGATTTTTATTTTTTAGCTTATGAATCGGTTAACCGAAACCGATAAATGAACACCCCTATATTTTATTAATTTTATTTCACTCCTTTTTTATTTTTATTATAATTTTTTATTTCATTATTTTCATATTTAATTATTTATATACTTTTAATTTTATTTACTTTAAAATATTTCAATTTCATTTTAGTTTTTTTTAAAGTTATTTTAGTTAATTTATTAATTATTCAATATATACATATTTAGTATTTCTTATTATTTCCTGATATATCAATTTTTCATTAATTAAAATCAAAATATATTCGAAAAGTTATATAAAATTAATATATTAACTAAAATTTAAAAAAAAAAAATTTAATATATGTGAAAATAATATTTTTGAATATTTTTAGTTTATTTTTGTTGTTTGAACATCATATTTAATTATTATATTGAATTATGTTTATTTTTTAATTTTAAATTTTAAGTATTTTCAACAATTTAATTTTTTTATGAATGTATTTTATAATTATAGTTGTTAACCGAAAAATATTGGTTAATCTGTCCGAAAATCTGAAACCGATGGACTGTTTAATCGATAGTAATGGACTGTAATTTCAAAAAATCGATATTAATGAACTGATTTTTTTTTACTCATGGACCGGTCCATGCTCACCCTAAAGAAAACTACTAATATTTTGTAAATTCTTCTTTAGTATAGTTGTCCATGTCTAGTATATATAATTCTAAGTAAATATACTTTATTCATATGAAATTTTTATCTTTATATCTTATTTCATTCTCTTTTTGGTTATATATCACAGGAAATAATCAAATAGTAAAGAACTCTAGCTTAAGAAATTTTAATTATCTTCTGATTATATATGCATAATATTTGTTCATATAGTTATAAATCATTATTTAAAGGATTTTGTAGCAGCAGACATATAATTATTCACAAATATCTGTTAATTAATTGTATCAGCAGACACAATTTGAAGAGGTACATTAAATATCAGTATTTAAATATTTTTTATTTATTTTTTATATAACTAACTCTTTAGAGGTGGAGAAAGCTGAATTTTGAATTTTGATTAATCGATTAGTAATTTAACTTTCAACCATATAAATTACGGCATAAAAAGATTAATTCCTGAAAAACTTAACTCGAACAACATTCATTTCACACAGAGAAAACACACAAATATTTCCTTTCTCTAAATGATTCTCCATAGCAAATGATTTCCATCCACTTCCAAAAGCCAGTCTTCCAGTGCTTCTTTCGGTGACTATAACTCTCCATTCTCGTCCATCACAAGTCTGAAGGCGCACAGAATCAGGTAGTTTTTTCATGCACCAAGCGACCAACTTGTAAGGAAAACACTGCAGCTAGAGGTAAGCATGCATCAATTAATCGGTCTATTAATAATTTTATTAATCAGTCCATTAATTTTGATTAACCGTTATATTAGTTTTGATTTTTAACCGATTTTTTCAGATCAATTTACTGCTTAACCATTAAAAAAATTTAACATATAAATTTAATAAATTATACAATTTGTAATATTATTTTTAATAGTTAAAAATGCTTTTAAAATAAAAAATACAAATCAAATATATACTCATTAAAAGAATCAAAAGAAAAATAAAATTTTCATAATTAATTATAAAAATTGAATATATTCAATATGAAACTAATAATAGAATGCTAATTATGCACATCTTATAATAAAAAAATAATTTTAATGTTTATTTATCTAAAAATATATATTATAATAATATTTTAGAAAGTCATATATCATAATATTTATAAATTATAAAAATATTAAAAATTTTAAGTGTAAAAATTAAAATATTATATAAAAAATATATATATCACTACAAGAAAAGAATAAAATACCGACGGAATTTTAGCTACGGAACGATTTCCATCGCTAAATGGCAGCGGAAGTTATTTTTCGCAGCCATTTAGCGACGAACAATAAAATCCGTCGCTAAAAATGGCGCTAATTTTTTTCACCACATTCTACGACAGTAATTAGCGACGGTTAATTAAACCGTCACTAAAAATAGCGACGGTTTTTTTATTACTGTCGCTAAAGAAAAAATAAAATAATCATATTTTATTTAACGATGGATTTTTTTAATCCGCCGCTAATAATTTTATAATTAGCGACGGAAGTCTATACCGTCACTAAAATTCGCGACGAATTGAATAAACCGTCGGTAATTTTAGCAACGGAGTAAACCCTCCGTCGCTAAAAGTAAAATAAACACATATTTATTTTCCCCTCCCCCCGATCCCTACTCTCTCTCATCCCTCTCCCCTCCCTCTCCCCTCCGGTTTCTGCCCTCACGCCGCCGGCCACCGCCCCCCTACACCAATGCTGGAAGAACCCAATGAAAATGCAACAAAATTTTTTGATTTGCTAAATTCAGCAGATCAGGAGTTATGGCCAGGCTGCGATAACATGACTCAGTTATCTTCTGTAACTCGGATATTGAATATAAAATCTGAAAGCCATATTTCGGATCGAAATTTTGACCAAATTCTTGCTTGGTATAATGAATCATTGCCTCCTGACCATAAAATGGTTGATAATTTGTACAATGTGAAGAAACTGATCAGTGGTTTAGGTTTGCCTGTTGAGAAAATTGACTGTTGTCGGTTGGGATGTATGTTGTTTTGGAGTGATGACATCAATTTACAAGAGTGCAAATTTTGTAGTCAACCTAGGTACAAATCTAAAAGTGGTGGTAATCAGCAGAAATTGGTACCTTGGAAACGTATGTATTTTTTTCCATTGACTCCCAGGCTTCAAAAACTATATGCATCCGAAGTTACTGCACCTCACATGAGATGGCATAATGAGCACGAAAGTACAGGTGGAATAATGAGCCATCCATCCGATGCAGTTGCATGCAAACATTTCAATAATACCCATCCTAATTTTGCTGCTAAATCTCGAAATGTTTGGCTGTGTTTGAGCACTGACGGATTTCAACATTTTGGTCAATCAGGGCAACAATATTTGTCATGGCCAATCATAATTACTCCTTATAATTTACCTCCATGGATGTGTATGAATGAGGCATATATGTTCTTGATAGTTATTATTCCAGGATCTAGAAATCCGAAGCACAGAATTGATGTATATTTGCAGCCCTTGATTTATGAGTTACAACAGCTTTGGGATGCCAGTTTTGAAACATATGATGCATCACTTAAATAGAATTTCATGATGAAAGCAGCATTAATGTGGACGGTCAGTGACATATGGGCACATTGGAAACAGTATTGGACGACGCCTCCATTTCAGAGCGGAATTCTAGTAACAGAAGGGGAGGACCTGAGAGACTCGGTTCATGCTTGCATACTGGAGGATTGATGTCCCATCGGGAACATGCAGATAGACTTGTAAGTATTACAAAATATTACTGTTACCACTGTAATTAATGGTTAGGATGTCTAAAATTTATCTCATTACCATAGAGGAGGATGGGAATGTTACTTGTGTGAGGAGTTTGCATTGTTGTTGAATGTTGGATGGTAGCATAGTCTCGAAATTTGAAGTGTTTTTCTGTCTTTGTATACAGGAGGTATGCTCCAAATATAGGGGAAACCCTGCAGAAATTTTAGTAAAAACTTGTACGAATAGTCAATAAATTATAGTTCGTCTTTAATTCTTTTTATTTTTGCAGGGAGCATCGATGGGTCGACCGGCTACCCATGCTGAGGTATTTTTACACACCCACACCAATAAGCATGATGGTCAAACGTTCGTCAATTCTCGGTCAAGGGTTTTACATGTATGTCCAAATTACTATATTTTACACATTTTAAATATTAGTTATTATTCATCGTTACTTGTTGTAAAACATTTGTCCTACGATAGGAACAAGTTCAAGATGCAATTCAGCAACGCTCACAGACTTCTGATTATGTTGATGCGAATCAAATCTATTATGAAGTGGCTGGTGGTACAGACCAGCGAGGACGGGTATTTGGCTTAGGTTTTTTGGCCAAATCCTGTTACTCGCATTCCTCAAGTTCAAGTACTGCCGCATCTAATAGACGGTCTGCATCCAGGGAAGTACTGGAACTTAGGAATACTGTAAGTGAGCTGAGATTTGAATTGCAACAGTCATAGACTCGATGGCAAGACTCAGAGGCTCGATGGCGATAATCTCTCGACTTCATATCTGAGCTACGCAATGAGATGGCAAATTTGAAGGGTATGGTCGCCTCGTCATCGCAGCAGTCTGATCGTACTTCTCAGCCGCCGCCGCCACCATCAGCTTAGTTATGATTTTGTATTAGACATATATGGATATTATTTTATTAAATAATTACTAACTTTATAATTAGCACAATTATTAAATTCGACTATTATTGGATATTAAAATTTAGATGTTATCTTCATTTTTTTATTATTTTGAATTTAATTTTACAGGTTATATCTGCATAAAAAAAATGAAAAATTTAAGGCCTGTTTACTTACAGAAAATAGAAAACTATTTTTTGTATTCTATTTTCTTAAAAAATTGGAATATTTATTTTCTATAGAAAATTTAGAAAACGTGTTCATTTATCAAAAAATAGAAAACTGTTTTTCTAGAATCAGAAAATGGAAAATTGAGAAAACATTTTCATTTATTAAACATGGAAAATGTTTTTTAAATTAAAAAATTGAATATGTAATATTAAGAGAAAAAATTTATGCTCTAATTTTTAAAATTCGAACAGTACATATATATACATATAATTAAATTATATGTGTATCAATATGATATCAATTAAACTAATTTTTTATAAATTGATGAACATTGTTTAAAAAAAACGACAATAATAAAAAAAATAATTTCTAATTTCTATATCGTTCCACAATTGATCAGCAATTGCCTCTCTAACTATTCCCATTTGCATTTGTTGGGATAAATCAATATTAATACCTTCATGCTGTACTCCAGCAGTGACTTCTTCAGATATTATTAAATCTTCTCTACCGTATGATATAAACAGTTGATCGGCTCTATCTTCCATTCTGATAAAATTATGCAACGTGCAACATGCAATGGGAATAAGCTTTTGTCGACGTAAAGGATAGTTTGGTATTGATTTCAAAATTGGAAATCTAGCCTTTAACACTCCGAATGCCCTTTCTATTACATTACGTAAAGATGAATGCCTCTGATTAAATAACTCATATTTTCTTGTAATTCGTCATCGCCCATGAAAGTCATTTAGATAATATCTTTCACCGCGATATGGAGCCAAAAATCCCGGTATATTGGGATAACCAGCATCCACGACATAATAATAATCTACAAATTAATATCTATGTTAATCAAATGATAATAACATAAATATATATTAAGGAAAAAATGTTAATAAAAACTCTTACCGCCACTTGGAAGGGGAAAATTATTTTCCCGTCTTGTTAATGCATCAAGAAATACTCTAGAATCATTTACTGTCCCTTCCCATCAAGTGTATACAAATGTAAATAACATATCGTGAGAACATACAGCCATAACATTTTGTGTCACAAGTGTTGCTTTTCTACCACGAAAGGTCTTTTGTTTAGAAGCTGGTGACCATGCTGTCACATGAGTACCATCTATTGCACCTATGCATTTTTTTACCAGACAAAAACAAAATATTGTAACTTACAGTTAATAATATATATATGTAGCATTATTATATACCATAAAATAACAAAATTATAATATTTAAATAATATATTATCTTACCTCAAAATATGGATACCATCTGGGATTGCTTTGAATTTCTGGCTGCACAGTAAATCTATTCACATGTTTGATCAAGTGCGTACCTAAAGTAGCCAATGCTCTAATTACCATCTTACACCATTTGTGAACAGTAGCAAGTGAATGTTGATATCGTTCCGCTATAACCTTTTGACGAAGATTATGACATAAAACTGATAAACCCATGGCCACTCCTTCTTCCACACTAACATCCCTTTTATCTTTTAATAAACCCATCAATTTCAATCTTTCACATAAATTTATAAAAACATGTGGTGCCATACGAAATCCTTCATAACACCTAGTCGGATTTCCTATAAGAACTTCAAGAATATAATTTTTTCCACTAAGTATTGATGTTCTACAAGGAAACTTTTCTATAAAATTCCGAGCCATAAAAATTCTAATTAAAAGCAAATCTAAAATCTCTTCATCCTCTTCACTACTAGAACTATCACTACTCGTTAAATACACTAAAGCTTGATTTTCATGTAAATGTTGATCCATAAATCCTGCATCATATTAAAATAAAAATAAGTTTATCAAATTTAAAGAAAAAAAATAAACAAATAAAAAAATAAAAACAAACAAATATCATATATATATTAAAAAAATTTAGATAACAAAAGTTAGGATAACAAATCGAGCTATTAGACATAATATAATTTTAAAAAAAAATATAGATTCATTTACATAAACTTTCAATCCAATCTCTTCTTCTATTGGCACGCATCAAGACAAACATTTTTCTCCATTCTGAACTGACAATTTTTCTAGTGCTTTATTATATGCAGCACTAGAAATATCTTCTATTTCTTCCAAAATATTCATGCATGCATTATAGTATATGAATCATCTTCAGAACTTGAAGCTTGATTGCTTTCCAATTTATATCTATTGGCCTTTGCTAATTTCTTTTCTGCTCTAGCAGTTAAACAAGATGCCCACATTTCCAAACATGAATTCAATTTTTCAAATTTGTGTACTTTCTTAGCTCTATTAGAGCCAGGAATATAATCAGTAGGAACTCGCTTATCTTTTGAACTACAAGCATCAGTTTTTTCACCCTCTGATACATGATGAATGCCCCTTTGAAGAAAATCTTCTTCAATTAGGCGCTCGTCATCTAAAGCATAAGGTAATTGTGTAGAAGCATGGTGCAGATACCCAGTAGCAGTGGATTTACCGAAAATTTGACCCAATGGGTCATAATACCTACACCCATTTTTCTTAAATGCTTTGAAATTCTTGTGCTTCTGCAATTTAAAAGGCATAACATTTTAAATATTAATATCTATAATATGTATGTTAATGTAAAAAATTAATAATAAAAATTAAATTGATGATATTAAAAAATTAATAATAAAAATTAAATTAATGATATTTTTACCTTGTAAAACATCTGCCAAATGTCTTCCACAGCAAATACAGTGTTTGAATTTGAATCATAAGTTACACCGGTATGCTCCAATAATTCAGTAAATTGTCGATACTTTATCCGAAGACGATTATATTTTCCCTTTAACTTTTCTACACCATATCTCTCTCCCACTACTATAAATAATTCGTCCTCCATTTCTTGCCAATCAGATGTTTTAAAAGATGGCGTTCCATTTGCATTCTTTTTTACTCTCTCGTACAAAATATTTAAAAATGCAAGTTCATTACTATCAGACCAATCTTTCGATTTTTCACCATTTCCATTCTTTCCCCCCATCTAATTATCTATATATAAAAAATTTCCATTATATAAAACATAAAAAAATTAAAAAATATTTTTAAACACATATTTGGGAATTGACAAAAAAAATAACAACAATTAAATCTTATGTGCCCAAAAAAAAGTTAAAAGACACTCAAAATGAAGGTAATGGTTATTTAAAAATATCTTAAATATATGTTATAAATAAATAAAAGGAGCATAGCAATTGTTCACAAATTTTTATTTTCTTGAACATCTTAAATTCAAAGATAATTAATTTCAGAAATAATATAGAAACAACAATAAAAATATAATGCACTGCTCATACATGCATTGGCTGCTTTATAGAATGTAAACACATCACTAATTTTCCCTATTTAATATGCAGAATATAAGGAATTATCATTCGACGGCAAAAAAGAGATATCATGTTCATAAAAGATATTCACTGATAGATAGAAAAAAAAAAAAAAAAAAAAGAAGAGCACTATTTATTAGCACTGGTATTTAATCAAAATGAAAAATATAACAGCTTTGACAAAAACATCAGCTGAAGTGAAAATAATAGAAGTGCAGAAGCATAAATATGGGATAACGAAAACAGACACTTTGGCAATGCTTTATTGGAAATGAAACAACATCAGACATGTCATGGTCTAGGATCCAGCACATTGCCTCCATAACAGAGCATACGTTTCCAAATTATCAACATTCCCACTTTAGATGAAGTGAAATAACCAACAGAAGCTGCATCTGACATGCCCATTTATAAATTAATTCCATCAGTGTATATCAATACAATCTTTTAGTGTATACCATTTAGAGAGAAAAAAAACCTAGGAGTTAGACTGCAAATATAAAAGGCTATGGTATAGATTCATATCAACGATAGATAAAATGCCTGTGCCAGCAAAATCTGCAATTTCCAGCATTTCACAAGAAAAAAGGCAAGGAACAATCCTAGAATAATTAGAACAAAAACCAGATGCAACTAAATTCAATAGAAGCAGCGTTTCAGTGGGATATTTACAGACACATCAGCAATTTCACTAGATGGAATGGATGAAACTAGCAAATCTCAAACTGCAGTACCAAGTCAGCTGAAGAGCATTATCAGCTGGAAGAATGCTCAAGTAGTTATTAACTTATCAAACATCAAGATTTGAAATATCACTTTTAAATTCTACAAGTCTTGCAAATATGAAAATCAAATAAATTGTTTAAACATAAGTTGGAATTAAACACTCTGCCAAAACAAGTTGCAATTTTATTTTGCTTTCTAATAATAAATCATTAGTTGGTGCTAGAAAAATATCCTCATCGGAATTGCAATGAAGCATGGCCTATGTCACTAAAATGTTTGTTTTGTTATAAATTATTCTATAGTTCTTAATTAAGCAATCAAAGCTAGGAACTTGCCATGTTAATTTTTCATTTCAAGACTTAATAAATTCAAGCATTATACTCAAATAAGCAATAATTAAGAAAAGTAATCACAAATAATTAAGAAAAGTAGCAACAAATAATAAAGGGGCAAAACTGCAAATATACCATTCTACACTTTAACAACTTAAATCAAAATAAAAACATGAGCAATCTTCTCTAATCCTTCAATATCAAATTTCTAGATAAATTCTCAAGAACAGCAGTGAGGAAAAGCTAAAGAGAGAGAAAAATGAAAAAAAAAAAGTTACACTTACCGAATACTGTGGCCGATAAAAGCTTGGATCAGTGGTGGCTTAGAGCTGAAACAGAGACCTTAGAGCTACTGCAATGGCTTCTTCCCTACATGTTTAGAAAATTTAGACAAGATCTAACAATGATATAAAAAGATAAAATCACAAACAAACCTGAGTTTCCACCAATAGCCTATCAAATTTAACTACAAAAGATTAGAAATTCCATATAAATGGAAAGTAATCAGTAAAACCCAACTTCAATAAAGAAAACAGAGTAGAAACGAGGATGGTGGGATTATGAGTTGATTTCGGAATGGTTGGTAAAGAATCCCGTGTTTTCCTTATGGAGAGATTTTGGATTTGGTTGAGAAGAGAATCTGGTAGAAAGAAAGCAATTTTTTAAAATTGAAGAGATATAAGCTGATTTGAGCTTGATTTGTTGTTGATTTCTTGGAGAAGAAATAGGAGAATTGGGTAGCAAAGAAAAAGAAAGAAAAAAAATTACTGGGATTGGATTCATAAACGATTTTGACGACATAAATTTAAAATCCCGTGTTTTCTCTGTGTTTTCCAATAGGAGAAAAATTTAGAAAACATATTAAATTCGGTTTCTAATTTCTGTTTAGTTTTAGAAAATAGGAAAATGGTTTTTCTATTTTCTATTTCAGAAAAATAACTATGTTAAACATATTTTCAATTTTCCATTTTCTATCTCTATTTTTTATGAAAAATTGGAGTAATTCTCCACAAGTGAACACGCCCTTAATTTTTAAATTTTCTTCACTTTCCCGACGGAAACTTCCGTCGGGAATTTCCCGACGGAATGTGGTCTTCCGTCGGGAAAATTTCGACGGAATGAGTTCTTTCGTCGGAAAATTTTCCGACGAAAATTCCGTTTTCGTCGGGAAATTTTCTGACGGAAGACCACATTCTGTTGGGAAATTCCCGACGGAAACTCAATTTTCGTCGGGAAATTTCCCTACGTCTAATATGCCGACAGAATCATTTTCCGTCGGCATTTTCATTTCCCGACGGAAATTACTTGTTTTCTGTCGGTAATTTTCGTCGGAAAATCTGTTTTTTCTTGTAGTGTATATCAATTAACCATCCGTCGATTTTTAAAAGTAAAAACTGTAATTTTAAATTTTTGATTTAATTAATCTAAAATCGGTTTGATTTTCAATCAAATTTTCTAACTGCACCCAAAAAAAATAGTTAATTAAATTTTTGCTGTGGGATTGATCAGCTAAAATTTTCATTGATTACCAAGATTAATTACCACATTATTCTTCTGGATATTGAAGGGTTGTAAAAGAACCATGAAGGTAGGCTTGTTGGATCTGAACAGTCTTGCAGCTTTGATTACCTCTTCATTTTCTTTGCAAGATTTTCCAAATCCGACAGCATATGACGCTCCACCATCATTACCAATTTCTTCATTTCCAGCTCCACATGAAATCAATTCATTTTACATTCTTATTAGTACTTATTAATTAGTGATTGAAGCAAAATTAATTAATTATCATTACCTCTTCTTCTCTTTGCCCTGCCAAGATTGTGCCTATTTCCTGCTTCTTGAAGCTTCTTTGATGAAGCAGCAGCTCTCTTTTTTCTATAAGCATAATCATAAGAAGAAAAACTTGACTTGGAGGATGCAGAAGACGAGTCTGAAATTTACATAATCTCACGAGAATCGTCCTCAATTTCATTGTCATGGTTAGTTTTGAGGTTACAAGCTGACGGGTGTATAGGTTGGAGTTTGGGAAGAGTAATTGATCTCATTATGTATGCGGACTTCAAAGGTGGATGAACTTTTGTAAGTAAAATAGAGAAAATAGCCAAGAACAATAGAGTAATGCTCCACAAAGCTATGCCATTTAGGTCCACCAAGCCAAATCTGGTTCTTCTCTTTTAATACTTCTATTTCCCATGGAGAACCATCAGGGCAAATTAGCACTGCTTCGTAGTCAAATTCACTGCCAAAACTTCTCAGAAACATCAAGGGAAGCATCTGCAAGTGTAGATGCATTTGGTTTAAGCAATAATCCAAATTACTCTTAATTAACCAGTAAAAACAGACCCTTTGTACTCTCAAATTTGCAAAAATAAAACAGACCACTGTTAAGCAACTTATATAATAATAAGGCCATAAGCTCTATCCTAACCATACACTATAAACACACATTAAGCACCTTATTTACTACATTCTCCACTAACAATAGTTTCATTACTAATGGCATTTCACATAATGAAGATCTGTGGCTATATATTGCGATTGTTTTAGCTCAAATTGCTCTTAATATGAGTTGATTTTCATCTGGGGTAAGCTCTAAATATATATACGGGTTCATACTTTATTTAGTGTACTGCCAAAACACCATTTACTTTGTATTTCCTTACGAAAAAGGTTCTTGCTTGATGTTCTTTTTCTTGTCTACTAGAAAGGTGAAAACTTGACTACTTACTTCTCTTGTTTACTCACCGAGTTTGGATTTTTATGTCTACTAACAAAAAGAGCAAGAAATGAAAGCCAAGAATCACAAAAAGCCACAACCTTTACTTCTTCCATAATTTCTAAAAAAGAAAAAAAAAAGGAGCTTGAAAGGCTACCCATTTTTTGGCTGACAGATCTTCTTCACCAAGCATTACTTTGAAGAAACGAAGAGGAAAACTTGATGATGACACCGCCAAAGATGGAGGCTTCCGGTGGGTATTCTCACCGGAACTCCTTACTCCGTTCAGGCGAGGTATTAAAAATGGCGGGTATTCTCTTGATGAAGAACAACACACTTTTTCTTTTTTGTCAAATGAAGAACAACACAATGCTCTGATTGCTTTAGTTTGGTTGTACGTAGAGGAGTTTGATTTTATTTTAGGAAGTTAAGAAAACCTCGAAGATGAGCATGTGATAAAAGCTATCCTAAATTAGTAGTTGAGCCCGCTTTATTAATTACATTACAATAACTAAAACAAAGAGCCACGATGACAAAGATATTCTGCGATTTTTACCTGCAAAGAATCAGAATTTTGAGATATAGTTTCCATAATATTAAGTAGTTTTACGATTTTTGCAGTAAAGACGTGAGAAGTATTTTAAATAAGTATAAAAGTGGTTTGGCATTTTTTTTTTAATAATGTTTTGAATTTGAGTTTTATTAATGAAAAAATTCAACATTGTGGGAATTTTATCAAGCCACTGGAATTGGATAATACCAGTAAAGTAAAATAAGAGAGAAGGCAGGTTAGGCGTAAGGATACCATATCATTTTCACATGCAAAGAAGAAGCATTGTTTTTGGAAGACCAAGGAGCAGATTTGATTTCATGTAATTTGCTGGCTTAGATGGCCATGGGCCGGTCTTGGTTCTGTTTGGCCCAGACCTATCAAAGCCCACCCAAATATAAATTGGACTCAAGAGTGAGTGCGAGCTAACTCAGTTGGAGCAAGCCTATATCCTATAAAAATAAAATAGAGGAAATTACACTAAATACAATCTTTTAATTTTTCTTTCATAAATACCACTTTTGTTAGTTGCCTTTCATATTTATTATTTCCTTGTTAATTATGTTACATAAATACCCATTTTATACTTTCCTTGTTAATTATATTACATAAATACCCATTTAAAATGCATTTTCTGCTTTCTCTTTCAGTCTTTCCCTTTCGTTTTCGCTCCTTTGTTTTGTTTTTATATATTTTCCTTTTCCTCCCTCATTTTCTTTTTACAAATGATCTTTGGTTCTATCGTTTCACTATATCATCTGATATAGATTTTAGGTTTTTGAAAATTATCTCTGTTTAATCAATCCTCAGTTTCTGTTTAATCCTTCATCTTAGATTCACACTCTCTGTTTCTATTTAGTTTCTGTATTTGATCGATTCTAGACTACGGAAGCTTTTCATCAAATTAATCATTCACCGTCCGAAATCGACATTCATCGTATGAATATTGGTGATATATGATTAACCAGCAAGTTATTTATCAATGTAATTCTGTTTTTACGTTTCTTAATTGCATTTGATTTTTACTGAAGTTTTTGATGGAGGTGATGACTCTTAAAATTTTATTTTATTTTCATACGGTTTGTAACAACCCGAAATATACTTTAGAAGGATTTGTGCATATTGAGAATAAATGGTGACCAAAGTTATGCAAGTTGTAGTGTTGGATGTATCGAATGGACAATTTAAGAATTAATGCAAAAGTTTCGGCGACTGCGGTCAAATATAAAATTACGAAGTATGAAATTAGGACTTGATTGAAAGGATAAAATTAATTATGTGGGCCAATATTAGGAATTATATTAATGGATGCCAAATGTAATAAGAGAAAAGAGTTATGGACTAAATAGGAAAATTGACATAAAAATCTAATTTGGGCTTATAGGAAGGTGACATGTGGCATTAGAGATGGGATTGAAGTGGGTGAGGTATTTAAGAAGAGAGAGAAGTGAGTGAGGGGTAGATTTTCTACTCACCCTTACATTTGTCCCTCTTCTTCCTCTTCTTCTTTTTCTTTCTTTGCCGTTTCCCTTTCTCTCTAATTGCCAGTTTTAAGATGTTGATGATGGAATTTTCAAGTCCAAGTGTTTAAGTGAGAGATTTGAGATGGAAAGGTAAGTTATGAGTTTAATTTCTGCAATTTCTCTTTGATTAAGTAGAAACCCTAAGTAACGTTATGTGTTTTTAATGAGGAAATTGGATTAATATAACTATGGAAGAGTATGGAAGCTGCAACCATTTAAGCTAATAGGAGCAAAGGAGTTCGAGGTTTGGAAAATTTATGAGTTTATGCAGTAAATTTCTGGTTTTGTTATTTGGAGATTTTGATGATGTTAATAGCATGATGTAATTGTATTTAATGGTATAAAAGTTGGGTTTTGTGTTAATTATGAGGTTTTGAATGAACGATTTGTGTTGTGTTGAAGTTTGATTTGAATGAGAGTTTTTGGGCATGATTTTGGAAGAAAAGGATTTCTGTGGAATTGTGGAGATCTGAAAAAATACGACTCTGTTGCGAGCGCGACTCCGTCACGAGCGTGATAGAGCCAGCGATTCCAGCATCTCGTAGGCAGCTGAGCTCTTAGCTCTCAGTGGAGGACCTATTCGAGTCGTGACAATCTTCACGACTCGGCATGATTTTGGCTGTCACGAGTAGTTATGAGGGAGCACAAGTCGTGACAGTAAGCTAACGTCACGAGTCATGCAATGGAGCACGAGTCGTGTCACTGAGCACGACTCATGACAGCTTCCTCTCCTCCATTTGCCTGCCCTTTGTTCTTTTGATATGTTGGATGAGTTTTGCCTTCACGAGTCATGACATTGAGCACGACTCGTGACGGCCCGCCTGGGATGCTTTTGTCGCGAGCGCGACACCCATCGTGAGCGCGACAGACCTTTTTGCCTAAAAATGTTTTTGCTAAGTTCTTATTTGCATGGTTTCTCACTTGTGTTATGCAAATATGACTTTAAATGGAAATTATTCAAATGTTCTTATTTATGGTAATAATTGAAATATGGGAATTTTATCTATTGCTATCGTTTGAATGTATATGTATAAGGTAATGCAAACTTATTTATTAAGTTTAAATGAGTGCATGATACCTAATAACGTGAATATGTTTAATATGTTGTATGAATCTTTCGACCCATGAAAGAATGCATGATTAGCTTGAATATAATACGTATGATTAGTGTAAATTGATGAGCAAATATATGAATGCATGTGCCTATATGAAAATAAAAGAATGTTATAAGTATTATATAACGAAGTTAAAATATATAGCCTGCATGAGTTAGTCTGTGGATAGATAGGCATGCCTATAGAATTCTGATAGCTGCAGCCGCTCTGTTTTGGGCCTTGATCAGGTCCCCATTTGGATCCTCGCGATCCTCAATGTGTACGGATCTTGTTTAAGATCCCCCAATGTGAAAGTATTTTCAAATGAGAAAATGAAAGATGTTGCTTTTCGATTGTACCCTCGGGTACCCCAATGTGTTCTGTTCACTCGCTTATCCACCCCTTTAACTTAGCAGGCAATTAAAGAGTAAAAGAATGTGAATAAACTGATAAGTTCTTTGATGAATTGCAAAAAGACGTGTGAATAAGCAATGAATGTGTTTGTTGATATATAAATTATATATATATATATCCTTTGAACTTGTGCTTCACTTATGTGTTTCTGGATCCTTTATGGACTCTTACATGAGATAGTGTGGTACCTTCGGGTACTTATGCATTTTTGTATCCTAATTTAATGTCAGTTAAATAAAAAGAGATGTGGCAAATAATGTTTGTTCTACTAGGCGTTTATGAATAAATATTGACAGCATAAGAATTTGTATGTGGAAAATGCATGTTATTAATCTGTTTAAAAGTTGTGAGTATGATTGTATATATGAAGTCTTTGTAGAGAATTTTTGAAGTGATATGTGTATTTGCTACAGTCAACTATGCAGTAAATGAACTATATATATATATATATATATATATATATATATATATATATATATATATATATATATATATATATATGTATGTATGTATGTATGTATGTATGTATGTATGTATGTATGTATGTATGTATGTATGTATGTATGTATGTATGTATACTCGTTTATATGTTTGAAATGAGAATACATGTATGTTATATATTATTGCCTATTGGACCGTAGCCTGGATATCTACTGTAAGTATATTAGTAAGAAATTTATGTGCGTTGTTTGTTGGTGCCCCATGAGTACGATAATGATCTGCATATATTAGTTAAGGGAAATAAAGTAGTAAGCATGATATAGATAACTGGACTTAGGGAATGAGTTAAGTTTAATTTTGAAATATGTGTATAAAGGTTTTCTGTAAAATTACGTGGTTCTGATTCCCAACAATAGGGATACGTAGGAAGCTTGGGATAATTATTTCGAGCCCGAACCAAATCTGAGAATTGAAGTGTTTTGGTTTTCAACAATGTAATGGATAAAACAAATGAAATGTTTTGACTTAAGTATCGATTCTATAATCTGCATGATTTTGAAAATATTATAATAACGGGAATTTCTAAGTCTTTTTTACTTTAGCAAGCAAAATGCATTTTTATAGTATATGACGTATAATTATCTCTAAGATTAATTAATCGAATTAGCCAAACGAAGAGCATGTATAATGCATTTGTGATTAAAAAGTAATAAAGTATTTTTCGGATTATAGCGTACGAGATGTATATGCGTAGGAAATTGCTAATGTTTACGTATGAAAATGATGATGTCAATATGTGGTAACTCTATGCTTGCGTATATGTTGCTGCTATATGTATTTGTTTTATCAACCACTGTGAGTGGCTGGTTATTATATGTTTATCCCCGCTAAGCTTTATTGCTTAGCACGAGTGTTTTTCGTGCAGGTTAAGGAGATAGAAGTTAGTTCGAGTGGTCCGCTGTAGCTTTGGCCAACAAGTCGATAGAAATTGTAGTAGGCATTTTGTTATTGAATTTCGAAATGTAATTAAGTTTCTTTATGTGTAGTTTGTCGGGTTGTAATAATCGTTGTGTGTGAGTTATAGTTTGCTGGTGATATAAGCATGTGATGGGTTGCTTTTAGTGGTTTAGTTCTAAGAAATTTTATTATTCTGTATTCTATTATGCTTTCGTGTGGTAGCATCCTCCATTCACCGTGGCTCTCTGCCTGCGTATTCCTCTGTATGCTATGTGTAGGAGTTGGGGGTGTTACACGGTTCTTATCCTATATGTCACGAGTCGGCACGAAAGTGACAACTTGTGACGCTGAATATTTTACAATGTGACAATAATTATATACCGTTACGAGTCGGCACCATGGTGATGACTCGTAACGCTTAGCTTCTGTCACGAGTCAGCACCAAGGTGATGACTTGTGACACTAATTTTTTTTTTTTATTGAATGCATTTGGAACTTCTCTTAACTTTTAAAATTTTTGGTTTAATTTATTTCCTTCTCCTGTGAAATTATGGTTTAATATTTTTTAGAAATTAACTATGATTTATATGTGTATTTTTATAGGATATTACAATGATGGAAAATGAAGGAATTCTAGTTTTGATGCAATATGATGGAAAATTGAGTGAACGAAATGAGTACTGAGATTTTCAAGTTGATGGAATACTAATTCCATCAGTTTGCAGGTTTGATAATTTTGTGGATTTAATAAGTAAACAGCTGAATAGAGGCATTAAAAATAACATATTGGACATCAAATATGCTATTGGAGATGGATATCCACCACTTAAAATAAAAGATGATGTGGCACTGCTCTTCTATTTGGGGTTGAAAATCAAAGAACCATGTTTCAAATCATATCCATTATGCATTACAAAAATGGAAATCTGTGAAACAGGTAATTTACTGAAATTGCCTTTGACAATTTTAAATATTATTGTGATGCTGCTATTGTTTGAATTTGTGGATCTAGTAAAAAAACTACTTGGTACACGCGATGAGAATAATGGTATTGTTTTGATTATTTTGGTGACATTGCTGCTCCTCTCTGCTCTCTCTCTCTATTTTTTTATTTTTTTAGTCACTTTTAATATTCAATAAATTTTCTTGTTTTAATTAATTATTTAAATATTTTTATTATCGGAGAAAACTCCAAAACAGTTTCAAGCGATCTTGGAATGATAGAAGTTGAACCTGAAGCAACAAGTTTAATATTGAATGAAGATATACAACCTGTCAACCAGGATGAAACAATTGTAGACATAATGAACTATGTTAGTTTGGTGAGCAAAAAAACTGTTGACATTTTGAATAACAAAGGCAAAGAGGTAGAAGGAGATGTAGAAGAATTTATGACAAATCCAATGGTTTCAAGAATTAAAGTTGGATAGAAACAACATTAAGCCTTTTTGTAATAAATAATTATTTTCAATTCAAGGCGTATAGATCATGTGAGAGAAGATATGATATTTGTTGCTTGGATGAGGTATGTCCATGGCAATTAAAAGCTTCAAAACAAAGGAATACTAGGATGTTCAAAATTAGAGCATTCAAAGCTACTCACTCCTACAGTTTGAAGCTAAGGTTAAGCAGTAAAAGGCAAGCAACATCAGCTATTATTACTTGTTTGATCAAATCAAAATATGTGGATGTGAAGACTGTGTACACACTGACTGATATAATGTGAGATATGAGAGATGAACATGGAGTGAATATCAATTATATGAAAGCTTGGAGGTTAATGGAAAGAGCTATGGATATTATTAGAGGTAACCCATGTGATTCATATTCATTATTATCAAGGTATTTGTATATGCTTCAAAAGACAAATTCTGGTTCTGCAATTCATCTAGAGATACAAGATAACTTGTCATTTTTATATCTGTTCATTGCTTTAGATGCATTAGTTAAAGGTTGGAAATATTGCTTGCCAATAATAGTTGTGGATGGTACATTTTTAAAGGCAGCATATGGAGGGACTTTAATAACAGCATCAACTCAAGATGCTGGTGGAAAAATATTTCTTTTAGCTTTCTGCATTGTTGATTCAGAGAATGATGCTTCTTAGGAGTGGGTTTTTAATAAATTTAGACAAATATATGGGATAAGAGATCAAATGTGCATCATATCTGATAGGCATGAAAGTATACATACAGCAACTGCAAGAGTATATCCTGGTGTTCCTCATTGCATTTGTGTATATCACTTATTGAATAATGTGAAAACAAAGTTCAAGAAAAACTCGAAGAAACTTAAAGATTTATTATTTAAAGCAGCCGAATCATACACAAATGAGGATTTTGATTATTATATGAATGAAATGAGAAAGGTTGATGGTAGAATACCGGAATATCTGTCTATGGTTAGGTATGAGAAATGGTCGAGATTGCATTCTATGAATAACAGGTATTCAACTATGACCTATAATATTGCCGAGTCAATGAATGCTGTAATCAAAGCAGCTAGAAATTTATCGATAACAGGATTAGTTGAGTACCTGTGCAATTTGACTCAATAATGGATTTATGCAAATAGAAATATAGCCATGTCAACATTCACAAAACTAACTAAAAAGTATGAAGAACAGTTGAAGAAAAATTACATTTCATCTGTGAGAATGAAGGTTAGATCGTTATTTCTTTTTTATCTATTTATTTTTATTTTTATAGAAGGCAATGGTTGTCATTTATTTATATTTTTTCATATATAAGAAGCACGTTTATAAGTTCTTGATAATATGTGAAGTTTATTTGGCTATTAAATAATTAAAATATTTTTGATATAAAAAACATGAGATTATATACTTTTAGTACAAGCATAGTACACATCTAATACACGTATAGTAGATAACTAGTACACATATAGTATACAACTAGCACACGCATAGTATATTTGTAATATACACAGAGTATACAACCACGAATTTTATGCTTGATGTTGCTGTTGCTGTATTTTTATGATTTGCAGTAGGTGTAGCCGGTTATTTATGCTTGATGTTTCTGTTGATGCTGCTAGATAGTTTTGCTTCTTCTTTGCTTTTGTTGTTGATGGAAATAATGGATTTATGTTTTTTCGGTTGTTGTAGGTAATACCATCTAATAGTGATATTTTTAGCGTCTTAGTTTAAGAAAAAACATATAGTATAAACTTTAAAGAAAGAGTATGCACTTGCAACAAGTTTCAAATGGATGGATTACCATGTGCACATGCTTTAGCAGTAATAAATGAAAAGCATATGGACTGTTACGAGTACTGCTCAAGCTACTAAACCAAAGAGACAATGTTAGCAACATATGAAGCAATTGTGCATCCTATTGATAATCAGATGTATTGGAACATTCCAAGTTATATTGGAGAGGAAATTATACTACCACCAATAGGAAAACTCAAATCAATAAGACCTAAGAAGAGGAGAATCAAAGCAGGCTGAGAGTCAAATATCAAAATAAGATGCAGCAAATGACATAAATACGGGCACAATCGAAAGACATGTAGAGATATTCCTAAATAGTGATGATACAATTTTTTTTTAATTTTTGCTGTTGTTTCATTCTTTATATAAAATATATTATTTACAGCAAATATGAAAAATACAAGCACAATCAACAGACATGTAGAGATATTTCTTATAAAGTATTGATAATTGTTTAAAATTGTTCACATAAATGAAAATGATATTTCAGTTTCTGATTGTAATTGATGCTAAAAGGTCTTTGTTGTGATGGGTATAGTTGCTCACTTCCTTTGATATAGGTGGCAGGTTATGGGATCAGTATTTTCTGTCATGACTCGTGACCTTCGTGCCGAGTCGTGACACTGGATTTTTCTTTCGATCACGAGTCGCTACCTTCATGCCGAGTCGTGATGCTTGGCCTCTGTCACGAGTCACAACCTAGGTGCCGAGTCGTGACATCCTCCTTGCTTTCTTATTTTTTACCCTTAAGCCCAATTTTAGCCAACTGTACTCCAGGTTAAATAATCCCTACAAAATACACAAACTAAATTAAAACACGTAAAAACCACATATGAATCCATCAAATGCAAATATAAGAAGTGTCACTTTTTAAGAAATTCCCCCACACTTAAACCTTGCTTGCCCTCAAGCAACAAATTAAAGTTAAGTAGAGAAAATGAAGCCGTAAATTTATCTTCTACAAAATAAATATAGCCATCCCACAAGTCATTTTTAATTATGAAAGACGTTAAGGAAGAGAAGGTTAATAATTAATCTTCCAATGCTTAATAATGATAGAGAAAATAAGTTGCATAGTATACACAGTAAAGTTAGCAAATGATCTCAATTAATTAGGAGCAAAACCAAGAATATAAAGTCAAGATGCCAACCAAACTAATTGCTTAGGATTTCAGTTCTCAACCTTAGGATTCTAAGAAAAAAAAAAGCAGCCATTAGGACAAAAGGGAAGCACACGCACTCACTCACATTTCTCATGGCCTTTTTAGACAACTTTTTTTTTCTAGTGGGTGCATTTTATGCTCCATCCCACTGTTTATTGTATATATTTTTCTATTTTTGACATCACACGCTCTTTCCTCCGAATGCAAATGAGGAGCACACTCACTTACACACAACTTACTTGAAATACATGACACAAATATTTTATTTCATTTTTTTTCTTTTTTTTAGATTGTCCTCATCCATTATTGAAAAGTGAGTTACTTGTATTATGGCTATATTTTCCCTTAGGCTACTTGAATCCTTAAAATCTAAACTTAAATACTTACCATCATAGCTATAAGCATAGTTAGAAACTTGACTAAACTTTCTAAAATCTTGAAAATAATAAAAAGAGATAATCAGAAAATCAACCATATATACTAAATGAAACTTTAAAACTCTACCAATTGAGCATTAGAAGTTAACTAATAACATAACTTTAACATATAACCCCAAACAAAATCAAGATGACTTAAAAAAGAGACTACTTATTAATGTGGAGAGAATAAAAACATGCAGAAAAGGAAAACAAAATACTCCCCTCAATCTTCGGAAGGCGATGGTGAAGGAGACTCGATCTAATAACTCGAATAAGTAAAAAATTGATTTATACTCCATCTTCCGCTGCCTGCGTTCAAGTTGACGATTAAGAGCTGCCATATTGGTAAGCTGGTCTTGCAATGCTCTCTGATTATTAGAAGCTGCTGCAGAATGGGCATATTACAATTGGAAGAGGTTCCAGCATCTGCTGGCAACTGAAAAGTATCACGAGAATCATAATTTGAAGAATCGTTCGCAGTAGGCTCTTCAACAAGTTCCAAACCCTTCCAACAAGATCTAGATTTTCCAGGAATTACTCGAAATGATGCATCGACCACCTCACCATGCACAAATAATTGCTTAGTGAAATAACTACATTCCATGACACGATGAAAATCATCAAGGTTAATGTGATAATTCTTAGCAATGATGGAAATGACGTGTCCATGAGTTAAAGGAGCATCCTTTCGTGTAGAATATGCCAATAATTGATTAAAAATCCAACAAGTTCAACTAACCTTCTTTTTATTATGAACACACCACATTAAAAATAATTCTTGAGCAGAAATTCTGTTAGTTTCAAATTTGTGAAAAACAACACGAGAAATAATTTTATGCAATAACCAATATTTCAAATCCTTAATGAACATAGACTTGCCCCTCTTAGGCTGAAATGGAGTTTGTAAATCAGTAAAAAATGTCCAAAACTCATTCAACTTAAAAGCGGGCAGGGGGGTGTTACACAAACCATCTTGCTTAAAACTAAAGGACTTATGCATGAAAAAGTATGTGAGTTTGTGTTGTATCCCACACAATCTATATTTCAGGATACGTGAATTTTCAGAATTAACTTCCAATATAGTATAAAACTCAAGTAGTAAATCTATATAAGTATGCTCATGCATGGATACAAATTTAAGAGGGCCACATGAAGTTAACATTTGAGTTACAGAATCTAGCTTACCAGCATGTTCAAGCAAAGTTATTAGAAAATATTTACATGCCACAATGTCCCTATACCTCATATTTTGAAACCGTCTACCTTCCTCATGTGTGAAGATGGGAAAAAGGTGTCTTGTAAATGGCTTGCAAGTTCTCTTCCTCATCGCGAATTTCTTCTACCTACCTTGGAGAAGGTGGGTTCTTGGTTCTCGCCATGATGGACAAAAACTGGAAAGGAAAAGGGAAAACCTAATCGAGAAGGAGTGAGGAAAACGAAAAAGAAGAAGAAGGAAATGAAGAAAAAAAGAATGAAAGAAACAAAATAGAGAATTAAAAGGAATTAGAAAGAAAGGAGATTGGAGTGAAAAGGACGGAAAAGATACGTGGAAAGAAATAAAGTAGAAAAGCCAAAGAAAAAAATGTTGGAACTCTAAAAAGGAACGAAAGATATGGGCACGGGAAATGAAAGAAGGCTGCAGGAATAGAAAGAGAGAAAAGGTTTGATATGAAAGGTCATAACTCTTGGAATTTTGGGGAAAAGGGACGAAATAGACAGAATATTTTCAACAAAAAATGAAACAATTGAAAAAGGGGATTGAAAAAGGGTAATTTAGGAACATCGACACGAAAAAGGAATTCATGACGAGGAGGGCATGAGTCGGCACAACGATGCCGACTCGGCACCAATACTCTCTGTCATGAGTCGGCACGATGTTAACGACTCGTGACGTTGAATCTTTTACCTTGGATGATTCGTCACATTCCTGCCAACTCGTGCTCGTTGGTCTCTGTCACGAGTCAGCACCATGGTGACCACTCGTAACGCTTAGCATCTGTCATGAGTTGGCACGTATCTGACGACTCATGACACTAATTGTTCCTTACCCATATCTTTCCCCGTACGTGGCCCACAGTATACATTTAGTATAAATCTAGTATATGCATAATATACTAAGCACAATATATATCTAGTACACATCTAGTATACATATAATATACATTTAGTATATCTACAATATACATCTAGTACACATCTAATATACATTTAATATACATTTAGTACACATCTAGTATACGAACAATATACATCTAGTATACGTCTAATGTATATCTAGTACAAATATAATATACGAATAATATACATATAGTACACATATAATATACTCACAATACACATCTAGTATACACATTATATACATCTAGTATACGCATAATATACATCTAGTACACATCTAGTATACGTATAATATATATTTAGTATATGCCTAATATACGCACAATACACATATAGTATACGCACAATATATATCTAGTATACGCATAATATACATCTAGTACACATCTAATATACGCACAATATATATCTAGTATACGTACAATATACATCTAGTATATACCTAATATACATCTAGTACACATATAGTATATGCATAATATATATATAGTACACATCTAGTATACGTACTATATACATCTAGTATACGAACAATATACATCTAGTACACATTTATTATACGCACTATATACATCTAGTACACATCTAGTATACACATAATATATATTTAGTATACGTACAATATACATCTAGTATACGTCTAATGTATATCTAGTACACATATAATATATGAATAATATACATATAATACACATATAATATACTCACAATACACATCTAGTATACATATTATATACATCTAGTATACGCATAATACACATCTAGTATACATCTAGTATACACACAATATATATCTAATATACTGATAGGAGCTTAATTGAGTTATAATATAGTATTTATTTTGTATAAGTTTATGTAATTAATCATGCAATTGTGTATAAAATGTGATGTGATATGTTAGTTTATGTTTATTTGTATTAGTTGAGTGTTTATTGTGTTTATTATTGTTTTTAGGTGAAAAATGAAGAGAAAGATGAGAGGATCACGAGAGAGGAGAAAGGTCACGTCTCATACAAAGAGTCACGAGACATAAGCATAGGTAACGAGACGTGACTGGATCAAGAAGAACGAAGAAGTGGAGGAAAAGAAGAGAAGAAGCTGAGAGAGAAGCGTCACGCGACGTGAGCGGAGGTGGCGACTCGTGACGACACAGAGAGGCCAGGAAAGAAAGGGAAAGAGAGAAGAAGAGAAGAGAAAGGAGACGACGAGGCGAGACGTGAGCGCCAGTCATGCCACGCACACGCGAAGACACGCCGTGATGGGGAGTAACGAGTCGTGACTGGCCAAAGAAGGAAGAGAAAACCGAGAGAAAGAAAGAAAGAAAGAAAAAAAGAAGGAGCGCGTTCTGTCGCGATCGCGACACTGTTGCGAGCGCGACAGAAACGACCGTTGGGGTAGTTTTGAGCCAAAAGTCATTTGAAAAGTCACTTTCTTTCACCAAACTTTGCAACCATTCTCAAGGGACACAATCTTTAAATTATTATCTATAAATATGTAATTTAACTGTAATTTTAGAAAGATGAATTTTAGTTAAGTAATTTTTCTGTATTTTGCAAGACAGATTTTTCTTAGTAAAATTTCTATTTAGTTTTATGTTTTGAAAAAAGAAGATCAAGGAGAAGAAAATCTATTTCAAGAGATTGAGAAAAGGGTTGAAAGGCTTCTATCTTATTCTCTTATTTTTAATTCTTCTCCAATATTTCAATGAATATCATTTCAATGAATTCGAATGTTATAATTCTTTCTATTTCCATCTACTTTTATAGTCTTTTATTGTAGATTCTCTATTAGTATATTTTGCATAATCTTTACAAGTTAAAGTAATTCGAGAGTTTGCTTTATCTGACATCTAATAGAGATTCATTATTAAGATATATTTGAGAGATCGGTATATTGAGATAATTGTTATAGGTTAGTGTCTATTCTTAAAATATGTAATTAGAAACCTCTAATTCATTAATGAAAATTGTGAGTTAGAATTTTAATTATATGTTTTAGGCATTTTAATTCATGTCGAGAGAGTGAGTTAAAAATTTATTCTAACTTGGCTTGCATAAAAAGATGAAAGATGTTAATCAAAATGATGGAATCAAGTTCATTATCTTTAATTCTTCATGATTTATTTTATCTTCTTTTGACTATCATTAACTAGGTATATTTAGTTTACATGTTAGATTAGATTAAAATCAACTTTTAATCATTGTAAATAAGATTAAAATCAATTAGTAATAGTGTGTAAAAACGTTCCTCGTGGGATCGACATCTTAAGTACTATTGCGGTACACCGTATACTTGCGGTATAATTAGCATCTATAGAAAATGCTCAACAAGTTTTTGGCGCCGTTGCCGGGGAACGGTTGTTTGCCATTATGAAAATTGATTTATGATTTTGGATTACAATATTTTGTTTTGTTTTAATTTGTTTGTGTGTTTAAGTTAATTTTGTGTTTTGTTTTTGGTTTTACAGGATTTAGAAGTTCATGCCTAGTACAAGGAGTTCTTTAGAAGAGCTTGAACCCTTAAATCCTGAAATTGAAAGGTTTTTGTCAAGTAGCCGGAAATCCAATAAGAAAAAGAACAAGGATAGGAGATCAATTATCATGGCTGAAGAAAATCCACCAAGACTCATGGACTTTGCCACACCTGCTTTGAGTGGTGCTCAACAAGGAGTGGTAAGGCCAACGGTAAATGCAAATCAATTTGAGATTAAGCCTTCATTGTTACAAATGATTCAAAATAGTATACAATTCTATGGTTTGGCAAATGAGGATCCAAATGCTCATTTGGCCAACTTTCTTGAAATATGTGATACCTTTAAGATAAATGGGGTTTCGGCTGATGCAATCAAGCTTATTGAAGGATAAAGCAAAAACTTGGTTGAATTCCCTAACAAGGGGATCTATAACTACTTGGGACCAATTGGTCCAAGCATTCTTATCAAAATATTTTCCATTAGCCAAAACTGCAAAAATCATAAAGGATATTACTAGATTTGTTCAAAATGATAATGAATCATTATATGGGGCTTGGGAAAGATTCAAAGAATTGCAAAGGATATGTCCACACCATAACTTGCCAAGAGAGCTGTTGATGCAAACCTTCTATAATGGAGTAAATCCTACCACAAGGGGGACTATTAATGCTGCTGCTGGAGGTTCTTTGATGAGAAAAACAATTGATGCAGCATATGAGTTATTGGAAGAGATGGCAATGAACAACTGTATGTGGCCTCCTGAAAGAGTAAGGGAGTATAATAATTCTAATGCTAGGGGAGTACATTCAGTAGATTCTATGGTTGCATTACAAGCCCAAATTGAAGCATTAAATGATAGAGTTAATAGTCTAAGTATGGGTGGTAATTCATTAAATGCATGCAATGTTTGTGGTCAACAAGGACATAAGAGTGATAATTGCAATTTAGGCATGGTTAATAAGGAAGAACAAGTTAATTTTCTTCAAAGTCAAGGTCGTGGAAATCCTTATTCTAACACCTATAATGCTGGTTGGAGAAACCATCCTAACCTTTCATGGGGGAATAATAATGTTAACAACCAAAATAGAGGTGTAGGATACCAACAACCACAAGATAGGTTTGGGGCCTTTGAGGTTAAAATTGATAAGTTCATTGAAGAAGTTAATTATAAGATGCATTCTCAAGATGAAAGTCAAAAGAAACTTGAAGAAAAATTTGATCAAATTGCTAAAAATCATGCTGCTACTATTCATAATCTTGAGGTTCAAATAGGCCAACTTGCTAATTCCTTACCTTCTAGAAATCTAGGATGCCTTCCAAGTAATACTGAGGAGAATCCTAGGGAGCACACTAAGCCATGATATGTCTAAATCTTTTATTTAGGTTACTTAGTTATATTGTTTTTATTTATGTTTTGTACTTTGTTTTAAATTCGTTTATATAGTTTTATTTATTGTATTCTAGATTTTCATGCTAATAACACAATTGTTTTTAAATTTTTAACTAATTTAGTAAGATTAGATTTGTTTAATTTAATAATTAATAAATAAATAAATAAATAAATATAAAAAAAATTTCAGACGTGATTCTCTGTCGCGCGCGCGAAAACGTTACGAGCGCTACAGAATGACCCAAGTATCGGTTGGATGCTTCTGTCGCGATCGCGGCAAGTATCGCGATCGCAACAGCAAGCGATTTTGGCAGGGCTCGTCTCGTGACGCATCTTCACGTGACGTGACGGTCTGAGGAGATTGACTTCGTCCAGGTAAGTAAGCGCATCACGAGTCATGACGTTGTCTCACGACTCGTGACGCGTGATGTGGAGAATCAGGTACGTTTTAAAAGTTTTCTTTTCTTTTATTATTTTACTTCTTATTTTTCTATTATTTGGTTTTGTTTTGTTTTCTTTTCTGATTTAGAGGATTTAATTTCAATTACATTAACTTAATTTTACCATTTAAGCATTAAAACACAGAAAAAGAAGAATTAAAAGCGGGAACTTAAATTTCAAAACCCTAACATCGTGACCTTTCATTTTCTTCATTTTCTACTTCATTTCAACTGTTAGTTTTATTATCTCCAGCGCAGGTCACGAGTACAAGACCCTCATAAGCCATTTTTATTCTTCATTTCTTCTTTTTCTTCTTCCACAGAGAACTTTCGAATTTCCATCTTCTGTTTTCCTCTCGTTTTTCTCGTTCTTCATTTTAGCATTCCATTTCTATTTCTTCTCTCCTCTTTTTTTCAATAGACTTAGGGATTACGGGATTTTCATTCTCTTTTCAGGTTTGTAACTTTCTTTTCATTTTTCTTTGTTTCATTTTATTTTTCATTTCTATTTTTCATTTCATTTCATTTTTCTTTGTTTCTTTGTTTCTTCTCTGTTTACATTCCCTTTTTCCTATCTGTTTTTACATCTCTGTTCTTGTTAATTTCTTGCATTGTCTTCAGATTTACTTCCCTATAGTTTACATATACTGTTAACACATTCAACAAATGGTGAGAACAAAAAATCCATCATCTTCAAGGGTTGAGCAGGAGGCTGAAGAGGTGAATATTGCTGCTCATTATGGTGCTTTGTTTCCTATATTTTCGGTAGATGAAGGCAGTAGGTATTTAACTCTTCGTGGTAGGCATTTGATGCAATGTAAGTATTTTTCTGATTCCTTGTTTATTCAAATTGGCGTGTTAGATGTAGTTAATGACATGTTAAGAGTCTGTGGGTTGTTGAAATTTGCACCTATGCATAAAGAAGTTCGTCCTGATTTAGTTTTAGAATTTTACACCACATTAAAAAAGAATGATAATAATGAGAATTGGTTAGATTTTAGGATGGCTGGTAAACCTTATACTTTGACCTATTTTATGATGAATAGGATGTTTAGATTTTCTCAAACTGGTTTAACTGATCCACCTAAATCTTTTAAGCCACATGAATTTTGGACGTTTTTGACTGATTTGCAAACACCGTATAGGGCTAGGGATGCTAAATCTATGTTTATTAAAGATTTGAGATATTGGATTTTGCATAGGATTTTAGCTTCTTTAGTTTTTAATAGGTCTGAATTCAATAGAGTTTCATATAATGAGTTGTTTTTGATGTAGTGTGTCCATAAACGTAAGGATGTATGTTGTCCTTTTTGGATTGTTAGTCAATTATTGCAATGTGTAAATAAGCATGATTCACCTTTAACTCATGGGCATGTTATTTCTAGTATTGCAAGCAATTTAGATGTGGATCTTGATGCTTATTATCGCATTTTTCCTTGCCTTTATTTTAATAAGAATGTGTTAGTTCTTGGGGAAGTTGTTGGTAATAATTTTCAGGAAATCCCATCTCGTGCTCGATCATGTTGGAGGGATATTGCTGAAACTTCTGAGCCACAAGTTGAGGCACAAGAAGAAGAAGGTGGTGATGATGAGGCAGCAAGTGACGATGAAGAGATGCCCGATATTCCAGCTGCTGTGGCTGCTGCTCCTGAGGTTGGCTCATCTAGCCATAACATCCCAATGATGTTATCTGGTATGCAAGAACAACTTTCTTCCATTGAGCGACGTCAAAGGAGGTTGGAGTACAAATTTGATAATTTCATGATACAAGCTGGTTTTGTGGTTCCATCGCCTCCACCTTCACCATGATAGGGGAGTTTTTCTTTCGCTTCATTTTATTTGTTTCTTTTACTTATTTTTGTGTGTCATTCCTACACATTGAGGACAATGTTGGTTCTAAGTGTGGGGGAGTGAGTAAGCTTGTTTGATTATTGTTTTATATGTTTATGTATGTGTTGTTTATATTTTTGTTGTGTGTTTTTATATTTCAATTAAGTTTTAAGTAAGCTTTATTATGAGGCATTGTTTATTTGGTATATTATATAGGTTATTAAGTCAAATTATCCTCTATGCTCATTTTTATCAGTTTTGCAAAATTTTTTTAGCATGTGTTTTAAGTTTTTCAAGTTATTTTGTTTTACTTATTTCAACATTATAGATTATTTAGTCTTTTTAAGTAACCATGTTTTTAAAGTTAGAATTTACTCATTTAGTTTTAAATTTTTATTTTCTAGTTGTTTAAGGAAACTATAGCCATAATACTTACCTTTTATCTTTTCAATAATGGATGAGGACTAAAAATAAAAATAAGTGGGATGGAGCATAAAATGCACCCACTTAAGTCATAAAAAGAAAAAGAAAGCAAGATGTATATTCAAAATTAAAAAAATATGGGATGGAGCGTAAAACGCACCCATATAACTTTCTCTTGCTAGAAAATAAAAAGAAACATCAAAAGAAAAGAAAAATCAAAAGAAAAGAAAAATCAAAAGAGAGTCTAAAAATGCCATGAGATTGGATTAAGGGTAAGTGAGTTCAAAATGTCCTCAGTGCAGCTAGTTGCTTGAGAATTTTAACTTTATGATTAATTTTCTTTATTTTAATTCATGTTTAGTTTTGATAGACTTCATACTCTTTATGTTGGAATTAGTAAAGTTAAGTAATTTGTTAAATTTGAGATGCATACTTTAAAATTTTGACTTACTGATCTTTTTATGAGTGTATGAGATATTTGGTTCTTTTCAATTCTATTACATATGCTAAATGAACAGTATTTTGTAATGATGTTTACTGGCTATTGAATTTTCTTATTTCTTTTCTCTTACTTGAGGACAAGCAAGGGTTAAGTGTGGGGGAATTTGATAGGAGCTTAATTGAGTTATAATATAGTATTTATTTTGTATAAGTTTATGTAATTAATCATGCAATTGTGTATAAAATGTAATGTGATATGTTAGTTTATGTTTATTTATATTAGTTGAGTGTTTATTGTGTTTATTATTGTTTTTAGGTGAAAAATGAAGAGAAAGATGAGAGGATCACGAGAGAGGAGAAAGGTCACGTCTCATACAAAGAGTCATGAGACGTGAGCATAGGTAACGAGACGTGACTGGATCAAGAAGAACGAAGAAGTGGAGGAAAAGAAGAGAAGAAGCTGAGAGAGAAGCGTCACGCGACGTGAGCGGAGGTGGCGACTCGTGACGACACAGAGAGGCCAGGAAAGAAAGGGAAAGAGAGAAGAAGAGAAGAGAAAGGAGACAACGAGGCGAGACGTGAGCGCCAGTCATGCCACGCACACGCGAAGACACGCCGTGATGGGGAGTAACGAGTCGTGACTGGCCAGAGAAGGAAGAGAAAACCGAGAGAAAGAAAGAAAGAAAGAAGAAAAGAAGGAGCGCGTTCTGTCGCGATCGCGACACTGTTGCGAGCGCGACAGAAACGACCGTTGGGGCAGTTTTGAGCCAAAAGTCATTTGAAAAGTCACTTTCTTTCACCAAACTTTGCAACCATTCTCAAGGGACACAATCTTTAAATTATTATCTATAAATATGTAATTTAACTGTAATTTTAGAAAGATGAATTTTAGTTAAGTAATTTTTCTGTATTTTGCAAGACAGATTTTTCTTAGTAAAATTTCTATTTAGTTTTATGTTTTGAAAAAAGAAGATCAAGGAGAAGAAAATCTATTTCAAAAGATTGAGAAAAGGGTTGAAAGGCTTCTATCTTATTCTCTTATTTTTAATTATTCTCCAATATTTCAATGAATATCATTTCAATGAATTCGAATGTTATAATTCTTTCTATTTCCATCTACTTTTATAGTCTTTTATTGTAGATTCTCTATTAGTATATTTTGCATGATCTTTACAAGTTAAAGTAATTCGAGAGTTTGCTTTATCTGACATCTAATAGAGATTCATTATTAAGATATATTTGAGAGATCGGTATATTGAGATAATTGCTATAAGTTAGTGTCTATTCTTAAAATATGTAATTAGAAACCTCTAATTCATTAATGAAAATTGTGAGTTAGAATTTTAATTATATGTTTTAGGCATTTTAATTCATGCCGAGAGAGTGAGTTAAAAATTTATTCTAACTTGGCTTGCATAAAAAGATGAAAGATGTTAATCAAAATGATGGAATCAAGTTCATTATCTTTAATTCTTCATGATTTATTTTATCTTCTTTTGACTATCATTAACTAGGTATATTTAGTTTACATGTTAGATTAGATTAAAATCAACTTTTAATCATTGTAAACAAGATTAAAATCAATTAGTAATAGTGTGTAAAAACGTTCCTCGTGGGATCGACATCTTAAGTACTATTGCGGTACACCATATACTTGCGGTATAATTAGCATCTATAGAAAATGCTCAACATATACGCCTAATATACATCTAGTACACATCTAGTATATGCACTATATGCATCTAATATACGCCTAATATACATCTAGTATACACACTATATACATCTAATAGATAATTAGAGACATAATATTTTAAACAAAGAATAAAACAATTGAAAAGGTGGATTGGAAAAGGGTAATTTAGGAACATCGACCGAAAAAAGGAAATTAAGGAAGAAAGAGATGCCGACTCAGCACCAATACTCTCTGTGATCAATCGGCATGAAGGAAACGAGTTGTGACACTGATTATTTCATCTACACGAGTCGGCACGAAGGTACCGAGTCGTACTCGTTGGTCTCTGTCACGAGTCGGCACTTTCATGCCGACTCATAAAGTTAAGCTTCTGTCACGAGTCGCCACGAAGGTGACGACTCGTGACACTAATTGGTCCTAACATTCCTCATTAGTGTTGCCCTTTTCTCAAATTAGATGGAAATATGCCTAAGAACTGTATCATAAACAGATAATTCATGATACAAAATGTTTTTGTTATCCAAGATCGTTTATATGTAAGATAAATTTTATGTTTAATGCTATTCAAATATACTAGAGCATTTTAATGGTTTGTACAAGTGTTTTGTTTACATAGAAAAATTAAGGAAATAAAAGTTCACATAGGCTAATTGAAAAATGGAATTAAAATTCACATTCCATTTTGAAATTGGAGGCTCTAACTATAGACATATTCAAAATTTACATTTTTCCATGCTATACAAAAATATTATTATCTCAATATTACAAGAAAGAATACATTCAGTCTACTACAACTTGAGCTTTCATTTTCCCAGCAGTTTTTTGGTGTCTCATTTTAGGTGGTGCTTCATCATCACTTGCAATATTTTGTTGTTGCTTTTTCAGTCCATGATGATACAGTAATACTGAAAGTCTAATTCGATGTAAATCCACATCAAAAGTTTCAATTGGAATTTGTTTACCCTCAATGAGATATTCAGCAAATGACGCAACAAACAGGCCACAATCCCTGCAAATTATAACCAGAAGCACATTCAAGATCAAAAAATGGAGGAACTAAATATCAAGTATATCTTTAAAAAGCCATATGTAAAACTTACAATTTGCTTTGTCTTGGCAACTCTTCAATGTATTCAATGTATTCAATGTTGAAAGGGCCTTTTATTGATTGACAAAATCCATCATACTCAAAAAACAAAGGTAAGATGATACTATAAGCTTTAATGGTCTCAAGTGTAGATGCTTTACATGTAGCAGATCTAAGGGAATCATAAACATAGATTATTTTTTCCAAAATGGATAATGACCCAGTACCCAATGGTACTTACCTGTAACATTTATTGGAAATAGGATATGGTCAACCTCTGCCCATGGTTTGCTTCAATACAAGCAATAACCTAAGATATAACCAACAATCGAGTCGTCCTTCTCGATTAAGCTCATGTCCATTCCCTTTTTCAAGTATTTTTTGTAAAATTTCTGAATAAGTTGGTCAAATGTGTTGTCAGTTGTGGTAAAGTTCATTCAAATACCATTTGAATATTTACCTTTCTTCCTCAAGTAATAAAAGATGGTATTCATATACTGCAAACAATAATTATAGAAAGCAATTAATTAGATGAACATAAAAAATTTTTAAATTAATATATAGTCAATACACATAATATACATCAAATATACAAACAGTATACATTAAATACACATAAAGTATATGTATAGTATGCTACCTATATAAATACAATATAAAGTATACTATAGGTGCAGTATATAGCAAGTACATATATAGTATACAGCAAGTATACGCACAGTTTACTGAAACTACACATCAAGCATACAGCTAGTATACACAGAATATACATCAATTTTTTGATATTGAATACTTGATGTGTATATGCATATGTACATAACAGGTATGGCAATTTTGTTACTTAAGATGAACATGCAATTATGCAAACATCACCAAAAACTAACATGTTTAACAAATAAGAGGCACTTCTAAAGCTGAAAATAAATATTTTCAGAAACCATAATAATATAGATACATAATGCATTAAGAAATATCAATAATTTACATATACTGGAAGATAAAGGCTGATAATCATATAACAGATAATGAAACCACGTCTTCTCTTTGATTTGTTCAATTTTAAAATCAAAAGGTGGATTGAGAACATCATCTTTTAACGAATAAAATTTTCTCCTGAGAAAAATAAATGAGCATGAGGTTAAGGTATCTTATAAACATTAACATCAAAAAAGCACGAAAAGTTTAAATTTTTATTACCGATTGTTGGTTAACATTCCAATGTGGATAAAATCATTGAAAGTTGTGATCAAATCACAATCAGGTGTCTCGCCAAGTTTGGAGTTAAGTGGCACTAAACATTTGACGAAAGATTTGCTGCAACTAATTTTTTCTTCCATTTCACTTGAACCAAACTTGTTGAGATATGGGGATCTCATCATAAAGGACGGCTTAATATCCATTTTCTCAATATATGGTGTTACGTAATCACATGGTTCTTGATACAAAATAATTTCAATTCCAGACACAGCAAATTTTTCACAATCCTAATTAAAAAATTATAGTCATTTAAAATATAAATGAAAATTAATACATTCATAATACAAACAGTATATGAAAAGTAATTTTGGTACACGTTAACACGCACATGTTTTTTTTTTCTATTCACTATTGATATCAGCTTCATATAATTGATCAAACAAGATGCTATCCATTTTATCAGACCTTAACAAAGTAACATCAGAAATATGATTTTCTATTTTCATCTCCATTTTGCTATTATCAACAACCTAAAAATTTAGTATCATGCATTATAAAAACAAATCACAAATAAGATTTGAAAAGCTTGAAAAAATATAAATAAAATATCGTAATAAAAAAATAAACATACCACTTTATCACCATCATTTTATCTATTTTGTGTGCATCAACATTTACACATGCCTCAGCATTTTCTTTATTATTATCAAAAAATTAATCATAATAAAATAAATCATTATCAAAAAACTTATCATAATAAAATAAATCTTAAAATATTGAATTATATTCATAGTAAATATATTAGCATGAATTATTTATGATAATAAGAACTTAGAAATCCAAATGGTAGATAATAAAACTGACCAGATGTCCACATTTATCTGCAACCAATCCTTCATCACTACTTTGATCTTGTTCAATATCATCTTTTTTATCCACATTATTGCGAGAATACTGAATTGTCAAAAATATAATGAAATTTGTAATAAATAATAAGACATTATTTATTCATATTAATGAAATTAATAAAAAGCAACTGAAATTTACCTGAGAGCTATTGACTGCATTAATTTTTTTGTGAGAGTTCAGTAATCATTTCAGTAATTTTTTTCAAAATTATGATCAAAATAATCTTTCATATTTTGAATACTGGACTCGACATAATTATGCAAGCTTCTAACTTCTTCTCTCATCAATTTTATCTCTCTCCCATATTTTCATCCATTAGATTTTCCATGTTTTTTTTTTTTTTTTTTTGCTTCCTTCTTCTTTGGCAAAGGTAGGTAGACAAGGAGGCAAAGAAATTGTATCATCATCAGAATTTTGTTGTGCATCAGCATTGCTCTTTTTTTCTATTCTCTCAATCATTCCATCCAAGAACAACTCCTTAATCTCCTTTTCATTAGGCGATATGTTCTTCATTTTCAACTAAGTTAAAAAAGAAAAAAAATAAAAAGAAGAAGATTTCAGATAAAATATATTAACACAAATATACACTAGTTAATAAATTTTGAACACTCTAATTAAATGTCAATAAATAAGTAATATGTGCATATATTTTTTAATTTTATACTAAATTTCTACTACTTTTTTTGTTTAAAAAAAACAATTACTATTTAATAAGATAACTTACAGTTTTGGCAGGAACACTAAACAAAATGCTTGAGAAATCTTTTTGGCTGAGATGAACTTTTTTTTCCATCCAACGTAGGATCCTGAGAATTTTTTCAGTTGCCTCAACTTCTAAATATTCTGAGATATGTTGACAACATTTATAGAACCAAATTTGGAATGTGTATGCAAAACCAAAAACCCTATACATGGACAGATTTCCTTCTTTCTTATCAGTTCTTGCTCTTTTTCGAAGCAGCTTCCATTTCAGACTACTAATAGTCAACTCAAAAATATCTCTAGCCCATGTGTAATCATCAAAGCAACCATTATCGATGAATGCAATTTCATGTTCATTAATAATTTTATGGCTGTTATTGGCAAGAAGAAAGCAATGTACAAAAAACAACACTGTTAACTTAACAGCATCCTCATCATTTTCAAAACTTCCTTTCATAAAACAATTAAAAATAGACTGTTTCGTTATCTTATCATTTTCGTATCCATTTTTCCATACCAAATATTAAATCAACACCATCATATCTTAATCTAAACTCCTTCTCATTTTCAGTATGCACTTCTTTTAGAAACAATGAATGAAATAACTGATTATGAAGAACTATTTCAGGCAATTCTAAGAAATATCCAAAACAGGTGTTTCTAAACTTTTAAAATTGTTTTGTAGTTAGCATCTTCTTTATAATGAATACAGCGGAAGTGTTCATGCAAAAATGGATGCGAACACTAGAAAAATTTTCCTTTTTCAAATCAAAGTCTCCAACCTGAAGTTAAACACAATATACATCAAATATACGCAATATACATTAACTAATAGTCAAGTATAAACACAATATATAATAAGTATCCATATAGTATTTAACAAGTACACATTAAGTATAGACACATATATAGACAAATTGAAGCCTATAAATATCATTCAAGCATTTTTAAATTGAAGTCACACACAATATACATCAAGTATATGTCTAGTATACGCATAACATACATATAATTTACTCACAATATACATATAGTATATGAACAATATACATATAATACACAACTAATATACACATAATATACATCTAATATACAGATAATATACATATAATACACATCTAATATACATATAATATATATCTAGTATACGCACAATATACATCTTATATATATTTAATATACGCATAATATACATATAATACACATCTAATATACGCACAATATACATTTATTATACATCTAGTATACGCACAATGTACATTTAGTATACGCACAATCCTATCTGTCACGAGTCGTTACGAAGATAATGACTCGTACTATTTAGTCTCTGTCACGAGTCGGCACGGAGGTGACGATTCATGACACTAATTATATCCCCGTTATGAGTCGTCACAAGGATGATGACTCGTAGCACTAAGCCTCTGTCATGAGTCATCAAATACGTGATGACTCGTGACACTAATTATAGCCCCGTTACGAGTCGGCAACATGGTGACGACTCGTAACGATAAGCTTCTATCACGAGTAGGCACAGAGGTGACAATTCGTGACACTAATTGTTCGTATAGACAAATATAAAGCAGAAAAAATAGAAAATGAAACTATGAGGAAATTATACACTATAAAGTATATTAACATGCTAATGTGGTTCTATATACACAATAAGTACATATCTAGTACACGCACAAGTAGTTTACACTCTATACTATGTATTCACATATATAATAAATACACATAAAGAAATAAACATCAATGCATTCTCAAATCATACAATTATTCATTTATATTTACATTATATAATATCATACCTTTGTTTTTTTTGGCTTATGAGAATCTGGAGTTTGAATTGTATTTCTTCTCCTCTTCATCTCTTTTATGATCATTAAATCTGCGTCAGCATCTGTTTTCTTCATTTTATTAATAATTTGTGACGTGCTCCTTGGCGCAGGAGAAGAATTTGTTTGAGTTTGAACCATTTTTAGCTGAGATATGATCAGTAAATGAAGAACACTTCAAATTTAACGAAAACACATTAAACTATTTCTTAAAGGTAATTTTGAATTCACTTTAGTTGTGTATTATCTAGACTAAGAGCTCAGCAATCCCTTCAAACATGAATCAAATAAAAGACCTCAAAGCATGTGTTAATATCTGTTAATTTATTTTTTTAGTAAACGAAAAGCCAGTAAAACATGAAAATAACATTTATAATGACTGGATTCTTTATCTACATACGAGTTTTATCAACAATCAAATAGAATATTTCAACCACAATTATTTTTATCAACAATCAAATATAATATTTTACATGTTGATTCCGGCTTCAATTTTAAGCATTAAAGAGAGGAAAAAAGGGAGTAAAAAAAAATAAAAGTGAAGTAAACAAACCGTTGCGCACATCTGTAGAGATCGAGAGTTTGCGATGGTAAAGCAGAAGAATGTCGGTGGTCTGTAAATCGAAACTGAGGGAGAGTGCCGCTGGTCGAGAAAGAGGTCACTGGTGGTCGAGTAAGAGAAAATGGGTAGGGCAGCGAGCGTCAAAGTAGGAAAACGAAATGGAAAAATCGGGAAGGTGAAAATTTGAAGTGAGAGAGCAAACAGTGAAAGTGGTATTTTTGTAAAAAAAGTTTGTATAAATGAAATTAAAAGTTTAAAATGTTATATTTATGAAATATTTGTGTTATGTATTTTTTTTTGTATATATTTGTGTAAAAAGCCCAATAAAATAAAGAGGAAATTATACAATCTACCCCAAATTCAACTTTTTAAAAAAAAAATGCTCCCATTTATTTTTTAAACTTTTTTTTTTATTTTAAACATAGCCTATTTTAAAATAAATCTTTCAATTATTTAAAAACACCCAAAATCCACCCAAACCCTTTTATCCGTAAAATACTCACATTTCCTATTATTTCTCTAAAAACTATCTAATCGATTTACAAATATTCTAGATTTTATATTGATCACTTTTGATGCACACCCGACAAGTGTATCAATCAAGTAATAAAGTAGACATTAGAGTATCCGAATATTGTCCCACATAGATCAATTAATTAACTAACAATTGTCCTAAAATTATCTATGTTATCTGAGAAATCAATGTGATACTAGTTTTTGGCTTAATTTAACTAAAATCTATAATTAATTAATGCAAAATTAACTATGAACTAATAAAGCAAACATAACTCAAAAGAGATTAATTCAAGGATTTAAATTTTGTTAAGTTCATCTATCCTCCTTAGACAATTATGGATATCAATTAACACAATTTTAATTGAATTGGAAAACTCAATAAAATAAAACCAATCACCCTAATATGGGCACTGATATTCAAGTTAAACCTAACTTTTATTTAATACAATTAGATATTAACTCACATAAATATAAGTTTTAGAAAATTTTCCCACTAGTAGGGATGATCACGGGGCTATAAATACCTGACCTCAGTGGAGACCCAACCCGAACGGGATGGGAAATCCCTGAATTTTTTTCCCGCGGGTATGGGGACGGGAAAAAAAGAAATCCCTAACTTTGAAATTGAGGCAAGGTTGGGGAATGAGATATCCGGCCCGCGGATTTCCCCGACCTGAAAATTGAGCCTTTTATTTATTTCATACTTTCCCCTTTCTTGTTTGTTGACCTAAACCCCGCAAATTTCTTCCTAACAACCGCTCCTCTCTCTCTGATTCACTCCGATTCACTCCAAGTCTCCACCGCCAATTTCCCTTCCCGGCTTTCATTCTTTAGTCACCTGCTGTCTCCATTCAGAGAACAAGATATCGAAACGTCTTTCAGGTTCTTCATGTCTCCTCTCTCTTGTATGTTGTAATTCCTTGATTTATTGTATGTGCATTTTTTTTTTCTTAATTTTGTAATTGGGATATTGGGTTTTGTAACTATTAACTGTTGTAATTTGGGATTTGGATTTCCATTTCTCATAGCGACTCCTCTCTCTCTCTCATTTTCATTCACTCTAAGTCTCCATGGCCAATTGCCCTTTCCGGCTTCCATTCTTCAGTGGCTAGCCGTCTCCATGCAGAGAACAAGATATCGAAACATCTGTCAGGTTCTTCATGTTCCTCTCTCTTATATGTTGTAATTCCTTGATTTATTGTGTGTGGATTTTTTTTTAATTTTGTAATTATGATATTGGGTTTCGTAACTATTGACTGTTGTAATTTGGGATTTGGGTTTCCATTTTTATCAATGTTTGTTGCTGAATTTCAATCTGGACCATTATTATGTTGTTGATGTTTTTGTCATTTCCTCCATAAGCTTGAATTTCTCATGAACCCATTTGAGAAATTAGTTTTTGGAGAGGATAATATGAAAATGATACTCTATTGCATGTGTATAAGTTCAAAATTACAATATTTTAACTCTTTCTGTGAATATATAGTAACAATCTAACTCTTTTTTAATTTCCCAAATAAAAGTTGAATCAATTGTTTTCATATCAATTCTAGGTGCAATAGTTGTGATATCATGGATAAGGGTGAATAATCTATTGAACAACCAATTAATCAATAACAAAGTAGTAAACAATCTAAGACACAATTTGGATCACGGGCTCCTGTTGAATCAAGTCAAAATAATCCCATAAATAAAAATGAAGAAACAAATTTTAATTCCAAAAGCCATTTGAAATCAGTTGTGTGCAATCACTTTAAGAGGCAAAAGATTGATAATAAGTGGAAGGCTATATGCAACTATTGTGGAAATAAGTTAGAAGGGGATACAAAAAATGGGACTAAGTATTTACATGATCATTTTGGATCATGTCTGTGATGCGCGCCGGAAGTACCCAGCAAGGGCCCTCGCTTTGAATTCGCTTTAGGATTTGAGGTATGTGGTTTGCGTCATTTGATCATGGGCGCCATGAGACATCATCGGTATGCTCCTCTCAATAGAACATTGGGGAGAATAACCTAGCCTATTGACGCCTAAAGGCACCTTTGAGGCATTTGGAGTCGCCACCCAATTTGCAAGAAATTGGGAAAAGTGTCTCACCTCTAACGGTCTAAACTAGAGATATGGTGCTCGGAACTTTACTCTTATTTATGCTTTGGTTAATTATAAATGGGTTCTTAACTTCTTAAAATTATATCTCTCATCTCACACGATCAATGCATTTGAATTTAAAGAGCGCATTTCAAGCATCCAAAAAGCGATAAAGGAAAGCAATAAATAAAGCAGTAAAAGAAAACGATAAATAAAAGCAGTAAATACTCAAGCACACAATTACAAAGGAAATAGGGGGGAATTCAACCCCAATAAAAGAAGATTAAGGATGTAGACGGGGACGGAATACAATCCCCAAAAGATAAATAAAGTTGCCCCAAAAATTAATTACAAGGGCTCAAAGGAAAATAATGTACATAAATTTAAACACTCACGCAAGATCAAAATAAAAGACATGCATAAATTGGGACATTATTTCAGGAACATTGGTTTTTTCGTGCCTATTTTAAGGTTTAGGAACATTTATTCCTTCGCGTTTACTTGAAGAAGGTTCGAAAAGTCGTTTTGGTTGTTTGGAAGAAAATCGGGATGAATGATCCCATTTTATTGAAAATTGACTCTTCGTTTTAATTGCGATAATTTTATTGTTGGGCTAAAACAAGGGACATTGGTCCCACTTTTATTAATAAAAATTTCAATTTAATTGTACAAATATTTTTGTGACTTTTTATCACACACGTGCATAAATGAAATAAAATGATTATTTACAGGTAATCACAACATAGAGAAGGGATTGAAAGGATCTCACAGAAATGATGTGACTCTCCACGCGTCGCGACCCATCCGGGGAGCCGCGGGGCGCTCACATAACCGACTCAAATTAAATCTCAGACAAAACAATATCAAAAACATTAGTAATAATTCTAAATAAATTAATCGAACGAATGCAAAGCATAATAATAACAATGATAAATGTGGTAATAATAATGTCAATAGTTAAGAGTCATGGCATAAAAAAATGATAATGACATAATATAATGACAACAATAAAATTACAACAAATAATCATGACATGGTAACAACAATAAAATAATAATAATAATAATAATAATAATAATAATAATAATAATAATAATAATAATGGACAATGATAATAAATAATAGTGAATATAATACAAATAAATGTGATAATAATGATAATAAATAATAACAATAATAAAAATAACAATAAAATAATAATAATATGTAATAACTGTTAATAACAAACTATATTAGTAACAACAAAATAATTAATAACGGCAATAATAATAGAACAAATAATAATAATAGTAATAATAGTTAGACAGGATAATAAAATAATAATAATAATAATAATAATAATAATAATAATAATAATAATAATGAACTACATGGCAGCAACCTATAATAATAATAATAATAATAATAATAATAATAATAATAATAATAATAATAATAATAATAATAATGAACAGAAGCAAATAATAGTGATTACACATATTAAATCAAATACTAGTGGTAAAACGAATAAATGGTAGTGATAATGGCAAAAATGAATATAATGATGACAGTGCATATAAACATAAAAGAACACAATGATAATGAGGACAATAATAATAATAATAATATAAATGGCAACGAGAAATAAAAAGGAAATCAACTTGAAACAAACAAATGATACATCAACAGTAATATTGATCACATTAAAATGCCAAAAATAAATAATAGATGTGGTAATAATGGTAAAAATAATATTTAACAAAAATAAATAGTATACAAAAAAAATAAATGAGAACAAGTTCAAAAATGTTTACCCTCAGAATTTTTTAGATCGGAGAAACGGTGTCTCGATTGATTTTCCTTGTCGGATTTGTGGTGATAAATATTTGAAGAAAATGTAGAAATTAATATTTTGAAATAAAATCAAGAAAATACTTTGATAAAAAATATTTTTGGTGGATGATTTGAGCAAAGGAAATTGATTTTCCAAGCTCAAATCACTCAAAAAATGGATTATGTATTTTTTATGAAGAAAAATAAATAGATTAAAGATTGAGAAGAGGAAAATGAACTTAAGAAAATTTAGAAGAAGGAATTGAAGAAGAGATTCAGTTGCTGGAGAGAAGAAAATTCGAGAGAAAAGTAAAACAAATCCCCTTGATAATTATTGCCGTCCTCCCCCTAAAAAATGAGTATTAAATCCCATTTTACTGTGTGCCTTGGCTCAAATTAGAAAGAGACAGAGGAGTTTTATTTTAGTTGATCGAAAATAGGATAAAAACGTGAAAGAAAACAGACTGAAAATTGCAGAAAACCGGCGAAAACGACGCAAAGACCAGGTGGTCGCGTGGAGTGGGGCGAAACACGCGTGCCAGGAGTTGCACCGCGCGCCTGCGCGGGACATCACGGAGGACACGCGTGGTGTCCCTTTGGCCAAAGTTAAAAGTGGTCGCGTGATGGCCACTTTGCCATCACGCGACCATTAAATGAATAAGTGGCCACTTTGGCCACTTATTCCACTTCTCACGCTCATATATATATATATATATATAATTTAATTAATTTCATTTTTTTTTTGGGAAAAAAAACCTTTTAAATTCCTTTTTTTCCAATTAAAGTAATTAACTAATTTAATAACTAATTCCCTTTTTTAATTAAATTAATTAATTAATTTAATTCAATTAAATTAAATAACTAATTTAATTTTTTTTGTTTTATCAAAATAACACTTTCCGATAATATTATTTTTGGAATTAAGATTAATAATAATAAATAATTTTTTTTTATGATAAAAAAAAAACGAGGGTCTCGACAAGGGAAGCATCATTTTTGACACCTTTACCTGTAAGTCGGTATCATTTTCATCATCGGGTAATTCTGATCTTGGACCGCCTCAGGACCCGGTGTCTACAATGTCCATTAAGAAAGAGTAGAGATATAAAACAAGCAATTTTGAAATCTAATGTAGATAATGAAAGGAGGGTTTCAATTGGGACATACACCTTTGATGAAGAGATTGCACGAAAAGACCTAGCAACTATAATTATTATGCATGAGTATCCATTAACAATGGTTGAACATGAATACTTTAGAAAATTTGTTAATATTATTCAACCAATGTTCAAAAGGATTAGTAGACATATGGTGAGGAGGGATATATTGAAAATATATGATCAAGAAAAAGAAAAGACTATGAAACTGGTTGCAAAAAATGATAGTCGATTTGCAATCACAACTAATATGTGGACGTCCAACAATCAAAATAAAGGTTTTATGGCCGTTACAACATATTTCATTGATGCTCCGTGGACTTTACAAAGTCAAATTATCAGGTACCACTTTTATTTATTTTAATTATAAATTTATAATATGTTGTTGCATATTTATTTATTTATGGATTTTAATAACAAATAGCATTAAATAATAATTTATCTTTTTCTTATTAGGTTCATTTATGTGCCATGTCCATATATACTCGATGTACTTTGTGATGTACTATCTAATTATCTAATAGATTGGAATCTAGATAGCAAGTTATCTGCACTAACTTTAGATAATTGTTCGACAAATGATGCAATGTTTAGTTTGATTTTGAGCAAATTATCATCTAATAGTCTTTGGTTGGATGGGCAATTGTTACACGTGCATTGTAGTGCTCAAATTTTGAACTTGATTGCCAATGATGGTTTAGACATTATTTTTGATTGTATTGAAAATGGTCGGGACAGTTTTACATTTTGGAGTGCTACTCCTAAAAGAAATGAAAGGTTTGAGGAAATAGCCCGTCAATTGAGAGTTACTTGCACTAAAAAACTGATTTTAGATTGTAAAACTAGATGGAACTCCACTTTTATGATGCTTAATGTGGCTATTTATTACAAAAATGTGTTTACACATTTAAAACAAAAAAAGCCTCTTTACAAATGTCTCCCTATGCATGAAGAGCGGAAAATGGCTACAAAAATTTGTGATAAGTTAAAAATATTTTTTGATATTACTGAAATATTTTTTAGGACAAAATATCCTATTGCCAATATTTTTTTTCAAAAGTATGTGAGATTAAGATGGAATTGATGCAGTGGGTTACTTGTGGGTATCCTTATATTGAAACTATGCCTTCCAAAATCATTAAAAAAATTGATAAATATTGGTCTCAAATTCATGGTTTTATGAGTGTGGCAACAATTTTGGATCTTAGATATAAAATTAAGTTTTTGGAGTATTATTATCCTCTTTTTATATGGAGATGAAATGGCAGAAAAGAGGTTGAGAACATTAAAAAAAATTGTTATAATCTAGTTGATCAATATTCATCAAATTCAAAGTCAAATGGAAGTGGTGTTGTAGCTGAATCATCAAGAAGCAACCCTTTTCAATCATTAATAAGTCATAGTGTGAGGTCGACTTGTATGCGCAAATTTGACTTATTTATTGCTTCTTCGGAGTCCCAAAGTGATAGTGTGTGCACTGAATTAGACCTTTATTTGGAAGAGAAATTGTATCCATTTAAAGATGATTTTGATGTACTGTGTTGGTACAAATTGGCCCTTAAGTATCCAACATTGCAATCAATTGCAAGAGATGTTTTGGCAATCCTGATATCTACTGTGGCTTCTGAATCAGATTTCAGTACAAGTGAAAGGTTTATAAGTCCTTATCATAGTAAACTACATGCTAACACGGTTGAAGCATTAATATGTACACAAAATTGAACATTAGCTTCAAATAAAGGTATGTGAAAATTGTTTATATAACTGTATTTAATGATTGACTTTGCTTTTCTGATTATAGTTCATAATAATAACTTATAAATAATAATTCATACATTTAGGTTCTTCTTTAATTGCTTATTCACGGTGTTATACAATGATTGAAGATATGAATGTAGATAACGAGGTAAATTATAAATGCATTTATTTTGAATATTATAATAATAACTGTTGTCATCAATTAAAAGATTGATTTATTCTATGATATCAGGTGTAATAGTGGCCAGTTATACTTGAAATTATTAAGACTTACGATTGATAAATTATCAATAGGGATGATATTAGGTGGCAAGGTGGTGCTGGCAATTTCAATTTATTTTCGATCTATATATGAATATAAAACTAATTTGTTATGTTTGATTAATTGATATTTCAAATTGATATTCGTCAGGATGGAAGTGGTTCAAGTAAAGTTACTAATTGTTAACGAGTAAACAATATTTTATAATTTGAATTGTATGGGATGTTTTTAATTTTAAGTTATTAATTGTTAAAATTTGCATTTGAATTTTATGGGATATTTTTGAAAAAAAATGAAGTAAATTTGATATGTATATTTGATTCGTGTCGGTGATCCCCATCGGGGCCCGGGCAGGGAGAATTTTTTCCCCGTGTTCCAAGTGGGAGCGGGGGCAGGGACACGAAATCCTCGAAATTGCATGGGGCGGGTGACGGGGACCCATTCCCCGGCCCGCCCTGTGATCATCTCTATCCACTATAGCACAATTCAAATCCCCAATTTTAATTCAAACCTCCAACTTGGACATGCAACAATTAGAATTGGTCTTCAATTTATCAAAAATCATGAATAAATTCAATTCAAAACCCATACACTCAATTCTCCAACATGGACACAATCAAGAGCATAAATAATGTAATCATACATTCAAGCATTAAGAACAAGAGACATATGAAGAAATTCGACTGAAAATTGCATTAAAATTGATTAAACATCCATAACCAATCTAGGGAATCAAGGATCCTTTAGCAAAATAAGAAAATTACTTACTGAACATGGAGAAAATCAAGCTAAAAAGGGTACAAATCATAATTACGACTGTGAAGAGAAGATGAAGAGACCCAAAAAAATTGGAGCTCCTCCAAACTTAAATCTTCCAAAAATTAATGATTAATCCACTAATAATTGAAAAGAATCAAAGAAATAAATAAATAAATAAACTAATCTCCTAGAAAAACTAGTTTAAATTTTTTTTTCTCTTTTTCTAGGTTGAAAACAAGTTCCCTAAAGAAGAAGAGACCTTAAACACAATTAAAATGTGCTATTGAGAAAATGAATACTTGAGGGGTTCACGGCCGTGACCAATATAACACTCGCGACTGTGACTGAGGAAAAATTATCTTGAACTGCTGGAAAATTGGCACCTCACAGCTATGACCAATACAAGACTCACGGCCGTGATTAAAGAAAAATGCCCAAAATTTTATTTAAATCCACTCAACTGCTCCAATCTTGTTACAATACATCATAAATCAACAAATCAACCCAACTTCACCTAGAAAATGAAAGAAAAACACAAAAATAAATCTAATTCAATGTTGAAAAAGAACAAAGCTAAAAATGCAAATTAATTAACTAAATGACTACAAAAATCAATAAAAATAGTTTGAATTATAATGACAAATTGCACTATATCAACTCTCATCATTATTCTCTAAACCTAATCCTCTCTGTCAAAATAAATTTTCTTGACTATCCCCTACTTTCGAGCATTAGAAAAGATGTATACCTAAGATTTTGCCCCCATTCTAATTTCTTTCAATCTCATATTTTTGGCTCGAGGTGAAATCGTGTTTCATGGCCTTGGATTTCAAAGTTTCACTATGTTTATTCATTCTTGAATTTCGTAGAGGTCAAGGAACATTTAATTTTTCCTTTTTTTTTTTTAATTTAATTGTTTCAAATTGAAAGGGAAAATGGAAATATTTGTTCAAACTTCAAATTTCAAGGAAGCTGAAACAAAGTTATATTTTCATATAATTTACTTTTTTCTTCAATTTTCGAGTGTATCGTAATTGTACCTGAATTACACATGGTTATATCAAAAATCAGAATACATTTTTTTCTTCAGTTTTTGAATTATATATTAGTTATACCAAAAATCAGTTATACCAAAAATCAATATACATTTTTTTCTCCAATTTTTTAGTTATATCTTAATTATACTTCAGCGATATATCGGCTATACCAAAATTCAAAATACATTTTTTTTTTCAGTTTTCGAGTTATATCTGAGTTATACTCTAGTTATATAAAAAATCATAACATTTTTTCACCGGTTTCGAATTACATCTTAGTTACACCTCAATTTAATCTCATACTTACTTTGTTGATATAATTCCCTTTATGCTGAATTATTATTGGAATATCTTTCATGTATATGACAAATGAAAAATCTACATTAAAAATGCATTATAAGTTAGCTAAATTTATTGACTGAGAATCATAAGTAATTGGGATTAAATTAAATTATAATAATGAAAAATAATAATAAATATTGAGAATTACCTTTAAGAAAAAAAGTTGTTTGTCTTGATTTTGATGAAATATGAAGATTTATGGCAAGAAGATAGAGTTATGTGTATGAAAAAGATAAATAGAATTTTTTTAGGTGAACAAAGTATTAGTAATAGAGATGAGGATGAGAGGAGAGGGAAAGATATGGACGTGAGAGATTTTAGGAGTTATTTTAAGAATTTTAAAAGTAAAGAAAAAATAGTAAAAAAATACATGATTTCTTAGAATAGGAAAGTTTAAAAAAAAATGCAGGTTTTACTATAGACAAATTTGGCGTTCTCATGGGAGTAAATTTGTTTTCTACATTATAAATTATATCCAGCAAATTATTTTTGGTCAAATGTATAACGTAATTATCTTCTATATGATAATTTATGATTAGTATGATTCATAATTTTTTCATGAAATTGATTTGGATAAAAAAAAAAAAAAAAAGTTTTCAATGTAGAATTGGCAAAACTTTATTGTCAGCCAGTGTAGAAGCATCAGCCCAGGCCCGACATAATAGGTCCAAATTGCATTTAATTTTAGTGTGGAAAAAGACGATGCCGCCAAAACGTCGTCACTTTGAGGCGGTTCTGGCAACAATCTGAGCCACCAAAAGAGGCGTCGCAGCCCACTACCGGAGATTCTGTGCCCCACAGAGGGAGGGTGAAAATAATGAAGATAGTAACGTACAACGTGAATGGCCTAAGGCAGCGCATCTCCCAGTTTGGTTCTCTCCTCAAATTGCTCGATTCTTTTGACGCTGATATCATTTGCTTTCAGGCAAAATTTTTCTTTATTTTTCTGTTTCTCTGCTTGATTTTTGAAACTACACATCAAATTTTTAATCTTTTTTCTTTTCTCATTCTGGGTTAAAATTAAACAGGAGACTAAATTGAGAAGACAGGAACTAACAGCGGATTTAGCAATAGCTGATGGCTATGAATCCTTCTTTTCCTGCACTCGGACCAATGAGAGAGGCCGCACTGGCTATTCCGGTAACCTGTTTGTTAAATTGCCTCAATGAATAACTTTTTGCTTTGCATTTCTATTTGACTTTTAACTTTTCTTCCTTGTAGGTGTTGCTACTTTTTGCCGTGTAAAGTCTGCATTTTCTAGTTCTGAACCGGCATTGCCAGTTGCGGCGGAGGAAGGTTTCACTGGTCTTGTGAATAGTTCTAGAAATGGGAAAGATGATATGTCAGTTGTAGCTCAAGGCCTTGAGGAGTTCGACAATGATGAGCTGCTCAAGGTTGATTGCGAGGGTCGGTGTGTCATCACTGACCATGGTCATTTTGGTACTGCTGCTTTGATTTTTGGGTGAGGTTTTGATATTTTATGTAAAATATTTTGTGATGGGATTAAAGGGTTTGGGGCATTTGGCAGTTCTTTTCAACATATATGGACCGCGAGCTGATAGTGATGATACTGAGAGGATACAGTTTAAGCTTATGTTCTTCAAGATATTACAGGTAACTGGATTTCTTTCTCTTTGCTATTGATGAATGAAGATTATGTGTAATGTGAACTGAGAAAGTTTATTTATTTTGTTATAGAAAAGATGCGAGAGTCTTCTGAACCAGGGAAGAAGGATACTTGTTGTTGGTGATCTTAACATAGCTCCTACTGCCTTAGACCGCTGTGATCCTGGGCCAGATTTTGAAGAGAATGAGTAAAGCTCTAGGCTGCCTTCTATGGATTGCTTATTTGTCGTCGCTATGTCTCTTTGAAGTTGTCTGACAGCTATCTTTTATTCTGTAGATTCAGAAGATGGTTTAGATCCATGTTAGTGAAGTCTGGAGGGCCCTTTTTTGATATATTCAGAGCAAAACATCCTGACAGGTTTAAAATTTAATAAGTCATTACCTTTTTTTTTCCCTTCTGTGTAGGGGTCCTGTTGTCAACCCATGACCCTCACCTGCAAAAACCTTTCGTCGTGCTAATCTAAAAATCCAATTATAGTTTATTAATCTTATGCTTACGTAAGTATGTGTCATTAATCTCCTTTTCCTCCTCAAATAACATTTGGCTCTTGTAAGAAATTTTTGGTTCATTTTCTGGTATCTTATTATTAAATTTCCATATGACCATTGCTTAAATGACCATTTATTTCTGTTTAGTTACTGAAGTATCATCCAATCTGTAATAGTTCCCATTTTTTTTATATATATTTCACTCTGCACTCTGTACATCATCTTTATATCATTAGTTGATTTTATTTTTTCAATTCCCATTTCTGAAATATTATTGCATTGATATCTAGTTAATGCATCCTGAATTATGATGCAGAAGAGAAGCATATACATGCTGGCCATCAAATACTGGAGCTGAACAATTTAATTATGGGACTAGAATTGACCACATTCTTTGTGCTGGATCATGCTTGCACCAAGAGCATGAGTTGCAAGGCCATAACTTTGTAACTTGTCATGTTAAGGAATGTGATATATTGACAGAGTATAAACGATGGAAACCTGGAAATACAATAAGGTATCTCTTTTATGTTAATCTGTAAACAGTGCTGCCTTTTTGGGGCAAAGGCAATGATTTAAAATTCTCTGTTTTCCCTATGCATAGGTGGAAAGGTGGTCTGAGCACCAAATTAGAAGGTTCTGATCACGCTCCGGTTTATACAAGTTTGGGGGAAATTCCTGATAACATCCAGCATAGCACTCCATCGTTATCATCTAGATATCTTCCCATGATTCATGGTTTCCAGCAGACGCTTGGTGTGAGAAAGTTTTCTTTTTGGTCAATCAGATTTCTGTGATGCAATGTTAGTTCAATTTTAATCAATTTAATGTGCTAAGTCTAAGAATATCTTGCAGTTTCTGTTCTAATGAAAAGACAAGCTGCTAAACAAGTGCAGTCGTATGAGATAGCTAGTTTATTTTCAGATGAAGAAGCTACCATAAAGGCCTGCAGTGAAGGCATGAAAAGATCTTTTGATGACTGCAATATAACTTGTTCACGGTCAGGTGACTTGTGTTCTTTGAATGAAGACTCAGATGTTACTATTTCGAGAGTGGATGAGCATTCCAAGGATTTCACTGATGAGACTTGTTCCAGCAGCATGATAATGTCCCAAAGTGGGCATATTAACACAATTCCTGCTGAGAAAACCAAGAAAAAAGCAAGAAAAAGTCAATGGTCCCAACTCTCTCTAACATCATTTTTCCAAAAAGGTCCAAAGATTAGCAATGATGCCGAAACTGCTTCTGCAAATATTTCAGTTAGTGAGGCAGATGTGTGGAATTGTAACGATCAACTGAGCGAAACTGCTATACAAATTGAGAAAAGTAGTCCCAAGCATTATGAACCTAACTCAAGTACAGGCAATCAGGATCAGGATGAGGTAAATGATGGTCCTCCGGAGAAAGAGAAAAACAATGTTGCTGTATTAGAGTGGCAACGAATACAGCAACTCATGCAGAACAGTATACCTCTTTGCAAGGGCCATAAGGAACCATGTGTTGCTCGAATAGTGAAGAAACCAGGTCCTACTTTTGGCCACAGATTTTATGTCTGTGCTCGTGCTGAGGTATACATACTTTTCGCTATTACTTTACATTTGATTTGCAAGATTTGCAAAATAAAAGCACAAATCGATCTTGCTCAAAGGTTGCCATTAGTGCATGAGGCTCTGCAGTAAGTGAGGGTCAGAGGAGGGTCATCAATGTGATGCATCCTTCCTCTTGCTTTTAGATAGAGGGAGTTTTTTTGCATGACTTGAATCTATGACCTATTCGAACGGATAAAAACTTAATTTGCATGGGAATACTCACCCTTGCAAAATTCTCCAGGATGTTTAGATTAAAAAAGAAAGAGAGAGAGAGAGTGACACATTGCTGTGTGCACCAAATCTAGTGAATGATTTGACCTTTACTTTTAAGGTATTCTCTGGTGGCGGAATATTGCCGCAGTTTAACTGTGTAATGCCTGGTAATATTTGAGCACTTGGGTTCTATGAGCTGAAATTGTTAGGGAAAACAGAAAGCTTCATAATTTTTCATTTCAGACTTAATTAGGATGACCACTTCTACTTTGTTAGGATTCATATGGCTGGTTGCCAACATCTGTAGTCTTCTTTCTTCACCTTGAAGTGTCAAACTAAGCTGTCTTGAATTTATTACGCAAAAGAGATTACTTGGCTAAGAAATATAAAACTCTTTGAGCTTCTTTGCAATTATCATGGCACATGTTTTTGTATATTTGTTTCAGCTGTTTCCTGACCAGATGCACAGATCTTCACTGAGTAGTCCGCACTAGGAATTGTGGATATCATATTTGGCTAATTGCAGAATTTATTTGTGTTATTGTAGGGGCCTTCATCTAATCCTGAAGCAAATTGTGGTTTCTTCAGATGGGCTTCTTCTAAATCTAGGCACAAGCAGCGATGATAATTTCCCCTACATTGTAAAGATGATAATTTCCCCTTACATTGTAAACTATCATTTTTCTTTTAATGATTTGTAGAATTCTGCTTCTTTCTAGTTTCTATGAATCTTTTTGTTTTAAAATTCCTGCCCCTCAGCTTCAGAATTTGCTCAGTTTGAGGATATTGAGCATCTACTTGTACATCTATGAATTTTGTTAACACTGCTTGGGGTGAACATAGAGGTAAATTTTCTGGAGTAAAATATGCAGCCTTCCCTTGTTTAGGAGGGATGGATGGATTTAATTTATGGCTTAGCATTCTCATTCAAAGAAACCTCATAAATTCATGTTTTACCTTCTAGAACCTCCCCAAACAAAACTGGGGAGTGCTGAGGGAGGAGGAAATAAGTTTTTCTTTAATTTATTTATTTATTTTGTGAAGCAAAGAAATATCTACCCATTTACAACAAAATGGTCAGTATGTAGCATTTGACAAAGGTAAGTTCTACTTCTATTTTTATTTTTTTGCCAATTTTAAAGCAAATCAAAAAGATTTTATTAAAATTTTAATTTGGAATTATACATTCTTCATAATGTATTCGTTTTATTAATTAAGTGTATTAACACTTATTCATTGATAACAATATGTAAGTAGGATTACATTACATAATTAACTAAGAGTGCAAAAACGAATTGAACCAAACCATGGGCTATCCGGTTCGGTTTGTTTAGTTCTTGCATGGAAGTTCAATTTAATCAGTTTGATTTTTCGAGAATAAAAACGGAAGGAATTAAACCAATCAAACTTTGAAAATCACACAGTGTCCATCGTATAATATTTGTTCACCTTTTCTTTTTAGCCTGTCTCAAAATATTGTTTACTTTCATTTTTTACATTATAATTAATTTATAAATTGTCTATTAGCTGTCAAAAATAAATTATCTATTATATTTCTATTTCATTTTATTTTATTAATTGCAATTTAAATTTTTCATGCTATACTATTAACACGATTTTTATAATTTCAGTAATACTTAATTATTCAAGTATAATAGGAAGGTTATATGAAATTTTTTTATCTTTTAACCATAATAACTTAAATTTTTTAATATATGTGAAAAGAAAAAACTGACAAAAATTTCAAGATGAATAAGTCGATTAAGTTGAACCAAAATAATTTAATTTGGTTGAATTCATCTTTCTAAGTTTGGTTTTTTGAATTTCAAAATTTCAGTCTGGTTCGAATTGATTCTAAACTCAACCGACCCTTTTTCATGCCCAATTAATAAGTATTATTATATTATGAATATGAAAATGGCTTACATTGATGGGATGGATACTGTGCGTGGTGCGCCAATACGCAAAAATTTTCACAGTTTAGATGTACGTTAATATTACGACAGCCATTGACCGGCACTTTCTCTCTCTTCAAGTCTTGTACAATAGCTATGGACCGGCACTTTCTCTCTCTTCAACTCTTATACCATAGCCATTCTCTCTCTTCAACTCTTGTACAATAGCCATTGACCGACACTTTCTCTCTCTTAAACTCCTATACAATAGCCTTTGATCGGCACCTTCTCTCTCTGCAACTCTTGTATTATCGTGGAGATTAGAATTAGGCATGTAAAAATAAATGTCCTACAAATACGAAAACAGAAATTCAACGAATATTTTGTCACCGGTAAAACCGATTGACGAATTGGTGCTAATGCGAGTCGTTAAAAAGAATTGTGGTGCGAAAAGGAGTATAATTAACTGTGTAGCTTGTAACGCACGTAGAAAGTCGATGACATTATAAGAAATGATGACTACAATGTGGATTTTTTCAAATTACTACTAATTTCGTTTCACTTAAATGGTCTTTTTTATTTTTATATGAAAATTAAAAAATTTATTTTATAAAAAATTATTAATAATTGATTAATTATTTTTTTTAATTTTAAGTATATCATTTAATTTTTATATAATCATAATTAAATTTATCTTTTATTAAATATAATAATGCATTATATATATATAATATATATATATATATATATATATATATATATATATATATTCCCGGCAAAATCATGATAGATAATAATGTTGTAGTAGTGCATAGTAAGTTTGTTTAGACAAAATCATGATGGCGGCTATTAATGTTGGACGGTCCTCAAGATAAGAATAGATGGACGGTTCTCGAGATAAAATTTTCTTTAACAAAGTATAAAAATTAAATTAGTATGATAATGTCCAACGCGTGAGAGCATAATAAGCCGTTAATTTTAGATTATGATAATGCATAAGTTTCAGCCACACGAGTTTGTCTTTATCCGTAAGTTTCCATTTGACAACATTGATGTTAAATAAAATCATTTTAAGCCTCTTAGATATTCATTTTCTTTCATGATTATCCATTCGGTACGCAAAGTGTACATCCAAATCCAAATAATTAGATATTCAAAAATAAAAAAAATATATATTATTTTTTTATTCAACGGTTATAATTTCGTTTGCACCAATATACATACATAATTAATAATTATTATTTTAAAAAATCACTTTTAATTCAAATAATTACAAATCATATTACTTTCTCATTTAATCACCTCAAATCCCACTCTCTTATTCTCAAAGATGATTTATAGAAAAAATAATAATTATCACCTTCATTTAGAGACTTATTAATAATTTGAAGTTGCTAAACTACCCTTAATAGTAATAAGTCTATATAGGCTTATTGCCTTTAAGTACATTGTATTAATAAAGTTCATAATATATCCGTGGGCTTCAATTTAATGGTATTAGTATGGTGTCGATGCAGTAAAATTTCAAGTTTGAGTTGCAATTAGCTACTTTCCAAATAAATAAATAAAGTTCATACTTTGAAATACAATGTAAAATTCTAAAACAAGATTAAATTTCTGTTCATGTGTGCGAGCATATTTGTGTGTATGTTAGATTTACTTTTTATATTGGATCGATGTTTTATAAAAACAAATTTAAGGATTACACTATAACATACGTGCATATTGTATTAATTTCTTTTTTTTAAAAAAAAAATAAAGAGAACTAAAAATAAATAAAATTGATTTTTTTTAACATATAGGTAATTAGACCTAGTAATTTTTTTACCTAACTCTTACCAACTCAAAAATAGTGACCTAAATCCGAAGAAAATATAAATGGGTCAAATCCGAATGACTCAAAAATTTTAAGACTGAACAAGATCTGAAATCCAAAAAATCCGTCTAAAACTATCTAAAATCTAACTTGACCCGAATCCACGACTTGATTTTTTCAATTAAAGTTTATTTTATATCATATTTATTTATAATTTATAGTTTAATTATATATATGCACATACACTAATACTATACTATTTTATTAATATCTCCATTCTAATTTTATATAAAAAGTTAAATTTAATTAAAAAATGTCTAATTATTTAAATTTTGAGCTACAAAAAATAAAAAAAATAAACGGAAAAAGTAAAATAGAGAACAATAATTATAAGTGGCACATAATATATGTTGTATTTTACTATTTCTATTTATTAAATGAACATTTTCTTTGTTAAATTGATTTTCATTTGGCCTGGGAAAAGACCATATTATTGGGGGACAAGACAATGTCAACTTAATTATGAAGTTATGATTGAGGTCAACTTATTTTATTAATGAAATCAAGACTATTGGTATTGTATTGTCGCTTGATACTTATTTTCATTCATGGTCATGCTAAATTTATATTATTAAATCAAAATAATTCTTACCGCACAAATAAACAAATGAAATAAAATAAATAGATAATGTAAAGAGAAGATTAGAAATTTATAAGCATTGTCATGATGAACACAAGAAAAGTTGGCATTCTTATCCTTTTTTCTACTTTTTTTCCCCTTTCCCCTTAAAAATAAGATAAATAAACATGGAATATTTGTTCTCCAATTTATTTTAACACCGTTAGCATAAATATAACTTTTGTTTTAGCTATAATGAATATTTATACTCTTTATTTGGATTATGGTTAGACATAGGACAATTCAAAAAATGGATTGGACATATTACTTTTAAATTTTGCCTCAAATTATTAAAAAAATAATTTTGAATTTCATATTGTGACAAAATATATTATATAAATTAAGTTTGAATTTTATTGTATCCTACTCAATTTATTTTTAAACACTCCTAGTTAGATATGATATGGTATGGATCAAGTGGTAAAGTGGTTAATTCATGGTTTACTTTTATTTAAAGGGATAAGGTGTGTTTTTTCCCTTAAACTATCGAAAATAGGTTGAAAATGCTCTCAAAGTTTTTTTTTTTTTTTTTGTTGATTTTTATCCCTGAACTCAGTTTTATTTTTAGAAAATACCCTCGCGATAGACGAAAAGTCTAGCTGGCAAACGGAGTTAACAGTAGTTAATCACGCATCGACACGTGTCAACTCTATAAGGGGTTTTTTGCCCTCAAACTATGGAAAAAGGTATGAAAATGCCCTAAAACTTTGTTTTGGTCGGTTTTTACCCCTGAATCAAGTTCACACATGTCAACGCATGATTTGCTGCAATTAACTCCATTTGCCAGCTGGACTTTTCGTCTAAAATAAGGGCATTTTTCATCCATTTAAGTGACTTCAGAGGACTAAAATGTATGTGCTAGTGCGTCGTTTATGCAAAAATGTGTGTTATCTCAAATTAAAGTGTATGGAATTAATCAAGAATTTTATTTTTGTAAAGAGACTCAATGTAAAAAAATTTAAAAGTTCAAGGACCTAAAAATGGATTTTGCTATTTTTAAGCTATCAAATTGGTAGTTTATCATGGTTTCTATATTTTTTATTCCATGACAACCTTTGTTTAATTTTGCAAACTCGTCTTATTTTCTAATATAACTCTAATCTTGTATCTTTTTTATTAAAAATATTTTTACTTTTTTTTTCTCTTATTAAACCATATCTGTGACGCGCGCTGAATCCCGTCAACCCTGGAGGCCCACTTTTAGGGTCAAGAAAGGCTCATCAAACTTGTGAAGATTGGTCGCTTCGTAATAGAAAGGGGGTTCCCTATTCCATTGTTGGCAATCAACCTACGAGGGCATCTATGTGGGCACCAAGAGGTAGGTATTATGGAATCGTCACCCAATTAAATATTGGAAAAGTAAATCTAACCTTATAAAGCCTAAACCAGAGAAGATTCAAGACATCACTCTTACTTATACCATAATTAAAGTTTATAAATGAGATTTTAAGATTAATTTAATGTCTTTTTTCTTGCATGACTTATGCAAATAAATTTAAAGCGCACTTCAAACACATAAAAAAAACTATCACAATAATCCCAAAATAAAGCAAAAATTATCCTACAAGAAGGGAAGATAAACATACATAAAATGGGGAGATCATTTAGATAGGAGCGTTGGCTCCCGCATGCATATTTTATAAAAAAACGATGAGTTCTCAAATTATTTTTTAGAAAATCGGGATGAGTGATTTCATTATAAGAAAATAAGAACTCTTCTTTTGAGCGTCATTTTTGAGATAGAAAATTGGACTTTGGTCCATTTTGTTAAGAAAATGCCCATTTAATTTGTAAAAAAATTTCTTGGTGAGTTTTAAGTTAACGTACATAAAAATCTTTATTATTACAAATCCAAAACCTTAATAAAAGCAAATAAAATTAAATTAAAGTACAAAAGAAATTAAAAATATTAATCTCTAATGTAACTCATGCTATGCTAGTCTCCAAGTCTCCACTCCTAGGGGGAACACACATATGGGGGTATTTGAGCCAAAAAAGAAACAAATAAAACATATAAATTAGCAAACTTAAATAAATGATAAATACTTAAATAGAAAAATGCAATGCATAATAAAATAAAAATAAAACAGAGGACATGAATGATAGAAAATAAAATAACATATCAAAAATATAAAGGAAATAAATTAGTGCAAGTAAAATAACATAAAAGATAAGTAAAAAAAATGCATAAAATGAGTCAAAGTCAAAGTCAAACAGGGTTCACGAACATGCTCAGGCAATGACAGACAGGCCGAAAGGGAGTCACGAACGGGAAGGAGGGAGCTTTGTGACGTCCCGTCCCTCGCTTGAGCGACGGGCGTCTCTGAAACCTTCTTCCCGTCTGTCACACATACAGGGCAGATTCAAATGTAGACTTCCATTTTCAATACGATTTCATGCCAAATAATTTCTATCATGCATATTAAGGCCTGAAACACAACTAAATCACTCCAAGAACTCTAGAATTCATTTAGATCATGAAAAACCAAGAACTAACGCAGATTATAAATTTAAATATGCAAAAATCACAAAGACGCTACTAATGAATAAAACCCGTAAACATGCATTTTCTCTATGATTTTCAATTGTTCTTAGTTATCCACAGCATAATAAACCTAGAATAAATATCTAAGCGTGCATAATAACACAAATTAACGGAAGCCGTGATGGTCAAATCTACTCGTTGCCTATCTCTCGAATTGTCGTAAGCCGTGATGGTCAAATTAGACTTTCTTAGCATAGATTCATTCAAATCGACCGGTTCTATCATTTAAAAATTAATTGTAAAAAAATGATAATAAATTGTATTAATTTTGTATTAAATTTTCCGATGGGATGGTGGATTCCATGGGTAAATTTAACAATGGAATGCTTCATTCCATAGGTAAATTTATCGACAAAATGAATCGTACTGTAGGCAAATTTACCTATGGAAACAATCTTTCCGTAGTTAAATTTACCAATGGAATGATTATTTTGTCGGGAAATTTACCGATGGAATGATTCTTTCCATCGATAAATTTTTCGACATAAAGTTTATTTACGTCGTAATATCTACCAATATAAGATATATTTTCATCGTAAAACTTAACAACATAATGTTTATTTCCATAAGAAAATTTTTCGACGAAAAAATATTTCCATCGAGAAATTTACTAATAACATAATTTTCGACGACTTTGATCATCGGTAATTTCCGTTAGTAAACTAGTTTTCCGATGGAAAATAGTTATTTTTCATCTAAAATTTCCATTGGTAATCACTTATTTCTTATAATGTGGGGATAGTTTGACTTATGCAATACCCTTTTCGTCATAAGAAACTTATTAAAAGTTTTGTCATCTATATGGATTAAAGCTTCATCGACCACACCCAAAGATTTTCGAAGATCTTGCTTCAAATTATTGTTATCTAAATTGGTCGCTTTCTTTTCAGGATCTAAAATGAAAGGGACCATTTTTCGTAGTTTTTCTACAATCATTTCTGGGTCTCAGTTTCTAGACCCCTTAGGTTTTTTTCAACTTCTATTCACGCTCATTTGTACGAAGCCTACCAATTTTCCCACTTCATCTGCTAGGGACTACCTAACTTTTGGTGAATTTCTAACGGTTCCTTTATTATGATAGTATTCAATGAGTCTGTTCACTCCATCCTGTATTTCTTTAAATGAAGACAATCATAAAGGATTATTGGAGTTGGTATCCTTTGTTAGACCTCCCATAATGTTAGAAAGGTTTTTAAGAGTCTCAAAACTCTTCAAAGCCTTTTTATCCTTTAAAAGAACGAGATTTAATAGCCTTCACCTGGTTTTGGGGTGATTTTGTAATTAATAAAAATTATGGTGTAGACACCAGACCCCGAAACAGTTCAGATCAGAGGTTACCCAATGATGAAACATTGTCTATGACACAAATGGAGGAACAGAAGTGCTGATCCTCATTTTTTATTTTCTTATTTTTTATGGTTTTCCTCTCTTTTGGCCTTTTGCATTTTGTCAAAGCTAAAATGATGTTTTTAAATGCAAAACTTTGGTTTTTTTGTTGACAGGCCGCTGTCCCTCGATGAGCGATGCCAATCTGTCATCACCCCGTCCTGCCTATTGCAAGCTCATCCGTGGCATTTTGGTAATATTTAAACCTACGTTTGAGAGCTACCCGTCAGTCTTTGAAAAACTCCCTTCTGTCGTGATTTTGCAGATCAAGAAACAGATTTGGCAGCGAGAAATGGGGGGATTTTGATTTTGATTTTCACCTAATCTTTGTTGTAGACACCGGATCCCGAGGTAGCCCAAATCAGAGTTACCCAATGAGGATACCGATACCTATTTCACAGGTAGAAGGCTGAGGCTGTAGGTTTCTACCTATGAATATCACGAGTTTCGAAACTTATTTATGACAAAAAATCTTTTTGATTTAAAAAAAAGAGCTTTTCGAACGAAAATCTAATTTTTTCTTTGACCGACGCCCGTCGGTCTAAGTTAAGGCACGCCCACGTGTTGTGATAGACGGGCCACGCGAAATGCACACACATGGTGATCGACAGCCATTAGTCGGTCATCATAGGTGCCCGTCCCTCTCACAAGGGATGGACGCCCTTCGTGAGAAGGTGCCCCAACCTCTGGAAGTACGAGATATAAAGAGAAGGGGCATTTTTGGGATTTTATTTTTGTTACTGACCGACGCTTGTCCTTTCTGTGAGAGATGGCCATCGGTCGCTACCTGATAGTGATTTTCGATTTTCACTCAATGAAAATCCAAATTTTATCTCAAAAAAATAAATTTTTATTTTTTAGGGATAAATTTGAAGTGCTTTAAAATATTTATCTTTAAGGATAAATTCAAAATATTTTACTTTATCCCTAAAAATAATATGAAACCACTTTATCTTTAAAGATAAATCAAATATTTGACATTTATCTTTAAGGATAAATTAAAAGTATTAGATTTTATTCCTAAATATAATTTGAGATCATTTATTTTTAAGGATAAACCAAATATTAATTTTATCTTAAAGGATAAATTAAAAATTTTAATGTTTATCCTTAAATCAAAATGTGGCCTATAAATAGAGGTACAAAAAGAACTTTAGGGGGGGGGGGGGGGGGGGGGGGGGAGGGGATTTTCTAAAGCAAAAACGTGTTTTTCTCTTAATACTTGTTTTCATTTTAAAATTCGTTCTAAAAGAATTAAGAGTCAAATTGAGAAAGAGAAATTAATTCTCTTTTCTTAATTTACTCTTCTAAGATTTGCATTATTTTAAAAGAAAATTATTTTAGAGAGAAAGTGATTTTCGATTTGTTTCAATTTTCAACCAATTCTTGTGGAATTCAAGATAGAGATCTGCATTATTGTTGCCTTCCAAGAGGTCAATTTTCTGAGGATAAATATTCTGGGTCCAAAAGTGATCGTTTTTGCATTAATTTCAATATATTGACATAAGATATATGATTTGATGCAAAATGTAAGTTAATTCATTTATTTTGTAATTTTACTATTTTTATGCTATAATTACTCTATTAATATTTTGTTCAAATACGATCGCATGAAATAATGGTTTAAGATCCATATTGGGCTTTAATGTGGTTTTCTTGTTATTCTTGGGATCTAGAGATGACCAACGGGATGAAGGTTCGAGCGACGGGTCATTGCGAAATACTTCTTCGTCCCTTCGGTCAGCTATTCGACTGTTCTTGATCCATTTTTTCTTTATTTTTGATTGTTTCTATTTTCTTTTCTTATATTATGTTTTGCTTTATTTAATTTAATTGTTTCTTTGACTTTTTTTCTGCTGTTTTGTCATTTATTCTGTTCTTAATTCTTTATTTTGACATTTCTAACATGTTATTTTGTTTTGAGTATGGATGATAGAACGGGAGCTCAAATGCGATGACGTTATTTTGGTTCATTCTCCTCAATCCATCTTTGTATTATTTAACTTTTATTGTTCTCGCATTTTATTTATTTGGTCAATTATCATAAACGTTATTTTTGTGTTTGTTAATATAAAAAAGCAAAAAAAAAAAATTTCTTGATAAAATTGGACCAATGTCCTAGATTTTCTCCAATAAAATGTCACCTTAAAAATTATCACTTTTGTAAATATGCATGAGGGAACCAATATTTCTCTCCTTAAATAAATGCCTTGTTTTATGCATGATATTTATTTCTTTTGGTTGGGGTTGTATTCTGCCTCTATTTTACTGTAAATTAATATGCTTTTTTTGTATTGTTTAAATTGTGTCATTTATTGCTTCCGTTATGTGCTTGATTTGCTCCTTACTAAATTATATAATTGTATGAGAAAATGATGAAAATTTAACTTAAGAACCCATTTATAACTTTAACCAAGGTACCAATAAAAGTAATGTCCCGAACTCTCTCTAGTCTTAGGTTTCATAAGGTTAGATAAACTTTTCTAATATTTTATTGGGATGGAAATTTTAAAATATTTGTTGTTGCCCAAAATAGACATATACGCATCATCTTAGGCTCAATGAGACTAGATGAATTTTTTCAATATTTTATTGGGCGGCGACTCCAAAACACCTCTTATTGCACAAAATAAACGCACTTGTAATTTTTACAAGGTTTATGAGCCTCTCTTGGACCCTAAAAACGAGTTCTCCAAGGTCGTCAGGATTTGGCACATGTCACACTTGCAGATTAGGTTTAAAGGTATGGTTTGTCCTTGAAATCATGAAAAACCTGTATTTTAGGTATACATAGAAAGAGAAAAGAAGAAAATGGGGGTTGGCTTTTTAGATTGGAAATTTTAGAGAGAGAAGAAAAGAAGAAAAGATAGTAAAATCTGATTTCTTGAGTGAAGATTTCAAAAGATTTTCATCAAAGATGATTTTCTTCATCTCCTTTTTATCTCTAGTCTTCTTTTGGAGCTTTAATCTCCTCTAGAAATTAATCAAAAGGGAGAATATTTTCTAAAGGGAGAAAGAAATTCTCTCTCAACATTCAAATCTATTTTGTAGAATCAAGGAAGAATCAAAGCACTCTTCATTCTCCAGAAACGAAATCAACAATCTGAGAGTAAATATTCTGGGCCTAAATCAACATTCCATGTTTAAATTTAAGTAGATAATATGTGATTTGTATTTTGACTTTAAATCTGTGACTTTGCATTTTATGTAGTTTTTTCTTGATTTAAATAAGTTTTTGAGTCTCTTTAAGTATTGTTTTACATTCTTAGGCTTTAATATGCATGTTTGAGGCCTTTCGGGCATGAGTTTTAAGATGGAAAATGTTTTAATGGAGGTTTAGCCCATTTTTTGCGTTTTAGGCTTGACTAACAGAAAGAAAGGTTGAGGGATGCCCATCGCTCATAGCGAGCGATGGGATGTAATGCAACCCTTTCGTCCCGTCTGTCGCGCCCTTATCCTCCAGCCCCTCGCATGTGTGCTCATCTGTGGGCACTATTAGGCCCTCTTTTGCCTATTTACATGTATTTTCTTTTTGTCCTTTTAACGCCATTTTATGCATATTATTTTTGGCTCCTTGTTGTTAAGCTTGTAACTTTATTTTTTGCTATTCTATGCTTTAATGTCTTTGCTTTCTTTAATTCTAGAATATTTATTTATTTATTTAAGTTTTTTACGACTTTACTAATGAGTTGTTTCTTGTTATTTTTGTTGGCCTAATATATTCCTTTTGTTAGTGTTCCTTACGAATGAAAATTTAGAGGATAGGATGTCTGGAGGATCTATGTGGTTAATTTCCTTTGTACATTATTTATTTGTTTTGCTTTATAATTTGAACTTATAGTGATAAAGTTTTTCTCATGCACGTTAAACATAAAAACATCACCACAGGATTTCATTAACTAATCAGGATTTCCTTAATACAAACAAGACCAATTTTCTAATCTTCATCCAAGAAAATATCACTTCCAAAGAAGGGTTTCTCTTTATCAAAATATGATTACTCATCCCGGTTTTCTAAAATTGCTCGAGAAGCTCTTTTGTTTTGCGAATATACATGCGGGAACCAATGTTTCCATCCAAATGAAGGTTCCAATTTATGTATGTTTTTTTTATGGACTTTGTACTTATTTTTGAGGATGACTAACTTTTTTTTTTTATTGTTTATCGCTTTTATTGTGTGTTTGTAATCCGCCTTCAATTTAATTGCATTAATCGTGTGAAAAGAGAGATATTAATTTGATTTTAAAAACTTAATTATAAACTTAACCAAGATAAAAGTAAGAGTGATGTTCCGAATCTCCTCTGGTTTACGCTTCACGATATTAGACAAACTTTTTCAATATTTTATTGGGTGACGACTCCAAAATATCTCTTGGTGTCCAAAATAGACGCACTCATAAGTTGATTGCCAACAATAGAATAGTGATAATTTTCCGTCTATTACGAAACAACCAATTTTCACTAGTTTTATGAACATTCTCGGACCCTAAAAGCGGGTTTTCAGGACGAATAGGGTTCAGCGCACGTCATATATGAATTTTGTTGAAAATCTAATGTGCACTAAATTGAAAATTTGAAAATTTAATGTGAAATTTTTAAAGTTTGAGAACTTAACGTGAAAAAACCTAAATGTTTAGGGAAATATTATTTATTTCTTTATGAAATCTCATTTTCATAATAAATTTATGATAAAAATTTCCCAATTATTATAAATTATTTATTTTTTCTTGGGACAATGAATGAAAAGATTTAAACAGTATGAAGATCTACTATGGGAGAAAAAAACAAAGAAAAAGAAAGAGAAAACCCTAAGTGAGAGAATGTCAAAAAAAATCAGCAAAGAAGAAATCATGTTTCTTTGACTGGAACAAAGATTAATCCCACATTCAAATTAATTTCCGTGAGCAGAAATAACTTTTCATTCACACTATCTCTGTTTTACTAAAATTTATTCTTTGGAGAATTGGAAATTCCTTGATGTATTTTACCTTAATTATTGAACTAGAAGATTCAATGTTCCAGAAGAAGAAGAAGAAGATTTATGAATGTGTCCAAGAATTCCAAAGTTTTATTTGTTTTTTATAAAAAAATTCTAAAGTTAATTATGCCTTAGTCTACAAAGCAGACTTTGGACAAAACCTGGGCCATAGATTAAATTCTGGCTCCTAGCTGGAAAGATCCTTACTTCAAATAAAAATCTTGTACCGTATGAAAATGATACATCAATATTATCCATTATAATTTAATAAAAAGAAAAATAAAAGTAAAATCGGATAAACTTGATTAGAATTAGAAAAATTATAATAATAATTTTATATAATTATTTGAAAATACATGAAGAAAATTTGAAGAGTTTATATTACAAGTATACTAAACTAAAATGGATTGATATGTATTCCCTCGGTCTCAAAATAATTGTCATTTTAGAAATTTATTTTGCCTTAAAATATTAGTTTTTGAAAAATTCAATTGAGCATTAATTATTGTTTTCAAATTTACGATCATTAATTAACTTTTTTAATTTTATAAATTATCTGACTCTCCACTTATTATCTCCGCTCCTAATTAAGTTGTGTTAAATAAAGATATTTTATCAATCTACTGTAAATTTATCCAAAAACAAAATTATTAATTAATTTTTTTTAATAAGTGTACCTTAAATAACAATTATTTTGAGATGAGGAATTATATATCATATAGATTTAAATGTTAATATGAGTTAGGATTGGTTTGGAACTAGCAATTTAGGAATCAATATATTTTTTAATTAATTTGGACCATTGAATTATATAAATATTATAAAAAAAATTCAAATCTTTTGAGAAATGTAATGGTGACCCAAGTTTTGGTTTTACATTTTTTATTTTTTGAATAATTATTTTACATCTTCAATATCATTATCTTATACTGATTAATATACTGATTTCTTACCATCTGAGCTACTTAACATTAGTTGATCCTTCTTTTAATGTTATTATGATAAATATTAGTATTTTAACATTTCATTAAGGAGATTATTAATTACAACATTATTAAAAAAGTACATATTTATTATTTTTTTAACTCTGGTTAAATTCCAATTTAATTTCCGTTAAACTTTTAACCCTTTAACTTTTTATATTCCCCGATTTTATATTCTGTCCATTTTTTAAAACCTTGTGTTATAGTCAAAATAATAATAATAATATTTCTTTTTAAATAATTAATATAGTACCAATTTTCTGAAAATTCTACTTTTGTTTTTCCAACATGATAAAGACATAGTAGACAGCAGACACCGCTCCACAGTTAGATTGCATATGATCTCAAAATTTGGATAGTCATTTGTTATTTAAGGCTGACTCAGCCCAAACCTCATCCTATTATAAATAAAAATAAATATCTAATCACCATAAACATTATTTCCTGCTTCTTAACTTAACCATAGTTAAATATATATATATATTTTTTTTAATCACAGAAGAACTTTAACTATTCTTTATGTATCTTTTTTTTATTATTCCACGTAGTGTCTAAAAATCTTTATTTTCCTACTTATTATATATAAATAACGACTCAGTAAACGAATAGAAAATATTAAACCATGGGTGGCAAACAAATTGGATTGGAACATATCATAAGATATTGAATTATAAATTAATCATGTTATAACCGAATTGTATTCGTAATTCAAATTACTGTTAAATATGTTACAAATAAATTAAATTGGATCACGATTAAAATAAATTATTATTAAATGAATCATAAATAAATTTTATTATAAACGAATAATAATTTAGTGCGTAAATATATTATAATATGTGTATTTTTTCATTATTAGATTAAAATTTAATAATATTTTATTTTTTATTTAACTATCATTAATTGTGTACAATAAATATATCTGGGCGTTGTATCACAATTAATATATCATAATTTATTTTTTTTATTAAAAATAAAAAATATATATATATAACCTGTATAAAAAAAAGTTATGAAATTAACGATAATATAAATATATAAAAGAATTCCATATAAAACTAAATTAATGAGTGGAATCAAAACTTTGGCACTTCCATATAAAACTCTATTAAAATAAATTTATCAAATTAATTCGACTTGCAAAAATTGACTCATCAAGTTCTAAGCTAAAATTTTGAAGATTTACTCAAAAAAACAAATAAATAAATTATAAAAATTAAAAAGCTTCAAAGAAAATAAACCAGTTTTTGCCTTATATATACGCTACGAACTCTTCATAGAATCACTACAGCATCAAAACACAGTCGTACCATGCTTTCTGCTTCTCCCTCTCCCCTTCTCAAAATTCCCCCCAAATCTACCTTTTCCGCGCCTCGCCGTTCTACTTACCGGCCACTGTGCATCTCCAATAGCGCCACTGCATACAAGGAACGGCCTAATTTGTATTTTCCTCCTCAAAAAATGGCAACGTGCGCTTCTCTTTACGAGATTTTAGGGATTCCGACGGCAGCGACGAACCAGGAAATCAAATCGGCTTATCGGCGATTGGCGAGATCTTGCCATCCCGACGTGGCTACTTTTGATCGGAAACATACCTCCGCTGATGATTTCATGAGGATTCACGCCGCATACGCTACTTTGTCGGATCCTGAGAAACGCGCGGTTTACGATCGTAAGTTTTTTACAAGCAATCGGCCGTTGACCGTGAGTTTTTCTGGTTACCGTGGCCGGAATTGGGAGACGGACCAGTGCTGGTAGTCTCCGAGTTTACTCAACCGGTTTAGGTCACTGAGTTGAACGATCCAGTAATGAACTCGGCTTACTGTAGATATGGGGGATTCGAATTGTGTATAGAAGAACAAGTGCTAACCTGAGCCATCGGGGATTAAAGTTCTCTATCATCAATCAGAGCCGTTGAATATGCTACATATTTATTATGAATTATGATTTAATGATATGAGCTATGATAATACGCCGGAGCACGGCTGTGGCGGCGGGGATATTATTGCCATGGTTGTAGCCTTTATTTTATCATCGGTTTAAATTGTGGCAATATTATAATGGGATAGTAAAACAAAGCTGATTGGTGTAAAATGTAATTTTGATTTTGATAATCATACAATTGTATCTCATGATGGAAAATAGAAATTGTTATCTTTGATTCAAATTTCTTGTTTAGAAGACGTGAAAGTGGAAAGAAAGTGAAAATACAATTGTATCCCATTGCTTGTATGAAATTGACAAAAAAAGTATATATTTCCTAACTAATTAATTAAAAATCACTACGAATAAAACTTGAAATACACATACTACTTATAATCTGTTATTAAATTTATTATCTTTAAGAAAAACTAATCTGTTATTAAATTTATTATCTCTAAGAAAAAAAGAAATCAAATGAAAAATGAAAATAGATAAGATTAATGTAGGAAAAATGTCAAAAACTCTAAAAGAAATATCAGAAGAAATAATTATTTTAGGTAATTTTTTTATTGTAATTTTGCCACTTAAGGGTGTTGATGTGTGTATTTTTTAAAGTTTAGGTTTGTAATTGTAACTTGCCAAGTTTAAAAAATTAATTTTTTTTTTCTAAATTTGAAAAAAATATATATATTAATTTTTTTTATTAACATGTTTGAGATAAATAATTATATTAGTACAGTAAGGTTTTAGAAAGAAACAAAAATTTCAGAAAAAAAATCTAAAATTTATCTCACATCGCTATGAACGTAAATATATTTGGTCAAATCACGTTAAATTATTGTATTATTTTTTAATTTTTTTTTATTTTCATTTGTGATTGTATTAATTAATTACATTTAATTTCAAAACGACCAATAATTAAAATCCATTAAAAAATAAAGTAAATAGCCTTTAAATTGGAGTGGGAATTTTTTTTCTTGAAAGTCTGATTACAGGGGCACAGAAAAAAGCCAGTGATGTACGATAAAGAGCAATAGTTGAGGTACTTGGAAGAATAGGAGTAGATTGATAGGGATGTAACCCTAATCAAATTCAGGATGAAGATAAGGCCAAGGCCAACTGCAGCTGGAAAAGCAACCACATTAATGTGGGCCCAAATATATAGCACTATAACTATATGTTCTAGAACATTTATTATAATAACGATTTCGTTTCTATCCAAAGCTTATAATTGTTTCATTGGTCAAAATATTCCTTCTTATAGAGTGTTAATTTGGTGCATGGGGAGCGGTGTACCGAATATGTACTGATAAACAAAAAATTTTAAAAACATCAAAATATAATATATAAAGAAATTAAGAATGGCGAGCGGTGCACTCACGCTCTGAATATGCAGTAATAGACATAAAAATAAAAATAAAAATACCAAAATATAATATATATTATAAAGAAACTAAAAATTTTTGGGAACTAAATACAAAATAAATAAAAAAATATTAAGGAGGTTTTACAAAATTTATGGAAACTCAAAATTTGTAGAAAGTAGAAACCTTGAATTCGCCACTATGCACACCTTATTATCTCCCGTTCTTATATAATTCTTTCATAAAGCAAAATAAAAAATAAGAATTTAAATCAGCAATTATTTTAAATTTAATTCTTTCTAATTACATTTGTAGTTGTAAAAAAAATATTATAGTTATTTTATAATTAAAAAAATAAAAATTCAGCACTTAAAAATTGAGGACAAATTGCGTTGTATGCTTCTATACAGTACACATGCATATACATTATTTATCGAATAATAAATAAAAATAAAAAAGAAAATTTGATAATGAGTTGATGGTGTTTATGCATGTGCTTTGTTGTATGCTCACAGGGTATTAGCACTCAAAATTGGAGTTCCCAATTAAAGTGGAAAGCTAAAAGGTGTGAAAAAACCCAATCACATTCGATCCTTTATAATTATAATTTCAATTTGTACAATACCAATCTTAATTTACTTTAATTCAACACTTACTGGGGATTTTTCCAAATTAAGCAGAAAACTAGAAGTTAACTTATTATCATCTAACTTTTTTTTTAGATCAGTATTGATAACCGGACACTCTTTATAAAAGAAAAAGTGGAAACTCGAATTCGAGTCTTCTCCGTATATTTAAATCAGTATTGATAACCGGACACTCTTTCAAGGAGTTCGGTTTCATCTTGCTTTCGGGACCGGACTGATTTAAAATCTATCAATGACAGCTCGGTATTATCCAATAACTCGAAAAGAGCTCATCTCTTTGGGTTATCAGGATTATCGGAATTCTTTAATGACTTCAATTCCTTTTACAATGCGGTTTTTTCGTGATCAACTTTATCTAATCAGTAATTTAACGTTATCCAATCAGGCATTAATCTTCTCTGATCAGAAAAGATTCTTATTTACTCAGAGTTTTTGAGTTCTGCTCCAATTAGAACTCTTAGCTCCAGCTCTATTGGGAATATATGTCCCACGCAAAAAATGACTCATTCTCCAACACTAATTCCTAACTCTATAAAAGAGGAAATCCAGGTATATTTTTTTTTCTTGATTCATTTCCAATTACAATACCCTTATTATCGTCAATTTTTCTGATTTGACCGTCGAAATATTTTTTATTGGAAACCTGCCGAAATTTTTTATTTTCAGGTGACCATTTCAAGCTGTCAGTTCAGAAACTTTGGACAATCATCAAGTATCTACCTCTGGGATGTTTCATTGGAGACAATTTACTTTAACTTAATACTCCATCCATACCACTTTAAATGGCCTTTTTAACTAGTTCATTTTGTCAGACTTTAAATGTACTTTTAGAAATTTGAGAAAAAAATTACATGTATGCTTCTATTTATTATGCATCACTGCATTTAATAGGGTGATAAATTTAGTTTTAATCATTTAAAAATTAAATGATATACTTGTAATTAAACAATGGCACATTATTCATTTGTTAATACTTTTTTTATAAAATAAGATAGTTACTTTTATTTATAGTCATTGAATTTATATTCAAATAATACTAATATAATGAAAAAAAAAATTATTTTCTTAAAAATCACTAAACTTAGAACATATATAAATAAAAGTCACTTCGACCATTTTTCAATAAAAAAACCATTGGAAAGTCCAGTTGTCGCGTATACTCCGTACTCTTGCACACGACGCTTGACAAGTGGTATGCCACTTGAAAAAAATGACATGTAAACATATCACGTGTCAACCTGAATTATCCAAATGTCCATATAGCATAATCATGGGTGAAATTAATCATAAAATAAGATTTTTCGATAATTTATTTAATTTTCATATTAAAGTGAAAGCAATGAATCAAATGACACGGATGGAGTAATATATTTTATTTTTACTTAATATTTTTATGGAGACAGAGAATGTTACTCTTCCTTTTGCTTTAAAACTGAACTTGGCTTTTAAACCTCTATGATAAAACCTATCCACCAAACTCACATTCGGATTCGAAATGAAGAAATAGGAGACTCAAAAATTATATATGGAGAAATCAGGAAATTTTGAAAACATTCAAAGGTCCAAATTATAACTTTTATATCAAATAACAAAATAATAATAATAATAATTTTGGATGCTGACCGAACTCCTAACGAAACCGGATATAAATAAGTTTGAAATATAATAGAAATAATTAAATAAGAAAAAAATTAATAAATTAAGAAAAGCAATCAAAGAAAACTATCTTAAGCTACCTCAATTAACAATAAACCTCGTTGCAAAACATTCTTAATAATAAGTTCTATATATAAATAAATAAATAAATAAATAAATAAATATATATATATATATATATATAAAGAAATATCATTTTTAATGTTTATAACCTCCTAATATTTAATTGATTAAGTCTAACTCAATTGAGACAACTAAGTAAAAAGCTGTCTTCAAGCTTTAGTTAATTGTTGAACTTTCCTTCTTTATTAATTAGTTAACTGTAATTAGTGAATTAGTTAGTTATTTTTCTTTTAATTGATCGGATGTCATGTATAGTTGAAGCATAGGATTTGATTTAGCGAACATTACTGAATTAAAATTATGATAGAAATATTAGTTTTGAGGATTAATTACATTCAAAGTGCTAGAGTATTGATATGGTATGTAATTCACGTTAGCTTATAATAGTTTATAACATGACACGAGAAATGTTACTGAAGGAAATATATACCAACATGCCACATGCAATATGTAGGTAAAATAAACGAGTTATATGCTATCTACCTCTTGTAACGCAGATACTTTGGCAGAAGCGATTATAAGGATCTCTTCCGGCGTCACTGGTCTGGCTGATATCCACAAGCGGGATGACAACAACTTTTTCACAGTCTAAAAACCACCTGGAGAGCTAAAAACCGGCGAGAGTAAAAATCGACAGAATTTCGGCATCGGGAAGTATCCTCTCTATTCTTCCTCAAAGGAAGGGCCTCCTATTTATAGGCATCCATCTCCCAAAGGAGATGAATGCTCCATAAATAGGAGCATCAACTCCCATTAGGGGAGTTACCCCTAATTAAAAGGGGAGTATGTAACTTCCCTAAGCATTATGAGGGAAGTTACAATGTAATGGAATATTAAGGGACACAATCCCTTAATCAAGACCAAATATGAAACTTTTCCCATACTTGTAGGATTTTCGGACTGACAAATATATTTCGGGTCCACGCGAGAAGTGATGGGCGCATCCCGACTCCAATAGTTACAAGCCGATAAGAATTGTCATATTCAGAGGTAATTATGGATCGGTTAATCGTTCTATTAATTCAAAAAAAAAATTAACCAGTTTATTAATATAGGTTTTTAAAAATCATTAATGTTTAACCAGTCCGTTACATTCGGTTAACTAGTCAATCGATTTTAATTTTTTGATTTGGTTAATTAATATTTTTTGGTTAACTTCTAAAATTTATAACATACAATAATTAAAAAAAATAAACAAGATTCAATGTGTGCAAAGTAATTCAAAATAAAAATCACAAAACAAACATAATATACACTACAAGAAATTTTACTTTTTGTGATAATTTTTTTAATGACGCATAAAATTTCGTCACTAATTATAACTTACAACAACAAATTTTTTAAAATGTCACCATACTATTTATTACTGTGACAAAATTATCTTGTATCATTTTATGTTTTAACTTTGTCACTAATAGATTAATTTTGTGACGAAAAATATATTTCGTCATGATTTTTTAGGAGGGATAGTTTTCCACCATTTTTTTAGAGGAAAAAAATTTAATGACAAAATAATAACTTATTGCAACGTATAAAATCGTCACAAAATATTTATTTTTTGTGACGAATTATTTTTGTCATAATTAAATAAATTAGTGACAATAAAATCATTTCGTCACAAATAAGATATCGATATAACAAAAAAATTCTAATTATTTTTTTCACAAAATTTTAGTTTAAAAAATATTTTTATTTATGACCAATAAATGTGTCACAAAAAATGAATATACTGTGGCAAGATACAATTTTGTCACCTTTGATATGGAGGGAAAAATTTCAACCTTTTTTCTTTTGGTGGGAAAAAAAATATAACAAAAAAAATAACTATTTGCGACACAAAAATTCAGCGTGAAATACTTATTTTTTTGTGACATGAATTATATTTGTTACAATTTAATGAATTAGTGTCGATAAAATTATTTCGTCACAATAATTTTTTTATGACAAATAATTATGTTACAAAAAAAGGATATATTATGACGAAATACAATTTCGTCACTAATACAATTAATTTATGACAATAATAATTTTCCGTAACAGTTGATTGTAATGTTAATATATGACAAATAAATTATGTCATAAAAAATAATTGAATTTATGACAAACAAATATGTCACACAAAATGAATATATTATGGCCAAATATAATTTCATTATTATAATACAACCACTTTGTGCGACTATAATATTTTATCACAATCGACTGTAATAAAAATGTATTACAGCTAAATCTGATGCGGAACTGTAATGCTCCGACAATTTCGAAATTGTGAATAGTATCACAGTAGATCAAAAATTTGTAAAATGTCAATTTTTATCTTAGACTAGTTATAGTTTACTCTAACCAAATAATTAAGCTGTAAATAAAGTTAACTATGCGTATTTGGTTGGGACAATATCAGTTACGACTACTAAGCAATGAAGGTTTAATCTAGTGACGACATTAGAGAATTAGAATTAAATCTGAAATTTTTGGGATAGGTAAAATAAAACAACTAAAAATATTAATAGAAAGATTTTATGTTAGAATTATTCTTGGCTTTTGGGAAATATCTCAAGTTAAGTGAATCATTACCATAAAATTTAGGATAACAAAATAATATAAATGACAAATAATAAAATAAAATAATAATAAAAAAAAGAAAAGAGTAAAACACAAATCGGGAACCAACACAGATGGGGAAAAGAAAGGAAAGAAAAACGCAAGGGGAGGGGAGAGAGCAAATCGAAAAAGAAAGAGAGAGGGTGGAGATGCCGTCGATCTACGGCGACCCAACACCAGCTACAGCCAATGATGTCCCCTCACTAGCATCGTCCGCGATTTCTCGTCGTTCTGCTCCTTCGTGACAGAGGAATTGAAAACTTCCTCTTCAGATTTCGGTCACCTCCGGCGTTGGGTGGCTACACGAACAACACCGGTGAACTCCTCACGGCCAAGCGATCCTTTCGGTGTCTTCAAATCATCACTCACCGGCGATGGGTAGATCGAAAAGTGGCAGCCACGAGCTATCGATGCTGATTCGGGCCAAACGATACGGCAGCTGAGCGCGTGACCACTTCCTCGTGGTTGGCTCTAGCAGAAGCAGTTAACGAGCATGTTGAATATGTAGTTGGGGAATTTCTGAGCATAATTGGTAGACTGCAAGCTGAGCAACAGAGGCAACTACGGGACTTCCAGGTAATGAACTTTTCAAACGTGAACCAGAAATGAAATCATTTCTTCAAAGTTATTTTTTTTATGTCTTGATGTTTTTTAATTGAAAGAAGTTCCCAGATATAACGATAACCATGTCACTTGATCCTAGACGAGGTTCATGCACTATAACCTTAGCATCTGAGATCTGATTAAGGAACACCATATGATGAGCTGAGTTTGATTTTAAAAATAGGTTGATATTGTGTAAAGTGGCTGAAGTTGTGAAACAGTTTTTGGGAAATTTGTTCTTTTATTTACAATTATGGGCAAAATGGGCAAGGATAAAGAGGCATTGACAGCGGTACTCTCTGAATTCATGGATGTGTTTGCCTGGTAGCCCTCAGATATCAAGGGCGTATCTTTTGAGGTAATGTGCCATTCGCTTAACATTCAACCTAACTACAAGCTTGTCAAATAGAAAAAAAGGAATTATGCTCCTGAGCGGCTGTTAGCAATGGCGGAGGAGACGGATACCCTATTGAAGAATGGGTTCATAAGGGAAGTTTTATACCCGGACTGGCTGTCAAACATGGTATTGGTGAAAAAATCCAACGAAAAGTGGAGAATATGCGTTGATTTCACAGATCTTAATAAGACTTGCCCGAAGGATAGCTACCAGCTACGCAACATAGATCTTCTAGTTGACTCCACCTCCGGATTTGAAGAATACACCTTCTTGGATGCTTCTACTGGCTATCACTAAATTCCTATGGATAAGGCTGATGAGGAAAAAACCCTATTTATCACAAACCAGGCAACATACTGTTACCGAGTCATGCCGTTTGGGCTCAAAAACACTGGTGCCACTTATCAGAGACTGATGAACAGGATGTTCGCTAATCAGCTCGGGAGAAATATGGAGGTCTATGTAGATGACATGATTGTCAAGAGCAAGATAGTGGAGAGCCTACCAACCGAGCTGACAGAGACTTTCAGGACCCTCAGAAAGTTTGGACTCAAGCTCAACCTAGAGAAATGTGCTTTCAGGATACAATCCGATAAATTCCTAGGGTTCATGATCTCGAAAAAGGGGATAGAGGCCAACCTAGCAAAGATTCAAGCCATTTTGGAGATGGAACCACCAAAGTCAGTTCGGGAGGTACAGAAACTTCATGGAAAGGTAACAGCCCTTGGCAGATTTATTTCTTGTTCGGCTAAATGTTAACTCCCCTTTTACAGTGCTCTCAAAAGGGTAAAAAATTTCGAGTGGACTCCGGACTGTTAGAAAGCGTTTGAGGAGTTGAAATTGTTCCTTAGCATGCCACCATTGTTAAGTCAGCCTCAGTTAGGCAAAATGTTGCACATGTATCTGGCGATTTCATCTGGGGCTGTGGGATCGGTTTTGATTAGAGAAGAGGGTAGCCAGCACTTCCCGATCTATTATACAATTAAGGTAATGAGGGGTGCCGAGCTGAGATACCCCATATTGGAACAGCTAGCCTTCGCTCTGGTCACTTCAGCCATAAAACTCGGGCCATACTTTTAGGGGCATACTGTGGTGATTCGTACAAACTTAAATGTTAGAAAAGTGCTCCAGAGGCCTGAAGCATCTAGAAGAATTACTGAATGGGCAGCTCGGTTGGGGAAATTTGATGTTCAGTATGAGGCAAGCCCATCAATGAAAGTTCAGGTTCTAGCTGACTTTGTGGCAGAATTGTACACCCTACCACCAGAGCCGAACACATGTTCTTAGAAGTTGTTTGTGGATGGTGCATCTTCGTCGACAGGTGCTGGGGCCGGAGTGATCCTTATCGGGCCAGGAAAGATAACAATCCAAGGAATGGCTCACATCGCATTTTAGGCTTCCAACAATGTTGTGGAGTATAAAGTTCTCAGTTTTGGTTTATAGCTCGCCATCAAGGTAAAACCAGACTCATTGTCTATTTTTTCTGAATCACAACTAGTTGTTAGCCAGCTGCTCGGGAAGTTTGAAGCCAAGGATTAGACGATGGTCCGATACAAAGAATTGACAGCCGCACTCCTATTTCAACTTGAGAAATTGGGTTGTACATGGTCGATCGAGCAAATACCCCAATCAAAGAATGAGGATGCGGATAACTTGGCTAAGTAGGCTTGCCTCCAAAACCAAATATCTACGGCAAACATCATCTGGTCAGTCCTTTCGGCTCTAACTCACGAAACCTATAAGGTTCATTTGCAGGAACTGATGGATGGATGGCGATTACCGATCTACCAATACTTGAGCACTGGAGTTCTCCCTGAAAATCAGGTTCAAGCTTGAAAAGTAGTTCGGCGATCCAGTCATTATGCAATCCTAGATGACCAATTGTACAGGCGATCTTTTTAGCCCCTTAGGCAAAATTCGGAAGAGGGTGACTGTGTGTTGAGAGAAATCCATAAGGGCATCTGTGGGGCACATAAAGAGGCACAAGTTATAGCTCGAAAGGCTTTATCATAGGGATATTATTAGCCTAGCATAGAGAAAAACGCTAAGGAGCTCGTTCAGAAGTGCAACAAATGCCAACGGTTTGGTAATTTAACGCATCAGAAGCCTACTACTCAGGTTCCAATCTATAGTCCTTGGCCATTCGCTCAATGGGGTATTGACATTCTAGGCCCTTTTCCCTTGGCTACCGGGTAGCAAAAGTTCTTGGTTGTGCCAGTTGATCATTTTACCAAGTGGGTTGAAGCAGAACCCTTAGCTACAATCACACCAGCAAGCATCATCAAGTTTGTCCAGAAGTCCATCATCGCAAGGTTCAGGATCCCACATGCGATCATCACTGACAATGGTAGGCATTCAGGGACTACTGCTCGGAGTTGAAGATCTAGCTTTGCTTTACCTCTGTATACCACCCGCAATCAAATGGCATGACCGAGGTAACTAATCGAACCATACTTACAGGACTGAAGAAAAGACTTGATTCAACCAAAGGCCTCTGGGTAGATAAACTGTGCAACGTTCTATGGGCCTACCGAACTTCACCTAGATCAGCAACCGGAGTCACGCCTTTCTCCCTCACAAATGGGACGAAAGCTGTTATTCCATGTGAGATCGGTGTCCCTAATATCTGAACTATAAGTTTTGATGTAAAGAAGAATGAGGCAAGCCTACTGTATCAACTAGACAGACTGAAGGAACAAAGAGAGTTTTCTTAAATACAATCTGCAACATATAAACAAAGAATGTCGTCCTACCATAATCGGAATATCAAGCCGAGGTCATTCAGAATTGAATAGCTCATTCTTAAGAAGGTGGTTGCATCCCAGTCAGTTGCAAGAGTTGGAAAGTTAAATCCAAACTGGGAAGGTTCTTACTTGATACATGAAGTCAGAGATGGGGCTTACGAGTTAAAGGATTTCTCTAGAAAGATATTTCCTCATTCATGGAATGTCTCCAACTTGAAGATCTATTATCAGTAGTCTTACATCTACAGCTCGGCAGTTTATCATAAGCTCTACTGTTTATTTATAGTTTGGCTTTCATTTTTATCGCTCACTCGGTTGTATCGCCATTCGAGCATTTTTAGATAGTATTTTATTTTGCTTAGCTCGGTTGTATCGCCATACAAGAAATTGTACTAGCTAAATTATCAATAAAGAGGTATATTCATGGAAAAAGTGGTGTTTTCTATTTAGTGTGTCATCATTAAAAAGTTGCTCAAACTCGGCAGATTCGCCATTGAGCAACCCTGCTGTATGATAATAGCTCGCTCGGCAATATTGCCATAAGAGCATTTATTCTATTGGTTATTACTCAGTTCGGCTATATGGCCATTCGAGCATTTATTCTATAATTTATCACTCAGTTCGGCTATGTCATTATTTAAGCAACAGTATTATCAGTTATATTATTAGAGGAAGACTCCTATCAAAACTCAATACATTATACTGCTCGGCTTTATCGCCATTCATTCTGCGCTATCGCTTGGATACACAATCAAATTACTATTTTATTTGCGCATGGATATTAAAGTGCTCGAATAGTGCGGTTATTTACGATAACAATTCAAAGTGCTCGGTAATTAGATAAATTTTGAATTCATTAAATCAAGAAATTTTTACAGATATGTAAAACAATACGAAAAGGCTCATTCATCCGGATACACTTCGTCCAACCACGACCAATCCATATCTGGGTATCGCCTTTTGACAGTGTTAGAAAGCTTCTAACTGTAAGCTAGACACTTGTCAACTGCCAACTCTAAGGACTTATACTCTAGATCGTAATATTTCTCCTCCAGGTCGGTCTTCTCCTTCTTAGCCTCTTGGAGCTCGGTTTTGAGCTTATTCAGCTCAGCCTCTGCTTCAGCCCTTCTTCTCTCATTAGTAGCTGCTCTTTCCTCGACTTCGGCAACCTTATTCAATGCATAAGTTGCTTTGACCTCGGCCTCCAGAGCTATTTTCTCATAGTCCTTCAACTTAGCCTCGATTTGATTAAACCGAAAATGCTGCCCAACAACAGATTGCATCTCCTTTTTTTAGGCCATAATCAGCCTATTCATTTTAGCAATGACAGCTCTGCCCAGTATTGAATCCTGTAACGGAACAGATGAAGATTCAGAGTGTAAACAACATTTATCAAGAAAGGATAGCATAAAAACATAACAAAGGAACTCACTTCTATCTGGTGCCTCTTAATAGCAACACTTAGTTCATCAGCATTCAACCACAGCAGAGGAGCGACCTCCCTCGGAACACAGAAAATCTGATGTATGCTGTTACTAAAGGCAGGGTTGTCCCAAGAGTAAGCGTCCCCTTGCCTCCTTCAGAACTCGAAAAGCTCGTCAGTAAGAGCTTTTATATCCAATGTCCCAGCCTTAGGGTTTGAGGTTCCTGCTCTAATAGTGTGCTCGAGAGAAAGAGGCTTGGGGGTAGTCTATTGTTCGACTGAAGGAGCTTTCGCCGCCTATGTCTGGTGCGGAGTGTCGCCCGGCACCTCAATTGGAACCAAGCTAGTTGCCAGAGCTGGTGTGACCGGACTGTTTGAAGATGCCACAGTTTGGGTCTCTGGCGGAGTCTCGGTGGGCGCTTGGTTTGATTGTGGTCTCTCCCTCTTGGCTCTCATCATCTCGATCATGCTCGGTCTATCCGACCTCTTCATCACTGTAAAAAAAAAATAATAAGAGAGTATTAGAACAGAAGAACTGCTAAAAGAGTATACCTTTCTTAGGGCACTGAGATGATTCAATTGGGATTAAGCCGAATTGGAGCTGGTCCTTAATGTCTATTTTGCTTTTGGCCAAAGCTTTCCACCGGATAAGAGTTCGTTCCTCCTCGATAGAAAGGTACAAGGGGTTGTCATTTTTGTTGAAATATCGGCCCCAGGTAGTTTAGAAACCGAACTCATAACCGCTATCCACAGTGAAGAAGAGATTCTTCCAGTTCTTCAAGGATTTTGGGTTCCTTAAAAAGATTCCATAGCCAGCCCGAGCCTAGATGTAGTTGTGGTCCTCGGTCGTCACCCGGAGCCTAATCACGTGGGTAGCCTGGAATAGGCGGAGGGTCAGGTCGATGTCATTAACGGCTGCCCACATCTGCAAGGCCGAGATAGTTCGCCAAGCATTTGGATGAATTTGGCCCATGGTCAACCCGTAGTAATTCATTACCTCGACCTCAAACCTGGTCAGAGGAAGGCTCATCCCAGCCTCGAAATCTGCCTCGTAGACAACTATGGTCTTCTTGCCTATAAACTTGGCATTAGCTCGGACGATAGCCCCGGAAGCTCGAATTCTGTAGTTTTCTGGGATGCCCAAATGCTCATGCAATTCGACCATTTCGCCACTCTTAACAGTCGAGCTGATGCTTCCCACTCGAGGAAGTTTTAGAGAGTTGAATAGATTACTTTATGTAATATTTTAAATATACTTTAAAATATTATTTTATGTAAGTTTTAGAGAGAAATAAAAAAAAATTAAGGTATACAATAAAAATAAAAATTATATATATATATATTAACTGGTTAATCGTTAACTAACAGTTAATTGGTACTTAAAAACCGAAACAAAAATAAAAAATGTTAAAAATAGAAATCAAAATGGAATTCATCGAACCAGTTAACCAAAAAAATTGGTTCCATTTCAGACCGATTTTAAGGTTAATCAATTTTTTATTTCACCCCTAGTCACATTAGCACTTTCATACCGAATTAATATATAATTTTTTTGATCAAAATGATTTTAATTATAATATTTAAAGAGTTGAAATATTTTTGGGAGATAAGTTTTTTGAATTAATTACAAAATAACTTCAAACTTTTATTCATTTTTCAAAATAAAATAATAATTTGACACCCAATTTTTAGTTATATGTCAAATTAGGAACCTTGTTAAAAATTCCATCCAAGACTATAGAAATATTTTATAGATCACATAGAATATTTTGTTAGTTTTAAACACTTTTTTTTTAATTTTTTTTTTAACAAAGTCCCTAATAACTAATGCTTGAGTATTAAACTATACTCTTTCAATCCCACCGAATTATCACTTAGTACATAAATCACCAATATTAAAATAACAATTGATTTTGCTAATTTTTATATAAAATTATATTGAATAGATTAAAATTCTTCCTCTTAATTTAAATTATCAAAGTAAATTGTGTGAAAAAAATAAAACAATGCATTAAATGCTATTTTGATTTTACCAAAATGATAATTTGTGGGACAATTTTTCTTCAAAAAGTGACAAAGAGAATTTTTTTTTTTTTTTTAATTTGAGTCAAATTAAAAAGTGAGTAAAAGTTTAAGTGTAAATTTATAATTAATTTAATTTTTTTTACCATATTATTATTAAAATATATATAAATTTAATTCCTTCCTTTATTAACAAAATGAATTGCTAAAGTTGAGCGTAATTAGTGAGAGAATTCATTTCATCCTCTAGCTTACAATCTTCACAACCACTATCACTATCAATTATTCTTAAAATAATTTCTTCACAACTAGTGAGGGTAACAAATAATTTCCTACGTGTAAGAAAATAATTACTAAATTTAGCTATTACTTGCACCTTCATGAGCAATTAATCTTAATCTCAAACTACAATACCATCAATCTTACAAACCTTTGATTAATAGCTTAATGTATAAGAAGTCCATTTTACTTGTTTAGTTTTTTTTTTCTTTTTTCATTTAATTAGCTTTCTATATTCATTTTTTTTTCAATATCCCTTACCTTAATTTCCACATAATTCCACTTAATCCCTTTTATGTTTTGTAGCAGCCAAATGCGAATTAAACTTGACATTTGATGTTAGCTCCATGTCAATAATGGAGATAAAGGTGTATGTAAAATGGGGTCTATTCATCCCACTCAAATTAAACAAAAAACCTTATAATTTTATGTTTTTTTAAATGATTCCACTATAATTTTTAAGTGACTCATTAAAATACTTTGATTCCATTATAATATAGGGGCGTAAAACAAAAAAAGATTAGACCTGGGCATACTATATGGAAAGATTTTAACGTTAACGGAAAAAAAAAAAGAAAAAAAAAGTGATTCTATTTCGACAAAAAATCCACCCAAGTTCCATAGCTTTTGGTCTGCTATTCCATTATAATAGTCATTCTCAAATTATAATATTATTTTTTTTATTGTTATGATAATAATTTTTTTGTTAGTCGTTATATATATAGTCTATATAATTTTGAACTCCACTTAATAAATTTTTTTTTTTAATGCTATGCCCCTAAATATAGGGCTAAGTGGAACCGAATTTTACTTTTCTAAATATAGGGCTAAGTGGAACCGAATTTTACTTTTAAGAGGCTATATAAATTGGCAAGTGCCTATAAAGGGCGTTAGAGTACAAGGGCTTACTTATATATCAAGCCTTCATTTTTTTTTTTATTTTTTTTTGGCTAAATACATAATTTGGTAATCTAATAAATTATCTTAATATGATCATTTATTTAGAAAATAGTAAGTGAGTAAAAAAGAAAAGAAAAAAAAAAGATAAGAGGCTTTGAACCTTCGTCGAGTCACTTTCCAACTTTCTTTGAGTTTATTTTATAATTTAGAAAATTTAGTAAACAACAAAAGCTTCCACTTCCTTTCAAAAAAAAAAAAAAAAAAAGCTTCCACTTGATTTTGTATTTCCTTTTCATGACAACATGCATCTCTCCATAATGTAAAATGCTTTTCTAGAAGACAATTAAAAGCGTGATTGAGTGGAAATTATAATCCAAATGTTCCACACCATCTAATCATGTAAATCTCTATCATAGCCTTACTTTGTGGGCAAAATAAAGGAAGAATTTAACAACACACTAACTTTTTTTGCTTTAACTTTTTTTGGTCAATTAAATTCATAACTATATCTTTAGACTCAAATTACTCTTCATTTTAAACTTTGTAATTTCACATCAAAATGAATAAAAAATAAAAAATTCAATTAAAAAGGCTATTTATTTAATACTTTATTCAAAAATAAATAAATAAATTTGTGTCTTGATATATAAAGTCCAAAAATTAGCTGATTATAGTGGAAATTAGTGGTTTATGATAGTGACAAATTGCAATTATTATATACTTATGATAGTTTCATAAAATTAATTGGTAAAAATTTTGATGGTATATGTAATTTTTCAAAATCACATGGTATGACTTTAGAATTAATAGGTGGACCCACACAACAGTTGGCTATGGATGGTCTATACAAATTGTGGACATTGCCCTAGTGCCTTGAGTTAAAATATTCTTCAACTCTGCATGGACCCCTTACACTTTTTTTACTTTCTTTTTCCTTTATCTGTTTAAGAAGATTAATTAACATTATTAATTGATTTGTCACAGAAAATACATCCTATTTTTCTAGAAGCATGCATAAGTAAATGCTAACTCCTGATTAATTGATTTTTTTTTGAATTATTTAAAAATTTTAGTTTTTATTATATTTTGAAATAAGTTTTGTTAATTTTTTTTTTTATAACAATCCGGTATCAAAAGTTTAGTAGTTTGAATAAATTGAATTCACGTTGTACATGTACACAAAGTGGTGTAAAATACTTTTTTTTTTTTTAAATATATAAAAATGTTCCAGTGAGTTTTGTTATCCATTATATATAAAAATAAAAAAATAAAAAGGCAGACCTAATATGTTTTATTTAGTTTTTAAGGAAAGAAGTGGTTGGCTGATATTATTGCTATTCAAGAAGGTATATGGTTCCAGAACATCATTATAATTTAGGTATTAGGAATCACAACTAATTATGTCCCATAATTTAAGATATATACATTAATAATGCTGTCCTATTCAAACGCTTAATTAATTTATTAAAAAGGTTCCACATAGCAACTAAAAGCATATAGCCATACCCACATGGTTACTGCTTCCAACTAAAAGATAATACTGAATATATTACATATGAATCGTTAAATTAAAATTATTATTTTTTTGTCCAACTATCTATACTTTTAAGTATATTATGTACTGTTTGGTAAAACTTTTACTTTGAAGAAGAAAACTAAAAACTAAAAACTTTTGATTTGGTATTTGAAAATTATTTTCTAAAAAAACTCCTTATTTCATGAGAGTTTTTATATAATAATATTATATTGAAATTATTATTAAAACAAAATAAAATATCTCATCAAATAAAAAAAAATCATCTCTTAATTATTGTAATTAACAATTTATTTTGATAAAAAGAACCCAAACAAGGTTGTTCTCTTTTTAATAAAAAAGGAAGAACATTACTGTCTAATAATTTTTTTGTATTAATTATTTATTTTTTAATAAAAAAAGGAAAACAAGTGACAAAATGATAAGAAATTAAAGACATAATTAAAATGGGATAAAGATGGAATATTTAATTTCTTATTAGAACAAAACTGGAGTTTTGAAATTTTCATTAACTTCCATTATTTTCCTGGAAAGTACTTTCAAGAAAAGTCAAAATATAGTGGCCTTTTACAAAGAGAGTTCTGATATGTGGAAACTCTTCTAAAAATTTAGTCAAACAAATCCAAAAGCTACTTTTAGCTTCCTAAGAGCACAGCCAAACAGCTCCTACATATATGATGAAATAGATATGTGTTCCGAACAATATAAATATCTATTGTCTTTAAAGAGAAAAAGTTTAAAATATTGAAAACAGTAAACAGATATGTATTCCGAACAATATAAATATCTAGTGTCTTAAAGATAAAAAGTTTAAAATATTGAAAACCGTACGAATTTGCTCTTGATGTATATTTTGGGTTAAACTTATTTCTGAAATATTAAAAATAATACATATTTGCCTTTTAAATATATTTTTGTACTCGATATTACGTAATTGACTCAAATTTTTCATTGAAAATAACAAGACTCCAGATAAGCAAACGAAAATATATATGGTAGGCTGATTGAAGTCATATAAACTTGTCACATGTGCACTTTAAATTGATATCATATTTTAGCTCTTATAATTTTAACCATCAGGCATTTTCTATTTATTTATCATAAACAAATTTAATACTTTTCTAAAATTTAAAAAATGCTGTCAATTTATATTGTATATTTGGCAAGTTTACGTGATTTTAATTTGCTTACTTTGTGTATTTTCTTTTGCTTACTTGAAATCCTATTATTTTCAGTGATAAATTTGAATCGATTACATAATAGTTAGGGCAATTTTAGTCCAAAAACATATTTAAATGGCAAATATGTACTATTTTCAATATTTTAAGGACCAATTTGAATTTAAAAATAAAAAATAAAAAATAAAAAAACATCTATATTATTCATTAAGTTAGCTTTTCAATACTTTAAGTACTTTCCTAATATTTTTTTTATGTAGATTAGATTTTAATAATCACCTTTTTGTCAAATAATCTCTTATTTTATAGAATTTTAATTATTATTGATTTTAGGTGGAAATCCAACCATTATAATAAAGAGGAAATTACTCCACACGTCACTTTTTTTATATTTTATTTCAAAAATATATCATTTTTTAAAAATCTTTCATAAATATCATTTTTTAAATTTTTATTTTCAAAATTACAACTCTTCAAAAAAATTGAAAAAAATTAATAGTAACTATTGTACCAAAACAGTCGACTTGTTGCTATGGCCATGCCGGCGATATTGGCATCGTTAATATGCTCTTCAACACTCATCGGTTGGAGAGTGAATTCCTTTGGAAAAACCGACATATTGGCTCTGCTGTTTAAGCTAAGAAATGGATCGGTAAAGTGCAAGGCTACCAGAAAAAAGTCCCAGTCTTCCTTTGAACAAACGGTTTTTGAAGGTGTTTATTGTAACTTGAAACTTGAAGAATCGGACGTCCGAGAGGTACCTAGCTTGAACTGTTTTTAATTTCTTTATGTTTTTATTTGCTAGTGCTCTATTTAATAATTGGAGCTTAATTCGTTTACTTTTTGAGTGGTGAATGCTGTCAATCTTTAAGTGGGTTATTAATTCGGTCATGGTGATTTTCAGTAATTGATTATAAATTGAGATAGAGACTGGTAAATTCAATAGTTAAGTATATCAAACGACATGTCGTTGGATTGGTCTAAGACTGATGCTATAATATAATTGATTCGTTAATAAATATTTTTCTTTATCGATGATACTTTCTTACTATCATAAATGAGAAAATTCCATCATAATATCATACATCCATACGGATCAAAAAGGAGAAGAACTTGCATGTTTATCAAATGTTCGAATATATATAAAGAATCGACAACGAAATTACTGGATAATTAATTGTCTACGTTCTCTTTAAATATTTTTAGATGTTTAAGCTAATAGTTCTCTAATATAAGCTTTATTATTTTAGATAATTGTTCTTGATTTTTTTTTTTTAGTCTTAAGCACAAAGTCATCTCTCCCAAATGATGTATTTTTCTTGTAGAGAACCAGTTGTTTCTGAAAGATAGCATTGTCTTCTGTATGTTATGCCTGAGGATCTTCCTTTTCATGAAAAGATTGATTACGTTGGTTATTCCAAAGGGTAGACTTTTATGGCAAAAAACGTATTTATCTGTAGAAGAGAAGGCAATCCGATCGGATGAGAAAACTTGCAATAAGAAGAGCCCGGTCGGACCAGGCGTGAGCACTCCGAAGCTTAAGTTAGTAGCTTAGAGAGAGAATGTGCTTTTAGAGAGAGAGTGTCTTGGATTCAATACCTGGTGCCATAGTTGGCTGGATTATTTATATGAGATGGTTGAGGGGCACTTGAGTGCCTGGGGTGTGATTACTGGCTGTCAGAGTAGGTATTCGGCGACATGATAAGGAGCAGGTGGTAGGCATGGGCGCTGCCTTGTGTCAAGCGGCTGATGGGACTGGCGGTCACATCAACCGTTCGGGCTTGTGCGCTGCCTAGGAGCTCGTGTCTGATACCTTTGGTTGATAGGCCTTGGGCCTTGCCAGTTGAGTGTCCGGCTTGATGGGCCTTATAGCAAATGATATTTGCTGTGTTATCACTTGTCCCCCCTCAACAGGTCCGATCGGCCATTGATTTGCCTATTGAAGGTCCGTTCGGATGGAATTAGCTCTGAATTTCCCGATCCAAAGACGCGCGTTGGCGGACTTTTTGAATTTTGAAGGCGCTTTTCTGAAGAGACGCGCCTGCCTGGACAGCTATTTTCATTTAATGCTGCGCGTGTACTGAGGGCGACGCTTCGTTCTTCGCAGAAGCATTTCGACACGTGGCGCTCGTTGAATGGCGTGTTGTTTAGCGTGTTCCAGAAGCTTTTGGCTTATAAATAGGGGACTTTGTAAAGTATTTCCTCTTTACTTTCGAAATCCCTAGCGAAACTCTGTCAAAATCTCTTCTTGAATCCTAGATTTTCGCAAACATCTTTTTGCTTCTTCAAAATTCTTGAGTTCTTTTCATCAAGTAAGTAATTTTTTTTTCCTTTGCTTTCTTCATGATTTCGTCTTTCACTTTCTTTCCGTACCCATCTCATTTAGAAATTAGAGAGTTGCACCTTTCCTTCATTATTTTTTGTTGAAGATGGCCTCCAGCAGTGCTGAAGCATTAGACACAAGCTTTTTGGATTGGTATGAGAACAAACCAGCCGCCGAGTTGCACTCTCGACTGACTACCGGGGAGGTGGCTGAAATTCCCGCCAAGTATGGCCTTCCTGATGACGTATTGGTGTTGGCCTGCCCAAATTCAATGGCGGTGATAGAAGGGCCCTTTGGCCAAGATAACAGGGAATGGTTCATTTGCCACCTCTGGAGCCTAGATGCAGGCCTGAGGTTTCCGTTGGGCACCTTCGAAATGGCGATACTGAGGGGGTATGGTCTCGCCCCTAACCAATTACATCCGAACGGCTGGAGATCGGTGGCGTGCTTCAAAATCCTCTGCAAAATAGAGGGGGTAGCGCCGACCCTGGAGCTTTTCACTCACTTCTTCTACATCTCGGGTCGGAGCGACGGGACGGAGTACTTCTTCACAAGCCGCCCAAAGAAGAAGTTGATGTTCGTCCCCACCTCTATGAAAGGGTACAAAGAAAGGTACTTCTTGGTGGGGATAAAGGGTGGATTTGGGGTGCGCCTTACCCGATCGGCTAGGGTCGAGATTCTGAAGGACCTAGCCGCCGGTCAGCCTATGTACGAGGGCGACATAAAGAAGCTAATAGATGCTGTTAGCAGGCATGAAGAGCCTTATCAGTCCAGTTTCCTTCTGTCCACCCTGTTTGGCTCTCCTGGCTCCAAAGATGCTGAGAATGTAGAATGTGAGCATTAGGATCCGGGAGAAAACATTATCACCATGCACCAGTCATGCATTGCATGTCATTTTTATTAATTGTGAATATCAAATCTGAGGGACTTATCTTGTTTATTATTTATTTACAGTTGAGATGGCTGGCAGGAGTGATGCGTCTAAACAGCTCGGCGAGAAGATCAAACAGAAGCGTGAGGCCGAACGGAGGGCCCAAGAGCAGAGGAAAAGGAGGCGATTAGTGCCCTCGGCGGAGCTGCAATCCTCTCGGGCAGCTGCCGGTGCCTCTTCTTCTGCTGCCGCGATAGATGCAGTCCCGATCTCTTCAGCCCCTCCAGCTCCTACTGTGTCCACCGCCAAACTTGTGGTGCCTGGACCTCAAAGTGGAGCCACTCATCACCACCTGAAGAACACTCGGCCTCCGAGGCTCCGGGATGAATCAGATGATGACACCGCACCCATCGCTCATACGATCCGAGAGGCAGAGGAGGCTGCCAAGAGGAAGGCTGAGGAGGCTGCCCAGAAGAAAGCCGAGGAAGCGGCTAAGAGGAGGGCTGCTGAGCTGATAGCCGAGTCGGACGCTGGGGTGGTCGCCAGAGGCAAAGCTGTTCATCATGGCGAGTCTCCACGACGTTCTTCTAACCGGCGGTCGGTTTCTCTAAAGGAGTTTTTGAGAGAGAACTTCGGCGACGATTGGTCGATGGGCCAGGTGGCTAATTTCATCTGCCGGGGTCTCCTCCGAGACGAAGATCATAGGGAAGCCGGCGACACAAGTCAGCTCAACAAAGAATGCAATGCCATTAATCAGCAGTTGATGGATGTAAGGACTTGTTGCTTTGTTTTTGGGGTTCATTTCCATCTTCGTGTGCCTGACTTATCTACTCTTGCTCTCTTTGTGCAGGCTGCCAGGAGGACACAACGGCTACACCTGATGGCCGGCGTGTGGAAAGGGAGGGCCGAGTCGAGCACCGAAGCCAAGGCGGAGGCAAATGCTCGTTGCGAGACCGCCAAGAAAGAAGCCTCCGTCCTTCGTGCTGAGGTGGCTAAGCTGAAGGAGCAGTATTCTGCCTCCCAGTCGGAGACAGTGGCCTTGAGGAAGGAGGCGCACAACAAGGCTCAGGATCTGAAGGCTCGGCAGAGCGAGGCCGACAAGCTGAAGGGCGAGGTTGCCCGTCTTTCTGCTGAGAATGCACAGCTCAGGCGGTTCGAGACAGACGCAACCCGACTGGATGTCGAGTGCAGAGAGTTGGCTGCTGAGAATGCCAAGTTGAAGGCGGAAGGTGAGCAACTTCGCAAGGAAGCGGAGTCCTTGAGGGCATCAGAGGAGGAGAAGGAGGCCTCCTTCATGAAGATTCTGGAAGTGGAGCTTGCAAGTCAGAAGGAGCGCCTTCTTGATGAGCTGGCGGATGCCCAGGTGGAGTTGTTGTCTCGGTTAATCCATGAAGCTGGGAAGCACTTTCCTGAAAGCGATCTATCTTGGATGGACGATCCGGCGTCATTGCCCGCTCCTCCAAACGGCGATGAAGAAGATGGTGCTCCTGAGGATGAAGCGACCGAAAGAGTTTTAGGAGGAGGTCCTTTGCTTCTAGAGGCTGTTCAGGAGGTCCCACTCGAAGTGGAGTCTACGGCGCCTTTAGCACCTGAAGCCGAACTGGAGGTTCCTCCTCCGCCTGAAGCCGAGCTAGTGGTGCCTTCTTTAACGGGGCCTGTCTTTGAAGGGGGGACAGGATCTGTACCATCGACTGCCGACCCTTCTCAAGCCACTGCCGAGCCGGACGCCGAGCAAACTGTTGATCCTCCTGGCGAGGTGGATATTGTAAATATAGACAGTTAGCTTATGAGCTTAGATTAGCTTTACTTTTTTCTTTTATTTTCTATCTCTGTAACAATTCTTTACAAATTGTATAGTAGAGATAATCTTAATAAAATTGCATTTTTCTGCAAGTTATTGTATACATGAGTTTGTATTAAAATTTGCAATATAATCGAGCTAGATATTACTCGTGAAATAGCATAACATTTGCAAGTACTTCCTGAATTTGGATAACGCCTGAGCCCTGTGACCGATCGGATCACTCTGGCTTTCAGATCACATAAAATTTCACAATTAGGCTAGATAATACTCGTAAAACTGCATAATAATTGCATAGCCGAGCTAGATAATACTCGTAAAGCTGCATAAAAATTGCATAGTCGAGCTAAATAATACTCGTAAGCTGCATAAAAATTGCATAGCCGAGCTGGAGAGGTCAGATCCTTTACAATTCGAATATTTGGGGAGGTAAGATCCTTCAGTGCGACAGATTCGCTTTTTCAGCTTTTTCAGTCATTCCGTTGCTTTGGGGATGAGCGACGGATGTGAACTTTAATTTAATGTTCAGTCCTTGGCAGAAATTTCTGAAAATGGAACTATCGAACTGCTTGCCATTATCTGCAATAAAGACATTGGATAAGCCATACCTGCAGATGATGTTTTTCCAAGCGAAGCTCTTGACCTTCTCGACTGTGATAGTGGCAACAGGTTCAGCCTCGATCCATTTGGAGAAGTGGTCAACTGCTACTATGAGAAATTTCATTTGCCTTTTGCCTTGGGGAAAAGGTCCTAGGATGTCCAGCCCCCACTGATCGAAAGGCCAAGCAATTCCGATCGGTTGTTGGTCTGCTCCGTGCTGCCTTATTATCCTCCCATGCACCTGGCATTGCGGGCATTTTCTGACTTTCTCTTGGGCATCCTTGAGCATGTTGGGCCAGTAGTATCCCGTCTGGAGGGCCTTTCTGGCCATAGCTCTGCTTGCCTCGTGTGCTCCGCATATGCCTTCATGGAGCTCCCGAAGGATATAATCTCCCTTTTCCTCCGTCACACACTTGAGCCAGGGGTGGCTGAAAGCTTTTTTGTACAAATCACTGTTAATGATGGAGTAATTAAGGAATTTTCGGGATACCTTTCGAGCTTCGTCTCTGTCATCGGGCAGCCTACCTGTTTGGAGGTACTGCTTGATCGAGCTCATCCAAGTTTTACCCTCTTGGTCGATCTCCATCATCTCTGGCTCGTCTAGGGAGGAGGAAGTCTGGTCAATGACTACAATGTTTTCCTCTATGGGATTTTGTTCGGAAGCAGACAACTTCGCTAGCCGATCGGCTTCTGCTGTTTGGTCTCTCGAAACTTTCTGGAGCACCCATTCTGATCCAGTTTCCTTTAGTTTAGTGAAGGCTGCTTTAACTTTGGCCAGGTATTGGATCATGGTGGCTTCCCAGGCCTCGAAGGTCCCTAAGACCTGACTGGTTACGAGCTGGAAGTCGCTCCTAATGGTTATTGACTCCGGTCGAATTGCGCGGAGCAGTTTCAGACCTTGAAGGAGCGCCTCGTACTCTGCAACATTATTGGAAGCTTTAAAGTTAAGCTTTATTGCGTACCTTATTGTGATGCCCAGAGGGCCTTTTATGACTATGCCGATGCCTCCTCGAGTGTCATTTGCCGCACCGTCCACTGTCATTTCCCAGTTTTGTAGCCTGGGCTGACTCTGTGGTTCCTCACCCGCAAATTCAGCTATGAAATCCGCTAAAGCCTGGGCCTTTATCGCTTTTCTGGGCTCATACCTAACATCCCAGGATAGTAGCTTAATTGCCCATCCCACCATTTTGCCTTCCAGATCGGGCGTTTGGAGTATCTTCCAGATCGGATGACCCGATCGGACGACAATTGTGTGCGCCTCGAAGTAAGGTCTAAACTTCCTTGCACACATCATGAGGGCAATAATGAGCTGCTCAACCGGCCCATTTCTTAGATCCGCACCTCTGAGTACTTCACTAACGTAGTACACGGGTAGCTATTGAGTATCTTCTTCTCGGACCAAGGCACCTGCAACAGCTTCCTTAGAGGTGGCTAAATAGAGGTACAGATTTTCACCTGGTACTAGCCGACTAAGCAGCGGTGGGTTGATGAGGAATGCCTTCAACTCTTCGAAGGCTTGCTGGCAGTCTTCCCCCAAGATGAAAGTTTCACTCTTCCTCAGCTTCTTGAAGAAAGGAGTGCAGCGCTTGGCTGAGGAGGAAATAAATCGTCCTAAGGCTGTTATCCTTCCGTTCAGCTTCTGGACATCCTTTATGCTCCTGGGGGGTTGCATCTCGAGGGTAGCCTTTATTTTCTCTGGATTTGCCTCAATCCCTCGTTGGGACACTAGGAATCCTAAAAATTTTCCTGATGGTACCCCAAAGACGCACTTCTCGGGGTTGAGCTTCATCTGGAATTTATTCAGAGTGTCAAAAACTTTTGCCAGATCGGCTGGATGTTCATCGGGGCTTCGGCTCTTGACGATCATGTCGTCAACATATACCTCGACATTTTGCCTGATCTGGTCTTTGAAGATCTTGTTCATTACACGCTGATATGTGGCCCCAGCATTCTTCAGTCCGAATGGCATCATCCTGTAGCAAAATGTCCCGTCGTCTGTGATAAAGCTAGTTTTCTCCTGATCCAGGAGCCACATCAGGATTTGGTGGTAGCCAGCATATGCGTCGAGAAGAGAGTAGATGGCGTGGCCTGCTGTGGCGTCCACTAACTGGTCTATACTGGGCAGGGGATAGCTGTCTTTGGGACATGCCTTATTGAGGTCGGTGAAATCCACACACATCCGCAGCTTGCCAGACTTTTTCTTGACTAAAACCACGTTAGCCAGTCACTCGGGATAGTCTACCTCTCGGATTGTTTCGGTCTTGAGTAGCCTATCCACCTCTTCAGAAATGAACTTCCTCCGATCAGGTGCATGCCTCCTTTGCTTTTGACGGACCGGAGGAAAGTTTGGGTCCACATTTAACTTGTGGGTGATCATCTTGGAGTCGACGCCAGGGATGTCTTCTGGCTTCCAAGCGAAGGTCGCTTGATTGATCGTTAAGACTTGCATGATGGCCTCTTCAATTTCCTTGTTCATGCTGGTCCCGACCTGAACATTTTTCCCCTTATTTAACGCCTTGGTTTTTATCTCCTCTGTTGGGTCCATTCTGGGCCTTGCCGGCTGTTCTGACTGCTCGAGGCCGGGCTCTACGACCATTGCTTCTCGCTATTGCTTTATCATGGTGATATAAGCTTCTCAGGATGCCTTTTGGTCGCCTCTTAAGATGGCGACGCCTCCTGTGGTTGGAATCTTCATCACCATATAGCGGATGGAGGTCACAGCTCCGGTCTGGAAAAGTAATGGCCTGCCGAAGATGGCATTGTAGGCAAACGTCATATCAACAACCATGAAAATTATCTTACAAACGTGAGCTATTGCCTCTTGGCCGAGCTCGACAAAGAGCTCTACCGATCCCACCACCGGGATAGTGCCGTTGCCCAGCCCGATCAGAGGTGTGGCATTCGGCTTTAGCTCTCCGATCGGGAGTCCCATGGCTCGGTAAGCCTGAAGAGTTAGGACGTTAACAGCACTGCCGTTGTCCATCAGAATTCTTTTCACATTGAAATTATTAATTCGAGCTCTTACAACGAGGGCGTCCTCATGAGGAAACAGGACGTCTTGTGCATCTTCGTTGGAAATGGTGACTGAGGCAGCTGCTCGGCCTGGCGAGAGAGGTATACGCCTTTCCCTTTCTCTTTTTTGGGGAGATCCTCTCCGTAGGATGACCCTCCGGTGATCACATTTATCACCCCGGCATAGGGCCTGCTCGGGTCAGCGTTTATGGGGTTCCTGCGCTCATCATCATCTGAGTCAGGGTCGTCCCTTCGAGGCTTCGGCTGTCTACAGGGTTCATCCCCTCTGGCCGGGCCTATGAATCTCTTAAGGGCCCCATGGCATATCAGCCTTTCGATCTCCTTTTTGAGCGAAGTGCACTCGTCGGTTAAATGACCGACGTCTCTATGAAATTCGTAGTATTTGCTCGGGTCCCTCACAACCCGGCTTCTTTCGGAGAGGTCCCTGGGCCAGTTGACCTGGCGGTGCTTCTCTTTGATCCACGTTAGCACCGCAGTTGGGGTAGCATTGAGAGGGGTGTACGTCCTCTCTTCCTGATCGTCTGGACGCACATTCCGGTCTCTTCCCGATCCTCTCGCCTGGCCTGAATTTCTGGAACTAGGACCTCTGTCTTAGCCTCTAGCTATCCGATCGGTAGTGGAGGCTCTCTGAGAAGAGCGATTGTTCGGGTATTGCAGGCGGTCCAAAACGCTGGTCCTTCTTCTCCTGTTGGACCTAAGGGCATCATCCAGCTGGATGTGTTATCTGGCCCTCTCCATAAGTTCGGCGAAGCTGGATGGGGGTCTTGTTGTGAGTGATTCGAAGAGTGGTCGGTCAGTGATGCCCCCTGATAAGGCGGTAGTCGCCATCTCTACACTGACATTTCTTACCTCAGACATGGTAGCTTGAAACCTGTCGATGTAGTCTCGAAAACTTTCATCGGTCTTTTGGTAAAAGTTGCACAGGTCGTTCACCGTCTTAGGCGCACGTGTTTACACTATGAACCTCGTTGTTAACAGCTCCTTCAGCTGTCTGAACAACGTAATGGAGCCTAGCGGTAGCTCGTGGAACCATGATAATGCGTCTCCTCCCAGGGTGGTAGGGAAAATCCTACAGGCTATCCTTTCGTCGTAAGTGTAGACCTGAACCTTGGTTAAGTACTCAGCCAAGTGTGTGGTAGGATCGGTTTTACCCATGTATCTTTCCATAACCACATTTCTCCACTTGGGAGGGAGCTCAGCATCAGTGATTTCTCTACAGAAAGGGGAGGCGGTGTTCCCGCAGGTATTCCCTTCAAAGGCGCCTTTCCTAGCCGCGATAAAGCCAAGTTGCCTAAGTTTCTATTTGAGCCATTGATCCTCTTTGCTCAGGGTTGTAGCAGTGGACTCGTCTTTGTGCTTTCGCATGTGACTGCGTGTTGGGGTGCACATGTAGGACAAGTCGTCCCTTATGGATGGAGTGGCGGACCTGCTGCTGTAGGGGGAGGCCCTATTCGTGGACATTATCTACTTTCCCCTGTCATTCCTTCCTGGGGTCCTGACCGCGCTTTTTCGGGTTCCCTGAGTTCGGGACTCATTAATGATGATTCCCTTATTTCTGTTCCTCCTGAAGTCTTCGTCGGTGAGGTAATCCTCGTGGGCTCTTTCAGAAACAGCTGGCATCTTACCCTTTTTCAGAGTTTGAACGATGCTTTTGGTAAAATCACTGAGAATAGCGCGCATGTCTCTCACAGTGATGGGAGTGTCCTCTGGTTGCCTCGTAGCGGCATCATTAAATTCGGGAAGGAGGTTGGCCCTCATGGGGGACCTGGTGGGCCCTTCCCTCCTTCTCGAGGTGCCTGATCTGGCACGAGCGTTGTCATCATGGTCAAGGTCCATGGGGGTTGTATTCTCGTTGGATCTTGAGTTTGCCATCTCTCAACGAAAGCACCAAATGATAAAGCCAAAAACGTCTTTATCTGTAGAAGAGAAGGCAATCCGATCAGATGAGAAAACCTGCAATAAGAAGAGCCCGGTCGGACCAGGCGTGAGCACTCCGAATCTTAAGTTAGTAGCTTAGAGAGAGAATGTGCTTTTAGAGAGAGAGTGTCTTGGATTCAATACCTGGTGCTATCGTTGGCTGGATTATTTATATGAGATGGTTGAGGGGCACTTGAGTGCCTGGGGTGTGATTACTGGCTATCAGAGTAGGTATTCGGTGACATGACAAGGAGCAGGTGGTAGGCATGGGCGCTGCCTTGTGTCAGGCGGCTGATGGGACTAGCGGTCACATCAACCGATCGGACTTATGCGCTGCCTACGAGCTCGTGTCCGATGCCTTTGGTTGATAGGCCTTGGGCCTTGCCAGTTGAGTGGGCCGGCTTGATGGGCCTTATAGCAAATAATATTTGCTGTGTTATCAGGTAGATTTTTCTAGCCACCTGATTAAATAGTCAATACTCCTAAATGATTAATGGCACACTTGTAGATTATACATATGAGTTAATTTTTGTGTTTTGGGAGATTAAAAACCAAAGATATGGTAGTTGAGTTGATGACTATAAACTTATTCATTTCTCATCTGCTGGAAACCTCTGGTTCCTTTGTCATCTCAAATTCTGAAAAGAGAAGAAAATCATGAATTAAAACTTCAATAGCTTGTCAATTTTTGGACATTATTTATAAGCATTCATATCTTAAATTTTGTACACATAGGAGGTCCAAACTGAGTATAGTTAGTAATTCCTATGTAAATACTTAGAATTAGTAACACTTGGAGTTTTTCAATTCTCTTGGCTGAATTGTTCCTGAGCCTTTAAATAATAATAATAATGATGATTATGTGACAGGTGATTTTATATAGATCAGGGTTGGTAACTGCAGCTTCCACATTTGTAGTTGCTACCTCTGATGTCATTCGACCCGATGACTCTTCATTGAGAGAAATAATTAGGCATAATCTTGATCTATTATACACTATCCGAGTTGGTGGTTTGGGTTTATCTTTACTTTTGATTCACTTTTTAATGAACTTCTTAGATATTTGTCCAATTTATTAATTAAGAGGTTCCAAAATTTCACTTGTAGCTTTACCTCAATTTTTGATTTGTCTTTCTTTTGATAGTATACTGCACCATCCCCTCCTCCTCCCATCAGCCAATAATTTTTTCAAACATAAATAAAATAAATATAGATCTACAAGACAAACAAACAAATAGAATAAATAAACTAGTGTGAGCACGTGCACTAGAACTAATCTTTCCATTAGATCTACGAGCAAAGAGACAAATTTATACACACGTCTTTCAATACATGGGATAAATTGCATCCTTAAAACACAGAAGAGAACAATCAATGGGAAGCTAACTCATTCTACCAACTGCATGTGCTTGTATTCAAACTCGGCATACTAACTTGCTGACGCTCGATTTCACCACCCCTTAAAAGGTAGGTAAACTTGCTCCATACCTGACCATTAATTAACCTGCATAAAAAAACTGCCATGAGAAACCAAAAAATCAAAGCCACATTGATATTACACTTATCTACAACCATGCACCTTGGACAAGAAATAATTCCTGAATAACCTACCACATGATGCATTAGGTTTAGCCCTCTAATAAGAAGATCCACCAATAGATCTCAATTTTAACACCCCAAAGGAGATAGGCAACACATCGCTTTCAGATTTCATTTAGCACCAGCAACCCCATATTGTAGTTAAATTCAAGGAAAAAACACTATAAACTTTTTTCCCTGTTTTTCCTTTAAGGTTACAGACCTCATTACTACAAGATAACACGATGAAGGTTAAGCCAATACAAGAGACACAGTATACATCATGTAGGCACACAATATACATCAAGTAGGCACACAATATACAATAAGTACACGTCAAGTATACAAACAGTATACTCAAAATACACGCACAGTATACATCAAGTAAACATATAATATATATCAAGTAAATATACACTATACAACTAGTATACGCACAGTATACAATAAGTACACGTCAAGTATACACACAATATATAGCAAGTATACGAGTATACAACCAGTAAATGCACAATATACATCAAGTGGACTCACTGTATACTGGAAGTACGCTTACAGTACATGCATAATATACATCAAGTAAACTCACAATATACATCAAGTACACATACAATATTCAACTAGTACGCGCAGAGTATACATCAAGTACATGCACAATAAACATCAAGTACACTCACAATATACTGGAAGTACACTGACAATATACATCAACTATACTCACACTATACAACAAATATACACACAATATATAACTAGAACATGCACAATATACATCAAGTATACAATATAAAATAAGTAAATAAATATTATAGTCACTCATAGTATACAACAACTGCACACATAGTATACTAGAAGTATACACATAGTATACATTAAGTACATACATAGTATACATCAACTACACATACAATATACATAAAGTACACACACAATATACATCAAGTATATGCACAATATACAAAAAGTACATACGCACGGTATGCAGAAAGTACACACACATTATACATTAGGTACACGCACAATATAAAAAAAGTACACACACAGTACACATCTAATACACGCACAGTATACAATAAATACATATATTATACATTAGGTATACTCGTAATATACAAGAAATACACGTACAATACACATCAATGTTGTGACTTTAGAAAAATGTCTTTTATCTTTATTCTTTTATTTTTATATTGCAAAAATACAAAAAATAAAAACAAAAGGAGCATTACTGTAAAAAAATAAGTGATACAAACATCTTGCTAGTTTTGTGATTTGATGGCCAAAAGGCTTCAAAATTGTGCCTGCTTATGAAATTATCAGAATATAAATATATCTGGAATAGTGATACTTTCCAAAGGCTGAAATGTTAAATCATATACCAATTTACAAGTGTATGGAATGGTTCCAGGGTTTATATATGAGAAATAATCTATGAAGTTGGGCATAAACCATATGTTTTCATGCTTTTAAGCCTTCAAAACAGATTGTTATTTTTCATAAGCAATAAGATAATAGGATTATTTTATATTCAATTTTCCGTTACAGTTAGAAAAAGACAAAACTTAAGTTTCTTTTTACATCATCAAATAAGGAAGAACACTTAAAACTAAAAACGCTGATTTTGAATTGTCAATAGAGAAAAAAATATCAATAGAGAAAAAAAAAGAGCAGCAGTTGAACAGTGACGAAAGATTAGAGAGATCGAATCAAAAGATCTATCAAGAACAAAAAAGTAGTAGAAGTGAGCAGTAATAGAGGAAAGATCATTTTGTGACATATACTGGATGCAAAAACTGCAAACAATTTGTGCTTCCTCAAAGAGCAAGGCCCACAAGCTGAATATGGCTAATTGAGTAAGTTATAAGTGGAAATGTCATATTAAACATCCTCTAGTATATTTGACCAACTTGCACACATGTATATACCAGTTAATGGAATACTTCTCGTAAACTAAATGCATTATTCCGTAGGATTTGGTGAATACAAATTTAAAATTAAGAGCTAATATGACCTTCTATATTTATTATTAACCACCCCCCTAAAAACAACTTGCAAATGCAATTACAACAACAAAACACCCATTAAAGTACCAATTGCTGATATCTTACAAAACGGAACGATAAAATAAGAGATTTGACATAAAATTAAGGAATCAGGGTTAAGTAAAACCTGGTGGAAAGGGCACGATTCCAACTGACCCGCTTAGTAATTGTAATAAGACTCAAGTGATTCTCCTTATCCTATTCCAACCGATTCCTGAGAATTAAAAAGAAAAAAAAAAGATTCGAAAACACAAGTAAAAAGGAGAAATGTCAATTAAATAAAAGAAAAGGAAAACTCGAAATAAAAATAGAAAATGGAACTCGAATGGTGTATGGGCTATACGAGTTGAAATCTGGAGGGGTTTTCAACGTCTTCCTCCTTTGATAAATAATTTCAACCTTAGATTGTTGGTGTCGATCAATGTAACATGATTCTTTAGCTATGAGTTTGGACTATAAATCAACTCCATTTTCACTTGAAAAAATACCCACAAAATACTCACAATCGAAAGCGATCTGGTTGCGATGATTTGAAAATCGGTAGGAAAGTGAGAGTGGAAATGAGAAGCGAAAGCGTAAGGGGAAAGTGAGAAAGAGGAAATGGAGAGAGAGAAATGGAATAGGTTTTTGTTTTATTTTATATAAAAGTGATATTTTTGAAAAGAAAAATTGCGTAAATGAAATTAAGTTTTTAAAATGTTGTATATTTGAAATATTTTGAAAAGTGATTTTTTTTTTTTTAATTATGTAAAGATCCCTATAATAAACTAATAAAATTCGTAAAGGAAACAAGAACTACACCGGGCCCATATTTTAGATCGACTTACCTTTGGATGGTACAAGTCTAGCTTTATATATAGGTATTATGTAATTTGGGCTCATTAAATTTTGGACAACATTTTTTCCAAACAAAACGAACACTTCATTAAGAGAGAATTAATTGCAACTAATAAAATTAAATGGCTTAATATGCGAATTTCCTCTTAAACTTGCACACTTTTGCCATCCCTCCCTTCAAACTTACAAGTTTATCAATTAGACACATATAGTTGACTATTAATAATAAACGAAACGTTTTTTGCTGACTGGATATCACATGTGGTATAAAATGTGTTGATATTGCATTTGAGGGGTATTGCATGTATAGAAGCGTAAGAGCATATTTAGCACATATTCAAACAGTAAAATCCCTAGGCTTTTTATAAAGTGAACTACCATTGTTGAATCTGCTCTCATGTTCTTCTTCTCAGTAATTCTCAATCATTGTTGAATCTGAAAATTCAAACGAAAATCCCAAATCAAAAATTGATGATCATTTTTGAAAGTTCATCACAAAATGTTTTAGGTAATTTAAAGAAAGACATCATATATATAGGAATTGCTAAAGCAATGGACTTAATAAAAATGTCATTACCACTTGATGCCAATAATTGCGATCGCCAACGAGAAAGCTTATGCCACCGCCAACAACTGTCTATACTTTTTAATATACTACATACACTACAAAAAAACAGTCAATTAGCGACGGAAATTTTCGTCGCTAATGACTTTTAGCGACGCGGCGACTAACAGTCGCTATTTGCTCCGTTGCAAAAATTTTGCGACTAACCCATAAATCAGTCGCTAAAAATAGCGACGGAAAATTCCGTAGCTAAAAAAAAATTCAGTCGCTAAATAACTCTAAAATTAGTCGCATAAATATTTATTAGTGACGGAAAATTCGTCGCTATTCCGTCACTAAAAATATTGTATTTTTTAATATTATTTTTAATTTAATTTTTTATTACAATTTTTGATTTAATTTATTATTATTATTATTATTACATCCAAAATTTAATTTAATTTATGTAAATAATAATTATACAATATTTTCAATATTACTATTAATTTAAAAAATATAATATCAAAAAAGTAAATTAAATTGTATAATACTTAAAAAATACTAATTCAAACTAAATAGTGCTATTTAGCAATATATAGAAGTTTACAATAACTTTGTACAATAAATTCACAATAATTCAAATATAATAAAATATATTAAATTATACAATACTTAAATTAAAAGTACAGTAAACAGTTCCTACACACATCTCACGTTCATCTTCGGACTGCCAATGCACAAACCAAATAACAGAATAAATCAATACTGGATGAAAGAATAAATATAAATATAAATATACCACTGATTCACTTGCCATAATAGACAAGATATCAACTTGTTAATTACAAACAATTCTCATCCTGGGCAAAAATGTGGGGTTAATAGGTGCAATTGCAGTTTTGGAAGGCAGCACTCTTAGTGGATAATATCCAAGAACTGTCCCAGACAGATTTAAAGCAGCCCTGGCCCCCTCTGCAAGTACATTTCATGGTTAAATATACATTTCACGGTCAAATAAACACATTTTCATGGAGACAAATAAGGCATATAAGATTTTAACAGTACCTTCATAATTAAACTCAATGAAGGCAAATCGAAGAATAGAGTTAGGATCACCACATATACGACAATCAACCACCTTTGTCAAAAGAGGAATGAAAAAGTAAATATTTGAATAAAATCCACCATTAGCAAAATGAATTGTCCAAAAGGAGCAAATTGTAGCTGGATACCTGACCGCAATGAACAAAAAGACCTGCAAGCTGCTCTTCAGTAACCTATAGACAAACAAAGCAAAAACAATTATTCCACAAATAGGATACAAGCAATCCTCCATGAGATAAAAGAACCTCAGAAAAAAGAAAACCAGAGATAAAAGAATTTATTCATTTTATAATTTATTGTAATTTTAGAAAAAAAGAAACAAACAAAACAAGGAACCATTCTATTTCACATCCTATCCGGAGAGTAACTGTAGTCATTTGCCCCACTTAGATGATGTAATTCACATGTTCAATTGGCTAACGGTGCTCTATTTACTTGGTAATTAGGTGAGAAGATATATTTGCCGTGATGTTGTTAGACTTGGGGATCTTGAGAAGCTTATTGACTGTTCTTATATTCAGGTACTTGATTATATATAATTTAAGAAATTAATGATGATGGGGATTACTATGATAATGATATAAAGCTGATGATGATGTGTGATTAATTATATTTGGTTAATTATAATGTCTATGTATGCAACTGTCATATTATTGAACCATCACTTGTAACATGTGGATGTGCAATTACATCAAGAAGTTTTATATCATGTGGTAAATTATTTATTCTAGCAGATATCAAGCTTAAATAATAAAGCAAGTTTAGGAAAAAATTACCTCCATAGATAATTCTAGTTGATGCTGCAACTTCAGCATTAACATTGTCATGAAGCCATTTCCTCAATTCAAAATGGACCTAGCACATATATACACCAAATGCCAAAAAAAAACTCAATACCAAGTATATGAGATGCTTAAACTAAATATAGATTCCAGTCCATTCAATAGAAGTCTCACAAATTGTATTTGTGTTCCCTGTGCTAATCCTCTTCTTTTGTTCTTTGTATAGTTTTACCGATTCATAAAAAAATACCACAAGTGCTATAGGTAACTGCATTTTAGAATATCAAAACTATAAGCCCCACATCACATATATACCCATTGTCAAAAACAAAGAAAAATCACGTGGGTACCAACAAAAAGTGTCAAACCCAGAAAACAAATAACAACAAAGTCCAAAAAGTTTACTTCTTTTTCCTGTATTTTATTACCTGTAGAACAAAAACCACCCAATAGATTTTAGCTGCTTCCACTGCTTTAGAGACCAAGCAAATCAAATCATTCATCATAATATTCACTTTTTTGTCACTGAATCATATTATATCTTGAGGAAACTTTATATACTCAATAAATTAAAAATCAATTGCAGAAAACACATTAGCCATCGGAAAATACCTCAATTCGACAAGAGATCACTAATCGCAAATCTAAGATTCAAATTTAATAAAAGAGAAAGGAAAACAGACAATAACGGCATTTGAGATCTATGGCCATTAACTTACCCGATTGAGATTCCACACAGAGCATACGCCACGAGTTTAGTGGAGCTGAGTTAGGGTTTGAGAGAGAGAGAGATCAATGGATTGATTGTTATTATTAGTTACAAGGATTCGGTATTTTGGTCACTTACTTGGTTGGCGTGACTGGTGGTCGGCAGTGGGCAAGAAAACGTCAGAATGGAGCTACAAACCCAGAGCAAAATGCAGTAAATAGAGGTAAGAAATGGGGCTGCTGTCTAGCGCAAAGAGGAAGAGAATGAGAGGAATTCCGACAACAGCTGCAATGAACGGAGGGGAGGACGAAGATGGTGGAGACGGCGAGGGAAGATGGCTGGAACGACGGTGAGGGAAGGAAAGAAGCAAATGGGGCGGCTGGAAAAAAAGGGAGAGATCGGGGCAGAGACCACGAAAGGGAAAAGAAGAAAGAGAAAAATGAAAGAAAGAGAAAAAAGAAAATATATGGGCCAAACAACGTAGTTTTGGGTTAGGTCAGGGCAGATTTTTTATTATTTAGCGACGACAAATTTAGTCGCTAAACCGTCGCAAACCAATTGCTTCAAATTTAGCGACCAATCTTTCCGTCGCTATTTAGTCGCTGAATTTTTAGCGACTACAATATAGTCACAAAATTATTGATAAATTGAATAATTTTTAGCGACTAAAAAAACAGTCGCTAATTTAGTCGCAAAAAAATGGCGCTATCAATTACCGCCAAAATTTAGCGACGGTTAATTTTTCCGTCGCTATTTAGTCGCTAAACTTAATACCAAATTGAAAATATGCATTTTCATAACGGATTCAGAGAATGGATTAGCGACGGAAAATATTCCGTCGCTAATTTTAGTCGCTAATTCGCATTTTTTTTGTAGTGATATCTAATGTACTAAGACCATGTTTGTTTTCCTGTATAGTATACAGGATAGCATAAAATAATACAAGCTAATACATTAGAGGGTGTTTGGCTAATTTTTCTAAAAAATAATACATGTATTATATAATATAACATTTAGTTTTTATCCTATATACACAGTATAAAATAGTACACCCCTCCCCCCTGGGTTTATTTAATACGGTATTTATCCTTATTTTTACTTTTTCTCATTTTATATAAATTCTATTTTATTATTTTATTATCATTTTTATTTTGTGAATATATATTTTGTGTGTCATAATAGTTTATTAAATTTATTTAGTTTGAATATTATTATTATTATTATTAAATTCTTTTTTGCATGATTTTCTACTTATGAGCCTGTTACATATTGGATTATGTCTAAAATAATAAAATAATAATAATTAAGTTTATTTATTTTGATTTGTTATGGGACTATGTATAAAATTATTAATTTTAACATATTTATTAATATATTTCAATTATATAATTGAACGTTATTAATTAAATTGCTTGTTTGATTGTTAATTTATCTACTATTATATATTTATATTTCAAGAAATTTTTGCACATTTTTAAAAAATTGTATTTTACAATTAATTTTTTTGTCTAAATTGATAATATTAAAAATAATTTAATTTTTCATATTTTTTAATTTTATTTAAAAACAATACAATATACTATTATATATCAAATACAATATAAAATAATACAAACTAATATAATATTATACCAAACGCTGTATAATATAATACAAATTAATATTATACAGACTAATATTATACAGGCTAATACTATACAGGCTAATACAATACAGCGAACCAAACGTGCCCTAAATGTGTACTCTAAACACCATGAATATGCATGTCTTTGACAAAGAAAAAAAACATAAACCCGCTACTATTTTATTCATTAAGTTAGCTTTTTAATGTTTACTAGCAAAAAAAAGAAAAATATTGCCTGAAGACTAAAGAGGGACGGGCACTCTCATAATATTTTTCATTTAGATTAAAATTTAATAATCTCCTTTTTGTCCAATAATCTCTTATTTTATGGAAGTTTGATTATTATTGAAATTCAATGGAAATCCAACTATTAAAATAAACGAATAAGAAATCGCTTTAAAAATCTGATTACTCCTTTAATTGATTAGAATTTGAAATCCACCCTATTCACCCCAAATAAGTATTATAAAAAATAAAACAAAAAAATTTGTAAATCAAACAAGAAGTGTACTGGACCCATATTTTAGACAGGCTTAGCTTTGTGTTGTGCAAGCCTAGCCCTATATATAGGTATTATGTAATTTGGGCCCATTAAATTTTGGACATTCAGCCCACTGTTTATAATCCGTTTGTGTTATGTTTTTGCCTTAAACAACGTTTTCTTTTATAAAAAAATTTGTACTAGTCATTATTGGCTCATAAATTATTGTTCTTTTGAAGCAATAAACAAAGATCCATCTTAAGGTATAGTAGGAGGGCCCAATACATGTTACTCATTATTCCTTAGTCATCGTTAGCCAGAGACAAGGCTTTACAGTCCATGAATGTACAGTCCTATTGATAGACAAGTAAAGCAATTAAGTTATTAAAACTTGTTATAAATTTCTCTTTACTAAGAGTTTTCTATTATATCATTTCCGTGGAAAGTATTATTACGAGAACAAATTAAAGCCCAAACCTTTCATGAACTAAAATTTTAATACAAATTTCAAAACAAAGTTAATTTCATATAAGAATAGACTTTCATTGATATTCTTTAAAGATAGCACTACTCTAAGAGCGAAATAAAATTTAATTCACACACACACACATATATATATATATATATATATATCAAAATTGCAGTCCAAATCTAGTCTGTCCTTAATTATTCATACGAATGTAAGATACAATCTTTCATGTTTTATTTAGGGCATTGATTGACATGTCATCTACCCTATATATATGTTTGTTCAAAGTTTTCAATCAACCAAATCATATCTGTAACGAAATTTTGAAAACTAGGACAACCACCTAAATAGTAAGATTTTAATAATTATTATATTTAATATATATATATATACACACACAATGCTTTTTATTTTTTGATTATCAAATCATATTGAACATAGCATTTTTCATTGATTTGACGATTAAAAAATAAAAAATATCATATAAAAAAAAATCATGCGCTTTCTCTAACATTGTACATGGCTCGCCCTAAATATCTCCCATCTTAAATATATAATAATTATTAAAATCTTACTATTTAGGTGGTTGTCCTAGTTTTCAAAATTTCGTTACAGATATGATTTGGTTGATTGAGAACTTTGAACAAACATATATATAGGGTAGGTGACATGTCAATCAATGCCCTAAATAAAACATGAAAGATTGTATCTTACATTCGTATGAATAATTAAGGACAGACTAGATTTGGACTGCAATTTTGAGCTAATAGTTAGGCAACCACACAATCATTTTAATTTCTTAAGTGGTGCCCCATGCATGCTAAATGTTTTGCAATATAATTTATCCAAATCTTATGGTTTTATAGATCCAGTTAAGGTTGAGATCACGTAGTAAGGGTTTCTTTCGCTTCAATGAATGATTTTAGGTTTAAGTTTCGAATATAAATATTTTTAAATATTTGCCAGAATTTATGTCTCTCTTTTTTAAATTTACTCGGACTTTGGATACCGAAATATTTAGAAAAAAAGTTTAATAGAGGTCATTTTACTACTTAAATTGGAGAAATCAAAGAAAAGCATTACATGTTCATATCATTCTAGAAGTTGCTAAATCATGTTCAAGAAGAGTTTATCTTTTAATCATATATCTATGTTTTGATGGAGGAGAAGGAATAAAAATTATTGATAAGCGAAAATTATTATACAGAATATTTTATATTTATAAAATTGAAAATCGAAAACCTGCAAGCTGAACAATATAGTTTTAGTCTAATTATAAACCATTGAAAATGATTTAGCAACTTCTAGAATTAAAGTAATTAACACTATAGTTTTTCTTTTTGGCTAGAAGTAACACTATAGTTAAAGTTCCACAAAATATCATTTAAAATAGGAAAAACTCATTTTCAATTTTCAAAGTTTTCTACATTGAGTGCTTAAATTAAAAACAAAAATCTATATTAAATATTTTTATTTTTAATTTGTTCACGTTAATTATATTTCTAATTGATAACAGAAATAGAAATGAAATATACGTATGGTTAAAATCCTATTAGTTCAAAATTTTGTTTGCAAAAATACACTTTGATTCATGAAAGAATATATATATATATATATATATAATTTGGCCCCCAAATTTTTTTAGACCCTTCATATATAATTTTTGGCCTCCCATCCTTTCATCTCAAGTCTGTCCCTACTGGCAATATGAATGACAACTGGTTTCAGCGGCATTCTAATGGCATGTGGTACTCAATATCTTACTTATAAGATGAGAATTGCCCAAATCTTTATAAGTGATATTACATTTTTATAACTAACCGATACGAGATACTTAACACACTCTCTTTCTGTACAAAGCCAAATGTATACAAAAAATCTATAATGTGAAGTTTGTAGAACTAGACATATGTGGGTGACTCGATATCGATGACTAATGATTATAATACCTATACTTTGTTGGCCCAAGGTCACACTCTAGTTTTGATGATTATCAAACCTTAAATAAACTCTATTAAGAATTCTATTCTAATCAAGTTTCTGCAGGAAAGTTTCTATGAGTTTATCTGAGGATCACATTTCTGAAGAATGCATGAATTCTAAGTTGTAATAGTTATTTATTATGTTAGAATAGTAGGAAATTAGGGTATTAAAATGTAAGATCAAATTGAGGAAAAATATTCTCACTCATGCATGCATATTTCAGTTTTAAATTCACACAAAAATAATTTTAAGTTAGAAAATGAATTTGTGAGCAAAACTGTTTTTTCGTCAGAAAATGATTCTTTAGAAAATGAATTTCTGTGTATCAGTTTTTTAAATGAATTTCTATCTATCAATTTCTAAATGAACTTCTGATCGTATCAGAATTCTGGGCAAAACTCAGAATCGCACAAAAAGACAAAATAACGGCTAGAAAACGGCTAGTTGGATTTTTACTTGTCTGTTTTGCCCTTCAACAGCTATAAACGGCTACTTTATGTTTTAAACATCTTAAACTAATTTTTTGAGTATAAATACATGATGTTTTACTCATTAGAATGTTAGAAAAAACTTGGAAAGAATTTCTACCTCTTAAGAGAAAAGCTTAAATCTTTTATTTCACTTTCCACATCTTTTGCACTTCATTCTTTATATATTCTCCTCAATCTGATTATAGCTTTTGTTGTAATTTCAGTGTGAGGAAATTATCTTGATAAAAATTGTGAGTTAGGTTGGCTAGAAACCTAAAGAAAGAATTTTCTAGTAAGTGTTTTTAATCTTTTACTTTGGGAAAAAGATTGTGGGTAGATATACAAATTTAGGATTGTATATTGGCTTTTACTCTTGCCTTTAAAAGAGTTAAGATTGAAGAAAGGCTCAAGTAGTAAATCTTGGGGAGTGGATGTAGGAATATTGGCCGAACCACTATAAATTCTGTGTGCAAGCTTTTCTGATATCTCTTCTATTCTGTGTTTATATTTTGATTTGTAAAATCTGTTTTATTAGACAAATAGCCAGAAAATTTCGAGACACCCAATTCACCTCCCCCTCTTGCGTGTCTTTGGGACCTACATTTGGTATCAGAGCGGTTCTCAATTCTCCTAAGGTTTAACACCCTTGAGTGATCCTACAAATGGCTGACATTCCAGTTGCAACTCCATTCAAAGAAGGGCACTCTGTTCATCGTCCTCCTATGTTCAGTGGTGAAAATTATCCATTCTGGAAAGTTGTAATGAGGCACTTCATCCAATCGCAAGACATGGATTGCTGGGATATTATTGAAGACGGATATGAACCTCCAAGAAAACCAGCAACTGAAGCAGGAGCTTCTGGTGCCACTACTGTGTTGAAAACGAGAAAAAAATTTACTGAAGTAGAAAAGAAACTTGTGCAGCTGAACTCCAAAGCTATGAGTATTCTGTTTTGCTCATTGCAAACAAATGAGTTTAACAGAGTCTCTGGATGCGATACTGCCAAAGAGATATGGGACAAGCTGGAAGCAACGTATGAAGGTACAAATCAAGTTAAAGATACAAGATTGCATGTTCTGATGGTTGATTATGAAAGCTTTAAGATGAAGCCTGAGGAATCAATCTCTGAGGTAATAAATAGGTACGTAAAATTGACTAATGATATAAAAGCTCTTGGTAAAAAACTTGATGAATATGATAAAATTGCAAAGCTGGTAAGAGGTCTTACACCTAGATGGGAAGCTAAAGCTTCAATTTTATTAGATAAGGATCTCAGCACTCTCAATTTTGATAATGTTTGTGGATCTCTTATTTCACATGAGTTGTATATTAAGTCTCAAGATGCAGAGAAAGAAAAAGACAGGAAACTAAAAGCTATTGCTCTCAAGGCAGAGTTTGGAAGTGACTATTCAACAGGAGATGATGAAATGGCGTTGATCACCAAAAAATTCAAAAAGCTATACAGAAAAGGAAAGAAGTCCTATAAAAGACAGCACCAAAAATTCTCTCATCACAAGGCAGAGAATTCTTCAAAACCCACAGGAGATATTATCTGTTACGAATGCAACAAACCAGGTCACATAAAATCTAAATGCCCAAATTTAAAGAAAAAGGAGAAAAGATTTAAGAAGAGGGCTATGAAGGCCACGTGGAGTGACAGTGAAGAATCAAGCTCAAGCGAAGGAGAATCTGGAAATTCTAATGATATCGGGTTGATGGCAGTCTCTGATTGTGAAGAACGAAATTCATCTTCAGATGAAGAAGTAAATGAGACAGCTGGTAACTCTGAGAAATCAGAGGTAAGTGATTCAGAATCTGACACTGATGGAAATGAGTATGAAAAAATGCTTGATTGTTTTGAAGAATTGCATCACAAATATTGTCTGCTTAAAAAGACGCATACTGAATTAAAAAAGAATTTTGATGCATTAAGTTTGGAACATGAGAACATTAAGCAATCGGAAATAAAATGGAAAAATGATTTTTCTGATTTAGAAATAAAATATGCATCTTTACATGAAAAATGCAAAGGAAAACAAGTTTGTGTGTGCAATAACAATACTGTTGAAAATGCGAAGTTATTTCCTGCAAGCTCATCAAAGAATTTTTATAAGAAAAGTTATTTTACGAAAAATGTTAATAAGGCAGCATCTTTTAAAAAATTAGCAACTAATTCTTCTGCTACATGCTTTTATTGTTGCAAAAAGGGGCATATTTTAAAATTTTGTTTTTACAAGAAGAATGCTAATTTTATTGAACAAAAATGGGTGATTAAAAATTCTGGAACAGTTATTGCTAACCCTGTAGGACCCAAGAAGAATTGGGTACCTAAAACTGTTTGAAATTGTTGTAGGTCTGCCTAAGGAGCACCAAGACTGAAAAATGGTATATGGATAGTGGCTGCTCCAGGCATATGACGTGGGACAGAACCAAGTTCACATAATTGGTAAAGTCTACTGCTGGTTCTGTTAGTTTTGGGGACAATCGAAAAGGAAAAATTATTGGAACTGGATCAATTGGCTCTAATCCAGTTATTGAAGATGTTTCTCTTATTGAAGGACTGAAGTATAACTTATTAAGTATCAGTCAGCTGTGTGATAAGAAGAGAAGAGTAATCTTTGAAATTGATCATTGTAGAGTTGAAGATGTTGAATCTGGAAAAACTGTTTTAAAAGGACAAAGATCTGGAAATATCTACTTAGTCAGTCTTGAAGACATCAAGAAAAGTGAAGCAAAATGTTTAATCTCAAAAGAAGACTTAAGTATTTTGTGGCATAGAAAATTGGGACATGTAAGCTTTCACGTAATTGAGAAGTTGATGAGAAAAGATCTGGTGAAGGGTATTCCGAAAATGAAAATTGATAAAGATTATCTGTGCAATGCGTGTCAGCCTGGGAAGCAAACTAGGAACTCTCATAAATCCAAGTCTGGCGTGACTACTGAGAAGGCTCTAGAACTGCTCCACATGGATTTATTTGGTCCAATTAATCCCTCAAGTATCGGTGGAAAGTCATATGTTTTAAATGTGGTGGATGACTACACAAGATACACGTGGGTACTATTTCTTGCTCATAAAGATGATGCTTTTGAAGCATTTAAGAAGCTAAGCAAGAAGATTCAGAATGAAAAAGGATATAAGATAACCAACATCAGAAGTGATCATGGTGGAGAATTTGAAAACAAGAAGTTTGAAGAATTTTGCAGTAATTCAGGTATTAATCACACCTTTTCAGCTCCAAGAACACCTCAGCAAAATGGTGTAGTAGAAAGGAAGAATCGAACTCTTCAGGAGATGGCCAGAACTATGCTAAATGAGAACAACTTACCAAAGTATTTCTGGGCTGAAGCAATTAATACAGCATGCTATATTTTAAATAGAGTTTTGATCAGGTCCGTGCTGGAAAAGACTCCATACGAACTATGGAAAGGAAGAAAGCCCAACATTATTTATTTTCAACCATTTGGCTGTAAGTGTTTCATTTTTAATGATAAAAGTAATTTAGCTAAATTTGATGCAAAATCTGATGAAGGTATATTTTTAGGATACTCTTTAAATTCAAAAGCTTACAGAGTGTTCAATAAAAGAACACGTAAAGTAGAAGAATCAATAAATATTAAATTTGATTTTACTAACAAAATTTCTGGAGAAAGTAGTCTGTCTGATGATGAAGCAGGTTTTGAAAAAGAAAAAGATAAAGAAGGACAAAGTGCTGAAACAGAGAAATTACAAGATCAGCAAGAAGATCAAAATGATAGAAATATGGATCAACGTGATGAAATTGAAGATAATTCTGGATTACAGGAAGAAAATGAACGAGAAACCCAGATAGAACAACAAACTGAGCAATCAACTGAACTACCTAAAGATTGGAGATTTCACAAATATCATTCAAAGGACAATCTGTTGAGTGATCCATCTCAGAAAATGATGACCAGAAGAGCCTTGCATGAATATTGTGGTAACATTGCCTTTGTCTCTCAACTTGAACCAAAAAATTATACTGATGCTCAAAATGATGAAAACTGGATCGTTGCTATGCAAGAAGAGCTAAGTCAGTTTGAAAGAAACAAAGTCTGGAATTTAGTTCCAAGGCCCTCAAATTGTTCTATTATTGGAACAAAATGGGTTTTTAGAAACAAGTTGAATGAGCAAGGTGATGTGATAAGAAACAAAGCCAGATTGGTGGCCCAAGGTTATAATCAAGAGGAAGGTATACACTTTGATGAAACTTTTGCACCTGTTGCTAGATTAGAAGCAATTAGAATTTTATGTGCATTTGCATGTTTTAAAAATTTTAGATTATATCAGATGGATGTTAAAAGTGCTTTTTTAAATGGTTTATTAAATGAGGAAGTCTACGTTGAACAACCTCCAGGTTTTGAAAATACTGATCATCCTAATTTTGTTTACAAACTTAAAAAGGCTTTATATGGTTTAAAGCAAGCTCATAGAGCTTGGTATGAAAGGTTAAGTTGTTTTTTACTTGCTCATGGTTTTAACAGAGGTAAAGTAGACACCACTCTTTTTATAAAGCATAAATCATCTCATATTTTAATTGTTCAAATTTATGTTGATGATATAGTTTTTGGTTCCACTAACGTTTCTTTGTGCAAAGAATTTGAAGCTCTAATGAAAAAGGAATTCGAAATGAGCATGATGGGTGAGTTAACCTTCTTCCTGGGTCTCCAAATCAAGCAATGTGCTGATGGTTTTTTCATAAGTCAATCAAAGTACACTAAGGAATTGCTGAAAAAATTCAAGATGTCTGATGCAAAGATTGCCAGTACTCCTATGAGCTCAACAATAAAAATTGACAAGGATGAGAAAGGGAAAAGTGTAGAAGAAAAATTGTATCGGGGTATGATTGGATCTCTGTTATATTTAACTGCAAGTAGACCAGACATTCACTTTAGTGTCTGTCTCTGTGCACGTTTTCAATCAGATCCAAAAGAATCACATTTATCAGCAGTCAAAAGAATCTTGAGATATCTTTGCGGAACACAGGAATTAGGTCTTTGGTATCCAAAGAACACTTCTTTTAATCTCATTGGGTACTCAGATGCTGACTACGCTGGATGTCGTATTGATAGAAAAAGTACTTCTGGTGCTTGCCATTTTCTGGAAAATTCGCTAATCACTTGGTCAAGCAGAAAGCAGAATTATGTAGCATTATCTACTGCTAAAGCTGAGTACATAGCTGCTGGTGGATGTGTAGCTCAAATTCTATGGATTAGACAGCAACTAAAAGATTATGGGATAGAATTTGACAATATTCCAATATTCTGTGATAATACAAGTGCCATTAATCTGACAAAAAATCCCATCTTGCACTCTAGAACAAAGCATATTGAAATTAGACATCACTTTATACGTGATCATGTGCAAAGAGGAGATATTTTGTTAGAATTTGTTTCTACAGAAAATCAGATAGCTGACATCTTCACTAAGCCCCTCAAGGAAGATAGATTTTGTCAACTAAGAAGAAAGCTAGGAATGGGGAAGTCAGAATCGTAAAAAATTATGGTATGGTATAAATTCTAGATTTATTCTTGAACAAAACTATTTTAATCATTAAAAAGATACGTATTGATCTATTTCTCTTCATAAAGATATGGTTTGATTTTTATCCTGACAATTATTAACTTGATTTGATAGATTGTGTATCACAGTGAAGAAGATAAGGGTGCAAAGTCCCTTTGATCCTATATTTTATTGTACTCATTTAAAATTTTAAGGTCAATTTGGTATTTTCACTCAAAATCCCTGTCTTCTCGCCTCTCGATAACTGCACAAATGCAGTTTCCCTATGAAAAGAGGTTGGACTGAGCACGATGACCATCACGTCCTTTCATCTTCCATTCACGGTAAGTATTAGTTTTCAATTTTCCTATTTATTTCTTACTAACTCTCTTCTTATGTTTATTTTCTCTCTAAAAAGAAACCCTACCTATTTCTCAAATGGGGAGATCGAAATCCTTAGCCAAACGGCATCCCCGGCGATCTCCGACGCATACTGCCTCCATCCCGTCAGAGCAAACTCCCGATGACGAAATCCCTAGCCTCGTTCCAAATCCGCCTCCATCTGTCAAACCCACTAAAACTAAATCGTCTTTACCCACAAAATCCATCTCAATAATGCCTTTCAAAATCATTGTATGGGATGATTTAGCGCACAACGCTCCAGATGTCGCGCATTACGTTGAATCGCAGTCTTGGAAACGGTTTTTTTCATTCCGTCGAAGCTCTTTTTTCCCAGAACTGGTCAAGGAATTCTATGCCTCACGCTTTGAGGTTAGAACAGAGAGCTTCAAAGTCGTCATCAAGGGCACGACTTTCACAGTAACTCCAAATCTGCTTGCAAAGGTATTTTCTATGAAATTTGATGGGTCTATTTGTACAAGAAGCGAAAGTAGAATACTTGATTTTCCTGAGCTCAACAAAGATACATTTTTAGCCAAAATTTCTAGTGATGGCAGTCGGGCTTCAAAAAATCCTTTAGCTTCAAATCTGTTGTCTCATTATCGAATCTTGTATAAATGTATGAGCCAATACATAACTCCAAGAGTGGGTAGCATGTCTTATTTGTCTGATTGTGATATTGTGTTTCTTTGGCACTTTTACACCAAAAAGGACTTTAATTTGCCATGCTTGATATTTAACTGTATGGCCACTCGGTCTATTGATGAAAAGCAACCTTTTGGCATGATTCTTACTCGCCTGTTTGAACATTGGAAGTTGGTATCTGACACCTCAATTGGAGAATCTTTTAAGCTTGAAAAAGTTAACTTTATATTCTATAAAGAAGTTGGCAAGAAGGCAGGTAAGCGAAAATTGGATGTTCAGTCTTCACCAGTCACAACCAAGGGAAAGGAACTGGTCAAACTTGGTGAGGGTATGCAATCCAAATATCTGGAATTTCTAAATTGGATGAAGACCTCCTCTGGAGTAGTTATCAAAGAGCTTTCCCCTGCTCCAAAGCCTTCGGTGTCCAGTACCTCGTCCTCCAAATCAGGTAAGTCTCCTCTTTTCTCTAAGTCATTTGGTACTGAAAATGTTGCTGAGCCTACAGAGAAATCAGGCAACCAAGTTTCTTCTGAGGCAACACCAACTGTCTCTGAGTCTGGAAGCTCATCTTCGAAAGATGCACCCTCAAATCCTCCTGCCGTGGCAGTTGAGAAATCCCCTAGCATCCAGTCTCCTCCAGTTTCCACAGATCCCCCAGAAACCTCTACAGTTCAGTATCTGGATGAAGTTCAACTTAAAAAATTTGAAGAACAAATTGCTTCAGCCTCTGCCACCTTTCATAAATTGGGAGATATTTTCAGTCAATTAGCCACCACCATCCCTTTGCTTATTCCCAGAAATCCTGAAAATCCTCCTCCCTCTCCATTGCAAATGCCAAAATCCCCTGTCTCTGTAGCAGCAGAAGTTGAAGTTTCTTTTCCTGATGAACCTGTGTTCACTCGTCGCAAATCAAATCACACTCTCCTGAGGACTCGAAATCCACCCAAACCAGGGCAGTCTGGTAGCAGCCTCAATCCAATGGATGTTGATACTTGAGGTGATGATTGTTTCTGTTTTTTGGTTTTTACTGTTTCCTCCTTTTGATGTTGACAAAAAGGGGGAGAAATATGATATGTGAATGTGGATGTGGAGTTGGTTAATTTTGTTGTTTTGGTTGGTTAATTTTGTTGTTTTGGATATTATGCTTATTTTCTGTATTTTCTGCTGTTTTCAAACATTAACAGTTGGGTTATTTTGTGGTGGATTGCTGATGATGAACATTGGTGTTAAATTACTCGTTATCCACAGTTGCTAAATTATTTTGCTAAATTGTTGATCTATAGAGAGATGAATTGTTGCTCTATATAGTGTTGCTTTTGAAAGTTTTTTTTTGGTTATCAAAGGTTATAGTTATTCTGATAAGTTGATTATATTTTTGCACAGGAAACATATAAGTTTTTACATTTACCCCATGCACATATTCAGGGGGAGTTTTTTTTTACTAACCTAGATAGACTTCTAATTGGAGTTTATTAAGGTTTTGTCATCATCAAAAAGGGGGAGATTGTTGGCCCAAGGTCACACTCTAGTTTTGATGATTATCAAACCTTAAATAAACTCTATTAAGAATTCTATTCTAATCAAGTTTCTGCAGGAAAGTTTCTATGAGTTTATCTGAGGATCACATTTCTGAAGAATGCATGAATTCTAAGTTGTAATATTTATTTATTATGTTAGAATAGTAGGAAATTAGGGTATTAAAATGTAAGATCAAATTGAGGAAAAATATTCTCACTCATGCATGCATATTTCAGTTTTAAATTCACACAAAAATAATTTTAAGTTAGAAAATGAATTTGTGAGCAAAACTGTTTTTTCGTCAGAAAATGATTCTTTAGAAAATGAATTTCTGTGTATCAGTTTTCTAAATGAATTTCTATCTATCAATTTCTAACTGAACTTCTGATCGTATCAGAATTCTGGGCAAAACTCAGAATCGCACAAAAAGACAAAATAACTGCTAGAAAACGGCTAGTTGGATTTTTACTTGTCTGTTTTGCCCTTCAACAGCTATAAACGGCTACTTTATGTTTTAAACATCTTAAACTAATTTTTTGAGTATAAATACATGATGTTTTACTCATTAGAATGTTAGAAAAAACTTGGAAAGAATTTCTACCTCTTAAGAGAAAAGCTTAAATCTTTTATTTCACTTTCCACATCTTTTGCACTTCATTCTTTATATATTCTCCTCAATCTGATTATAGCTTTTGTTGTAATTTCAGTGTGAGGAAATTATCTTGATAAAAATTGTGAGTTAGGTTGGCTAGAAACCTAAAGAAAGAATTTTCTAGTAAGTGTTTTTAATCTTTTACTTTGGGAAAAAGATTGTGGGTAGATATACAAATTTAGGATTGTATATTGGCTTTTACTCTTACCTTTAAAAGAGTTAAGATTGAAGAAAGGCTCAAGTAGTAAATCTTGGGGAGTGGATGTAGGCATATTGGCCGAACCACTATAAATTCTGTGTGCAAACTTTTCTGATATCTTTTCTATTCTGTGTTTATATTTTGATTTGTAAAATCTGTTTTATTAGACAAATAGCCAGAAAATTTCGAGACACCCAATTCACCCCCCCTCTTGCGTGTCTTTGGGACCTACATACTTAATCTCAAAATCTTGCTTATAAGATGAGAATTGTCCAAATCTTTATTTATTGGTATTACATTTTTATAACTAACCGATATGAGATACTTAACACACCCTCTTTCTGCACAAAGCCAAACATATGCAAAAAAATCTATAATGTGAATTTTGTAGGACTAGACATATGTGAGTGGCTCGATATCAATGACTAATGACTAGGATACCAATATTTAATATATCCTTTCAAGCTCATGTCCAAAATATGTTTATGGGATTGAGTTAAATCCAAATTTATTTTCTTAGCATAGAGAAAAATAGAAAACAACAGAAAGAAGAGGTTGAAGCTGGAGCAAGCTGAATGCTTCAACTAAAATTTTGAAAATTTTTTATTTTTCTAATTTTTTGATGTAATATTTTTAATAATTTTTTTTTGATAAATATTAGAGGTGTCAAATTTGGCCCAGGCCCAAAAACCCCGTCCAACCCGCCCAAAAAAAATTAACCCAAACCCAACCCAATAAAAACAATACCCATTTAAACCCGCCCAATTAAGACCCTTAAAAAAATTGACCTGTTCGGGTCTACCACAAATGCCCAACGGGTTTGTTTTTCCTGTGCCCATCTCTTTCTCGCTTTCGAGCTCTCTCCATCGACTCCTTCCAGCCTCGCCGCATCTTTGCTATCCAGTCGTCGCCGCTGCCACCCTCGCCGCTTTCTCTCCGTCGCTCGCTGCCATTCGTTCATTTTCTTTGGCCGTCCTCCGTCAACGATTTTCCGGTAAGATTCTAAGCTTCTTTATTCCAAATCATAATTGAGATCCTAACTTAGCCTATAGTTTCTGAACCTGAAACTCAATTAATCGAAGCCCTTATTGGTATCCAAGGCCGAGGCAAATCTGCATCTCCCCATCAACTACAGGTCCTTTAATTGCTATTTTTTTTTAATTTTTAATTTTTCAAATTACTGTTGATGATGATAGTAAGGGTTTTGTAGGAAGTGGAGTGTGCTGTCAAAGTGCTTGAAGGTTTGGAAGGTGTTCCTGAGCCCGTATGTGTATTTTCTTATGTAGCTTCATTCTTCCTATTTTTATATTTTTCTTTATTTCAATTCTTTGCTGTAGATTGTAATGCGTTTTTTTGTATCTTTGAATTATTACAGACAAACTCAGATTTAATTGAAGGTCGTTGGCAGTTAATGTTTACTACTAGACCAGGGACTGCATCCCCAATTCAGGTTAGACTTGGATTCAGCATAACTATGCGAAGTGTACTAATTATAATAGGTTGAACAATCCGCACCTCATGATCTAACTTTTAGGGTAAAGCTAGGATCACCCTTTTGGACAATGTCACTTTACAAGCTGGAAATTATGCATTTATAATTACTTATTGTGTCTAATATCTTCATTTTGGTGCTGTTTTGTTATTGGGCAATGAGAAATATTTGTGAATTGGGTTTTAAATACTTCATATTGGGAAGTTGTTAAACATTTGATTCTTTTTCTTTTCCCCTTTCTGCATTTTATGGTAGATATGATTTTGTATCTAATCTGCATATGGTTGTAGAGAACATTTGTGGGTGTTGACTTCTTTAGTGTGTTTCAAGAGGTTTATCTTAATCTAACTCAATTTTTTTAAAAAAAAAATAAGGGAGTGAAGCTGCTCAAACCTCCTTGTTTCTTGTGTCAATGTATATGGATTCTACTTGTTAAAGGTTTTAAATAGCTTAATTTGTGGACCAATTATTTCTCCCTTAAATATGATGTTGATGGTTACTCTATTATAAATGGGGCTGTTTTAACTGAATCTGCATGTTCAAGATACAACTGTACAATCTACTTCTAAATATTAGGCAGTTTGTTTCATGATTCTTGTTATGATGTAAGCTTTTACTAAACAATGGTCAATGAAGGATACTGAATTGCTATAGATACTTTAAGGATCAACTAAATGAATTGAGCACAAAGGTTGAAACAAGAATTTACTATGCTCCTTGATCTTTAATATGAAGTTGTACTGTAAAACATGTTTTGGTTACTAGGTTTATTACTTTTGTATTTTGATTAGTTTTGTACCGCAAACTTCCAATCACAATTTGCTACATTGCCATCTTCATGATAAAACAAAACAGATAGGTTGCTCATCTTCATGATAAAACAAAACAAATATGTTGCTACAGCTTTTTCTTTCTTCTAATTTGTTAGAGAAACCAGAGGTTGGGACCCTCGTAGTAGTCGCAGCTGCAGTCCATCTTTATTGTGGATATTACATCAGATTTTTGTCTCTTTCATTAACGATTGGATTAACTCACAATTCAAGTTTCTATATGATAATTATTATGGTGGATATTACATCAGAATTTTGTCATTTTCTTTGATAAATCATTTAAAATTTCTTATTGATAAGTTTAATTAAGAGGTGTCCCTTTGATGAGGACCACGAGGCCTTAATTTGAGAGGCACCCTACAATGCTTTTTTTTTTTAATCAAATCATCTTTGCATATAAAATTTATTCATTTGATTAATTTGAGTTCCTACCAAACAAATTCAAGAATGAAGTAGATTGTTACTTGTATGTGTTTATGTTGAGTAGTCTTCATAGTTACATATTTAGACTTATTTCCTGTTAATGTATACTTAAGCACTATATGCATGGAAACAGTGTTATTGTTGTATTGTATTACCTTTTCTCTACCAGTTGTATATGCATGCAATTGATTTTCTATTTTTTTTATTGTTAACAAACTAAATTCTTTTATTGTTTTATGTAGAATGGATCCTAGTGTTTGTAGTCTGGATGAGAGCCCGTTTGGGCCTCAAGCAGCCCGTTTGGGTCAAATCACATTTCGGCCCGTTTGGGCCTCAAGCAGCCCATTTGGGCCGCTCAATTCATTTGGACCAAATTATTTTAAATTAGTAACTTTAATATCTCTTTATTATATATAAAATTATTTTTTATTAAAAATGGATTAAAAATATCAAATTACATCTCGGCCCGTTTGGGTCTTAAGCGGCCCATTTGGGCCACTCAATCTGTTTGGACCAAAATTAGTCCGTTTGGATCATCCGATTCATTTGCGTATTATTATAAATTTTTTGTATATTCAAAGAGTTTTTAGCCCATGGGTTGACCCAACCCGCCCAACCCATTTGGATATTTGACCCATTTGTGACCCATGTTTTTTTGCCCATTTATGACCCGCCCATTAGTGACCCAACCCAAACCCGCCCAACCCGCCCAACTTGCCACCTCTAATAAATATCGCTTTTTTGACCTCATATAATTTTAATTACGTATGTTTTATACTCTCATTATTGTCGCTGAGTATGATTAAAATTAAAATTAACCGTAAAAAATGCAATATATATTTATTTTAATTTGGGTAACTCAATATAAAAAACGTGGAACTCCATAAACCTAAGGATATGGTTTGCCATAAAAGTATGATTTCTGATATTGATGATGCATGATTTGCATCGGCGTGAAGGCTGCATGTGCTTCTCGTCTGAAAAAGAGATGAAAATTAATTGCAAATAGACAAAAAATAATCAAAGCTGATATGTCATTTTTGTATTTCTGGTTAGGAATTGGAGGCTTCTGCATGTTCAGTTTATTATTATTTTTGAGGGCAATTGTGCATATAAAAACAGTGAAAATGGTCCCATGAGAAGATTTTTTATGTTTCCCTGTACCTTCAATTCGATAAGTTATCTACTTATAGCACTAAAATGCTGCTGCCCCTTTCCTATCCAATATAAATCCAACAAAATAAAATGACCACTGAAAGGAAATAAGTGATATGGTTTGCCATTTGATTTGTAATTGAGCTTCCACTAAATAATAAACAGGTGTTAATGCAACAGTATATTTTAAGCAATAGACAATAATTGTTGCATTAAAAAAAAAACAAAAAATTGCATTTGTTCTATTAAACAGGTGTTTAGATGTTTATGTAACAATACTAAAATGTTGCTGAACTGCCGCTTTAAATGTGCTACTGCAACAGTTGAATTGTTGTTGCCAAAGCCCTATTATGTGGTAGTGTAGGCATTGTTGGATGAAAAATAAAACAATATTTTTTTTGTTAGAAGAAAATATTAATTATACATCTATAAATGTTATTAAAAAGAATTAAATTTGAGATTACTTGTATTTTTAATTAAATACTGGCTATTAAGTTAACTCTCAATAGTTAAAAATAATATAAAAAAAGTACTATTATTTTTAATATAACGATTAAAATTTACTACGTATATTAGGCTTAGCATATCAAAACAATCATTGAATATGATAGTTTTTCAAGGAAATATAACTTTTGAGTGAAAATAATATGTAGGGCAGTTCAAATAATAAATAATCAAACAAAGCTATAACTTTCTATTATGGACCTTCTATAATTTATTGCCTACAATACTTCCCAACTTGATTTTCAATTTATTTTAATATTAAAATTTATTTTTTATTCATTTTTTTCCCATTAATTATTGTCTTTCATTTGAGATTCGTAAAATCAGTCGACTATTTAGTATTACTATCGGTGATGAGATCGTACATAGTTGCATTAAAGCTGGATTTTGATAGGACTGCCAAACATCACCTTAACTCTGCATTAGTATGATATTGTCCGCTTTGCGCCAAGCCCGCACGGATTTGTTTTTGGACTCCTCCCAAAAGGCCTCATACTAATGGAGTTAGGTAAACTTCTTATATTCAAGGTGTTTCTCCCTTGATTTTCCGATGTGGGATTTGGGTTTGTAACCCCAACAATCCTCCTCTCAAACCAAGGACCACATTACTATGTCCTCCCCTCGAGCGATAATCCATTTGATTCGTCAATCATCTTGCACCGCCGTTATCAACCAACGGGACACGCCGCCTGACCACCACAATATCAGGAAGACTTTCGACACAAGGCACCAAACACGAATCTCCAATCGTCTCGGGATCGTACTGGGGGAGCCTCCCACACAACGCAGTCCACTATTCCGGATCGTCTCCAAACCACGGCTCTGATACCACTTGATAGGACTGCCAAACATCACCTTAACTCTGCATTAGTATGATATTGTCCGCTTTGGGCCAAGCCCGCACGGATTTGTTTTTGGGCTCCTCCCAAAAGGCCTCATACTAATGGAGTTAGGTAAACTTCTTATATTCAAGGTGTTTCTCTCTTGATTTTCCGATGTGGGATTTGGGTTTGTAACCCAACAGATTTCACCTAAAACATTTTAGAAAAAGTATTAATTTGCAATTTTTCGTAATGCCATTCGAGAAAAATAACAGCTCTGATCTAGTGTATAAGCGGATGAAGTATGAGTTCACATCAGTGTTCACATCATTAATATGCTCCAATCCTTTAGTAATCTTTACGTTTAAATATATTATTTTGCCCACTAACGTATTTTTAAATAGCTAATTTGTTTTTAATATTTTTTAAAATTATTATTTTGCCCTTTAATTTTTTCATATCTACACAAAATTTGCAAGAAAATATATAAATATAAAAGTTATAAATTTCTATATTTTAAAAGATTTGTAAAAAACAAGCTCAAAGGTTTGGACTATCTCTCAAAAGTTAATTTTTAAAATTGAATAAAACTGAGTACGTTCAACAAACCATTTAATTAAAAAAAAAACATATAAATAACCAGTTTAATTGTATTATATTCCTAATATTCACTAAAATCTGTAGTCATTTACAAGCTGATGAAAGGAGAAAACCTTGACCAGCTAGCAAGTAAGCTTAACAAACTTATAATATAATTAATTACAGGAAGAAAACAAAGAATATAATTATAATAAAAAGAGAGTGGACGGTTTAAACATGGGCTTGATATTTTAGCTCAATAATTTTGCACTCATAATTGGTTTAAAATGATTGAAGCAATTTTAAAATTAATTTATAGGCAATTAGAGTGTAATTTGAAAGAATAGAAGACACTAAACTTTTAAGTATTAACTAAGTAAGTCTTTTTAATTATATCCATTCAGTCTTTAACTTTTTCCCATTTGCAATCCAAAGCTAAATGATTTTGCATATACACTTATTGTTGAAGAAAAACAATAAAATTAACTACAAATAGATAATGATAGAGTTAGGATACGCCCATAACTCTATAATGGATTGAGTTTCAATTCAAATTAAATTGAGTTATTTAATCTGATAAAAATTACCAAATCTTATCTCAGAAATAGTTTGAAATAAACTAGAGTTAACTCTCAAGAGTTTAAAATCTCTATAAATAGGGGTGAGATCCTCATTATTTAAAACGAGAAAACGTACACGCTGCAAGACTGCTCGTTCTCACTCACAAGTTTTTTGTCTTAATTTAAATTGTGATTTAGCTGCTTTTATCCCGAGTGGATAAAAACAGGACCAGTGACCAAAAATAAACGGAATCTTGGTAGACGCTTCTCACTACAAAAAAAAACTCAAATTAGTGACTGAAATTAGCGACGACAAATTTTTCGTCGCTAATTAGCGACTGATTTGCGACGAAATTGAGAATTAGTCGTGAAAAATCATTTTTTTCAATTTTAGCGACGGAATAAGAATCCGTCGCTAAATTTTGGCGGTAATTGAAGGCGCCTTTTTTGCGACTATTTAGCGACGAAAAATTTCGTCGTTAATTTTTGCAACTAATTTAGCGACTAAAAAACAGTCGCTAAATTAGCGACGGCAATATCAGTCGTTAAATTTTGGAAGCAATTTTAACGACTTTATTTGCGACGGATTTAGCGACTAAACTTGTTGCTAAACACACTGTAATTAGCAACGGATATTTCTGTCGCTAAAAATTTTTTCAATTTTTTTAAATATGAAAATAATTATTGGTGAAATGAAGAAAAGCAAAGAGAGTGAGCAGGGGATTCACGAAATCGGGGGTGGGGGTTGGGGGGTTTATTGGAGAGCATAACTGAGAGAGAGAGAGAGCACGGCAACGACGACGGTGGCGATCGGACCGCCGTTCTTCGCAATGTCGGCCAACCCAACCAATCGGGTCTTCCGTTCACGAAGACAGACCCGATTTGGAGAGAAGACCGAACGTTCTCCTGCTTGCTCCGGCCACCTCCGGCGACTGGTGGCGACACGCAAGGTGGCGGACAACTCCTAGTGGCGAGGCGATTCTCCAGTGTAACTCCTGCCTTTTCACTCGCCGGCGATGAAGAGATCGAGGTTGAGGTGGACCGAAGCTTTCGCTGGCGATTTCGGTCAAATGGCGGGGCGTGCTGGTGTGTGACCACCAAAAATAGAGTCCCCACACCGTGAGCTTGTTCCAGTAGTGGTGTCATCTCCAGTGTGAAGCTCCGGTGAGTCTCCGGTGATTGACGAAATTCCAGGCCAAAATGACAGAAAAAAAGCTGTAAGTTCTCTCTCCCTATATAGTTTTACATTCAATCTTGCCACAAATAATAAGTTCTTAAGAGTTTCAAATGCAATTTTCTGTCACTAAGAACTGTTTAATTTGATTTCTTTAATTTCTATTTTTAATCTTGTCTTTTACTTTAGATTGAGTAACTAATTTGTGCTGTGAGTAACTGATATAAGAATTAGCTTGTTTATGCTACTGGTATAAAAATTGCAGTGTGATAATTGGATTTTTGTTTATGCTATAGCCAACATGATGATTGTTTAGTGCTGAATTTTGAAGAGTATAAGTTTTTGAATTGGAGCTACACCAGTATCTGCCGTCTTTCATGGAAGGTGAGTAACTTTTTCCGATTTCTTAACTTGATTATTGTTTCATTGAGGGATCTCTATGCCAATTTGCGACGAATCATGCTACCATATTTGGACTTGCAAATAATGGCTTTATCTTCTTGCTGATTTGGTTATTTTATTTTTTGATTGTTGACATTTTGTAGCTTTTTCCTTCTAACAGTGTCATTGGTTTTTCTTATTTTTAAATGGTAATTTTTATTTGAAAATTTTCCAGATTCTGTTTTCAATCCCTTTTTCTTAGGTTTCAATGGTTGGTCAATGGAAAATTTTGGGTTGGGATTTGTTGCTGCAATGGTGCTTCTAAGCCAGATGCATAGAAGTAGTCTTTAATGTACCTGGAGATTTCGTACTGATAACTTTTTTTATGATGAATTTTCTTTGCAATCTTGAAATTCAATAAAATAATTGTAATTTATTTTCTATCATTTCTTTAACTAAGTTTCAATTTGTTATCCATGCCACTAATAATATAAGCTGGTCGATTATGTGGATATATTATTTATACTTTTAGAAACTTCTTAAAGCTTATTGTATCCTTATATTATATGGGTTTGATTGTGTTACTGTTTTTGGTTATTCACCTTTTATTGACCTTGCTCAACTTGTAACAGTTCGTTTGATTGTGCTAGTGATATCCTGTAACTTTGAGCTTGCCTATCTGATGGTTTTTATCTCTCAAAAATTTGTGATATTCACGAGTTATTAGGTTGTATTTTTTGAGTCAAGAATACTGTTGTATCATAACTTTTTAGATTTGCAGAAATGATTATGCAACTTTTTAGATTTGTATATTTTAAAGTGAAAAAAATATTTTCCATTCACTACGAGATTCTTCTAGGGCTCTCTTTCAGAAAAAAGAAAAAAAAGGTGCTTTACTGTTGCATGGTGAGAGTTAATTGCGTGCGTTACCATGGCAGAGACAAACACCATCCATGCCTTTGATGAGGATGGTAGGTTTCTTTTGCTCTTTTATCCTACTTGATATGGCCTTCTTTGCCATAATTGGTCTTGATTGCCAATGTCTTAATCTGGAAATTGGGTTTTTGGATTTAGCAGGTAGACTTTTCTAACTCATAAATTCAAGTATTAGAAGTAAGACTTGATGAATGAGTTGCTTGTGTTAATGATAGATGTAAGCATAAGATTGAAAAGTGTCGATTTGTGTTTTGAAATTCATAAAATTGATGAAAAAATTGACAGATCATCCTTTTTTCACGTAAAGTATTTGAATTATGTTTAGATTGAGAGGTTGCAAATTGCAGCAGTGGATTAAATCCCTTAAACATGAATCATGAGCTGTTAGTATAGGGATGGTTTTAAGTAAATTTTCAAACTATAACATACATTTTTTATAGTCTTTCAACATTATGTTACCAATTGTGTTTTTGGGGTTCTTCTTACTGGATTTATTGTCTTTTTTTACTTGTAGATGGTGCCCTGTCTGAAGAGACAGTTCAGAAGTTTTTGTCGGGTATGTTTCTGGGTATTTTTTATTACAGATTTCTCTGCCTATGTTTCATTTTTCTTTTAGTTTCTTTTTAATTCCATATAATCTTTAGATCCTTAGTTGAATATTGAAATTACTCTAGATCCAGTATGTTGTTGCCCAAAACTAATAGAAATGTTCCAATCTGTGTTGCAGGAGGTTCTATCAGTTAAAGCATTCTGCCAGAAAAATCTCTCTTAGCAAGAAAGGAACTCTAGAGTATATTTGAATTATTGTGAATTTATTGTACAAAATTATTGTGAACTTGTATATATTGCTAAATAGCACTATTTAGTTTGAATTTGTATTTTTTTAGTATTTTTTAAGTATTATACAGTTTAATTTAATTTTTTGATATTATATTTTTTAAATTTATAGTAATATTGAAAATATTGTATAATTATTATTTATATAAATTAAATTAAATTTTGGATGTAATAATAATAATAATAAATTAAATAATATTAAATTAAATCAAAAATTGTAATAAAAATTAAATTAAAAATAATATTAAAAAATATAATATTTTTAGCGACAGAATAGCGACAAATTTTCCGTCGCTAGTAAATATTTATGTGACTAATTTTTGACTTATTTAGCGACTGAAATTTATTTTAGCGACGGAATTTTTCGTCGCTATTTTTTGCGACTGATTTATGGTTTAGTCGCAAATTTTTTGCGACGGCTCTAATAGCAACAGTTAGTCGCCGCGTCGCTAAAAGTAATTAACGACTAAAAAAGTCCAATTAGCGACGAAAATTGCCATCGCTAATTAACAGTTTTTTTGTAGTGTCCGCAACGAGTTTCTGCGCTATAAGAGGTAGGTATCATTTATTAATTTTACCTCCGTATAAATTATATTTGTTATAATTTTCTGTAATCCATCATTGGTATCAGAGCCGTTGTTTTTGCGTCTTGGCATGTGGCTAAATAGATCTAAAATTTTATATGTAAAATTATTAGATCTGGAATGTATTGAATGCAACAAAATTTATTTTTTGTGTGAAAAATATATATACGTGTATATTTCGGCTCGATTTAGTGTATATGTACACTGAAACCTGAGGGGACGAACATGAGTGTTAAAAATGCCTAACTAGAAGTCGGGATTTTTATTTTTGACCTCACCATTGGATTCACAGACCCTGAAAATCCCCCACCGGCCGGAACCGGAGTGTTAGAGTTGGCAGGGAAGGCGGCGCATGGACCACACGCGCCACATACGTTCGCCGCGTGCACGTGGGCAGTGGCCCACACGCGCGTCGCCAAGTGTCAGCTGTGATGCGTCACGCTGACACGTGGAACAATCGCTGAGCGCCATGTGGAAGGCGGTGGACACGTGGACCAACCAGAGGGTGACACGTGAAAGACTGTGGTCACGCCACGTGTCCCAATCAGATGGTGCCATGTGGGCCCAATCAGTGGCCACCACGTGTTAGACCAAGGTCTGCCACGTGGCAATGCTGACGTGTCATGTGGTCCAATGAGACACCTCCACGTGGATGGACACGTGTCATGCCACGTGGCGGTGATGTGTACCAGTGTGCCACATGTGCACCAAGGTGGATCAGTAGGAATCGGGCACGTGGAGAGCTGTGGTGTTGACACGTGTCTGGTCGAGTGGGAGGCCGCGCGTGTGGCGCGTGAGCGCATCTACCTCTTTCCTGTCGGCGCGTAATGGCGCGTGCGACATCCTCCGACCACTATTTTAGCTCTGTTTTTTATCAAATAATTTTTTTAAATTATTTCTATTTTTTTAGTCATGTTTTCAAAATTTTTTAATGACCAGAAAATATATTGTGTATTTTTTGATATTTAAATGTGTTTAATTCAAAATAAAATATTAAAAAAAATTGTAGAAAAAGTGTTTTTTGCATTCGATTTATTTTAAAAATATTTTGAAAAATTTTTGAGATTCTATCCTTACTTATTAATTGAAATGTGTTTCAATCATGTGTATTTATACATGAGTGTATAAATTTTTTCTGTAATATGTTATAGAAATTTTAAATAAGGTGCCGGTTCTTCCTTAAGAAACGCATAGGTTGCTTTAAGAATTGTAAGAGTGCAATCAATAAGTAACATGAGAATGCGAAGGAAGATTTGAGCTGATGACATTGATGCAATAGTGCATCATTATAGTACATGTGTGAGAACAAATACAAGAGTGCATTTGGACTTGTGGTCTGAATATGGAAATGGAACTTTGGTTAGAGTTGCCAAAAAGGCAAGTGTTAAGAAGCAACACTAAAATTCTGTGATAATGTTGAGAAATGGATGGAGCGTGCATTGTCCATGGCTTCATCAATAGACTTATGAGTCGCTTGATAAATTGATAAAAATGTCAAACAAATAATCCTAATAACTAAAAAGATTTTATGAAATCTGAACTTCTAGAATAGTTGACATTATTGTCAATTTTGAGTTGGCGTTTATTTTTGTTAAATTGGATTTATGTTTCCTATTAATATTTGGCATGAGTGTCTTATTTTGGGATTATTGGATTTTTGGTTAAATAAATGTGTTTATTTACTTATCATGATGGCATTTAACTTTATAATAAATGAGTTTATTTTAATTGTTAATTGTCTTACGATATTTTATGAGTAAAATGATTGCATGCTTATTAAGTAAAGGCTTAATAAAGATCCCCTCATAAGTTTGAGAACTTGATAATCCAATAATTCAGATTTATTATGCATGAAATTTTAACCTATAAGGTTGGACATTAGAACTTAGAGGGTAATTGGATACTATAAGTAGTCTTTTCAAATTTGAGGCTACATAAGAAAATTTTACTAGGTTATTATTTCAGGTGCATAATAAATTGCATATGTTGTCTTATCTCCCTTAAATATGTGCAATATTGTTCCATTTGAGATTAGGGGATCTTAATGGATGCTGCTTCCAAGTTATAATTATGAAATTTGGAATACAAAGATCCAGTAAGTGCTTGAAGAGTAAGAGGCTCTTAAATCCTCAAGTTCGGTTATGGCTAAACCTGAGGATGGCACTATAACCCAGCGTAAGCAGGACTGGGATGCTTACGTTGCATCACATCACTAAGCAATTTTGCAAGTATCAAAATACAATGGATCTGTGGATCGCTTTGCAGGAGAAATTCAGAGATGTGACTCTGAATAAGCTCCGATCATTGAAGATCAAATTTGATACATATTAGAAAAATTCCTGATTATTCGATGCAAAAACATCTAAGAGAAATGGAAAAGGAAAAGTGAGCTTAAATGAACTTAGTAATAAGTGATTGATGAGCAGAAGGTCCAAAATGTTATTTGTTCTTTACCTAAGAGTTGGTAGCATATGAAGATGCAACTAACTCATATGGCTAAGCATAAAGACATTTGAGGATGTCGCTTGTCATTTGAGACTTAAAAGGAATCGTCTGACAGTGATTAAGGTCAATGTCATAATGTATGTGCACAGTCCTTTTGTTCTGATAGAATGAGTTCTCATTAGAACAAGATAATAAGCTTCATCAATAGGGATAAAGAAAAGGTTTGAAAGCCTGAAAAGAAAAAGGATAGAATCACGAAAGGTCCAAAAGGCAAAAAGGAGATAAATTTTTCAAGAGTAAAATGCTTCAATTGCCTATAGAAATGACATTATGCAAGAGATGCATTGTGCCTAAAATGATACACTATTCTGACTCAAGAGTGGGTGAAATTTATGTATCTAGTTCTAAATTTTATCATTTGTGGGTGATAAATTTAGAATCAATAGACGAGTAACAAGGGATCGAAATACCTTTGTTATGATATTTAAGTTCTGTTCTTGCTTTATTGGAATTTGTTTTCAATTTATATTTTAAGGATGATAGTATATGCTTATGCTTGAATGATTTCTATTATGTTTTTGGTTATATTCTGAATGATTTTATTGTTATGGATGTGGACCATAACTATTTGAGGTAAAACTAATTTTTCCTTTTAATTTCTTATTTTTCACATTGTTATGAGAATAATGTGAAAATTATGGCATGCTACATTAAACCATATTAGACAAAACCGAATGAGTCAGTTAGTTAAAGCAGATTTAGTAGACAATTTAAATAAGGTTGAATTGCCTACAAGAAAGTATTGCCTACAAGGAAAAACTAGTTAGAAAATTATTCGAAAAAGGTGCTAGAGCCAAATTTTCATTGCAGTTAGTCCCATTCTGACGAATGTGGTTAATGAATGTGAGGTAAGACATGGGGCCTACTATTTCATCATATTTATATATGATTGTACTAGGTATGGTCATGTCTATTTGATTTCTCACAAGTCAGAAGCATTGAGTTGCTTCAAGACTTATATGAGTTTAGTTGACAATCAATTAGACAAAAGGATCAAAGCTTTAAGATCTGACAGAGGTCGGTGATATCTTACAGATAAATTTAAAGTTTCATGTGATGAAAAAAAAGATTGAACATCAGTTGTTCATTCTTAAAAATCCACAACAAAATAGTGTTGAGAAAAGGAGAAATAAGGACTCCTATATATATGTTTGGATCTATGATGACAGAGGCAAATTACCTATCTCCTATTAGGGAGATGTTTTATTGACTGTCACATACGTTCTGAACTATATGCCCTCCAAATCTATCATTATCATAAACTTATGAGTTGTGAACTGGTCGACAAGTTGACCTAAGCCATTTACAACTTTTGAGTTGTAATGTTTGCGTCTATGATACCTCAATTTGGTAAATTAAGACCAAGAGGTGAAAAGAGTATCTATGTGAGATATTCTGAAGTATCAAAAGGATACATTTCATGGATAAATAAGAGAATGGCATAATGATAGAATTTGAATTACTACACGTCATATTCTTAAGAGAATAAATTTTCAAAGTTGGGGCGAAGTGAATTGAGATTTCACTTTCAATTAATCTCGGAAGAGAATATTAGGATCACTCCATCCGAGTGGGAGGGATTTAGAGGAAGAAGGTTAAGACCCTCATCCTCCAAACGATCGGATGTTTAAGACCTGATTTGAGTGGGAGTGTTCTTGACTCCAGTGGGAGGAAAGAATATGGTGTTTCTGCCTCCAGTGGGAATATGAAATATGGTCCCAGTTGGGAGTATTGTGAATCACGATAAATATATTAGATATGTTTATCGAGATTCAGAACTACAAAAATCTAAAAGAATAAGTGTTCCATGCTAACGATTTAAAATCGAAGGTTGGAATGAAACCCTTTTAGTTATCCCTTAGTTATCACACAAGATAAGAAAGAGCATAAAAATATTTAAAAGGGCTTTTTTGTGCCCATTCTAAGGAAAAATGGATTAAAGCAATGGAAGAAAAAATGATATTTATGAGATCAAATTATGTTTGAGAACTAGTTGATCTATTGGAAGGACACAAATTGAGAATAAATGTATTTTCAAAGTAAAGCGAAAGGCTGAAAGAGGTATCAAAAGATATAAAGACTCGGCTAGTCGCTAAGGGGTTCATACAATAGGAATAGATTGACTATGAGTAGACTTTCTCATCTGTTGTAAGATTTATGTACATAAGGCTAATTCTGGCCATAGTGGCGAGTTTGGACCTAGAGTTTCATCAAATGGATGGAAAGACTGCTTTTCTCAATGGAGAATTGGATGGAACAATTATATATTTCATTGAAAAGGTAGCAAACATAAGGTTTGCTGATTGATGAGTTCAATCTATGGCCTTAAATAGTCTTCAACACAATGGTACTTGAGACTTCATCATACAATCATAACGAATGTGTTCAATATGATTGATGAAGGTCATTATGTTCATAATAAAAGCTCTGAAAGTGAATTTGTCATTTTGGCATTGTATGTAGACGACATATTTAAAGCTGAAAATGATAAATGGTACGTAAACAAAATCAAAGATTGGTTATCGTCCAACTTTGAGACAAAAGATATGAGTTATGCATATTACATTCTTGAAGTTAAGTTTTCAAGAGATCATTCGAGAAGATTGTTGTCTGTTTCTTGAGAGAAATATATCAACAAAGACCTTGAGTGATTTAATATGCAAAACTGGCAAACTCATAGTTCAACCCCTTTGCCAAGAATTAGTTTCTTAACAAAGATATGTGTCCTAATAAGTCAGAAAAATTGAACATATGAGGAGCGTTCTATATATGACAGTGCCCTGGGTAGTCTTATGTATGCAGTGTTGTATACAAGATATGATATATGCTATACAGTGGACATGGTAAATAAATATCAATCTAACCCGGGAAAAGCACATTGGAAGCAATTAAAAAGATACTTATATACCTTAAAGGTACTGCAGACTATTCTCTTTATTTTCAACAAAAAGATTTGCATTGAGAGAATACAGAAACGTTGATTGGGTAGGAGATGTGGATGAGAGAAAATCCACTTCAGGTTTCATATTCTTGTTTGGCAAGAGTGCCATCTCATGGAGTAATAAGAATTAAACCTGTGTAGCCCTAGCAATAGTGAAAGTTGAATTTGTCACTTCCTCAATTACAGTACTGGAGACAGTTTGGTTGAAATAATTTATGAGCTATTTAAGAGTAACTGTCTCAAAGGTATCAATGACAGTCGAAAGTGACAGTTAGTCATTGATGGTTTATAGTAGAGTTAAGCATATCGGCATTAAGTATTAATATAAGAGAGATATTGTTGCACGAAGAGATATGAACTTGCAATACGTTTCTACGCATGCAGATTCATTGAGTAAACCTATAACGAGAGATGTGTTTTGAGAGACACATTAGATCTTGAGACTTGCGTAGAATTTAATTGGTACTGTTATATTTTATATAATCCCTTAACTTTATCATTTGCAAATAATAACTAAAGTTCATTGTTGGCAATACATGAGTGTGAATATTTATGTGTAAACATTTACTGTTATTGATATGAGATTGAGCATGTCGGACAGAGAAGTAGCCAACTCACAAGGGTGTTTACCTTAGTTTTGTCAATGAGTTGGCAAAAACTAAGATGAGGTAATTTTTGAACATATGAGAATGCTCGAGAGCCTGTTCAAAATAAAAGTGCCGTCTTGCAGAAATTACAAGATGAGTCTTGTTAAGGTGCGAGATAAAGACATACATAAAGTTGTATGCTTTGGATTGAGATCTAAAATAAGGATTATATGAAATTCGAAGGTCAGTTATATGTAACTAACATGTTCTGTCTAAAAAGTCAGAAGTAGTCCTTAAGTAAGAGGACTAAAGTTGGGTATTTCGGCACATCGCAACCTTACGCTTCTGTATAATGTTTGATATACACATTATTGAAATGTGAGATATGCGCTCCTTTAAGGGAAGAAAAGAACACCACAACACATGTTTTATACTGTGTGTACTTATGTGACCACAAGGATGGGAATTTAATTATATTAATGATCTCAACTTTCCCTATTTATATTTATATTTCGATCCTTAGAACCCTTAACTTATCCCTGAAGTATGATTCAATGTGGCTAGCTTAGTTAGTTTCCAAGAGGTCTGGAGAAAAATTTAGGCCTGGTGGATCTAACTAGAAAAGCGCATTGAATCATGATTTATGGCATACAGTAAGAGGAGAAGATAGCCTTTTGATCACTTTCATAATGTTTCGTGGTTCATCTGCATGCATATTATAGTTTCTATGAGTAGAGATATAATAGTGAACACGAAAATTATTTTATGAAATCATAAGTTAAAACAATGAATGTGAGAATGCAATCTAGGGTTAGGTATACATGAAAAGAGGATCTTATTTTTCGAGACGCTATATATTCTTAACAGGTGTATAGCACTAGTGCTCTTGAGGTATGCTGGTCACACAATCTATTTGCCAGTATAACTAAAGATTAAGACTGGAATGTGTTCCGTCATGTGCGAGTGGGAGATGATAGAGTTGGGATATGCCCATGACTCTATAATGGATTGAGTTCCAATCCAGATTAAATTAAGTTATTTAATTTTATAAAAATTACCAAATCTTATCTCAGAAATAGTCTGAGATAAACTAGAGTTAAGTCTCTAGCGTTTAGGATCTCTATAAATAGGGGTGAGATCATCATTATTTAAAACGAAAAAACGTACACGCCGTAAGGCTGCTCGTTCCCACTCAGTCTTAATTTTCAGGGGCATTTAGATTGTGATCTAGCTGCTCTTATCCCGAGTGAGTAAAAATCGGACCAGTGACCAAAAACAAACGGGATCTTGGTTGACGTTTTCGCAATGAGTTTCTGCGCTACAAGAAGTAAATATCATTTATTAATGTTACTTCCGTATAAATTATATTTGTTATAATTTTCTGTAATCCATCAGACAACAACATGAATATTAATGTCCCTTTCTGGTTCTCACAGTGAGAGTGGAGACTTCAATGAAGCATCTAGATACAGCTCAAATACACTCCCATTATTTTATTCTTTTGAAAATTGAAAAAAAAAGTGACCAATAATTTTAATACTAATTAAAACAGTGAAAATTGGGATTAATTATATGGAAAGTCCCTGAATTTTGTCATAATTACCTAAAAGGAACAAAAAAAAATTAAGAAGAAAATAATTGAACTATATAATCTTTATACTAAAAGTTATTTTGATTGAAAAATTCCTCAAACTATACTAAAATTCTAACATGACACCTCAACTAAGTTCAAAACCTTTCAAAGTGTGTAAATTTTCCTTCAACAACTAATTTGTGTGCTATTTAATCAAGGAAAAGAAACTTAAAAAGGAACAATTAAAGCAATTTTTTACCGTTTCGACTACATTGCATGGATTCCTACTAATGTGTACTATCACATGTTACCTTCTATAATGTTTATAATTTAAGTAACATGTGTTTAGGTAGCATGTGCCATATTAATTTTTTGATAGATTTTTAAATATTTTTCAGCCAAAATGACTTTTCATGCAAAGATTATAAAATTCATATATTTTTTTGTTATAAAAAATTCTTTTGTGACTTTCTAGTAATTAGGGTATACGTTCAGGGACCTTAGGTGCAATTAATCTTGAAAATTGTCTCCTAAAAAATAAGTTAGGAATAAGGGTTTATTTCAAAAATATAAGAAATAACACATATTTGCTTTAAACTTTTTTGTTTAAAAATGCTCATACCATTGCCAAAATATTTTATATTTATCCTTATTTTTAACTACGAGAACAAACATGAACCATGATAGAACTAGGGTAATTATCCATGGACCGATTGGAAATCATTTCCATCATGCACTCTAGTTGAAGTTCAAAGCTTTAAATAACATAGAGAAATATGAAGCCTTGATTGCAGAACTAAAACTCATCATCTCATAATCAGAAGTGATTCTCGACTCTATCTTTTGGCACTATCTGTGGGAATCATGGCAGAGCATGAGCAAAATCTTAGTAACAACCAAGAGAGAAACTCACTTGCAAATCAATTCAGAGTTTTTGCAAATAATGGAGAGAACAATGAACCACCTGACAATTCTAAAAAACCTATCACCTTTGAGATACTCCATGAATTGTTCGATAGTTTTTGTCATGAGATAGAAGAAATAATGGAAAAAAATTACGCCAAGTTATGCAGCCGAAAAATGTCTAAGATGAGTGCACTAAAATAGATCTTTGTTCCGCTACAGTAAAAACAATAGTAAGAAAACCATAAGAACCGACCAGTCAAAGGAAGGAACCTACAGAGGTACAAAACTTTCTTACGGAAAAATGTGCCATGGAACAATGGAAAGCTAACCTTAAAGAAGAGTTTAATGAATTGTTTGTTGAAGTCGTCAAAAGATTCAAGGTTGGACATTTAAAGATGCCGGATAATGATGGTGATTCTGATTCGTTGTTTGTCCAGGCTATTAGAGAAGTTCGTCCCCTTTACCCTGGAGGAAATTAGAGATCCAAAAGTACAAAGAAAAGTCTGATCCATAAAAACATCTTACTGAATACTGAACAGTTGTTAACATGCAGACTTATAGTGATGCAGTAATGTGCAAAGCATTCTCATTTACTTTAACTAATAATACCTTGGATTGGTTCCATGACTTACTCGTTAGGACAATAAGTAATTCAAACAATTATTTGTGTTGTTTAAAATTCGATTTGTCCTTCAATTGTGTGTTTTATTTTCAGTAGCTAACCTACAAGTTGTGGTACAGTAAGAGGGAAAAACACTTAAGGTTTTCATTAGAAAGTTCCAAAAAGTAGCTTCGGACATCCATAGTCTAAATTATGAGGTGGCAATTTTAACAATGACAAATAATAAGAGAGACATCTTCCTATATAATGATGTGATGACTAAAAAGCCAGTAGATATTACCAAATTAATGGAAAATGAGAGTTGCCTTATCCCCTGCGATAGCGCTAGCCGAACATTTGGACAGTATATTAATTATTTCCACAAAAGGGTACATACAGATAGAAAAATCTCAGGATAGGACTTGATTGGGAAGGAGAAGTCCTGAAATGAGAAGTTAGGGCAAGTGGAGAGATGATAAGGGGCATCATTTGGATGGAAAATCTGACCCTCGACTCACTTCTTTAATCGAGAAGCCAATGAAGGTTCTAATGTATATGAAACATAGTAATAAGCCCATAAATTGGCCAAAAAGGATGGATGAATATACCTTTGGCCGAAGGTATAAAAATAAGTGGTGTGATTTTCATAAGGATGTGGGCCATATTACAAATGCATGCAGAGTACTGAAAATTGAGATTGACCAACTAATAAAGAAATTATCCTTAAAAAGATTCACAAAAGGACCCAAAAAAGAAGATATGAGTTCAAACGATGATGGGAATGCTATAAACACCGTTCAGAAGAGTGCTAGAATAATTAATGTAATTATGGGTGGAATGACTAAATGACATAATTCTAAAAAGTGAAAAAGAGCTTGAAATGATACTTCTCAACCATAGTAGAAAAGAAACAACCTTTCACAATTTTTCTTAAAGATGCCCAAGAATTGAAATTCTCATATGATGATGCACTAGTTATTTTAGGCCTATATAACAAATTTCTTGGTAAAAATAATACCGGTAGATAATGGTAGTGTTAATAACATACTTACTTTGGATGCTTTCAAAAGAATAAAATTACCAGAGGTTGATCTAATCATAGTAAAAATACCTCTTATCGAGATACGAAAAGGCTCAATACCAATATGTAGATCGATTTATTTGCATATAGAAATGGGGGAAGAAGGAGTACCCTTGTGATGAAATGCACATTCATAGAAGTAGACATTCTCTTCGCATCCAATGCTATATATGGCAGACCAATGCGTTTTAAAATAAGGGCAATTATGAGCATTCGTTGTTTGTTGATAAAAATTGGGACTGATATGGGGGCAAGAATAGTGGGTGGGAATTAAAGGCCACTCGTAAGTCATATTATGCAACTTTAAAGGAAGGGAAAAAAGCTTATGTTGTAGAACCAGTCAAAGAAAAAGAGCCAAAAAGAGCAGTCCGAACCGAAAGGAAGGCTCAAGAAGCAAACTCGTATAAGAAGGGAAGGATGTAATCCTTGGAAATGAGCTAACAGTAGCTCTTGAAGCACGAATCGTGTAGATTTTAAAAGCAAATGTTGAGTCATTTGCTTAGAATCCAAAGGACATTCCAGGGATCAATCGATATGTAATTTGCCATAAGTTAAAAGTAGATCCAACTAAGAAAGCTAAAAAAATTACGAAGACATGCTCCCGATAAACTAAAAGTCATTTAAGAAAAAGTAGATAAATTGTTGTCAATAGGAGCAATCCGAGAGATTCTTTACCTCAAGTTGCTAGCAAATGTTGCACTGGTAAGAAAGAAAAATGAAAAAAAAAATGAGAATGTGTGTTGACTTCACTTATCTAAACAATGTGTGCCAGAAGAATAATTATCCACTCCTAAAAATCGATCTGCTAACTAGATATCATCATATCCTTATGTGGTTGCTGGATTAGGAAAAAATAAGTTTCATTACACACAGAGGAATGTTCTGTTATAGCAACATGCTATTTAGATTAAAAAAAATGTTGAACCATGTTATTATAGGCTTATAAATTTCATGTTCAAAGAAGACATCGGAAAGACGAAAAGACGATAGAAGTTTATATTGATGATGTGATCATTAAGAGCAGAAGTGCTATCGATCATCCAAAAGATTTGGCCATGATTTTCTTATCCTTAATTCTTATAAAATGAAGTTAAATCCGAAAAAGTAAGCTTTTAGGGTAAAATCAGGCAAATTCCTGGGATTTATGGTTTCTCAAAAGAGGATCGAAACAAACCTAGAAAATATCCAAGTACTAATGGATATGTGCACCCTGATCGCTAAACAAAGTACAAAAGCTAAACGGTCAAATAATGGCACTTGGTCAATTCATATCCTGCTCAGCAAAAAGATGTTTGCCTTATTGCAAGTTACTAAGGAAATATCAAGAATTCAAGTGGGACGTTAATTGCTAGCAAACTTTTAAAAATTTGAAGAAATTCCTATCTTTTCCCCCACTGCTAAGTCAACCAATCAAAGGGGAAAAACTTTTCTCTATTTTGCTAGTTATGGAGAAACGGTTATAGCCATTCTGGTAAGGGAAGAGAAGCAATAAAAGCCTATATACTACGCTAGTCAAATATTGAAAGGAGTACAATGGAACAATTGTTGATCACTCTAATCATGAGCATAGATAAATTCTACCCTTACTTTAGGTCATACAAGATTGTTGTTTAAAAGAACCAATCTATAAGAAAGGCATTGCCAAAATATGACGCAAAAGGAAGATTGGCCGAATGGTTGATCAAGCCCTCAAAGTTTTATATAAGATGTAAGCCCCAAATTGCACTTAAGACACAAGTCCTAGCAAATTTTGTTGCAGCTGAGACCACTGAATAGAAAGATAATGGAGAAAAACTCTGTAAGATGGTTAATCTCAAAAATAGAGTTGTGACTGAACGAACTGGCATAAGCATTTTAACTCTGAATAGGGACCGATCTATTAGTCATCTGAGAATTGGGTTCGTTAGCGGCACCTAGTTACTTCTATGCCCAGTAATCCAAATGTGATTTTAAGTATTAATATTAAATCTCAGTCTAGACACCGGGTCCCGAGGCGGTTCAAGATCAGAATTACCCGATGATGAAATAAAAGACCGATTTTCGGTAAGAAAAGTGAGAATCGATCGTTCCCTTGTCAAAATTGGTTTTTTTTCGAAAAATAATTAAAAATACATTTTAGAAATTTAAAAATTAAAATAGGGTGAAAAAATATATTAATTTCGTGTCAAGGTTTAAAATTAAAAAAAAAAAATCGCGAATGCCGCCTGCGGTAGCGCGGGGCCGCCTGCGTCCCATGCAGTGTACATAATATTAAATAAATGCATAAAAAGTTTACATTTACATATGCAATAAAATAAATAATTAAAGAAGTATTAATTAACATTATCTTTTATGGTCTGAATGAATTAAACTAATAAAAAGTAGTAAATAAACATACAAGAATATAATCATAGCAATAATCTTAATTACTAACCAATTATTCCAATTAAGGTCTTATATTATACCAATTTTAATTATATGCAAAATTACCCAATTATGTGTTATTCTTATCAATTTAATCCAAAAAACATGCATTTAGCTTTAAAATTTCAGCAATTAATTAGACACTAAAAATTACCAATTAACCTCGATTTCTACATATATTATTACCACAAACATCATAGTATTATAATAATACAATTATTACTTAAGAACAAACTATGACATAGTAACATAATAATTTATTAAAAGAAATTACAGCAACTAAATAACATATGAAAATCCTATTAAAACTACATATTTACATGCCAATTTTTATTATTATCATATAAATAAATTACTATGTTAAATATAATGCAATTATTGTTATTTATTAATCATAATTACATTATTCTTACGAACTATATTAAAAAAATAAAACTAAAAGATCTAATTTCACTAAAGAAATCCAAAGATGGAGATGCAATTAAACATCAAAACAAATTACCTTCAAAGTAGATTTCTTCATTCTTTAATGCTTTGAAATTTTCTTTAGCAGTACTCTGTCTACCTAGAATGCTTGAATCGCCCTTTAGATTCCAGTAGCGCTTCCAGTTATTTCTTGATTCCAGATTTTTACTTCAAAATTATAACCATATAATCTTGCCCTCTTTGCTATTAATATTTTTCATTTTTTCTATTATTTTTTCTATAATTTTCTCACAACTTCTCCCTTAAAATCTCTCTAAATTTTTGAAATTTGGTGCACAACTATTTATAGGTATTTGGGTTGAGTGGAGTGCATCCATCTGCCTAAAAACCTTCACAATTGGGTCGATTCCTATTTTAGGGTATTCTCCTATGTGGGATATAAGTTTGAGAAATTTTTCAAATCCTAAAGAGGTAATTTGGGTCGGATTCTAGAAGGAAAAATCTTTGAAAACGGGATAAAAACCTAATTTTGAAAGTTTCTAAACATACCTGGCGCCAGGAGGACCAGTGTTGGCGCATGTGCTTTCCCGGGCACAACTACTTGTTTTTAGGCTTCGGCCTGAGAAAAGGGATATGTGCCAAGTGTCCTTGGGCCCCCTCTAGGACCATATAAATTTTTGTGTTAAAATTTCATCATTTGGTTGGTCTGATTTTTTTAGCCATTCTCGTTATTTTACGAGTCTTTTCAGCCTATAAAATGTTTTCTTTTAATCATTTTAAGTCAAATTTTGCCTTATTTTATATTAAAATTCATCATTCTTAATTACGTACCAATACTATTTTTAGTCCATTTTTAGCCCTTTTATGATAAATTATTATTTTAACTCTCAATCTGGTGTAAAAGTATTATTCTACCCCCAAAAAACTTTTGAGCATTCTAAACTTGTCGAGCTACTAGAAATCATCCCTCAATAATTTTATGTCTTTATTTCATCATTAGGTAATCGAAACCGAATGAATAAAAATTTCGCTAACAAAGTCCTTGCAGTATAGGAGATGTATGCTGATGGAGCATTCAAGGAGGCTGGCATAGGACCTAGCACTACAAAAAAATAGCTGAATAGCAACGGAAAATAACGACTGCATAATTTAGTTGCTATTTTGCGATTATTTTGCGACGGAATAACGACTGCATAATTTAGTCGCTAATTGTGTAAAATTATTTTGCGACTAAATAGCGAGAAAAATTTTGTCGCAAAATTGAATAGGGTTTTTAGCAACTAAATTATCGACGAAATTTGTAGTCGATATAACAGTATATTATGACGTCATTTATTTATTTAGCGACTAAATTATTCTGTCGCTATTCCGTCTCAATTTTTCGATTAAAACACAGAAATAAGAAATAAACCTAAACCCCCAAATCAATAAACCTATCTGATTCAAAACCGAAGGAGCCCCGAAATCGCCCATCCCCCCAATTGCTGTAGACAGCCGTGATTGCCTGCGGCGTAAACGGCGACATCATCTCCGGTTTCTGCATTTCAGCGAGAGGTAAATGTATTTCGACTAAATCAGTGTATTTTTTTTTAACGAACGCATGATCTGCTGTGTAAATGTGGCTAAAGTAAATTTGGTTTGATTTTGTTGAGTTTTCTGGCGAGATTGTAGTCGAGGAGGTGGAAGGAGAAGGGAGCTCAGAAGCACAAGCCAATCAAATGTGAGTTTGCACAGGACAGGTATGTTCCACTTCACCTCCTCTGTTCTGGGTGTTATTTGCTTCTGTTTGTGGTGTGATGAGACCCAAAAATTGTTTCTATTTGTGAAGTTTCTGGGTATTGTTTAAAAGTTTAAACAAGCTTCTTCATTTTTTATAATTTCCTTTCTCTGCCAGATGGGTTTTGTTTTTTCTCTCAATGCACATGAACTGCAGTATCTAGTTTTTGGTATTTTGTTGTGATAATAGATATTGAAAATCAAATTGTTCTAAAAGCTCCCACATTGTATATTAAATTCCTTGTATATATGTTAGAATTGAATTTCTGGTATTTGTAACAAATCAATGCACCATGTTGGCTTGGGGAATTTCATTAGAGCTTTTCAGAAGAATTTCTTTGGCAATTAACTGGCCATGAAGTTCATGAAAGAACACAAGTGTTGAAGTAACATTTTATGGTATGCATAGAAATGATCTACTTTCAATCTTAAAATATTACAATAGAAAGGGTGATTGGTTACTGGATCTTGGAAGACTTTTAATGGTGATTGTTTAAAGATTTTAAAATAATAATAATAATAAAGTTCTGTTGAAAGTCTAAGAAAAATGGGAGTAAATTAATACAATATAATTTAATTTCAAATTCTTAATATTAAAAATAGAAACAAAACGTTGAATTAAAGTTTTTCAATGAGTAAGAAAAAAAAAAGTGGACCATGGCTAAAGAAGAAAATTTTGCATAGTACAATGCATATGAAATATTATTATCTTTTTTTTTATTTCTTTTGTTTCAAGTTCTTAGTAATACTAATAATAAGAAGAAAATAATATTACAAGTACATTTGATTCCAAATCTCTACTAAAAAGGATGCAGTAACATTATTTCCTTCAAACCAACTAATAATAATAATAATTTAATTGATATTTTAGTCAAGCATTATTTTGGCAATAAAAGTTTGGGCAATGGAGAAATAATAATATATTTCTGTCCCTACTGATTCATATTTATTGGGTGGACATATATATAATTTGGTCTTAATGAAATGCTATTCAAATCTTCATTTTCAATTTCTTGCAAAGCTTACTGCGATTAGGCTTAGTGTTTTATATATTAGTAATTCCATGATAGTTTATAAAATAAAATCGTAAATAATTTCCGAAGACGGCAAGACTTGTTTTCAAAAGGAATTCTTATGGTTATATAATCAAAACTACAAACTTCATGTTTATGGTTATATATATATATGTATTATGTTGTTGCTTATGTAATAAATCTATATTTGACTTTCATATGAATAAACAATGTTATGAGTAAATAGAAAAGTATGTTTATAATGGAAAGACTTTTATTTATGTATAACCTTGAGACTAAAATTTATTTTTTCCAACTTTTATTGAAATAAGGGAATACACGTAAGATGGATTTCGTAGATCGTAGTTGGATGTATAATCGGCGGGATGCAAGTGGAAGGACTAATGCCTCGTTCATTTATGGAGTAGAAAATTTCATAAAATTCGCCACTTCTCACCTCGAAAAGATGAGTGGCGATCATATTAGGTGTCCATGCAAACAATGTGTGAACCGCAAGTTCCATTATGTGGATACAGTTATGAATCATCTCTTCTGTTAGGGATTATTTAGTTTGGAATTGCCACGGGGAGACACAAATTACTCCAAACGAGTCTAATTGGAATCCATTAATGAATGAATCACTGGATGGTGGAGAGGTAAGAAATCCATATCAGCAAATGGTAGTAGATGCAGCTGGATGTACTTTTAATCCCGAGAACACTTGGCAATAATATAATGCAGCAATCGCTAATAATGATGCTAATGAACAAGTATCTCTGCCAAATCCTAACATCCCTGGACCCTCAAATTTTTATGCAAATGTTATGGATGAGGAACCGAACCCACAATACCAACAATTTTATGATCTTCTTGAATATGGGAATGCAAAACTGTATCCTGGTTGTGATAACCATTCCCAACTTTCTGTAGTTGCAAGGATGTTGCATGCTAAATCGGAATTCAATCTTTCAGAGAGGTTTTTTAATGCAAACATCCAATTTTTTAAAGAAACTTTGCCTGAAGGTAACATATTGCTAGATAATTTTTACCAAACAAAAAGTCTTGTTAGAAGCTTGGGATTGCCAGTCCAAAAAATCGATTATTACAAGGAGAGATGCATGTTGTATTGGCATGAGGATGAAAACTTAACCCAATACAAATTTTGTAATCACCCAAGATTCAAATTGTGTGCCGGTTCCCGTAAGTAAAGGTTGAAAGCATATAAAAAGATGTATAACTTTCCTCTAACACCTCGATTGTAACAGTTATATCAGTCAAAATCAACAGCAACTCATATGAAATAGCATCATGATCATGTCCAAAATGATGGGGTTATGCAACATCCTTCTGACTCTATAGCTTGAAATCATTTCAATGAAACTCATCCGTCATTTGCTGCTGAGATTAGAAATGTTAGGTTGGGTTTATGCACAGACGGTTTTCAACCCTTCAGGCAATATGGGAGAAAATACTCGTCATGGCCGGTAATTGTTACGCTGTACAACCTACCTACCCCCTTGGATGTGTATGAAAGAGCCTTATATGTTCTTAACTACTATTGTGCCAGGGCCCAATAATTCAAAGCAAAAAATTGATGTATATCTACAATCCTTGATTTATGAGTTGAATAAATTGTGGAACATTGGGGTGTCAACATATGATGTGTCGACCAAGCAGAACTTTATGAAATATGTTGAGAATATTGAAAATAATTTGTGATTTATAGAAGTGTTAAATTGATTTTTTTTTACAGGAGGATGGCAATAATATGAGGAGGTTCTGCCAAAATTTTTATTGATTTTTCTTGTTGAGGAGACATGCATATTGTTTAACAGTATATTTATATATATATATATATATATATATATATATATATAAAGGAGGATGGGAAAATTGTGTTTGGAGTTTGATGAACAGATTGGAATACTTTTGTAATTTTTAGAAGTGTCAAATGAATTTTTCTTTACAGGATGATGGCAATAATATGGGGAGGTTCTGCCAAAATTTTTATAGAATTTTTTGGAAATTGTTCACTTTACATAATCAAGTAAAATAGGATAATAACGTAAAACAATGCAAGTGCATGTTTTAATTATGCATGAAAATATTTATCTTCAGAACTCGTAGTCATTTATTTTTCTGATAACTGCTTTATACTACACATATTGTAGGAGAAGGAGTTGGGTCGACCTCCTACAATTCCTGAGGCTTATTTGCACACACACACCATAAATCATGATGGGAAGACTTGTGTGGCGGATCGTAGCAGGAAGATGCATGTATGTAGCAATTAATTTAATAGTTACTCATGTTTTAAGTTATTTAAATGTTAAATTGTTGTGAATTATGTTATGTTTTCATATTAATGTTTATTTAATATTGTTGTCATTTTATAGGAGCGGTATGAACAACTCCGAGCAGAAAGATCGCAAGAAAAGTCATCTGTCGATGAGTCGGAGTTGTTTATGGCGGCGGCACGATGTAATAAAAGGAGAACAATATATGGTTTAGGCTCATATGCGCCTCCTGGTCTTTATCCATCCGGTCCATCACGTGATGCTGGTACGAGCGCTGCAAGTCATTCTGGTGGTCCATGCCTGACCAAGGAAGATGTTGCGGAGGTTGTAGCACATACTATTCGTTTGTTGCTTCCTCACTTGGCCCCTCAGCCGCTAGCCACTCAGCCCGATACCACTACTGCATCGCCCGCAGCGCGTGATGATGTTGGGCCTTCAGGTGCACACGATCCAGACCCGCATAATCATTCTCATTTTGGTAGGGGCGGCAGTACTTCCAGATGACTTTATATATCTTTGTTTTTTATGATATTTTTAGTACATTATAAAAATATATATGTTACGATAAATTTATATAATTTTTCAGTACGTTTAATTATTTATGCACTATGAATTAATTAAAATTAACTATATATATGTGTTTTAGATTAAAAGTTTATAAATTTGATTATTTCCATTTCTATTCATACGAATGATATTTTTTTTTTATTTTGTCTATATTAATTTATTTTATTGTTAAATGATTTAAAAAAATTAATTAAAATTTTAGCGAATTGCGACAAAAATTCCGTCGCTGAAATCAGTAAATTTTCGTTAGCGACAGAAGAAAATTTCGTCGCTAATTTTTAGCGACTGTTTCTCTTACGACTATACGTCGCTAATTTTCACATAAACTAGCAACAACTTTTTTAATCGCTAAATATTAGCGACAAAAATTTGCGACGAATATATCCGTCGCTATATTTCTTCAACGACTAATTAAAATGCTCATTTGCGACTGATATTTGATGATATTAGCGACTAAATTTTAGTCGTAAATTTTAGCGACTGTTTTCAAAGTTAGTCGCTATTTTGCTTGCGACGGCCTGAATTGCGACAATTCGTCGTCTGGTCGCTATAACTAAATAGCGACAGAATTTGGGAAATTAGCGACTGAATGTGCAGTCGCTATTCTCCTTTTTTTTGTAGTGTTAGGCTAATTATTCATGGGCTGATCAGAATTCATTTCTAGCACACACTCCAGTTGAAGTTCAAAGCTTCGAATAACATGGTGGAATATGAAGCCCTAATTGTAGGACTAAAAATCATAAGGGAAATTAAGCTCGATAAACTCGTAATCAAAAGTGATTTGCAACTCTATCAAACTATAAATTTTTTTCATATTAATAAAATAATTCATATTTGTTTGCACCATTATGATCACAGGCAAACGTGAGCAAGTTAGATAACAATATGGGCAACTTTGAGCCTGGAAAAACTGAAAAAAAATAAAAATAAATATGTATTATTTACATAGAGGAAGGCCAAATTTGATAATTTTACCAACAATTTATGTATTTTTCTCCAATTTCACTCTCACAAGTTACCACTTGGTTTATGTGAAATGTTATCCTGCACAGACATCCATATATAATTAAGTTCATTTTAAAAAAAATAAAATTGAGTGAAAGAAGAAGATACAGTAGCTGTGTGTGTATATAAATGGGACGTGTTTGTCCTGCTTCATTCTGGCCTTGCAAAGTGATGATTCGCCACTACTAAATTAATATCTTTACTGTAGAGAAGATTTTTTTTTTCTTTCATTTTTTTAATCAAATTAATGTAAGCTCCCATATTCTGACATTAAATCAAATCGGTACATTAAATTTCTTTGGATATTGACTTTTCTATTATTTACTAAATTTGGATATGAAACTTTATTTCAAGAGAATTAATATCGAAATGCTTGAAAAATAAAAAATTGTTAAAGATAAAAAGAAAAACAACTTTGAATTGTGGAAGTTGCTTCTTGAATTGGTTAGGAACTTCTTGTACTTTTTCTCTGTATATTAATATTCATTAATGTAATTACCATTCATTTGTGACTATTAACAAAACAAAACATGCTATCCAGAAAAATAACAAAAAAAAGTTGTTGTTTCCTACCAAAAAGAAAAAAAAAAAGCAATATTATTAAAATCCCACGAGTTTAACATTATTTTGCTTTGTTCCCTTTTTTTTTTTTTCCTCGGTCATTATTTTTTTATTGTAAATTAAATTTTCGATAATAATGCAAAAAATATATCTATAACGTACAAATAAAATTATAAAATTTTAAAGTATATAAAATGCAAAAAATAATTAAGTTATTGAAAAATATTTTTCAACTTTTTCGATAAAAACAGTGCATATCTGTAATGTTGTGGGCAACTCAACTTTTAGCAGGAAAATTAAATTTATTTGTTGTCTATAAATAAATTCTCAAACCATCTACCACACAAAAAGGATACTTTTCATTTAAAAAATATAATAACTTCCATCTAAAAAGACAATAACCTTCATATCGAATATAAAATTGCATAATAAAAATTTAAATTGCATCTAATTTTAATTAAAATGAACCGGATTTAATATGGATAAATACAAAAACTAAATCTGAAATTAATAATTTTATATCTCAATTTATTGAAAAAAGTACAAAAAAAATCAAAGAAACACAAAATTAAGAGCAATAAATAAATATCAAAAACTCATAATTATACCGATTTGAAAATTATAATAGAGAGATTTGTAAAAAAACAAAAATCAAAATTATTAAAAAATAATGAAATTATTGTAAAAATGGATTGACTGGGAGCTCTAATTTTAAATAAAGAAATTAAAAAAAAATTAAATGTGAAGAAAAAAACAAAAGGCAAAAGTTTTTCCACGTTCATTACTCCTTATTAATGATTTTAATAATTTATTTGTCACTCTCAAAAAAAAAATCTAATTTGTCTGGAGGTTTGATAACTAAACAAAATTCTATCTTTTGTTAAAAAAAGAAAAAATTATGAGAACGTGTTTCACATATTAGAGCTTTTACGCCTCTCAAATGACAAAATTATCCAACTTTATTTTAATTGCGAATTTGATAGTGATATACTTCCATTATTGCAATTAGTACAATATTGTGCATATCTAATACTTAATATCTGTTAGAATGAATGTAAATGTCACGATTTAAGAGAAATTTTATATTTATTTGATTTCAATCGTTAAATTATGTATCAAATAGACATTTGATTAGCTTAAATTTAGGTAGTTCATCAAATCTCACCTTGAAAATGAAGATTGAAATTACACAAATCGGTTACTCTAACATCAAAATCAAACTCCGGAACAATTAGGTTAGTAAACGTCAACTTGGCCTTCCAAATCACAATTATATCAAAATCAAATGGAAGTGATTGTATATAATTTGATAATTTCTTCTGTAACATATAATTAAACACAATAAGATAATTAAACTACAACCCATGCTATGACTTAAACTGACATCACTACTTAATACTTTGTCATCATTAAATTTCCAACTTTGTCCAAATTAATCAAATACCTTTGTATTCCAATTAAAAACATAAATTATTCCGAAATAAAATTAATAATTGATTTATTTCTCAAAAATATATTTGGCTTTTACCTATACAGAATGGGTATAATTTAAAATCAAATAATTATGGGAAAATTAATTTTAAAATGAGTTAAGTCATTTTGAATAATAGAAATTTATAATTATCAAATTCAAACTATCTGAACACAGACAAACTTTACAATAGCTAGGTTTAGTTGGGACAAAAGAATTTATCATTAAACTTGTAGATTGATTTTTGTCTTATATTTGCTTTTCCTAGAAGCTATACATGAATTATAAAATAGTTTAGGATTATCAATTACTCAAAAGAGATTTTAAAAAACCTCAGGCAATACAATCCAACCATGCACCATTCATCCACAAGATTCAGTATCTAACATTGCCACAAAAGATGCCCTAATTAATTAGGATAACTTTTTTTAGTATTAATATTATTCTTATGAGAAAAAAAAAATCTTTTTTAAAGAAAAACAAAAAGACAAGTGAAACCAACACAAGGAATAATATATATATATATATATATATATATATATATATATATATATAAAAGCCTTTCATATGTTAAATTTATGCAATCGATTAATTTAAAATCAGGTAATTTCGTATTTATGGATAATTGAAAACAGTTTGTCTATTTTTTATGTATAATTTAAAAATTGAACTGCAATCTCCCTTAAAAAAAATTAAGCTATTTAGCGCTCGAATGCAACTATGAGTATTAAAATAAAATTTATTGATAGAGTGTGAAAGTGATTTTAATTAATAGACCAAAATTTAAACAGAAACCCATTTGTGTGGTTGGTGGATAAGAGGAAGACCTTTGCATAAGTATATACAAACTTTATATATTAATGTATTCTGTCTTAATTTTATAGATGTTTACATATATTATTGTTTAGAGATGTACGTTACGTACATGTAGCTTCCTCGAACCATCAGCTTTGTCTCAATTATTTGGCTTAATTTCACTTTATGGTGTCTCAAACTCCATATATATACATATTTATGTTGTTTGGAAGTTTTTATTTTATTTCATATTCTTTATTTTCATTGTACGGCTTCTAAGGTTTATGAGAGAAACAGCGGAATACATTCACAGGTTGTATAATTAAATATTTATCTGTTTCTTTTACATGCCATTGGCTAAAATTTAAACTCGAGACTTAGTGAATGCATTAAATATTTAATTACATGGGCATATGATATACAAGTAAGATTTACGGGATAAATATTCGGTGCACGCATGCAGGATGAATCCAAGATTTACCAAAAAGGAAGGCCAAAATTTAAATATCATAGAAATAAAAAATAAAAAACAAATTGGCTTAATGGATTTAAAATTACAATACTAAAAAATTCATTTACATAAAAAGTAAGATAGTAATTTAATATTAGTGGGCCAATTTTTTTTTTTTAATTCGGTTAATTTTAAATAAAAATAAAATTATAAGGAATTTTAAAATTTGTTTTAATTGAATGAATCAATTAGGGCAGCTACGCCTCTACATGCGCATACTTGATGCACATGTAAATAAAATTGAATAAAAAATAAAAAAATATATATTAAAAATAAATCTAACAGCATGCTATTACACGCGCATACAGAATTAATAATCACAGTTGTGGTGCTGAAAACTGATAAGTGAGATAACAGTTCACAAAAATGATAACGACATTTGATAGTCCATGATTAGAAAAAAGAATTTGATCTTTTTCATGGCCATATATGTGCTGCTTCCACGAAAGACTTGCCCTTTCATATCAACCCAAAATCGTAAGGCTTATATATTATACATGTTATATATATTTTTTCTATGTTATAATAATCTACAACAATATTGCATAGGTCCAAGTAAAGGTATCCGTACCCAGGGATGTAGCCAAAATTAAATTAAGTAGAGTCAAAAATTCATTCATATAAAAAATAATAAAAAATAACTTATTAATATGATGATAATATACATAACAATATTCATATTAAGTTATTTTTAGTGAAAATATTTAAATATATTAGTAGAGTCAATTTTTAATGGGATTAATTGTTAATAGGGTCATTTAGTATGGTTAATTTAAAAAAAAAAATTACCAAGGATGTTTTAGAAAAATTTTCTAAGTACCTGCCAGCTACGCCCCGTCCATACTAATATGGATACGTATAGAAAGTCCAGCAATTCTTAAAAATATGGAGTACAAGAACGCGCTATATGATTATTAATATAATTATATATAATTAATAATCATATTAAAAATATGTACATGATGACCGAGCGAATTTTTCGGGCAAGCTGGGAAGGTTGTTCCGAGCTTATTCTGAGCTACGTCCGGGCAATCACCTGAAAATAAGATTCCGGCGGGTTTCCGATAAGGGAGACTCCGACGGTCAAGTCAGTAATTTTGGAAAATCAAGTATGATAAAAAGAGAGTTTCTGAAATCTGAGAAAAAGAGAGACCCCTACCTTATGAGGTGTTGTGCTTCTTTTATAAGTCCATTACTCATGATGACCATTTGGGGCCCGGTTACTTTAATTGATGGGCAATGAGTGTAAATAACGGTTACCTTAACGGCTAGTTCACTGTATAACGGGTATGACAGCTGTTTTGTCGAACCGAGCGAATTTTCCGGGCAAGCTGGGAAGGTTGTTCCGAGCTTATTCTGAGCTACGTCCGGGCAATCACCTGAAAATAAGATTCCGGCGGGTTTCCGACAAGGGAGACTCCGACGGTCAAGTCAGTAATTTTGGAAAATCAAGTATGATAAAAAGAGAGTTTCTGAAATCTGAGAAAAAGAGAGACCCCTACCTTATGAGGTGTTGTGCTTCTTTTATAAGTCCATTACTCATGATGACCATTTGGGGCCCGGTTACTTTAATTGATGGGCAATGAGTGTAAATAACGGTTACCTTAACGGCTAGTTCACTGTATAACGGGTATGACAGCTGTTTTGTCGAACCGATCTATCTTTGGAGTTACCGAGCTCTACAATGGACCGGGCTCAGCATTTAGGCGACTATGAGAGCTTTCCAAGTTATATGACAGAGTACCTGCAGTCAGGTGAACCGAGTACTTTACCGAGTTAGATGCTTTGTTCTTGTATCATTGAACTAAGGCCGGGCACTATCCGGAGGCATATTCCTTGAGCTAAGGCCGGGCACTATCCGGAGGCATATTCCGAGCCCATGAGTATCATAAGTCCCCCCCTCATGCACATGATATTTATGTCATGTAGGCGGGAAGGTTTGGAGTTTTATGGGGGGAAAAATTCAAATGTCTGAGCGGGACGTGAGCTGTCGAGCGTGATTGGCGCTTCGATTCTTGTGAGGGGACGTTTCCGGTTCCCTATGCCATTTATTGTGTCTCTTCGGTGTTCGTGACCGCCAAAAGGGGTATCCTATGGGAGTGTGCCAAGTGTCGTGTTCTTATTGGGCGCTCGGTTTTGCCCTGGCTTATAAATAGGTTAGATGTTTGGGTATTTCAGCTGCTTTGCACTCTTGAAGCTCTCGATTCTCTCTAAATTTCTTCTCCTTGTTCTTGGTGTTCTTCGCTTTCCGGCCTTCTTTCCGGTGACCGTGCGTCGTGTTAGCGTCTTCAGATCATCTCTCCCAAGTGATCCTGCCGATTTCAGGTTAGTCTACTTTCTCTTCATCATGAGTTTCTCGGAGGACTCTATTGAGAGGATGGTGGAGGAGGGTCTCGCCGCTCCAAGCTCGGGCAATGATTCGCCCCCTTCTACTAGCTCTCGCCCATAAGGCCCTTCTGCCCGAGTGGTCGATCAACCGAGCTCTAGATCAGGGAAAACCACAAGAGATATCACTCGGGTGGGAAGTATACGTTCAAGTATACTTCCGATCGAGTTGGAAATGCTGAGATCCAAGCACGATATACCTTCCGAGTATGCAATGGAAGCTCCGGGTTTATCTACTCGGGCCAATGCTCGATATCCTGGAAAAAGGAAGATTATCGTTTACGAGGCCAACTTTGAAGCCGGGGTGAATCTTCCTTTAACAGCTTTTGAAGTCGACTTCCTGAATTATTATGATATGACACTCGGGCAAGTTCATCCGAATGCTTGGCGAACACTTTCAGCCTTGCAAATATGGTCATACGAGCATGATATCAATTTGAGCATCCGCCTCTTCCGAGCCACCCACAAAGTAGGCCTTCGGATTCATGGAGAGGACCATAATTATATCCAGGCTCGGCCTGGATATAGTCTTTTCGTGGGGAATCCCGAGTCATTGAAAAAATGGAAGGATCGTTTCTTCATACTGAAGAGTCAGACGGATTTCCCTTTCCGGACTCAATGGGGTCGGTATGTCAACAGGAATGACAACCCCATGATTCTGAGTGAAGAGGAGGAGAACATATTGGCTCGGTGGAAGGTGCTAGCAGCCGAGAAGGTTGACATTAATGTTCAGCTTCAATGTGGCGTTCCTCCTCCACCTCCAAAACCGAAGCGAAAGAAAAGAGGTAGATATATTCATTTCTATTTTCCGAGCTCTGATATGTGTTTTATTGTTTCGTTTTTTGTAGTGATGAAGAGGTCCGGAACGCCTTCGGTTGCCGAGGTCATCAGGGCAAAGAAATAAAAAGCCCTTGCTGGGACTTCTACCTCTGCCGCTGCTCCAACGGTTTCACCCAATCCTGAGCCTAATGTGACTGAGGGCCAGGGCCCGGGTGAAACAAGCCCTTTATTGATCGTGGACCGTATTGATCCCGAGCCTGCTTCCACCAAGACTCCTATTTCCCAGCCAACTGAAGGCCAATCTGCCCCCCAGGAAGGGGCCGCTCCATCTTCTGATCCTCGCGTTGTGGCAGAGGATGTGAAGGCATTTTCCGAGGAGGTAGTGAGATTTTGGCAAAGCCGAGGGGATTATTGGTCAAAGAATAGGACCGAGTTCACTACGTTCGCACACCGAGTGGCTTGTGTTCCTTCTGAGACCGCCCCTTTGTTGAAGGTCGGGGCTGAGCAGTTGACCGAAATAATGAAGAGGCACGAGATAGAGGTAATCTGCTGTACTCCGAGTCTTTCGTTTGATGATAACAGTTGATTAAAAATCTAAGTGTTTGTGCAGGGGGCCATGATAGCCGGGGCTGCCATCGCCAAGATGAATAAACTTATAAAAAGCAAAAAGAAGGAAGAGGCAGAGAGGGATCGGCTTCGTGATGAGCTCGGTGTAGCCTTGTCCAAGATAGAAACTGTTAATAAGCGAGCTTCAGAGGCCGAAGAAGAAATGCAAGCCCGGGCAGCTGAAGTGCTAGTGGAAATGGAGAGGGCTTCCAAGGCCGAAGCGGATCTGAAGAAGGCTCAGACCGAGCAGGAGGCAGTCATGAAGGAGAATGCAGAGCTGAAGCAGAGTGTGGCAGACTTAGAATATAAGATGGTTGATATGGCTGCCGATAAATGTATCTCGTTCGGTGGTAAACTGATTCAGTCAGTTAAAGACCGATATCCGGACATGGATTGGTCTTGGCTCGAAGACGTTTACCCCGACGATTAGTTAGCTTTGTACATTTCCTTTGAATCAATAAAAATTTATTTTGTTCGGCAAAATCGAATGTGTTCAATGTTTGAATTTTTGTTCGGTAAATCGAGTATTTGAATATCTTTTGTTCGGTAGATCGAGTATAATAAAACTTGGAAAATGAACTCAAATGCCTTGAATGAATTTTGATAAATATGTGGACAGACAGCTCGGTAAAATATGACAACCTCATTGAAAATATTTTTTCAAATGAGAGACGTTCCATGAGTGGGGGAGCACTTTTCCAGAGAGGTCTTTGAGCCTGTAAGCCGATCCTTGGACTTGATGAATTTCATAAGGGCCTTCCCAGTTTGGACCGAGCTTCCCCACTCCACCCATATTCTGTGTAGCAACGATTTTTCTAAGGACCAATTGACCGATCTGAAAAGACCGATGATTAATATGCCTGTCATGATATACAGCCATTCTTTGTTTGTAAATAGCCGTTTGGACGAGCGCTGACTCCCTGACTTCTTCTAACCGATCCACATGGTATGATAAGGCTTCGTCGTTTGCTTGCTGTTTGTATGAGATTACCCGAGCACTTGGGACCCCGATTTCGCAAGGAATCACCGCTTCGGATCCATATGTTAGTGAGAAGGGCGTGTGCCCGGTTGCTGTTTTGACTGATGTCCGATATGCCCATAGGACGTGTGGGAGTTCGTCAACCCATAAACCTTTGGCTTTATCCAGTCGCTTCTTGAGGCCTGCTAGAATAGTTCGGTTTGTGACCTCCGTCATTCCGTTGGACTGTGGATGATAGACCGAGGTGAAGCAGAGTTGAATTTTTAGCTCGGCGCAGAAGTTTTTGAAGGCTGAGCAATCGAATTGCTTGCCATTGTCTGAGATAATTGTGTGAGGAATCCCAAACCGAGTTATGATATCCTTCCGAACGAACTTGATGATGTTTGCTGGCGTGATTGTTGCTAGAGGCTCGGCTTCTACCCACTTCGTGAAGTGATCAACTGCCACCACCAAGAATTTCCTCTGGCCTGTAGCCATGGGAAAAGGACCGAGGATGTCGATTCCCCATTGGGCGAATGGCCATGGACTATATATCGGTACTTGGCGAGTCGATTTACTGTGCAGAATGTTGCCGAATTTTTGACATTTATCACATTTCTGAACGAGTTCTCGGGCATCTTTCTCCATTGTAGGCCAATAGTAGCCCTGTATGAGGGCTTTCCGAGCTATAGCTTGCCCTCCTTCATGAGCTCCACAAATACCTTCGTGTATTTCTCTGAGTACATAGTCCCCATCTTCCGAGCTTAAGCACAAAGTCCATGGGTGTGAGAATGAGCATCTGTACAATTTTCCATCGAGAATGGCATATATTGCTGATCTCCGGACTATTTTCCGAGCTTCAAGTTGATTGGGTGGGAGAGCTCCAGTGTCCAGAAACTGATAGATCGGTAATCGCCATCCGTCCATTATTTTGTTAAGCTGAACTTGATTCGTCTCATAGGATGGCGATTTGATGATGCAAAATATGACCTCCAGTGGGGGATTTTGAGAGTTATCCGATGCCCTTTTTGCTAGGGCGTCTGCTTCTTTATTGTCATTCCTCGGGATCTGCTCGATAGACCATGTGCACCCGGAATTCTTCAATTGGGAGAGTAGGAGAATGGCGAACTCCTTATACCGAATCATATGGTCTTCCTTGGCTTCGAATCTACCAAGTACTTGATTTACCACTAGCTGTGAGTCAGAAAAAATGGCAATTGAGTCCGGTTTGACTTCCATCGCCAATTGTAGTCCGAAGCATATAGCCTCATATTCGGCTATGTTGTTAGAAGCTGGAAAAGCAAGTTGGGCCATGCCTTTGATGATGATCCGTCCCGGGCCTATCAGTATTATTCCGACACCTGCTCCTTCGGCTGTAGAGGCGCCATCTGTGTATAACTTCCAAGACCGGGTATCCGGCTCGGGTGGTGGGGTATGCAATTCAGCTATAAAGTCCGCTAATACCTGTGCTTTCATAGATGGTCGAGCTTCATATCGGACATCTAGCTCGCCTAACTTGGTGGACCATTCAGTAAGCCGACCTGATGCTTCTGGGCGTTGCAGTACTTTCCTCAAGTTTGTGTTAGTCCGGACTATTATAGTATGTGCCTGGAAGTAGGGTCGAAGTTTGACTGTCGTAGTGATCAAGGAGAACGCCAGTTGTTCCAGGATGGGATAGTTGAGCTCGGCTCCTTTCAGTACTTTGCTGACATAGTAGATGGGGTACTGCTGGTTACCTTCCTCTCGAATGAGCACAGATCCGACAGCTCCTGGTGCGACAGCTAAGTAGAGGTATAAAATATCCCCGGTTTGTGGTCTGCTCAATAGTGGGGGCGAGCTAAGAAAGGACTTAAGATCTTCAAAGGCTTGCTGGCACTCCTCGGTCCATTCGAAGTTCTTGAGATTCTTAAGCGCTCCGTAGAAGGGAAGACAACGTTTGGCCGAGCAAGAAATGAACCGACCCAAGGCGGTTATCTTACCATTGAGAATCTGCACTTCCTTCATCGTCTTTGGCGGGTGCATGTCGAGTATTGCTCGGATTTTCACGGGGTTTGCTTCTATACCTCTCTTCGAAATCATGAAACCCAAAAACTTTCCGGACTTGACGCCGAAGGCACATTTTTCCGGATTAAGCTTTAAGCCACACTGCCTAAGAACTTGAAAAATTTCCCGGAGCTCGGTGGGAAGAATTTCTGAAGACCGAGCCTTGACAATCATGTCGTCTACGTAGACCTCCATGTTCCGACCTATCTGTTCGGCAAACAATTTGTTCATTAACCGCTGGTAGGTTGCGCCGGCGTTCTTCAGCCCGAACGGCATCCTTTGGTAGCAATATGTGGCCTGGTGAGTGATGAAGGCCGTTTTCTCTTCATCTTTCGGATTCATTGGGATCTGGTGGTATCCGGATGATGCATCTAAGAATGCATATTCTTCGAACCCAGCAGTAGAGTCTACGAGTAGATCAATGCTTGGCAAAGGATAGCTGTCTTTCGGGCATGCTTTGTTGAGGTCGGTAAAGTCTACACACATACGCCATTTTCCGTTGGACTTTTTTACTAGGACTACATTCGACAACCAGTCCGGATACAAGACTTCTCGGATAAATCCGTTCTGTAGGAGGACCTCGGTTTCATGCGACATGGCTATCTGTCGTTCTGGTGCATGATTTCTCCTCTTCTGTTTGATCGGTCTGGTGCCCGGCGAGACATTAAGGGAGTGGCATATAATTGACGGTGAAATTCCTTTGATGTCTGAGGGCGTCCAAGCGAACACATCAGAAAACTCTTTCAGGACTTCGATAAGCTGCGCTTTATCTCTTTTGATTGCTCCGACCTTTACTCTTTTGTCCGGACTTAACTGAATGTCAACAAGCGAGTCCCCAGGCTCGGCCCTTGTTTCGATAGGGATGTCGAGGGAGTCTAGTGGAAGGGCCTGATTGGCCTCTTTTAGCATGGTCAGGTATGTTTCCCGAGCAGCTTTTTGACTTCCCCTTAGAATTGCCTCGCCCTTGGAGGTTGGGATTTTGAGCATTAAATGGCGCATTGAGATATAGGCATCGATTCCTACGAGCAGTGGTCTTCCAAATATGACAGTGTAAGCCAGAGGTATATCTACGACCATAAAGCGGCTGGTGCAGGCCTGTGTTATCTCGCCATCTCCTAATTCCAGGGATAGGACAACTGAGCCCTCCACTTTCACTGGTTGTCCGGATATCCCGATTAGCGGGGTAGCAACTGGTTCAAGGACTTTGCTCGGCATTTTAAGGGCCTTGAATGCTTGCGACGTGATGAGATTGACCGCACTCCCAGTGTCCACCAGAATGCGTTGGACCAGATAATCTTCCATCAATGCCTCAACAACCAGGGAATCTGTGTGCGGTTGTTTAATGTGATCGCCATCCGATTTGTAGAACTTTACTTCGTGGCTGGCTTTGGAGGAATTGGTCTGTACGGGAAAAACTTCTTTTGCTTTCCTCTTTCGCGAGTCTCCCATGGCATCATAATGTTTTCCCCCAGCAATAACATAAATTATTCCTGCTGGGGCTTTCTTATTGGAGGCGGGCTGAGCTTCTCGTTGTCTGGGAGATCGGGACCTTTCTCTTGCTCGGTCCTCTTTGACATACTGGGGGAGCTTCCCTTGCCGAACTAAGAACTCGATCTCCCTTTTTAGCTGATGGCAATCGTTTGTCTCGTGACCCTTATCCCGATGGTATGCGCAGTAGAGGCTCTGATCTCGGCTCGGATCTTCTCTCATCTGTCTGGGCCAGTTCACCTTGCCGGATTCCTTTAACCATTTTAGGATTTGTGCTCTGGAAGAGTTCAAGGGCGTCCACTTCTCTTCTCTTCGTTCGGCAGTTCGAGAGACCATATAAGTTTTGTGCGAGTTTCCGGAACTTCTGCTCGGGCCGTCACCTCGCCCTGTGCCCCTGTCTGATGTCCGGAAAGAGTCTCGACGCGGTTCGTCATATATGAAACTATTTCGGAGTCGTCTGGCTTCGTCCATCCTTATGTATTTATGAGCTCGGGACATGAGCTCGGTGAAATCACAGGGCGGTTTCTTGCTGAGTGAATCACTGAAGTCCTGGCAGCGAGTATTGCGGATGAGGGCGTTGTTGGCTACTTCCAGGTTCAAATCTTGGATGTCCATTGCCACCGTGTTGAATCTTTCCACATATGCTCGTAGTGTTTCTCCTCTGTCCTGTCTTACCGAGTTCAAGTCCGCCGAAACCTTCGTTGGTCGGATGGCGGCCACGAACTTGGCGATGAACATGTCACTGAATTGAGTGAAATTCGAGATAGAGTGCTCGGGCAAGTTCCGAAACCAAATCTGGGCGGACTCTGTAAGAGTCTGGGGGAAAATTTTGCATAGGGCACTATCATCGGTTGTGAAGACGAGCATAGTGTGATGAAACTGATCTAGGTGAGCTCGGGGATCCGTGCTACCATTGTATTTAAGCAGACTGGGCAGGCGAATATTTGGAAAAGGAGTTTCCAAAATTGTTCTGCAGAGGGGCGAGCGGAAGTTACTGTGGTATTGGAGGGTGTTTCGGTTCTGGTATCTTTGCATTCGCTCTTCAAAGAGCTTTTCGAATTGCTCGGTTGTGAGAGTTATTGTGGCTCCGGGAGTTATCGCTGGTAAAGGAGCCGGGGTATTTTGAGTGACTTGTGGAGCAGGGGGAGTGTAATGCCCTGGGGGCGGAGTATGAATTGGCGGTGCCTGGGCTGCTACTGCAGCCAGAGTGGCAAGGAGGGCCTGAGCAGTTTGGGGAGTCAGACTGGGGATATTGGAAAAATGGGAAGTTTGGGGAGGTTGTATTTGTTGCCCGAATAGCTGGAAAGGGATTTGTTGGGAGAGTGGGGGAGGAGTTTGAGATGGGCTTGGAGGTGCCGCGGTAGTGTTCAGGTCTGGAAAAAGATCCATGAGAATGCTATGATCCACGCTCACCGCACCAAATGATGACCGAGCGAATTTTCCGGGCAAGCTGGGAAGGTTGTTCCGAGCTTATTCTGAGCTACGTCCGGGCAATCACCTGAAAATAAGATTCCGGCGGGTTTCCGACAAGGGAGACTCCGACGGTCAAGTCAGTAATTTTGGAAAATCAAGTATGATAAAAAGAGAGTTTCTGAAATCTGAGAAAAAGAGAGACCCCTACCTTATGAGGTGTTGTGCTTCTTTTATAAGTCCATTACTCATGATGACCATTTGGGGCCCGGTTACTTTAATTGATGGGCAATGAGTGTAAATAACGGTTACCTTAACGGCTAGTTCACTGTATAACGGGTATGACAGCTGTTTTGTCGAACCGATCTATCTTTGGAGTTACCGAGCTCTACAATGGACCGGGCTCAGCATTTAGGCGACTATGAGAGCTTTCCGAGTTATATGACAGAGTACCTGCAGTCAGGTGAACCGAGTACTTTACCGAGTTAGATGTTTTGTTCTTGTATCATTGAACTAAGGCCGGGCACTATCCGGAGGCATATTCCTTGAGCTAAGGCCGGGCACTATCCGGAGGCATATTCCGAGCCCATGAGTATCAGTACATAATTTTAAAAGTATGTCAAACTATCAACATGCAAAAATATAAACTCGTATCCTAACCGCACCCACTAGTACATACAGGGTATACAAGTATTCAAAATTGAAAAAATAAAAAATAAAAATATGTACCGGCTATGTATTTATACATACCCAGTAAGTACTGGTACCGGATACGTACCTAGTATGAGTATGCAGCCTGAATAGATGTACTTGTACTTCTTAGATCTACAACCTTAAAAGATTTATTATCACCCGAAAAGAGAATAATCCAACTGATTTTCAGTATGTGAAATTTTAACAGTCAAGTTAATAAAAAAAAAAAAAAAGGAATTCTCAATATTTAGGCTTAAAGAGCATGCCATACATGTAGAGTAGAGAGTCTTTATATAGTATTTATTTAGATTTTATAAATGAATCGGGGTTATTAACGTGAGATAGTAATGGCTGGCTATATTAATAATATAACGTCTATTAGTTACAACTTGGTTATTAAATGATAGTAACGTCGAAACAACTTGAGTCATATTATATACAATTCGGTTATCAACAAAATACCTACACATTAAACCAATGATACATTATTATGTAAAATATAAGTAGTATTAATTTCATTTTCAAGCACACAAGGAATTATTAAAACTCTTTTTGTTAAAAAAAGGGATTTATATACATGTGATGGTTCAAGAGTAGATGTTTCTAATAGATACTACTTCCTTTGTCCCCGTGTTAAGAGTATTAATTACTCTTGCACTTACACATAATTAAATTATTTTAATTTTATAAAAAAATTACTATGATAAAGGTAAAATTGAAAGCAACTAATTAATTATTGATTGATTTTATAAATTAACAATAATTTAGGTACAGCAAATTATTATTATTATTATTTTTTTTCAAAAGTGACTCTCACCATATTGTATCGATTAAACCTTTTCAGTCTGAGGCGGAAGGATTGAATTGAGAAAGGTATTTTTGGCTGCTAAGGGAAGATGCTGGTAATATATATATATATATATATATATATATATATATATATATATATATATATATATATATATTAAAAATTAAAGTATGTATTATTCAACGAGTTAAACATTTCCTTAAAATAGAAAACAATTTAATCAATAAGCCTTGATTTGGTGGTGTACTAGTATTACCCCAATTGCATTCCTTTTGTGAAAAAGGCAAAAAGAAAAAAAGAATTTGCAATAATTAACTAGTCAAATTTATAAAAAAAAAAAAAAAAATAGTTAAATTTTCATATGCGGACTGATATATATTGTTGGTTATCTCACATCCACCAACCACAAAAATATAATATTTTTTCTAAAGTGAATTAATTTTTGGGTTGAGTTAAATTACAATTTATTTTCTTAACATGGTATCAAAATTTTTAGTTTTTGATGTTGGACCATCTGGAGATGTCCGTCTTGTAAACTTCACGCTTCATGTTTGTCTTGAAAACTTCACTCTTTAGGTTTCCCATATGTGTTCGGTATTAATCGCGAGAGGGATGTATTAAACATTCTACATGAGCTAATTATAAAAATATAATACTATGTATAAAAATTTAGACAATTCTCATTTTATAAACTAGCTTTTGGAATTAAGTTAGTTTTAAATTCATTTTGTTGGCATAATAACAATTATTAGCAACATAGAAGTACATTATTGAATAAATATATTCCACGTATTATGTGCATGACATTTTATGGCCATATATTGTTTACGAAAAGATAATATAATCTTTACTATGATTTGGAAGATTTGAAGTATTGACTCTAAATCAGCTATTAAGTTTCCTTCTCTGAGCCTATCTTTTTTATTTATTTTTTGAAAGTACTAAGCCTACTTTTCTTTTTTCCTTGAAAACTATCTGGTCATCTGATTATTAGTACGACTAAAATCAAACGGTTCAAATGTGCATATAATATATTTACGTGCGCATCGAATTAATACTTTACCTTTTAATCTAAAAGAAAAGTGAAGATAAAAATATTATTAATGGGATCTTAAATTATTATGTGATGACCAAATTATTATTTTTTTTTTAATTTTTTGGCATATTTAATTCATGGCTATTAATTTATATATAGAAAAGCAAACAAAGATCCTCTCTCTGTGGCTGTTTCCCCTGTGTTGATACTCTAAGAAACTCCACAAGTACACAAAGACAACCAATTGAATAAATTCAAGAAAAAATTAAAGATAATATAATCACAACTTCACAATGCATGTGAAAATGTACTTGTGTACATCCACAGTTTAATTAACTAAATAATTTGTCCTCACCATGTTTCGTACAAATCGTGTCAATGCCCATTATTTTCTTGGGGAAATTTCTGAGCCCCATTGATTTGTAACTTTTTCTAAAGTCTGGTTGGCGATACCAATCAACACATGCATAAATTTGCCACCTGTCTTTTTTCTTTTAATTACTTAAAATTCATTTATAAATTTCCACCAAAATAATTGCAAAAAAATGACTTACACCTAATTCAATTCCAAAAATTAATTTATGAGAAAAAAAGTTAGCCAAATCATAATGAGTATATGTGCAAAATTTGTAGCGTGCCGTGTCTAACATCAATAACTGGTGGATTTAATATATGTGAAAAAAATAAATTTGAATCCAACTCAATCCCAAAAATTAAATTACGAGCTAAAAATTGTTTAAATTATTATAAGGGGTACACATGCTAAAAATTTGGAGTTTGCAGTTTGGAGGACTGGATATCTATAATGGCCCAACATCAATTACTGATGGCTCTGATACATGTTAAAAAAATTTCATCAAACTCAATTCTAAAAGTTACTAAAAATTTGATCGAACTCAATTCTAAAAATTTGATAATGAAAATTATTCAAATTATTATAAGAAATATATATGTAAAAAAAATATTGAAGCATGCAGTTTGTAGGATTGGACATTTGTGGTAACCCAATATTTTTTTTGGAGGTAAATGTAGGTTTTTTGAAAAATTTAAAAATAAATTTGAATAAAATATAAGACGTCAGTTATATGTGAGCCATTTTTTTAAAAGGGTAAGACGCCATGTTAATCTGACGGTCTAAATATGTACACACCAAATTATATTCTCAAGTTTTAACATTAATTTTTTTTTTTATTATAGAAAAGGAATAATTTAACTACCAAAATGGAAGAAAGAAAAAGAACAAAAGAAAAGGATCACAAGACAGCCATTGTTTCATGGTACTGAAATTATATTCTTCCTCAATTTGGACCATCCATATAAATTAAATTTATTATATAGATTTCCCAACATGATCGATGTTGGTCCAATTTGTGCAGGTTTTTTAATTTTTATAGAATTGACCATCAACCCATGTCCGGATTCGTGCCAGCCACCATTTTAGCACTTTATAAATATATGTATATAATTTTTATCAACTCTATATAGTTTTATTTTATGTGACTCCTAAAATCTCAAGAATATATACCTTCCTTCCTTTCCCTTTTTTTTAAAAAAAAAAAAAATTAAAAAGAACAGAGAGAAAACGTTGAATATTATTCTTGATCAAAATACTTTGATAATATACGCAACCATCTATTTTGGTCCAAATATATATATATATATTATTTATTTATTTATTTGCGCAGTAAGTATTAAGTAATGATTCGAACTTTGGTGGTTTAAGAAGTAAGAAGTATTTCAATGTTTTTAACCATTTTAGCCACATGTGACATACATTTTTTTGATATAATAGATATAGAAAGAGATAATTTGAAATAAAATGGGAAAATGTATTATATATTTTGCAATCTATGCTTGTTGAGTTTTATTTGCCTTTTAAATTTGTTTTGGAATAAAAATATTTTTAAAATTATTAAAAATAATACTATGTTCATACACTTTTATATTTTATTTTATCCCACTTTAAATATTGTTTTCTGAATTTGAGTAAAAATTTACTTCTCTATTTTTAACTATAATTAAAAAAGTATTTAAAAATAAAAAAAAATGGCTTGGAAATTATTGAGGGATTTTAAAGTGCATTCGGCATTATTGTTATTTTCAGATATTCCTTTTTTTTCAAGGAAAAAAGAAAGTTAAATAAACTTGTTCATGAAAATAACTTTCGTTTTCATTTTAATAGAAAAAAGAAAACGCTTCCATCCCAAATTAAGAATCCACAAATTATGATTTTGAGGGTTTTAAAGTCTTAATTATTAAAACACATAAACCGGACCGGACATCGACTCGGCCTGCCAACTGGGTCAGGAGTCAACTGGTTCGATCGGGTTGACTCGGAGTTTTTATCTTTTTTTTTTTAAATATAATTATTAATGAAAAATGAAAAATATAGTATATAAAAAATATAATTAAACAACATATTAATTATTAAATATCAATATATTAACTATTTTTTATTTATTTTACTATTTTTTTATTAATAATAGTAAAAAATTAACCACAACAATTGATTTTTTTTGTTAAATATTTAAATTTATAAGAAAAATATAATTTTGAATTTATAATTTTTTTAAATTTATTTTCAATTGTAAATTTATTTTTGTTACGTTATTAACTATTTTTATAATTATCATGTTTATATTAAATTGTTTTTTAATATTTCATTATATTTAAATTATTTAGTTATTAAATATCTAAAAAAATATAAAATATAAAATAAAAATATAGTGAAAATGTTAAATTTTGTCAAGTTTATTATTATTATTATTATTATAAATTAATTTTATCATCAAATATAAATTTTTAATAGAACAATATTGAACAACTATTAACACTAATTATAAAAATAAATTTTATAAAAATATAATTTATAATATATTTAATTTTGACCGGTTCAACCTGATTTTTAAACAGTAAAATTCGGTTTTTTTGACATTTTTGGTTTTTATGTTGGATCGGACCGATTTTTTATCCGGTTCGCGGTTGAACCGGTTCAATCGGCCGGTCCGATTTTCAAAACCATGGTTTTCATTAAACACGTGAATGGTGAATGCCCAACGTACACTCGATCAGAGCCGTTGTCGTCACTGCCACTATTATTAGTCTCGCCATAGATGCTACCACCAGGACCATCTTACCATCATGCCGCCATCTAGGTATCTCAGGTACAACCACCTAAGCCATGGCAGACATTCGAAGGATATAAAAATAATTTTTTTATAAGCCTAAAAGCATTATTTTCCACAACCCGAATTTTACTGAATCCACGTTTAACACTTAAACTTGTATTTTCTTTCACTCTTTTAACACTTTTATTTGCGCGTGTAAAACACGCATTATACAGCGCGTGAATGCGAAAAATTAATAGGTTAAAAATATTATTTGCCTCCTGAACTTGTAAAAAAAAAGTTATTCTAATACCTGAATTTTATTTAAACCACATTTAACACCTAAAATCTTATTATTTTCAATTTTTTAAACACCTCTAGCAACTCAAATGTTAATTAAGATAACGCATGTAAAATACGCAATGTGTACAGCATGAATAAAAATTTATTGCAAAAAATTAATATAATATTGATATTATATTTATATATATATATAATGGTAAAAAAAATCAATTTTTTTAAATGCTTAACCTGTTATTCTTTTTCTTCTCATTATTATTCTTCTTTTTCTTCTTCTTCTTCTTCTTCTTCTTTCGTATTCTTATTCTGCAAAATTCACAGCTCAAGCAAATCTCATTATTCTTCTTCTTTTTCTCTAAAATTCGAACAATATTTGTGAAGATTAAGAATTTTACAGAAAAAAAAGAATAAGGAGATTTGCTTAAACTGCGAATTTTACAAAAGAAGAAGAATGAAAATAATGAGAATAATGAATTAGTGATTTAAATAAATTAATTTTTTTACCATTGCAAATAATAATATAATATTAATGTTATATTAATTTTTCGCAATAAATTTTGATTCACGCTGTACATATTGAGTGTTTCACACGCGCTATTTTACTCAGTATTTGAGTTGTTGGAGGTGTTTAAAAAATTGAAGATAATAAGATTTCAGGTGCTAAATATGGTTTAAATAAAATTCAGGTATTAGAACAACTTTTTTTTACAAGTTCAGGAGGTAAATGATGCTTTTAACCTATTAATTTTTTGCATTCAAGCGCTGTATATTGTGCGTTTTACACGCGAAAATGGGGGTGTTAAAAGAGTTGAAGAAAATAAAAATTCAAGTGTCAAATGTGGTTTCAGTAAAATTCAGGTGCAGGGATGATTATTTTATACAATTTCAGGGGGCAAATGATGCTTTTAGCCTTATTATTTAAAAAAGTCAAGTTTGAAATTTTATTTAAAGAGAACAAATAATGAACCACTTAGAACTAAGCAATGCTCGTCAATATATATATATATATATATATATATATATATATGAATTTTATACTTAAATTGGTGATTAAAATTAAATACAAATCAATTTATTCAATTAATTAAGCCAATAGAACGCGAATGCGTAATTTTTAAAAGTTACGGCTAATGAACATGCACTTAAAATTTAATGTCTAATTTAAAACATATAAAAATGTAAAAAAAAAAAAAACTTTCATAGTTAACATATTAAATATTTTTATAGTATTATAATTTTATATAATATAGTATAGCAATTTATACATTAAAATTAATTTTATTATTTAAATATTTTTATCGGGTTAATCCGGATTGAGCCCAACTCGCGCCAAGCTCACATTTTATGGGGGCTTGGGCCGAGCTTGGACAAGGGAAAAAAATGCCGAACTCAGTTAGGCCGGTTCAAGCCTGAAAATGAAGAAGTCCATTAATGAGTGATAAATTAGTATCAAACTATTTTTTATTATCTTGTAAAGTATTTATGTAATTTTTTATTATATTGATATTAAATTTTAATGACTTGGCACTTTTATTTGTACTTTTATGTTTAAAAATTCTAAAATTTATATTTTAATTTTATGAATGCATTTTTTTTAATGAAATATAAGGTAAATATATATGTTTAATTTTTTAATGATTAACATTTGTAAATAAATTATGAATTTCTTTTTATATAAAATTCTCAATTTTTTTTTTCTAAAATTGATTTAAAATGGGAGTAGTTTTAATAAATCAAAATGATAAGTCGTTCTGTAAGGTTTTCTTAAATTCTATTGCTTGTTTACCAATTTTATACATTAAAATTTCACTTAAATCTGACAAATCTTAAGAAATTGAAAAATGAAAAAGCTGACGCCTTCAGAAAAGAAAAAAAAAAGGGATGAAATTCTGACTTCTTTACATACTAAATATATTACACATAAATTCATAAATAAAATGCAAAATTGGTATAAATTTTATCCGTTAACTCTTAGGGTATGTTTGGGGTGTAGGTTCGTATTGTAATGTAATTAATTTAGTATTGAATAATTTGTTTGTTGTTGAAAAATATTTATACTGTATTGTAATATTAAATACATCAATAATACTAAATATATTTATTAACGTATTTTTCAATCCCCTGAATTTATACAGTATTTCTGATTACAATTTAACTTTTTCACCTCCATCGCCTCCCTCACCTCCCTACATCTTTCGCCTCCTTCACCTCCATTGCCGGTCTCATCTCACCATCGCCGGTCTCGCTACCATCGGAATCACCATTGCCGCTGATCGAAAACAAAGCTTTCTCCTCTCTTTTTAACGGTGAGTAACTCATCATTCTGTCTAAATTTTCTCTTTTTGGTTTTGATTTCGGTCTTGTGAGAAGATGGATCATGTTTCTTTTCTCTCTTTTTTTGTCGATTTTGGTTTTTCAGAAATCTGTTTGATGGTTTGGTTTTTCAGATGTCAAATATGTTGCCCCTCTGTTTTGGGTAATGTTATATTTTTCTTCAGTGTTCGTGATTTAGAATTTTCATCACCTCTATTCAGTTCTTCCTCTTTGTAATTATCTTCTTCTTTGCAGCCTGATGCTTGTCAATTTGTCTTATGACTAAAGCTATCTATCCTTAAAATTTATACATAAAAATGTGCAAGTAAAGAAAATTCTTGATATTTTGTATGGTTGAATTTTCGTGTTATTATTTGAGATGCAGATTTAAGTCGAATATTTGATTGAACTGATGGATAAATGTGTCCTGCTTTAGGTAATTCTGGATACCATGTGTGTATATTTAAACTTGTGCGAAATTCTGGAATTGTTAGTTAATGTTGGTTGCTGCTATATTGTCAATTTGTGCGTTGGCAGAATTATTATTGTTAATTTTAGTAGTTCTAGTTCTCAATTTAGTTAGTTTTATGAGTCTATTATCCAATTTTAGATGTCCCCTTCTTGGCTGAGTAGTTACTTGACTAGTTTAATAAGCTTGTTTGATTAGTTGAATAAATATGATGAGTTTATAATTTGAGAATCTGGAATTTGAGTTTGAACCGAGTACATACATCTGAATTAGTGACATTGTGTTTGTAAATTATTTTATAATCTATTCTTGAAGTAATACCCCATATAGATTTCATAAGCTCCTGCAATCTTGAAATAAGATACCCATGTCCCGAGATTCAATTTTTCCTTCAATATAGCTTCAATATCTGTTGGGTATATGTCTTTGCTTCTTAGTTTGTTATTGTACACTTTCCTTCTCCTCCTCCTCTCACTTCTCAGTTTTGGTAAACGTTCCAAAGGTGGGCATCTATAGGTAATTTCTCTTTTAGAGGATTTCATCATATTTGTTTTTGAAGTAACTCGGTGTCCTCTATGGTGATGTAATTTTGCTTCTGTATTTGATCCAATTTTGTTTCATTTTTATACCTTTGCAGATAGGATGAACAAAAAATGCTTTGATTTGTCTCTTACTCCTTGTTGCTCTTTCTATTAAGCATTTCATTAGTTTTTTTTTTTAAATAAAGCATTTCATTAGTTAGTTTCAGGCAAACGGGCTACAATTCTTCCTTTTTTCAATTAAGTTATTAGGTCAGTTCTTTGTTACATTGGATTCAAAACTTAGATAGCTGTGGTATATTCTAACTCGCTCTCTTTGCTTGAAGTGCAACTTGTTTTGTTTTGCATTATCAATTGCAATAACAATAATGATTTCTTACTTTTTTCCGGAGTATAGTATTCGAATTATATATTATTAAGAGAGAATTGGGACAATTCTACTAATTGTCTGTTGATCTTGTACAATATGATCTGCATTGTACATGCAATTTGAACTTTGATGCTCAAGCCAATTTTACTCTAGTTTTGTAGATTTGGTCTGTTGGATTAGATTTTCTATGCTTGGCTCAATATACGTTTAGGATGGCTTAAGGTTGTGGTTGGTTACATGACAAAAGTGAGAAATTTAAAAGCTGATTTTAGTGTTGTGCATGATATGTTGGCTGGTTGTAATTGTAGTTAATTTGGTTGGAACTCAGATCGAAAATGTATTACAGCAGAAAATGCAGTTTGGGATGAATATTTGAAGGTATGGTTATAAACTTTTCATTATAGTTTTGTGAAAAATATTTTTTTACATCTAAAATTTTTTAATTTAAGAATGGTTGTATGTTTTTGTAGAGTCATTCGGATGCTGAACCATTCAGGTTCAAATCATTTCCATTTTATGAGGAGCTCTGTATTGTTTTTGGAAAAGATCGCGCAACTGGAAAAGATGCCGAAACAGCTGCAGATATTATGGAAGAATTGGAAAAACAAACAATGAATGAAGCCAATGAAAATGAAGTAAACTCTATTCCAATTGATTCTGCTTCATTTTTTGAGACAAATGAAGAGGGTTCTAAGGTAAAAAGGAGTAGAAGTGAAAGTATTTCAAGTTTGGCTAGAGTTATTAAAGATTCGGCTTCTATTATTAGCATGAAAATTGGAAAGGCTAGTGATAGACTTAGTCGAGCATTAGAAGATGGTGATGCACATGAGAAGAGATTAATGATCAACAGTGAGTTGACAAAATTGAGTGGTTTGAGTATGCGTGAAAGACACCAGGCAACAAGAAAAATTGGTTGTGATCGTGAAACAACTGATATATTTTTTACTATACCTGATGATGAGAAAGAGATTTGGGTGAAAAGCTTACTTAGTGGAGATATTTGATCATTGATAGTTTGAGTCTTATGAAACAATTTATTTTATAGTTTATAGTTACAATTGTAATGTTAATTTTACTTTAAATATTAAGTTTAAAATTTAGTATGAATTAGTACAATTTAGTATAATTGTACTCTTTTATATGAGTTCATAATATAATTAATATATAAAAAAAATTATAAAAAAATAAAATAATTATATAAAAAATAAGTTGATAATTATAAGTATAATTATATTTCAATACATGTATATAATCTAATCAAACATAAGAATGTATTAATATTTACATTACATTACTAATATAAACAAACATAGTAATGTAATCATAATTAAATTACAATACAATGCATTTGTTAATCCATTACAATCTTTATTACATTACAATACAATCCCTCTTACCAAACATAGCCTTAGGTGTTTGGTTGAATTTTTAAGATAAGAGGCTACGAGCGGATAGTTGTTTACCATTCAGACAGCTGTGTTGAATTTTTTTTTTATAAGTTACTAATTTATTTAGTACGAAGACAAAATTACTCAATTCTATCGGAAAAATATATTTGTAAATTAATATGTTTTCAATTACTATTAATATTTTTTCTTTGAAAATTATTTATTATTTATTTATTGATTAATATATATATTAGCATATAGTAATTGTTTTCATTCATTTATGAAATTTTTTATTTTTTAAATATCCTTTTTGACATTAAATTCTTGGTTTGAGCAACTTATAAATTTTTATATCACATTTTTATTGTTTATTTGTAATAATGAATATAAAATACAATTACATAAAAAAAATATATTCATATTGATAATTATACAACATAGGGGTGAGGAAAAAAAAAAAAACAGGTTGATACGGTTAACCGGTAAACCTATCCGAAACCGAACCGATTGACTGGTTAACTTATTGTAATGGACTGATTAACCGTTAGTGTTTTGAAAAAATCGATATTAATGGACTGATTAATACTTTTGGCTCATGTAACCGATTAACCGAACCGATAACCGAATTTTGTCAATTTATTAATTATTAAATATGTCCATATTTAGTATTTATTATTATTTATTGATTTATTAATTTTTTAATAATGAAAATCATAATATATTTGAAAAGTTATATAACATTAACATATTAACGAAAAATTACATATATGATGGATTTTTATTTCCACGCACACAAAATTTTTTACTTTTTAATATATATAATTAATTCCTAATTGTAATTAATTTAATAATTTTAACTCTTTAATTAAAATATTTTATATTTAAATTATTAAAATTTAAATAATATTCAATTAAAATGTGAAACGTTAGTTTTAATATTCTTATAGGTAGTATTTAACACTTGCAATTTTAATTAAATATATTTCACTTTAAAAATAAAAAAATTTCGTTGCAAATAATAATTAATATTTAATAAAATTAATAAATTATAATTTTTCCATTTATTACATTTTTCTATCCTATGTATGCATATTGACACAATATTTTTAGTTTATATTTATAATTATAATATCATATTGAATTATGTTTGGTTTCTAATTTTTATTTTTAAGTAACATGAATATTTTAATTTTTTTATGAATACATTTTATAATTATAATGGTTAATCGAAATAATATTGGTTAACCGATCCGAAATCGATGGACTGTTTAACTGATAGTAACGGACTGGTTAATGGTTAGTGATTTTCAAAAATCAATAGTTAATGGACTGATTTTTTTGGGTCTCATGGACCGGTTAACCAGTCCATAACCACCCTTAATACAACATGTCAGTAAAAATTCTATAAAAGTTTACCAAACACTTAATATTAATCATCAATAATCAGCTATTAGCTGCTATCAGTTAAATCAAATAGAGCCTTAGTTTTGTTTGCTTGGTAGTTTAAGTTTGGATTAATTTCATCTATAGTTAGTGGACGTATATCATAACAACAGTTCAGTTATAAATATATATATATATATATATATATATATTTTCACAAAAATATCTCAACTTTTGAAATATTACCATTAAAGTCACTCTAAACTCACACCTTCTCTCAACTTTGACACAATAATCTTTTCCCACTTAGCATAGTGAACACCGCCCATATTTGCACTTTGTTCCCACTAGAACTTATTCATGAGATTATGCATTTTATCAATCAAACCTTTCGGTAGGGGTATGCAACGGTCGGTTCGGTTCAATAATCGAACCGAAAACCAAAATATTGTAATTTATATAAATCGAACCGAAACTATATGAAAATCGAACTAAAACCAAACCGAAATTTTCGATCGGTTTGGTTCGGTTAATCGAAAAACCGAAAATCCAAAATTATAATTAAAAAAATTATCTAAAAACTTATACAAAATAATAAATTATAAAACTAAAATTAAAAAAAAAAAATTGAAAAATATACATATATAATTTAAGTTCAAGCCCCTTAAATTGATAAAAAAATACAAAAATAATTTTTTTAATGTAAAAATTAGATAAAATAATATATTAATTTAAAATTTCGGTCGGTTCGATTTTTCTTCGATTTTTGCATTTCAAAACCGAACCGAAAAATTGAATAACCGAACCAAATTTAAAATATCGGTCAGTTTGGTTCGGTTTTTCGGTTTTAACCGAATTTTGCTCACCCCTACCTTTCGGTATTTTAAAACACATAATCCCATATGTAGGTATAGCTGTTAAAAATAATTTAATAAGCACTTCCCACACCAACCCCCCCCCCCCCCAGATAAAAACTTAGCACCCCAACCATTAAGACAAGAATGAAAACGATCTAGTAGAAAATTGAATATATCTCTCTTAAATTTACCCCAACAGTAGGAAACCCTAAAATTTATCATTCCTTGCCATAGCCTTCATACCCAAAATGCGAATACTGGCATCCACATCAACAAAATTAAAATTTTTACTGAAAGTAATGCGAGATTTTTGGAAATTTACCTTTTGTCCCGATGTAGAAAAACTTTGAAACACTTCTTTAAATTGATTGCTTCTCCTATAATCAAAGTATCATATGCAAAAAAAAAAGGTGATTTAAAACTGGTGCCCTTCTGTTAATCTTACATCTATTTAAAATATTACTTTCAAGAGGATGCAATAAGATATATGATAAACAATTCAAAACCAACAAATACAAATATGCTGACAAAGGGTCACCTTGCCTAAGTCCACTAAAAGGTCTAAACCAATCAATACGATCACCGTTAATCAAAACAACATATTGAATAGAGGACACATAAGACATATCTCTACTAATCCACCAATCAGAAAAACCCATTTTTTGCATAACCAATCTTAAAAAATCCCATTCTATAAGATCTTATGCCTTTTCCATATCTAATTTCAAACCTATAAAAGCCTTTTTTTTCCTTTACAAGTCTTAAAAGAATGGAAAATTTCTTGAGATAACATAACATTTTGCTAAATATGTCTACCTGGAAGCATTTTGTGAATGGTGTATGATTTGAGATAAAAAAGATTTAATCAGTTAACAAGAATCTTTGTAAAAATCTCATAGCAAAAGTTACAAAGACTAATAGGCATAAATTGATTTAAAGATTTTAGGGAAGGGAATTTTGGAATAAGAGCAATATAAGTAAGATTGACATAAAGTTCAAGATAGCCACAAGAAAAGAACTTAGTTATAAACTTAATGAGATCGAATTTAATGAAAAGCCAATAAGATTGAATATATATATATATATATATATATATATATATATATATATATATATATATATATATATATATATAAATTGACCCATAAAATCTATGTTAGCTTTTTTGTATTCAAAAGAAGGCGTTTTCTAGATGATCCCTCTAGATGAGTGGGATTTTAATTTAAAAATATTTCTAATTACTTCATTCTCTATTTCTATTTGAGAGAGTCCTTAGGAAAAAACATTTTGTTTCTACCAAGCTAAAACAAGAGTCGATGTCTATAGTAAACCAAAGTCATCGTTTAATACTTATTTTGCTTCAATCTCTACTATACAAAACAAAGAAAACATTGAACATTTAGTTACGATTAGAAATACACTTTTCTGTCTAGCCTCGGATCTGAAAATTTGAGTATTCAGAGATGCTTTCGTTATTCCCAATAATATGGCTCAGTAACAGATGACTTCTTCCAAAGCATGTCCTATTCATTCCGCTCACAACAATCAAATTAGTTCTCCGGGAAAAAAAACATTTGACATTCCGTCTTCTAAAACCAATACATTTGATGTTATTTAACGTACAATAATTTCTATATGTCACTTTAAAAAGATACGCCTTATTTTTTTTTTAGGTATGGGTCACCCATAGGGGTGTGCAATGGTCGGATTCGGGTCAACCCGAACCGAACCGACCAACCCAAAACTCGAGGAAGACCCCTAATCCACCCGAACCGACCCTTATTACAATTAGGAACCCGAACCGACCAGTCCGAGTAAATTCGGGCCCCGACCTGAATAATCCATATGACCCGAATTACATGTATAAAAAAATAAAAATTAAATGTGTCTTCTGGTTGACTGCCATGCTGATCTCGTCTCCAGCGAGAAAATCTCGATCGGAACCAACCAACTAAGAGGACCCCAAGATCTTCCATATGCCAACACAAACAAGCAAATGATTATCACTAGGAAGATTCCAATTCCTCTTGGTAGTGTCACTCCTTGTCCAAACTTTAGAGCTAGAGTTATAGCCACGGCCACCTATCAACCAAACAACATCAAAACATGCCACAAGGTATCATAATTTGGGGAACAAGAATTGAACAAATAAACCTTCAATCTGTAGTGCATTTTGTAAGGCATCGTAATTTGGGGAACAAGAACAGATTGTACATATGAATTTTCAGTCTTAGATCAGCATTTATCATTTGATCAAACAACTAAAAATTAACAGTTATACAAGAATTTGATGAGAAGAAGAAGTAAAACCTCAAATTTACTTGGCTTAAAGTCAATAACTACAGTTATTTTCGCACACAGAGAGTAGACGAAAAAGAAAAGAGAGTGAGGCAATACTTACTTCCAGCGGTGATAAGCGGTGGAGAGATGCGACGGCGACCGGCGGTGGCGAGATCCAGTGGCGCTAGGTACCGACGTTGGGGCAGATGCTATTTGGGAGTTAGGGATTTTGATTTTTGAGAGAAATCGGGAAAGAGGGAGACTGGGTGTGAGAAAATTGAAAGAACGAGAAATTTTTTGCTTTTTATATGATTCTTATTCGGTTGGGTCGGGTTATAATGCTTTTAAACCGACCCGACCCGAACTACCTACAATTTTCAAAATCAACTTGACCCGTATCTCCCGACTAACCTTACCTGAATACCTTGTTCGGGTCGACCCATAACCCATCTAAATTTAATTAATGAAAATAATCTACTAGCCCCTTAAAATTTGACGAAAGCATATCCATTGACACGTGGTAGAGAGTAATTATATTGACGGTAAAATTTCTTTATTGAATTTAAAAGATAATAGGTATAATTTTTTTTCAAGTTATGCTATTTTTGCTAAATTCATATATGGATAATATATTTGTTTTTAAGGAATTTAAGTGCTTCATGGATTATGAGAAAATATTTTTTAGTTTTATTTTCTTGCTAAATTTAGGTAAGTAAATATATTGTATCCCAAACTAAAAATCCTTAGCATATTACTTTCGATATTGTGAATTAGAACCTTTCATTTAGAGTGGACGAATAATTAGGAAAAGAAATGAAAGTTGAATTTTTGTCAACTATGTCCTAAAATAAATTTTAGTTTAACTTGCACGCAATTTTTAAATTATATCTCTTTTATTCAAATTTATCCAAAAAATGATATATTTTCATCTTTTTCAAAATTCTTGCCTGAAATTAATTTTTATCCTAGTTTATGTCTGATTATGTGTAATTATATAGTAAAAATAAAATAATTTTAAAAAATGAAATGGAATAGGTGGCTTCAATAAAGAAAGTTACCTAGTAATTGGACTTGGAAATTATTGAATAAATCTATTATACTTGATTAGAAAAAGAATATTACCTAAGGTGGACCCTTTTTTTAAAAAAAAAAAATAGTATCAATCTCGTAGAATACTGAAATTGACGGGTGATAGATGGAAGAAAGAAAATTCCAACCAGCAAAATTAAATTTCTGTTTATAAAATGTCTGTTTTTTTTCCTTCTGTTAATAAATTGACCAATTGTATGCGTAGAAAAAAAGATGAGACTCAACATCTATTAGGATGTTCAAAGAGACTTTTCATGTATTTTTAAAATTGATAATTTTTAATTTAATTTACTATTAATATAAATATTCATTCCATTCCAAATAAGTGTTCATATTATTTTTTTAGTAAAATTAAAAAATTTGTTGATTACTCTAAAATTTACTAATTTACTTTTAAAAAAACAGAGAATTAATTCTATAGGCAAAATGGTTGGAATAAAGAATTTTAAATATTAGTCATATTTTTGAAATCGAATAAATATTATTTTGCAGTAAGGCACATTTTAAAGTTTATATTTAAATATATTTTATTTTTTAAAGTTGATTCTTATTCATAAATATCCATTTTTAAAAGGTGGATATTTATGTGTGAATAAAAAATTTACTCTAAAAGTAGACTGTAAATGACATTATATAATTAATATACATACAAAATCACCATATTTTAAATAATTTAAAAATAAAAATCGATAAATGATAAATTAAAAACAAAATCGTTTTATTGCCAATAATTCTCAAACAATGCAAATCATATATATATATATATATATGTGTGTGTGCCTAGAATTTATAAATTACTATACAAGAAAAGAGGGAGAAAGAAAAGATTAAAAACGCGTTTGACCTTGTAAAACCCGTCCCCCGTGTAAGCAGACTCTCCTGCTTCTTCTTCTTTATTCTACACAATCAAACTCTGCTTCTCTCAAATTCCCATTTATTTTACTCCAAAAACTTTCTCAATTTCCCAATTTCCCATTTCAATCCATACGCCATTCCAGGTATTTCCAGCTCATCTTTCCTCCACCTCTACTTTCTCCATCTATGATCTCCTCCATTCAACCTCTTTTCTTCCTATATTCCTCTTTTTCTTGATCTGATCTTCATTATCACACTCTTTTCTTCAAGATTTGAGTCAATTCTGTTCTGGGTTCTTTTTTTTCAAGAGAATTTTTTTGGGTGTTTTTTGGTCCGCCTTGTGGTTAAGTCCATGGCGGACTTGGTGAAGCAAATCTTAGCCAAGCCTATTCAATTAGCAGACCAAGTAATTAAATCTGCAGACGAAGCCAGTTCTTTCAAGCAAGAATGCCTTGAGCTCAAATCCAAGACCGAAAAGCTCGTAGCTTTACTCCGGCAAGCCGCTAGAGCTAGCTCCGACCTCTACGAACGACCCACTCGCCGGATCATCGAGGATACTGAGCAAGTCCTTGATAAAGCACTCAATCTTGTTCAAAAATGCCGCGCCAACGGCCTTATGAAGCGCGTTTTGACTATTATTCCCACAGCGGCGTTTCGTAAAATGTATTCCCAGTTGGAGAATTCGATCGGGGATGTTTCGTGGCTGTTACGGGTATCGGCGTCGGCCGATGAACGCGACGATGAGTATCTAGGGTTACCGCCGATTGCGGCGAATGAGCCAATTTTATGTTTAATTTGGGAACAAATTGCGATTCTATACACTGGGTCTTTAGATGATAGATCTGATGCCGCAGCTTCTCTGGTTTCGCTGGCCAGAGACAACGATCGGTACGGGAAGTTAATAATCGAAGAAGGCGGAGTTCAGCCACTGTTGAAATTGGTGAAAGAAGGGAAAATGGAAGGTCAAGAGAACGCCGCCAGGGCAATTGGGTTACTGGGTCGTGATCCAGAAAGTGTGGAGTACATGATTCAAGTTGGTGTTTGCATAGTGTTTGCGAAAATCCTCAAAGAAGGTCCTATGAAAGTTCAGGCCGTTGTGGCTTGGGCTGTGTCTGAACTTGCTGCTAATTATCCCAAATGTCAAGATCTTTTTGCCCAGCATAATATAATCCGATTGCTAGTTGGTCATCTTGCATTCGAAACAGTTCAAGAACATAGCAAATATGCCATTACTAGCCATAAAGCCACTTCGATCCATGCTGTTGTAATGGCGAGCAATAGTTCCACTGCTGCTATTAGTATTAACAATAATAATAATAATAATCATAATGATGATGATTCGAAGATGATGGTAACAGTTGATGATGACCCTTGTCGAATTCCTCATCCTATGGGGAATCAGACTCCGAATCAGCTGCACAATGTGGTGACCAATACTATGGCTATGAATGCAGCCTCAAAGCCACCACAGCAGCGAACAAATGGTGGAAATCAAACAACAAATGCTGCGAAGAACAATGGCGTTGGGAACAATGGTTTGAAGCAGAATTATCAGGCTAATCATCAGCAGAGTCATTCGGTTTCTGGGGTTAGCTCGAAGGGCAGAGAACTTGAAGATCCTGCCACAAAGGCCAACATGAAAGCAATGGCAGCTAGAGCACTTTGGCATCTCGCCAAGGGAAATTCCCCAATATGTCGCAACATAACTGAGTCGAGAGCACTCTTGTGCTTCGCTGTTTTGTTAGAGAAAGGACCAGAAGAAGTTCAATTCTATTCGGCTATGGCATTGATGGAGATCACAGCAGTAGCAGAGAAAGATGCTGACTTGAGAAGATCAGCATTCAAGCCTAATTCCCCTGCTTGCAAAGCTGTGATTGACCAATTGCTGAAAATCATCGAAAAGGCTGATTCGGACCTCCTCATACCTTGCATTAAAGCTATTGGGAATCTTGCTAGAACATTTCGAGCTACGGAGACAAGGATGATCGCCCCATTGGTTAAACTTCTCGACGAAAGGGAAGCTGAAGTATCAAGAGAGGCTGCAATTGCTCTGACAAAGTTCGCCTGCACCGAAAACTATCTCCACCTTGATCATTCAAAGGCAATTATAGAAGCAGGAGGGGCCAAGCACCTAATCCAGCTCGTATATTTCGGGGAACAAATCGTTCAGCTGGCAGCATTGCTTCTTCTATGCTACATTGCTCTGCATGTCCCTGATAGAGAAGAGCTAGCCCATGCCCAGGTGCTTACTGTACTGGAATGGGCGCATAAGCAATCATTTGTGGCTCAAGATGACGTGTTTGAGGCATTGCTACCTGAAGCCAAGAGTAAATTGGAGCTTTACCAGTCAAGGGGTCCAAGGGGATTCTATTGATTTTCTCTAAAATGCTGAGTAACAGTAATGTGGATGCATATATTTCTAAAATTTACTTGGGAATTTATTTAAATGCTCACTCTGATTGAGTGTACATACAATTAGTTTTCTTCCATAATTGTTCAGTCCTTTTATGAATTGTTACAGGTTCATAGAATTTAAAGAAATGCCTTTGCTTTGTTTATTTATTTAGCTAATCAAACTAGTCTTGAAGGGAGTTTGATGTGTTGCAATTAAGTATTCAGCGTGCACCGCATTTGAGCCGTTGGATAAAAACCGATCCCGGGCCCGTGCGTTTGTACGTTTTATCATCAGAAATCAATTTGTACATTTTCCAAAAAGACGATTGTTTGGAATTATTATATCGTTGAAGATAGTTATAAGTGTTTTTTTTTTTTTTTTAAAAAAAAGAGAGGATTTACCATCTCATCTCAAATACATATTTTTTATAGTTATAGTTATACAAAACCCAATCAAGCACAAAAAATTCTATCAAAGTCAAATACCATCTCATCTCAAATGCATATTTTTTTTTTGAGAGGGACAGAGTTCTGCAATTTACTTGATCACTAGAAAATAATCTAAAATAGCTATATGTAATTTTACAAAACATGTTATGATCCAATACAACGACGGACCACTATAAAGATCAATCAACTAAATTAAGATTTTGGCGATATGATTTGCTAACCAACATACCAGAAATCTTATCAAATTTGAAAATATCAAGAAAATTGCAATAAAATTACAAAGTTAGTTAGTTTGCTTCTGGTACTTGTTGTTGTGCATTCAATAAAGATTTTCGGTGTATGATTTGGTGGCCATAGAAGAAATTTGAAAATTTCAAGAAAATTACTATAAAATTTCAAAGTTAGTTTGTTGGCTTTTGTCACTTCATTTTGTGCAATTTCCAATTCCTCCATTGGATGATTCTTTCATGTGCTATTGCCCAATACTGAGTTGCTATAAGGATTCGTCCTTGTAAGCTGGTTGCCACAAATGGAGAACCTCCACATATATATATATACACTCATCAATTGACTATATATATATAACAATACAGAAAGATTTCTTGGCTTTACCCTGGAAATCATTTATTTTGCAACCAAAAAGAAATTTAAAAAAAATAAATGAAATTGCATTACTTGATGGTGGAGTTGAGAATTAGGGAAAAAAAAGACTTATTTTTATGGATAATACTTATTTAGACTGGTTTTAAGAATAAATTTTTAGATTATATTAGATGATTCTTTTCATCATAATTAATGAAATATTAACTTAACAATTAAAATTTAAAATAGCTGCGATCTCGAATTAATATAATAACTTTCATATTTAGTTCGATCACAGATTTAAAATTCATTTATTGATGGGCTAACTAAACTTAAATTAAACATTACAATTTTTTAAAAATAAAATAAAGAAAGAAAAAAATAATGCAATGAATTTATATAAATATAGATACATAAACGCTCTCTTTAAGTTTTTTTTTTTCCTTTTCCTTTTTTGAGAAATTAATTACATTTTTTTTAATTCACCGTAAAATTTATTGCTACAATTTATTTCATCATATACATATAATAATATTAGCTCCGCCCAGTTATCAATTTTTGACAAACTATATTAAAATTGAATTAAATGAGATTATGGCAGCAATATATATATATATATATATATATATATAATAGAAGAAGATTTTTAACGTTGAAGTCAATAATGTATAGGTAGAATTGATAAAACTAGGTCAAGTCTTTCGATTGACTCAATTTCTAAAAACTTTGATCCTGTCAAAGTATATATATCCTCATGTCATTTCTTTTTTAAAAAAATTGTTTGATTAATAAGTTGACCTACTGTTTTTGATATGAGCAAGCGAGTAATAGTTGACTAATCCATTAATAATTTTATTAATTGGTCTATTAATTTTAATTAACCGTTATATCGATTTTGATTTTTAACCGATTTTTTTATATCTATTTATTAGTTAACCATTAAAAATTTTGAAAGATAAATTTAAATTTAGTAAATTGTATAAATTATGATATTATTTTTAATGGTTAAAAATGCTTCAAAAATGAAAATACAAGCAAAATACAAAATCTATCAAATAAAATAAAATAAAATTCTCATAATTAATTGCAAGAATTGAATATATATTCAATATGCAACTAAAATAAGAATGCACCTTATACACATGTAATGGATATATAATTATAATAAGAAGATAATTCTAATGTATATTTACTCAAAATATGAATTATAATAATATTTTAAAAAGTCATATATCATATAAAAGTATAAAAAATTTTAAGTGTAAAATTAAAATATAAAAAATATATGAATTGGTTAACCTTCAGTTTTTTAAATTAAAAACCGGAATTTTAAATATCAATTTGGTTAACTTAAAATCGGTTAAGTTTCGGGTCGGTTTTTTAATTAATCAAAAATTCGATTTTTTTTTTCTTACTCCTAATTTTTGGTATAAAACATTTGTAAAAATTAGTTAATGATAATATATTTATTTCACAAATAAATTAGTTTTATTTTAAATGAGTTTCATGGATCATCTTTCGTGAATAAATAACTCAATTTGGTATTTTTTTTTATTTTGTTATTTCATTCGGATTTTCATTTAGTAAAAATACACAATTAATTATTTAGTAAAAATACAGAATAATGAGTTTCAGATCATAGCAACAAAGTAAAGACCTCTTTTTAACTTTATTTTTTTAGAAATACACAATTAATTATAAAATTTTAAATCTATCTTTTTTAAAATAAATTTCATTTTTAAAAATGTCCAATTTTATTTTATCAAAAGAGTATATAGATTTTTTTTTATCCTTTTATTTTTAAAAGAACTTATGGTCTATCAAATCTATTCAAAAAATCGCTCAAAAAGAGACGACAGGAAAAAATCGCTTAATCAAAGAAGAAGAGAAAAAATTGCAGAAACAAAGATGAGAAAGAAAATTAAGCAAACTTTTTTCTTTCCTTTTTTGTTCTGAATCAAAATACAAATTAAAAATCCACAGTACAATTATCAAATTTATTCGAAAAATCGCTTAAGAAAATATGAGAGGTAAAAATTGCTCAAAAAAAGAAAAACGAAAAGAATCACATAAACAAAGATGAAAAAGAATTGCAGAATCAATTATTGAAATTTTCTTCTTCAAATTCCGTATACAAAGATAAACCATTTGTTATACAAAATTTCAAATTGAAGGAATAATAACATGCCACATGCACATATGGAGATAACAAAATTGGGTAAATTGTTGCCTACTTCTTGTAGCGCAGACAAATAGCGGAAGCGTCAACAAGAATCCTTTCTGGTGTCATTGGTCTGGCTGATATCCACAAGCAGGATGACAACAACTTAATTACAGTCTAAAAGCCACTTGGAGTACAAACGGCAAGGGGTAAAACCGACAGAATTTCAGCATGTGGAAGATTTTCTCTATGTCCTTCCTCAAAGGAAGAACTCCTATTTATAGGCATTCATCTCCCAAAGGAGATGAATGCACCATAAATGGGAATCATAACTCCCATTAGGGGAGTTACCCCTTTTAATCCCATTTAAAAGGGGAAGTTGTAACTTCCCTTTTGTATTAAGAGGGAAGCTACAACATTAAGGGAATATTAAGGGACATAATCTCTTAATTAAGTCCAAATATGAAACTCTTTCTGTAATAACTCTAATACCGGGTTAGTCGTAAATAATATTTTTTTAGAGTCAATAATATTTTCGGGGTGAATAGTACTCTCCGGAATCGAAAAATATTTTATTGGACCATTGGATATAGCTTTTCAATACGAGTCTGTATGCGCAAATTTCGTGTCAATCGGAAGTCAAACGAGTCCGGAATGGCTGAAAAAGTAAACAAAAGTATTTATTTCGATCAAAAGTGGGCCCAAGTGGGACCCACTAAAAAGTAAAAAGTGGACCCAGGTGGGACCCACTGAATAGTAAATATGGGACCATGATGACATCAGCAATGTCATGATGATGAATAGTAACTGTATCACCTAAAGTATAACATCATCATTTGGTCGGGTCCCATTGAATAGTGACAACATCTTTGACTGGTCTTTGAATAGTAACTGTGGTTCCATGAATAGTAACTGTGGTGTCTACAAAATAGTGACTCCGAGATGAATAGTACCCAAAAATATTTTTTTTACCATCAAAAAGAGAATGAAAAATGTAGTATAATGGTGTTATTTTGGTGTAAAAATGAGATCAAATAGGCTTCCGAGTTTCATTCTGAAGTTTCTCTAGTTCGATTCAATTGAACCAAGGTTTGACTGAATTTTGACCGAATTTTTATAAATAGTTACAGTGGATAAAATGGTCTACTGTAAGAGGATAAAAGGCTTAGAATAATTTTTAAAAATTTTTGACAGCATTAGAATTGTATTTTACGGCAAAATCGGATTGAACCGAATTGGACAGGTTTAAGTGAACCGAACCCCAAACGGACTCTGATTGAGCTAAAATTTTGTAAAAAAGACTAATTTTAATATTCTAAGAATGATGGAAGTGGTTTGGAGTAAAAAATAATTGGAGAACATTTAATTTCACCAAAACAGTGGAAAATCACCCGAAAAATGAAAATCGGACCAAATCGGCTCAACCACTTTGGTTGGACCTGGTTGGGTCCGATTGGACCCATATAAAAGCCTTCACAAATCTGGAAATCCCCTTGGATTCCATTTTTTTTCAGCCTTCTCTTCTTCGTCTCTTGGCCGAATGGTTTTTCCTCTCTTTCTCACCATTTTTCTTTCAATTTTTCTTCATCTCACCTCAAGATCAAACCTTTTTAACATAATAAAGCCCCTCTAGAATCTATTGGTGGTCTCATAATTTCGTTTGGAGAAGTAAAAGTGAGTGAAATCTAGACTTGAAGTTTAGGTGTAAAATTGAGGTAAGTGATTTAAGTGATTTTAATTTGGTTTTAAGGTTCCTAAGGGTACTCTAGGATGTTAATAAGACATTTATGAATTTTTATTTTTGAAAGGAAGCTTGGATTTGATTAAATCTTAATTTTTGTGTTTGGACATAATTATGCCTAATAGGTGAAGGAACCTCTAAGCAAGCTAAGGGCAAAAAAAAAGATAATTGAGAAGTATAATACACGGATTTGAGATTTGTGATTGCAAATTCCATTTAATTCCATGGTAAAAATATGAATTTATGTTATGCTTGTGAAGAAAGTATGTGATTTATGCATGTTTAATTGAAATTAACATGATATTCATGCTTAGGGATGTTAAAAATAATGGTATGGATGATTAAATTGAAGAAATAAATTTTGTGTGAAAAGTTACTTCTTTGGCCAAATGTAATCTATGTGATTTTCATGTGTTTTCATGATGTTTTATGTATATTTATGATGGATCTATGTTATTTGGCGTGTGAATTAATGAATGGTATGTGTTAGAGCATGTGAAAACATCATGAGGTATGTAATGTATGTATGGCCGAATGTATGTCATGTGTAAAGTCATGATTTTTATGTGTTTTCATGGAAATTGATGGTATGGTGGTATTATACATCATGAAATTGGCCTAAATAAATGATAAAATTGATAAAAAGAATTAATGTGAATAAATTGGTATGTGGGCCGTATGCATGTATGTATGTATGCATGTGTACCATGATGAGATAATAAGTTTACATGACATGTGATGATGTAATGATGATAATCACATGTGAAATGATGAAATGGTATGAAAAAGAATAAAATATTATGATGATATACCATGAAAAAAATAAGTATATTATATTAATAAGGTGAAAAATAAAATAATATTACCCTATGTAGTGATCTGGTAGTTAAGTTTAGTTCAGGATATGTTGGCATGTCATAGGGACATAAGACCGCGGGTGTTAGCATAGCGTCTCACTTTTTAGTAGGCCAATGATGGTCCTACTTCTGTATCTGAATATCTGAATATCTGAAATTGTATTGTTCTGTATTAAAAGACAGTGGTGGTCTCACAGGACTCCGCTGGTATTTCTGTGTGAACTTCTGGAGTTCACGTCTCATTTATCCTGTATATAGAGTATGCCCGTGTGTTACAGGGGCATAATTATAAAAATAAGATTAAAATGGATAAAATGTGATTAAAATAATATTTATGTGGAAAAATGACATAAATATTATTATATAAAAAGTTTGAGGGCAAAATTGTAATTTTGTGCATATGTGTGTTAAGGATGATTAATAAGGGTAAAAATATAAATAAATGGTTAAATATGAAAATTGGCTACTTTATATGGGTAAAAATGTAATTTGGCATGAAAATAATAATTGGAGGGTAAAACTGTAATTTGGCATATAAATTAATGATAAAATTATAATGTTAGTAAAACTAATTAAAATAGTGGCATAATTGTAATATTATTGAAATTAAAATGAATTAGTGGCAATATGGTAATATTAGTGAAATTAAAGTGAACCAATGGCATACATGTAAAATTGGTGAAGTGTAAATGAAATATTGCCTTAAGTTAAGAATAAATTGATAAATGAGATTATTTATATGCATTAATTGTGTACTTGCCTAATTGTGTGTTTTAAAGATGATTAAATAAAATATTGCATGAATAATTGATAATTAAATCAATTATGTTTAATTATGATTATTTAAATGATATTATTTATTGAATATCATTCATGCATGAAAAATTAAATTAAGTGGAAATTTATGAAATTGCAATCACTACTGGGCATATTTAATGCTTAGTACGTAGTTTTATTTGACTGAGTGTAGGTACTCCGTAAGAGTTTTAGAGCAGTGCATACCTCACACTTTGGAAGTGGTATGGAAGAAAGTTATTGGAATATTTAAGTATATTAAGAAGTTTGGCATGTATGTGTCTTATAATATTACTACTTTTGGGTTTTGGACTGTAATAGATTTTATAACTGTCTCTAATATATTGTGATTGACATACTTAATAATTGGTAGAAATTAAGTTAATACAATTGGTAAAGAAAAATATAGGTTTTCAAGTTAAAAGAAAACTGACTAAATGAATAGTCACTTAGACAGTTATAGGTTAATCGGCATAATTAATAGTGAATTAAAAATAGTAAATATTAAGTTTAATAATTAATTAATAAATATTAATAGACTTAAGTAAGTTGACTATTCATACAATATTATACATACGGTACTATTCATACATACGATACTATTCATATATACTGTACTATTCACGTATACGGTACTATTCAAAAAAAAATTACCGGTTTTAATTTATTGTCTATTTAATAACCTGAATAGTTTAATTAGGTTATCTGGATTAAAAGGAACAGCAATTTAATCGGATAAGTAAAGTATTAGAGGATATGTTAGTTCAGTGCGGTGGCATCCGGTATCCGTATCATATACGGGTATGAGGTGTCACAAGTAGTGGTATCAGAGCTACGGTTTAGGTGGTTTTAAGATCGAAGTGGGTCAATGGGAATAGTATAAGTACATGTACATGCCAATTAATTTTTGGACAGCATAGTTATGTGAGGCTAATGTATGCTTTCTTTTTGTGTTAGATCGTGAATATGGCTTCAAATGAAGGTCGTTGTGATAGTGATGTGGAGAGTTCTGCATCAGTTAGTATGAGTCGATCGAGGTCGCCTTGTCATTAGGCTACTCCGTCTATTGTTCCTCCTCCTCAGCAGCAGCCTGAGTTCATGAACATGATGGCAAATTTCTACCAGTTTATGCAATCGCAGCAACAACCTCAAGGTCTTGTACAACAGCTAGCTCCACCTAGACGGAGACCTATTCTAGAACAGATTAAGAGGCTAAGAGCTGAAGATTTCTACGGTCGAGATCCTTTGACTCCAGTCCAGGCGGAGGAGTGGATTTTTAAGTTAAAGAGGATGTTCGAGACCACTTAGAGTCCGCCGGATGAGATGCTTCAGGGAGCAGTGGCTCTGCTTCAGGGTCTTGCTTATACGTGGTGGAGTTCAGTTCGTAAACACACTCCAGCGGATCAGGTTACTTGGGGGTTCTTTCAGACTCAGTTTGAGAAGAAATACATCGGGTCTGAGTATAAATCTGCTATGCAAGATGCCTTTTGGAGGCTCAGACAGGGGAACAAGTCAGTTGCTGAGTATGAGCGAGAATTCGAGCGGCTTTGTGCCTATCTGGATGATGAGTCCATGACTGGGCAGAAGTTATGCCACATATTTGAAAGAGGTCTGAATAATAAAATCAGATTGGCTTTGGGTTCTCAGAGGCATATAGATATGAGGTCCTTGGTTGAAGAAGCCCTTAGAGCAGAGACTATTATTTCAGAGGAGGCTGATAGACAGTCCCGGTTCAAGTAAAAGAGGAAATCAGGTCAGTTTTCTATTGTAGCTGGTCAGAGTAAGAAGTTTAGAGGGCCTCCTCATTCGCAGAGCCGTGCATCAGCAGCACCTGTTACTATTCGGAAGAACCCAGTCGGCAGCAGTGCCCCAGTCACATTAGTAGCCAGTGCCCAGGAGTAGAGTACGAGATCCAGTTCCACAGTGCCCTCATTGTAAGAAGTTTCATCTGGGCGAGTGCAGATTAATGAACAGGGCTTGTTTCAGATGTGGGTCCCGGGAACATCAGATCAGAGATTGTCCTGAGGCCCAGCCGCCCACTGCAGCATCACCAGCTTTGGGTGGGGGGTCAGTCCCTCAGAGAGGACGTGGTAGGGGAGCAGCTCCTCCACAGGTAGTTTCAGGCCCCTCAGTACGGCCACCTCAGGGTCGTACCACTTGACATGCATATGCTGTTAGAGCCCGTGAATAGGATGATGCTCCAGACTTCATTGTTGGTAAATTCTCATTGCTTTCTCATTCAGTTTATGCTTTGATTGATCCTGGTTCTACGCATTCCTATATTAGTACTACGGTTGCTCAGGATAAGGGATTGCATGATAATCAGTTAGAACAGAATATTTTAGTGAGTAATCCTTTGGGGCATAGTGTAGTAGTCAGCAAAGTATATCGAGATAGTCCGGTTAGTGCTCAGAGTTTTGTGTTTTTTTCTAATTTGATTGACCTTCCGTTCCAAGAGTTTGATGTGATTTTGGGTATGGACTAGTTATCCACTCACCATGCCACTGTTGACTGTAAGAGGAAACGAGTGACTTTAAGAACTGCAGACGATCAGGAGATTGTCATCGTGGGTGAGAGATTAGATTTTTTTTTCTGATGTGATTTCAGCTACTGTAGCTAAGAGACTTATCAGAAAAGGGTGTGTAGCCTACTTGTGCTATGCAATGGAGACTAAAACTGATGAACTTAAGGCTTCAGATGTGCCCACTGTTCAAGAGTTTCAGGATGTTTTTCCTGAAGAACTTTCAGATCTGCCACCTGATAGAGAGTTAGAGTTTACTATTGACTTAGTACCTGGTACTGCACCTATCTCTATTGCTCCTTACAGAATGGCGCCTTCAGAACTCAGAGAATTGAAAGTTCAGTTGCAAGAATTATTTGATAAAGGATTCATCAGACCGAGTGTTTCACCTTGGGGAGCTCCGGTCCTCTTTGTGAAAAAAGAAGGATGGATCACTTCGGTTGTGCATCGACTACAGACAGTTGAATAAAGCCACCATCAAGAACAAGTATCCATTACCTTGTATTGATGATTTGTTTGATCAGTTGAAAGGTGCGGGCGTGTTTTCCAAAATTGATTTAAGATCTGGCTACCATCAGTTAAAGATTAAAGAGTTAGATGTGGCTAAGACAGCTTTTCACACCAGATATGGTCATTACGAGTTCATGGTCATGCCTTTTGGATTGACAAATGCTCCTGCAGCTTTTATAGATCTGATGAATAGGGTTTTCCACCCTTACTTGGATCAGTTTATGGTTGTTTTTATTGATGATATTTTGGTGTATTTGAGGACTCCAGAGGAGCATGATGTGCATTTAAGGATTGTTCTGCAGACTCTGAGAGATAAGCAGCTTTATGCCAAGTTCAGTAAATGTGAATTCTGGATGGATGAGGTATCTTTTTTGGGTCATGTAGTATCAACAGATGGTATTAAAGTTGATCCTAAAAAGATTGAAGCGATCCTTCAGTGGAAGCCACCCAGGACTGTTACCGAGGTTAGGAGTTTTCTTGGCTTGGCCAGTTATTACAGAAGGTTCGTCAAGGGTTTCTCTTCGATTGCATCTCCTTTAACCAAGTTATTGCAAAATAATGTCAAGTTTGAATGGTCAGATAAATATCAGGAGAGCTTTGAGAAGCTTAAGTGTATGCTAATTGAAGCTCTAGTGTTAGTGCAACTTGAATCTGATAAGGATTTTGTGGTCTTCAGTGATGCTTCCAGAAATGGATTGGATTGTGTATTGATGCAATAAGGCAAGGTGATTGCTTATGCCTCCCGACAGCTTAAGATACATGAGAAGAATTACCCTACTCATGATCTTGAGTTGACAGCAATTGTATTTGCATTGAAAATCTGGAGACATTATCTCTATGGTGAGAAATGCTACATCTACATTGATCACAAGAGTCTGAAGTATTTGCTTACTCAGAAGGAGCTTAACTTGAGGCAGAGACGATGGCTTGAATTGATCAAAGACTATGAGTGCGTCATCGACTATCATCCTGGTAAAGCTAACATTATAGCTGATGCTCTCAGTAGAAAGTTCATGGCTTCTCTACGAGCTATGAATGTTACTCTGGACTTATTAGATGATGGAGCTTTGATTGCAGAAATGCAAGTTAAGCCAGATTTTCTCCAACAAGTAAAAGATGCTCAAAAGCAAGATGATCGGTTGTCTACCATTATATCTCAGGTGAAAGATGGCCATGTCATTGATTATTCATTGGGTTCAGATGGTGGATTATATTACAAACAGAGATTGTGTGTTCCTAATCAAGCTGATCTGAGAAAGGATATTTTATTAGAAGCTCATCACAGCAGTTTCGCTATGCATCCTGGTTGTAACAAGATGTATCAGGATTTGAAGATGCTCTATTGGTGGCCAGGCATGAAACGTGAAGTGACAGAATTTGTGGGTAAGTGTCTGATTTATCAGCAAGTCAAGGCAGAACATCAAGTTCCTTCGGGTTTGCTTCAACCTATTGTCATTCCTGAATGGAAATGGGACAGGATAACCATGGATTTTGTGTCGGGGTTTCCTCTCTCGAGAAAGAAACATGATGCAGTTTGGGTAATTATTGATTGGCTCACTAAATCAGCTCACTTCCTGCCTATCAGAATGGATTATTCGTTGTCCAAGCTGCCAGAGTTGTACATTAGTGAGATTGTAAGATTGCATGGAATTCCTTCCTCCATCATTTCAAATCGTGATCCGAGATTCACTTCTCAGTTTTGGAAGAAACTTCAGGAAGCTTTGGGAACCAGATTACATTTTAGCACAGTTTTCCACCCTCAGACTGATGGACAATCTGAGCGTGTGATTAAGATTCTGGAAGATATGTTAAAGATGTTGCATCCTTGAGTTTGGTAACCGTTGGGATCGACACTTGCCTTTAGCAGAATTCGCCTATAATAACAATCATCAGACTAGTATCAAGATGGCTCCTTATGAAACTTTGTATGGTAGAAAGTGTAGAACTCCTCTTTGTTGGACAAAGCTCAGTGAGAGCAAGATTGTGGGTTCGGATCTGATTAGAGAAACGAAAGAAAAGGTTCAAGTGATTAAAGACAGACTAAAAGAATCCATGGATCGACAGAAGTCCTATGCAGATCCAAAGAGGAAAGATAGAGAGTTTCAAGTGGAAGATAAAGTATTTCTGAAAGTTCCTCCATGGAAAAAGATCTTGAGATTTGGAAATAAAGACAAGCTGAGTTCGAGATTCATTGGCCCGTATGAGATTATTCAGCGGGTTGGACCAGTAGCTTACCGATTGAAGCTTCCACAAGAGTTAGAGAAGATTCACGACGTCTTTCACGTCTCTATGCTTCGAAGGTACCGTTCAGACCCCAGTCATGTTATCAGGCCTGAAAAAGTTCGAGTCCAGCCGGATATGACTTATGAAAAATATCCAGTGAAGATTTTAGCTAGAGAAATGAAGCAGCTCATAAACAAACAGATTCCACTGGTGAAGATTCTCTGGAATCACCACAATGTTGAAGAAGTAACGTGGGAACCAGAAGAGACTATGAGACAACAATATCCTCAGCTTTTCAATTCAGGTAAATTTCGAGTACGAAATTTTTAATTAGTAGGGGAGATTGTAATAGCCCCAATACCGGATTAGTCGTAAATAATATTTTTCTATAGTGAATAGTATTTTCAGGGTGAATAGTACTTTTCGGAGTCAAAAATATTTTATTAGACCATTGGATAGAGCTCTTCAATACGAGTCCGTAGGCAAAAATTTCGTGTCAATCGGAGGTCAAACTAGTCCAGAATGGCTGAAACAGTAAACAAAAATATTTATTTCGGTCAAAAAGTGGGCCCAGGTAGGACCCACTGAAAAGTAAAAAGTAGGCCCATGTGGGACCCACTGAAAAGTAAAAGTAACCTCAAGTGAGACCCACTGAATAGTAAATCTGGGACCATGTTGACATCAGCAATGTCATGATGATGAATAGTAACTGTGTCACCTAAAGTATAACATCATCATTTAGTGTGGTCCCATTGAATAGTGACAGCATCTTTGACTGGTCTTTGAATAGTAACTGTGGGTCCGTGAATAGTAACTGTGGGCCCACAAAATAGTGACTCCGGGATGAATAGTACCCGAAAATATTTTTTTTACCATCAGAAAGAGAATAAAAAATGTAGTATAATGGTGTTATTTTGGTGTAAAAATGAGATCAAATAGGCTTCCGAATTTCAGTCTGAAGTTTCTCTAGTTCGGTTCAATTGAACCAAGATTTGACTGAAATTTGTCCGAATTTTTATAAATATTTAGAGTGGATAAAATGGTCTACTGTAAGAGGATAAAGGCTTAGAATAATTTTTAGAAATTTTTGACAGCATTAGAATTGTATTTTATGGCAAAACCGGATTGAAACGAATTGGACCGATTTAAGTGAATCGGACCCCAAACGGACTCTAATTGAGCTGAAATTTTATAGGGAGACTAATTTTAATATTCTAAGAATGATGGAAGTGTTTTGGAGTGAAAAATAATCTGGGAACATTTAATTTCACTAAAACAGTGGAAAATAACCCAAAAAATGAAAATCGGACCAAATCGGCTCAACCACTTTGGTTGGACCTGGTTGGGTCCGATTGGACCCATATAAAAGCCTTCAAAAATCTGGAAATCCCCTTGGATTCCATTTTTTTTCAGCCTTCTCTTCTTCCTCTCTTGGCCGAATGATTTTTCCTCTCTTTCTCACCATTTTTCTTTCAATTTTTCTCCATCTCACCTCAAGATAAAACCTTTCTAACATAATACAGCCCCTCTAGAATCCATTGGTGGTCTCATAATTTCATTTGGAGAAGTAAAAGTTGGTGAAATCTAGACTTGAAGTTTAGGTTTAAAATTGAGGTAAGTGATTTAAGTGATTTTAATTTGGTTTTAAGGTTCCTAAGGGTACTATAGGATCTTAATAAGACGTTTATGAAGTTTTATTTTTGAAAGGAAGCTTGGATTTGATTAAATCTTAATTTTTGTGTTTGGACATAATTATGTCCAATAGGTGAAGGAACCTCTAAGCAAGCTAAGGGTAAGGAAAAGGATAATTGAGAAGTATAATATACGGATTTGAGGTTTGTGATTGCAAATTCTATTTAATTCCATGGTAAAAATATGGATTTATGTTATGTTTGTGAAGAAAGTATGTGATTTATGCATGTTTAATTGAAATTAGCATGATATTCATGCTTAGGGATGTTAAAAATAATGGTATGGATGATTAAATTGAAGAAATAAATTTTGTGTGAAAAGTTACTTCTTTGGCCGAATGTAATCCATGTGATTTTCATGTGTTTTCATGATGTTTTATGTATATCTATGACAGATCTATGTTATTTGGCTTGTGAATTAATGAATGGTATGTATTAGAGCATGTGAAAATATCATGAGGTATGTGATATATGTATGGCCGAATGTATGTCATGTGTAAAGTCATGATTTTTATGTGTTTTCATGGAAATTAAAGGTATTGTGATGTTATACATCATGAAATTGGCCTAAATAAATGATAAAATTGATAAAAATAATTAATGTGAATAAATTGGTATGTGGGCCGTATGCATGTATGTATGTATGCATGTGTACCATGACGAGTTAATAAGTTTACATGACATGTGATGATGTAATGATGATAATGACATGTGAAATGATGAAATGGTATGAAAAATAATAAAATATTATGATGATATACCATGAAAAAAATAAGTATATTATATTAATAAGGTGAAAAATAAAATAATATTGCCCTATGTAGTGATCTGGTAGTCAAGTCTAATTCAGCATATGTTGGCATGCCATAGGGACATAAGACCGCGGGTGTGAGTATGGCATCTCACTTTTTAGTAGGCAAATGATGATCCTATTTCTGTATCTGAATATCTGTATCTGAAATTGTACTGTTCTGTATTAAAAGACAGTGGTGGTCCCACAGAACATCGCTGGTATTTCTGTATGAACTTCTAGAGTTCACGTCTCGTTTATTCTGTATATAGAGTCTATCCGTGTGTTACAGGAGCATAATTGTAAAAATAAGATTAAAATGTGATTAAAATAATATTTATGTGGAAAAAGGACATAAATATTATTATATAAAAAGGTTGAGGGCAAAATTATAATTTTCTGCATATGTGTGTTAAGGATGATTAAAAAGGGTAAAAATATAAATAAATGGTTAAATATGAAAATTGGCCACTTTATATGGGTAAAAATGTAATTTGGCATGAAAATAATAATTGGAGAGTAAAACTGTAATTTGGCATATAAATTAATGATAAAATTATAATGTTAGTAAAACAAATTAAAATAGTGGCATAATTGTAATATTATTGAAATTAAAATGAATTAGTGGCAATATGGTAATATTAGTGAAATGAAAGTGAACCAATGGCATACATGTAAAATTGGTGAAGTGTAAATGAAATATTGCCTTAAGTTAAGGATAAATTGGTAAATGAGATTATTTATATGCATTAATTGCGTAATTACCTAATTGTGTGTTTTAAAGATGATTAAATAAAATATTGCATGAATAATTGATAATTAAATCAATTATATTTAATTATGAATATTTAAATGATATTATTTATTGAATATCATTCATGCATGAAAAATTAAATTAAGTGAAAATTTATGGAATTGCAATCACCACTGGGCATATTTAATGCTCAGCACGTAGTTTTATTTGACTGCGTGTAGGTACTCCATGAGAGTTTTGGAGCAGTGCATACCTCACACTTTGGAAGTGGTATGGAAGAAAGTTATTGGAATATTTAAGTATATTAAGAAGTTTGGCATGTATGTGTCTTATAATATTATTACTTTTGGGTTTTGGACTGTAATAAATTTTATAATTGTCTCTAGTATATTGTGATTGACATACTTAATAATTGGCATAAATTAAGTTAATACAATCGGTAAAAAAAAAAAAAGGTTTTCAAGTTAAAAGAAAAATAACTAAATGAATAGTCACGTAGACAGTTATAGGTCAATCGGCATAGTTAATAGTGAATTAAAAATAGTAAATATTAAGTTTGATAATTAATTAATAAGTATTAATAGACTTAAGTAAGTTGAATATCCATATAGTACTATTCATACAGTATTATACATACGGTACTATTCGTACATACGATACTATTCATATATACTGTACTATTCACGTATACGGTACTATTCAAAAAAAATTTACCGGTTTTAATTTATTGTATATTTAACAACCTGAATAGTTTAATTAGGTTATCTGGATTAAAAGGAACAATAATTTAATCGGATAAGTAAAGTATTAGAGGATATGCTAGTTCAGTGTTATAGTATCCGGTATCCGTATCACATACGGGTATAGGGCGCTACACTTTCCATATTTGTAGGATTCCCGGACTGATATATATTTTTTGGGTCCATTCGAGAAGTCATGGGCGCATCCCGACTCCAACATCTCACACTCGCACATGACTGAACGATTTTCAGTTGAGTTCTCCAGTTATACAGGCAGATAGACAGTGTGACCAGCATACATCGAGAGTACTAGTGCTATACACCTGTTAGGGATATATAGCGTCTCGAAAAGACGAGATCCTCTTATACACGTATGCCAAACCCTAGATCGCCTTCTCACATTCATTGTTTTAACTCATGATCTCATAAAACAATTTTCGTATTCACTATTATGTCTCTACTCATAGAAACTATAATAGGCATGTCGGTGAACCACGTAACAATTGAATGTGATCAAAAGGCTATCTTTCCCTCTTACTATATGCCATCCATCAAGATTCAGCTTTCTTTTCTAGTCAGGTCCGCCAGGCCCAAATTATCCCATGGCCTCCTGGAGACTAACTAAGCTAGCCACGCTGAACCATACTTCAGGAATAAGTTAAGGGTTCTAAGGGTCGAAAAATAGTAGGGTCTTACAATAGGGAAAGTTGAGATCAATAATATTGACTTCCCATTCCTTGGTCACATAAGCACACATGGTATAAAACATGTGTTATGGTAGTTACATATAACTTACCATCGGACTTCATACAATACTTATTTGGATCTCAATCCAAAGCATACAACTTTATGTATGTCTTTATCTCGCACCTTAACAAGATAAATCTTGTATTTTCTGTAAGACGACACTTTTATTTTGAACAGGCTCTCGAATAATCTCATATGTTCAAAATTTGCCTCATCTTAGTCTTTGCCAACTCATTAACAAAACTAAGGTAAATACCCTTGTGAGTGGGCTACTTTTCTGTCTGACATGCTCAATTACAAATAAATAACAGTAAATATTTACACATAAACATTCACACTCATGTATGCCAATAATGAATTTTGGTTATTATTCACAAATAATAGCATTAAGGCATTATAAAAAATATATAACAGTACCGATTCAATTCTACACAAAACTCGAGATCTAATGTGTTTCTCAAAGCACATCTCTCGTTATAGGTTTACTCAACAGATCTGCATGCGTAGAAACGTACTGTGAGTTCACTTCTCCTTATGCAATAATACTTCTCATATATTAATACTCAATGTCGATATGCTTAGCTTTACTATAAGTTATCAACGACTGACTGTCACTATAGATTGTTACTGGTACCTCTGAGGCAGTTACTCTTAAATGGCTCACAAACCATTTTAGCCAAACTGTCTTTTGTACTACAGCTGACGAAGCGACAAATTCAGCTTCCATTGTTGATAGGGCTACACAGGTTTGTTTCTTGCTACTCCATGAGATGACACCCTTGCCAAGCAAGAATAAAAAACCTAAAGTGGATTTGCTTTAATCCATATCTCCTGCCCAAATAACATCTCTGCATTCTCTTAATTGCAGATCCTTGCCTCAAAAATAGAGAGAATAATCAGCTGTACTTTTGAGGTATTTAAATATCATTTCAACTGCTTTCCAATGTACTTTGCCTAGGTTAAATTGATATCTGCTTACTATGCCCACTACATAGCATATATCGTATCTTGTATGCAATATTGCATACATAAGATTACCTACAGCACTGGCATATGGAACATTCCTCATATGTTCCATCTCTTTCGGCATCTTAGGACATATCTCTTTACTGAGAAACTGATTCTTAGCAACAGGGGTATCAATGGACTTGTAGTTTTACATATTAAATCATTCAATGTCTTTGTTGATATATTTCTCTTAAGAAAAGAACAACAACCTTCTCAAATGATCTCTTGAAATCTTAACTTCAAGAATGTAATATGCTAGACCCATATCAAAGTTGGACAATAACTATTCTTTGATTTCATTTACGTACCTTTTGTCATTTTCAGCTATTAGTATGTCGTCTACATATAATGTTAAAATGACAAAATTACTTTTAGAGCTTTTGTTATAAACACAATGGTCATGATCAATCATGTTGACCCATTCGACATGATTGTCTCATAAAATCTTAAATACCATTGTCTTGAAGACTGCTTGAGGCCATAGATTGATCTCTTCAATCTGCAAACCATATGTTCGCTGCCTATTTCAATGAAACCTACAGGTTGTTCCATCCAATTCTCCATTGAGAAAAGCAATCTTCACATCCATTTGATATAGCTTTAGGTCTAAACTTGCCACTATGGCCAGAATTAACCTTATGGACATAAATCTTACAATAGGTGAGAAAGACTCCTCATAGTCAATCTCTTTCTATTGTGTGAACCCCTTGGCGACTAGTCTAGTTTTATATCTTTCGATACTTTTTCCAGCCTATCGCTTTACTTTGACAATCCATTTATTCCCAATTGGTGTCCTTTTAGTAAATCAACCAGTTTTCAAACATGATTTGATTTCATAGATGTCATTTATTCTTCCACTGCTTTAATCCACTTTCCTTAGATGGGCATGGAAGAGCCTCTCGAATATTTTTAGGCTTTTCCTCATCTTGTGGGGCAACTAAAAGGACTTTGTTCGAGCCTTAGATCTCAAATCGTCAGCGTGGAACACTTTTTCTTTTAGATTTTTGTAGTTCTGAATCTTGATAAACATGTCTCATTTATTCATTGTAATTTAAAATGCTCCCACTGGAACCATATTCCCTTACTCCCACTGGAGTTAGGAATACCATATTCTTTACTCCCACTGGAGTCAAGAATACTCCCATTTAAATCAGGATCTCGAACATCCGGATCATTTGGAGGACGAAAGCCTTAGCCTTTTTCCTCTAATTTCCTCCCACTCGGATGGAGTGATCTTGATAGTTCCTTTTTCTGAGATTAATAGAAAACAAAATCTTAATTCACCCTGCCCAACTTTAAAAATTTATTCTCTAAAAATATGATGACTCGTGATCTGAATTCTGTCACAGTGCCATTTTCTTGCTCACCCATGAAAATGTATCCTTTTGATACTTCAGAATATCTCACATAGATACTCTTTATATCTCTTGGTTCCAATTAACCAATTTTACATGAGGTATCATGGACGTAAGCAGCACAACCCTAAGGTCGTAAATGGCTTAGGTCAACTTGTCGACCAGTTCACAACTCATAAGTTATAGATGTGACAGAGATAGAAGGCACTTGATTTAAAAACATATGTGGCAATTATTAAATTATCTCCCCGATAGGAGATTGGTAAATCTGCTTTTGCCATCATAGATCTAACCATATCTAGGAGAGTCCTATTTCTCCTTTTCGCAACATCGTTTTGTTGTGAATTTCTAGAATGAACAACTGATGTTCAATCCCTTTTTCATCACATAAAGCTTTAGATTCATATGAAAGATTTTCTTGATCTCGGTCAGTTCTCAAAGCTTTAATCCTTATGTCTAATTGATTTTCAACTAAGTTCATAAAAGTCTTGAAGCAACACAATACTTCTGGCTAGTGAGCAATCAAATTGAAATGACCATACCTAGTATAGTCATCTATAAAAGGTGATAAAATAGTAGGCCCCATGCCTTGCCCTCACATTCATTTGACCACATTCACCAGAATGAACTAACTGCAATAGAAATTTGGCTCTAGTTCCTTTATCGAATGATTTTCTAATTATTTTCCTTTTTAGGTAATTCTTGCATATAAGCAATTCAACCTCATTTGAATTGTCTGTTAAACCTACATGGCTAACCGACTCCTTCGGTCTAACCCGATTTGGTTTAATTCTAGAATGCCATATTTTCGCATTGTTCTCATAACTATGTAAAGAGGAAGTAATTAAAGAAAAAGACTTATTTTCTTCAAATAGTCATAGTACACATCCATAACAATGAAATCATTCAGCATTTAACCAGAATTATTATAATCATCATTTAAGTATAAGCATATACTGTTATCCTCAAAACATAAATTGAAAATAAATTTCAATAAAATAAGAATAGAAACAGAACTCATAACAAAGGTATCTTGATCCCTTATTACATGATCTTTTCCTCTTGAATCTATCACTCACAAAAAATAAAATTCTGAGCTGGATACACAAATTTCACTCACTCTTGAGTCAAAATATTATATCTGTTTGGGCACAGTGCAACCTATTGCATAGTGACCTTTCCGTTGGCAATTAAAACATTTCACTCTTGAAACGTTTACCATCTTTTTGCCTTTGGACCTCTTAAAATTCAATTATTTCTTTGCTTTTTAGGGCTATTGAGCCTTTTTCCTTATCCTACTTTTGAAGCTTCTTATCTTGTTCTAGTTAGAACTCATTTCACAAGAATAATACTGTGCCATATGCACAATGACATTAACCTTAATTAGTGCCAAATAGTCCTATTCAAGTTTCAAATGACAAGCGATATCCTCAAATATCTCAATGCTTGTCCGTTTGAGTTAGTTGCATCTTTATGTGCTCCTAATTTTTGGGTAAGGAACGGATAACAGCTAGAACCTGTTGCTCATCAGTCAACTTATGACCAACCTCACTAAGCTTACTAATCATTTTCATCTCTCATAGATGTTTTCGCATCGAACAATCAGACTTTTTCTGATAAGTCTCAAATTTAATCACTAATGATCAAAAAACTTAGTTAGAGACACACCTCTAAAATTTTCTCGCAAAGCGATTCACGGATCCATTGCATTTTGATACTTGTTGAACTACTTAGTGATATCATCTATTGCACTTAGCAAGATGACACAAGCAGTGAAATTCTTCTTTTTCTATGCCATATAGGCATTACGGTCTCGCCTATACTGTGATGTAGTGCAGTTCTTAGGTTCAGCCATAATCGAACTGAAGAGTCCAAGAGCCTCTTGCTCTTCAAGCACACACTGGATTTTCATACTCCAGATTTCACAATCGTCACCATTCATCTTAATATTTTTATTAAGTTTTTGCAAAAATTGAATTGGAAGTAGTATTCATTAAGATCCTCTGATCTCAAATGGAACAAAAATGCACAATTTTAAAGGAGATAAGGCAATACATGCTATTTACTACGCATCTGAAATAATAACCCAGTAAAGTTTTCTATCAGGCTTCAATTCGAAAAAGCTACTAATAGTATCCAATTACCCTCTGAGTTCTAATGTCCAATCTTACAAGTCAAAATTTCATGCATAGTGAATCTGAATTATTAGAGTATTAAGTTCTCAAACTTAAGAGGAGAATATTATTGGTTTAAATTTATTAAGCCTCTACTTAATAATCATGCAATTATTTTACTCATAAAATATTACAAGGCAATTAACAATAAAATAAACACATTTATTATAAAATTAAATGCCATCATAATAAATAAACGTATTGATTCACCCAATAAATAAAATCCAATAACTCAAAATAAGACACACGTGTCAAACAACAATAGGAAACATAAATCCCATTTAATAAAATTAAACGCTAACTAAAATTGACACTCATGTCTACTAATCTAGAAGTTTAGATTTTCGCAAAATCTTTCTTGAGACAGGGGCTAATTTTTTTACCATCTTCTTTAATTCATCAGGTAACTTATAAGTTCATTGATAAAGCCATAGACGATTCACACTACATCAACTTCTCAATTTCATCACAGATATAGTGTTGCTTCTCAACACTCCTCTTTTAGCAACTCTAGCTAAAAAGTGGATGGTAGAATTTCTATAAATTCTATCTCCAATGTACCAGGTAGTTTTCAATAACTCCCTGAGTTCTGGATGATATACAAATGAGTCAGTCAACACTTTGATCAGGACTCTATCAGCCTTTCCCATACTTAAACCACCTAACCAAATGCACTTCTACATTTCTTCATGCATAAACATTATGTGATGCACTATTGCATCAATGTCATCAGCTTGGATCTTCCTTCGCATTCTTATGTTGCTTACTAAATGCACTTTTGCATTTTTTTAAAGCAATCCCAAATGGAGTGCGAGAAACCACAGGAGTCCTTATCATCACCATTTTTGTAATACATCACAGAAATAAAAAAAAGTAGTTAATACATTCATGTATAAATACATATAATTGAAACACAATTCAATCAACAATAAGGACAGATCCTCAAAATTTTTTAAAAAATATTTTTTAAAATTAATTAAAGGCAAAAAACACATTTTCCACAATTTTATAATATTTTTAATAATTTAAAAATAAGAATTGATTTTCTGGTCATTAAAATTTTTTTGAAAAATAACAAAAAAATTAGAAATATTTTAAAAATGGTTATGTAAAAAATTAGAGCTGATTCGGTGGTCGGAGACGGTCTCATGCGCTAACACGTGCAGCCAGAGGGAGGAGTGACGTGCCTTACGCACTCCTCCCCCTGTCCTGCCACGTGTCACACCCATACCGTGCCACGTGTCGGACTTTGATAGGTCCACATGGCAGAAGGTGGACACGTCATCGCCACGTGGCACGACACCTGTCTGCTACATGGCAACACCCTATTGGGCCACGTGACAACAGTGACACGTCACTGTGCTGACATGGCTTGACATGTGGCATGATGTCATTCGTCCACGTGTCACCCCTGACTGGTCCACGTGTTGCCACATGGTGCCTCTAGACACATCATCGCCACGTGGCTAAAACTGGGTCAGCCACGTGGCAGAATCCTATTGGGCTACGTGTCCACAGTGATGCATCACTGTGGACCTGTGTTTGCGGGCGTGTGGGCCACCGCCCACGCGTACACACCCAACATCTTGCGGCACATGCATGCCACTCCCCGCCTTCCCGGCGAATTCTGAACTCCAAATTTTGGCTGGTGGGGGGTTTTTGGGGTCTATGATCTTAATGGTATGGTCAAATATTACAAATCTCTAGTCTAGCATTTTGAATACCCGTATTCATCCCCTCAATTTACGGTACACATACACGATTTTAGACCCGAAAAATATATACAAATATATATTTTAATACAAAATAAATATATATCTGGTTCATGCATCCTATATCTACCAATTTTACACATAAAATTTTAAATTCAAATTTTAGCCACATGCTAGGACGCCAAAAATATTGGCTCTGATACTAATGAAGGAATGATAACATGCCACATGCACATATGGAGGTAACAAAATCGGGTAAATTGTTACCTACCTCTTGTAGCGCAGATAAATAGCGGAAGCGTCAATAAGGATCCCTTCTGGCGTCACTGGTCTAGCTGATATCCACAAGCGGGATGACAGCACCTTGATCACAGTCTAAAAGCCACTTGGAGTATAAACGGCAAGGGGTAAAATCGACAGAATTTCGGTATGTGGAAGATTTTCTCTATGTCCTTCCTCAAAGGAAGAACTCCTATTTATAGGCATTCATCTCCCAAACCATAAATGGGAATCATAACTCCCATTAGGGGAGTTACCCCTTTTAATCCCATTTAAAAGGGGAAGTTGTAACTTCCCTTTTGTATTAAGAGGGAAGTTACAACATTAAGGGAATATTAAGGGACATAATCCCTTAATTAAGTGCAAATATGAAACTCTTTCCATATTTGTAGGATTTCCGGACCGATATATATTTTTTGGGTCCATTCGAGAAGTCATGGGCGCATCCCGACTCCAACACAAATTTATTATACTTTGGTACAACAAGACATAACTTTTGGCAAACTACAATCTTCCAACACAGCAAAAAAAAAAATTATTGCAAAAAAATAAATGAATTATTTGCAATATTTGGATTTAATCGAGGGAAGAAAAATAGTGAATTATTGGAAAAAAGAAGAAAAAAAAGTCGAAATTGTGAATCTAATGAACGAAAAAAAAATAAAAAATCATTTATGGAATAGGGTAGATTACGTGAAGATTTTACAAAAAGGTGGCAAATGGGCAGTTTGGGTGGGTTTGAGTTATAAATGGGTTAAAAATATATGGGTCATAAATGGGTCAATATCCAAATGGGTTGGGTGGGTTTGAATCGATCCATTTGACCTTTTTTTTAATGAAAAATAATTATCGATATAATAACGGGATACTAAAAAAATTACTATAAAAATGTTGGCACAAATGGATTAGGTGGCCCAAATGGGTCGGCAGAGATCTAAACGGGTCAAGATGTCGGTTGACTTATAACTGTCCAATTTACTATTTATTTGGTAAAAATTTCGGCAGTATAATGGCTATATATATAACATAGCCTTCTTGCAATTCAAACAATCCACAGTTCACATAAGGGAACAACAACATAATAATTCATAAAACAAGTGGCCATTTTTAAATTTTTAAGCCCATTATGCAATCCTAAATAATTTCACTCACTTTCTAAACTAAATTTCTCTCAAAATTAATTTTATAATTCTTAAAATATATAAATTAGTCTCCCTGCAAAATTTTAGCTCAAACAGAGTCTGTTTTTCGATCTGGTACATTTACATCAGTCCGTTTCGACAATTTTCAGTATTACCGAAAAATTAATTTTTCACTATTAAAAATTTCTAAATATTAATCTAAGTCTATATATACCATTAAAATAATTTTTAGAGGTCTTTTACTATTTTTAGAGGCCTGGTCAAACCTGGTACCCTTTAGAACAGGACGGACTTTGTTTTTTTTTTTTGACCTTTGGTGATCTATTTGAGCTCATTTTTACTTCATATTTTACTCTCGGATTCCTCATGACTAGTATTTTCCGATAGTCAAATAAGATAACTTTTACATTCGGGTGTAATATTTACCGTCGAAAAATACTATTCACGACTAACCCGGTAACTTGGCAATTACAAATCTAACCAACAAAATATGCATACACATTACACAATAATAACAGTTATATATTTGAAAAATCATGTATGTATAACCTATAAAAATAATTATTTTTATAATCATATTACACAAAAAATTATGAAATTATAAATAATATAAATGGATTTTAAATGGATAACAAGCCGATCATATAGTTCATTTTGCTGATCAAATGAGTTAAGTTAAAAAATAATCATTTACTGATCCAACTGAATTTAAATTATATTTTATTAATGAAAAATATTTTTAAAAAGGTAAAATATAATGGTATAAATTTTGACTTGATTATTGATAACTCCAGAGAAATTATAATAGAGTGAGGTCAGTATGGCAGTTGAGCTTGGACTGATCGAGCCAAAGTATTGGGCGATCGGGCTAAACAAGCTTGATTCCTGCAAAAGAGTGAGCCCGGCTTATACCAGAAACTTAAGTTAGTAATGTTTTAGAGATGAAGTGTAGAGAGTAAAGTTCTCTGATTGAATTGTGTTACCTGGGTGCAGAATGACCTGGTATTTATATGGGTGTAAGAATCTACTTGAGTGGTCTACTCTAGTATTAGAGTCGTGATGCAGAGCAGGTGAATGATGGGACAGAACTGTGTGTCAGTGGATCATTAAAGGCTGTGCCTTATCAGTCTAATAAGACATTTTGCAGGCCCTTATCCCTTTGGTTCCTGTGCCTGTCTGCTTATTTACATGCCTTGGAGTGCTGGGCCCAAGCGGCGCTAAGCTTATTGTCTTAAGGGCCTTTGGGCTTTAGCTAAGGCCCAAAAATGATAATATTTTGGGTATTATCATTTGTACCCTCCTGAATGGTCCGATCGGATCGAAAAAAATGATGAAGACCTTTTCGGAGGAAGACCGTAATAATTCAGCCAGTTTAGACCATTTTAATTTTCTCACTTATCTTTATGCGCATCAAAATTGGTTTGCTAAACCTGATGTTTCGCTGTTGTTTTTGATGATGTCATTCTATCTCCTGTTTTAGTTGGTTCATTAATGGGCGACGTTTCATTCGCCGCGCTCATTATGACGATTCCTCACTTCTTGTGTTAATAACGTTCCGTCTTCTCTAGTGCTCCAATCCCACATTACTACGTGGCCGGGCCATTTCAGCTCTTTGGCTTATGAAAGGCTTCTCAATCTATAAATAGGTGGCTTCATTTCCCGTTTCTCTTCAAAGCCCGAGGACTTTGTTTCTTTTTCTTTGTTTTCTCTTTGAAAGCTCTCACCATAGATCTGTTTAGGCATCTAAAAATTTTTGAATCCTTTTTTCTCCGGATACTTCGCCATTTTAGTAAGATGAATGAATTATACTCCCTTCATGGAGGGGGTATGGGCCCCTAATCAGAAGGTTTCTTCATGTCTAATTTTATAGGAACTGAAACAGGGTGCTCTTTGCTTTCAAATCTATACTTTCTTCTCTATTTCATCCCTTTGAGCTTCAAAGAGAGAGTGCCGAGTTGATCGGAATCGGAGAGGAGGGGGAGTACAGACTTGGAGCTGTACTATATGAGTTGGGGATTATGATAGCGTCAGGGCCGATTAGAAATGTTTGGCCTGCTTACTGTCGCATCCCTTTTGATTTCCACTTGTTCAAGCAACTTTTTTTGATAGGAAGAACCGTCATAGGTTCCAAAGAGTATTAGATCCAGTTAGGTGGAGAGTGTCATACCCTTCTTTGAAAAATTAGATAGATGTTTTTCCTTTGGATTGTAATCTTTTCCCTTTGTATACTAGAATTTGTTCAATAAAATGGGATTTTTTCCTCCGTTTTATGCTTTTCTTTTATTTGTAGCCAAGATGCGAACATTAATTAAAGTAGATAATCCTTTATTGATTTCTAAAATTCAATTAGGAATAGTCAAATGGATGATGAGCCTGATCGGATGATCGTGGTTGAGGCAAATATCAGTCGATAACAGGCAGTCATACTAATGATTTCTTGAGTGATCGATCGTTACTTTTACCAATTGTCTTGGGATAATCATCAAGTTTTGGTGAGTAAGTCTATGTACTTAACGGTTTTTCGAAAGTGAATCGTGCTTCGTATGTTTCCATGATCTTTCGATCGGAATACGATGTTTCGTTACTCCCTTTTTCCTTTCGTTCGGATGTTCCAAATGGTATTTAAGTAGGCTTATCTTTAATTTTATCTTTATAACGGGTAAATATCCAAAAGCTTGTTATACTTTGGACAAAAGACAAAAAGAAGTTTTGTGTGAATGGTTAAGAAGTATAAAGTTTTCGGATGGATATGTTTCAAATTTAGCAAGGTGTGTTGACATGAGGAAGTATAAATTATTCGGAATGAAAAGTAATGATTGCTATGTATTCATGCAAAGGCTGATGCCAGTTGCTTTTTGTGAATTATTACCTCAGAAAGTTTGGAAAGCTATAACTGAGTTAAGTTTATTTTTCAAAAATTTGACTTTATCTGAGATAAAGATAGCTGACATGGAAAAATTGGAATTAGAAATTCTAGTAATCCTTTCCAAATTAGAGGGAATTTTTCCTCCCAACTTCTTTGATATTATAGAGCATTTACTAGTATATTTAGCACATGAAGCCAAACTGGCAGGACCCGTTCAATATAGATGGATGTATCCCTTTGAAAGGTAAATCCAAATGGTTGATATATTTATGAACTTATAACTTGTTATTTGTTATTAACTTGAATAACAATTGCCATGTAGATATTTGTATCATTTGAAAAAAAAATGTTAAAAATAAAGCACGAATAGAAGGTTCAATATGCAATCCGTACTTGATTGAAGAAGCAAGTACATTTTGTTCCCATTACTTTGAGCCGCATGTCAGCACAAGATGTCGAAAGGTTCCTCGTAATGATGATGGAGGCCAAACAAGTGCAAATGATGGAAATTTAACTATATTCACATATCCTGGTCGATTACATGGACGTGCAACCAGAAGAATGCTTACATAAGAAGAATTAGGGACTGCATATGGTTACATCTTGCTGAATTGCCAAGAAGTTCAACCATTTATGCAGTAAGAGTAACTGATAGTTTGAAATTGATTATTTATTTAATGCCATCAAGATGGATATGTAACTTATATTGTTGTTGGCTATAGTTTATATGAGGAATGGTTACAGGAACTTATGCCAGAAATAACACAAAATGACATCAATAAGGAAGTCAAAAAGCACTTTTATTTATGATTCAAGACATATATAAGTGTTGACTTCAAATATACGTAAAGGATATATTTTATTCATGACAATATTAAATGGTAATATACAATTACATTCTGTAGGTGTCAAAAAATACAATTGAAAATCATTTCATCTCTGATGTTGCGAAAGGACCATTACGGACTATTAAATCTTACCCGATTTATTTCGTGAATGGATACAAATATCATACGCAATCCATGGTCATAACAAGGAAAATATAAACAGTGGAGTTTGCATTCAGGGTGAATTGATGGATTATTATAGTAAAATTATAGAGATATTGGAAATTGAATACCCCGCTTTGCTAATAAAATATCGTGTGCTATTTAAGTGTGAATAGTTTGATCCAACACTTAATGTCGAAAAAAAGTGTAAAGCAGCTACAACTTGGTTGAGATAAATGAAAGAAGAAGATTTCCTAATTTTGAACCTTTTGTGTTGGCCATACAAGCAATCCAGGTGTATTACCTCCATTTTCCTAGCCTAAGATGAGATAAGATAGATTGGTTGGCAGTTTGCAAGGTAAAACCCAAAGGCATATTTGAAATGAAAGCTACAAGACAAAATAAACGTATTGAAAGCGAAGCCTTTCAGGAAGAGGAAGTGGAGGGTCATGAAATAAATGAAAGCCTGCCATATGAAGATAATGAACCTTTGATCAATATTGATAATGAATTTGTTGATATTGCATCCGACAAGGAATCCAAGTCTACATCTGAATTGGAAAGCGAATTTGATTCTAATTATTCGGAAAATGAAGATGATTGTGGTAATGAATTACATCTAAGTGATGATAGCGAATAATTCCTTGCCCACGTGAGTAAAATTCATAATCTAAATACAATTTATAACTTTATGTTTGATTTAATTCACAAATAACAAAAATTTGTAATATTGACACATATAATCATGAATATGTAATAATCAACTGATGTCTAATTATGTCCGTTTTATATATAAATATAGCTAGATATCATCTTAATTTCATTACCTTATTAGCTATTTATAATCAACTGATGTCTGATTATGTTTATTAAGATTTTCAGGAAAAAATGAATAATAAGAGGAAGACTGCTACTATGCAACCTTTAAGGCTGATGGTGCGTTTATCAATATCCGGAGCTGTGAGTCAAGGGGAGGGATCATCGTCTCTTACGTCTGCACCTCCCCGTATGGGCACGGATTCTTTACCTCGAAGTTATCCATGCCCAACATCTACTGCTGGTACTTCATTGACTGAGGCACCTACTACAAAGACTCCATCTATACCATCTCAGAGATCGCCCGAAATAGTTGAAGGTCCTTTGCCTGGATCAGTTGGTGTGGATGGACGGATATATATTGTCATTGAAGGACAATAGTGAGTTATTCATTTTCGTTTTTATATTTACTATGTAATTCTAAATTTGAACACATTATGACATTATTTGTCCATTAGATTTATCCCATCTGGTCCTTGTTCCCGCTCGATGACTGGTATATGTAAGGAGAGAATTAAATTTAATGGTTTCTTATGAAAGAATATCTCTCAGGAAACAAAAATGTTTTATTTCCAGGAGTTTCAGGTAAATAAAATACTTTACTTATTTTTAATTATTGTATCTTAATTCATATATTATTTAAATTGTAAACGTAGTTTGCAAATACATACATTATGTTTAACATTATTTTTTTTCTTTTTAATGGCTCAGAAACCTTTTTATTAAAATTCTGCTGTTAATCAAATTGTGTACGCTGTATGGGAGAAACGAGCCCGTGTACTTTATAAAGACATGCTTAACAATATGCACGCCAAAGGTGAACGACCACGGTATATAAATGAAGATATTTGGGCAAATTGGATGCAGTACTGGTCGTCAACCGAGGCCCTTTCTATTGCCGATCGGAATTTTACTAATAGGAGGAGAGGACCAGAGGGAGTTAGTGTTTCCTTACACACTGGAGGAATATTGTCCCATCGTGAGCATGTTGACAGATTTGAAAATATTCAAATATCTGACTTTATAAATGCAACTTTTTATTGCAATAAATGCAACTAATTAGTGCATTAAGAATTTTTTTATTGCAATAAATGCAACTATTGATAATAGGCCAAACATTTGATTGAATAAAGGAGGATGGAAAAAATATTGTGTAAGGAGTTTGAAATGGATTTTGATGGTGGATAATAGAAATATAAATGTATTTTTTTGATGCTTAAACAAGTGATTTGCTAAAAATTTAGGGAAAATTATGTCGAAATTTTACTAACCTATATGCAAGTTTTATTGTTGTTAGGAGTTAGAATTGTATTTGGTTGGCATTAAAATAGTAATATATAAGTATTTTTGTGAAATTTATACAGGAGGTTTGCTACAAATTTAGGAAAAATTCCGTCGAAGTTTTATTAACCTATACACAAGTGTTATTGTGTCAGTAGTTAGAAATGTATTTGGTTGGCATTAAAATAGTAATATATATAAGTACTTTTGTGGTTTTTATACAATAGGTTTGTTACAAATTTAAGTAAAATTATGTCCCAATGTTATTAACCTATAAGTTATTTACAGGAATCTAGTATGGGCAGACCACCTTATCCTCATGAGTTATTTTTGTACACACATACGAGAAATTCTTTAAAGTCATCAAGCAGATCTCGAGAATGTGGACCATACTCGGGTATTTTATGATGCAGCTGGCGGTAGGGACCGCCGTGGACGGGTTTTCGATTTGCGTTCTTATACGAATACTTGCTCTTCGCATGCCTCATCATCCTTTACGGCTACGACTAGTAGGCTTGCGGTAACTACTAATGAGGTCATTGAGCTTTGCAGTACAATCGACATATTAATTAGCCGTATTAATAGGTTAGAGGATTTAATTAGCTGAAAATTACCTGATGATAAGAAAGCACCATCGGCTGATCGTCCACATTCACCCCCAGCTTAGTTAGTGTTTTTAATTTGCTCTACTATGTACGTTTATTTGTAGTGTTACTAAATTATATATATATATATATTAATACATTATTAATTATATTTTTATTAAATCTACTTATTTTTAATTAATACTTGTTTCATTATAGTAATTTTGGCAATTATAATTTTAATATTATTTATTATTATATATATTAAAAAAAATCCTTTAAAAAATAGAGACAAAAATTTACTTTCCGACTCTAAAATAGAGACAAAATAAATGTCTGTCTCTAAAATTAGAGATAAAAAATAAATTTCCATTTTGGCTTCTAAAATTAACAACTGCCGAAATAGAGATGGTATCTTTTCGTCTCTGATTTCGTCGTTATTTGGGTTTAGAGACGAAATTCTGTCTCTAAAATGCGATTTTCTTATAGTGCCACAAGAGTGTTGGCCCAAATACAAGAGTTAGAGTTAGACCACCCCATAAACTAATTATTAATTTTTTTAAAAAAAAAAAACTATTATAGAATTTATTTCTTTCAGAAAATTTGGAAAATGTGTTTAGTTATTAAAAATGCAAATTATTTTTTTTAAAAAAAAACTGCAAAATGCGTTCACTTATTAAAAAAATGGAAAACCATTTTTTACTTTGAAAAACTGAAGGTGTGTTCGGTAAAGTTACAAGTTTTTAGTTTTTTATTTTTAAAATTTAAAAATTATTTTTAGTTTTTGTTATTTATTTTTTAGAAACTGTTTTATATATTTAAAAGTTTTATCATATTTTTTAATTTTTTAATTATTTATGTATACTATAATAATAATAATAATAATTTTGGTAGTGGCAGCAGAGGCAGTGTGGTGGTGGCGGTGGTGGTGTGGTAGCGGTCGAGGTAACGACAGTGTGGTTGTGGTGGTAGTGGCGATAGTATAGCGGCGGGGGTGGTGGTGGAGATAGCAGCAGTGTGGTGATAGTGGCAGTGGCGGTCGTGGCTGCGTGGTGGTAGTGGAGACGGCAGCAGTGTGGTGGTGGTGGCGGTATGGTGGTGTAGTTGTAGTGGTGGCAGCGGCAGCGGCGGTGGTAGCAGCGTGGCGGTGGTAGTTAAGGTGACGGTGGTGTGGTAGCGGTCGAGGTAACGGCGGTGTGGTTGTAGTGGTAGTGGCGGCAGTATGGCGACGGTGGTGGTGGTGGAGATAGCAGCAGTGTGGTGATAGTGGCGGTGGCGGCTGCGTGGTGGTGGTGGAGACGGCAGCAGTATAGTGGTGGCAGCGGTATGGTGGTGTGGTTGTAGTGGTGGCGGCAGCGGCGGCAGCAGTGTGGTTGTAATGGTGGAGGCGGTGTGGTTGTGGTGGTAGCAGCGGCGGCAGCGGTGGCGGCAGCGGTAGTGGCATGGTGGCGACCGCGGTAGTGGCAGTGACGGTGGCGGAGGCATGGTGGTGGTAGCGGCGATGGCGGAGGTGTGGTGGTGGCAACAGCAGTGATGGTGGTGACGGCAGCGGCAGTGGCGGTGGCGGAGGCTGAGGCGGGTTGGTGGCAGCGGCGGTGGCGGAGGCGTGGTGGTGGCAGTAGAGGCGGCAATGATGGTAGCGGTGTGCTAATGGTGGGGGTGGCAACGATAATAAGGATAAATTAGCAAAATCCTAAAATCTATATTTTGAAAATTTTTAGTTTCTATTTTAGATGTGAAAATCACTTCTTTAAATTTTTGAAAAAACCGAAACAAAAAAAAATTGCCGAACGAGTTTTCGTTTTATTTTTGAAAAAAAAAAACAAAAAACCGAAAACAAAAACCTCCCCGAACGCACCCTGAATAATGCATGTGTTTACTTGAAAAAAAAAATAATTCTAAAATAATTCTTCTATTTATTTATGAGTCAAAAATTATTTTTTTACATTGTTAGAATTTTCATTTTAATTAAATATTTATAAATAAAATAAATTCAAATAAAACAGAAAATAATTTCAACAAACAAAATTTTTAAGTATTTAAATAAAATGTTAGCAATCAAATTTCTAATTTCTATTGTTACTATAATTAGGGGTGAGCATGGACCGGTTAACCGGTCCATGAGCCCAAAAAAAAATCAGTCCATTAATATCGGTTTTTTCAAAATACTAACCATTAACCAGTCCGTTACTATCGGTTAATCAGTCAATCAGTTTCAGATTTTCGGACCGGTTACCCAACATTTTTCGGTTAACCACTATATTTATAAAATGTATTTATAAATAAAATTAAAATGTTCAAGGTACTTAAAAATTAAATTTTTTTCACTATAATATAACATTATTGTTGTTAAAATAAAAATATTTGGTGGATCTAAGCAAATTTGTTTTTAAAAATTAATATTTAATAAGTAAATAAGTTAACCGGTCCATAATCACTTTTAATTAGATAAATTGTTATACTTACTAATAGCCAATTAAAAAAACTTAAAAACTTTAAAATAATTAGTATAATGAAAAAAAATGTCATAACTTTTTGAATATATTTTGATTTTCATTATTGAAAATTTGATAAATCAAGAAATAATAAAAAATAATAAATATGGACATATTAAATAATTAATAAATTAACTATTTGGTTTCGGTTTGGTTAACCGGTCACTTGAGTCAAAAACCATTAAACAGTCCATTAATATCGATTTTTGCAAAACACTAACCATTAACCAGTTCATTACAATCGGTTAACCAGTTCATCGGTTCGGTTTCGAATTTTTTTTTTGGGTTAACCAAGTCCATCGGTTTTTGTGCTCACCCCTAACTATAATCATTCCATAATTGATCAATTATGGTATTTTTAAGTATTTCCATTTGTGTTTGTTGGGATAAATCAATCTCAATACCTTCTTGTTTTGTCCAAGAATTTTTTTTTGTTATAATGTCAATTATTCTCTACCATATTCAGTGAATAATTTTATCAGCTCTATCTTCCATCATAATAGTATTGTGCAATGTGTAACGTGCAATATGAATTAGCTTTTGTCGAGGCAAAGGATAATTTGGTATTGATTTTAAAATTGAAAATCTAGCTTTCAACACACTAAAAACTCGTTCAATCACATTATGTAATAATGAACGCCTCTGATTAAATAATTTATTTTTTCTCGTAATTTTCTATCATGTAAGAAATACATTTAAATGATATCTTCACCATGATATTTGGAACATTTGGATAACTTACATCCACCACTTAATAATAATTTACAAACAATTCATACCAGCATTTACGAGAGGAAAATTATTTTCCCACATTGTAATTGCATCAAGAAATACTCATGAAATATTTGTTGTATCTTCCCATTTAGTATGGACAAATGTAAATAACATACCATAAGAACATACAACCATAACATTTTTGTGTGACAAGTGATGTTTTTCTACCATTAAATGTTTTTTGTTTAGATATTAGGGACCAAACTGCTACATGAGTACCATTTACTACACCTATATTGTCACACCTTGTACTTTAATTTCATTGTTAACTATTTAAATGCTTTAATTAAGTTTATCAAAATAATATGTTCTTTCTAATAGAAAGGTTGGATAATTTTTTTTTTTTATTTAAAGATGCTTAAAATTTACTATTAAAAAGAACAAGTGATAAGGTCCGTTGGGTTCTTTAATGCCCACCAAAATATCAACAACATCTCCCTTATAAATATGACATTTTCAAAAAATTTAACATGTTTAAAAACATTTCATACACTTCGGTAAATCGCATTTTATCAACTATCACCCATGGCCACTCTTAGGACCCTTGTAAATTATCACCACAAAAAATATATAATACACATCGTTATATATGTATATATATATATATATATATATATATATATATATATATATATATATATATATATATATATATATATATATATATATATATATATATGTATATATATATATATGTATGTATATATATGTATATATATATATATGTATGTATATGTATATATATATATATGTATGTATATGTATGTATATATATGTATATATATATGTATATATATGTATATATATGTATATATAGATATATATATGTATATATACATATATATGTATATATATATGTATATATATATATACATATATATATATATATATACAATATATATATACATATATATATATATATATGTACATATATATGTACATATATATATATATATATATATATATATATATATATATATATATATGTATATATATGTATATAGGGTTAATTACAAATTAGGGTTTGACTTATAGGGTGTTTTTCAATATTTTTACCATCGTTTGGAAGCTTACAATTTAATTCCTCATCTTTCAATTTCTTTCAATTTTGGGACTCCGTCAACAAATCCGTTAAGTACTATCGGATTTGTTGACAGAGCATTAATGTGGGCCCCATATATGCCCATTAGGTTGCCATCTCAACCATCTCTTTCTTCTTCTTCTTCAAGCTGCCCTCATTCTTCTTCTTCTTCTTCTTCCTCTTTTCACAATAATTCCAATGTTAATGACCAAGATCCAAGTGGCCAAACTCTAACTCCCGTTCTGGTTCGCTTGTTTTCTGCCTTGATCGGAATCGGAGTTTTAAAACAAGGCTCTGTTAAAAATGATTTTTGGGTTACAAAATTGTTCTCTGGTTTTGGCCTTTCAAACAAAATTCCAACAGGGAAAGGCACAAAGTATTCTGAGTTTGAATCCTCAATAAAATGAGATACCCATTACAGAGAGCAAAATAATAGCCATTTGTGACGCGCTCGAACCCCGCTCGGCATCCGGGTGGCCCTCGGGAGTCCGCTTTTAGGCCCCGAGACCAGATGGAGGTTTGTTTAAAACTTGCGAAAGCCAGTCGCTTCGCAATGGACAGGAATTTACCCAATTCCATTGTTGGCAATCAACTTACGAGAGCGTCCAATGGGTATCATAAGGCAGGTATCACGGAGTCGCCACCCGATAGAATATCGGGAAATAAATCTAACCTTATGAGGCCCAAAACCAGAGAGGGTTCGGGATCTCACTCTTACTCATACCTTTGGTTAATTTTAGGTAAATGAATTTTTAGGGTCAATTATTTTATCTCTTTTCTCATACGATTATGCAATAAAATATAAAGCGCATTTCAAGCACATAAATATAAAATAAATAAAACGATAAGTAAAATATAATTACATAGAATGAAAATACATACGTAAATCGGGCTATTCATTTAGGCGGGAACATTGGTTCCCAATTACTTATTTTATGAAAAGAGTTTAGAGTTCTCAAATTGATTTAAGCCTTTGCTTTGGGGTGAAAATTAGGACATTGGTCCAGTTTTATTAATAAATTTTATTTTGATAGAAAATATTTGTGTGGTGGTTTTTTTTAAGCGCGGTCAAAAATCTTTTATTATTACAGACCACAAGCGAATGAAAAAGAATAAAATAACAATTATATATTCCAAATAATAGATAAATCCTAATCTATTCGCCTTGGCCGTGCTCCTTGGACAAGCCATGTGCCACTTGTGGTTGCAATCATGACAAAAAAATTAATATAGGTTAATAATAAATAAATAATTGAATAAACAAACAAACAAACAAACAAACAAATAATTGAATAAAGTAAGTTAAGAAAAATAATTAAAGTTAATAATGGATTAAATTAAATGATAAGTAAATGAATAAATAATTAATTAATTAAACAAACAACTGAATGAAATGAATTGATATTAGGGAATAAATTAATGCCACTAATGAATATGAAATGCAAACCGACAATTATAATGATCAATGCAAATAAAAAATAATAATGCTAATAATAATAATAATAATAATAATAATAATAATAATAATAATAAATAATATTAATAACAATAATGGCAATAATAGTAATAATACAATATAATAATAATAACATGGACCAAATAATAAGAATGATAATATTTACACAATCACCATAATAATGATAATAATTAGGGGTGAGCATGGTCGGTTAACCGGTCCATGAGCCCCAATCCATTAACCAGTCCATTAATATCGGTTTTTTTGAAATTTCAGTCCATTAACCAGTCCATTACCATTGGTTAACCAGTCTATCGGTTTCAGATTTTCGGATCGGTTATCCAATATTTTTCGGTTAACTACTATAATTATAAATACATTTATAAATAAAATAAAAATGTTCAAGATACTTAAAAATTAAAATTTTTTCACTATAATATAACATTATTATTGTTAAAATAAAAATATTTGGTGGATATAAGCAAATTTATTTTTAAAAATTAATATTTAATAAGTAGATATATTAACCGGTCCATAATCACTTTCAATTAGATAAATTGTTATACTTACTAATAGTCAATTAAAAAAACTTAAAAACTTTAAAATAATTAGTATAATGAAAAAAAAGTACATGATCACTTTTAATTAGGATAAATTATTATAAATTATTAAAAAATTAATAAATTAACTAAAAATTCGATTTTGGTTCGATTAACCAGTCATATGAGTCAAAAACCATTAATCAGTTCATTAATATCGGTTTTTTCAAAACACTAACCATTAACCAGTCCATTACAATCGGCTAACCAGTCCATCGGTTCTGTTTCGAATTTTTTTTTTTCGATTAACCGAGTCCATCGGTTTTTTTGCTCACCCCTAATAATAATAATACACTAATATTAACAATAGTTACAAAATGAATTAAACATAAAATAATAGTATTAATAATATACATGAATAATAACAATATGACAATAATAATAACCAAATAATACCAAAATAATAATGATAATAATAATAATAATATATTAATAACAATAATAATTATAATATAAAAATAAGTAATATTAATAATAACCAATAAATAACAATAACAATATCACCCAACAATAATTATAATCAACAATAATAAACATAGCAATAATATTAACACAATCCTAATAATAATAATAATGACATTAAAATAATAATAACTAATCACAATAATAAAATAATAATAATAATAATAATAATAATAATAGTAATAATAATAAAAGATAATAATAATAATAACAATAATAATAATAATGATAATAATAATAACAATATAACATCAACAAACATAAAATAAATATATAATAATAATAATAATAATAATAATAATAATAATAATAATAATAATAATAATAATAATAATAATAATAATCACAAAATGCAATGACAAATAATAAATGATAATAATGATAATGATAATGATAATAATAATAATAATAATAATAATAATAACAATAATAATAATACAGAATATTAAATAATAATAATAATGATAATAATGTAAACTAATTAATTAATTAATAATAATAATAATAATAATAATAACAGAATAATACTAATAATAAATAAATAAATATTAATAATAATAAAACAGAAAATTAAATAATAATAATAATAATAATAATAATAATAATAATAATAATAATAATAATAATAAATTAAAAATGGAAACTCACCGGATTCTTCCCGCTGGCGCCTCGTCGGTGCACCGTGGATGACACCGCCGCCGCCGGGAGCTTCGTCTGGTCACCGGAAAGCTTACGCCAGTGACCACGCGCCCGATGGGGAAGCTGTCGCGCCGAAAATCGCTCCCGAAACTCACGCCGTAGCTCCTCCAATCTCCTTCCCTCCGGTGAGCGCAGGTGATCGGAGACCGCCGTCCGGTACGTTTGGTGCCCCTGGTCCCTCCGGCGGGGCGCGTGCGGCGATCAGCGGCCGTCGCTGGCCGGCGGAGCCCTCGCCACCTTGCTCTCCTTTTTTCTTCTTTCTCTTCCGATGTCTGCATCGGTTTCCGTTGAGCTGGGTCTGCTCCTCTTTCTATTTGTTTCTTCTTTGGTCTTTTACCTCAATTCCTTTCTTTTGTTCTCTTTTATTTTGGTTTGCTTTTCCTTGCTCTCTGTTTCCTTTCTTTCTCTTTTGATTTTCCTTTGGTTTTTGTCTCTTTTCTTTTCTATTTGCTTTGATTTCTGCTCACTATCCCTCTTTTCTTTCTCTTTTTATTTTTCTTGTCTTGCTTCTTTCTTTTGCTCTCTTTGCTCTATGTTTTTCTGGCTCTCCCTTATTCTTTCTTTTTCTTTTTATTTCTTTTTTCTTTCTTGGTCTGCCGAGAGCCCCTCCCTACTTCATCTCTTTCTTTTTATATCCCTAAATTAGGTTAGGTTTGGTTCACCTAATAATTTCCTCCATTTTTTTATTTTTTTTTTAAATTTTTTTAAATTTAATTAATTTGCTTAAATTACCACATATTTTAACTAATTAGGCATTATATTTATTTTCCTTTTTCAACATTAACTAATTAAATAACTAATTAATTTTTAATTTTATAAACATATATATATTTTTTATTTTTTATATTTTTTTTCGGAGAAATTATCAAGGAGCATAAAGAGCCAAAATTGCCATTTTTAGATGTTGCCCTTGACTCAGAACCCGGTGTCTACAGTTACCCTCAATTTTGGAGAAGCTAATGCTTAGAAACCTAGGTGAGCCAAAATTCAAAGAAAAGGCCAAAATTCAGAGAATAAGGAAAATAGAGATGCAGAGACTTGTACCTGAGGAAGCGATGCTCTGAACTGGATCGAGTTATTAGGGTAATTACCGTCTGTTTGTCGACGTGTTAACCCTTGTCGCTTTTGCATGTAACCTGTGCAGTGTCTAGCCTCAGTCGAGTCGGTATCTAACCTGTGATGATATGCCTCCTCAAAGGACTTAAAAATTTTGCCCCCTCAGAGGACTTTGAGATTTTGCCTCTTTAGAGAACTCAAAGGTTTGCCTCCTCAGAGGGCTCAAAAGTTTGCCTCCTCAAAGTGCTTACAGGTTTGGCGGTGTCTAGCCTCAGTCGAGTTGGTATCTAACCTGTGATAATATGCCTCCTCAAAGGACTTAAAAATTTTGCCCCCGTAGAGGACTTTGAAATTTTGCCTCTTTAGAGAACTCAAAGGTTTGCCTCCTCAAAGGGCTCAAAAGTTTGCCTCCTCAGAGGGCTTACAAGTTTGGCCTCCTCAGAGGGCTTAAAGGTTGGCCTCCTCAGAGGGTTGGCCTCCTCAGAGGGCTTAAAGGCTTGGCCTCCTCAGAGGGCTTAAAGGCTTGGCCTCCTCAGAGGGCTTATAGGTTTGGCCTCCTCTTATAGGTTTGGCCTCCTCAGAGGGCTTAAAGGTTTGGCCTCCTCAGAGGGCTTACAGGTTTGGCCTCCTCAGAGGGCTTAAAGGTTGGGCCTCCTCAGAGGGCTTAAAGGCTTAGTCTCTTCAGAGTGCTTAAAGGCTTGGCCTCCTCAGAGGGCTTAAAGGTTTGGCCTCCTCAGAGGGCTTACAAGTTGGGCCTCCTCAGAGGGCTTAAAGGTTTGGCCTCCTCAGAGGGCTTACAGGTTTGGCCTCCTCAGAGGCCTTAAAGGTTGGCCTCCTTAGAGGGCTTAAAGGTTGGGCCTCCTCAGAGGGCTTAAAGGTTTGGCCTCCTCAGAGGGCTTATAGGTTTGGCCTCCTCAGAGGGCTTAAAGGTTTTTGCCTCCTCAGAGGGCTTACAAGTTTGGCCTCCTCAGAGGGCTTACAAGTTTGGCCTTCTCAGAGGGCTAAAAGGTTTGGCCTCCTCAGAGGGCTTACAGGTTTAACTCTATCCTGGTTTGATTGCCTGGTGTAGGTGAATGCCTACACTGTGATGAAGTTGTCCTTGACTCGCTCGACTTGCTCTTGTGCGTGTAGTCTTTATTTGGACTTGTCCTGCAAAATTATATGTACAGGGACATGTACAAGAAACCGTGTGTGCAGGTGAAAAGTTATATGTGAATGTTTGCAAATGAACCGCGTGACATGAAACGCATGCAAAAATGAATAGACTGAGTTTTGAGTGGCCAGGGTTCCACTGAGGGTACAGCTTGGCCATTTATTATTTGATGCCTCTCGGCGACCTAGAGGAATGTCGTCTTGGCTTAAAAAAGTCCGATTCATAATTTTTCCTTTTCAAAGAAAACTAACCCGTGCACATCTCTGCCCCCCGGTCAAAGAGCAATTTGCCCCCAAGGCCTTAACTCGTGTCCTGAATTGTGCATTATTTGCTCGAAGGGGAAACATGTGGGATGCCTTATCCCTCCATACATTGTTGGTCATTTATTTAAGGTAGTGCGTCTCTCGTGGATTTTTATACTAGCTTTTCTTAGCGGGAAATGCGTCTTTTTCGGATTTTCACATAAGCCTGTGCCTAATTTTTGCCTAGAATGGACCCAACCCAATCCAGCAGCTTTTATTCATTTGATTTTTTTTTAGGACATACTGCCTGTTTTTAGGTTTTCACCCTATCTTTTGGCCTAACTTTGCTTAGAGAGCCAATTACGATTTTTATCTCTAACGGCCTCTTTTTTTTTCTTTCTTTTTCTTTCTTTTTATTTTTTATTTTTTATTTTTTTTGCTCGCAAGCTTATGTCTCTAATTACATAAAAAGTTTATCGATGATCTAAACCCCTTTCCTGAAGTATAGGCTCATCCCCATCAGGGCGATTTTTGGGTAGCTCATAAAATTATCAATGATTGAAATTCTCTTCTCGAAATGTAGACCCATCCTTATCAGAGTGATTTTTGGGTAACCCACAAAATTATCAATGATTGAAATTCCCTCCTCAAAGTGCAGACCCATCCTTATCAGGGTGATTTTAATAGCCCAAAAATCGTCAATGATTGGAAATCTTTTTTCGAAGTATAAATCCATTCTTATCAGGACGATTTTTTGACGACTCAAAGAATTATCAAAGATTGAACCCCTTTTCCCCTAAAGTGTAAACCCATTTTTATCGGGACGACTTTTGATGGTCCGAAAGAATGTCGTAATGTACATCCATTCTTACTAGAGCGGCCATTATTCTAAGGGAAAGCCAAAATTATTTTAAGCGAATGGGATAGTTTTAATGTGTGTAACAATAAAATCAGTACGCATTTAGCATACCAAAATAAAGGCTCAACGGGCTAACAAGCGATTACGAAATAAGGGTAGAAAATAGTTATTTAGAGAGTTATATAAAGAAATGGTTGCCTAAATCATTTTCTAGATTCAGCCTTATCCAGGGATCGCTTTGACGGGTAATCGGAAAGGTTCTAGTGCTCTTAGTAAGTTTTCATCTAATCCCCTAATTGCAACTAGTTTTTCTCCAGTTTGTTTTCAAGATAGGCCAAAAGTGTTCGGAATTTAGACATTACATGGTATAACCAAGTGTTTTCATGTTATCCAGCAATCAGAGTCTGAACATATTTACCCTTTGCTTAATTCAAAATGGAATGAAACTAAAATTTTTAGAGTTAAGATCAAAACCATTCACAGTTAAGAACTACTTAGGCAGCGTCAAACCCAGAATCAAAGGTACCTTAATAAGGTGCAAATATGTCAGCCTTTTAGGGTACAACTTAACACAAAAATTTTACTCTATCAAAATGTATATACACAAAAATTGTGTAGGCCAACAAAGAATATTTTTTTTTCGTAAAATATGTGCAAACTATATGTTAAAAATCATGTACAGGGAAAGATGAATGCAATTGCGTCATGCATATCAGTAATGCGTGTAAGGAACCATATGCACAAAACATGTGTAAACACACATTGTATAAAAATGCATACATGAAATATGTACAACGACGTGTGTGCGTGAAAGATCTATAAGAAATTATAAGTGAGTGTGAGTGCATAAACAATGCATGACAAATGATGTGCATTGTACATGTAAACAACACATAATTAAGGCATGAGTACAAGATATGGCACAATATGAGAATGAATGTTTATGATACATAACCATGTGCACATGGCATGATTTAGACATGATAGGAATACACATGTGATGTAAGGTGAAAAAAATTTGACACGATGATGTGTACATGAATCGTGAGGAATGGCAAAACTCGCATAGATAAGAGTGCAAAATATATACAAACTATGCACATGACTTGGGACTCAATATACGAATGATTATGTACTGTGAGTGGAGTATGTGTGCAACACGAGATATGCAATGAAAGTGTCTGCAAGAAACAAATAGCGTTCACAAAGTACGTGTATTTACATGGTATGAGCATGCAAGACATGCATTGGTATATACAATGACTAACATGCATGATGAAGAACTTATATGTACATGGCATAATTCATGTATGATAGTACATGTTCATGATATGGCGTACAATGTGAAAAATGCAAGGTATTTTCTGTGTATAATGACTGACCCAATGCTATATGCTAATGCAGCGGCATGCGTATATTATAGCACACAATGTTTATGTACATATGCAATGTGAACCTACTGATATGTACATACCATGACACATGATGAGTGTATTCTTTTTATTTTTATTTTCTTTTTTCTTTTTTTTTTGCATGTTATGGTGGTAGTATGTCCACATGTGCTATGATGCATGTCAATACGTACGTTCAGTGATGTATGTTGTATGTATAGATGACATCTAAAAGAAAAACAAATAAAATAATAATAATAATAATAATAATAATAATAATAATAATCAAAAAGAAAAAAAATAATAATAATAATAATAACATTCATCATGTGTCATAGCATGTACATATCAATATGCTTACATTGCATATGTAAATAAACATCGCGTGCTGGAGTATACACATACCGCTGCATTGGCATACATCATTAGGCTGGCATTATACACATCGTGACACCTTGGACATTTCACGTTATGTGCTATATCATGAACGTGCATCATTATGCATGAGTTATGCCATGCACGTACGAATTATGCATCATGTATGTTAGTCATTGTATATACCAGTGCATGTCTTGCATTTGCATACCATGTAAATACACATACCTTTGTAGATGTCATTCATTTCTCGCAACCGCTTTCATCCCATCTCATGTACATTACTGGTATATATTTTGCACTTTTATGTAAGTGAGTTTTGCCATCTTCATCTCACATCACGTACATATTCATGTCATGCCATGTGCACATATACCATATATCTTGAACATTCATTCCCATATTGTGTCATATTTCGCTACACTGCAAACTTGTGTATGCATATCATTTGTCATGCAGTGTTTACACACTCAATTATAATTTCTTGCGGGTATTTTACGCACACATTTCCATATATACATTTTTATATAACATGTTTTTGCACATATTTTGGGCATATAGTTTTCGACACGCATTACTAATAAGCATGACACTATTGCATGCATCTCTCCATGTACATGGTTTTTGACACATAGTTTGTACACATTTTACGAAAAAAAAAATTTGCCTACATGATTTTGCGTATATAAATTTTGATAGAGTAAAATTTTTTGTATTAAGTTATACCCCAAACACTGATATGTTTGCACCTTATTAAAGTACCTTTGATTCAAAGTTTGACTCTGCCTAAGTAGTTCTCAACTATGAATGACTTTGATCTTAACTTTAGAAATCTGCGTTTCATTCCATTTTTTATTTAAGTAAGGGGTAGATATGTTCGATCTTCGAGAGTTAGATCACATGGAACTGCTTAGCCATACCATGTAATTTCTAAGTTCAGAGCACTTTTGGCCTATTTTGAAAACAAACTGGAGAAAAACTAGTTGCAATTAGGGGATTGGATGAAAACTCACTAAGAGCACTAGAACCTTTTCGATTACCCGTCAAAGCGATCCCTGGATAAGGCTGAATCTGGAAAATAATTTAGGCAACCATTTCTTTGTATAGATCTCTAAATGACCATTTTCTACCCTTATTTCGCAATCGCTTGTTAGCCCGTTGAGCCTTTATTTTGGTATGCTAAATGCGTACTGATTTTATTGTTACACACGTTAAAACTATCCCATTCACTTAAAATAATTTTGGCTTTCCCTTAGAATAATGGCCGCTCTAGTAAGGATGGATGTAAATTACGACATTCTTTCGGACCATCAAAAGTCGCCCCGATAAAAATGGGTTTACACTTTGGGGAAAAGAGCTTCAAACTTTGACAATTCTTTGAGTCATCAAAAAATTGTCCTGATAAGAATGGATTTACACTTCGGGAAAAGATTTTCAATGATTGACGATTTTTGGGCTATCAAATCACCCTGATAAGGATGGGTCTACACTTCGAGAAGGGAATTTCAATCATTGATAATTTGTGGGTTACCCAAAAATCACCCTGATAAGAACGGGCCTGCACTTCGAGAAGAGAATTTCAATCATTGATAATTTTGTGGGTTACCCAAAAATCACCCTGATAAGGATGGGTCTACATTTCGAGAAGAGAATTTCAATTATTGATAATTTTATGAGCTACCCAAAAATCGCCCTGATGGGGATGAGCCTATACTTCGGGAAAGGGGTTTAGATCATCGATAAACTTTTTATGTAATTAGAGACATAAGCTTGCGAGCAAAAAAAAAGAAAAAGAAAGAAAAAGAAAAAAAGAAGAAAAAAAAAATACAAACGAAAGAAAGAAAGAAAAAAATAGAGCTTAGGATAATCTCCCTTGATGAGTTCAGTAGTTATCTTTTTTAGCTTAATTGTTATACTGAGCTTGACAAGCTAAAGTGTTACCAAATCCAAATTCAAGAATATCTGGACAGTATACAATTGGGGTTGAGAATGGTGCTTTCATCCATTGAATTAACGTTGCGGCCATTTTTCTCTAGCGACCTGATCCTCTTTTGACAGCCAATTACCTAAGTCTAACGTTACAACCAAAGTAAGACCTCTTGATTCTTGGTTTAACCTTATCTAATTAGCAGAGATGACTTTCTAATAAGGTTTGGTACGTAGGAAGAGGCATATGATATTTCTTGAGTTTCAAGCGAGAGGCCATGAGTGCATTAGTGCATTCGAGTTGAGTCTCGTCTCCAAAGTTGCATCTAGAATTTGCTTTTAAACGATAAAGAAATTCTGTTTTGGCCTTTTGCACATACACACAGAGATTGTATGATATGCCTTGTATTTACATGTTGGTTTAGTAAACCTTGATGTCTACATATTTATCTTCTTGCCCTTCATTGGGAATGACTCCTGAATTCTTTTGCTTAGATTGAATCAGTTGAGAATGTGGTTTATTCAGTATATTCAAAGGCGGATAGAAATTTGAGTTTGGGGTACTTAATAGGTTACACTTATTTTACAATCTTAGGGTACTTCTTATGGCCACTCATGAAAGTGATACTTTGTATATACTTCCAGCAATATTCTTTGTACATATGCTTTCTACAAATGTTTTTTACACATAATTGTATCAAACATTCTTATAAATAGTTTTACATGTATAATTCTTGGTGCATGTCTTTTGGCATAAGATCTTTAGCGAGCATATTTCATAAATACTTTTGCGTGCATAGCTCTCTAAACTTCATTTTTACAATCAATTATTTTCACGCATTTTGTGGACATATCTTTTGCATGCATCTCACATGCACATCATTTGCATGCATTTTGTACATGTATACATGATTTTTTCTGCATTTGTTTCATATGCATAGTTATCCATAAACACATCACACATCCAATTCTTTACATAGCCTTATGTAAATAATGACTTCCACCTATCTTTGCATGTGATTCTTCACATCTATGCCGGTGAATGACTATCTACCCTCACAGGTATGATCATTTGTATATGTTTTGCATTCATAATCCCCTTGCATATATTTTATGCTTGATCTTTTGCATGTATTTCTGATTCATGATCATTTACAAACATTTTACAGAATGCGATTCTTCGTACACATTTCATAATCTTTTACATGCATACGAGCCATGCAAGTGACTGTGGCATATATGTCATGTGCACAATTCTCTTCATGCATTTCATCTTCGTAGTCCATGCATAGTACGCACAATACACACTTCACATACACAACTCCTTACAGTTGTCTTATGTTGCATTCTAAGCATCCCACAGGCATAATCTTTTGCATATGTTTCATATGAATGATTCTGTGCCTAAATTTCACACATGCATAACTTCGCCTGTCATTTCATACATGCATAGCTTTTCATCGGCATTCCCTGCATACATGATGCCCAACGCCTACTAGATGGTGTACATCAGTCTTAACCGTGACTTCACATGTTGACGTTTCCAAAGCCCTCTGAGGAGGCAAGCCTGTAAGCCCTCTGAGGAGGCCAAACCTTTTAGCCCTCTGAGGAGGCCAAACCTGTAAGCCCTCTGAGGAGGCTAAAACCTGTAAGCCCTCTGAGGAGGCCAAACCTTTTAGCCCTCCGAGGAGGCCAAACCTGTAAGCCCTCTGATGAGGCCAAACCTTTTAGCCCTCCGAGGAGGCCAAACCTGTAAGCCCTCTGAGGAGGCCACCTGTAAGCCCTCCGAGGAGGCCACCTGTAAGCCCTCCGAGGAGGCCAAACCTGTAAGCCCTCTGAGGAGGCCAAACCTTTAAGCCCTCTGAGGAGGACAAACCTATAAGCCCTCTGAGGAGACCAAACCTTTTAGCCCTCTGAGGAGACCAAACCTGTAAGCCCTCTGAGGAGGCCAAACCTTTAAGCCCTTGAGGAGGCCAAATCTTAAAGCCCTCTGAGGAGGCAAATCCCTAAAGTCCTTTGAGGAGGCAAAACCTGAAAGTTACAATGGCAGAGCTTAGAGACCGAGTAAAAAGGCTAGACACTGCACAGGTTAGATGCCACAGCAACAAGGGTTAACACGTCGAAAAACGGACGGTAACTATCCCGAACAGCTCCTTTCAGTCTAGGAAGACAGCTGCCTCAGGTACGTGTCTCCTCTTTTTTTTTCTTTAAGTTTTGGCTCACTTAGGCATCTAGGCACTACGTTCAAAAACTGGGGGCAACTATAGAGACCGGGTCCTGAGACAGCTCAGATTAAGGTTACCTAATGATGATAATATTTATTCAAAAATAGACAGAAAATGAAAGTACTTTGGCTCTCTATGGACTGGGGGTTTTAGTAGGGTTTTTTAGGCAAATCTTAATAATTTTTAAAAATATATAAAAAAATATAAAAATATAAAAAATATAATATATAAAAATTAAAATTAAAATTAAAATTAAGTTAATTTAATTAATTGATATTATAGAATTATTAAATTAAAGAGAAAATAAACTAGAAGGTAGGTATAGAGATTAATTAATTAGAATATATGATAATTAGTAAAATAAAAATAATTTAAAATAGAAGAGGGCATTTAGGTGAACTTACCTAAAAATTAGAATATAAAAGGTAATTAACCTAGACCTAATAGGGGGGCGGCAGAAACAAGAAAAAATAGAAGGAGAATAGGGGGGAGCCGCCAAGAGAAAAAGACCAAGAAGAAGAAGAAAGAAAAAAAAAGAGAGAGAAAAAAAGGAGAGCAGACCCAAGGAAGAACACAAAACCCGAAAGCAAAAGAAAGAGGAAAAGAGAAGGAGAAATCAAGAGCTAAAAGCCAGTTCAAGGAGAGCTGAAAGTGTTTGAATCCTCATGATCTAGAGGCCACAAATCTGAAGGTAACATCAAAAGTTTGCAACTCAGGACAATGTAAAAAAGGGTCAAGTTTATTTCTGTATATTTGCATTAGTGTGATATTTAATTTCTTGAATCTGCTATTTCTTGTTGTTTGTATTTCTATGGGTTATTAATCCATAAACACTCATCAAACCATACCAAAAATGGAATAAATGGGTTTAATCGAAAAACACTACTTACCATCTTCAACCACTGTTATCTTCTCTATAAAAGCCATGTGTTTGGATATTTAAATCTCCGTTTTTCATTTAGCTATTTGTTAAATTTGATTTCATTTGCTTTGATTTCTCAATTGATGATATTACGTGTTAATCATTTATACCATTTTATCTTTGATTTATTCAAGGTTTGTGATAGTTTTCATAGTTTAAAAGATTAAAACCACACAAATGATTTTACTGCTCATCATCTTCTCTATGCCTCTGTTTTTCCTTTTTACATTCCTTGATTTTTGATTTCTTATTTTATGCTTTAACCTTTGTTCTTTCTTGTTTAGTGATTAATTTTGAATGGTTTTCTGCATAAATTGAGCCTTGCCATGGGCGGAGCTACATGTAATTGAGGGTGTGCACATGCACACCCTCAATTTTTATTTTTTTTGTAAATATGTATATATAAATTAGAATTATGAACCCCCTCAAAATTTTTAAGTGCTCCCTCTGAAATTTTGCCCTCGATATTTTGGGCTCATAAATAAAATTAAAAATTTATTTATAAGAAAGTATATTTGTAACACCATTATTCGAATAATACGGATAGAAAATCCAATATTTATGGAAATATAAAAAAAATCTGCCCCCTTACTCCTAAAGCAACGTCATTTTGCTCTTCCATTTCCTTTTGTTTCTTTTTCTTTTCTCTTTTCTTTCCTTCCTTGTCTCCGCTGCTCGACCCACCAAAAATCTATAGTCTTCAATTTTTGCATGCTTAGGGCCATCGTATCTCTCTTTTTCTTCTTAATTGCACGATTCTTAATTTTCTAGCTCTGTATCATCTCTTCCATTTTTAAGGTGTGGTTTAATCATTTGAATATCTGTTATGATAATTTGCAATGTTTTTATTTTTAGCTCCAATGTTTGTTTGATCATAAGAATTTGTTGATTTATTTTTTTTTTAGCTGTTGGTTTTCAGATAATTAACTTCCCTTTTAAAAAGAGCGAATCAACCAAATTATTTCGATCGAATTATAAGACAGTTTCAACTATCCAAAAAAAATATTTTAATTTTCAAATAAAAATATGTACATATGCTTTTTAACTTCTAGATTTTTTCATTTTATTTCTATCTTTTATTCGTTAATTTATTGAATAAATTGATAATAACGTTAGAATTGTTCAAGTGAATCAATTGGTAGAAGTTTTAAAATAATGAGAACATAAATTAATTATAGTTTAGTTAAATTTTGATTGTTTAAAAGCAACAAGTTCTTTGTGTTTAGGCATATGTCCACTTAGTTCATCAAATACCTTTTATATATATTAAATTCAAAACTTCTATCAAAGGACGATGATATATAGTTGTTTGTCTTACATTGAATAGTGGTTGAAAATTAAGGATTGAAATAAAAAGAAAAAACTCTATGCATGAATATAATATGCTATTTACTAAGAATTATTGGTTTATAAAGGAATTCTAATTAAGACTTTGTTATTAGCAGATCTATCTAATTGCATGACTTTAGAACAAACCATTTATATGTACTTCAATGCTCCTACTTTAAGAATGCTTCGAACGATTTTCCAAGAATGGACATTAGTTTTTTAGAGCCGTATAGCACTGGGGCACATGTGAACAGACACACTAAGTTAGCACCTCATGAGATAGCCGAGATTAAGGCAGGATACAAGTTGTCGAGTATGTTTTTGTGATAGCCTGCCTACTTTTAATGTTTATGTCAGAGGGGCTGAATGAGAGATGTTTGGATGAATGATTGTCTAATTACTTATACAGAAAGAAATGTATTTGATAGTATAGACGACAATGAGCTAATTATTCAACGGTTTTAAAATATGAAATCGCGTCGAGAATAATTGTTAAAATTGTATTTTTATTTTATTTTATTCATTATTATTTTTTAATTTTAAATGAAATATATTTTTATGGTATAATTTATATATGTTTTAAATTTTTATTTTTTTATAATAAAATTATAATGTAAGGGCGGAGCTACATGGTACTGACAGTGTGCCCCCTTTGAACCTGGGGTCTTGGCTCCGCCCCTGAGCCTTGCCCCATATCCCTGCTAATTCCCGCTCACGTCCCCTGCTCTGTTTTGTATGAGTTATTTTCATTTGCTTGGCCACTGTCAACTTTTCCATGTTTTCTTTTTTTCATTTGTTTACATTTTCTTTATTTTATATAATTTCTATTCTATTATCATTTTTGTTCTATTTAGTAAACATATTTTATATGTCATATTAATTTGTTAAATTTATTATTATTTCATCATTATCATTATTTGTTAAGTCCTATTTTATGCAATGCATGTTCCATTGCCACTGTAATTTCTTTCATTTTGCCTTACATTTCCTCATTTTTGGGACAATCTACAGTGTTTTTTTTGTCCTTTAGCCATCCTTTCCTCGTGACTCATTTCCATTCTATTGTAATGTTTATTTTGTTAACATGTCTTGTGTGTCATATTAATTTGCTAAATTTATTTAATTTGAATATCATCATTATTATAGTAATTATATATTAATATGTTTCTTATTATTATTATTATTATTATTATTATTATTATTATTATTATTATTATTATTATTATTATATTTTCAAATATTATTATTATGATTATTGTTATTACTATTACTTTATATTAATATATTTGTTTATTATTGTTGTAGTTTGTTAAATTCCTTTTTTTGCATGATTTGTCTTCACCTATTTGAGTTCTGCATGTTTATTTCACATGGCCTCATTTATTTATTTGTTTACCTTTTGGCCACGTTTTATGCTTTATATATATATATATATATGCTTACTAATGCATCTGTTACTATGGTTATTCAATTATTCATTTATTTGTTAAATTTATGTGGAGATTATTATTTTATTATTATTGTTATTATTTTGTATTAATAAATTTCTTATTATTATTAGGTTATTATTATTATTATTATTTCATTATTATTATTATTCTTATTATTTCAGTTTGTTAACTTTCATTTTACATGTATATTTTCATGGCATGGGCCATTGCTACAGTCCCTTTTTATTACATTTCATGTATACTATTTGCGTGGGCCATGCTAATGTTTTATTCTTTGGCTTCTTTTATTATTTTTGCATGCATGTTTTTTACTTGTTCCTTTTGGTCACAGGTGCACCAATGCATTTATTCATTGTGTCCATTCTAATTTATTCTTTGATATTCTCACTGTTAATGAGTTGCTTGTGTGCTAAGTTTTGTTATTAATATTTAGCTTAATAATTAATTTGATTGTTTAGTTATCCATAATTTGCTTGTTGTAATTAACCTAATTTCTGCCATTATTTATTTATGTGTATAATAATGTATTTGTCATAAATAACATTAATTTAGATTAATTTATTTGAATGAAGCATGAACACAATTTATGAAATAATTAATATTTATTTTTCATTTTTGCTTGATTCTGATTCATTTGATTATTTTCAATATTTATTCAAAATGTTTTTTTTATACAACTGTTAATTGATTGTTTATATTTAATTAATTTTATTGATGGATTAATTCCTTTAATTTATTTGATGGAATGTTTAACTGATTGTTTAATTTGTTTAATTTGTTTATTGCTTGTTTACATTATTTGATTTAATTTACTAACATTTTATTTTATTCTTTTTTTTTTATTCGCTTCCAAAACTTATTTATTTCACTTTGAGTGATATTTCCGAACGGGCTGGAGAATCGAGAAATTAAAGATCTCCGTACTTTGGGGTTTGCATTTCTAATTACCGTATTTTCTTCATTATATTATTTTTTATATGTTGTATGCAAAAATTGCATTTTAAATTCGTCCTTGTTATAGAAAATCACATTTTTTTACAATAATTAAAATTAGAATTTTTTATTTATGAAATGGACCAATGTCCTATTTTTATCCAATAAAATCTCAACATCAAATGGAGAACTAGTTTTCATAAAATGGGATTACTCATCCCAATTTTTTCAAATAAATGCCTAAAAATAGTTCTCTAATTTTTAAAGACAATAAAAGTAACCAATGTTCCAAAAATCCAATAAATGTCCCGATTTATGTGTGCTAGATTTTATTTTCTTTTTAAGGTGTTTATTCATATTTATTCATATTGGGCCCTTGTAATTTAAGTTTTGGGGCAAATTTTGTTCTTGTAATTTATCCATTTATTTATTGCTTTTCAACGTGAATGAAATGCGCTTTTATTTCAATGCATGATCGCGTGAGGAGAGAAGTGGAATTGCATTTCATTAAAAACTCATTTATAAAACTTAACTTAACTCATTAATAAAAGTAAAGTTCCGAACACTTTCTTTGGTTTAAGACCATCGAGGTTAGAGACCTCTCCCAAATTTTTGGGTGGCGATTTCAAAATATCTCAAGGTGCCTAAAGGCATTACGAGATTAGATGATCCTCCCAATGTTCTATTGGGTAGGACGCGTTCAAAATGGCTCGTGATGTCCAAGATCAAATAAGACGTGAACCAATTCCTCGAACCCCAAAAGGCGGGCTCATTGAGGGCCTTACTGGTCCGGCGCGCGTCACAGCATTCAAAAATGTTGGAATTGATTAAGTAAATTCATATTATTCATGAACAAAAAAATGCCTTTAAATAGGCTTACAAAGCCAAAAAACAAATATCAGTAAATGCAAAAAACCAAAATCAATTCTTTTGCTGCCTCAATACTCAAAACCAAATCAAACTCCCTCTCTGCCTGTCAAAATGAAACTTAAAATCAAAATCAAACTTAAAACCAAGAGCAAGCAATCTTGGCCTCAATGTGATGCATGAAAAAATGGAGGGCTCGAATTAGCCGCTATCATAATCTTGGTTTCAATATCCATAGTGGGTCCAACTCTAAATCCATTATTACCATCACGTCAGGAGCTAGTGGAGGCCGGAGTGGCTGCTGATGAGGTGGAGCTGCGTTGGTGAGTTTGTCGTGTCGACGTGGTCAGATGGACCGGTTGCTATCGTGCTAGTTGTGGATCAACTGCGATGGCAAGAACGGGTTGATGACAGGAGGAGCTACTACAGTGTTGGAGTGGCTAACAGTGGTTGTGGAGAGGCGATGGCAGGTGGAGTAGATGATGCATCCGCGTGGGTAAAGAAAACAAGTTTGGGATTTGAAGTAAAAAGGGGAAAAAGAAGAAGAAGAAAAAGAATCAGAGAAGCAGAAAAAAGATGGCTGAATTGGTAGCCTAATAGGCAGATGTGGGACCCATATTAATGCCATGTCAGCAAATCTGTTAGCACTTGTGACGCGCGCGGACCCGACCCGTTCCTAGAAACCCGCTTTTAGGGTCCGAGAGGGTTTGCGTCTTTTGATTTTGGGTAATTATGAGATATTTTTTACACCTCCTTCTAATAGAATACTAAAAAGATCATCTAATCTCATGAAACCTTTAGGCACCTTTGAGGTATTTTGGAGTTGCCACCCAATTTACAAGAAATTATGAAAGTTCGTCTAACCTTGGAGGTCTTAAACCAGAGAAGGTATTCGGAACTTCACTCTTATTAATGCCTTAAGCTAAGTTATAAATGAGTTTTTAGCAATTGAAATTCCATCTCTCATCTCACGCGACCATTCAATAAATTTAAAGCGCATTTCAAGCATTTTTGGAAAAGCAGCAAAGAAAACAATAATAAAGCAATCTAAAGAAAGATAAAAAGTGGGATAAAATACAATCCCCCAAAATAAAAAAGGTATTAAAATTTGGGATAAAAAATACAATCCCCCAAATAAAATCAAGCAAAACATAAACAAATAAATAAATAAACCAGATGAATAAACATTCATAAATCGAAATATTATTTAAAATAGGAACTTTGGTTCCTTCATGTTCACTTTATAAAAGCGAAGAATTGTTTTTGGTATACTTGTAAAAAATCGGGATGAGTGATCCCATTTTAAGAAAATTAGCTCTTCTTTTTAAAGTAAATTTTTATTGATTGAAATTAGGAAATTGATACCATTTTATTAGAAAAAGTCCAATTTATTAGTATAAATTTTTTTACGAATTTTAATTAACGTGCATAAAAATAAATAAATTTATTACAAATTACATGAAAAAAACAAATAAAACCAAATTAATGGCAAATAAAAAAAATATTAAAATATGACAAATTTCACCAAAATGGTATTTTCAAATCTCCATGGGCTCCCATTTACCATTGGAAAAGCTCACACATAAAAATAAGTATTGAAATAAAATAAATAAATAAAATTGATGTTAGTAATAAAAGATGAATTTAAACATATAACATGTAAAAATGAATTGAAATAAATAAAATAAATGTAACATTCCAAATTAGGGCCTAGAAGGAATTTACATGATAAATTGGATAATTAAGGGTATTTTGGTAATTATGAAATTGAAAATTGGATTTAATTGAGGACTAAATTGAAAATGAATTAAAAGTTTAGCAAAGGGAATATTTGTCTAGTGAGTGATTTGCAATTATTATGGACCCAAGTGAGATTTACCAAGGATTAAAGTGTAAGTCAAGATAATTGACTATGGGAACCTATTGGAATGTGACATGTGGTTTGAGCGGTTGAGGGCATTTAATGGGATTTGAAAGAAAGAGAGACGGAAGGGCAGAAATTCTGCCTTCTTTCAGTAGAAGCCAAGTTGGCTCCTCTTTCTTGCTCTTTCCGTCCTCTTCCTCTCTTCCTCTTTCATTTCTCTGCTTTTCACTCTTGCTTGTGTGATTCTTCAAGAAGTGGGTTAGGGTTCTAGAGGTTGGAGCTGGTTTGCTTTGAAGAGGTAAGTAGTGTTGGTTCTTTTTTCCTTCTTGCATCTTCTGCTTTGGCCGGTTGGGTTTTGAGTTTTGATTCAAGTGATTTGGTTATTTGTAAGTTTTAGACAAGAGGTTAGACAAAGGGAAAGAGAAGGTTTGAGCTTGAAGAAGAGGAGTGGGTTTTGAGTTGCAAAGTCAGGTTTGGGAGTTGTCTTGCCATTTTCTCATTTTGGTTTGTTGTTGAGTTTTAGATTCATTTTTCTGAAACTAGTCACTAGAAGTATGATTTCAAGATAAGCAAATTTGTGATTTGTTGTCCTCAAAATGAAAGTCTTTCTTGTAACCTGTAACTGAAATGCTAGTTTCATATAGTTCTATTTTTTCTAAAAAAATTCAGTTTAAAATCTGCAGATATTTTAGGGCAACCATGAATTGGACATGATTTCTCCAAGTTATATATACAGGAAACCATCAAACAAAAAGCTCAAATTGAGAAAGATTTCTTGACAATTAAGCCAGTAAGTCAATTTCAGTTTATTGGTGAAGTTACAAACTCAGATTTCCAATGTTGTGGCTGTGAACTACAAGTTTTTATTTTTATTTTTTATTTTTTTAAACTTATATCCACAGTTTTTCCTCCCTTTCACCAGTTTTTGCTTATTTCCTGCATCTTTTTATATATTGCTCATTGGACTTGACTGCTGAATAAATAAACATTCTTTTACCAAATTGGACATTTAGGCTTCTCATATTTCTTGACATGTTTTCAATCTTAAGAGTAGTTTAAGACAATCAAGTAATCGTACAGTATCGCTGGAACCGTAGTGTGTGTATAAATTAAGGGTGTTACATAATTGAGTTTTTTTTATCTAATATATAATTTTTTTTTCTAGGAACAAGATGCAAATTTTGAAGTTTCAACAGATTTTATTTTTGGATTAGGATGCAAATTTAATTTTTTGCATTAGATAGTATGTTTTTATTTAATTAACCTTTTATTTGAATAAATACATTATATTAGATTTTTTTTTTGAAATTTAATTGATTGTATAACATTAAATTTAAAATGTGTCATTTTTAATACAACGCATATATGACAAGTATATTTGTCATAATTTGTCGACTTCTTAGTTCATAAATGACAATATAATGTTTACAATTACGATATTAATATTGTAATAAAAAAAATATAATTTAATGCCAATAAAATATTGTCACTAAAACTATTTTTTGTGACAATTATTTTTGTTCGTATTTATATCACTAATTTATAAAATAATATGACGATTTATATTCATCATTAATATGCATTAATTTAATGACGAAATTAATTTTCGTCACTTAAAGTATTACATTTAATGACGACATTAAATATTTTATGACGAAAATTATATTTATTTGTGATAATAATTACGTAACAAATACTTAATGGTTTTAACTAGAAGCAGAGTTTCGTCATTAAAAATATTTAATTTCGTGACGAATTTTAAATTTGTCATAAAAAAATGTCAATCTTTTGTGACGATAATAATATAATGTGACGAAATATAATTTTATTTATAACATAATTTTTGTCATGAAAAGTAATAACTAAAGATGACGATAATCATTTTCGTCACAAAAAATGATACTTACGGTGACAAAAAAGTAAATTGTCACCTAAACTTTTATATTACGCACCTACCGTTACGTTCTCTGTGACAATAAAAATTCGTCACCTTTTTTTTTCAACGACGAAAAATAATTTTTTTTATGATAATTTTTTGCATCATAAAAGGTGTAATTTCTTGTAGTGGTGTTATGTATGTGTTTAGTTGAGTAGTGATAATGGCATGAAATGCTAAAGTTTGTGATGGTTTGCATGTTGGTTTTGAAGTGAATAAGTATGACTTGTGTTTAAATTCCTGGGGCGTGTTGAATGTTGTAATCACAAGATATGTTATGTTTATGTGTATTATAAGTGTGTTTATTAATTTAGAATGATCATTAGCTTGTTTTGGAATGCACTTGATTGATGGTTTAGTATGACATTGCATGAAAGAGTGGTTTTGAATGGTTTGGTTTGAGAGAAGAGCAGAGAAGCAGAGTTTCTGGGCAATCCTCGGCTCTGTCGCGAGCACGACAGAGGTCAGGAAGGTAAATTGTGTGCTGAGGAGCCCTCTATCGCGAGTGCGACCTTTGTTGCGAGGGCGACAGAGAGCTCGGTAGGCCGAGCTTTCAGTATAGAGATGCCTTGCTCCTAGTCGTGAAGGCCAACATGACTCAGCGAGGTGTTTGGCACTGTCATGAGTTGTGACGCCCGTCACGAGTCATGACAGTCAGCCAGCATGACTCGAACAAGTGAGGTTTATCACGAGTCGTGACTTTCTGCACGACTTGTGACAGCTTCCTGCGAGTGCTTGCCTTCGTCACGAGTCGTAACGTGGTGCATGACTCGTCACAACCTCCTCTCCCGCAGCGTAATTCTAGCTACTGTCGCGAGCGCGACCCCCCCCCCTCCCACCGTCGTGAGCGCGACAGTGACCCTTTCTGCCTGCCCTATTTTTTGAAATGATTTTCTTATCTCATTCTGCATGGTTTCTCACTAGTGCATGGTTATGTTTTTGCTTATGCCTTGTTAATGCTATTAGTCTAGAATTGAGTAGGTGATTATTGCTATGCTAGTGTTTTGACTCTTGGTTTTGATATTGTCCAGTGTTATGTTCCGAATGAGTGAGTTGAGCTTGAAGTGTCCTAGTAGTGGATAGATAAGCATGCTTATTAAGGATTAGAGTGTGAGTGCAGTTGCTATATGTTGACCCCGTTTGGGTCTTATAAGTCGACCCCGTTTGGATCATTCGAGACTCTTGTCTCTATATGCTTTCGATACTGTGTCCTATCAGTATCAATAGTACCCGTATCCACTAGTTTAGTGAGTAATCAGGCTATTATATGTTCCAATGATGTGGTAAATGGATATACGCTACATGTTTATATATACTTGATATGACAAAATACGATGCAATATTTGTAGTTTGATGTTGATGGTTAGTTACTTTATTCATGAGTATGCATATCATGAGTAGGTAATGCTTATAGGTATATGTAAATGTAGATGCTATGTTGTAAAATGATTCTAGTATATTGATGTTTGGGTACTTGATGTTCGTGGGTATGTATTTATGATTATGTAAGTTATTATATGGTAATACTTATGTTGTAAATGTACAAGTATATGTTCATACAAATGTTGGCATGATTTCTTAGTTAATGTTATAGTAAGAGGTTAATATATATATATATATATATATATTGTATAAATATGTGTTTCTCTTGGTTTTTGTTCCTCCCCACTAAGCGTTATCGCTTAGAACGGGTATTTTCTCGTGTAGGTGATAGGTTCTTTCGGAGTTGGGCATCTGCAAGTCGGCCACTAGGAGTTTATAGATGAAGTTCTTTTTGTCTTTTGTTATTACTTTTGCCTATGTATATGTTTATGTTTTGTATAGAGATATTGATCTAAAAGTGTAACTTTTTGTATAAGAATATTTCAGTCTATGTATATGAAATAGGTTTACATTCTTCTATTGTAATATTATATGTTAATTTTAATTTCCTTTCGGTTTATATGTTTCCGCTTTCGTGATGCATGAGAGTATGTAATGTATAATTGTGCGTGGTGCTCCGGTATCGTTTCTACGGGGGTATCAGGGTGTTACAGTTTTTGGTATCGGAGCCAGGTTTAGTCGGTTCTGGTCTCTTGTTGTTTGAGTGTAGAGTCATTGCATTCAAGTCTATCTAGTGTGGTTGCCTAATGCAGATGTCGTCTTGTGTAGTGTATAGATGGAGTCGGATCCGAGTCAGAATGTGGGTGAGATGACAGGCAGTGTGAATCCGGTTGGGATTGATAGACCTGCACCTTAGCGTGCTCCAGCTAAGGGTCCCGGGTATGCCTATGGTGATTCGACATTAGTACAAGCGTTATTGCATTTGGTTGATAGATTGACGACTCCCAAGGCTCCCTTTGAGCTCTTGGGGAAAAGAGGAGCGGAAGAGTTCAATAGAACCTCTTTGGACCAATCGGACTTGACAGAGTTTTGGTTAGAGAAAACGGATAGGATTTTACAAGAGATAAGTTGCCATCTGAATCAAAGAGTTGTTTGCGCCGTATCGTTTTTACAAGGATCGACATATAATTGGTGGAAACTTGTGCTTCGCAACCCTCAGAGACTGGCTGAACTGACTTGGGAATTCTTTGTGCAAGAGTTTGAGAAGAAATATGTTACCAAGGCCTACCGAGAGGCAAAGTGGAAAGGGTTCATAAGTTTAAGGCAAAGGAATATGTCGGTCAGCGACTATGAGAAAGAGTTCAGTCCCTTGAGTAAGTATATGCCAAGTGTATTATTGACTGAGGATTTTAAGTGCCGCCATTTTGAGGATGGCTTAAGAGAAGTGATTAGAGGTCCGTTGTCGGCTATGGCGGTTATGCATCAAGTCGGGTATTATCAGTTAGTGGCAGCGGCCATGAAGTTAAAAGAATTAGAAATGGTAAAATAAAGAATAGAGCATAAGATGAGAGCACCCGATAGTGGAGTTCTCGGTAGTAAGAAGACTAAGGGTGTTCCGAGTGGATAAGTAACTAGAGGAGTAGCCCAAGTGCCTTCGGAGATAGGAAGTGTAGCATCGATCTCTAGTAGGGGGAGTCGAGCACCGGAGTGTGAGTATTGTCCGAGATAGCACTGGGGAACTTGCCGAAAGATCACAAGTGCATGATTTAAGTGCGGTAGCATGGAGCACCGGTTTGCTAATTATCCCAAACGGATTGAGAACAAAGAACAACAAGAAAGTAGAGCTACTGGAGATAGAGTTGGGATAGCAAGAAGTGGTAGACGTAGTAGAAGGCTCTCTAAGGCACCATCGGAGACCGTGCAATAGCCTGAGGTTGCAGGAGGTTATGTTAACCACGGGTGTACGCGATGATAAGAGAAGATATCGAAGAAACAGTAGGCCCTTCTAGTAAGTCTTGATTTGTTAAGTTTTCAGATAAATTTAATTTTGGTAATTTGGGTTGCAAGTTGCTAGCGTGGAAATTTTGAGGACGAAATTTCTTAAGAGAGAGAGAATTGTAACATCCCAAATTAGGGCCTAGAAGGAATTTGCATGATAAATTGGATAATTAAGGGTACTTTGGTAATTATGCAAGTGAAATTGGATTTAATTGAGGACTAAATTGAAAGTGAATTAAAAGTTTAGCAAAAGAAATATTTGTTTAATGAGTGATTTGCAATTATTATGGACCCAAGTGAGATTTACCAAGGATTAAAGTGTAAGTCAAGATAACTGACTAAGGGAACCTATTGGAATGTGACATCTGGTTTGAGTGGTTGAGGGCATTTAATGGGATTTGAAAGAGAGAGAGAGAGGGAAGGGCAGAAATTCTGCTTTTTTCCCGTGGAAGCCAAGTTAGGTCCTTGTGACTCGCGCTGAACCCTGGGAGGTCCCGAAGACCCGCTTTTAGGGCTTTTGGGAGAGATTCATGGAAACTTGCAAGTGAAATTGCAAGGGCGTCTATTTCGGGCAACAAGAAGGTTTCATGGAGTTGCCACCCAATAGAACATTGGAAAAGTTTGTCTAGCCTCAGTGAGCTTAAGACAGCGCAGCTATATCCATCATATGTAAGCCGGAGGTGTCTTGGAGTCCCCACCCTAACATTAGGATGGTCCTCTCGGCCTCGCGCTTGGACAAACCAGAGATGTCTTGGAGACCCCACCCTAATAGAACATTAGGATGACCCTCTCGTCTCGTGGCGCCTACGACTGTGCAAATTGAACCTTTTTACGCGACACAAGAGGTGTCTTTGAGGCCCCGTCCCAATAGAACATTGAAATGCCTCTCTCGCCTCGTTGAGCCCAAAGACCAGAGATGGTTCGGAACTTCTCATTTATTCATACCTTGGTTAAATTACAGTTGAGTTTTGAATTTTAAGATTTCATCCATTTTCTCATACATTTTAAATACAGTTTAATAGAGCGCATATCAATCACATATATAAAAGCGATAAAAAGCGAGATTAAAATAAAGTAGAAAGGAAATAAAATAAGTTACAACAAAATTAGGGGCGAAATACAACCTCCAATATAAAATAAATATAAATCATGCATAAGACGAGGTATTTATTAAGAGTGAAAACATTGGTCCTCGCATGCATAATTAAAGAAAATAATTTTGAAGTGACAATTTATTTGGATGAAAAAATTAGGACATTGGTTCCATTTTATTAGAAAAATCTAATTTATTTATAAAAATATTTTTGTGTGATTTTTAATTAAACGTGCATAAAATAAATAATTTTATTAATAATTACATGGAAAATAAATTAAAATAACAAATAAAGAAAAATTGACAAATACAATAAAAATAACCAATTTCCAGATCTCATCTTTCGCTTGCAGTGGATGCTCAAACAAGAAAAAATAAGGATTAAAGCAAAAAACACAAAATAAATTAATATTAGTAATCAAATCAAGAAAATACATAAAATAATAAATGGTAGATTAGAATAAATAAAATATGCATTGTTGATGACAAATTAATTAAATGACATATTAAAATAAATAGATGATTAACATGCTAGTAAATTAATACAATTAACGATAATAATAATAATAATAATAATAATAATAATAATAATAATAATAATAATAATAATAATAATAATAGAAATGAAGAATAAACAGTTAAATAAAATAAAGTAAAAACAATATTAAAAATATTAAATCTATATACAAAATCACATAAAATAAATAAAAAAACACAATAAATATAAAAATCTACATTATTACTAATCAAATATGAACAAAATGAATAAAAGAAAAATAAAATTAAAAGATTGAGTCCAGAATGTTTACCCTAGATTTTGGATTTGATGGATGAAAAATGTGATTGACTTCCTTGATTCGATTCACAAAATAGAAATAAGAATAACAAAAATTGAAATTTTATTACAAAAGAAAATTGATTAAAAAAATAGAAGAAAATAAATTAATTCTCAAAAGCAAAGATTTGATTTCTTTGTCTCAAAAATTATTATTGATAAAAATTGTTAAAAAGAAGAAAAGAAATTTAATTTTCAAGAATAAAAAAATTGATTTCTTTGTTTTAAAAATTATTATTGATAAAAAATTCAAAATCTCAAGAACAAATAATAATTTTATTCGTCTCAAAAAAAAAATTTAGTTAAAAATTGGATTTTTTAACCTAAAAATTTTATTTGGAGAGAAAAAAAATTTAAGAAAATTATAGAGAGAATTCTTAGAGAAGAAAAGAAGAAGAAAATGAAATTTTTGATGTAAAAATGAACTCCTCCTCATTTCTTTCCCAAATTTTCTATTTAAATGAACAAAAATAAAAAAAATAATTAATTAGGGAAGAAAATAGGATTTTTAATGAAATTTTCTTAATTAGGGTGCAAAAAAAGAAGAAACATTCAAAATCCCGAAATAAAGGTGAAAAAAGTCAAAAAAATTGAAGAAAAAATGGAAATCGGGTGAAAAATCACGTTTGCAGCAGGACTGGGCCGACCGATGCCCTGCGCGTCGCCCACGCAGCGCTCGCGCAAGCACGCTGCTGCTAGTCGACATCCGATTTTTTCGATTTTTTTTAAATATGATTAAAAAACACTAAAATTTTTAAACTTCATTTTTAAAAACTAATTTTTATTATTTTTTATTTTTTATTCTAAAATGCAAATTTGACAAGGAAATTATCACTTTTAACCTTTTCGCTCGTGAATAGATAATTTATCATTATTGGGTAACTCTGATCTAAGCTCACTCAGGACCCAGTATCTACAGTTGCCCCCAGTTTTGGGAAAACTAGTGCATAGGTGCCTAGGTGAGTCAAAATTCAGAGAAAAAAAGGAAAGAGACACGTACCTGAGGCAGCTATCTTTTCGAACTGGGTGATGCTGTTGTTGTGGTGGTTGTCGCCATGTTGTCGACTTATTATCCTTTATTGAAGTGGTAGTACCGTGGTCGTGCTAATCTTCCGCAGAATGGTAGTATCGCCATCGTGCTAACCATTTGTGGAGTGGTAGTGCCGTCATTGTGCAAACCCTTCTGAGATTTGAAGCGGCAGTGTCGTGATCGTGCAAACCCTCTGTGGAGTGGTAGTGCCGTCATCGTGCAAACCCTTCTAAAGTGGTAGTGTCGTGGTCGTGCAAACCTTCCATGAAATGGTAGTGCCATCATCATACAAACCCTTCTGAGATGGTACCCCTTGAGAGGTCTTTGGCTGGCTCACTACCCCCTAAGAGGTCTTTGGCTAGTTGGTGCCCCTTGAGAGGTCATCGGATGGTTGCCCCCTGAGAGGTCTTTAGACGGTTGATCGCCCCCTGAGAGGTCTTCGGATGGTTGTCCCCTGAGAGGTCTTCGGCTGATCGGCTCCTGAGAGGTCTTTGGATGGTTTCCCCGTGAGAGGTCTTCGGTTGACCGCCCCCTGAGAGGTCTTTGTTGATTGCCCCCTTAGAGGTATTTGGATGGTTGATCGCCCCCTGAGAGGTCTTCAGATGGTTGCCCCTTGAGAGGTCTTCGGTTGATCGCCCCCTGAGAGGTTTTTAGATGGTTGTCCCCTGAGAGGTCTTCGATTGATCGCCCCCTAAGAGGTCTTCAGTTCAGTTGACCGCCCCCTGAGAGGTCTTCGATTGATCGCCCCCTGAGAGGTCTTTGGATGGTTGCCCCTTGAGAGGTCTTCGGATGGTTGGCCCCTGAGAGGTCTTCGGTTGACCGCCCCCTGAGAGGTGTTTGGATGGTTGATCGCCCCCTGAGAGGTTTTTGGATGGTTGCCCCCTAAGAGGTCTTCGGTTGACCGCCTCCTGAGACGTCTTTGGATGGTTGATCGCCCCTTGAGAGGTCTTTAGATGGTTGATTGTTTGGATTGATGTTTTGATTGATGTCATTTTGGTTGGCTGCCCCTTGAGAGGTCTTTGGTTGATGCTTGGATTGATGCTTGAACTGATGTTTGGATTGATGTCATCACTCGGCTTTTGTCGGTGTCCGTATTTAATCTTTCTTACTGCAAAACTGAAAACCAAATATGCAGAAAAAATAGTGAGTATGCACGTGAAATGTATGTGTCATGCAGAAATGCAGGATAAGAACTCATCTAAGTGAGTTTGGAGGCGATAGCCGAGTTGGGCTCAACTTGCTGTAGGATCGATGCTCTTTGAAATTGCTTTTGAATTTCATGCCTTTGGGATTGCAAGGTTCTCATCTGATACCTGTAGTCATTTTTTTTAAAGGTAGTGCGTCCCTTGTGGATTTTTACACTAGGTTTTCTTAGCGGGAAATGCGTCCTTTGCGCATTTTCACATAATCCTGTGCCTTATTTTTGCCTGGAATGGACCCAACCCAATCCAGCGGCCTTTTTTTTCAGAATAGACTGCCTATTTTCAGGTTTTTACCCTATTCTTTTGCCTAACTTTTGCTTAGAGCGCTAATTACGGTTTTCATCTCTAACGGCTTTTTTTTTCAAAGAGGTTGAAGCTGTTGCCAAAGATCCTTCTAGTGTAATCAGCATGTACTTATGCCCATGTCGTGGCCGTCTGAGCTTGATTCTTCGCATGATAATGCTGTAGAATTGCCTTCGCAGTTGATAGTAAAATAAGTCGGCTGAAGGACTCGAGTGGTGAAAGTAGCAGAGGATAGATAGTAGATGACTTTGATCACACAAAGTGGACTGCTCTGATCACATCAGTATACCATTGCATAAATGCATGTGTTTCAATTTGATTTAATTAAATATGATCATTGTTTGGTATTAATCTCAAGAATACAAAACCTCATCTAATTTCGGGATGGATCTTGAAAGCATCAAACTCCTGTTATTAATCAGCCCTCTCGGATTTTCATGATTGAATATTTTCTCTCAGCTCTTAATTTTTGCCCAGAATATTTTTTTTCTGGCAGGACGCCCAATTTTATTAAGATCGCATTTTTTTCGATTTTCGACCCGCGGGCGTTGCTTCCCCCTAGCGTCGCTAAAGGGCCTGAAACAGTTATTTTACGATTTTTTACCCATTTTTTTCGATTTTTTTCACCCTAAATCAAGGTTTTTGAGTCCAAATAAAATTCTAAAATATTTTTTTTGATAATTAATTAATTAAACTTGATTTTATCTCCAAAAATAAAGGAATTTGTGTTAAAATAAAATTGCTTTCCCTAATTGAATTAGACTTTCTTTTATCCTATATATTCTTTATGATAAAAAAATTAAATGGGGAGCTTCCATCATTTTTTATTTTTCACATCATAATTTCCTCTCTTCTTCTGGGATTTCTCTTCCAAAAAATTTCAGATTTCTTCTTTCAATTAACAAGGATTAATGGAGATTGAAAATTTGATTTTTAATTTTTGATTATTCCAAATTAATTTCTTTGATTTCTCCATAAACATAAGAGATTAATTTTCACTTTCAAAATCAGTTTTTTTCTATTTTTAAGCGTTCAAGTTAATTCTTTTGTTTTCTCTATAAACAAAAGCAATTAATTTTGTTGCTAAATTATTTTTTTCAAGCCTATTTTTATTAGAATAAAATTCTAACATTCATCATATTCAACTCTAAATTTTTGAAAGTCACAAACAAAGGAAATCAAATCATCTTTTACCTTCATCGAATCCGACTCTGAGGGTAAATATTCTGAGCTTGATTTTTATTTACTTTTGTTTTGTTTATATTTAATTTATTCATGTATATTTTATTGTTTTTATTAATTTACTTATTGTTTCCACTTATTTGTTTATTCTATTATTGTTATGTTTGTTTTATTTAATATGTTTATATATGATTTTGTTTTTATTCATGTAAATTTTGATTTCCTATTAATTCCTAACATGTAAATAATTTATTTTATCTTGATTCATCATTATTTTTCAGCATGTAATTAATTAATTAATTTTGATTAATCTTTTTGCCATATAAATAGTTTATGTTAATTGTGATAATAGTAATTAATCATGTCATTGTTTTAATTATTTCTATCATTCTTGCATTTATTATCTTTTATCATTCTTTTATTATTGTTACATGTTATATTTATTGTTTATTCAATTTATTGTTTATTTTCATTATTTTTCATCATGTTCATAATTTTCATGTATTAATTCATTAACATGTTATGTTTTATTCTAATCACATCATTTATTTAATTTGTCATAAAAATGCTTTTTTCACATTTATTTTAATTGTTAACATATTAATTCAATTGTCATTTTGATATCATGCTATTTTATCTTATTTTATTCCATTTTATCTTTTATTATTGATTTAATTGTTTTAATTACTAACATTATTTTTTATGTTTTGTTTTTATATCAAAACTCATTTTTTGCTTGGACATTTTTTTGACGAGCACACGGGGAGATCTAGAAGACTCGTTTGGTTCATATATTTATTTTCTTTATTTGTAATATTATATTTATTTGGCTTTTTTTATTTATTTTTGTCATATAATTTTCTTGTAAAACTGTTTACTTTAGATCCGTTAGAAAGAAAATCACTAAACTATTTTTATTAATTAACTTGATTTTTTTCCTAAATAAAATGGGACCAATGTCCTAGTTTTTCTCCAAAATAAAACCATCACATAAAAAATCATTTGATAATAATATGCATGCGAGGAGCAATGTCCTCACCATTAATGAATATCCCGATTTATGCATGATTTGTATTTTATTTATAATGGGGGTTGTATTCCGCCCCTAGTTTTGTTGTATTTTATTTTCATATACTTTATTTTATTTATCGCTTTCCTTAAATGATTCAACTTGCGCTCTAATTATTGCATCGAAATGTATGAGAAAAGGGATGAAAACTTAATTCAAAACTTAATTAAAAAATAACCAAGGTATAAATAAATGAGAAGTCCCGAACCTATCTCTTGTCTTTGGGCTCAACGAGGCGAGAGGGCTATTCCGATGTTTCATGGGAATGGGATCTCCAAGACATCTCTTGTGTCCCACCAAAAGACTTAAATTTATAATCCTAGGCTCCATAGGGTTAGAGGGTCATCCCAATGTTCTATTGGGGTGAATGCCTCCAAGTCCCCTTTAGTTTGCCCAAAATGGATAAAATGCGCCGTCTTAGGCTCACTGAGGCGAGACGAACTTTTTCAATGTTTTATTGGGTGGCGACTCCAAGAAACCTCCTTGTTGCCCAAAATAAACGCACTTGTAAATACCTTACAAGTTTTCATGAATCTCTCCCGATCGCCCTAAGAGCGGGCCTTCGAGGCGTCCTGCGGGGTTCGGCGCGCGTCACAATTGGTTAATTTAATATTTTAAAAAAATCGATATTAATGTACTATTTAATGGTTTTGGCTCATATAACTAGTTAACTGAACTGATAACTAAATTTTTAGTTAATTTATTAATTATTCAATATGTCCATATTTAGCATTTATTATTATTTTTTGATTTATCAATTTTTCAATAATAAAAATTATAATATATTCAAAAAGTTATATAACATTAATATATTAACGAAAAGTTATATCTGTGATATACTTTTATTTTCACACACACAAAATTTTTTACTTTTCAAACTTTTGAATATATATAATTAAATTAATAATTTTAACTCTTTAATTAAAATATTTTATATTTAAATTATTAAAATTTAATATGATAAATAATATTCAATTAAAAAGTGGAATGTTAGTTCTAATATTATTATAGGTAGTATTTAACACTTGTAATTCTAATTAAATATATTTCACTTTAAAAATAAAAAATTTCGTTGCAAGTAATAATTAATATTTAATAAAATTAATAAATTACAATTTATCCATTTATTACATTTTTCTATCATATGCATGCATATTGACACAATATTTTTAGTTTATATTTATAATTTGAATATTATATTAAATTATGTTTAGCTTCTAATTTTTATTTTTAAGTAATATGAATATTTTAATTTTTTTATGAATGCATTTTATAATTATAGTGGTTAACCAATCCGAATATCTGAAATCGAGAGACTGGTTAACCAATAGTAACGGACTGATTAATGGGTAGTGATTTTCAAAAACCGATAGTTAATGGTAGGGGTGTACACGGTTCTGGATCTTTCTGTACCGAACCGAAATACCAAAAAAAAAGATCCAGAACCGAATTATACGGTTGATTTTTTTTTTACTAGAACGGAACCGAATTGTACTGTTTACTTTTTTATTAGAACCGAACCGAATTGCACTGGAATCGAATCGAGAACCGTATTTAACCGTACCGAACTGTTCTGTACTGAATTGGACCGAAATAACCGATATTTATTAATTGTTATATATAATATTAGTAATTTATATATAAATATTATTTATAATTTCTATTATATCGTTATTATATAAATTTAACTTCATAATTATTTGTATTTTTTTGAAACTTTTATAATTATTTGTATTAAATATTTTAATGTATGAAATTAATATAATAAATTAAAATAAATTAAAATAAATATTTTGATAATTAATAAGATAAATTTAATTATCATATCTATATGAATGTGCAATTAAAATAACTTGTATTTAATTTAATTTACGTTTAGTGTTACTTAACTACTATATAATTTTTCATTTTGTACAAATATTTATATACACACACAAATATAATTATTATATCAATGAAATTTTACTAATTAATGTAATTATATGAGTATATAATCATTTTACCAATTAATTTCATTTACTTTTAATATCAGTCAACTAGCATTTATCTATTGTAAGTTAATAATTTAATTATATATAATTAAATTTTACTAATTAATATAACTATATAAGTATATAATTACTTTGCTAATTAACTTCATTTATTCTTAATATCACTCAACTAGTACTCATATATATTTTATTTACAATACCTATATGAATAATTGAGCATATAAATTAATAATATAATTATATATAATAATTATTATATATAATGAAATTTATCAATTTAATTCATATAATTATATAAATATATAATCACTTTACCAATTAATTTCATTTGTTTTTAGTATCATTCAACTAATACTTATCTATTTTGGCACAATACATATATGAGTAATTGAGTTATAACTTAATAATTTAATTATATGTAATTAAATTTTACTAATTCGTATTTAATTTAATTTAACTTTAATGTCACTCAACCACTACTTAATTTTTTTTTATAAATATTTATATACACAATCACTTTACCAATTAATTTTATTTATTTTTAATGCTACTTTTACATTTACCCTTATAGTTATTAACTATAATATTAATTAATAATCTTTTAAATATTATGCCAAATTTAGTGACATTAAGTATAATAACGGAGTCAAAATAATATATATGGATGGATCCTAACCATATAATCAGCCGATACTGTATATATAATTACCTTATCAATTAATTTAATTTATATTTAGTATCACTCAATTAGTTGACACAATATATATTTGAATAATTGATTTATTTTAATAATGTAATTATATATAATTGAATAATTTATTATATAATCATTTTATCAATTAATTTCATTTGCTTCTAGTGTCACTCGACTAATACTCATCTATTTTTATCACAATACCTATATGAATATGTAAATTAAAAATAAAATTATATATAATTATTTATAATAAATTTTTTTTTTTTTAGCGTTATTCAACTAATACTCATCTGCATTTAGCACAATATTTATGTGAGTGATTGAAAATATATTTTAATAATATAATTGATAAAGCCATTTCTGACTTTATCGGGAGCGTCGGGCACTGTAGATATTGTCCGCTTTGGGCCGGAGCCCTCACGGTTTTAAAACGCGTTTACAGGGGAAGGTGTCCATGACCTTATAAGGTCCACTTTCAACTCTTCGCCAGCCGATGTGGGATAGGATAGCATTGCTATCACTATTCCCCCTCCCAAGAGAGGTCTTCGGGGGCTGGCCGCTCGGGCGCTGACCGCTTGTCGGGACTGGCCGCGTTGGGCGCTGCCGATCGGGTGCTACCCCGCTCGAGCGCTTGCCATCGTCTCTCAATGAAAGCACCAAATGATAAAGCCATTTCTGACTTTATCGGGAGCGTCGGGCACTGTAGAGATTGTCCACTTTGGGTCGAAGCCCTCACGGCTTTAAAACGCATCTTAGGGGTCATGGGGGCCTGCGCACTCAACCGCTGGGTGCTTTCATAGCTCAGGGTGGGCACCCGCTAATATATTATCATCTTTGGGTCGTCTTCGGGCATTGCCCCTAAGACGCGTTCTCCCCAGAGGAAACCAAAACCTTGAAGGGTTAGAGGGCAATGCCCGAAGACGACCCAAACAGGACAATATCTTAGCGGGTGCTCACTTTGAGCTATGGAAGCACTTAGCGGTCGAGTGGACAGGCCCCCATGACCCCTAAGACGCGTTTTAAAGCCGTGAGAGCTCCGGCCCAAAGCGGACAATATCTACAGTGCCCGACGCTCCCGATAAAGTCAGAAATGGCTTTATCAATAATTATATACAATTATTATATTAATAAAATTTTATTTATTAATATATAATATAATTATATAAGTATATAATTATCTTATTAATTAAATCTTTTTTAGAGCAAATTAAGAATAAAATTTGAAAAATTTTAGTATAAATATTTTTTATTTTAAGTTTTGGAGGGAATTAAAATATTTGGAGGAATTGAAATATTTGAAGGGAATCTAATGTGGATGAGTTGAGTTTTCAGTATTTGGAGCGAGTTGAACGGGACCAATCGTCATTAATTATTTTTTTTTATAACTTTTGCTACAGGTGTCCGTTTGCGTATTATTATATGTTTCCGGAAAGCTCATTTCAAAATGGTCGACTTTTTCAAAGTTTAGTCTCCTGTAACAGCCCATTTCGTGCCTCAAAAATAACATTTGAGCTTCCATTTTTCAATTTGAAGTTTTAGGGGTATTATTGTAATTTTTTTATTTTTTTCATATAAATTGTTTGTTACCTTAGTTTGGAGGGGACTTTTCAACTTGGAATAAAATTCTTTCATTTTGAGGTATTTTTGCTGCATCAGAATCCGACCGGTTTTATATTTTATTTTATATATATATATATATATATATATATATATATATATATATATATATATATATATAATAAATTAAAAAAAAAACCTAAATTGTGCCTGCCTCTTTCTTTTATGTCTCGAACTCGTGTTAAGCCCCACAATTTTTGTCTATCTTTTCCGTTGGTTTTAGCTTATACTTGCATTTCCTTCTTCTCGTCGCTGCCACTGTCATTTCCGCAGCTACATCTAAAAGTAAAGATAAGTCACACACAATTTTTGATTTTGTGGTATTCGTTAATAGTACGTCATTAGTTAGTTAAAAATTTGATCAATAGGCTTGTATATAAGCTTTAATTAGGATGATCATTAGGGATGAATTACCAATTAATTTTATTAAATATTAGGATTTTAGGAAATTTATTTAAGTAATTTATCTTGAATTTAAAATTTCATCTAGAGTAACTGTAACAACCCGATTTGGTCCTAGAAGTTTTGGCAATGTTTTTGGTAAATTTTGATAAGTAAAAGAGTGAATCTAGATGTGAATATGCGGGTTTGCAAGTTATTAAAATTATAAAGTTTTGATTATACTAATATGATTCGAAAAGAAGAGGATGTGACTCTAGTGTGGGTTCTGTTGCGAGCGCGATAGTGTCGCGACGGGAAGCCTATTGGAGTTGGAATATTTGATGTGTATCGGACACGTGGCGACATAGGAGGTTGACAAGTGGCATTATAGGGAGTGGACATGTGGCATGAGTTTTGTTTTTAAGTTAATAAATATATTTATGATGGTAAGTGGCATTAAAGGCTTGTTGGTGGGCTTTTAATGTGAGGATTGGCTTTGAGAGGTTTGACCGGCCACTCTTTCCCTTAATTTCCTTTTCAATTTCTGCTTTTGGCATTTTATTCTTCATTTTCTTTCTTTGCTCTTGGACTTTGCCGTGCTCCCTCTCTTGTTTCTTCTTTTGTTTCTTTTCTTCCTCTTTTAGTTTGTTCTTCAAGTGAGTTACTTGGGTTAGTTGAAGAGAGTGTGTTAAAGGTAAGTTTGGTTAGATTTTCGATCTGACCTCCTTTTTCTTTCTATTTTTGATTTAAAGTGAAAAACAAGGTTTGATTCTTGGATTGTCTTTGTATGATTCTGTTGTAGTTGTGGACAAGAAACTGGACAAAGGCAAAGAGAAGATCGGAACGAGTTGAGAGCTGTGATCAAGCTCCTAGAGGTCAAGATCGTGTGCGGATTTAACTTTTGTTCATTTTGATTACTTGCAGTGTTTTCCTGATATATGTGTGTATATGCTTATGATTTATGGGTATACATGTTTTGAGTAGGTGAATTGATCACTTGAGTGTGTATGTTAATGATAAAGTTGATTTGGCAAGTTCTATTTATTTTGCATCTGACTGTTGTGAAGTGTTTTCATAATAAGTAGAGTTATAGACTTCTGAATTGAGTTATTATTGAGCCATTAGAACCATGACTTAAATACCTATTAAAGTCTCAGAAATGACCGTGGGCCAATTCTAGCTCTAGGACCCTGTAAATTGCCAAAAACAGAGGTGTCTTTACTTTGGCCGGTTCAATTGAGCAGTTCATCTTGTTTAGGTCATATCTTAAGTTTTAGATGTCTAATTGACCTGAAGATTGTTTCATTTAAAATTTAACTTCCTAGGGAACAATTGTTAAGAAGGACACTTTGCCTAATAATGACGTTTAGAGGTTGGTTTAGACGATACAAGTTGGAGGTGAGAAGCAGTCTTGTGAAGGTTCCTTACGGAGCCTTCTGTCGCGAGCGCTACAGAGAGGATTATAAGAGTGATTTTCTTCTTGAATTTGAGCCCATGGTTGACATAAACCAATTCCCCACCTTTACCCTCAACTAATTTGTATATTTTGAGGTGTTTTCCTTCCCGAGTTGAACCCATTTTGCACCAAAACAATTTCGGAGTTTATGTCATGCATGTTTAGGTGTATCAAATGGTTATAGAATTAGTTATTTGGGTAAATAATGCTATGGCATGAGAGTTAGTGTTGAACACGACATGTCATGTGATATGAATTGTTATATAATGCATTTGGTATAGTGTATAAAGCTTGTGTTGGTGTAATGTATTTGGGTATAGTACATAGAATCTTTTGGAATCTGGCTTCTGTCGCGAGCGCGACATTTTATCGCGATTGCGACAGTGAACCTAGCTTCTGTCGTGAGCATGACTTCTTGTAGCGATCGCCACAGTGAACCCCTTTTCGCCTTGTTCTCTGTTGAGCATTTTTAATATATGCTTATTGACCGCAAGTATACGGTGTACCGCAATAGTACTTAAGATGTCGATCCTACGAGGAACGTGTTTACACACTATTACTAATCAATTTTAATTTTGTTTACAATGATAAAATGATGGAAAAGTGATTCTAAACTAATCTAACATGTAAACTAATTAAATCGAGTTTATGAGAATCCAAGAAAATAGAAAAGATTAATGATGCTAAATATAAAGATGGAATTTGAATTAATTGTTCTTAATGATTGTAGCATTCTTATCTTGCAAGCCAAGTTGGATAAATTTTCTACTTACTCTCTCAATATAAATAGGATTACCTAAAACATACACATATAAGTCTAATTCCAAACTTTCATTTAAGAACTAGATTATTATACATGCAAATCTTAGGAATAGAGCACAACCTATAACAACCATTTCAATATCATGATTTCTCAAACAATATCTTGATGATGAATTTGCAATTAGATATAAGTATGAACTCATTTCTCAATCAAACTCAAACTTATAATAATCATAAATAATGTACCAATGAGAAATTCTACAAGTAAGAACACTTGAATTAATACGAACAATGAAATATTTGATATTAAGAACTCAAATTCAGAATTTACATCACAAAAGTTACAAAGAAGAATTAAAAGATAAGAATGGAAGAAGGAGATTTCTCAACCCTTTTCTAGTCACCAAATATAGTCTTCTTCTTTGTATGGTATCTTCTCTTTAACACATAAACTCTACTTAAGAAAAACTATTCTCATTTACAGAAAAATATTCAAATGTTCAATTCTTTTTTTTCTATCATATGGAAATTACAGTTAGAAATAGCATTTATAATATCAACTCATGCCCCTTCAGATGCCCTTCTACAAAGGTTGTAATAGTTGGTGGAAAAATGAAACTTTTCAAGTTCAAATTTGAACTTTAGCGTCTAACGGATCTCTCTATCGCGATTGTGACGCCTGTCGCGCTCGCGACAGAGCACGCCTTCCCTTTCGCTCGCCCTTCCTCGCGTGTGCCTTCTCCGCGTCCTGTCGCGACCTCGCGACGCCTTCGCTTGGTCGCGACAGCTTCTCTTCTCTTTTTCTCTTCTTTTCTTGATCTTCCCTTAGCGAGCTCTGTCGCGCTCGCGCCACCTGTCGCGCTCGCGATAGAAGCATTTCTGCCTTAGCTCATTTCTTCTTCTTTTCTCCATTTACTCCATATTTTCTCCATTTTCCTCCTACATACAAAACTCAACAAAACACATAAAACATACCTAATTCCAACAAATAAAAACACTTAAAACATTACTTCTAACCACAAAATATAGACTAATTATGAGCTATTTAAGCTCATATCAAATCCCCATACTTAAACATTTGCTTGTCCCCAAGCAAAACACTTAAACAACACAAAAACAAAATACACAATAAACACAATATTTTGGAGCTCACTTAGACATTTGACAATCATTTGAAAACACCATGCATAGACTTATGCTTCTAACACACTAGCCAAAATATGCAACCATTTAAACATTCCCATCATTCATTAAACTTTAACCTCTATGTACAATTGGAAAACCATGAAATAGCAAAACACAAGGATGTTGGATCTCAAGAAATCAAATATCTTAACACATGTATAGATTATTTCACACAAAACATTGCCTAAGATAATTTTCACTCAACACTTATTTTGATAAACACTCAATCACTCAAGTATATAAAGGTTAGTGTTTTCCCTCATTCCTTGATTATGCCATTACATACCATAAGCTTGTAAGTAGTAAAAATCTCCACTACTAGTATAAAGTAGTAAAGAGGATCAAAGGGTCTTAAAAAGGGTTGTAATGTGGCATGGGTTAGGGTAGGAAACTTTTGGATTTAAGTAGCTAGTATTATGTAAAGAAAAGCATCAATACAACATAGGAGAGTTAACCAAATCAGAATATTAACAAGCATGATACTTTTAGTCTAATTCCCTTCTTAAGAATACAAATTTTCTGCTAGCTCTTAATTTTTTTTTTATTTTTTTTTTCTTTTTCTTTTTTAGGATAGCAAGAGAATTTAGTATGGGTGCGTTTTACGCTCCATCCCACACATAAGCAATTTTAGATGTACATCTTGCTATTCCCATTTTTTTTCTTTTTCTTTGCTTTTATTTTTTTCAATACTAGCATTTGTAACTCTAACTTTGAAAATAAGGGAATTTCAATTGCAAATTTTTACTAACTTCATGCTTTTCAATAACAAATATATCTCCCATGCTATATCAATCCAAATCCCTCCACAATAGGGTAATTAACAAGAAATAGGGCCTTGTTTAAGCAAAAAGATTGGGTTACTTAAATGTTTAAACAAGAAAAACAGGATATATGCTCAAAGTTGGCTACCTAAAGTCAAAAGGTAAGGAATTGAAAAGTAAGCCAAAAATAGTTCATTCTAAGTGCCCTTATCATATCCCGTGTACATCCCATACTAAAATGCAATCTCGAAATTTACCAAAAACAAGTTCTGGAGGATATGGCATAATAAGGCTCTCATACAAAGAAAAATTAGTGTATAAGGCTTCAAAAGCTCACATGGCTATAGGTCAAACTATCATAGGCAATAAATTGGCAAAACAATCTTTATTTACATGTAAAAAGATACCTAACTTAAAAAGAACCTACACCAAAGTGTTTTGCTAAGTCATACCCTTCACTATGTACAACAGAATGCTAAAGTAAAACAAATAATAAAAATGGTCAAAAAGTTACTATCTAGGCTAATGGCCAAAAATATAAAACCCATACATGCTCTAATTCCCAAATAATTATCAAATACAAGCTCCAAAACAGAATGTTATTGTAAAACAACCTAAAACAATCTAAAACAATACATACCTAAATCTAACAATTCATGCAAAACACAAGCTACACTACTCATATATAAACAAATATAACCATACATACATACATGTGAAATAAAATCAAAACACTGAACTCCCCCCACACTTGAAGGACACAATGTCCCCATTGTGTAAAAAGGAATAAACTAAAATAACAAACTAACATAAAAAACACAAATGAAAACAAAAACAAACAACACTAAGAAAATAAATAGAAAGGGAGAAAAGTAGATGAGACAAACTCAAAAACTCCCACTAGGGGAGCTTGGTGGAGTTGGAGAAAGATCTACATTTTGCTTGCGAAAAAAACTGAGGAGCTTGTGACCCAAACTCTTCTGATGTTTAAGCACAGCCCGCACATCTGATTCAAGCACATCCATTCGCGCTGCCATACTTTGATTGGCGGCCTCAATACCATCTAATCTTTGTAAAACCGGCTCCAAATCAACAGCAGCGCCACTACCATTCCTTCTCTCACCAGCAGCCGCCTCGTCCTCACCCGAGGAGTCATGAGCATCAGCTGCTGAGGCTAATTCATGTGCCCTTTCATGTGGCACACTAGTTCCAGCCACACTAGATTCAACCCTAGTAGGTCCACCTGCAAAACGATCAACAAACCTTGTGGGCCAAGCTCCATTGGTTAAAATATTAGCTCTACGCAAATAGACCACATCAAGCAAAGGAATCGATTCATTTTCAGCCATGACAAAATTATTCAAATCACCCATACAACCCAAAATAATACCCGTCACCATATGGCACATCCCCACTGATTTACTACGAGCTATAGATGCATGGTAAAGACCATCTAAAATGAAATCAATGGAATCAGGGGTTTTATGGGATTGCAATAGATCTAAAACAAACAAATCCTTGGTTTGCACCTTGGTACTCTCTACCCTCCCATACATAGCATGACAAAAAAACTTGTGAAAAAGCATCAATGCATTATCTTTGATTTGCCTGTTAGTAGAATTCTTATTATTAAAACGCTCTAATCCAGACACTCTATTCCAAACAGGTGAAGGTTGAAAAATATGGGAATCAAATCGTTTCCCATTTAACGGAAAACCAAACCAAGAATGCAAATCATCATAGCTAAAGGTATGACTTATGCCCTGATGTCTAAATTTCATAGAATCCCTACGTTTATCCACATAATCTAGTGTGACAAAAAACTCTACAGCCCAATCTTTCCTTACAGGTAATGAGAAAGTGATAAATTTTTCCCATTTCATATATTTAAGAAAACTATTAATCTGATCATGCAAGCCCAACGTATTCAAAATTGCAAAATCCAAAGCCCACATACCCACATAATTTTTCTTGGCAAAATATAGAAATTTTTCACCCTCTTCATCAGAAAAGATGGGAAAAGGACAATCATACCTATTTTGAAAGAGAATGGCCGCAGGGGTAGAATCTTCATCTTGTGTGCTTGACTCTCCCATAGGCCTCTTTCCCTTGCTCTTATCTCCAACATGCTTAGTCCTCACCATTGTAAAATCGTTTTACCACTTGATGAACAAAATAAAAAGAAATAAAAGAAACAAATACGTGATTTGCGTGAGGAAGTTGGAGAGAATCGTGAGGAAGATTTTGAGAGAGAAGAGAGAAATTAAGTAGAAGAAAACCGAAAGGCAAAAGAGATTAGAAAGAAAGAGTAATTAGGGTAGATAAAAGGGAAGTTAAGGAAATAAATGAGATCCCAACGGTTGGTTTGACCAAAAAATTCAAATGTCGCGTTCTGTAGCAACGTCGCGATCGCGACAGAAGCAAATTGAAAAATTTAAACATCGCGACAAATAAACCCCTTCGCCATCGCGACCTCGCGACAACGTCGCGCTCGCGACAGAAAGCAATTTTGAAAAATCAAAAAGAGACTGTCGCGATTACACTACCCGTCGCGCCGTCGCGATGAAGTCTATAATACACTTTTCTCTTTCTGTCGCGATCGCGACAGAAAGGAATTTGAAAAATCAAATTTTCTTCCCTTTCCAAAAACGTCACACGAAGGTACATAAAATGAACTTACATATTAAAAATATCTGTGGAACATAAAGAATGACATTAGTACATATAAATATCACACACATAATATAACAATTAATTAAAAAGAAAAATAAAACCAAGTAACCATCAAACCATTTTTAAGGAAAGAAATGAAACCTCCCTTCCATGAAATGTTTCCTCCAAATACACCTTACATCTTCGACCATTGGCTTTAAATAACTCCCCTTTTTCCATTTTTTAGCTCTAAAAACCCTTGATCAAAAACTTGGGTGACTTCAAAGGGTCCACTCCGTCTAGATCTTAATTTTCCAGGGAAGAGTTTCAATCTAGAATTATACAATAGAACCTTGTCCCCAATATTAAAATTTTTAATCCGTATATGTGCATCATGCCATTTTTTAGTCCTTTCTTTATAGATTTTTGTATTTTCAAAAGCAAGAAGTCTCAATTCATCTAGCTCATTTAATTGTAAACATCTTTTGACACTTGCATCTTTAAGATCATAATTCAAAGTTATAATGGCCCAATATGCTTTGTGCTCTAACTCCACAGGTAAATGACACGCTTTTCCATAAACCATCCTATATGGTGTCATACCAATTGGGGCTTTGAATGCTGTGCGATATGCCCACAAAGCATCATCTAATTTATGTGCCCAATCATTTCTAGAAGTAGAGACTGTTTTTTTAGTATCCACTTTAACTCCCTATTGGACACTTCCACTTGACCACTTGTTTGTGGGTGATATGGTGTAGCTACCCTATGATGAACACCATATTTATGCAATAAGGAATCAAAAGAACGGTTTATGAAATGCTTACCTCCATCACTTATGATGGCTCTTGGCACTCCAAATCTTGAGAAAAGCTTCTTCAAAAATTTTATCACCACCTTTGAATCATTGGTAGGTGTGGCTTTGGCTTCAACCCATTTTGATACATAATCAACTCCAACCAAAATGTAGTTTTGACCAAAAGAAGTAGGGAAGGGACCCATAAAGTCAATCCCCCACACATCAAACACTTCAACTTCCAATATATTATTCAAAGGCATCTCATCTCTTTTTCCAATATTACCAGCCCTTTGACATTTATCACATTTGGCTACATACATCTTTGCATCATGAAATAAAGTTGGCCAAAAGAATCCACATTCAAGCACTCTAGATGCAGTTTTATTGGCACCATTATGACCCGAATACAATGCAGCATGACAATGCATCAAGATGTTTTGATAATCCTCCTCACTTACACAACGACGAATTATACCATCCCCACCTATCTTAAACAAGTAAGGTTCTTCCCAAAGATAATTTTTAACATCACTAAAGAATTTCTTCTTTTGTTGCCATGTCAAATTTTCAGGTACAATTCCAGCAGCAAGATAGTTAGCAAAATCAGCATACCAAGGTACATGCATATTCAAAATTGACATCAATGCTTCATCCGGAAATGATTCATTAATTTCAATACCATCACCTAAAGTTTGTTCATTTTTTTCTAACCTAGACAAATGGTCAGCAACAAGATTTTCACTTCCCTTTTTGTCTTTAATTACAAGGTCAAACTCTTGCAATAACAATACCCAATGAATCAACCTAGGTTTAGCATCTTTCTTTGCAAATAAATACCTCAATGCAGCATGATCAGTATAGATTATGACTTTAGATCCCAACAAATAAGATCTAAACTTATCACATGCATAAACCATAGCTAACATTTCTTTTTCAGTTGTTGTATAATTAACTTGAGGAGGAGACAAAGTATGACTAGCATAATATATCACATGCAAATTCTTACCATGTGTTTGACCTAATACACAACCCACAGCAAGATCGCTTGCATCACACATAATCTCAAATGGCAATTCCCAATTAGAAGCAGCAATAATAGGAGCACTTATAAGGGCCTTCTTCAAAGTATCATAAGCATTCATACATTCTTTAGAAAATTCAAAAGGAACATCCTTAACTAACAATTTAGTTAGAGGTTTAGCAATTAAAGAAAAATCCTTTATAAATCTTCTATAAAATCCAGCATGTCCAAGAAAGGATCTTACCCCCTTAAGTGTAATGGGTGGAGGTAACTTCTCAATCAATTCTGTTTTTGCTCTATCAACCTCAATACCCTTACTTGAAATTTTGTGCCCTAAGACTATCCCTTCATCTACCATAAAATGGCATTTCTCCCAATTAAGAACCAAGTTAGTTTCTTCACATCTAGCCAAAACTTTGTCTAAATTTTGTAAACAAAGCTCAAATGAATCTCCATATACAGAAAAGTCATCCATAAAAACTTCCATTATATCCTCTATCATGTCTCCAAAAATTGAAGTCATACATCTTTGAAATGTGGCTGGGGCATTACAAAGCCCAAAAGGCATTCGCCTATAAGCAAAGGTTCCATAAGGACAAGTAAATGTGGTTTTCTCTTGGTCACTAGGGTAGATAAAAATTTGGAAATACCCTAAATATCCATCAAGAAAACAGGAATGAGAATGGCCAGTAATTCTTTCTAGCATTTGGTCAATAAATGGTAAAGGAAAATGATCATTTCTAGTGGCCAAATTAAGCTTCCTATAATCTATGCACACCCTCCATCCGGTGGTGGTTCTAGTTGGAATTAAATCTCCATTCTCATTCCTCACTACCATCATACCCCCCTTCTTTAGAACACAATGTATTGGACTCACCCAATCACTATCCGAAATTGGATAAATGATTCCAGCATCAAGCAATTTAATTACTTCTTTTTTCACTACCTCTTTCATATGAGGATTAAGCCTCCTTTGTCTATCAGCCTTTGGTTGATAGTCATCTTCCATATTTATCCTATGCATAACAACATTAGGACTAATACCCTTCAAATCAAATATTTGCCATCCAATACTTTTTATCCTTTTTCTAACAACTTCTAATAATGCATGCTCTTGTTCTTTATTGAGTTTATTAGAAATAATAATAGGCAAAGTATGATTAGGTCCAAGAAAAGCATACCTCAAATGATTTGGTAGTTCCTTTAGATCAACATTTGGAGGACTTTCAATTGAAGGTGGTAAAGGTGCTTCATTACGATAAAGAGGTTCACTTCTAAAGCTTTCTTGCTCTACCTCTTTATGAACTTCCTCTTCCATTTGGACTTCCTCTTCATCTGCATTTTCTAATACTTCCACAACACACGCATTAATGATATCTATTTTCATGCACACATTTTCATCCATTGGGTATTTTAGTGCCTTATCCATTTGATATTCAACACTATCATCCCCTATTCTTAAGACTAATGTGCCCTCATAGACATCAACTAAAGCCCTACCAGTCCTCATGAAAGGTCTACCCAATATCAAGGGACATTTCTCATCATATGCAAAATCTAAAATGACAAAATCAGCAGGCAAAATAAATTTATCCACTTTTACAAGCACATCTTCAACTATTCCATATGGTTTTTTAATAGATTGATCAGCTAATTGCAAAACCATGGAAGTAGGTTTAACATAATATAAACCCAACTTTTTAAAGATAGAATAAGGCATGAGATTAATACTTGCCCCCAAATCACATAAGCACTTAGGAAACTCTTTATCCCCTAAGGTACATGGAATGGTGAAACTACCATTATCTTTAAGTTTTGTAGGCAAATTATTTGTGATTATAGAACTACATGCTTCAGTCAATGCAATAGTGGATATATCCTCCCAACTTCTTTTCTTAGAAATTAATTCTTTAAGAAATTTTGCATAGTTAGGAATTTGTGATATGGCCTCAATAAAATTCAAATTTATGTGCAAATGCTTCAATTTATCAATAAAAGATTGAAATTGCTTATCTTGATTTTGTCTCTTTAGGCATTGAGGAAACGGTGGGCAAGGTTGAAGGCTCTCCTCCTGCTGTCGCGCTCACGTCTAGTATTGCGCCTAGTGTCGTGCCTACAACATTGGTTGGCTTCTCCTCTGTCGCGCTCGCGACAGAAGAGTCATTCTTCTTTTTATTTTCCTGAAATTCTCCATTCTTGTTAGTAATGACAAATTCATTAGTGTAAGATTTGCCTGACCTCAAATTGATGGCTTTTAGATGTTCTCTTGGGTTCTCCTCCGTATTACTTGGTAAAGTACCTTGTAATCTTGAGGGTAAACCCTTTGCTAATTGCCCAATTTGCACTTCTAAGTTATGAATGGATGATGCTTGATTCTTTATGATTTGATCAAACTTATTTTCCAACCTCTTTTGGTTCTCCTCTTGTGAATTAAATTTCATATTAATCCCTTCCAAGAACCTATCCATCTTAACCTCTAAGGCTCCAAACCTATCTTGAGGTGGTTGAAAACTTACTCCTTTATTTTGATTACTACTATTCTCCCATGAAAAATTTGGATGGTTCCTCCATCCAGGGTTATATGTATTAGAAAATGGGTTACCTCTTCCTTGCCCTTTGATAAAGCTAACTTGCTCCTTCGTACTATTTATGCCCAAATTACATACCTCACTTGGATGTCCTTGTTGTCCATAAATATTGCATCTATTTGGTTGACTGCCTCCCATACCCAAATTATTGAGTTTGTGAGTCAATGCTTCCACTTGAGCTTGCAATGCAACCACTGAATCAAGTGCATGAACTCCTCTCACATTAGTAGAATTTGAATCTCTAGTTCTCTCTGTAGGCCACATGCAGTTGTTCATAGACATCTCCTCCAACAATTCAAATGCCGCTTCAGTAGTTTTTCTCATCAAAGAACCTCCAGCAGCAGCATCAATAGTCCCTCTTGTGGTAGGGTTAACTCCATTATAGAATGTTTGCATCAACAGCTCTCTTGGCAAGTTATGATGTGGACACATCCTTTGCAATTCCTTGAATCTTTCCCAAGCCTCATATAATGATTCATTGTCATTTTGAGCAAATATAGTAATATCCTTTATGATTTTTGCAGTTTTGGCTAAGGGAAAATATTTTGATAAAAATGCTTGGGCCAATTGGTCCCAAGTAGTTATAGATCCCCTTGTTAATGAATTCAACCAAGTCTTTGCTTTATCCTTCAAAGTGAATGGAAAAAGCCTAAGCTTGATTGCATCAGCCGAAACCCCATTGATCTTAAAGGTATCACATATTTCAAGAAAGTTGGCCAAATGAGCATTTGGATCCTCATTTGCCAAACCATAGAATTGAATACTATTTTGAATCATTTGTAACAATGAAGGCTTAATCTCAAATTGATTTGCATTTACCGTTGGTCTTACCACTCCTTGTTGAGCACCACTCAAAGCAGGTATGGCAAAGTCCATGAGTCTTGGTGGGTTTTCTTCAGCCATGATAATTGGTCTCCTATTTTTGTTCTTCTTTCTATTTGACTTCCGGTTACTTGACAAGAATCTTTCAATTTCAGGATTTAAAGGCTCAAGCTCTTCTTATGAACTTCTTGTACTAGGCATGAACTTCTAAATCCTGTAAAACCAAAAACAAAACACAAAGTTAAATTAAACACACAAACAAATTAAAACAAAACAAAATATTGTAATCCAAAATCATAAATCAATTTTCATAATGGCAAAACAACCGTTCCCCGGCAACGGCGCCAAAAACTTGTTGAGCATTTTTAATATATACTTATTGACCGCAAGTATACGGTGTACCGCAATAGTACTTAAGATGTCGATCCCACGAGGAACGTGTTTACACACTTTTCCATCATTTTATCATTGTAAACAAGATTAAAATTGATTAGTAATAGTGTGTAAACACGTTCCTCGTGGGATCGACATCTTAAGTACTATTGCGGTATACCGTATACTTGCGGTCAATAAGCATAGATTAAAAATGCTCAACAAAAAACTTGTTGAGCATTTTTAATATATGCTTATTGACAGCAAGTATACAGTGTACCGCAATAGTACTTAAGATGTCGATCCCACGAGGAACGTGTTTACACACTATTACTAATCAATTTTAATCTTGTTTACAATGATAAAATGATGGAAAAGTGATTCTAAACTAATTTAACATGTAAACTAATTAAATCGAGTTTATGAGAATCCAAGAAAATATAAAAGATTAATGATGCTAAATATAAAGATGGAATTTGAATTAATTGTTCTTAATGATTGTAGCATTCTTATCTTGCAAGCTAAGTTGGATAAATTTTCTACTTGCTCTCTCAATATAAATAGGACTGCCTAAAACATACACATATAAGTTTAATTCCAAACTTTCATTTAAGAACTAGATTATTATACATGCAAATCTTAGGAATAGAGCACAACCTATAACAACCATTTCAATATTATGATTTCTCAAACAATATCTTGATGATGAATTTCCAATTAGATATAAGTATGAACTCATTTCTCAATCAAACTCAAACTTATAATCATCATAAATAATGTACCAATGAGAAATTCTACAAGTAAGAACACTTGAATTAATACGAACAATGAAATATTTGATATTAAGAACTCAAATTTAGAATTTACATCACAAAAGTTACAAAGAAGAATTAAAAGATAAGAATGGAAGAAGGAGATTTTTCAACCCTTTTCTAGTCACCAAATGTAGTCTTCTTCTTTGTATGGTATCTTCTCTTTAACACATAAACTCTACTAAAGAAAAACTATTCTCACTTACAGAAAAATATTCAAATGTTCAATTCTTTTTTTTCTATCATATGGAAATTACAGTTAGAAATAGCATTTATAATATCAACTCATGCCCCTTCAGATGCCCTTCTACAAAGGTTGTAATAGTTGGTGGAAAAATGCAACTTTTCAAGTTCAAATTTGAACTTTAGTGTCTAACGGATCTCTCTATCGCGATCGCGACGCCTGTCGCGCTCGCGACAGAGCACGCCTTCCCTTTCGCTCGCCCTTCCTCGCGTGTACCTTCTCCGCGTCCTGTCGCGACCTCGCGATGCCTTCCCTTGGTCGCGACAACTTCTCTTCTTCTCTTTTTCTCTTCTTTTCTTGATCTTCCCTTAGCGCGCTCGCGACAGAAGCATTTCTGCCTTAGCTCATTTCTTCTTCTTTTCTCCATTTACTCCATATTTTCTCCATTTTCCTCCTACATACAAAACTCAACAAAACACATAAAACATACCTAATTCCAACAAATAAAAACACTTAAAATATTACTTCTAACCATAAAATATAGACTAATTATGAGCTATTTAAGCTCATATCATTCTCTTTCTGGAAAATATTTTCTTTTGTCTTGCTTTGCATATTTTTTCCTAGTGCATAGTGCATGCTTATTTGTTCTTTCCTTACATTATAATTAGAGCTCCGTATTGGAAAATATATTGACATAATAGTATTTTGAATTATGATCCTTGTAGTATTAAGTACTCTATTTTGAGTTATTGAGTCAAGCCTGAATGGTCAGAATAGTGGATAGATAAGCATGCTTATAAAGGGTTAGAGTGCGGCTGCCATAGTGACCTTAGTTGGTTTAAAGACGAATACCTAGAGTATTCATTTTGAGTTAGGTCTCTAGAGTTTGATACTATTTATCAGTATTTAAAGTAAAGTACCCGTATCCATAATTATTGAAAGTTCAGGCTAATATATATCTCGTAGAGTACAAGAGATGAAGTAGAGACTCGTAAATGCATCAGATTATAATATGACATGTTGTTAATATCGTTTGCCATATATGGATTTCTGCATTATGAATAAGTTAAAGCATGTTGGTATTTGCTTACAAGATTGTGTACGTGATTATTTATATATGACATGACAGTTGATATGCATGTATTATATGTTGTGATTTCGTTAGAAGTCTTTTGCTTCTGTTTATCCCCACTAAGCGTTATCGCTTTGCACGGGTGTTTATCCGTGTAGGTTTCAGGTTTGGATCAGAGGGTGCACATCTGCAGGTTAAGGGCCACTAGGAGTTTTATTTTGATCTCTTTTTGTATAAGATAGTAATAGAGTTTCTTATATTTTGAGTAAATCATTATGTATATAGGAAGTATAGTATTGACATGTAAATGTTAACTGTTTATATATGTGTACCGAAAACGAATATGTAATAATTATAAAACTTTTGTATATGTACAGTTTATATATATATTATAAGAGCTTTTTGTTTGGCCAAAATATTCTTACCTTTTAATGTTAATACTTCCGCTATGACACATGTATGTGTGTGCGTTAGAGTCCGCTTAGCGCCCGGATATTCCTTCCCGGGGGTATGGGGGTGTTATGGTAACTATTGTTAAAATATGTTTTCTTTTTTCATAAAGGAGAGGGGTAAATTGAAATATTTTTTTAAAATTGAATGCAAAATTGTATGTACTTGTTGAGATATTTTAATTATATTTGTATTTATTATTGTGTATATTTATATTGTAAATTTTTAAAAATATTGAATTATCCGAAATACCGTATTATATTATCTTATTTTATTTTGTACCGAAAGAACCGAATAACCGAAATGAACTGTACTGAAAATTATAAGAACCGTACTGAACTCTACCAAAATTAATAAGAACCGAACTATACCGAAATTTATAAGAACCAAAATTTTAATACAATACGGAGATTTGTAAAGAACCGAATTGGACCGAACTGTGTACACCCCTAGTTAATGGACTGATTTTTTTTGTGACTCATGGATTGGTTAACTGACCCATGATCACCCCTAATTAAAATTAAGTTCTCTTACCTAAAATATGGGTAACATCTTGGATTTCTTCGAATCTTTAGTTGTACAGGGCCTATATTGCATGTTTGATCAATCCAGTAGTCGATGTCTTAATTACCACCTTACACCATTTATGCAATTTATTAGTTGAGTGTTGAAATCTTTCAGCTAAAATCCTTTGACATGTATTGTGACATAAAACGTTCAATTCCATTGCCAGTCATTTTTCTACACTAACATCTCCCATATTTCTCAATAAGTGTATCAATTTCAGCTTATCAAACAACAATAAGGACTCTTTTATCAATTTTTGCCATTCAAAACTGGCATCTTCAGCAACTTTATATCATGCACTTTTTCATGGTGATCTCCATGAAGAAGTGTATATATAGCTGTGACGCGCGCACAACCTGATCGGCCTCGAGAGCCTGCTTTTAGGGCCTAAGAAGGTTTGCGTCTACATTTTGGATAACATGAGATATTTTGAAATCTCTTCCCAATAGAACATTGAAAAAAAATCATCTAATCCCATGAAACCTATAGGCACCTTTGAAATATTTTGGAGTTGCCACCCAATTTACAAGAAATTGAAAAAGTTCGTCTAACCTCGGTATCTAAACTAGAGAGTAGTTCGGAACTTTAATTTTATTAATGAATTGGTTAATTATAAATGAGTTTTTTAATTATTAAATTTCCATCTATCTTTCTCTCACATCATGCATTAAAATTAATGCGCATATCAAGAATCGAAAAAATGATAAAATAATAAAATAAATTACAAAATAAAATAAAAGATAAAATTGAGACAAAAATACAATCCCCCAAAATGAAAAAAAAATAAAACAATGTAAATAAAATTCATACACAAAACAAGGTATTATTTAAAATAGGAATACTGGCTCCTACATGCACACTAAAAAATTTAAAAATTACTTTTAAGAAAATTATGATGAGTGATCTCATTTTGATAAAAATTAACTCTTATTTTTTTAAAATGAGAATTTATTGGTTAAAAATTAGGAAATTAGTCCCATTTTATTGGAAAAAAAATCCAATTTGTGAGTAAAATATTTTTCTTTGACTTTCTTTTTAACGTGAATAAAACAAACTAAATTTATTACAAATTACATAGTAAAATAAATAAAAAAAATGAAAAATATCAGAAAGATAAAGAAAAATGACAAATAAAACCAAAAAAATGCGTCCGAATCTCTATGGATCCCCATTTTCCATTGAAAATGCTCACACAAGAAAAAAAATAAGAATTGTAGATAATAAAAAAGAAATAAAAACTAATGTTAGCAAATAAATCTAAAAATTAATTAATCAACAAAATAATAATAAAAATAAACATTATCATGTAAAATAACAAAAATAAATATTACATTATAAAATAAAATTAAAATCACACACCAAAAAATACCACACAAAATAAAGATTGAAAAACACTAAAACGGGATGGATAAAAGGTTAAAAAGGGGGCATAAAAGATAAAAATAAGGGTGAGGGGCGGCCTGGAGACGAGGTACCTGCCCCTCACCCGACCCGATCGGGGCGGGGAATCCCCGTTTTTTCCCTCGCGGGGATGGGGGCGGGGGAAAAAAATTTTTCGTGTCTGATTTCGGGGCGGGGGCAGGGAGCGGGGTCTCTACCCAAAAAAATCAGCCTTTTATATATATATATATATATATAATTAATTTCATACTTTGAAATTGCTTTACCCTTTCTTTTCTCTGTTGCCCTAGACCCACAAATCCTCACCACCAATTCCTCAGTCGCTGCTCCTCTCTCTCTCTCTCACCGCCAATTTTTCAATCGCCGCTCCTCTCTCTCTCGCTCTCGCTCACTGCCAATTCTTCAGTTGCTGACCCCATCTCGCCGGCTTCCATTCTTCAGTCGCCGCCCCCGTCTCTCTCTCTTGCTCATAGTGGACGCCGCTGCCCCCATCTCTCTCTCGCTTACAGTGGATGCCCCTCGATGCTGGTTCTGCTTCTGCATCTCACTTGTGTTTACAAAATACTGCCCCTTTCTCCTCAAATTTGTAGGATGAAATGTAAGTAAACAACTCTCTTTTTCTCTTTTTTTTAGCTTTAATTCTCTGTAGTTTGATTCTATTTGGGTGTATCAATTCATAAATTGAGATTTGATCCATCTTTCACTCTCTACCTTGAAGTTTTGATTATATTTTTGGAAAATTGAAGAGATGAAGGCTTGAATTGGTGATTCATGAGATTATATTTTATTGGATTTATTTATATCAATTGTATGAAACGCATTTGAAAGGGATATTTCACTTGGGTTTGTTGAAATTTACCTTCTGCATTTATGGTCCAAATATGAAGGCTTCAATCCACTAATAAATTCATCGAGGGTCGGGGATCCCCATTGGGGCTGGGGCGGGCATCCTGCCGGGGGGCAGGGATGGGGAATCCCCGCCCTTGGGCGGGGCAGTAGGTGGGGAGCCATTCCCTGCCCCTATCCCGCCCCGCCTCATGATCACCCCTATTCCCGCCTCTCAGGGGAAGGAAGGAGACAGGAACTCCTACTTCAACTTTTCTTCCAAAATCAATGTAAAACTTGTAGTTTTATGTAATTTTATGTCATATTGATATGAAAAATAATTAAATTAACTTAAATCATAAGCAAAAAAAAAACAATAAATCGAATAAATTTATCACATAAAACAATACTCAAGATGTGCAACAATGGTGGGAAAATAAAGAAAAATAAATAAAAATTATAATTGAGCCCAGAAATTTACCCTCAAAATTATCGATCTGGACGAATTGAATTGCAAATTATTTTCCTTGTCAAAATCCATAAAAAATCGGATTAAAAAAATAAGAACAAGGAATAAGTTTTCTCTCTAAAATCTCAAAAAAATTTCCGAATAAAAGAAGAAAATTCACAATCTTAAAAGAGATAATTTATTTCTCTATTCCAAGTATTGTTCTTTGATCATAAACCCAAGATTTTCATAAGAAAAATTTAGAAGAAAAATCATTTTTTATCTCTCAAAAATTCTAAAAAAAAATCAACCCTCAAGTTCTCATTTTTTCTCTCTCTAAATTAATTTATATTTATATCCCTCTCCCCAAAAATCCAATTTTTGAAGCAATTAAGTCAATTAAATTCCCCATCTTTAATTTTGTAAAGGAAAAAACCTTAAAAATCTCTGAAAAATGGATTAAAAAAAAAGATACATTTCGACCGAAAACGACGCCTAGGGGGCCGCTGGAGGCAAGGAGCGAGCTGAGCAGTTGAGGGGCAGCCTGGCCTCTCCTCAATGCACACACGGGCTACACCCAACGCCTGCACACGCTTAATCCGAAAGGGGCGCCTGCCCTCGCGCGCCGGTGGCTGCATGCCTCCGAAAACTTTTTTTTTAAAACATTTTTGACAAAAAATAATATCACTTCCAACCCTCTCTTTTTATTTTTTAAGTGTGCATGAAAAAACCAATGTTTTTATTACAAATAAATGTCCTGACTTATCTATGCTTATTTATTTATTTGATTTTGTCATTTATTTTTCTATTTTGGGGGATTATATTTTTTTGTCCCAATTTATTTATTTATTTGAATATTTTAATATTTGGGGATTGTATTTTTATCCCAATTTAGTTTTGTAATTTGTTTTATATTTTTTTATTTTATCGCTGTCCCTTCGATACTTAATATGCACTTTAATTTTAATGCATGACCATGTGAGATGAGAGATGGAAAATTAATTGCTAAAACATTATTTATAATTAATCAAGACATTAATAAAAGTAAAATTCCAAACTACTCTCTAGTTTAGACCCTCGATCTTAGACGAACTTTTTCAATTTCTTATAAATTGGGTCGCGACTCTAAAATATCTCAAATGTGCCTAAAGATTTCATGGAATTAGATTAATTTTTCCAATGTTCTATTGGGAAGGGATTTTAAAATATCTCATGTTACCTAAGATGTAGACGCGAATCCTCTCGGGCCCTAAAACAGGACTGTCCATGCCGATCGGGTTGTGCGCGCGTCACAGTAGCCACCTCCTGGATTTCCTTTTTCTAATCCCAATTTGTTATGTAAGTTGACTAATGCCTCCTGGATTTCCTTTTTTCTAATCCCAATTTGGTATGTAAGTTAACTGAGTCTTTGTATGGCCTTAAATAGGCTAGTAGTAAATGGAACTATAAATTGACTGAGGCATTGCTATCTCAAGGATATACACAAACTAGTTCTAATTTCTCTTTATTTTTTAAGGTTGAGGAAGATAAAATACTAATTCTGCTTGTTTATATGAATGATGTGGTCTTGGCTGGGAATGATTTGACTAAGGTGAACAGTATAAATCAATTTCTACATGACAAGTTCAAAATAAACAATCTAGGAAATTTAAAGTTTTTTTTTGGGTCTTGATGTCGCAAGAACATCAACTGGCATTAATCTTTGTCAGTGAAAGTATGCTTTTGAACTATTAGTAGATTATGAATTTCTATATTCTAAGCCTATTTCTACTCCTTTATCCAATGAAGTTGAAGATCTTACTTTGTTAGAACTATTTATGATTATAGAAATCTCATTAGAAAGTTATTATACCTAACTAATATTAGGCCAAACCTTGCATATGCAGCTCAACATTTGTTGCAATTCTTTGTTGCTGTTACCCATAAGCATCTTTTGCTTGTAGGGTACTTCGATACATCAAAATTTGTCCATCATAAGCCTTTTCTTCTCCACAAATAGTCAACTTCAACTTAATGCCTATTTTGATTCAGATTACGAAACTTGCAGTCTTACTAAGAATGTATTTTTTTGCTTTTCCTCTCATCTCATGGAAATCAAAGAAGCAAAGTACTATTAGTAGGTCAAGTTTTGAAGCTAAATATAGGGCTTTACCTGCTGTCACTTTTGAGATGCAATGTTGAAGTATTTACTCACTAATTTACAATAAGCACATCCTCAGCCAGTAGTGGTTTATTGTGATAATAATTCTGCTTTACAGATTGCTCAAAACCCTATATTTCATAAGATAACAAAACATATCAAGATTGATTGTCATGTTGTAAGGGAGAAACTCAAATATGGTCTCATCCATTTGTTACCTTTCTCTTCCTTGAATCAATTTGCTAATATTTTTATAAAGTCTCAACATGCACCTCATTTTGTTGAGAGGTAACCAAGCTTAGAGTTCATAGAATTTTCACTCTTAGCTTGAGGGGACAAAGATATGGGTTTTTAGAAAAAGTATTTTCGGGTTTGGTGTGTTTTGAAGAATAATTCTGGGTTTGGGGTACGTCAGAAATCGCAACTGACAGTTGTGATTTCTGACCGAGGGACCCACTTGAGTCGGATACCAATTAAGACTGATATCTCAGGTGTGATTTGCAGTATTGTCGTCAGAAATTGTAACTATCAGTTGCGATTTCTGACGTCTAAAATCGCAACTAACAGTTGCAGTTTCAGGTGCGAATATCGTAGACCCCACCTGCGGTATCTGTTTTATGTCAGGCCACTTTCACTCCCCTATGATTGAAAGCATTAAAAAAAATTAAAAAAAGAGGCTGAAAATTCAATTGTTCTTGTCTCAATTTACTCTTAAATTTGCATAAACGGGAGCAAATTTTTGGGTCGTTGAAGGTCGTGTTAGAAGAAAAAAACAAGCTGCAAAAATTTTCGTCCTTCAATTAAGGTATTTAATAAATTTTATTATATTGAAATATTATTATATAAGTTTATTACTTGCATTTTATATAATGTAAAAATTTTAATTATTATTAATGTGGTAGATGGTGGGCAGATATTTAGCTCTAAGAGCTATGATGAGTGATATTTCAAAGCAAATCATTGCCCCAAAAATGGGATAAATTATATAGTTGTCGAGTTACAAATGGTAAAACAATGTTCAATTATATTATTACAGTAAATAAAAAATTACAAGATAATATAATGAGAGGATATCCAATGAATGAAGTAAAGATTGTGGAAGCTTTTTACATGACAATACCAATATGTTATTTGAAGTCATTAATGAAAATTTGGAATTGTGAGAATGTAACGAAATACTAACAATTAGTTCTGATATTTGTAAAAGATGTAATAAAAGATAGTGAAGAAAATGATTTAAAAATTAGCGATACAACATCAGTTGGACTAAAAACTTATTGTAAGTGGTACAATTATAATAAATGGTCTAAACACTATATTATTAGAATTATATAAAGTGTATAATATTGTGTGAATATTATTATTATTATTATTATTATTATTATTATTATTATTATTATTATTATTACTACTGTTGGTTGAAGTACATAATGAGTTGACAGATTATTTAGACATTAATATGTATTTATATTATTATTATTATTATTATTGGTTAATAATTCAAAACGAGTTGAAATATTATTTGGACATTAATATTTATTTATGTTATTATTATTATTATTATTATTATTATTATTATTATATTGGTTAATAATTCACAACGAGTTAAAATATTATTTGGACATTAATATTTATTATTATTATTATTATTATTATTATTATTATTATTATATTGTTATTGTTATTGTTATTATTATTATTATTATTATTATTATTATTATTATTATTATTATTATTATATAGTACGTAATATGTTGAAATATTATTTAGACATTAATATTTATTTATATGATTATTATGATTATTGTTATTGTTGTTGTTGTTGTTGTTGTTGTTGAGCATGGACCGGTCCATGAGCCCCAAAAAAAATGTCCATTAACTATCGGTTTTTGAAAATCATTAACCACTAACCAATCCATCGGTTTCGGATTTTTGGATCGGTTAATCAATATTATTTCGGTTAACCACTATAGTTATAAGATGTATTCAAAAAAAATTAAAATGTCCAAAATACTTAAAAATAAAAATTATAAACCACATATAATTTAAAATAATATTCACATTATAAATATTAGACATGTCAAAATTGACCCAAACCTAACAACTCATCCAAACCCACCTAAGAAAAAGTAACCCAAACCCAACTAAAAAATTGACCCATTTAAACCCATTCAAAATCTACTCACATAAAATATAACCCATTTTGGTCATTTTTCCTGACCCAATGGGTGTTTTTTTGTTCTTTTCTTTTTCTTTTTTTTTTCATTATTTTTTGGACATTAAAAACTTTTGCTTTAATACCCAAGATTTTTTGTTTGGACTGTCTCACGTATTGAAAAGTAATATTTATGAAAATTATCTATTATTTTAGAAATTTCAAGTGATTTATTAGTTGATTGCACAAATTAAAAGTAAGTAAAATTTTTAATAATATTTATAATTATTTATATGATGAGCATATATTCAAATATATAATTGTATTACTATTGTATAATGTGTATGCATATTTTGTTGGTTAACTTTATAATGGCCGAATTACTAGGTTAGTCGCGAACAATATTTTCCGACGGTAAATAGTGTATCCGGGACAAAAATTACACCCGAAAATAAAAAATATTTTATTTGATCATTGAAAAATACTAATGTGTTGAAATATTATTTAGACATTAATATTTATTTATTTATTTATTTATTTATTTATTATTATTATTATTATTATTATTATTATTATTATTATTATTATTATTATCCTCGTTGTTGTTGTTGTTAATTTTATTTTATTTTGTTGGTTTATAATACGTAATTTGATAAAATATTATTTAAACATTAATATTTATTATTATTATTATTATTATTATTATTATTATTATTATTATTATTATTATTATTATTACTACTGTTTGTTTATAGTACGTAATGTGTTGAAATATTATTTAGACATTAATATTTATTTATATGATTATGATTATTATTATTATTATTATTGGTTAATAATTCATAACGAGTTAAAATATTATTTGGACATTAATATTATTATTATTATTATTATTACTATTATTATTATTATTGGTTTATAGTACGTAGTGTGTTGAAATATTATTTAGACATTAATATTTATTTATATGATGATGATGATTATTATTATTATTATTATTATTATTGTTGTTAATTTTATTTTCTTTTGGTCGTTTATAATATGTAATTAGATAAAATATTATTTAGACATTAATATTTATTTATCTATTTATTATTATTATTATTATTATTATTATTATTATTATTATTATTATTAATGTTGGTTTGTAATATGTAATGAGTTGAAATATTATATAGACATTAATAATTATTTGTATGATTATTAGTATAAGTATTATTGTAATTATTGTTATTGTTATTAGCGGTGTGCAAAACCCGACCCGACCCGAATAACCCGAGCAAACCGACCCGAAATATGTATTTGGGTAGAATTGTTCAAGAAGTTAGGGTCGGGTCGGGTGTATGATTTTACTTTTATTCGGGTTCGGGTCGGGTCGAGTGAAACCTTATCTAACCCGACCGAAAAAGCCTATATATATCATATACAATATTAAATACAAGGTTGTGAGAGTTGGCCCAGTGGTGAATTTATAACCTTTCCTTTCCATTAACTCGAGTTCAAATCCTAGGTAATGCAAAACTTTTTTACCGATTTTTATTTTTAACTCTCCTCTTTTTTACTTTCCTATTTTCATTTACTTTGTCTCTTTCACTTCCCTATTTTCATTCAGTTTCTACGCCTCCTCCTCTCTCTGGATTTTTTCTTTATCCCTTACCCATATCAAGAAAAACAAAATCCCAGCCTCTCTCTCTCTTTCTTCTTCCTCTTGCTTCCTCTCCCTCCCTCTCTCTTCATCCTCATCCTCAGGCGTCCAATCTACATATTCACACACAATTTACCATTTTTTTCTGCCTCTGTGCTTCTCCTCCTCTTTCCTCTTTTTCCCTCTTTTTCTCCTCTTTCTCCCTCGATTTGTCAGTGCTTAGATCTGTTTGGCTTTTTGAGTTTGATTTGTGTTTTGTTGCTTTAGTTTGTGGTAGATCTGAATGTTTTGCATATAATTTGTGGATTTTTGTTTGTTAATGAAAAATTTGTTCGAAAAATCACGGATTGAATCGATTTTGATGGTAAATTTCGGGTTGTTATGGTACTTTGGGTCGGGCCCCAAAATTTTCGGGGTTATTCGGGTAGGAACCCGAAATATATTTAGGGTCAGTTCGGTGTAGGAATATTGGTCTTTCGGGTTATTCGGGTCGATTTGACCCAAACCCGCCCGTTGCACAGCCCTAATTGTTATTGTTGTTGTTAGGGGTGAGACAGATCCATGAGCCCCAAAAAAAATCAGTCCATTAATATCGATTTTTTGAAAATATTAACCATTAATCAGTCTGTTACAATTGGTTAACCAATCTATCGGTTTCGATTTTTCGGATCGGTTAACCAATATTTTTCGGTTAACCAATATAATTATAAGATGCATTCATAAATAAAATTAAAATATTTAAAAATTAAAATTTATCCACTATAATATAATATCATTATTGTTAAAATAAAATTTTTTTGTGAATATAAGCAACTTTATTTTTAAAAATTAAAACTTAATAAGTAAATAAATAGTGGATAATTAAAATGTTCAATGGATTAATTAAAATATCCTAGAATTTCAAGGACCTTCTTGGAAAATGCTCTATGCAATCCTCAAAATTTCTTGTTTGGTCCCTCTAAAAATTGCTACAAAATCCATTTTTGAATTTTAATTACTGAAACAGTCCCTTTTAATTATAGATTTGGCCCCTAGCGGTATAACTCACTTCACAAGTAAGCTTGGGCCAGTTATTGGGTTGAAACCCATTAAATCTGGACTCCTATCAATTGGGCTTTAGTAACTGTCCTAAACCTCCTGTCAATTGCGTCTCTATTCAGAATTAGACTCCTTAATTGAATATAATATATTCCTGAGTCCACGACAGATTTTGTTTATTTTATTTTCTTATATGTAATTTCCTTTTTTCGTTTTCAATTTTCTATTCTCTTTTTTTATTTGATTATCAAGTTCTTGTATTATTTTCAAGATATGTACATATTTTACATTAATGAAATAAATAATTATTTCATTCTTTTCCATTTCTAAATTTTTATTTAATTGTTCATTGCAGAGATATACTAATCATAATGAAATAAACTACTCATCACATGAACATAAATTAAAGACAAAATTATGAAAGGAATTTAGATATCATCATGACAACCTAATATTTTCATAAATAAAATGCCAATTAATCCTGTTTTCATTTATTAATTGGCAGAGACCCGGACGGAATAGGGTATCTATATAAAGATGAATATGAAACATAACTTTATGCTAAAAATTATAGTATGTATATTATGGGTGAGTATGAACCGGTTAACCGATTAATTAACATTTTTTAACTGGTCTATTTATATCGATTTTTAAAAATTATTAACAAGTAGCTAGTCTATTGGTTCCGAATTTTGTGAAACAATATTTTTTGATTAACCACTAAAATTTCTAGCATACAATTAATAAAAAAAATTAGGTAAAATTCAATTCAATTTCAAATGTTCAAAATAAAAATTACAAAACAAACATAACCTAATTGCCAAAATTCATGTTCTACTTTATCATTCTCCACCTCTTTCAACAAATTAATAGCTAATATTATAAAGTGAATTTGATATTTGTTGAAAATTAGCATACTTAATTCTAGGTCAAAAAATATTTTTGAACAAAATTAAATGTTAAAATATAGACTTTAAAATATAATTAAGAAAATGTAATTAAATGATATAGACATCAATACATATAATAAATAACATATACAAAAGTTAATTAGTTATTTCATATAAATATTACTCTATAAATTAAGAAGAATGACATAATTTAAATATATTTTAAAGTATTATATGAATTTTGTAGAGAAAAAAAATTAAGGTATAAAAAATTATATAAGTTTTAGAAAGAAATAAAAAATTATTAAGGTATAAAAACAAAAATATAATATATATCAATTGGTTAATTGTGTACTAACAGTTAACTGGTATTCAAAAATTAAAATCGAAATCATAACCAAAAATGTTAAAAATAAAAATCACCGGTTAATTTTAAAAAATCAGTAAATTTCGGACCAATTTTGCGATTAACATTTTTGAAATTTTTTTTTCTCACCCTTAATGTATATGAATGAATATATTTAACTTCACATGAAATTTTTCTATAGAAATTTGGGTATATGTATTTGTTGATATATTGAGTTAATAACATTTAGTTTTTTTTAATAAAAATGGATTGAAATTGGAATTCAAAAACTTATAGTGATGATACGGTCAATAAAGTAATACCATTAAAAACTATTGTTTATTTATTTATATATATTCTTGTATGATTCATAAAAATTATATAAAAAGTAATTTTTGGTTTATAATTTATAACTGTAAAATTTATTTTTTTATATGATTTGCAAAAGTTAATTATTACTTCAATAATTATTTAAAAATGAATGCATGAAGCCCAAAGAAATTTCCAACTTTATAAGAGGAAGCTTATTTGAAGTGAGAGTTAGGGGTGAGAAAAAAACCGTTGGACTTGATTAATCAATAAATCGATTTGTAATCGATCCAAAAAAATAGGTTAACCGAACTGATTTTAATGATTAACGGTTAATGTTTCAAAAAACTCGATATTAATGGACTGATTGATTTTTTGGGCTCATGAACCGGTTAACCGAAACAATAACCGATACATAAATACTCATATATATATATATATATATATATATATATATATATATATATATATAGGGATGTTCAAAAAATCTGTTGGACTTGATTAATCGAGAAATAAAATCGAAATTGAACAAAAAATAGGTTAATCGAACCGATTTTTATAGTTAATGGGTAGTGTTTTGCAAAAACCGATATTAATGAACTTGTTTTTATTTTTAAGCTCATAAAATGGTTAACCGAACCGAAACCTATATATGAATACTCCTATAATTTATTAATTTTATTTCACTTCTTCTTTTTCTTATTATAATTTTTTATTTCATTGTTTTCATATTTAATTATTTATATTCCTTTAATTTTCATTTACTTTAAAATATTTCAATTTCATTTTAGTTTTTTTAAAGACATTTTAATTAATTTATTAATTATTTAATATGTACATATTTAGTATTTTTTATTATTTTCTTATATATCAATTTTCCATCAATTAAAATCAAAATATATTCGAAAAGTTATATAGTATTAATATATTAACTAAAATTTAAAAAAAAAACTAAATTTTTTAAAATATGCGAAAATAATATGTTTCAAATTAAAAACATAAATAAAGAAAATTAGTTGTTAGTATTGGATGAATTTATTTTAATAATTTTGCATTTTTAAATATTTTTGTTATATTTTTTTATTATTCTAATTATTTTGAAGTTTTTAATTTTTTTAATTGGCAATTAATAAGTGTGACCGTCAATTTAATTAGTGTAATTATGACCGGTTTATTTATTTATTTATTAAATTTTAATTTTTAAAAATAAAATTGCTTATATTAACTAAAAATTTTTAATTTAACAACAATGATATTATATTATAGTGAAAAAATTTTAATTTTTAAGTAATTTAAATATTTTAATTTTTTTATAAATATATTTTATTATTATAATGATTAATAAAAAAATATTAATTAATTAGACTGATTAACTTTTTATATTTTTAAAAAATTGAATTTAATGTACTTAATTTTTTTTTTTTGTGCTTCGTACGTTACACTAAAAACTTATCCTTTCATCAGCCAATGCATTGCCTTTAAAATCTCATCCACGAAATCCATAATCCATTTCCGTCCCTAAACAAAAAAAAATCTCACTTTCTTCCATTATAATTTCTCTTCTTTTTCTTCTCCTCTGATTACTTTGTTTAACATCTCATCTTCTACAATGGCCGCTGCAGTGACTGCTGCAGTCTCCTTTCCCTCTTCCTCGAAGTCCACTTCTCTCCCTTCAAGGACCTCTCTCATAGCACCTGAAAGAATCACATTAAAGAAGGTAAAGATTGCATTTTTTACAATTGGGTTTATTGAGTTTGCATTGTGCGATGCTGTTTCTGAAATGGGTTTTCATTTTTTTTTTTTATATTCAGGTTCCTGTTTATTATAAAGATGTTTCCTGCGGTGGAGGAGTGGTTTCTGTCAGAGCCCAGGTGACAACAGAGGCTCCTGCTACTGTTAAGAAGGAATCAAAGAAAGATGATGAAGGTGTTGTGATTAACAAGTTCAAGCCCAAAAATCCTTACATTGGTCGATGCCTTTTGAACACTAAAATCACTGGTGATGATGCTCCTGGTGAAACTTGGCACATGGTTTTCAGCACTGAGGGTATAGATTCTATTGCTTGCTTCTGTTGGAATTTAATAAATCATTGATCAATAGAATCCTATTGGTTGAATTGTTGATGTGTTTAATGATGAAAGTACAATTGTTGCAGCATCATTTTGGTGAAGTAATGAGAAAAACATATACTTCAATGTTGAATTTTGTATGATGCTTTCTTGGCTGATTATTTAATATGTGAGTTGATTATGTTGGGCTGAAGGGTATTTTGTGTTTGTTATAGGAGAGGTTCCTTACAGAGAAGGGCAATCCATTGGGGTAATAGCTGATGGTGTTGATAAGAATGGAAAGCCTCACAAGCTTAGGTTGTATTCAATTGCCAGCAGTGCTCTTGGTGATTTTGGAGACTCCAAAACTGTGAGTTTTTAATCATATTTGATTCAAATTTATTCTACTTTTTTGTTTCCAATGGAAGATTATTCTTGAAAGGATCTTGAGTTCACCTGACACGGGTATTTAATGCACATGTTTTGACATAAAAGTTAGCCTTTGTTATCTATTATTTGAATTCATTGTTGGCCTAATCTGGTGATCATTGTTCAGGTTTCCCTTTGTGTAAAGCGGCTTGTGTACACAAATGAGAAGGGAGAACTTGTAAAAGGAGTCTGCTCAAATTTCTTGTGTATGGCTTCAAAACTTTTTCTTCTTAGCTCTTCAATGATATGCCCTGAGTTCTGAAAGCAATAGCCTCTTTCAAATATCCTCGGAATTTCTAGCGAGAAACATTTCATAACAAATTTGTATCATTGTATCAGAAGTCTCCGCTAACAAACCATTTTTTTTGTCCTGTTATATTTCAGGTGATTTGAAACCTGGAGCTGAAGTAAAGATTACAGGACCTGTAGGAAAAGAAATGCTCATGCCAAAAGATCCCAATGCCACAATTGTAATGGTAAGCATCCACATTTTTGTATTGAACATTAAAATGATCATGAATTTTGATGAATCTTTAGTGTTCAGATATACTGCTTAAGTAATAATTCCGATTAATCAACTATTATTTGGCCCTCCAGCTTGCAACTGGAACTGGCATTGCTCCTTTCAGGGCATACTTATGGAAAATGTTCTTTGAGAAGCATGAGGACTATAAGGTAAAAAGAATGCCACCTTGATTTTTCTTCACTTAGAATCATAGCGACGTAAACTGTGGTCATATTACGGCTAATTTTAATAAAAATAAGATTGATTGATCATCTAGGTTGCATGTAATTGTAACCATTGAAATCATTTTGTCCACCGGTAGAGGTCGTCATCTCCAATAAATAGTTGTCATTAAATGCTTGACTACTTATGATCCAACTAGAGTCTAAGACTAGTTTGTTTAAGAGAACTTAGAAATTGCCTAATTCCCAAAGTCTAGTATTTTTTGCACACAGTGACTATTTCCATGACAAATTAATTTTTTACTGTTACAATCTGTGCACTCTATGGTGAAGCCTCATAGATAATTTCCTCTGAGATCATAGGTCCAAAAGAAATCAAGAAAATAATGATCATGCACACATGCATGTGCAAACAATGCTTTTGCTTTAAAGATTATCAAGGATAAGTTACCTGCAAACTGGGATTTAGTTGTTAATTTCATTGATAAATTTCCAATGCACATCCAATAACTAACTCAAATCTTTTGATTCTACTTAGTTCAATGGTCTGGCATGGCTCTTCTTGGGTGTCCCCACGAGTAGCTCATTGCTGTACAAGGAGGTGAGGCAAATGAATCGACTCATCAGATGCATTCAATGAAACTATTCCATTAATACTAAAGCTGATGCTGAAATTTCTGGTGCCGGATGGACAGGAATTTGAAAAAATGAAGGAGATAGCCCCTGACAATTTTAGGCTCGACTTTGCTGTGAGCAGAGAACAAACTAATGAGAAAGGAGAAAAAATGTATATCCAAACTCGGATGGCTCAATATGCGGAGGAGCTATGGGAGTTACTGAAGAAAGATAACACTTTTGTGTATATGTGTGGATTGAAGGGGATGGAAAAGGGAATTGATGACATAATGGTGTCATTGGCAGCTAAAGATGGTAAATACAGAAAACCATGAATATGATTTGATTAAAATGTACCTATGATTTATATGAACTTTCAGTCTAAACACTATCTTTGCTTTGTTTTACAGGCATTGATTGGTTGGAGTACAAAAGGCAGCTGAAGAAAGCAGAGCAATGGAACGTAGAAGTCTACTAATGCGCGGTTCTACCTGTACAAATATCACTTCTTTTTTGTCATTTCTAGCAGCAATCTTGTAATGATTTTGCATACATTCTGTAGATAGGTACTATGATTGTAATTTTTCACTAAAATCTTTTTTTTTTGGTTTTTAATAAAAAGCAAATGTACTGTTATGACTGGTGCATAAGCTCTTATTTCTTTGAGGAATTATGGATCATACAATATATGGAGGTTTTGGGTGAATTCTGTTAGATAATTGACCAAACTTGACTTGTTGAAGCTTCTAATTTCAGCTGCTTCCCAAATGGCCAACTTAAGAATGAAGTGAAGGACTCTCTGTACGACTTGTTCTTCCTCTCACTTACCCATAGTCCATAGATATATTCTATGGCATTAATGCTTTCTTCTGACTTGTTAAATTGTCCAATAAAATTTAAAAGAAATCATAGAATGGAAAAGAAGAAAAAGGGCAAGAAAATTTAATACTCAGTCTAATGTTAATTGTTACTATTTTACTATTTTGCAATTAATATTAAAATAATAATAATTTTTTTTTAATCTTATAAAAAAATATTTTAAAAAGAATAAAATACCATCTTTTTATTTTAGATATTGAATTGAAGTATTTTCTTTTCAAGATCAATATTAATTTTTCTTTAATGCTACATGTCTCATTTGATAAGGCCACCATTATGATTTATGCTCGAAATAGAAAAAAGAAAATGTGTGAGAAAAGAGAAAATTGAATGATTATACTAATGCAATATTGAAAATAATAATAAAAAAGGTAAAATTGAAATAAATATAATACATTTTGTTTGATTTTATAAAGTATTGAAAATTATGCATATTTGTTATTTAAGTATATTTTGAGTTAAAATTGTTTTAAAATATTGAAAATGGTACACTTATCCTTATTGATACATAATTGGTTTAAATTTAACACCGGTAATACCGGAGCTTCATATAACCAAATGGAAAACACACATGATAGACTAATTAAAGTTATATAAATTTTCTACATGTACACTATAAATTTATACATTATTATTGCTCTCAAAAAAAGGGTTAAAATTTCTTATAATTAGACTTAAAATTTCTTATAATTAGACATTTTATGTTTTGTCATTTAATTATTTTAACAAATTTAACATAAAAAATTTTAACAATTTTTTAAGTATTAAAATATGATGTCAATCTACCATGTATACGTTATGTGACTTGAATTGGTTAACCATGTATGTTTTTATTTGTTTATTTGAAGTGTTGTTATATTCAGTAGTAAATTTGAGCCAATTACGTAATAATAAGGAATTTTCAATACTTTAAGAGTAATTGTAGTTCAAAATATATTTAAAAATGCGTGTATTATTCTCAACATTTTATGAGCAAATTTGACCATTTTTCATAGTTTATACGGGAGGTTTCAAAAAATAAAGAAGAAATTACACTGAATACAATATTTTTAACTTTTTTTTTCAAAAATATATCTTTTTTTAAAATCTTTCATAGATAGGGATTTTTACATAATTATACACAAAAAATAAAAATAACAAAAAAAAAACCCTTCACACAATATTTCAAATATACAATATTTTAAAATTTTAATTTCATTCATACAACTTTTTTTACAAAAATACCACTTTTATATAATATCCAACAAAAGAAACCTACTTTTATAATATCTTTTTTCTCACTTTTATATCCCGAGTCAGTGTTTTGGTCATAATTCAGTGTATATACCTCCAAATGATATGATTTCAGTGGCATTCGAACCATAACTTCTATACTTACAAAAGTTATAGACATGTCTATGAGCTAATTTTTGCTCTAACTGACCCAAAAAGGGCCAAAAAAGAAGCATTCCAGTTCTATTCGGGTCATGGGAGCAGTTTGTGCTTCCAAGACCGTATCTCCTAAAATATAACTCCAAATTCAGTGAAATTGGTGTTATTGGAAAACAAAGACATAGGGGAATAAAAGTCTAGAACACAATTTTGTCAAAACATGCCATTTTCTAGTCCAAAATCGATTCTCAAGTTTGGAGCAAAATCTCCCCCCTGTGCAGATTTTGTGCCGACTCGGCACAACCACCTTCTGTCACGAGTCGGCACAATGTTGCCAACTCGTGACAGCCCCACTCCTTCATTTGATTTTTCCTTTTGTCCCACTTAAGCAAATTATGGTTTGTGTTTCTTTTAAATTGTAAAGCCATGCATTATTTAAAGTAAAATGGCTTAGTGGACTTGCAAATGAATGGAATTGAATAATATTATTATTTTATTATGAGTGGAAGTCTTGAAAATGTGATAATGAAATGGAATTCTTAGAATACAATATTAAATGTGTTACAATATATATTATAATATTAATTATAATATATAATGAAAATATGCATTTAATTGGAATATATGTAACTAGATAATATTATTTATGGGATGTGCATGGGTTTAATGGGATAAATGAGTGTATGTTAGATGAAGTGAATTAGTGAATATTGTGCAAAGTGAAATCTTTTAATTGAGCTATAATTTGATATAGATGTGGACATTTATGGGATAGTGATTCGATATCTTCGGGTATCTAGTGACAACATCTTTACAGTTTCGAGTGATTTGATACCTTCAGGTATTTAGTTTCCAATATATTGTGCATGTATTTGATTTATATTATGCGTATATTTGGTGTATACTGTACATGTATTTGTTGTATATTATACATGTACTTGTATATATTATTTGGTCTAATATTTATATTGTTTTAAAGATTATATTTTCCTCAAGTTGGAGATATAAAATAGGTAATAATGCTTACATGTATATTGTGTGTATATTGTGTGTATACTACATGTATATTGTGCGTATACTAAATGTGTACTAGATGTATATTGTATGTCTATTACATGTATATTGTGCGTATATTAGATGTGTACTAAATGTATATTATGTGTATACTAGATGTATATTGTGCGTATATTAGATGTGTACTAGATATATATTGTGTATACTAGATGTATATTGTGCGTATATTACATGTGTACTAGATATATATTATGCGTATACTAGATGTATATTGTGCTTATACTAGATGTATATTGTGCGTATGTTAGATGTGTACTAGATGTATATTGTGCATATATTAGATGTATATTGTGCGTATATTAGATGTGTACTAGATATATATTGTATATGTACTAGATGTGTACTAGATATATATTGTGCGTATACTAGATGTATATTGTGCATATATTAGATGTGTACTAGATGTATATTGTGCGTATACTAGATATGTACTAGATGTATATATTGTGCATATACTAGATGTGTACTAGATGTATATTGTGCATATACTATATGTGTACTAAATGTATATTGTGCGTATACTAGATGTGTACTAGATGTATATTGTGCGTATACTAGATATATATTGTGAGTATATTAGATGTGTACTAAATATATATTGTGAGTATACTAGATATGTATTATATGTATATTGTGCTTATACTAGATGTATATTGTGTGTATATTAGATGTGTACTAAATGTATATTGTGCGTATATTAGATGTGTACTAAATGTATATTGTGCATATATTAGATATATATTGTGCGTATATTAGATGCGACTAGATGTATATTGTGTAAATACTATATGTGTACTAAATGTATATTATGCGTATACTAGATGTATATTGTGCGTATACTAGATATTTACTTTTTGTCAAGATGCATGGTTGTAGATAAGTGTAAGATCAGTGTGGCTTTGATTTTTTGGTTTCTCGTGGAAGTTTTTTTATGCAAGTTAATTAATGGTCAGACATGGATCAAGTGTACCTTTTAAGGGGTGAAATCGGGCGTCAGCAAGTTAGTAAGCGGAGCTTGAGTACAAGCACATGCAGTTGGTAGAATGAGTTAGCTTCCCATTGATTATTCTCTTTTGTGTTTTAAGGATGCAATTTATCCCATGTATTGAAGGGCGTGTGTATAAATTTGTCCCTTTGCTCGTAGATCTAATGGAAAGATTAGTTCTAGTGCACGTTCTCACACTAGTATATTTATTTTATTTGTTTGTTTGTCTCATAGATCTATATTTATTTTATTTGTGCTTGAAAAAATTATTAGCCGGGGGGAGGGGATGGTGTAGTAAACTATCATAGAAAAGACAAATCAAAAATTGAGGTAAAGCTACAAGTGAAATTTTGGAACCTCTTGATTAATAAATTGGACAAACATTTGAGAAGTTCATTAAAAAGTGAATCAAAAGTAAAGATAAACCCAGACCACCAACTCGGATAGTGTATAATAGATCAAGATTATGCCCAATTATTTCTCTCAATGGAGAGTCACCGGGTAGAATGGCATCAGAGGCGGCAACTACAAACATGAAAGCTGCAGTTACCAACCCTGATCTATATAAAATCACCTTTCACATAATTATCATTATTATTATTATTATTATTTAAAGGCTCAGGAACAATTCAGCCAAGAAAATTGAAAAACTCCAAGTGTTACTAATTATTTTTTTATTTGATTTTTCGATTTTTACATAATTCTACATAATTCTCTTGGCTGAATTGTTCCTAAGCCTTTAAATAATAATAATAATGATAATTATGTGACAGGTGATTTTATATAGATCAGGGTTGGTAACTGCAGCTTTCACGTTTGTAGTTGCTGCCTCTAATGCCATTCTACCCGGTGACTCTCCATTGAGAGAAATAATTGGGCATAATCTTGATCTATTATACACTATTCGAGTTGGTGGTCTGGGATTATCTTTACTTTTGATTCACTTTTTAATGAACTTCTCAGATGTTTGTCCAATTTATTAATCAAGAGGTTCCAAAATTTCACTTGTAGCTTTACCTCAATTTTCGATTTGTCTTTTTCTATGATAGTTTACTACACCATCCCCTCCCCCCGGCTAATAATGTTTTCAAGCACAAATAAAATAAATATATGAGACAAACAAACAAATAAAATAAATATACTAGTGTGAGCACGTGCACTAGAACTAATCTTTCCATTAGATCTACGAGCAAAGGGACAAATTTATACACACGCCCTTCAATACATGGGATAAATTGCATCCTTAAAACACAGAAGAGAATAATCAATGGGAAGCTAACTCATTCTACCAACTGCATGTGCTTGTACTCAAGCTCCGCTTACTAACTTGCTGACGCCCGATTTCACCCCTTAAAAGGTAAACTTGACATATGTCTGACCATTAATTAACTTGCATAAAAAAACTTCCACGAGAAACCAAAAAATCAAAGCCACACTGATCTTACACTTATCTACAACCATGTATCTTGACAAAAAGTAAATATCTAGTATACGCACAATGTACATCTAGTATACGCACAATATACATTTAGTACACATATAGTATTTGCACAATATACATCTAGTACACATTTAATATACGCACAATATATATCTAATATATGCACAATATACATTTAGTACACATCTAGTATACGCACAATATACATTTAGTACACAACTAATATACGCACAATATGCATCTAGTATAAGCACAATATACATCTAATACACATCTAGTATACTTACAATATATATTTAGTACACATCTAATATACTCACAATATATATCTAGTATACACACAATATACATCTAGTACATATCTAGTATACGCACAATATACATTTAGTACACATATAGTATACGCACAATATACATGTAGTACACATCTAGTATATGCACAATATATACATCTAGTACACATTTAGTATACGCACAATATACATATAATATATGCACAATATACATATAGTATACGCACAATATACATCTAGTATACACACAATATACATCTAGTACACATCTAGTATATGTACAATATATATCTAGTACACATCTAATATACGCACAATATACATCTAATTTACGCACAATATACATCTAGTACACATCTAGCATACGCATAATATACATCTAGTATAAGCACAATATACATCTAGTATACGCATAATATATATCTAGTATACATCTAATATACGCACAATATACATCTAGTATACACACAATATATATCTAGTACACATCTAATATACGCACAATATACATCTAGTATACACATAATATACTTCTAATGCACATCTAATATACGCACAATATACATGTAGTAGACATACAATATACATCTAGTATACGCACAATATACATGTAGTATACACACAATATACGCACAATATACATGTAAGCATTGTTACCTATTTTATATCTCCAACCTGAGGAAAATATAATCTTTAAAATAATATAAATATTAGACCAAATAATATATACAAGTACATGTATAATATACAGCAAATACACGTACAGTATACACCAAGTATACGCACAATATAAATCAAATACATGCACAATATATTGGAAACTAAATACCTGAAAGTATCAAATCACTCGAAACTGTAAAGATGTTGTCACTAGATACCCGAAAATATCGAATCACTATCCCATAAATGTCCACATCTATATCAAATTCTAGCTCAATTAAAAGATTTCACTTTGCACAATATTCACTAATTCACTTCATCTAACATACACTCATTTATCCCATTAAACCCATGCATATCCCATAAATAATATTATCTAGTTACATATATTCCAATTAAATGCATATTTTCATGTATATATTATAATTAATATTATAATATATATTGTAACACATTTAATATTGTATTCCAAGAATTCCATTTCATTATCACATTTTCAAGACTTCCACTCATAATAAAATAATAATATTATTCAATTCCATTCATTTGCAAGTCCACTAAGCCATTTTACTTTAAATAATGCATGGCTTTACAATTTAAAAGAAACACAACCATAATTTGCTTAAGTGGGACAAAAGGAAAAATCAAATGAAGGAGTGGGGCTGTCACGAGTTGGCAACATTGTGCCGACTCGTGACGAAGGTGGTTGTGCTGAGTCGGCACAAAATCTGCACAAGGGGAAGATTTTGTTCCAAACTTTAGAATCGATTTTGGACTAGAAAATGGCATGTTTTGACAAAATTGTGTTCTAGACTTTTATTCCCCTATGTCTTAGTTTTCCAATAACACCAATTTCACTGAATTTGGAGTTATATTTTAGGAGATATGGTCTTGGAAGCACAAACTGCTCCCATGACCGGAATAGAACTGGAATGCTTCTGTTTTGGCCCTTTTTGGGTCACTTAAAGAAAAAATTAGCTCATAGACATTTCTATAACTTTTGTAAGTATAGAAGTTATGGTTCGAATGCCACTGAAATCATATCATTTGGAGGTATATACACTTAATTATGACCAAAACACTGACTCGGGATATAAAAGTGAGAAAAAAAATATTATAAAAGTAGGTTTTTTTTGTTGGATATTATATAAAAGTGGTATTTTTGTAAAAAAAGTTGTATGAATGAAATTAAAATTTTAAAATATTGTATATTTGAAATATTGTGGGAAGGGTTTTTTTTTTTTTTTTGTGTATAATTATGTAAAAATCCCAAAAATAAAATAAAAAAATAATTAGTTTATATGGGCTATTAGCCCATTTGAAATCCCAAACAAAACTACTAATGAGGCCCAAGATCGCGAAACGACACTAAAATCCTCTGTAAAACGACAAGAAAGAAGAAAGAGCGATTAAACTGAGCCGCAATGCCATTAGTCAAGTGAAAAAGGCGGTTAATTAGCAATTAGGGTTCTCTTTTAGGATCACAGTTCTTCCCCCTTATTCCCTCTTTATATACACCTTCACAACCCTAAATTTTCAAGATCTAGCATTTTACTGGGAAAAGCCCAAATCTTGTCATTTTCAGGGCTTCTGTGTTAGGTCAGATTAATCAATGGCTCAATCAGTTGCGGAGGATCAGGCGTCGGTGAGATCCACCGGTAGGGTTGTGAGATTCAATGATAAGAAAGGCTTTGGTTTCATCAAGCCTGATGATGGTGGCGAAGATCTGTTCGTCCATCATTCAAAGATCAAATCTGACGGCACTTATCGTTCTCTTTCTGAGGACGATGTAGTTGAGTTCACTGTATCTCTGTCTGATAATAAGTATCAAGCCGTTAATGTCACTGCTCCTGGTGGCGGTCCGATTCAGGCCAGCAATAAGAGAGCAGAGAGAGGTGATGGTTCCGCCAAGCGCGGCGGATTTGGTGGTTCCTGGAATCGGAGGAACAACGGTGGGGGTTATAGTGGCGGCGGCGCCGGTGGTGTCGGTTGTTTTAACTGTGGTAGCTCTGGCCATATCGCTAGGGATTGTAATAATCGAGGTGGAAATGATAATAACAATGGTGGTTGTTTTAAGTGTGGTAATACGGGGCACTTTGCTAGGGATTGTACCCGGCCAAATAATGGTGGTTCCGGCGGTGGCAGCAGCAACGGTGCTTGCTTTAGCTGTGGCGGGTTTGGGCATATGGCTAGGGATTGTCCTGGTGGCGGTGGCGCATGCTATAATTGTGGAGGATTTGGCCATATGGCTAGGGATTGTACTAGTGCTAGGGGAACTGGCAGGTTTGGTGGTGGCGGCGGCGGCGGCGGCGGCGGTGCTGGGGGTGGTTGCTTCAATTGCGGGAAGGAAGGGCATTTTGCTAGAGAATGTCCTAACAACTCTTGATCAAGAGGAAAAAAAGAGTAATAGTACATATTTCTCTTTTTTCCTTTATATTTGTGGGTTTTGTTAATTGGGGTTTTGCTTTTTTCTTTTTTCTTTTTTTTTTTTTAAAATTTTATCTGAAATCAATTTATACATAGGATTGTGTTAATCGAAGTTGGTAATCCTCTCTTTCGGTTGGAGGAAATTTTCCCAGTTTTGAAGGATATATATGGTGGTGGTTCGGATAAAGAATTAGGCTTTGCTGTCATCTACTGTTTGTCAAATTCTAATTAATGAAGCTGTTCTCATTTTTTTGTCAGGGGGGAGACTGAATACTTTTTCATGTCTATTGATGGGTTGATCAGTATTTGTGAGAAGTTAAAATAGGATGTGGCATGATTATTTGCTATCAGTTCCTTAATTGCATCTCTTTGTGGTGTTTGATTGGATTTTCACAATAGAAGCTCGTTGTTAGGGTGGGATTGCTGAATTAATTTTGAATATTCCCCATGATATATAATATTGTCTAATGTGACATTTAAGACTGCTCTTTTGGGTTTTCCTGAATAAAATAGTATGGCATTTTGATGTAATCAGACATTTGATAGCTGGATAAAGGTTAGGCACACTGGCTGTGGGCTTAGGTCACTAATAGTTTTTTATGTAAACTAAAGGTTAGGCACACTGGCTGTGGGCTTAGCTCACTAAATAGTTTTTTATGTAAACTCAGACTCGTTAAATTGTGGTTCATAGTGGAGAGACTCAATGTAAGCTGTTTCTCTTTGTTTTCTATTGTTAATAAATGTAATTGATATGATGCTTTGAATTATAAACTCATGGTCATTTGCAGTTACACAGTTGAGATATTGTATCTAGTTTCTGTAGTCAAGATGGTGGAACTTGTTAGGTTTGAATTTAGTTTAGTTCTGAGCTTGTCATGTTAATCTGTTATGTATATGTTTGACATTATGCCACTCCTTCGAGCCGGAACACAGAAATAGGATCATGCTCGCTCATGTAGTTGCTCATACTCATAGGATGTCATTAGGGAATTTAATTTATACATTTTATACTTGTATTTAGAGAAACTCATGGAGATTGATGTTATTAGTAGTCTAATAATTTTTTGGATATTGCTTCTGTGTAAGAGTTATGGTGATAAATAATCAAAGATTTGTTCATGAATGGCAATTCTTCCATGGATTTTAGTTTAATTTATTGATTTCTTTTCTTTTTGGACATATGTTGGCATGTGAATGTCAATTATGGTTGGAAGTTCTCTAGTGTCCAAGTATTTTATTTAGTTTAGTTTTTAATAATTTTGTTGCTGTGAAGTGATCGCTAGACGAGATTGAGTAATGAAAAATTGTTGCATGACAACAGTGATGCAAAATCACAGAAATGTTCTCGGCCTGTCATAGCAGGGAACATTTTGCGGTGTCTAGTAGAGACTCTGCCTGCGAAGAACAGGTATGTTGCTGATCTTTGCATATTATGCAATATTCGGTTCGCTGAGTTGTGAGATATATTTTAGAAGTGCAGATCTCATTCTATAGAAAGTTCAAATATAGAATTGTTTTGCGATGGGAGTTCCCATCTTTACAAGTGAGTTAACTCTATGGATGAGGCTGGATTAGGTCTTTGATGGGCGGCCCATGCATTTGTTGGGGTGGTCCTTGGCTCTAATTCAGGCCTTTTGGCCTTTTGATCTCACTTTAATTAGCCTAATCATTCATAATATCATTAAAATTTAAGTTCAATCAATTTTTTCTCCAAAATTCCTATTGCTTTTCTGCTTTGTGTGTTTTGATGAAGTATTGATATTCGTTATTATTATTATTATTATTATTGTCCACAATTTTACTTATAGCAGGCTATATTCAAGCACATCAGTATTCTGTTCGCTCTCATTTTGATCTCTCCCTCCCTCTCAATTAAGGCAAGAGTCTTCTATCCATTGATTAAATCTATTATGGCAACATACCATAAAAAAAACAGCAAGTTATCAATTTAGTAATAAAAAGTATAATGTAAATGTTAAACAAAGTTTGACGAAATTTTCCTTGGCGAGTTTCCTTGTTGGACGGTGCGCTTCGATTGATGACATTTGATTGCAGTTAATAAATTTTTATTTCTTGAAAAACGTCATATGTAACATCTTTTTTCTTTTATGATGGAATTTGGAATCATTTTAGAGGTCAAATAACTTGTAGTTTGAGAGTATGGCTACTTACCTCCTTTCCGTTTGACTAGTTAGGTACTTTTCTGTTTGGTTAGGGTTGGCTACTATGATACTTTTATGTTTGATTAGGGTTCCAATTATATTCTCGCTTGCTCCCAAATATGTATTATGAATAAAAGAATCATTTTAGAGTGGTAATTTGGTTGCACCGTATTCGTTTGTGTACCGTATAATACCCATCATTTAACATTCTTTTATGCAAGTTACCAAAAAAATAATAAATAATAAATAAAAGTTCAAACGGAAATTTGATGATGTTCTGTAGATTGTTGGATTGGGCCGAGTGTAAACTTAATGATGGTCTTTAGCTGAAGACGATATTTCATACATGGGCTTGTTTAATATGTTTCTCACTAATAAGATATTAAGATTAGGATTGTTCTATCAGAACAAGAACAGAAAAAGATTAGGATTGTAGTGGATGCTAGCTCTAGACTTGTTGAACTCGCGGGCTTCAGCAGGCTCATCCACTCGGGCCAAGTGGGTTTGATTCTTAAGAGTTAAAACGTTAAAACTCAAGTTTTCTCAATCTTGCAAATACAATTTACATACCTTTATTCAAGTCCGAGTCACAAGTAACATTGAAAACCCGATCTTTGCTTGGCCCAGCATGTACCTAATTAGTATTGTTTAAAATTTGTATTCTAATATATATCCATGAAACTTACTTCTAATTATACTACTAATATTTGATACAAAATTTTATTTTTATGTGCATGTTTTTGTATATTCTAGACAACATAGCCAAAAAAAGAAAAAAAAAAAAAGGAAGGAAACATATGTAAATGGGGGCTGAGCCAGCTCAGGCCATGGACACAGAATTCCCAGCTTGCCCAAACAAATCTTTTAGCGGGTTCAGGCTAGATCGGACTTCTAGTTAAATTGTATATCCAAGTCCAGCAAAGAATTGCTGATGAATGAAGCAGGCTCGATTGATATCTAACTCATGAACAGCTCTAGCTGGCTCTGGTCAAGTGGGTATCTAATTCATGAACAGGTCTAGGTGGCTCTAGTCAAGTGGGTTGCTTGTGTAATTGAAACAAGTCTACCCCTTCATTAAATATATAATACAAAATATTTCTGAATCTTTCAACAACTTGCAGTTTGAAAAAGTTACGTATTAAATAAATTATTGAGAACAGCCTCTTCCACTCTTCCAGTCTTCCAAAGGGCACAGCCAAACCTCAAAATGAAAAAGCATATATACTTTGGGGTTTTATTAACCCTCAAAGTTGCATGTTGCATCCTTAACCGAAGAGGGTTAAAAAGAAAAAAAAAATTATTCCTTCAAACAAGACAAGCTTCTTATAATAATACATAGGAAATTTAAGTAGATGTCATAATATTTAAATTTTGTCAATTAGATGTCCAATGCCGTAATTTAGCATGTTGGATGTACAGTATGTTATGTTAGTAAATTTAATTATCTTTTGATTTAACCGTCAGTATACATTAATACATCTATTAATACATCTAACGCACTATGAATGCCGTACCACAACATTAATTTGTTCCTGAATGGTAACATGCATGTACCTTATGTATTAAACTTTGGAGTATACTGCCGCCCTTTCTGCTCTCTATCTGAATGGCTACCTCATGCTCTGCTCATCCTTTGTATATGCTTCCAATTTAATATCTTCCTATTTTAATCAACTCATACAATTTAGGAAAATATCATAACATATACTATAAATGAATATTATTATTGGGAGATATTTAGGAATTTTTGATTGGCTATTTCTTGACGGTTTATATTATTGGGAGACACAAACATCTTTCCCTTCTTCTTAAGTAAACAACTTAACACAAAACCAAAAGTAAATAATGTTTTAATGACACACTAAAGTACCGACCTTGCTAAGGAGGATAAGTATTGGGCTGCATGTGCTTTGCTTATATGCATATTTTTCTATAAATAGGTCCCCATTCTCCATACTTCCACCACATCAATTCCTACTTTTCATCTTAATCTTTTTCTTCTTTGTATGTATAAAATACTAAAACCTTCACAACCCTAACACCACACTCTTCTCTTCTACAATGGCTGCAACTTATAACAAACTGCTACTTCCTCTTTTCTTGCTAAGTCTCCTTCTCATGAGTTCTTCACTTTCATATTCTTCCACATTCGCCATTACCAACAAGTGCAGCTACTCTGTTTGGCCAGGCATACTCTCCAACGCTGGCACCGCCCAGCTTCCCACCTCTGGTTTTGCTCTCCAACCCGGCGAATCAAACTCCTTCTCTGTCCCAGCAGGGTGGTCTGGCCGCGTATGGGGTCGGACTCTTTGCACACAAGATGCCACAACTGGGAAATTTACTTGCCAGACAGGCGACTGTGGCTCTTCTACTATACAATGTTCAGGTGATGGCGCTGCCCCTCCTGCCACCCTTGCGGAATTTACTCTCAATGGAGCTGATGGGTTGGATTTCTATGATGTTAGTCTTGTGGACGGTTATAACCTTCCGATGCTAATTGCACCGGAAGGTGGCTCCGGCGGGAATTGCACGATCACGGGGTGTTCCGTGGACTTGAACAATGCATGCCCGTCGGAGCTAAAAGTAATGAGTAGTGGGAATGGAGAGAACGTAGCATGTAAAAGCGCATGCGAAGCTTTTGGAGATCCGCAATATTGTTGTAGCGGAGAGTATTCGAATCCGAATACTTGCAAGCCATCTTCTTATTCGGAGTTCTTCAAGAATGCATGTCCTAGAGCTTATAGTTATGCTTATGACGATGGAACTAGCACTTTCACTTGTGCCGGAGCTGACTATGCCATCACGTTTTGCCCTTCACCTTCTTCTACTAGGTAACATTTTTTATATTATAATGTTCATTCAATCGAGTTCGAATTTCTGTCCGAACGTTAGCAATTTCACAAATTAAATTATAAAGATATGATTCTTAATTAGATTTCATTATTCTAAGGAATATGAATAATTTTATAAAAAAAAATAAAATTTTTGCTTCCCAACGAGGGTGTTCTTAATCTGTCATTGTAGAACAGCTCGAATAAGCTGTCTTTTGGATTATTAGGAGGTCGGAGCCATGTTTTAAACGCGAAATTTTGTTTTTTTATAGAAATATTTTAATTCAATAAGGTGAGATTTTATTTTATTTTAATCTTTATTAAATTGAAAATCATTACAAGTATAATTTGATAACCGTTAAAAAGCATTTGATCTGATGGTTTAAATTTGTGGGCATTATATGCGCTCATGTGCTAATTATTACTCAAGCAGTGATTGTTAATTCATCACAACATTATGCTTAGCACGACTAATTGTCTTTTTTCTTTTCATACGAAAATTTCTTGAAAAAACATATACAAAATATGATTATAATTATGAATTTGGTGGATTGAAATTGCAGTCTGAAGTCAGCAAATGGGCAGAATCCTGAAGCTGTGGAAGTTTCCGCCGGCAGCCGTAGCACGTCACCGTCTGTCATTGGCGGTGCTCTCACCATTGTGGCGGCAATTTGGCGGTTGTGGCTGCTCTTTTGACTTTACCAAGCCTTGAGGAAAAAAATATTATTTTATTATTTTTTTCCAATTAATATGGAAAATTTCAAAATTTTGAGGAGGAACCTACAGCCATATATAATTAATTTTCATCAATTCAGTTACATCTCAGTTCAAATTGAAGCATAATTCACGCTAAGGCATGATTACACGCAGTGTGGACGGATCGGTTCTGACCGAAAAACGGACAGAATTTAATTACTTGTCCGCATTTAAATATTTTGTTCTTAGCTTGATTTTTTTGTTGGATCATCAGATTTAGAGTGAGTGATAGATAGAAAGAGACATTGTTGTACAGTGGGCAGTGGTAGAGCAAAGGGTCAAGTTGTTAGGTTAAATTTGTATATTAAAAAATATTTCTGTAATTGAATTTCAAGATATTAAATTATAAAATGCCAACTTTGATTAGCTCATATTCCTTCAACTTTTCATCTAATTCTTTTGTGCATTTATTACTTTATTGATTTATCTTTGCAGTTGTCTTTTAGTCTTGCTGACAGTTGCAAAGTTGTTTAATAATATATGTACGGTGCGGGTTACTGGTATGGTTAGTGGATAATAATAAGAATTGTTATTATTTATTTTGCAAGTTATTATTTTTTTTAGCATTGTCTATCTGATGCTCCTTCTTTGAATTTATTAACTATTTTTCTGTGGCCATCTTTTGACCAGGTAATATATCGGTTGGTAATAATAATAATAATAAATAAAACAAAATAAAAAAACCTAATTGATTTTTATAGGATTAACCCATTTTTATATTGCAGCAAGGGTTGGCGTTGGACTTGAAGATTATAATTTCCAAATTTGCTTCTTTATTTTCAATTTCCAAATATATTTTTCTTTTTCTTTTCTTTTGTCAAATAGAGGAATGAGAAAACGTATGCACGAATATTTGAACCAAAGGATTAAATGAGTGTACATGAATTCAGATGTATGTTGTGAAATAGAGATATTTTTAGGAGAAAAAAAAAAAAGAAGAAAGTTAACATGTATAACCATTGAGCCATAACATTGAGGCTGAAACGGATATGAATGCCCTATGTGTGTATTAATTGACCTGTTTTACAAGTGGGAATACAGATTGAGTTTATACAAGTTCTTTTTTTTTATTGCTTGCACGCATCACTAACATTAAGTCATAAAAAAATGATTAGTTTATCTGTAACCGTTAAGTATTCTAATGGCCAAACTAGGTGATTAATTCAAATTTCTAATAAATGGACCTATAAATGAAATAAAATATTTCTTTTTAAATTTTTAGAGATGTTATATTTGATCTGTTGACGATAATAAATATTTGAAATAATACACAAATTTCCTTTTAAATTATCACTGTTTAAATGTGTTAAAAATGTTAGATTATTTCACCACAAAAATGTGTATCATATCATGATGAGCTTGTAAAAACCACACCCATGAGCATGAATAGTGACAGAAGGATTAATATGACTTTTTAATGTATTATGGATATTTTGTATAGTAATTAAGGTAGTATTTGTTACACTTTCAACAAATTTATTCACACTCAACTAGTTCAAAAATGGTACGTAATACACTATCTGCTGGTAGTTTTGGAAAGAATTTATGTATTATCCCTAAACGTTTTAATAGGCAAAGAGTCACCTAAATTTTATGTAGATAAAAGCCATGACTATAATATTATTTTACCAAGGTCCAAGCTGATTTTACATTTAAAAAATTAAAATTAAGTTAAAGAATTAAACTAATTGAAATAAAATATTTTATTTATTTTTACCACGTTAACACGTTGATACCACAATTTTTTCTTTTAATTAGTGGTTTTAATTTGTCACGCCTCTAATTGTTTTTTATTCCATTTTTTTGATCCAATTTTAAGCAATTTATTAAACCTATTTTAAAATATTGAACTTCAGATATTTTGACGTCTACAGTCATCTATAAATACCAAAAAAAGAAATTAAAATAAAACATTTCACGTATTTAATCCAATCCACTGATAGTTATATAATAATGATATAGATGGAAATCACCTTGAGTATAAATAGTTGATAGTTTTATATATAATTTTTTCGATCAATCAGGATTTATCGGTTCGTTTCGATTTTCATTTTTTCTTCAAAAAATGTAATTAAAGAAAAGAAATGAAAGTAGATAAGTGTAAAATGTGAACATAAATTCTTTAAGTTTTTTAAGAAAGAAATAAGAAAATAAGAGAGAGAGAGAGAGAAAGTAGCTTAGAATTAAGATTTGGTTGTTGAATGATGTTTGGAAGAAAAAAGAGTGTATGGATAAAAAAGCTCTTTCCACTTAACTCCCAACCAATGGTAATGATTTAAGAGAAGAAACAGATTATATTCATAAATTAAATTAATATTGTATATTTTAGACATTTTATATATCATTTCTTTCAATGTGAAGAAAGATGCTACTATTATCCTTAAAATGCATAGTATACCAGCATTCACGGCATTTAAGTGTGATTTAACTCTTCATCGGACCTTCATTACAAGACAATTGTTGTTAAACTCTAGCCAATTGTCATGTGGCCAACTCCTAAACAATTGCTCCTGTTGAAAATTAAACCTTGGACCTCATACAAATACTAATTGTGAATTTGAAGGGCTCTATGATTTCTCTCGAAACCAATTAGTGTTGGAGAAAATGCTACCATTACCCTTACACTATACAACACATAAGCACCCATGATGTTCGACCTTCACTCTAAGCCTCATCGGATATCCGTCACAGAATAATTGCTGCCACACTCTGGCCAAAAGTTTGAAAAAAAATGAATTTGTACCTAATTCAACTCCAATAGTTACCTTGTGAGCTGAAATTATCCAACCCTTTATAAAAAATATTTAGTTCTTATAACTAACTAATGTGGTTTTTTAATACACCCTCCTCATGCCGGGGCCAAATTCATGAGGGAAATCTGGAGTATGAATTTTGCAAGACTAGACATCTATGGGACTCAATATTGTAGGCCAATAATTTTGTTTCATGTGAAAAAAATGAACTTAAATCTAACTAAATACTAAAAGTTAGTTTATGAGATGAGAATTGTCTAAATTTTTATAAAAAATATTTAATTTTTATAATCAGTTGATGACGTGAGATAGTTAACAAAATTACGATGAAATGTAAAAATTATAAGATCGAGTTTAGGGAAGTGTTTTCTAAAAGCAAAAGTAAATCGACCGGTCGGGCTGAATTTTGAAATAATTTATTAGACAAATACGTTTTTTGAAATAATATATTAATTTTGAAACAAATTGATATTTACATTATGAAATAATTGGAAGATGAATAAATTTAATTGACATGTAGTAGTGGATTCGTAGTGCCAAAAATCGCTACAATCAACGTCAAGCCTTTGCCTGTCTAGATTGTGGCTCTTGACCAGAAAAAATGTTAACTTTAATAAATAAATAAAAAATTAAAAATATCACTATCTTATGAATTATTTTCATGGAAATCCCAATTCTTGAAGGCTTATGCCGTCATGCCACTCAAATATTTTCATTTAATTTTTGTATAAATTGATCAATAGTTTCACAACAGGCAGGAGACCCTCATACATATATATATATATGCCAAAAAGTTAACTAATGCTATCAATGCTTTTTCTTTTAGAATTTTGTTTTGTTTTGTTTGGGGCCTTTTGGCATGCTTCCCGCATACCATACGAATACAAAATACAAATGTTAACTCTTTTTTTTTTTCCTTCTCATTTTCTTTTTCAAAAATTAAAGTCTATCTTTTTACTAATAATTTTTTAAACTGGTTAGAAAATGTCATTTAATTTTTTTTAGTTATTTTTGCAATTAAAGTTTCAAAAAAAGAAAAAAATGCGATTGCCTTTTCAGGAATTAATGCCTTTTCAGGAATTAATTATATAATACCACAGTTCTATATTTTTGTAGTAAAATAAGTGTATTTTGATAAATTTAGTGGCAAAAATTATCTATTTTAAAATATATAGTGCAAAATCTCTCTATTTTTTTTTTTTCAAAATTTTAGTAGCAAAAACAACTTAGAAAGAAGTTCAGTAACATTTTCTAACCTATTTGAAAAGTTCGGTGGTCGAAAAAGGTTCTGAGTTTTTACTAAGTTTTTGTTAGAATAGCTGATTTGTATTTAACGTTTATTTTGGAGCTGATTTTCCCTTCATGTTTTGATTTTATGTACTAAAATACCCCTCCAAGTTTGCTTAATTTTTTAATTTCATATTTTTACCCCACTTCATTTTTTTTTTCAAAACTTATTTTTCTTTTTAAATTATGTCCAAAATCTATGAAATTATTTTAGAATACTATACCAAACTTTTGACATCAATCAAAATGTATATGCTCTATACTAGAAATTTTCTAAGTATTCTAAGCGGAATTGTAGAACTATTTAGAGATCTTAAAATTATTTTCTGGTTATTCTTAGTAATTCTGAAATTTTATTTAGAATAATTAAAAAAAATAATGTAGAGCAAGTTCATTTTGATTGGTATCACAGTATTGGCAAAAATATTTTGTAGTAATTTCATAAATTTTAAATGTAATTTTTTAAAAAATTCAGTTATGGAAAAAAAAAATTGAAATTGAATTGGGTTAACAACACAAAAATTTAAAAATTAAGGAAACAAGTAAGATCATTTTAGTACTCAATATCAAAATGTTAGGAACAAAATAACTTTTACACAAACGTTAAGGGCAAATTAATTCCTACAATAAAACATTAAAACAAATCGAAACCTTATTTGTTCGGTGGACAATTAAAAAAAAAAAAAAAACCTCAACCGTTTTTGAAAAGATAAGAGTAAGTTTGTATAGAAAATAAAAAATGATATACAAAATAAAACTATAGAGACATATATATGGGTTGCTTTCACTTTCGAAATTAAGGCCTTGCAGCCTTCTTAGAAACAAATTCTTGTTTGTTGGCCATAATCTCGTAATTAGTTTGTTGTTATGCGGAATTTACTGCACCAAAAGCAATTTTTTTATTCTTTATTATTTTGTCTAAATTATTAAGTTTAATCATTCTTCAATCCCATAATTAATTACTTGGCATTTTGAATTGATGACTAGGAAAGGCTAAATGCAAAAGGTTAAAAATTTCAAAGCTGCCGGCTGCAATTTGAGATGGGATATATATTGTCCTCCTGAAGTGGAATAATTTCGAAAGCATTAATTAGTATTTTAATTAGAAGCTTATAATATAAACTTTCTATAAACCTTAATTACTTTGCTGCCCACAATTATTTATTGATTAATTACCTTTCGATCTAGTTAATCACGTTTCCACTTGATTAAATCAAATCTTCAGTACCTCTACGACTATGTTTCATAGATGTCTAGGAAATCACTCAAAAATTCTTGGAAACCTTTACTCCATCCATGCGAAAACTTTCGACTGCTCGCACGAATCAAAAAAATAATTAATTTATATCAATTTTATTACTTTGTTTATTTTCAATTTACAAAAACAACCTTTTACTATTAATCTTTTTACTCCGTCGAAAGATAATGCAATATTATTGCATTGATTTTCTTTTTCAATGCCAAAGTTACTCCTTCATTAACTTCCTTCCTCTAGTTGCATTAATTGCACTATACTCCATTAAAATTTAGCATTAGTTATAATTGTACAATGAATCATTTCACATAAAATAAAATACGAAAATTAGTGAATGTCATTTATAGACTACTTATTCCGTTCCATAATATCTGTCACTTTTGTTATTTTATTAAAATTAAAAAGTATTAATTAAACTTAAATTTAAAATAAAATTGAGTGATTAATGTACAAAATTAAATTTAATTGGTCATCTTTCATTAAAAAAGAAAATTAAATTGAAAAAAAAAATTATATTGAAATTTTAAAAGTGGTAAATAAATAAAATTTGAATTTTATTTAAAAGTGGCATATATTATGGAACCGAGGAAATAGTATTTTTTAATCTCCCACTTCCACTTCTAAAGAAGATTTTTGATATATGAGCAAATTAATGATGGCAAGAAAACGAGAATATATTGTCAATGAATAGTAACTATAGTAGGATTCCATAAATAAGGTCACAACGGTAAAAGTACACTAATTTTCTTTCTTAAATTCCAAAAATTGTCATTTTAATGTAAAAAAAAAATTCTAAAAATTACTCTCTCAATTTCATTTTATGTGTTACTTTTAAGTAAAAATCAAATTCTATTTATCAGACACTTTTAAATTTTTAATGACACTTTTAGAATTTCAATAAAATTTAATTTTTTTTTTCAATTTAATTTTTTTCTAATAAAAGTTGACAAATTAGATTTAAGTTTGTATATTAAATTACTCGATTTTATCTTAAATTTGAATCTAATTAATATTTCTTAATTCCAGTAAAAAAAATAAAAGTGACACATAAAATAAAATGGATGGAATATTGCAATGAATGAAATGGAGGGAGTAAAGAATTTGTAGCATTTTCCTCAAATGCAATGCAACTAACCAACCATAGCCTAATTGTGACTTATTTATCCAACATTTTTATTTATATGGACGTTTCTCTTCACTTAACCACATGCTTAATTACTCAATTTTTAACCTTATTCCGCTACAAGAAAATTGACAATTCATGACCACAAATTTCATCGCCAAAATACCTTTTATCGTTGCTATTCTGTTTTTGCTAGGAATTAACAAGAACATAAAATTTGTAAACATATTGGTTCTAGTAAAAATTTTGCGAGGGAGATTGTCGTGCTGATATTTTGCAATGGATTAACAACAACCGTCTTTGTTTTAAATATTAGCGACAAAAATGGTCATTCATAAAAAATAACTTATATAGTAAAAAATAACTTAATTTCATAAGGAACATAGCGTCGCTAAAATTAAATGGTCGTCGCTAATCTCAAATGTCCTTGCTAAATAGCAATGACCGTTTCATTTCCGATTGATTGCTAATATATATATATATATATATATATATATATATATATATATATATATATATATATATATATATATATATATATATATATATAATTTAATTATTTTGAATATTTAACGACAAATTGTAATGTGCAACACAAATCATAAACCATAAATAGCATGTCTTACTCTGTTTTGTATAGGATTGTATTTAAACGGTATGTGTTTTTAATTTATTTTTCTTTTATCATTAATTAAAAATTTTTATATTTCCTACTTTGTACATTGGGATTGAATTTGGCTGCAAAATTTGGATTTTGAATTCTGTTGAATCTAGCTTTGGCAGAACAGTACGAAGTTTCATACTGACATTTCATCTCTCAAAACTACAAACTAAAAAACTTAGGAAAATTGCACACGGATTATAATCAAACCACAGAATAATAATAATCATATAATTGAAAAGAAATTAATAAAGAGACAATTTTGATACGTTAATCCCATTAGAAAAGAAGAGATAAAATAAACTTTTTAAGAAACCATATCTTGATGAGGCCAAAGTAAAGCTATATTATTCATCTATTAATTAAATATATAATTAATTTCACAACACTTTAAACGAATATATCAATTTTATTTTATATTTTTTTTGCCTTGTAACACAAGATAACGACTTGTAAAGATATATATATATATATATATATATATATATATATATATATATATATATCCCCAAACCCCTAAATTTTTAAATTTTTGCTATAAAATTTCTATAATTTTATTTTGCAACATTTAACTCTAGAATTTTTATTTTTTTTACACATTAAAATCTCAATAAATGGAAAATATGAAATTAAACTATACGGCCTGTTTGACACGTTTTTGGTATTTGTATATGAAATTTAATTTGTTGTGCTCTTGCTTGTATACTTTTTTTTTTTATCAATTTTAAGTTAATCAATGTTATCGGTTGGTATTTCAATCACCAATTGATAAGGGTATTAATAATGATTGCGATGCAAATAATAAAAGTACATAAAATGAGCTGTACTATTAATTTTTATATTTTCTGTCCACTAAGAGTTTAATGAGGAAAAAAAAAAGTTTTAAGAGTTTAATATTGCAAAATTGATAGAGTTGGGATGCGCTCATTACTCTATAATATATTGAGTTTCAATCCAGATTAAATTGAGTTATTTAATCTGACAAAAATTACTAAATCTTATCTCAGAAAAAGTTTAAGTTAAACTAGAGTTAGAGTTCTAACTTTTAAGATCTCTATAAATAAATGTGAGGTCCTAATTATTTGGTAACGAGAAAACGTACACGCCGCAAGGCTGATCGTTCTCATTCACAAGTTTTCTGTCTTAATTTTCAGGGGTATTTAGATTGTAATCTAACTGCTTTTACCCGGAGTGGGTAAAAGTCGGACCAGTGATAAAAAACAAACGAGATCTTGGTAGACGCTTCCGCAACGAGTTTTTGCGCTACAACGTAAATTATATTCGTTATAATTTTTCCCAGAATCCTTCAAAAATAAAAGTATAGAAGTTTAAGAGTAAAAATTCAATAATATATTCAGGAACTCGGTGATAATTTTGCCAAAAAAGAAAATGGAATCCATAGCACACCCTTTTCAGAAAGAATGATTTTATTAATGGATTACAGTGGAACCAATGACGGAAAAAAAAAGGCTTTTATAAAGGACGATCAATAGATATCTGTTGCGGAGAGAAAAATGGAAAGTGGGATGATGCTTATTGAGCAAAGTATAAAAAGGTGGTAAAGAAAAAAATATTATCCAGATTTCTGTCACACCAATAGAGCACAACAATGGGGACCTTTAGATGTTGATATATAGAAGTTATTGGTATTCAAAAGGAAAGAAGTCTTCTTATTGATAAGGAGCCAAATTAATTATATGATAATTTCATTAAATTATCATTGTACCATTTATGAAGGAAAAAAAAAAAACAATTTTTTTCCATATTAACATATAATTTTGAGAATTTTCATAACATATAACTGAATTGATGCAAGTGGCAAATGGATCGAGCAAATGGATTTGGGTGGTCAAAATTTTGTAGGTGATAAATAAATTGAGTCTAGTCGAGTCGAGTAATTAAAATGGTCGTTTTTAAATAGATCATAATGGGATCAAGTTTCATTGTATTAATTTTTATCTTTTTAAAATTTTTTCATTAAAAATTATGCATATGTAACCAATAAAAACAATTATTCTTATATTTGTTGTGGAATATTGGAATATTCTCATTGAATGACTACATTTAATTATAATTATACTCTAAATCTACTAGTATTATATTTTTAATTAAATTCTATTACTAGGTCTTCGTACTTATAAATATGCTAGATGTGAGCTATTAATATAACACAATAAAATTATCAGATAATATATTTTTCTCATTTTTTCTATATTTCTGCTTTGATTTTAACTTTTATTTATAACACGTTATCAACACGATAACCTCTATTGATTATTGAAAGTCGGTGGTTTACGACAACCTGACTCGAAGGAATCAAGAATCCTAATTTACAAGATTAAACATGTAGTGTATTTACAATGTCAAATCTTACGAAGCTTGAATTTATTGCCCTTGATATTTCTGGAAGAAATTATCTATCATAGGTACTTGATGCTGAAATTCATTTGAATGCTATGAATCTTGGAGATTCAATAAAAGAAGGAAATACTGCATCCCTGCAGGATCGTGCTAAGCTAATGATTTTTCTTCGACACCACTTACATGAGAAATTGAAAATTGAATATCTCATTGTTAAAGACCAATTAGTCCTTTGGAATAATTTAAGGGAGAGATATAAACACCAAAAAACGGTGATTCTCCCTAAATCTTGATATGAATTGATATACTTATATTTGCAAGATTATAAAACTGTAAGTGAATACAATTCAGCTTTATTTAAGATTAGCTCTCAATTAAAGTTATGTGCAGAGAATATTGCTGATGAGGATATGTTAAAAAAACATATTTAACTTTTCATGCCTTGAATGTGCTCCTACAGCAGCAATATCGAGAGTGTCGATTTAAAAAATATTCTAAACTAATCTCTTATTTATTAGTGGCTGAACAAAACAATGAGATTTTGATGAAAAACCACCAATCTTATCCAACTGGTTCATCCCTATTACCTAAAGTTAATGTGGCATTTTCTCAAGGTCATTGTCGTAGAAGAAGAAAATGGTTCCAAGTCTTCTCCAAATGCTAAAAACAAAGATACTAACAAGAAATGGGTAAAAGGTGAGAAAAATACTGAAAAGAAAGTGCAAAACAATGACAATATTTGCTTTAAATGTGAAACTAAAGGTCATTGGTCTTGTCTTGTATATGTTGCACTCGCAAATATCTAGTTGATCTTTACAAGGCATCATTAAAGGGAAAGGGAAAAAATGCTAAAGTGAATTTCTCAGAACTTGTTGATCCTGCTAATGATAAAGAATTTTCTTTAGATGTTGATTTCGATGTTTCTAATTTTTTTGAGGATGATAGTGACAAAATTGATCATTTGACAGGCGATGAAAATGTCAACCATTACAATAATTTTATTCTTGTTATGAATTTTTGCAATTTAAATAAAAATTACTTTTAATTTTTAAAGTTTTTCTTATTTGTTATCATTTTTCTTCTTGTTATTAAATGATGTTTTGTGTTATTAGATAATTCCATATAAACTTGATGTTATGGAGGATGACATATGTTTAGTGGACAGTGGCACAACTTACACTATTTTTCGTAACAAAAAGTATTTTTTACAATTAATATTAGCTGAAATTAATATTAATATAATATCTGGTTCAACAAATGTAATTGAAGGCTTTGGAAGACTCCATCTTATGTTCCTAAATGAAACACCATTATACATTGATGATGTGTTATATTTTAGTAGATCCCGAATAAATTTACTAAATTTTAAAGATATATGTTGCAATGGTTATCATATTGAAACCACAAATGAGGGAACTATTGAATATCTATATATAACTTCCATAAAATATAACCAGAAGTTCATATTAGAGAAATTTTTAAGTCTCTCAACTAGATTGTATTTTATGAAAATAAAGAGGGTTGAATATAATTATATGCACCAGAAATGCTCAAATCCTAAAAATTTTATACTTTAGCATGATCGTCTTGGTCATCCAAATTTAACCATGATGCGATGTATTATCAATAATACAAATGGGAACAGATTAAAGGATCGAAAAATTCTTTTATCTAATAATTTTTCTTGTAGTTCTTATGCATAAGGTAAATTGATTTTAAGACTTTCACCATCCAAATTGCATTTAGAGTCTCCTGTTTTTTTTCAAAGGATACATAGAGATATTTGTGGCCGAATTCATCCATCTAGTGGACCATTTTGATATTTCATGGTTCTGATTGATGCTTCAACTCGATGGTTACATGTATGTTTACTTCCTGTTCGCTATATTTCTTTTGCTAAACTTCTTGCTCAAATTATAAAGTTAAGGTTTGGTTTTTCTGATCATCATATCAAGACAATTCGTTTAGATAATGCACGTGAGTTCTCTTCAAAAATATTTTATGATTTTTGTATGTCAATTTGAATTAGTGTCGAGCATTCCATTGCACATGTTCATACTCAAATGGTTTAGCTGAATCTTTTATTAAGCGATTACAATTAATTGCTATACCTATACTTATAAAGTCATAACTTTTTGCGTCTACTTGGGGACATGCAATTATTCATGCTGCATCTTTAGTTCGTATTTGACCATCCACTTATCACAAGTTTTCACCTTTACAACTTGTTTTTTATCAACAACAAAATATATCTCATCTTAAGATATTTGGTTGTGCTATTTATGTTCCCATTGTCCCTTCTCAACGAACCAAAACGGGTCCCCAACAATGTCTTGGTATATATGTTGGTTTTGATTCTCCATTTATCATTAGATATCTAGAACCTTAAACTGTTGATCTCTTTAAAGCAAGATTTTTAAATTGTCAATTTGATGAATCAATTTTCCCTCAATTAGAGAAAGATAAAGTTCAAGGAAAAAAAGCACAAGAAATTAATTGGAACACTCCAACCTTGTCCAATTATGATACACACACAAATCAATATGAACTTGAAGTTCAAAGAATAATAAATTTGCGAATGTTGCATATTAATTGCCAAATATCTTCACAGACACCCAAAAGGTCACTAGATCCCATGTTCCTGCTGCTAATATACCTGCAGGATTAATTGTCCCTAAAGAATTTTCAGTAGGTATGGTAGCCAATGAATCTAACATAAGTCAGAAGTTTGGCAGACCTATTGGTGCAAAAAATATTGTTCCTTGAAAGAAGAAAAAATTAAAAAATATTCAAAATAATGCTCCAAAAGAGGTTAAAAATAACACAGATCAACAACTTCATATTTCCAAAGAAACAACCCTAGAATTGGTTCCGATACCGAAAAATTATGAGTTCTCATTAAAATATAGAATTTTATGGGATAAAGAAGACATAGTTGTTGATAATGTATTTGCATATGTAGTTGCTTGTAAGATAATCAATAATAATGAGCCTGAGCCTCAAACTGTAGAAGAATGTTGACATCGAAGTGATTGGTTCAAATGGAAAGAAGCAATTCAACCTGAGTTAAATTCATTAGCTAAGCGTAAAGTATTTGGACCAGTAGTCTAGACACCAGAAGATGTCAAACCTGTTGGATATGGTCTTTGTCCGTTAGAGAAATGAGTTAAATGAAATTGTGAGATACAAAGCACGATTTGTTACACAAGGTTTCTCACAAAGGCCCGGTATAGATTATGAAGAAACGTATTCTCCTATTATGGATGCAAACACGTTTAGCTTTTTGATTGGTTTGGCCTCTGAAGGGCTTGATATACATCTAATGGATGTGGTCACAGTTTACTTATATAGATCATTAGATAATGACATATATATGAAAATCCTCAAAGGATTTAATATGCCTGAAGCATATACTTCAAAAACTCATCAAATGTATTCGATTAAACTCTAAATATCTTTGTATGGATTAAAGCAATCTAGACATATGTGGTACAATTGTCTAAGTGAATACTTAGTGAAAAATGGATATAAAAATAATTCCATTTGTCCATGCATTTATCAAGAAGATAAATTCTGGATTCGCTATAGTTGCAGTTTATTGATGACTTAAACATAGTAGGGACTCCAGAAGAAATCTCTATTACTGTAGAATAATTGAAAAAGGAGTTTGAAATGAAGATCTTGGAAAAATAAAATTTTATCTTGGGTTTCAAGTTAAATATTTGCCAAAAGGAATTCTTGTGCATCAATCATCCTATATAGAGAAAATCTTGAAATAATTTATATAGATAAGTCCTATCTATTAAGTATTCCAATGGTTGTTTGTTCTCTTGATGTTAAGAAAGATCATTTTCATCCATAAGAAGATAACAAAGATATTCTTGGTCCAGAAGTACCATATCGTAGTGCAATATGTGCACTTATATATCTTGCAAATATCACTAGACCAAATATACCTTTTGTAGTTAATTTGGTAGCAAGATTTAGTTCTGCACCAACTCGAAGACATTGAAATTGTGTAAAACATGTTTTACATTATCTTCATGGCACTTCTAACATGGGTTTGTCTTTCCTAAAAAGAGCAAAATCAGAATTGATAGGTTATGTTGATGTCGGATCCTCATAAAACTCGATCACAAACAAGTTATGTGTTAACATATGGTGACACTATTATTTCTTGGCGATATGTGAAGCAAACAATCACTACTACTTCCTCAAATCATTCAGAAATATTAGCCATTCATGAAACAAGTCGTGAATATGTGTGGTTGAGAACCATGACTCAGCAAATTAAAGGAGCAGGTGGATTAGTGGTAAAGAACAAATCAATAAAATTGTATGAGGATAATGCAGCATGTATTTCACAACTCAAAGGTGGCCATATTAAAGGAGATAGAACCAAACATATCTCACTAAAGTTCTTCTACAATCATGAACCTATGAAAGAAGGGCAAATCGAAGTTTGCAAAGTTTGCTCAAGTGTCAATCTAGCAGATTTATTCACAAAGACCCTACCAAGTTCAATTTTCAAGAAGTATGTGCACAATATTGGAATGCACTAATTGAAAAATTTAGTGTGATTCATTCCATTTTTGAGGGGAAGTACCTATGAATATTATACTTTTTCTCATTTGTTAAGTTTTTATCCCACTAGATTTTTTTTAGCAAGATTTTAACGGGACATATTCATAGTGTATAGTGATCTAATGGGAAGTGTTGTGAAATATCGAAATATTCCTTTTGGATGACTACCTTTAGTTTTAATTAAACTCTAAGTCTACTAGTATCATATTTCTAATCAAATTATATTACTAGATCTTTGTGCCCCTAAATATGCTACCTGTGAGCTATTAATATAACACAATAAAATTATTACAGAATATATTTTTCTCATTTTTTCTATATTTCTACTTTGATTTTAACTTTTATTTATAACAATATTCATATTAATTATAAACTCACAAACAATTATATAAACAACTCATGTAATTAAGGGGGAACACTAAAAAAATAAAGTTTTCAGCAATTGGAATGGTGACGCTAAAATATAAAAATCTGTTGCTTAAGGGGTTACTTTTAGGGACAGACTAACAGATTACACTTTCGCTGCTAAAAATTAAATCATGCCAAAAGTTAACAATAATTATAATCCATTGCTAAAAACATGCATATTTCATCATCCATCGGTCATTTAGCATTTACCGACAAGAAAAGTCCGTCGAAAATATTTTTTAGGAATTTTCTTTTTTTTTTTTGCATATTTTTTACCTTACTAAATTCTTGAAAATATTTAAAAAATAATATGGGGATGGAATTTTTGTTCTGTTGCTATATTTTACTTTTAAAGGGATATACATAATTTAAAACCTTAAATCACCCAAATTCAACAAAAATTAACATAAAAATGAAAAAAAAATGATATTCACATCAATAAAATGTAAACAATACAATAGATCATAGATCAAAGTAAGGCATATAATAAAATGTAAGTTACACTTGGTTATGGAACAAAGTAATAGAAAACAAAATATAATAATGCTTTTGTTATTAGATTGATTTGGTTGTCGCTATTGCATGCTTTTTCCTTTGCAATTAAGGAGAAAGAATAAGATGTTGCTGCAGCATACTCCTTAATATTGTGAAGTGCAGAATCTTTTGCATTTAAAGAAATTTGTTTGTTTGCATTCCAATTGACCTAATCAAAAAATCAATTACAACCAAATTAATTAAAAAAATAAAGAAAATACACGGTCAAAAAAGAAATCATACAAAATCGGCAACTTATCCAAAGGCATAAAACAATAATCTATGTGAAAGGTTTCAAGAAGCTAAGAGTAAACACGTGCACAACATAAATTTAGGGTTGATTTCACCCATGGTCACTCAACTTATCACTTATCGCGCAAAAGTAACCGACTTTTTTTTTTCTTACTTAAATGTCACTGAACTTTTAACATTATTACACAAAAGTCATGTTGACCGGAATCCGGCGACGACTCTTGCCGGATTGATAAGTTCAACAAATACTGTATTTAAATTAATTTCACTCACGGTCACTAAACTTATTATTTATCTCGCAAAAGTAATTAACTTTTTTTTTCAACTTAAATGTTACTGAACTTTTAATATTTTTGCAAAAAAGTCATCAATCCGGCAAGGGTCGTCGCCGGATTCCGGTCAACATGACTTTTGTGCAATAATGTTAAAAGTTCAGTGACATTTAAGTAAGAAAAAAAATCGGTTACTTTTGCGCGATAAGTGATAAGTTGAGTGACTATGAGTGAAATTGACCCCATAAATTTATGGTGAGTCCCAAATATGCTTCAGATGGGGTGAATAGAGTATGACGAATTTTTATGAACTGAAATAAAAGTAAAACATATGTACATATGAAGTAGAGCTTCAAAACCAATTTGAATCCTTTTAAAATAATTTATTCAAGATATTTTTACTCAAATATTTTCCAATAATTATTACATGTCTGGACAAAATTAACTTTGAGCAAAAACAAATTAAACTCTTGCAAAAATAGTTTATAAGAATATGCAATGTAATCTCGTGGTAGAATACAGGCAGAGTACAAGTAGTTCTATATAACAGTTAATAGATATAAAATGGTGAAAATATAGATCATGAAAGTGAGGATTAGGCTGGCTAGGACTAGTGTTGAATATTTTGAAGTCTGGCTAGGACTAGGAAAAGGCTAGTATGTGTTTGCCTTATAGTTTGTCACGAAAATTGACGGTCCTTCCATTTATCACAAAAAGGTTTGCAAACTTAGTTTTGTCCCATGTCATGTGTCTAGAACAACTACTTATTTATGTACCACTTTTATGATCTGTTTCTTATAGGACATATTTGCAGAATAATTATTTAAATTTTGGTACCTAATAATGCCTGAAAATCATAATGGCCCTTGGGAATGTGATATGGTCCTGAAAGACATAAAGGACTTAGAAAATCTAAATCGGGGTGGATCCTAATATAGGCCTTCGATGCCTAAGATAGTGAACCGGTTGAGAGTTTTCATATTAATATCAATGATAAATAAGAAATCAGGGATTGAGTTTTATACCTGAGCATTTGCTCCTTCTTTATAGGATGGCACGTGTTGGTATCTTATTGGCAAGGTAGTGGTCTTGTAGTAATGAGATCTTATCTGCATTTATGCCCATGCAGTTAGGAATGTGCTCCCTCTGCATGGCGTGCCTCAAGGCGGTTGGTTGGTTGTACTAAAGATTCCTAAGCGGGGAATGGGGGACTAGTCTAATTTTCGGGCTTCAAGATATTACTAGGAATTATTGGGCTTGACCCAACTTATTTCTTGCTTACTAGTACACACATACATGCACATATTAGCTACCCCATTTATTTCTACTAGTACATGTAGTAAACATCCAGTACGGAATCCGTTAGGCTACGCTAATCTATTTATTCTTCATCTTAGCGCTCCTTCGCACTCTACCCTATTGTTCATCTTCATTTTCCTTGAATCAATCTATAATTTTTACAAGTTGTGCTTGGTCTCGATTCATTTTTATGAATTTCTAAACAGTATTAGATTTCTAGACAAAATCTAACTTCACTACAGGACAAAAATAACGGCTAGTTTTAGTCTATTTTCCATGTTTTGCTCTCCAATGGCTAGAAACGGCTAGTTTATGTTTCAAACACGTAGAACTGAATTTTTTAGTATAAATACATACTGTTTTACCTATTAGAAGGTTAGAAAAAGTTGGGAAAGAATTTATGTTTCTTAAGAGAAAAGCTTAACTTTGTTCATCTTATTTTCCACATCTTTTGCACTTCATTGTTTACATATTTTTCTCAATTTGATTATAGTTTTTATTGTAATTGTTTGTGAGCAAATTTATTTTGTAAAAGATTGTGAGTTGGGTTGGCTAACACCTGGAAGAAAAATTCTAATAAGTGTTTTCTATCTTTTACTTTAGAAAAAAATTATGGGTAGATATACATATCTAGGATTATATATTGACTTTGACTTTTGCTCGTAAAAGAATTAAGAGTGGAAAGATAAGTTCAAAAAGTGAATTTTGAGTAGTAGATATAGGCATGTTGGCCGAACCACTATAAATTTTGTGTGTTTGTTTTTCTGCTCCATTTTCTTAAACTCTGTTTTGATATTTTAGAATTTGGGTTTTCAAAATTGTCCTTAAAACAATTCTTGAAATATTCACAACAATTTTTTTACACACACTTTTCAGAATTATTTTCGAGATTTTGTTTGAAAAAAAACTTGCAAAAATCTGAATATTATTTGTATTGCATTTCTGTTTTAATAGTCAGAATTTTGTATTTCCATACATTTCTGTTCCATTAGAAAAATCGCTTTGAGACACTCAATTCACCCTCTCTCTTGTATGTATTTGGAAACTACACAAATATAATGTGAGGTTTTAAATTCGAGCTCACGCTCTCTTTTTTCTTTATAGAAAAAATAATTAATGCCTACGATTTTACTGTTACTCTCACTGGTTTAGGTCAAATATCACATTCTTTTTTTTTTCTTTCACACATATTAAAATAATCATTGGTTGTTTTTTTAATTTTATCAAAAAATTAAGTACTTTAAAAATACTATAGTACCTCTTTTATATTTAATGAAAACAAAATATAGTAAAGAATGTGCAAAAAAATAGAAAGGTACGTTAATGAAGATATTAATGTAATATTGTTATAAATAAGAGGATAAAATTGAAATAAATATAATAAATATTATCTTAATTTTATAAAATGAAATTTTAAGTGGGGCAATTTTATTCTAGCATAAGTGATACTTGATCTGTGATAGGAGTATTATTTTTCACAAAATTAAACTAAACATTTTGAGCTTGCCCCGAATCCCCAAATTTAATGGACCTACCAAGAAATGAATTAAAAGTAAAGCACATAATAGTGCAAACTATAACATAATTAATTAAGTTGATAGTTAATGAATTGGGTCAGTGTCTTGATTGTCCAAGTTGGATCTCATAATGATATGTGCTTAATTTTTTTAATTGCCAATCGAATTGTTTCGTAGTAATGGGATAGCCACTCCTATCACAATCATAATTTAACCACATCGATCAATTTTGTCATTTAGCAAAAATCAACCTCATTTCACTTGGTCAAATTGATGACTTTATAAAAGAGGTTATCTCAAAGTTCAATCTAAAATTGGCAGCTAAGTGAGAGTGAATTCAAATATAAAATTACTCAATATTTTAATGTCCTTTTGTTTAATTTTTTTCCTTTTTTATTGTTTTAGCAAATAAAATTGAGACAATTGCATATTTAATTGTGGCATCAGAGAACATAATCCATCATTAGTGTAAACTTGTTGGCCACGGAAATTGCTATTAACTTTCTTTACAAGTTCTTAATTACAAAGTCTTTACAGATTTTCTCTGAAAAAGAAAAATAAAATAAAATAAAGAAGAAGAAGAAGAAGAAGCTTTGGAAAGAAACAACTCTTAATTTCCTCGAATTTTCTTCACCTTTTAAAAGGGTTAAGATGTGGTGAATTTGCGAATTGAGTGAATACCCCATCCGAATCGTTGCACCAATGAGTTATTGAATCAATGAATCGATGATTAATGCGGTGTGCATTTGGTACTCGTAGAGGTGGCAAATGAGACGGGTTGGGCGGGTTTGGGTTGGGTCATTAATGGACGGGTCACAAATGGGCGGGTCATAAATGGGCCAAAAAGTATGGGTCATAAATGGGCCAAATGTTCAAATGGGTTGGGCGGATTGGGTCGACCCATGGGCTAAAAATTTGATCAATTTTTTTAATTAAAATAATTCTCGATATAATAACGGAATATAAAAAAATGACTAATATTGGCTAAATGAGTTAGGTGATGGATCAAACGGGTCAAAATGGATTGGGTAGCCCAAATATATCGGATGGAGGCCCAAATGGACCAATATGTGGGTCTGCCCATTTAACACATTTTTTTAACGCAAAATAATTCTCGATACGATAACGGATACTAAAATAACTACCATAACAAATAGGTGGCTTGTTCCAAATGGCCCAAAAGCTAACCTTTTTTTTTCATGACTTTTCCTCTGCTTTGTTCATCAAACCTCCTTTTTATAATGAAACTTTTGTGGGATTCCTTAAAATAAAGTAAAACTCAAACCTACTGGAAAACGTAAAAAAATATGATAGAACCTACTTCTTTAATCCATCAAAATTCACAAACCCATAGAATGAAGTGATCAAAAGGTTAAAAAAGAAACAAACAGGAAGAGCAATTTCCAGTTATAACTTTAATTTTCTACGTAATTTTTTTTATCAAAATATATGTACAACTGCGTTAAAACCCGTAGAACAGAGCAAGTGAAAAGGCAGGTGAATATCCATGAACAAAAACAGAGTAACCTTCAAATTCAAAAGAAAAAAAAAAAAGAAAAACATAATAACGTCCATATCTATCTGCAAACTATGCATAAAAACAATAATTTTATGGGTAATCAATTGCCGACGGAAATGGGTCTTTCTCTTTCAACTAAGCCCAAAGGAGATCGAGAACGTTCCCTGCTAGTCTTGCAAAAAAACACGCCTCATCTCTGGTTGCCTCAAAGAAGGGTGTCTGATCTTCTCAGATTCTTGCTTTATCTTTCTAACTTGGCTATGAATTGGAATCCCCACATAATACCCATCTTTGTATTTGTTGCTATTGTTGCTGTTATTGCTGATGTCCGCCATTGTTTCCGTCCAAAACCCATGCAGAGCTTGTGAGAGTTATGAAACACTTAACCTGTATTCAAACTTTTTTTGGATGAACTTGATGGATTGTTATTTACATTTGGGAGGCCCGTTGGGCATTTTGAAAATGCCCCAAACGGGTTGAGATTTAAGGGGGGTGATTTTGGGCGGGGCTCAATTGAGCAGATTATGAGTTGGGCGGGGTTTTAGATTAATTTTTTTGGGCGGGTTGGGTGGGGTTTTTGGGTCTGGGTCAAGTTTGCCAGGCCTAGGTACTCGCATGCACCCAAATTATTAATTTTCTTAAAATCTATTTTGTATGATGTAAATTAATTATATGTTTTTCTTTCTCAATTTCATATTTATATTAAAAATAAAATAATTAATAAAAAGGAAAGATATAAATTTAAAAATTAATGAAAAAGAAGCTTTAATATAGGATAATGCTCATTTTATAAAATTGATATAATTAGTTTTTCTTAATTTATATGAAAAAGTAAAAAAAAAAATATGACATTTAAAATGCAACAGATATAATACCATTTTTTCCTTATTAGTCTAGAGATAATTAATCTTTGTGAATAGTAAAGTTTTCAACAGCAAAATTATAAGTGCCAAATAAGACTATATACTAGCTTAATATATAAGTTGCATATTCAAGCTAATTAGTTATAAAATGCATAATATGTATATTTTCTACTATAAATTTAACTATGAATTAATTTCATCTATAATTATTGGATTGATAATAATGACTCAATTTTTATTTTATAAAATTTCCTCAATTTTGGAAATATTATCATCAAAATAATTTTAACCTGAAAATCATAAATTTTGTGTTAGAATGCTGATGTGGTAAGTCACATCAGCTTGAAATATTTTAAAAAAAATACACGTGAAACCTTTCAGAAAATGTCACGAGGATGTTTTCAAGTTGACGTGGCAAGGATATGGTAAGAATTTATGATTTTTTTATCAAAGTAATTTAGTGATAATATTTTAAAAGTTGAGATATTTTTTATTGTAAAATAAAAATTTCTTTTATACAACCGAAACGTTATTATGATATAAATACAGTTATTATAGATAAAATTAACCATTTATTTATGAAATTTTCTTGTCTAATTTCTTATAATTGAGCTCCCTTACTATAAAATAAAGGATCATCCAATAATTTTCATTTACAAGGTTGTCAATAACCATATACTTAATCTACGTACCAACGAAGTTGAATTTTATTTCTAACTTGAACAAATTGTGGATTTGGGAAGTCAAAGTTCTTGACCCATTCCATATATTGTCAAACTTGCTTATTAAGGAAGCCCTTATTTTGGAATCCTAACTTGTAAATGAATCCTTTTTTTTTCACCTTCCTAAACTATATATGAATTTTGAAATTTTATGCGCCAATTTGGAAGTTAATATCACTTATTGTCATTGGATTTTATAAAAAATAAATTTTTTTAACAGAAAATACTTGAATTTAGTAAAACTTTTTAAAACACTTTAGCCGGATTTTGAGAGTCACATGAGATGATTGTTATATCAACATCCACATCACGACCAATAAGGATATGACATGTGTAAAAATTTTATGAATTTCTTTTTTTGTTTTTAAAATATGTTTACGTACGCATAATATCTTCTCATTAGTCATGATGCGGTGGCTGGCATGGATGATAAGCTGATGTGGTGATTTATATGTCATACAATTAGATGAAATGGGTGATGTGACATTGCCAACAAGGATTTCCGATATGATTTCTTTTGAAATTTGATTAAAGCGACTTTTTAAAATATTTTTTTAAGTTCTGGTATTTTTCTATTAAAAAATTTTGTTTTATAACTTTTCAGTTAAAAGTGAAATAGTACAATAGCTGTAGACGAAATTAACCCTAAATCGAAGGTATCAATTTAATTAAAGATCACAATTCTTTCTTATTTTTTCTATTTTTTATGGCCAAAATTTTTTCAAATAACTATGTAAATCAATTTTATAATTATTGCTTTTAGTTAAAGTGTGATGGCATATGAGTGAATGTATTTATCCTGAGATATAAAATTTCCCAGTCGAGATGAGAGCTAATCCGTTAAAATATTTCTCCAATTAATTTGTCACGAGTTTGATGAGAATATAAAATTTATATTGGGTGTGTGAACAAAAGTTTCAATTTAAAAATTGATAAGAAATAAAAATTACATATATATATGTAATGATACTATTTAATAGTATAAGATTTTTTGAAAAATCATTAAAATTCGGCCAGAAATAGATAATATCATCATACAATTAAAGAGAAATTTTTGAGTTGATTAAACCCGACAAATGGTATCAGCTCCAATGATTCAAGTAGGAATAAGTATAGAAATGGAAGAAAACAACTCTTAGATTGGCAACTCGTGAAAGTAAAGCAAGCCTTATGAAATGATAGCATAAAATCAGATTAATTTCATCCTCAGTGGGTTATTTCATTTTTAATAGAAAAATTATTTTTTTTTATCAAAAAATACTTAAATTTAGAAAAATATTTTAAAAAATATTACTTTAGTCAGATTTCTACCAAAAATTTTTGTTGACATATCACATTACCCATTTTATCCAAGTATATGCCACAAAAATATTTTAAAAACAAAAAAAAAATCATAAAATTTTTATATGTTACATTTATTTATTAATCCTGATGTGGTGGTTGACATGACATCTATTGCATGTGACAAGCTAATGTGGCAGCCAACAAGAATTTTCGTTACTATTCTTCTCGAAATCTGGCTAAAGTGATGATTTTTTCAAAAACAGTTTTTAAGTTAATGTATATATTTTTTTTTTTCAAAAAAAAAAAAAAAGTTAATGTATTTTTTTATTAAAAAATTTTGCTTTAAAAGTTTTCGATTAAAAGTAGAATAGTCTAATTATCATGATGAAATTATCCGCGTATATAGGATGACAGTATATGCTACTTCAAGTGCATTAATTTCATTTATAGTTACTGATAGAGTTTAGGTACGCCCATAACTCTAATTTGGATAAAGGTCAAATTCAGATAAAATTAAGTAATTCAATCTGATTAAAATTACCAAATCCTATCTCAGAAAGAGTATAAATTAAATTAGAGTTAGGTCTCTAACTTTTAGTATCTTTATAAATAGATGAGAGATTTAAGAATTTGGTAACGAGAAAACGTATACGCCGCAAGCCTACTCGTTCTCAATCACAGTTTTTTATCTTAATTTTTCAGGGACTTTTAGATTGTGGAATACCTGCTGTTATCCCGCATGTGGATAAAAATCAGGCCAATGACAAAAAATAAACGGGATCCTTATAAACGATTTCGCAACGAGTTTCTGCGCTACAAAAGGTATATACATCTATGAATGTTACTTCATTAAATTATATTTGTTATAATTTTCAATTCCATCAGTTACCAAATTTATATCCTAATAATGATTTGGTAATACAAGAATTTTTTGTTTCGTAAAATACCTCAAATTTAAAAATTGTACTGCTAAAATTATTTTGGCCGGAAAATTATGAACTCAGCATCGGAGTGTTAATATAATAAGCCATATCAGTTTAAAATATCTATATAATGTTCTGAAAGATTAAACATGACATTTTTAGAATATTTCTAATTGATGTGGCATGCCACATCACCACTCTAGATATAAATTAATAATTTTTCGATCAAAATGACTTTGATAATAATATTTAAAAAATTGAACTATTTTTATGAAATATATATATATATATATATATATATATATATATATATATATATATATATATTATGATTGAATCATTATTAGGAGAAAAATTCGGTGACCATATAAATGAAACTAACCCTACCACGACCAATAATTTTGATATATACATAGATAGAGATTCATAAAGAAATCTGTGTATTTCATGGCCATACAAATACACAAATAATGTGAATTACATACAATAAATCTATCAATAAAATTGCTTAGTGCGTGAAGAAAATGATTATTGAATGTGTGAACAAAAATTTCACATCAGAAAAGTATCGAATTAGACTTCAAATAGAAAGTTGCCTCGTGGCAAATAATGTGGGTATGGTGCCCTCCAAATGTATCATCCGTGTGGCTCCCACTCAGTGTCAGAATTGAAATTTCAATGATTATTTTATTTTATTTTATAATGACAAAAAAGAAAAAAAAAAAAAAAGAAGAAAGTCTTACGCTGGCTGACTAATAATAAATCAGATGTGAACCTTTGATAATTTTAATTTCAGATGTATTATAAATATCATTAAGAAAACATTCCACGCTTTTTTTAACAAAATGCTTTCTTGGAGTGAATATTTCTTTTTAAATTGTCTCGATATTTATAAATATTAAGTAATTATCAATACGCACTATTAGATTAAAATTTCAAACAATTATTTTATAATCTGACTTACTTAGGTAATGACCATTAAAATAAAAGGCGGAGATGGAAGATTTGCAAAAAAAGAAAAAGAAAGCAGATTCTAGGCGCACTGTAAACCGTGAAAACAAAATCAAGGACAGGAGAAACAACTATCTTATACCCTTCTCTCCATTCCCATCCACTCACTCACTTCTCTTTGAGCTTTAAGATAAAACACACACACACACACATATATATACACACAATTCCAAGTTTAATTAATTCATTTTAATCACTCTTCTTCTTCTTCTTCTCCTTTCTTTGCCCAATTTTACCAAGAAATGTGTCCTCATCACTATCATTAACATAAGTAATTAACTACCTCCTTCCCTTAATTACTATCATTAACTCTACGTACTAACAAAACGCCACTTCTTCAATCATAATTATGACTTCCACTTCATTCTCACATTCTTACAATCCAAGAACACTAATTTGTCTTGCTTTTCTCTTCATTTTTAAAGGTGAATTAGTGTTTTTTTTTTCTTTTAATTTTGGGTTATTTTAGCTTGATTTTTAGAATTTTTTTAATGTTTTTTTTGTAATTTTTGGAATTCTTTTCAGGTTGCTCGAGTGCAAAATTCACACTTGTAAACAAATGTGATTACACAGTATGGCCTGGAATTCTAGGCAGCCCAAAGCTAGACACCACCGGCTTTGAGCTTCCCAAAGGCAGCTCCCGCTCTTTTCAAGCTCCGACCGGCTGGTCCGGCCGTTTCTGGGCCCGTACCGGCTGCAATTTCGACTCCTCTGGAAATGGTTCCTGCACCACCGCCGATTGCGGCTCCTCTCAACTCGAGTGTAACGGTAACACCGCTATTCCGCCGGCGACTTTAGCTGAATTCACCCTCGGCTCCGGCTCTCAAGATTTCTACGACGTCAGCCTCGTCGATGGCTATAATTTGCCGATGTTTGTTGATGTTAATGGTGGCTCCGGGCAGTGCGCGTCCACCGGTTGCGTCACCGACCTTAACAGTAAGTGCCCGACGGAGCTGAGGGTTGAAGGGGGCGGTGCTTGCCGGAGCGCTTGTGATGCGTTTGGGAATCCGGAGTACTGCTGCAGCGGCGCGTATAATTCACCGTCGGCTTGTAAACCTTCAAGTTACTCGGAAATGTTTAAGAGCGCGTGTCCGAAATCTTATAGCTATGCGTTTGATGATGCTTCCAGTACTTTTACCTGTACTGGTGCTGATTACACCATCACATTTTGCCCTAATCTGCCCAGGTAATCACTTCATTCATCCTCATGTTACAATTATTTTTACAGATTTTCTTGCCTTGAAAGGGTATTCCTAAGCCATTTCAATCATAAAATGCTGTAGCCAAAGTAATGACTAATTTTACAAATGCTATGTAAAAAATACAAAATTAATTTTATCCCGTAGGATATGATGAGATAGTACGAATTTGTTTTCTAGCTTTTAATATTCAGTATTTTTTACCAAGTTTGTTTGTCTTAAATTTAAATTTACTGAGTTAGTAAATTATATTTTTTAAAATATTGAGATGTTTTCAGTTTACTGAAAGGAGCAGATTAATTTTAAGTTTAATTTAATGTATCGTGCGTTATATACCGTTGAATTGATATAAAATGTTAAATAAATGCTGATATGACAGCAGTGCATGGGAGTGGTTAATTTTATTATGGAATGTATAGATACAGTAAAAGGGATTTGAAGCACTGAAATTCATAAAATGTGCAGTCTAAAATCATCAAGTGATGAATCAGAAAGGCCAACAGAAAGTGGGACAGGGGTGACAGATGAAGCAGGATCAGCAAATGCAGAGACAGCAGCAGTAGAGGAGGCAAATCTAGCTAGTTCATGGCTAGCAAGCTTGGCAACTGGAGATTCAACACCAACATCTCCTTTTTCTCTTTCTCATTTTTCTTTTGTTTTGGCCTTTTCATCTCTCATTCTTTCTCACATTTTCTTATAATTAATTTAATTGTCCCTCTTTTATGAATTTTCAATTGAGGCCAACTTTCATATATGTTTATAAAATATATATATATATATATTAAGGAAAAAAAAATAGATAAGGAATCAATAATATGGGGACCAATCAATAATGAATGTTGACATCTCCAATTCCCAAATCCTGCATATTTAATGTTTTTTTACACATCATATTAATATGTATGGCATGTTAATATTGTTTTAGAAATAGAATATATTTTTTAAAAGAATATACATATTATTAAATAAAAAATAAGTTTAATTTAATCTAATGATGTATATTGTATGATACATTGAATTACATGAAGCTTAGTAATATTCTTTTCTAGTGACCTCTAAGCTAAAGCAAAAGGATTTCGCTTTCATTTGGAGGATTAAAAATGAAAATGTGAAACCAAAAAAATTGTATACTTTTTGACGTGAATTTGAGGGTGCGGGACAGTGGAAGGCCACTTTGTGCGAATCCCAAGTTTACTAAATCTAATTTAGTGTGTACGTATATTTAAATCGTTGAATCACACATATTCATTTAATTGAATAATTTAGATGCGTGCACGTTACTTAAATTTGTTTTGTTTGTTTTTGTTGAATTTAATTACGGTGAAATTAAGAAATGGAGTATACAAAGCAAATAAACATGATATGCAGAATCAAAATAATTCAACGAATACCACTTTTTGTTGGCCAATCTTTGGAAAGGAAAATCAATTTTCATTGTGCTAATTGGATTTTGATAGTAAAATAATTGTTGAGCTTTCAAAGTAATGAAATGGAATTACAGTAACTTTGTTTATTATTATTATTAATAAATTGTTTTAAATTCAAATTCTGAATATAAAATATTTTTAAATAATTATGAGCAAGTGTTTTTTTTTTCTCATTATAGATATGTCCGGTGCGAATTTATATATTAATCAGACGACGAACTTCTTAATTAATTATTGAGATTTAATCTTCAAAATATGGTTATGCTTTAGCAGAATCCTTGGAGCCTTTTTGTAAGATTTTTTTGTGGAAAATGCTAACTTTTTTACACAGTTTGCGGCTGGCAAGTATTTACTGTATGGAGATATTTAAAAAGGATGAGATATTTGCAGGTAAAATAGATGTAAAATTGAATTAAAGTACAATCATTACTTTCTTGAATTGTTTCTCAAGATTGATCAATTGTTACTTAGTGGAATTCATAAAAGGAAAAGATAAGGATTTGGCGATTTCCCATCATATTTCTTTATTTTTATGAGTTAATTTTTTTAAGACTTGGGATAACAGTAAACAAGAAGTTAGTGCATGAGTATATATTAATAATTAAGTATATTAAGTGGTCCTAATCCTCATATAAAAAAAAAGACTCAAATTCACATATGAATTTATAAGAAAACTCTGACTCTTTATACTTAATAAAAACAGAAATTTAACTCTGTGTTGGCACACTTGAAACATTAGGGCTGGAAAAAAAAAATAAAAAAACCATTAAATTAGGATAAAATCGAGTTTTTAGCAATTTATACACTTAATCAGTTCAATTGGATATGGGCATGGATTATAGACTTCAATTTTTAAGAATTATGATAAATGGATTTGGACTTAATGTGTGGGTAACTAGTACATTAATAGTTAACTGGTACTTATATGTAATTTTTCATACATATATATATATATATATATGATTCGTATGAGTAATTTTTATGTTTTAATTGAAATTATCATTTTATTTTATATAAATATAAATATATTTCATACCTTAATTACTGAAAATAATTCATTTATTAGTGTTGATTTTTTTTTTATTGTCTTGCAACGTGTTTGTGTGAATTTTTTATTGTATTAACATTAAATTTTAATAAATTATATTTTTATATTCAAAACTTATGAAATTTATATTTTAATTTATGGATGCATATTTTTTTTTATCAAGTATAGGGTAATCATACATGTTAATTTTTTTGCAAATGGTTAACCGATCGCATTTAACAGTTAATCGATTACTAATGAACTGAATTTAGATTTAGATTTTGAAAAATCAATATTAATAAATTGGAATTAAAAAAAATAGGTATTGAAATTATTAATCAATTCATGTCCATCTTTACTGGACATGTTAATTTAAAAACTTTTTCCTTAATTTTTTTTTTTTTACGCTTTTGATATGCAATAGGAGTATATTGGTATAGTTTTTGGTTTAATTATTTCATTCAAAATGTGAAGAAATATAACTAATCTCAATTTTATAAGTTAACTTGTAATATGAGAATTGTTCAAATTTTTATAAAGTATATTTAATTATTATAACCAATTGATATGTGATACTTCATATTCAACACACTCTCCTTAGATTTAGAATCGAACACATGCAAGAAATCTATAGCTTGAAATTTGCATGGTGCCACGTGAAAAAAATCAACTTAAATCTAAATCAATAGGGGTGTACATCGGACAGGTTTGGGTCAAATCCGACCCAACCCGAACAACCTGATACCCGAAATTTTGCCATAAATATAACTTGAACTAATAACTAAGGTTTGAGGCCCGAACCGAGCAACTCAAAAATTTCGAAGTCCGACCCGAGCAACTCGAGAAACCCAAGTTACAAAAATTTATTGCTTCTTTTTCAGTTTCCTTCTTAATCAACTGCTCTAACATCTTTGTCCTTTGATTTTCTCTAATTACCTACAATCAGTTCCAATAAATTTCCAAATTAATAAACAAATTTTAAAAAGATGAACCCCCCAAAAAATCACACGGACTCATCAAGAAAATAAAATTAGGAGAACTCAATCCAAATGTAAAAAGTATGGCCGGATAAGAAGTATGACTGACCCATATTTTTATTTACATTAAGCCCATCTTAAATTAGGCTTAGGTTTTTTTTTTTTGGTTTAATAGTATATTAAATTTTGACCGTTAATTTAATACTTGATGGACGTACTAGATCTAATATTAAAAGGTATATAAATTAGTTCTCTCTTCACCTTAATTACAAATGCAAACAAAAACTAAAATACAAAACGAACCTATTTTGGCTATCCATCAAGCAATCTGCTACAAAAAGATGGTTAAGGGAAAAAAATGGTTTATAAAGTTCATGATTGTTGAAACTCTCTTTATATTATGTCGAATTCCGCTCAAGATAAATAATTTATTTGATTTATCTATGTAATTATTATTATATTCAAGATCTTAACAAGTATGAATAATCTGTGTGATGATGTTTGAATGAATTTAGTGTTGAAAATTTACATATAGTATCAGAGTCTATTTTGAATAGATAATAATTCTTAGATTACCAATTTGATTTACAATCCATTATGATATTCTATGAATTGAATTGATGAATTTGATTTGGGTTATCGCGAGCTTGCCTTTATGTTTCTACAAACATGTTGATTTCAAATTGTTGTTGCCGTAATGAAACTATTGAAACAAACATGTTGAAGGTTGTCACCGCATGAATTTAAGGTAGTAGTTAAGTTGTATTTAGGGCAACATAAAAAAATAAAAAATATTGGTTGCCGCCGAATGAAGTGAAGTAAGTGGTGTTCATCATGATTTTCATAATCATGATTTTGATTCTATTTCCTACAAAACGTGAATGTTGTTTCTTTTTTTGAATTGATTTGTGAAAAATTACTGTTTTGATTTATTAAGTTTTGATAATGGATGAATTTATTTTAACGTTTTGATTTCTTACATTTGGTCATATTAATGATATTTTTGACCTATAATCAATTTTAATTTTAATTTCATCTTATGGACTTATTATCATTATCATATATATATATATACATGTATGATTAAAATTAATTTGTTAGTCACCAAAGTGGTCAAATTAATTTTTTGAATGTGTGGCCATATAATTTATGTATTTTATCAAATACTATTATAAAAAATTTATTAGTTCATAGAAATTAAGAAATTTACCCATAACTAATAAATATAAAGGTGAAAATTGATATACGTACTTTTGTCACATATATATAGTTATCCAATGATACTATATGTATTTGGTGAAGTTTATTTAATTTTCTTATAAAATTTAAATGGAATTCTAATAATAGTTATGATATGTATTGTTGTGTTTACCTAAAGAAAACTTACAATATATTTAATATATGTGCTTTTTGTATTAGTATATTAATTAGTGAGCATTTATATGTTTGCAGTTATTAGCCTTCACTCTTAAATTTCTCCTTTTATCTTGTTCACTGGCGTAAATTTCTTTGAATGGAGCGAACAAGTCACTTTCCATTTAAGTGTTTTGGATCTTAACTTAGCAGTATTAAAGGATAAGCTTGCTGACCTTAATGACACTAGTACTGAGGTTAAAAAGGCACACCATAAGGCATGAACAAGGTCTAACATGTTATATTTGAATTTTATATGAATGACAATTGCCAGCAACATTAAGTCTATTATTCCTCGCACAAAAAATCAAAATACTAAAGATTTTATTAAGCTTGTGGAAGATAAGTTCTATTCTGCTGATAAACCACTTGCAGGGACACTTATGACTGAATACATGACCATGAAGTTTGATGGGTCAAAGAGTGGATTAATTTTCATGGTGGTCACTCAATTTTATGGCTTGTAATGATATGGTCACTAAATTTCAATTTGTAACAATAAAATAATCCATCTATTATTTTGTAACGAAAAAATTAAAATGACGGAAAATCGGATTCGCCGGCAACCGGTGTAACACCCCAATACCCCTTGGGAGGATATCGGGGTGCTACCCACATGCACATAATGCATATTCATACATACATACATTATAAACGGAGAACAATATTACTATTACGGGAAGGAAAAAGAATACGATAAAACGAAAACATACTTGTATTAAAGAATTTTAAAACTATACATATATAAAACGTCACTGTTCGTCTATTACAAAATATTGTAATTCATATCACATGTTCGTATAATTACAGTTGAAATTTACACTTCATATACTATAAATCTCTTTACATAACATGCTGTTACTTATTACAAAGAAAAAACTTTATCATAAACAAAAAAGAACTCCACTCAAGCTCCTAGTGGCCAGCAGATGCTCAAAACTCTGAACCAAACTTGTAACCTACACGGAAAAATACCCGTGCTAAACGATAACGTTTAGTGGGGATAAACAGAACAAAGACTTTTATCGAAGTCATAAAATAGCACACACTGCATAACAATAGTCATGCATATCACATAACAACATATAATGATATATATCATGTACGTTAGGTGATAACATTTCACTACCTCTTACATATATTCATATACGTACACATTTAACATGTTAACATTTTGTGTAAAAACATAAACATATAAAAGCTCTACTACATCTCACATACAATGCTGAACATTTAATAGCCCGAATTCACATCAATGGTGGATACGGGTACTCTGGATACCGATTAACAGTATCGAAACATATGGAGACCTAACTCAATAACTGAATGCACAAGGTATTCAACATCTAGGCACAAGCGGTGCCACTCTAGCAACTGCACTCTAATATTTTATAAGCATACTTATCTATCCACTACTATGACCATTCAGATTTAAATCTATAAACTTTATACAATAATGCAATACTCTGCAAATATTCATGTATCTATTAAGTCATTGCCATCAACTCAATTCAATTATTAACTGAGCAAACCATGTAAAGCATAGGCGAAAATTCATGCATAACATCATAAACAAAAACTATTCAAAGTACCAGGAAGGGTTGCACTCGCGACCATAGTCGCGCCCACGACATAGACAAAAGTCCACAGAGTTGTGCTCTCGATAACTCATCACGCCCGTGACAAAGAGCTAAATTGCTTCTGTTGCATTCGCGACAGAAGCCAGAAGGGGCTTGGTCGCACTCGTGCACGCAGAAAAGCCCACCGAACTCTAGGTTACACTCGCGATAAAGAACTCTTCTGCGAAAGCTCAAATGATCGAGCTCTGTCGCGCTCGCAACAAAAGTCGTGCTCGTGATAAAAGTCGTGCTCGCGACAGAACCGATCTTCTAAGCCCATGTTAAATAGCACAACTCTACTCAAGCCAACTTTTCACACACAATACTTTAATCACATGCATACTAACATGCACATAATCATCAACTCACATGATCACTTCAAATTACTCATCAATAACAAATCATATTCAATTTAACAACTAAGAGAGCTGTTGAACTAGATCAAAGCTCTCAATTCCTAATCACTTCTCATGCATCTAGAAACTAATCAAGTATAATAACAGCTCAATAACATGTGTCAAACAAACCACACACGATCCCAACCTTTAAGGTAGCTTGACCACTTCTCTTCTTGCTCAAACTTTGTCCTTGCCTTTCTCATTCCTCTTGTCAATAGCTTTTTGCATATAAATTAACCAAAATAAACACTTAATCCAACAATCAAATCACTTTAAATCAAAAACAGAAATTGAGGTAAAGAAGAAAGTCTTTTGGAACCAACTGCACTTATCTTCTCAAATCCCTTACAAAACTCTTTAAACCAATCCAATCAACTCTTTGGGGTAAACAAATGGGAAAGAAACAACAATAAGAAAATGAAAATGCATAAAATATGAACAAAGAGAGAAAGAAAAATGAAAGAGGGAGAAGAGGGGATAAAGCCAGCTGTGACGCGCGCGAGCCGGATCCCCCGCGGCCGCCCGTGCGACCGCCCGCTCGGGGGCGATCGGGGCATTTGAGGGTCCGCTGACAGCTTGCAACGAATTGCAAGTGCATCCATTTTGGGCAACAAGGAGGTGTCATGGAGTCGCCACCCAATAGAAATTGAGAAAGTTTCTTACGCCTCGGAGAGCCTAACACTGCGCTTAGTATCCATTTTGGGCCAACCAAAGGGGTCTTGGAGGGTAAACCTCTCGCCCTAAGGAGCCTAGGATTAACGTCAAAGTCTCGTGACACAAGAGGTGTCTTGGAGGTCATAGTTCCAATGAGTGATCGGATAGACCTCTCGCCTCTTTGAGCCCAAAGACCAGAGCTGGGTTCGGAACTTCTCATCTATTTCTACCTCGATTAGTTTACGATCAAATTTTAAATTTCATTAATTCGCTCTCTCTCCACACGATGCAATTGAATCAAAGCGCATTTATTCATATTTGGAAAGCGGTAAATGAACGAGTAAATAATGAAAGCGATAAATTACAATAATACAAGGAGCGGAATACAACTCCCTTTTATAAATATGCGATACATACACAAATCGGGGCATTGCTTATTTTGAGGACTTTGGTCCTCGAATGCATCATTATTAAAATAGATATTTCTATTGTGAGGATTTTATTGGATAAAAATAGGACATTGGGTCCTTGATTTTATGAAGAATTCAGTTTATTAAATATAAAATGTTTGGCCGATTTTTACATTAGCGAGAAATACAATTTTGTTATATACAGGAGAAATAATAAATAAATACAAGAAATAAAAAAGAGAGGGAGATAGGGAACTAAACCAGGCGAACTTTTCATATACGGGAGAACTCCCTCAGGCTCCAGCCGGTCCAAGAAACAAAAACATACTCTCACAAAACAAGCCAAAAGGATGTTAAAATACAGAAAAAAAAATTATAAATAAACATAAAAATTTGAGTGAACAAAAAAGGAAAAGAAAAAGATTTGAAAATGTGGGACAGAACCCACCGATGGGCTATGTTGAATGACCGACGGGCGTCGGTCAAGGTGACCAATACAGCCCGTCGCTCACTCGAAGTGAGCCGTCTGTGAGGGTGACCGATGGGCTATGCTTAAAGGTGACCGACGGGCGCCGGCCAAAGCAGATGACCCGTCGGTCACCACTGTCCCAGAAAAACAGAAACTTTTCAAAAAGTAAAAAGACAAATTTTACACAGACCCAAGAAAAATAGAAGCAAGAAATAAAAAAAGGACAAGAGCAAAGATAATATCGAAAATGAAGGTAAAAAAGGGACAAAAAAGGGTCCAGAATATTTACCCTCAGAATAACCTTTTGGTTGGATTCCTTGTTGTTGTCTGGCTTCCCGCACGCTCCACGAGAAGGTCCGAACAAAAAGATCAAATGTAGAAGATAGAGTGTGTCCTCAACAGTTCGATGAAAATTGAGTTTCGAAAATCAACAAATTGTGAAAAAATCAACTAGATCCTCTTTCTTTTGAAGATTTGATTTTTGAATTAGTTAGATCTTTTTAGAAATGTGTTTGTTGGAAGAGAGAGAAAACGCACGTGAATTTTGGCAGAGTTTCCCCTATTTTTGCAAATTTCCCAACCCCTTTTTATGAGAAAAATCAAAGCTTTTATAGGCCAGGGGTGACCGACGGGCGTCGGTGGTTCACCGACGGGCATCAGAAGAATCCTACTGACACAAGAATTCATCCGACGGTCCTGCAATCTGACCGACGGCCCTGCCATTTTGACCGACGGGCGTTGGAAGAATCCTTCTGACACAAGGATTCATCCGACGGTCCTGCCACCTGACCGACGGGCTGGCCGTCCGTTGAGGAAAACATACTTTTTTGGACTTTAAAAAATCCCCGTTTTCTCCCCTTTTGCCTACGAAAGGTAAAAAAGACCCGTTTCTCATGGAGCATGGGACTAAAGCCTCCGAATCCAAACCGTTTGTACAGGCTCGGATGCCGATTTCATCATAGGGTAATCTCTGATCCGGACCGCTCCGGGACACGGTGCTTACACCAGCCAACCAACCCACTAAAGGCCACCCACTCACATTAAATTCCTCACTATATATATAGCTTGACTCATACTAGGTGTCACTCTCACAACTTGCCACTTGTCAACTCTTGTTGGATTTTCTAATTAAATCCTTGGCTAATTCCCTTTTGATCCCTCTTATACTTCTTTCCTTTGCACACTTATTTTCTCTTGCAATTATACCCTTACAAAGTCACAATTCTATACATACACAAATGCTTTGTGCCCTCACTATACAATTTTCACTACAAATCCTTCTAGGGTACGAATCGGGTTGTTACAATTGGCGCGTGAGTTGCACGGAAAAAATCGATGCCACGTCGGATCTGACTGGATTTACATCCATTGTCACTCAACTTTGGCAAGTGTAACTTCGTGGTCACTAAACTACGATTTGTAACGAAAAAATAACTCAGCTATTATTATTTAACAAAAAAGTCATAATGGTCGAACAACCGATGCGTGATCTTCACAGTAAAACCCCATTTCTTTGTTATACTTGCCAAAGTTGACCAGTCAATCTGTTTCAATTTAATTAACCAATATTTTTCAGTTAATCATTAAAATTTATAACATACAATTATAAAAATTTATAATTTTGTGATCACTCAACTTTACCATCATGCAATGTCGGATCCAATTAGATGCCGATGTGGCAAGGGATTTTACCGTGAAAATCACGTGCCGGTTGTCGAATTATCAAATTCGTAGCCATTGTGACTTTTCTATTACAAAATAATAGTTGAATTATTTTTTTGTTACAAATTATAGTATAGTGACCGCAACATTACACTTGCTAAAGTTGAGTGACCATGGATGTAATTAATCTCATGCTACGTCGGATCCAGTCGGATGCTGATGTAGCATTGGTTTTTGTCATGCAGTTCACGGGCCGATTGCTTGCAAATCCGATTTCCTGTCATGTTGATTTTTTTTGTTACAAAATAGTAGATGGGTTAATTTATTATTACAAATTGAAGTTTAGTGACTATATCGTTACAAGCCACAAAGTTGGGTGACCACCATAAAAATTAACCCGTCAAAGAGTATCCAGCAACATGTTTTTGAAATGACTAATATTATAGCCAGACTTAAGACACTCTAGGTATGATTGTGGAACACTCTTTCTTAGTGCAGTTTATCATGAACTCACTTCCTACCAAATATGAACCGTTCCACATCACTTATAACGCATTAAAGGATAAGTGGAATATTGACGAACTGTTTAGTAAGCTCATTCAAGAGGAAGCGAGATTAAAGGAACAAAGAGTTCATTCTATTAACCTAGTAGGTCAATCACTACAAGAAATTCACTATTGCCCGACGAAAAGTCAGAAATTTTAATCGGGAAATGAATTTGCAGACGGAAATTACTGATGGTCAATTCCATCGGCACCTAGGCCGCAGGTAAAATTGCCAATGAAAATTTTTTTCGTCAATAAATTTATCGACGAAATATTAAATTTTGTCAAAAAATTTTCCAACGAAATAGTAAATTTTGTGGGTAACTTTCCCCATTGGAATAATAAATTCCATAAAAAAATTTGTGAAATTTTTAATTTTTACCGATGGAATTTTTTGTTAGTATTCTGTTGGTAATTTAAAAAAGCTAATAAAAAAATTAAATAAAACATAATGTCGAGTTAGCACCCACTTTATATGATGCATGATCCTTTTTGTAGATAGAGCTGGGCTGTAACATCACTAGTAAATTTATGGAACTGCTAGTTTCATGAAGCAGAAAACAACTTGCACAGCCTTTCATTGTAAGGTGGCCAAAACACTATTCCATCAAGAGACAACAAGAAACAAAAATTCTTAATCCCGAAAATGACATAAACCAAAGTACACCAAATTGCTGAAAATGCATAATAAACTAAACCTCTTATACACTGAAGGTATAATTATGTGGTCAATATCACTAAATGCTAATTGGATATGTAGCAAGTGGATGTAGTATCTCAAGGACCTACATAGCTTGCCCATTCTTATTCTTAATAACTTTTTCACTTCTTTTCTAAGAAAGCAATGACTAAATAAGATGACTAAATAAAGTAATCACACCTCTCACAGCAAAGAAAAGCTTTGACACTTTCCTCAAAAGTGTTTCCCAAGGTACTGAAATTGATTCCTGCATCAAGCACATTGGCCATCAATAAAATGCATATGAACATGCACTTTGTCAAAAGATAATTACAACAAACTCAGATCCCGAAAAAAGCAAAGGAAAAGGAATAATGACCTAACAATTCCGATTAGTTTGTTGTGTAAATAGAAATGAACTTTACATGAGAAAGATTGTATCATTGTCGCAATTTAAATAATGGAAACGGGATCCTAAAGAATTCATATGCAATTGATTGCAATATGTAAAAGAGAATAAATAAAAAAATTATGGAAAATTTTGTTAACTTGCATAGCCACTAATCAAATAAACATCAATCCAACAGTTTATCTTTCAATAATTATATTTATTTGTTTGTTTCCCATCCATATAATGCATTTTTAATTCATAAGATGGGAACTCAATTAGCAGAGTGATGGACAAAAGCTTTATTGTAACAATCAGATTGGGATTTTTATTAAAATGAAGTAAACTTTGCATACTAACAGGTCTATTAAAAAAAGAGAACCATTAGCAAGGAATTTCTTGTATTCCTTGCTCTCTTTCTTCAATGATATCCTCATTGAAGCCAATCTCATTATCTAAGAACAAAACTTCCTATTTGCAAAAGAAATTCACTTACTAAACATATCACATGTACTGAGAAACAAAAATAATCAAATTTATATTATTAAAATTGAAATCTAAGCCAACAAAACAATAAATAACAAAGTGAGGTTCAAAAAATGGGAATTTTGATTAATGAAACTGAAATTAACTTTCTAGAATTTTGTTTGATGTTAGTAAGTACCGGTTAGAAGCAAAACTAGAACACAAATATCAAATGAACAAGTTCAATATCAAATCAAGAGCAAAATTGAAGCATCAATAAATAATGAAAAGTGTAGACAAAAATCAAGCAATATTAAGAAACAAATATGCTCTTTTAAGAAATTCTCTAATATTATCATAAATCATTATACAAACATACAAATCAAAATAATATAAAATAAATATAAAATAAAATATACAAAAATTTTACAGCTCAAATTAAAAAAAAAAAGAGAATGAAAACTGACAGAGTAGCATAGGGGTGGGGGAGCAGCGCCGGCGAGGGAAAGCAACGCCGGCAGGGGGAGCAACGGCACCAGAGGGGACATATCACGAGAAAGAGAACGCGTGGGGCAAGCAGATCTACGCGCAACCAGAGAGAGAGAGTAAAGGAGGGAGAGAGCAGAGGGGTGATCAGCAGTGTCGTCCGATCCAGGTGGGAAGCAAATCTGCGTGCAGGAGAGAGAGAGGAGGCAGAGCAGGAGGGAAGAGGAACGGGGATAGATGCGTACGAGGACAAAAAGGAAAGGCTGACTGACGGGATAGATCGGCTCAGTAGAGCAACAGTGGGGGCGAGCGGGGGGAGGCAGAGATGGCAAGGGAGGGTGTAGATACAGAGTCCTGAGGCAGCTCAGACTGAGGTTACCCAATGATGAAAATGATGCCTGTTCACGGGCAAAAGACAGATCGAAGTGATGGTTTTCTCGAAAAATATGTTTTTCATTTTTAATTAAAAAAAGAGTTTTTAGTGGGCCGTTTCCTGTGGGCCTGTGGGGTGAGGCCCATCTCACCCATGTGAGATGGAGCCTCACTGTGTGAGGCCCATCTCTAGGGTGAGAGGTAGCCTCACACGCACCACTATCCCTTAACGTCTCTTTTCCCGTTTTTTAGGGGATTTGGTTTGGAAAAGCATGGGTTTCTGGTTAATTGGATGAGAAACCACCTAATCTGGTCTGAGATAAAAAGAAAAAGCAAAGAGATTGAGAGGAGGATGGTTTTTTGAAAGAACGGTAGGAACACAGAGAAGAGTTTTAAGAGCAAGAAAATAATTCTCGTTTCTAAAAAAACTTCTGAGATTGTCTCTTAAGACTAGGAAATCAATTCTTGAGTTGGAGATTCAATCACGTTTTGTTTTCTTTTTAACGTAAACTTTCACCAAAAGCTTTTTAGACTCTGTTTTAATCTTCTTTTCAAGAAAAGCAAGAAGAAAACCAGAGCTTCATCATCTGCAGATCAAAGATCAATATTTGAGGGTAAATACTGAATAGCCATCTCTCTATTTCTTTTCCTTATTCTTCTTTCTTTCTTTCTTTCTTTTCCTCATTTTGTTGTGCTAGTTAATTCTGTTCATTGTACATATTGTATATATATTACTTATTTGATCTTATTAACTTGTTTATCACATGTTTGTTGCTGATATGATTAAATAAGCATGTTTTGTTGTTTTATTATGCATGTTTTGGTGATATCTTGTTGTTTGATAGCCTGTTATTAGTCCTCTGTTCGTCCCTGTTTTTATGTTGTCTGTTTGTGTCTTCGTTCTTCATGAGTCATGACTTTCTTGATCGAGCGGGGCAGCCGTTCTACCTCTTCGTAGCGCTTTATATATATATATTTTTTCCAAGTGTCCGAACGTACGAAGTTGCCAAAAATGCATGTGATGTAATATAATTTGCTCTATTTTTCATTATTAATTTATGTCTTAATTCATTTTATTAATCTTTTAGTTTTTACTTTATTAATAATTATTAATGCTATTGTTATATTATTTTTCATGGTTTAATATTTTTTATTGGCTTATTTAATTAGTTTATTTATTGACTTTCATTTAATTATTTGTTCATATATTATTCATTTAATTTATTTTACTAACATTTTATTTTCTTTTTTTTTGCTGTCTCAAAATTCATTTATTTATGCGAGTTATATTTGTGCACGGGACGGAGAACCGGGAGATTAGAGGCCATCCAATTTAGGATTTTCATTTTAATTGCTGTAGTTTTTTTATTATTATATTATATTTATCTTGTATGTGAAAATATATTTATTAATTATTCGTATTATAGAAAGTCATGTTTTCACAATAATTAATAACTTAGAATTTTTCTTAATAAAATGGACCAATATCCTATTTTAGCCAATAAAATCTCACTTTCAAATGGAAAACTAAATTTTCATAAAATGGGATCACTCATACCGATTTTCTCAATCAATGCCAAAAAAATAGTTCTCTAATTTTTAAATTAATAAAAAAGGAACCAATATTTCTAAAAATAATAAATGACCTGATTTATGAATGATGCATTTTAATTACTCTTATGCATTTTGCTTATTTTTATTCTTTTTTGGGCCCTTGTAATTAATTATGGGACAAGTTTTATTATTTATGATTTATTATTTTGGTGGATTGTTCTGTCCCATTCAATTTCTTATTTGTAATTTATTTATTTACTTATTGCTTTATTATTTATTTACTTATTGCTTTATTTTCCGCTTTCAATATGCTTGCAAATGCGCTTTAAATTCAATGCACAATCGCGTGAGATGAGAGATGTAATTTTAATTTCTTAAAAACTCATTTATACACTTAAGTCATTAATAAGAGTAAAGTTCCGAATACCATCTTTGATTTGGACCAGTAGAAGTTAGAGACCTTTTCCAATTTCTTATAAATTGGGTGGCAACTCCAAAATACCGCAAAGATGCCTAAAGACGTTGTGAGTCTAGATGATCTTTTTCAATATTCTATTGGAAAGGAGGCATCAAAGATAACTCATGATGCTCAAGATCAAAAAGATGCGAACCAATCCCTCGAGCCCCAAAAGGCGGGCTCAGCGAGGGCCTTTGCTAGGTTCGGCGCGCGTCACAGAGGACGAGGGCAAATCTGGTGCGAGGGCCAAGAGAGAGAGAAAGGAAGGGAGGGAGAGAGGGAGAAAAAAAGTTTAGATCTTAATTTATATATGGGAGTTTTAGCGACGGAAAATATATTTCGTCACTAATTTCTGTAGAAATTTTTGCCTTAAATATGTTGAGCCAAATTTAGTGATGGAAAGCATACTTCGTCGCTAATTAGCGACGAACAAAGTATTTTGTCGCTAAACTTTAACGACAAAAATATTATTTCCTTCGCTAGGAGCCACATTTAGCGACAGTTTACATTTTCGTAGCTAAAAACTAGCGAGTGAATTTTCCTCCATTTTTAGTACAGAATATTTTTTCCATCACTACTTATTAACGGAATTACTTTTAGCGACAGAAAAAAAATCCATTGCCATTCTTGCAATTTCTTGTAGTGAATGAGCTGGAAAGAAAATCAAACCAAAGGCCAAAAATTTCAAGAAAAAAGAATCTGTTAAAGTTCCACAGGTTGCTGATGATGAAAGAAAGGGACAAAAGTTAGATAAATGCCACTTTTGCAAGAAGTAAGGATATTATCAAAAATATTGTCTAAAATATAAGACTTGGTTCAAAAAAAAAAAAGGTATAAATTAAGTTTCTATATGCTTTGAATCTAATGAAAACTCTCTATATACCTTCAATTTCTAGAAATTTAGTTTTTGTTTTTAAACTTGATGCTAGTGGATATATTTTTAAGGTTGGACATGATTGTTTCAATTTATATAAGAATAATTCATTTCTTGATTATGAAATGCTTATGGATGGTTTATATAAATTGAAACTTGATGATTTTTTTTCCGATTTCCTATTTATTGTTAATTATAATATTGGAATGAAAAGTAGTTTGGAAAGCGAACATTCTTCTTACTTATGGCATAAACGTTTTGTTCATATATCCAAAAAAATGTTAGAAATATTAGTAAAGAATGGGATTATACCAAATCTAGATTTTACTGATCTTGGTTTATGTGTAGAATGCATTAAAGGCAAGCAAACCAAACATAGCAAGAAAAAAGCCACAAAACTAGTCAACTTCTTGAAATAATACACAACGATTTTTATGGGTCTTTTGACACTTTGTCCTTTAATGGAGAAAAATATTTCATCACCTTTATAGATAATTTTTCACGATATGGATATATCTACTTGTTGCATGAAAAATCTCAAGCTGTAAATGTTCTTGAGGTGTTTGTAAAGGATATTGAAAGGCAATTGGATAGAAAAGTAAAAATTATAAGATCTGATAAAGGTGGTGAGTATTATGGAAAATATGATGAATTTGGACAGTGTCCTAGTTCGTTTGCTAAGTTTCTCGAAAGTCATGGCATATGTGCATAGTATACTATACCAGGCACACTGCAATAGAATAATGTGGCAAAAAGGAAACATAAACCACTAATGGTTACGGTTAAGAGTATGACAAGTAATTCCTCATTACCCAAAATTTTGTGGATGTATGCACTTAAAATTGTTATGTATCTGTTAAACAGGGTTCCTAGTTAAGCAATTCCTAAAACTCTTTTTGAGTTACGGATTGGAAGAAAACCTAGTTTAAAACACCTGCATGTTTGGGGTTGTCCATTAGAAGTAAGAATTTATAATGCACATGAAAGAAAATTGGATTCTCGAATAATTAGTGGTTATTTTATTTGTTACCTAGAGAAATTCAAATGGTATAGATTTTACTATCCAAATCACAGTTCTAGAATTGTTAAAATAGCTAATGCCAAATTTTAAGAGAATGATAAGGTTAGTAGAGTGCTGAAAATCAAGTTGTAGATATTAATAAAATAAGAGTTGATGTTTCATTGCCTATAAATGTTCTTAAACCCATAACCACAATAAATGTTGTTCCTGTTTTGGAAGATAGAAATAATCAAGAACAACATTTGGATAATAAAGAAGCACCCTATGAAAAACCTAATTTACCGCCAGCTCATACAAATGAACCAGTTGGTATAACTTTAAATAAACCTGTAAGGCTTAAAGGTTAGCTATTTTTGATGATTATGTTATTTATTTGCAAGAGTCAAATTTTGATTGTCTCATTGATAATGATCCTGTTTTGTTTTCACAAGCCATAGGTAGTGATAAGTCTAAAAGATGGATTGATGCTATGAAAGAAGAGTTAAAATCAATGGCTCAAAATAATATTTGGGATCTTGTAGGCTTGCCAGGAGGTTCTAAAAAAGTTGGCCATAAATGGGTCTTTAAGACCAAGCACGACTCGATTGGTAATGTTAAAAGATATAAAGTTAGACTTGTTGCCAAAAGTTACAGTTAGAAAGATGACATTGATTATAAGGAGACTTTTTCACCTATCTCAAAGAAAAATTTATTAAGAATAATTTTAGCATTGGTGGCTCATTTTGATTTAAAGTTATATCAAATGGATGTGAAAATAGCCTTTCTAAATATGGATCTTGATGAGAAAATTTATATAAATCAACCTAGAGGTTTTTCCATTGAAGGTAAAGAAAGTATGGTGCGTAAATTGAAAAAGTCAATATACGAACTTAAACAAGCTTCTAGACAATGGTATATTAAGTTCAATAATACCATTAATTGTTTCAATTTTAAGAAAATCAATTTTGATCGGTATATTTACTAAATCAATAGGAGTAAGTTTATATTTCTAGTTTTATATGTTGATGACATTTTGCTTGCTGCTAATGACTTGGATTTATTGCATAAGACTAAAAAATTTCTTTCTAAGAGTTTTGAAATGAAAAATATGGGAGAGGCATCCTATGTGATTGGAATTTCAATATTCTGTAAAAGATCAAAAGATTTATTAGGATTGTCTTATAAAGCCTATATTGAGAAAATTCTTAAGAAAATTTAACATGAGCAAGTGCTTAGTAGGTGCAGTCCTTATTCAAAAAGGAAACAAATTTAGTCTTATACAATGTCTAAAGAATGATGTAAAACATAAGGAAATGAAAACAATTTAATATGCTTCTGTTGTGGGCAGTTTGATGACCTACAAACCTATACTGGACCCGACATTAATTTTGCAGTAGGGATGCTGGGTAGATATCAAGGTAATCCTACTATTGATTATTAAAAAGCTGCAAAGAAAATATTGAGATACCTTCAAGGAATAGAGGATTACATGCTCACTTATAAGAGGTTTGATCATTTAAATGTGATTGGATATTTAGATTCAGATTTTACTGGGTGTGTTGATGGTAGAAAGTCAACGTTTGGCTATTTGTTCCGATTAGCTGAAGGAGATGAAAAAGTGTTAAACAGTCTATCATTGGTTCATCCACTATGGAAGCAAAATTTGTAACTTGTTATGAGGCTAAAATTCATGCATTATGACTACGAAACTTTAATTCAGGACTTAAGATTGTCGACACAACAAGTAAACTGCTGAAAATTTATTCTGATAATTTTGCAGTATTTTTCTTCTCTAAGAATGACAAATATTCCAGAGATGCAAAACACATGGAATTAAAGTATTTTGTTGTTAAAAAGGAGATTCAGAAATAAATAGTATATATATAACATATTAGAATGGATCTCATGGTTATAGATCCTCTAACTAAGGATTTACAGCCAAATATATTCAAACAAACATGTGCTTAGGATGGGTTTTGGTTGTATTGATGATTGATAATGATGTTTTAACACTTTTGAGCTCAATAATAATATGTTTCTAAATTTTATTTTTCTTATTCATTATGTTTATTTATACATGATTGTTTAAATAAAAAATTTGTATGTGTTTTCATAACAAGTATGTGGACTTATGCCGTTTATATGCAACTTATGAATCTAACATAATAAGTTCTTAATGTAGTGGTATATAGAAGGAAGTATATGACTATACTGTGTATGACCGCCATAACCCACATTATGTAATTCATTGTGTTAAGGTGCTTATGATGTTAACGATTTATAAGATCTAATTTTTGCTAGTCTTATGTTATACTATTAAACATGATGATGAAACATCCGGCCAAGTGGGAGAATGCAAGAAGTATGGCCAGATAAGAAGTATCGTTGGCCTATACTTTTATTTACATTAAGCCCATATTACATTAGGTTTAGCGTTTTTCTTTGATTTAATAGTATATTAAATCTTGACCGTTAATTTAGTACTTGATGGATATACTAAATCTAATGTTAAAAGGTATATAAACTAGTCATTTATCCACCCTAATTATGAGTGTAGACAAAAATTAAAATATAGAATAAACATATTTTGGCTATCCATCAAGCAATCTGCTATAAAAAAGAGGGTTAAGGGAGAAAACTAGTTTACAAAGTTCGTGATTGTTGAAACTCTCTTTATATTTTATCAAATTTCGCTCAAGATAAGTGATTTATTTACTTTATCTATGTGATTATTATTATATTCAAGGTCTTAATGGGCATGAATAATCTATGTGATGGTATTTGAATGAATTTGGTGTTAACAATTTACATAAAACAAGTAAAATTTAGAAAAAAAAAAATTAAACACAGAAGAAGCAAAGAATTTTTCAAATTTGATTTATAAAGCAAACAATCATGATTCGCAGGAATTGGAAAGATAAAAACATGCCTTTTTTATGATCTTTCTCTTTATTTTTGTTTTCTGATGAAATCTAATAATAGACCCAAAAAAGATAAATAAAGAAAGAATGAAAATTTTAAGGAGGAGGAGGAGAAGGAAACAATCATGATTAACAGGATCAAGAGCGACAACTGCGGGTGGCGACAAGCGGAGGTCGGCGGTGACTGAGGGTGACATCAGGTGGAAGGGGAAAGGAAATTGATTTTGGGTTTTAGTTTTAGGGATTTGAATGAGAGAGAGAAACAGAAATGGGAATTGAAAATATTCATGGAACTCACGTTTTTTACTCCTGTAGGTTGTGGCTGTGCTGTTTGATTTTTCGGTCGGGTCGGGTTCATGGGAGTTTTAACCCGACCTGATCCGAACATGAAATTTCACTAATTTTTCAATCCAATCCTATCTTAACAATCCAAATAATCCTATCCGAATGTCAATTTCGGGTAGGGTTGTTCGGATCAGATTTTGCACACCCCTATAAATCAATCCTAAAATGTAGTTTGTAAAGTGAAAATTGACCAATTCTTTATAAAAAGTATTTAATTCTAACAACATAAGATTCAAATAAAAATTACAAAATTTTCAAACTTAAGTGTTCCAAAATTATAAAAATTACAACTTCAAACATATGAGTTCAACTAAACTAAATTGGTTAATGACAATATAGGTACAATTATGCACCAATTCATTTCGTCAAAGAGAACACAAGAAGTCAAGAAGTACTAGGAAAAGGATGTAGAATCATATATATATAATGTTATCTATCTATTAATAAATGCATAAAAATAGCAACTAATATTTTTTGAATAAAAAAAATAGCAACTAAAACTAATTAAAATGCTATTCAAGTAAAATTATGCAATATTAAAAAAATTTTATCATTTTTTTTTTATTTTCAAGATTATTGAATTATTTGATTAAGATTATTCAACTACTGAGACGATTGTGATTTCTATCATTTTAATTCTAAATTATTGTCAGTTATGTACAATCAAATAATGGAATGCCATTATTAGAAAATTACAAATAATTTGGAAAAGTGGATATAATCAATATAGATAACAAATGGGTCTAATAGGATGAATGAATTTGAGTTGAATAATGGATAAGTTAAAATTTTATGGATCATAAACTTGTTGGATCATGATTCAAATTTAACGCTATAGATATATCGATTTATAAACAGGTAGAGTTTATGAATATTATATTTTATCTTTTAAAATACTTTTTTTTTTTTTGAGGAAAAGAGATCTTTATAAACCGAAAAGATCAACAACAAGGGGGAAGAACCTCTCAAACAACAAAAGGATCAAACAAATCTTTTAAAATACTTTTAACATGAAATAATAAAAATACATATGAATCATAAACATATTATAAATAAGTCATAAATAGGTTGATTTATGTTTACAGTATATTATTCTCTCTGTCCTATTTTAAATTGTCCCTTTCACTTTAACACCGAAATTAAAGAAATAATTAGAAAATCTTGATTAGAAAGGATTTACGTTCACATAATCTGATTGTTGGAGAAGGAAATAAAGGTGAAGAAGCCAACATAAGCACAATCCAAACTGACCGCCCATGTTTGTTGGGACCTATGTTGATTCTGAGGTGAGACTTGATATGCTCAACTCATGGTGATGCTTAACCAAATTGTGTGGTGCTGAATTTCGTGGTGATGCTTAACCAAATTGCGTGGTGCTGAATTTCGTGGTTTTCATAACTGTAGATAAATAGGAGGTACAGATTAAAGCTTCAATTGTTTCATTATTAAACCAGTCGAAAATTAAATCAACTAAAATATAAATTGAACCAGTCGAAAATTAAACTAACTAAAATATAGATTTTAATACGTCTTCTATTATAATATTTATAATCAAATTTTCAAAATACTAATAGTTATAAATAAAGATTATTTTAATATAATAACTATGCTTTCAAATATAATACTTCCTCCATTTTACCTGAATTTTTTTTTCATTCAACTTCACAATTTTCAAATTTCAATGAGTATTGATTACACATTTTTCTATTTTTCCCTTATGTATTTACTAAAAAAGACGTATTTAATAGAGTGAGAATATATAATTGTAAAGAATTGATAAAAGGACATTTTAGTAAATTAAAATGAAAATTTTATATATCCGATGCTAATTAATTATTTTCTTGGTCTATTTGAAAAGTTAAAAAATTATCAAATTGAATGAAACAAAGAGAGTAAATTATAAATTATAGTTCAAATGATGGTAACATTAACCGATAATTAATGTTGTCATTTTTATCATATTTATTTCGTAAAGTCAACTAAATATTCACAATTAACATAAAAAAACATTTTGCACTCAAAAAAAAAAAAAAAATTGAAGATAGAGCAAAAATTACACCATACTAAAATCTACTTAAAAGAAAAAAAAATTAATTATTATTTTTTAAAGTTACAAACAAGTGTTAAAATAAACAGAAACAGAAAATTGTATAGTGTCTTTCAACTATAAACCGCTTTTGGTCGGTTTCTGTCACACTATGAATGATCTTACCGTACCAAAATAGTAAACAGTTCACGATATTTCATATTTAATGGTCCATAGTGAAACAATTCAATATTTGGATAACTTCGCCTTTTAAGATCAGAGAAAAATGGTTCATCATGCTGTTTGATGCTTTGCCTTTTTATTTTTTTCTTAGACAAATAAATTCCCAAAGTGATGCATTACCTAAAGACAGTAGCAAATGGACATAAATGGACTGGGAATGTATTGTATAGCCTTAATTGAGATTAAAGAAAGGAAACAGCAGAACGTGAATTTGTGGTCCAAGGTTATGTAATTAAGTATTCATTCATCAGATATGCATTACCCAAATCTTCAGCACCTCCCTAACCAACAAAGATCAACAGAATAGAATTCTGCTATCAGAAAACCTGCAAAAACAGTTTCACTCCCAGAGTAACCAATAATTCATGCCAACCCACATTCATTTTCTTATCTGCAGACATAGCATATTCGTTTTCACATTGAAAAGATGCAGATAGAAATAATTTCTCCTCATGAAAAAGGTAGTCTAATTCATCAACAGAGCATCATATAGCTTTTTGACATTGTTCTCAATCATCCTTTAGGTGGAAGGTCTTTGTTTACTCAAGGAAAGCAACATCTAAAACGCCTTTACGTAAAACTTAGATGCTCACATGTTGATAAGGAATCTCCTTTCAAAAGCTTCAATGACCTATTGTACACATAAGTTTAAAAAGTTTTCATATAAAAAATTAGAAATCAGAAACAGCATCCTAATCTTTCCTTTTCAATTGCCAAAACACAAACCAGACAGGACCCACAAAATGTAGTGGTAGGGCATGTAACTTCAGTGATTGGGGACCAACCAAAAGAGTAAGCTAGAAATAGAGCAGTAGAAGCTGGTGAATTGTTGCCTGCCCCTAATAACTGATGCACTACCCAAGCCTACCAATTTCGGTCAAAACATGGAAAATTCTTCTGGGAAATGGATATCCATGAACATAAATATATACAGATTTTGAAGGAATATAAGCTCCAAAAGTTTATAATGTAATTCTCACCAATAATGGATAGCAGTGGTCTTTTTCATAGGTGGGCCATGAATTATCACCATTCATGAACTGTTGATGACGCATCCAAATTTCTTTATTGTAGTTCTCTACTATAGAAAAATGCAAGCCATTTTCTTCAATCTTGTCTAGAAACTTATTCAATGAATCTCCTCTTTTGGGGCTGAAGAATATTGCTTCAGAGTTCCCATCATTTCTCATTAAGTGCTTGATCGTATGAGCAAGGCTACAGTGGAATTCCTCGAAAAAGGAGCTGCCAAAATGACATATTGAGTTACTGAATATGAAAGATGATAAATTCATCACAGAAAGGAAAAATAGACCTCAAGTTTTCCATTTATGAATACATGTTCCTATGCAATTTGTATTGGGTACAAGCACTTTGCGGAAACTATTTAAGGAACCTAAGAGATCTGGGCATATTCAGTCCATCAAGGACTAGTGAAATTTTCTTTGCCGGATCCGATTGAGAATTCTTATCAATATCATAAGAACAAACAAGGCATCAAATAGGAGATGTGAAATGTCTCATGCATGCAAACTTGAGTTGGGGGAGAAACTATCTCTGTATGGCAGTACATCTAAAAAGTTAATGGGGAATATGGAACTTGAGTTGAAGTCTGAAATATATTGATCCAGTTATTATGATTCTTTTTTACTTTCTTGCATAAATAAAAAGGTACGGAATAATGCAAGTGCATTCAAAATGGAAAGTTAAAGCAAAAAGAGCTTACCAATCACTGGCAACTATGACATCACAAGCGTTAGATATATCTGAGGCTTCCTCCTGATCCCAATGCAATGTCATGCTCTTCACTTTTGTATGACCAAATACTCCAGAGTTAGCTTCTATGTTACGTTGAATATCTGAAATGTTAAGAACATCATAGATAAATCAAAGAAATAACTGAAAAGAAGAAAGAGAGAGAGAGATTGGAGCTTTGTTATTACCACATAAATAAATAAAGTATGAAAAAAATAGTCATTCAATGCCGTAAAATCAACAAATTATCAGCAAGGAGCACATGCTTCCTTTGGCAGGAGCCAGTGACCAACATAATCTTAGCACGAATTCAATGATATACAGCTGCGTCCTTTAGGACACACAAAGAAATTACATCTCCAAACAAATGTGTCCAGAACCAGAATATAAAATAACTAAAAACAGAAATCATTCTCTTTTCAGACTGCAATTGGAAACATATTTTCGAGGAATAACAGTAAAATCTAAAACAACCAATGATATTCAAACAATCTATTCCAGAAGCTAGGTATTTTCTGCAATAAAATGTATTGGTACCACTAAATCATGCAGCAAACAACGGAAGTTATCTGACTACCATGCCTCAAGATTAAAGTTGCTATTGCACCAAAACAATGTCCAACTACCATGCCTCTCCAACTTATCCAACCACCTAGCACCATAATTGTCTGGGCAACAGCAACATAAGAGTTACATTTTCAAGGATTTGAATTTGACATTGAGCAATAAAATTCTACGTCAATAATAAAGATGCGCAAATAGGGATCCAAGGTTAAATTTCCTAGCCTAAGAGTTACATTATAGAAAGTTCAGGGATTTGAATTTGACATTGAGCAATAACATTAGATGTCTATAAAAAAGATGTGCAAAGTCAAACATATAGGGCTCCAAGTTTAAATTTCCTACTACATTAGTATTGAGGTGAGGATATTCCTTCGCGTGGCACATATTAGAGAGAAGAAAGCTTTGTGAGTAATTATCTGATTAGTTAATAACCTCAAGTTATTTCCGTATCATATAATTCCCATGTATATCAACCACTAGAATGTGCAAATTGAAAGGATACAATCAACCACTTGAGGATTTCCATCAGAAATTACAACTTCAGATGCCTCGCTAGTTGCAGCAATAACTAATCCAGCCAAGCCATAGCCTGCTCCTAGCTCAATAACTCGTTTAGACCTATAAAATTGGACAAGCGGTTGTGTAAGTAGACTGAAAGAGAAAAAGAGAAAAAGAAGAAGAAGAAACCAATAGACCAAACTATGGCATGAAATTTTCCCTGGTAAAAAGTCTTTTTAAGCAGGGAAATATTTGTTACCAACCTGAACAAGGTTGCATGTGACAAACAAAAGTAAGCAAGAACATCTTCTGATGGCCAATGACCTATGAAACAAGATCATTTAAAAAGTATCAGCATAAACATGATAAAGTAACAAAAACATGCAGCTAAGTATGCAAATCTACTTGAATTTTCTCCAGATAACATTTAATTGTGAATCTTCAGTTCATAAAACTAACTTTAGGAACCAGTTGATAGTTGTGGACACCAATTGTCTTTACAAAATTGTATTTAACTGGCTACAGAAAACACACGGCCATGGCAAAATTTGAACCAATCAAGAGAGAAGAAAATTGGAACATAAGAAAATAAAAAGTTGTTTATCTTGTTGGCCGTGAATTTGATGTTGCCTATTTAAGAAGGGCATTCCACTTTCTTGAACACCAATATTGGTACAGATTCCCTCAATCATCAGCAACCTCTTAGAAAGTTACATGGCCCGGATAGAATGGAACAATCCCATTGGGGAAAGCAAATTGTGGATCTCTATTCTCGGAGATAAACCAGGTTGCTAATTGGACCAGTGACAGGTAAACATGTTGAGTTAAATACATGTCTAAGTTATACTATGGCCTACAATTCCAGTTGTCTTAAGAGAGGCTGATTCTTGGCAAAAAAGCAAGCAAGAAGTCTCCTGAGGAACAAGGAGCTATATTACAATCAATTAATCTTAATCTAAAGAAACAATGTTCTGACCTCCTAAATTTTATCAAAATAAAACCTGTTCTTCAAGAAGCCCCAACATTCAGTCTCAAGAATAAGCACCATTTAATTAGATCTGCTAATCAATGCACAAATAACTGATGGAATCCACATTTCTGTTTAACTTGAAATCAAAAAGGTACAATATCATCTTAAGGAAATGAAAGTTGTGGCCTTTTCATTTTAGCTAAACTTTATATGAAACTAAACTAAATCATTAATCACACACCAAAATTTTAATACATTAGTACTCAAATCTTTTACTATACATATAGCTAGTGGAAATCTGTGTGATGGGCTGATTATCTAATATGCATAATAACTTTGGCGGAACTGGAAAAATATATAAGGTGAGCGCGGTTTGGTCAATGTCAGGTTCAAAATATTTGGTCAGGCGCATTCTAATTTCTATTAGAGTGTGCATGGTTCGATCAAATTCAATATCGAAAATTTTCCAAAACCATATTGAATCTTGGTCATTTGAAAAATTAATGGATTATTGAAAAATAAATTATTCATACTGAATTTTATTGAAAATATCGTTTGATCCAGATATTTAGTCCTTTTAGTGAAAATGGATTTAATACAATTTAATTTGGGATTCATATATCCTAAAATAAAAATATTTTTTTGATATATGCAAAATAAAAAAATAAAAAAAAGGTGTTTTGGGGGGGGGAATCAAAATAGTACGTTTAATTACAATTGTCCTAGTAAAAGCATATTTACTCTACTTATGAATGCATAAGCATATTCCATAATCTCTACATAACATAAATAACATGTGGCGTGATTGTGAGTTCATATTTTTTCCACCAAATATAGACAATATATAAGTAATGAAAGTGAAAACAAAATCATAAGTACATTAGTTTTTTTTTTAATGAATAATATTTAATTATGTAAGTGTTGGAAAAATATAATTTATATAATCATATTAATAATACTAAATCATAATTACATTACTAATATATTATATATGTTAATTAATCTATTTTATTAGAAGTACATTTTAATATAAAATCTAAAGATATGTTCATAATAATGTGGAATTCATTAATATTTTAATATGTATATACAACGTGTATAACATTTCATGAGGCAATAAGAAAATATTACTATTAATTAGTTTATTACTTAACACACACACACATTATATGAATATGCATATGTGTATATTAGATTCACACGCATGTGCATGCACACACATATATAACATTATATGCCTTTTGCAAAGGTATATTCATATTCACTTAATTTTTATTTAATATTAAAACAAATCAATGACTTAATATATAACCAGCTTTTTTTTTTTAAAAAAAAAAGAAAATATAGAATCAAACTAAATTTTGGTTGAGCATATAATAACATATACATAAATATTACATCTAATTAGAAAAATTGAAGGTGTGTAACAAAAAATATGTATGGATTTCGTTCATATCATGTAAAATAGAGTAAATAAATATTTATACATTAGTTCTCTCAGTTCAATTCAGTTTAGTACAATTCTGTTTAGTTCAGTTGAATTTTTGGTTCAATTATAGGCTATTATCCAAAACTGTACTCAATTAAAGTCAACGGTAAAACTCAATTTGGTTCTTGTCAAAATGTCAAACAATACAATTCAGTTTTGAATCTTTTTAATCAGCAATTCGGTTTTCACCATCTCCAAGCACCATTCTTAACCCTAATTTCTATAACCAAAACATTCCAATTTAATATGAATATCTTAGGGCTAAACCTTCAAGTCCCTTTGAACTAATCAAGTCTTAGCCTTGTCATAATTCTCCCCTCTAACCCCTTTGCCCTCCTTGTTTTATTAAGTTCTGTAACTAAATGAAACAAAACTTATGCAGGAAAGACTCCATGAAATGGAAACCTGACATCATAAGTCTGGCAGGAATACTATGAAAACATTATTCTTAATAATCATTTCATAAAGAAAAGAACGCAACAGCATGAAAGAATCTATATAGAAAGAGATGCAAGATCATTAACCCAGCTCAACTTAGCAGAAATTTTTCCAATAATAAGCCAGAGACATCTTATTTCTACTTCTGGAGCAGCTAGTGAGTGATAAGGACTATACAATTCTAAGAGATGCCATCTCTAAGCTCAAACTTAGCAAAGCCCAAGAAATGACAAGGATAGCTTACAAACAAGCCCAGTGTTGTCGACATTGTATCTATTAGAGATCTCAAAATCACTTAGATCAGCACCTCCATTTATCCTCTGGCTGCAAATAAATTCCATGTATGGCAAAATTCAAACTCAAATCAACCAAAATATATTTTGCAAAGAAACACACTGAACTCGATGTCTTTCCAATCCAAAGTTTACTTATAACAAGATTATAAGTTAACCAGTCATTCAACATTCGATGAACAATTATGACACACTTCAAAACTCATAACACAACCAGCAATCCAATGATTTGAAGCAGTTACATAGTTTCGAATGTGTTTCGAATATGCTTGATAAAATGCCTAGCAGAACAAAAAGAGAAGGAAAAGAACTCACGAAAGGAAAAGTTTGGGCGACCCATCAACAGGCAAAGTGTAGCATATACGGTTATCTCTAAAGTTTGGATCTTTATCAACCAGTTGGCTAGGAATCAAGTTGAACCCCAAACTAGTCTTCCTCGAAATTCGCACAGTGGCAATTGAAGATTTCTCATCTGACAAAAGCAACTAACAGTTACAGCCAATTACATCAAGAGAATGCAATTCGTGACAGAGATAGATATTAAAAAGAAAAACAAAAAAGAGTACCTGAATTTTGAGCACAAGGGCGACGAAGAAGAGCTTGACGAAGGATTCCCCATCTTAAAGACGCTACTTTTGGATTTGTTTTAGCTTCAATTTTATCCATCACCCTCTCAAATTGAGAGCAGAGATACGGCTATTTGTGTATGTCATGACTATGCAAAGTAGGATTATCATGGGCTTTTTGCCATAGCGCAGGGGTCTGCAAAGCCGGATCCGAAATTATAATTCGGTTCGAGTTTTTTTAGATTTTCGCATCGGGTCGGATATGATTGTGGGCACGATTGGCGTATGCTATATTGCGTTAATCTCTGTACTATACTAATAGTATGGATTTTTTTTTATTTTATTTTTTTTATAATTACTTGGAGTGTGCAAATGGTCGGTTCGATTCGATTTTGAATCAAACCGAATAAACCGAAAATCGAATTTTTACATTTTTCAAAATCGAACTGCGAACCGAAATTTTTGGAACCGAAACTGAATAGACTGAAATAATTTCAGTCGGTTTGATCTAATCGGTTTTTCACAAGCATAGGTTTTTTTAAAGATTTATAACTTATATGGGTCCATAAATTAAATTAATTTATATTCAACAAAATAAAATCATTTTACATAAAATTTTCATAATAAATACTAAGCAAAATTACACTAAAAAATATACATTAAAAATAAATTTAAATTCAAAGTAAATTCTGATTAATAATACATTTAGTGTCCTCCAATTAAAAAAAAAAGCATGTAAATAAATATAACATAACTTTCCATACATAACAATGCAATAAATCCAATCAAACCGTTTTAGATATGCATTTCATACAAATAAATAATGATTAAATAAATTCAATTTTTACCCAATATGCATATATTATTACAAAGCAAACAGACATGAATGTAATATAAAGTAAATAAATAAACCTCTAATTTATTAGGACATAAACCTCTAATAAATTATCACTAATAAAAATGACCAAAAAAAAAGATGAGGAGAACTATGGATATTCACGGGTCGGGGCAGGGGAGGGGAATGGCTCCCCACCCACAGCCCTGCACAGGGACGGAGATTCCCCGTCCCCGCCCCCGCAGGAAACACGGGGGGAAAACGCCCGCCCCCCATCCCCCGCGTGGGGATCCCCGTCCCCGACAGGGATCAACATGGGGGGCGGAGATCCCCATCCCTGATAGAAAATTTCCCGACCCGAATTAAAAATAATTCCATACAATTCAATAAAAAAATTACATACAATTCAAATAAAAAAAATCATACAATTCAAATACAAAAATTCATACAATTCTAAAATATAAAATATTATCCGTTCATTAAACTAACAACTTCACTTGGACAACTTCCATCCAGACGAACACCAACCTGAAATGTCAAATAAATAAAACACACCAAATTAGCTATATATTCATATATATTTATATATATTGGAAGTAAATTGAAAGTTCAACCCACCCACTTAATCAAATAACATAAATGGAACAGTCGCAACAAGCTTGAAAGTTCTTAAGATAAAAATGCAAGGCTAGATATGGCTCTACATACTGGAAGAATGTGGAAGAAATATGGATAGAATAATCAACAAATAAGCAATTTAAAATTGTTGTGAAAATAAATTCTGATGGTTTAGCATCTCAGCCTGAGTATCAACTAATCACACTCTTTAACTTTTCTCTCAAATCCCCATAATGCAATGCAAACAACTGATAAAAAGCAATGGCTTAAATGTACTGTCCAATATAAGAAATATCAAACCGTTGACTTAATTATATCATTATGTGTGCTACTAGATAATCCCCTATAGCCTAATATGAACTAACAAGCTAACTTCTTTCCACTACAATAGAGCAGAAAAAAATAATTAATTAAACAATTACATAGCTAACCACGAATCTAAACCTGTTAACCTGACAGAAATAAATATTCCATGTAACTCTAAGAAAAATGGATTGATATGCTTGTTACCTCGGCTGAACACATCTTTTTAATCAAAATGTAACTTGCTTATTTTATCCATTAGAATATGCTTCTCAAAATGAAAAACGAAAAACATCAGTGTAATCAATCAATATGTTGCAAAACACAAATCAAATTTTTACAGGAGCTTCTCAAAATAGAAAAATAATATAATTGCAAAACACATAACTATCAACAAAATAATGCAATTCAACAAGTACAAATTATTAAAGTAAATAAAACTTCATCTTAAGTTCTAAGTAATGAAAAGGAAAAAAAATCTATTACCTGTTTTGAAGCTTGCCAAAACCACCGACAGAGACAATGAACCACCCCAATAGCAGTAGGTCTCTTTCTCACTTCTACTTTTGAAATACTAGGCCAATAACTGAAAATGAAAAATCAGAAAAAAGAATAAGTTAACTTTTGAATAATTAGATAAACGCATAAGTAGATTCAACAAGTAACACAGTGAAGAACTAAATTTATACAAAAACAAATAGACATTTTGTGAGAAAGATATGAAGTTCACAGAAATTTACTGGAAAAATTGAGATCTCAGCAGAGAAGTCACGAGATGATCTTCAAAAAGAAAGAGAAAATAGAAAAAAGGAAGGAGAAGCATCGGGGAGATCGTTAGAGAAGAGTATTGTTTGTGTGTATTGTGCTGTGTGTCGCCTGAGGGAGATGGATACTGATGGCCTGTCGCCTGAGGGAGATCGGAGGGAGATTTAAGAGCGACATAGAGTGAGGGTCTTGAATCAAGTGCGACAGAGAGTGAATGTGAAACAGAGAGAGTGAGAGAGGCACAGAGAGATCGGGTTAGGGTTAGGGAAAGGTAAAAAGTCAAACATTAAGTTATATATATATATATATATATTTTTGTTCGGTCGGGGATCCCCGCGGGGCAGATACTCTCCTCCCCCTCCCCGTCCCCGACCTCGAATTTTCCACGGGAATTTTTTTCCCCATCTCCGCCTCCACGAGGGGAAAAATCGAGGATTCCCCATCCCGTTCTGGTCGGGTCCCCGACGGAGACGGGGAATCCTCGCCCTGTGACCATCCCTAGGGAGAACCTCTATTTTCATCGAAAATGCACCTAATCTACAAATAAAGTAAAAAATATAAATATAAAGTAAATAAATATAATTAGATTGTAAATAAACAAAAAAATATAGATATCAACAGAAAATATAAAAAAGAAAATATTAACATTTTAATAATTACTAAGGAATTAACAAATAATTTCTAAGGAATTAAATGAGTACTGGTGACATTGGTATCTTTATCTTCCTTTCGTTGCCACATCTATCCAAAATCTACTTTTTTCATTTCTATTTCTACCATTAAAACTTCTCACTAATCTTCTTCCGTAGAATTCAAATTTCCAAATTTTCTCTTCTTGTAGCCTAATAAGGTAAGACCCAGATCTTATATTGTTATATTTGTGTTTTTGATTTGGTTCTAACTAGGATTCTTGCTGCTTTTATTTTCTAATATGGTGCCAGTGCCACTAATTTACCTAAACTCAAAAAAATTAAGAAAAATAGATAAAGGTCTTGTCTTTATCTTCCTGCAAGTAGAACAGCAAGAACCCAAAATAAAGAAACCATAAAGGCAACTACTTTTCTGTTTTATATTCAAAAATACAACTCCGGTGAATGGTTGTAGGAAGAATCGAAGAGGAAGAAATGAAGTGTTTTCTAACATGTCATTTTATTTTGGTGAGTTTCACTTCCGAAGCCTGGATGATAGAATGGAGGCTCAAATTAAATAAGCGGCTTCATTTTGGTTCACTCTCTTCCATTCTCCTATTTTAGTTTTATTCAGTTTGGCTCTCATTAGACCTTCTTCATTTAGTTATAATAATTTTTTTTTTCTTGTGTTCGTTAATATGAAAAGCATCCAAATGGTTTTATGAATAAAATAAGATTTTCTCTAATAAAATAGGACTAATGTCCTAGTTTTCCTTCCAAGCAAAAATGTCATCTTAAAAGTCATCATTTTAAGCATGTATGCGGGAACAAATGTTCTCGACTTGAATAAATTCCTGTTTTGTGTTTGATTTCTATCTCCGTTTATTTAATTAGGGTTGTATTCCACACCTATTTTTTGTTGTAAATTAATGTACTCTTATTTACTTTATTCTAAAATTATATTATTTACAGTTTTCATTATGTGCTTGAATTGTGCTTTAATAATTTCATGACGTTTGAGAAAAGGAATGAAATTTTAAACTCAAAAACTCACTTATAACTTTGACCAAGGCATGAATAAAAGTAAAGTCCCAAACTCTCTCTGATATTAGATTTCATGAAATTAGATGAACTTTCGCAATATTCTATTGGAATGAGAATTTCAAAATATCTCTTGTTGTCCAAAATAGACTTATACGCTTTGTCTCAGGCTCAATGAGCCTAGATGAACTGTCCCAATATTCTATTGGGTGGCGACTCCAAAACACGTATTGTTGCCCAAAATAAACGCCTTTGTAATCTCTTACAAGTCTTATGAACTTCTCTCCTAAAAGTAGGTTTTCAGGGCCTCCGAGGTTCGGTGCATGTCACAGGTGCCTTATTTTTATTTTTCTTAGGCCTTCCAAGCATTTTGGTAACCTTAAGAGGCTCAGTTGATGAGTTTCTTGATTAAGCTCTTCTTAGGCTCATCTAGTGCCTTAAATTTTCATATTTGTTATATGTTGAATGAAGAACTAGTAAGCCTTAAGATAAGTTTCTTTACTGTACCAACGGTGAATAAAATCTATAAGTTCTAATTTCTTATGAAACATGACACATATGGCATGTGCATATGGAATGCCCTAAGCTACCATTACCAGCATGTGCGACACTTTAATCTCCATGAATTATTTAAAAACCTAAATTTCCATTCCATATTATGTAGCACTTAACGGCATCTTGTGATTGATTGTGTATGCACCCCAGTGCCATTGGTGATACATCACTTATCTAAGTATCTCCAAAAGCCCACATTAGGGTAATTCTCTCAATTAACTTATGTCTAATTTCTTCCATCATTGTTATCATTTTCTCATGCCTTGGATCAATTATCCACAAGTTGAAAATCTCATACACATTATTCTCAACAATGTCACGCTTGATGTCTTCTTTGGAATATGCTCTACACTAAGTTTATTTGTTGTAGCATAACAATCTTTTATTATTCCATTCCCCAACTTACTTAATTCATGAATCCTATCATACAAGGTCACCTCAAAGCTTGCTCTTGCATAGGCCCAAAATCTGCTTTTCCTTTCCTCTCCTATTCATTTTCGTTTCAAATTACTCCAAATATGCCTTGCATATATCCTCTTCTCAGCTTTTGGTGACAAGTCGACAACTGCGTTTATTAACCCTTATTAATTAATTCATCCAAAAAAATAAAACAAACATTCTTTAAAAAATTTGATTATATTACATTTTACTAATCTCAAATAAATATCAAGTAAAAAGAAAAAATTAAAATGGATCTTATATTTTGTATGTTTGAATCAACAGTCATTCCTTTACCTTCATTTTCTATTAATTTCATGTTTGAATCAACAATCATTCCTTCACCTCTATTTTCTATTAATTTCATATCATTCATGATGCATTAGTAAAGCATGACCATATGTCTTTCGATTCTTTATCAATCACAACCCATGCTATTAGGTACATCTGATGGTTACCATCCATTGAAACATAAGCTAGAAGTTTAATATTCTTACGTACTCCCTTAAAAAATGCTCCATCAAAAATAATGATTTTTCTACACCCTGCCATCCAACCTCTTTTTAATGCATCAAGTCATACATAAATACCTATGAAAACCTCCTTTCTAGGTTGAGTTTTTTTAGAAGTCCTTATAACTACCACTACAAGAAAATCATAAAATAGCGATGGAATTTTAGCGACGGAAACAATTTCGTCGCTAAATTGTGACGGAATTTCCATTCCGTCGCAATTTAGCGACGGAAAATAAATTCCGTCGGGAAATAGCGACGGAAATTAAATTCCGTCGCTAGAAATGGCGCCAAGAATTTCTGCCAAAATTATCGACCGAAATTAGCGACGGTTTGTGAAAACCGTCGCTGAAAATAGCGACGGAAAATATCTTCCGTCGCTAAAAAAATTAGAAAAAAATTTAATTTAATTTCGCGACGGAATTTAATAACCGTCGCTAAAATTAGCGACGGAGATTTTATAACCGTCGCTAAAATTAGCGACGGAATAAAATTTCCGTCGCTAAATAAAAACTAATAAAAATGAATTATTCTTTTAGCGACGGAATACTGAGACCGTCGTTAAAAAGTAAATTTTTTTAACTTTAGCGACGGACAGAACTTTCGTCGCTAAAAATACAGACGGTTTATTTTACTCCGTCGCGAATAAATTTTAATTTTCAAAATTAGCGATGGAATAAAAATCCGTCGCTAAAAGTAAAAACCAATTAAATTCACTCCTCTCTCCTCTCTCCTCTCTCTCTCTCCCTCTCCCTCCCGTTTTCCATTTCTGGCCGCCACCCACCTCCGGCGATGCTCCACCGGCCGGATCCGCGCCTCCCCCTTCCCTCCGGCGCCGATCCGGCCCCGCCTCCCCTCCTCCTCCTCCCTCTCTTTCTCCTCCCTCTCCCCTCCCTCCCGTTTTCCATTTCTGCCCACCACCCACCTCCGGCGACGCTCCACTGGCCGGATCCGCGCCTCCCCCTTCCCTTCGGCGCCGATCCAGCCCCGCCTCCCCTCCTCCTCCCTCTCCTCCTCCTCCTCCTCCTCCCCTCCCCTCCCTCTTTCTCTCGCTTGCTGCTCTCGCCTCCCCTCCCCTCCCTCTTTCTCTCGCTTGCTGCTCTCGCCTCCCCTCCTCCTCCCTCTCCTCTCCTCCTCCTCCTCCAGCGCCATTGGTTGCCGCTGCTCCGGCACTGGGTGGGGCTTCTCCGGCGTTGGTCCTCACTCCTCTTCCTCCTTCCTCCTCTCCTCCTCCGGCGGCGTGAGGTAAGTGAAATTCCTTTTTTTTAGTTTAATAATAAATATTGTTATTATTTATGTTAGTTAAAATTGTTAAATATTATTTTATTAAAATATAAATATTTATGTTAGAGTTAATTGTTGTTGTTAGAATTAATTTTATTTGTTTATGTTAATTAAATATTTTATTATTGTTAAATAATAGTATGAATAATTTGTGTCAAATATGTTATTATTAGTGTTATTAGTTAGATTAGATTATTATTAAATAATGATATGAACAATTTATTATTATTAGTATTATTAGAAAATAATTAACTTAATAATTTATTTGAAAATTTTAGTAGTATTAATATTATCGGTGAATAATAAAGTACAAATATTTGAAAAATTATGTTGTTTATTAATATTATTGTTTTTAATAATAAAGTACATTTCCCGACGGAAAATCATGGCTTTCCGTTGGGAAAGCCTTAAATTCTTGTAGTGTACTGTGCTACTAAGATTAGTTGACCTTATCATGTTAGTATAATCATATAGCCTAGAAAATTCCTACTTATAATCACCCATGAACTTACTAATAATTTTCATCTTAGCCCTATTACATAAAGTCTTGCCAACGTAAACACCAAAATCATTTTAGACCAATTCCTGGATCTTCCATAACTTTATATCAAGCTGACTAATGATTTTATTTTTGTACTTTCTACAAATCAACGTGTTGTTAGCTGACTTATTTATATTAGTCTTATAGCATTGATGAAAAGGGTAGTAAGTCTTAACAAAAAACATTTCCAATACTACCTTAAATGCAATCTAAAATAACCCAAGAACACCCCTCTTTCATGCATGTTGCCTAACCCTATGTCTTTAATTTGGTGTCAATTTAAGTTCAACACCTCCTTCATCTCGGTGCCCTTTCCCCATTATCATAGTCTTTCACCTCATCCTCTTCACCCACTTCATTGCTTGGATCATTGTTATTAAAATATTTTTCATTACCACATAACTTCCTTGCAAACTGACCCTATCTATTTTTGTATAAATCCTTAAATCCAACATCCACTCCGATAAACCCAACAAGAATCTACTCAAAGTTAATATTAACAGCCGTCTTTTTGTTCTTTTTTACTTTAGGTTTATTCTTTCTTATTGCTAGCAACTTTTCATCAATGTCACTTGCTTCCTCCTCAAAGTTCTCATCACTATTATATAGGTTCTCTTCAGTATATGTGTCATTTAGCTCAATAAAATCATACTCATCATCACTCTCTCGATCTAGATCTAGCTCAAAAAATTAATTTTCTTCCTCAACTACACTCTTACCCTCTCTATTTCTCTTCAAACTATGCTCTTTCCCCTATTATCACATTCACAATCCTTATCAACTTCATGTTTATTATTTCTAACAACCTTCCTTTTGGGCACACTCTTTTTCTTGTCTTTATATGTTTAGTTATACCTTTTTTCCTACCATTATTTGCTGCCCTAGCCTTAATTCTACCAAAACTACCATGTGGAAGACTAGTGGGCCTCAAATTACTTCCAATATCTTCTATTTCCTGACCAAGTATTGGTGTATTTGTCGTATGTATTAGATACACATCTAATAAATCATCATGCTCTAACACTTTGCTAAGCTTTAACACATCATAATCATTTATCAACATATGATAAAGTCCACTCTTATTGATAGTGGATGCAAATTTAATAACATTCATATAATTCAACATTATAGCCCACTTATGAAACCGTATAATGTGCAATTTGTCCACATCTATTTCCACAAACTCATCATGGTTTCACCATTTACATCCTTGGTAGTGGATCTGCAAGGAAGAGGCCACCATGATGAAAATTCAACCAGATAACTTTGATTCCTGTTTAAAACATACAACTTGAATTATAATTGAGCACATGTACAAATTGTTAAAAAAAATAAAACTTTTTATTCCAAAAAAACCATAAAATCTTCTCATAAATCACAAAAAACCACTTATGACATTTCAATTAAACAAATGAAAACAACTGAAAAAATCGAAAATTCAATCGAATAACTTTGGTTCCCATTTGAAACATACAACCTGAAATTACAGTTAAACACATGTACAAATTGTTAAAAAAACAAATTTATTCCAAAAAACCCACAAAATATCCTTATGAATCACGAAAGAAACTGCTTATGACATTTTCAATTAAGCGAATAAAAACAATTGAAAACAAAAGATGATTACCTTTGGAAACTCACTTTAGGCTCTAAACTCAGTCTCTAATATTTTCATGCAACACTTCCTCATTTCCAATTTCTCTCGATGTTGAACTGCCTCCAAATTCTAAGGTTTTAAACCACTTAAATCTTTCAACAATATTGTATAAATATATAGGAATTTTTTTTTTGTTTGCTAGATTTATGATAAAATTGATCACTTCTTAATGGAGAATATTAATGATAATCAAGTGAAGAAATCTGAGATTTTTATTGGAATGGCAGTAGAGGGACTTTTGTGTGGTGGGAGAAATGGAATTCTAATCTTAGCAATTCTCGCTCTTGAGCATATTAGCCACTTGTATTATTTTGATAGGTTGATTTTTAGGTGGTTGCCATGTCACTGCATTTAGGCTACGTTTGGTAAGAGGGATTGTATTGTAATGTAATGAAAATTGTAATGGATTAAGAAATGTATTGTAATGTAATGTAATTATGATTACATTACTATGTTTGGTTGAATTAGTATTGTAATGTAAATGTTAATACATTCCTATGTTTGGTTAGATTATATATATCCATTGAAATATAATTATATTTATAATTACCAACTAATTTTTTTATATAATTATTTTATTTTTTTTATATTATGATCTCGTATAAAAAATACAATTATACTAAATTGTACTGATTCATATTAAGTTTTAAACTTAATATTTAAAGTAAAATTAACCACCAAAATTCAAAATTAAAATTCATGGAGTACATTTAATTGACATAGCAATTTTCTATCTATTTCTTTTCCACTCATTGAACATGTCATTTGCCAAATTATCTCTCCAAGCACTCCATTCATTTGATGTTTCAATTGTTGAAATAACGTCCTCGGTCTCATCAAATCTTTCTCCTTGGAATCTTCTTCTATCTAACCTCTCATCCATCTCATTAATAGGCATTTCCCTTCTTATAAAATTGTGAAGAAGACAACAAGCAATAATAATCCTATTATAAGTCTTGATAGGATAAAATGCAGGACTCCTAAGGATTGCCCAACGCAATTTAAGCACACCAAAATATTTTTCAATAACGTTTCTTGCAGCAGAATGCTTCATATTAAAAAATTCTTTGCTGGAATTAGGTTGATGTCCTTCTTTCCAATCATTCAAGTGGTATCTCTGTCCTCTATATGGTGCAAAAAACCCTTCACAATTTGTATAGCCGGCATCAACAAGATAATATTGTCCTATATAACAATTATGGCAAGAATTTTTAAAATAAATTATTAACTAAAATTTAGATTATGTATTTCAAACAATATGCACTTACCATGAGGAACTTTTAATCCATTTTTCCTAGTTATAGCATCTCAAAGAACTCTACCATCGGCAGCTGATCCCTCCCAACCAGGCAATACATAGATAAATTGCATATCTTGTGAACAAACTCCAAGCACATCAGTAACAATTTCACCTTTTCGTGATCGATATCTAGGCCTATCTTCTCTAGGCACTTTGACTCGAATATATGTGCCATCTAGAGCCCCAAGACAATTCTAAATAGAGAAATAATTTACGTCAATCATTAATTTTTTTTCAATAAAATATATTAGATCTTAAAGAGTCACAATAGTACCTTAAACCATTTCCACCTCAAGTCTGTCGAGTTGTTAGGAACAAGTTCTGGTTTCTTTAATAGGATTCCTTGCAAACAGATGACAGGTTTCAAGACTTTCCCAAAATGTCTACTAATGGTTTCCCCAAATCTCTTAAATCTCAATTGTATTGTCCTATTTTTAACATGATGAGCTAATATATGCAAAAACATTGCAACTTGTTCATCTATCAGCATGAATTTAGTTTCCTTTAAACCCCCTTCATGTTCAAGTAAATAACATAACTTACTAAATGAATTTCTATTCATCCTTAATTCTGATTTACAAACATCATCACTCTCATATACCATTTCTTTCAACATTTTTCTTCTCAAATTAAAATCATTGGTATAACTTTTTCTCAAATAATAAGAGCTAATATACATTGACACCACACAATATAATTGAAAAAACCAACTTATTACATTTAAAAAGTCTAACCATTGTGACAATATTTCTAATTTCTTTCTCCTCTTTATCAACTTCCTTGTGGCCAAACCTAGGCGAGCCATTTTTCTTTAACCTGTACATAAAAAAAAAATTGTATAACTAGAAAAACTTGAGCTATTTCATTGAATTTTTATGTTAGTTCACTACAAGAAAATTAGGAAATAGCAACAGAATTTGCTAATTTTCCGTTGCTAATCAAAATTAGCAACGGAAAATAGCAACGGAAAAATCCGTTGCAATTTCGGCTGACGCTAAATTTAGCAACGAAATTGACTTCCGTTGCTAAATTTAGCAACGGAAAAAATTTTCCGTTGCTAAAAATAGCAACGGAATTTCTTTTCCGTTGCTGAAAATAGCAACGGAATACTTATTCTGTTGCTATATTTAGCAACGGAATATATATTCCATTGCTATTTTTAGCAACGAAATCAGTATTCCGTTGCTATTTTTCGTATTTTATTAAAATAAATATAATTTACATAGCAACGGAAAAGCATTTCCGTTGCTATTTTTAGCAACGGAACTTCTTTTCCGTTGCTATTTTCAACAGCAGAAGAATTATTTTTTTAAATAAATATAGTGCAATTAGCAACGGAATAATAATTCCGTTGCTAAAAATAGCAACGGAATAACAATTCCGTTGCTATTTAGCAACGAAATTGTTTTTCCGTTGCTATTTTTAGCAACGAAATTTATATTCCGTTGCTATTTTCAACAGTGAAAAAAAATATTTTTTAAATTAATATAATTTAAATCCTGTATATATTAATAATGTATGCTTATCGATAATATAATTTCATATAAAAATTATAATACACAACAATTAAAATCCTGAAAATATATTATAATATTATAAAATAAAAATCCGAAAAAACATTACAAAAGTAAATTTAGTATAACATCACTGTAAAGTAAAAACTAGTGAAACAATAGCCTAATTAGGAATATACATTTCCTATTCTATACATATCCTATAATGTAACAGTTTTAACCAAATATCTTCTTTAAAACATGTGTAGAACAGGTTATTTGCGGTTCGCCTTTATTTTGATGAAGTAATTGCAGAGAGCTGGGCCTGCTACTTTCCAAGCAAAGCCACACTTTGCAGCATCATGGCTCGTAGCATAGTCATAACAGACCTCATATATAGCACAAGCCTCTTCGAATATGTCATCCCTACACCTCCTTCTATCCTCAAAACTTGGAGCCCCCATACAATATCTACATCAGCATTGAGAGTTACAATATTTACTTGTCTTATTATGACTTTTAACAATAACAAATATTTGACATTCAATTAATCTATTATTCTTTGAACATAACCTATGTAGTAAAACTGAATTTTTGATAGATGAAATGCAACAGCAAAAACTTTGATAAAAGCTCAATTGTTGTAAGCCTCAATAAATCAATTATGTAATAAGAAAAATATGGAAAACAAATTAGCAATAAGTAGCATCTTTAACACATGGTTATGTACAAAATAAGTTGCAAAACCAAATCAAGAAAGAAAAAATTGCAAAACCAACCTTTTCTCCATGAAAACAGGACCCTTCTCTGGAGCCTTCACAATCTCATCTGCAGTTCCCATCATCATCAATTTTTGACCCTGAAATTGTAATTGAAAAACAATGCAATTAAGTGCTTTAACATCAAATATATTCGATATGTAGTGTCAAATGGCATGAAGAGATAAATAAGTAATAAGATCATTTAAATTGAAATTTAATTTGAGTATAGCATTCCGTCTTTCCAGATATTTTAAAAAGACCAACAAAATCAGCTATCTGTTTAAGAAAACTGGGAATATCAATAGGAAGCTGATAAATGTAAAGCAGGATAATATTAAATCCTCCATACAGCTGAAGAGGCCTCCACCACCTTCACAAGAATTATAACACAATACAAGCCAGTCAAAAGAAAGACATGAAGCAATTAATCAAACAAAGTTACCATGTGAATGGGACAGTAGGTGCACATCCATGCGTGTGCATGAGTATAGTGGCATCCTTTGGTTATCTATGGTTGCAAAAAAAAATACCTGAAAAGCCCTAAAAAGTTTCTTTTCAGAGACCAATCCACAAGACCTACACAGCTGCCAATGAAAAAGGACAGAGAAAGCCATGTAGGATAGCTGATCCCCACACACAGCTGGATGGCTGGCAACAGCAGACAGCAAGTGACGCGGACATGAGACCCTTCAATGTAGAACAACACAGAGTAAAAAGTAGTGCAAATACACTTGAGAAAAGTAGCATGTAGTAATAATATTGGTATACTAGAAGAGACAGAAAATTAGAAGCCTGAAATTTCATCAAAGCATACTCCAATTTAGCAACATTAAAAGCATAATATTGAAGCATTAACTGACCTATCTGTTCAAGAATGTTTAAGAAGTGATCCCAGCAAGAATCTTGACACGGAAACAGACTAAATCTGTTCCAATATATATCAGCCAATGCAACAAATATTGCTGATAGTTGTAAAACTAAGAAATAGATTGCAGATGGTGATTTCCATGATTCAATTCTGTGAAAGCAAGCCATGAGAAAGTGTCAGTAAATGCACATTCATTTAAAAAATAAGAAAACAAAATTACAAATGCAAATTAAATCTTACACCATAAAACCAATGAGGTTTGCCCACCAAGCATTTGCTTCACTCTACAAGCATTCCCTTATGAGTCTATTTTCTATAGAATTTGAAATGAGCTCAATCAGAAATTCAGAACAGGTGTTATGCCCAAAAATCTACAACCTGTTTCTAAATTTCATTTTAGAAACAGATTTGATTTAATCCAACTAATTACTCAATTAATATAGCAAATTTATCAATCAATTCAGTAAACTATAACAACACACACTTTAATTATAAAATCACACATTAACAATTTTAATTCATGCAAAAATCACTTGTAAAAATAAGTTTGGTAGTTACTACTTTTTGCATACTTTTGGCCCCCTGCACCGTCGCCGGAGCCTCATCGGAGTGTCGCCGGAGCTCCACGGGAGAGACTGAGATCACCGGAAGGGAGCTCGAAGTGTCGGGGTTGCTTTTCGGGTCGTCACGCGCTGTAAACGCCCTTCGTTTCGCCGTAATCGACGTCAGCAGCTTCGGTTCTTCCCAACGCCGATCTCCTCATCGCCGGCGAGTGAGGACCGTCCATGAGCACCGAGAGTTTTGTCTGCCCGCCGTGAGTCCCGTCGTGCCGCTCGTGTCACCTCGCGCCGTCGGAGCTCGCCGAAAAACGTAGAGGAAGCTTCAGTTTTCCTCCGCTCTCCTGGACTGACGCCGTCGTGACGAGGGGGACGAGAAGACGACATGGGAACGGCGCTGCCGCGTGTGTCGGTCCGATCGCTACCCCGATCGCCGTCGATGGTCGCCGGTGGTGCCTTCCGCCGCTCTCCCTCTCCCTCTTTCGGTTTCCCATTTTTCCTTTCCCATTTCCCCGTTTTTGCCTCTCTTTCTATTTCTTTTTTCTTTCCTTCAATCCCCACTAAGTGTAGCCTACTTGAGGTCCCAATTAAAATGAAATTAATAGCAACGAAATGTAATTTCCGTTGCTATTTTTAGCAACGGAATAGATTTTCCGTTGCTATTTTAAAACTCGATTTTTCATTCTAGATATTTAGAAATTAATAACAACGGACTCTAATTTCCGTTGCTATTTAGCAACGAAATAT